>JALMGJ010000019.1:16775000-18225000 GCA_023362775.1 Charina bottae | reverse complement strand
TGACACACCAACGGCGGTGGAGCGGGTTTGGCGACACACCAACGGCGGCGGCATGCACGGAGGTGGCCTCGTGTTTCACGCTAAAACCCAGAAGCGCTGATGGCGCGCCGCTGCCGTCGCCACCACCGCTGTGCCGCCGCGCCATCAGCACTTCCGGGTTTTGTCACGACACACTAATGTGTCAGTAACAGTTTGGAAAGCTATGTATTAAGGCCTCTTCTGGACTGTATGCCTTTATAGAGTATGTATGCCTTTATAGAGAGTCCCTCCTTGGGGGGGAGATGGGCGGTCATAGAAATTTAATAAATAAAAATAAATAAATATACACTGTAGAAAAATTACAGTTCTTGCTGGAACAATTCATTAAGCTAATGCTGTCATTCCATATAGCATTTTGCACTAAAAATGACATAGAAGGCAGGGGGAGGGCAGATTATTTTCATCTGTATCTTGTTAGGAATGCAGCATGTTTGCAAATGTTATGAGTCTGATATTAGGCAGAAATCTGGTAGAGTCAACCATGGAAAGGGCGCACTCCCCTATGTTTCAGACAACATTGGTGCAATTCTACTTCTTTTCTTCTTTGAAAACTTGAACCAATCCATGCCAACTTAGATAGGCCACTGAAATAATGTATCTCCAAAGGTAGTCTTCTGTAACAAATCACAGTTAAAATGAAGCACAGTCTATCCTAGTCCTCTAATACGCATGCATGCATAAAAAAAAAGGTAAGGTTACCCCCACACATTTATGCAGTCGTGTCCGACTCTAGGGGGCGGTGCTCATCTCCGTTTGTTAGCCAAAGAGCCAGCGTTGTCCGAAGACGCTTCCACGGTCATGTGGCTGCATGACGCGCACGGAACGCTGTTACCTACCCACCGAAGTGGGTATGTATGTATGCATGCATACATACATACATATGCATCATCCAGGGAGGCCTATAGAATCAGTCAAAACAAAGACAAAGCTACAAACTACTATTTAAAAAAAAACAATGACAAGGTACAGGTAGAAATTGCCTTCCAAACAAGTCAGATAATGCCTTCCAAAAATAAAAGAACACTGGGGGAGAAGGTGCTAAGCTGGTGCTGGAGGTAGAGAGTTCCAGATTTTGGTGCAACCACAGAAGGTCCTCTTTCTTGTCCTAAATATGTGAGTTTAATAAATTTAATAAATGTGAGTTGTGGTCCCGCCTTGGGCATGAAAGCCGGCTGGGTGACTTTGGGCCAGTCACTCTCTCTCAGCCCAACTCACCTCACAGGGTGGCTGTTGTGGGGAAAATAGGAGGAGGAAGGAGTATTAGGTATGTTTGCCGCCTTGAGTTATTTGTAAAAATAATAAAGGCAGATGAGAAATCATATACAGTATATATTCTTCTGCCACAGTTGAGACATGGAGAAGAGACACATTGTCTGATCTTGGGGAGTGGGTCAGCCAGTGTGGGAGGGGTCAGTCTCAGAAGTATCCTTGAACTATTTTTCAGAATGTTCAAAGTCACCAACAACACTTTGACTTATAACTGGGGGGAAAAGAAACTAGCATTTTTAACGATTTTTAAAATCAATCTATGATGACCTAATCTGCACATCACACAAAACATCTCCAGCCTGGTGCCCAACAGGTTCCATTCTAATATTTATACTTTTTAAAAAAGTTTTAATTTTAAACAAAATTTGAAAGGAGAATGTCATGCGGCACACCAAGACATGAACTTCCAAAAGGAGGTCCATGGAATTCAGTAGACCTCATGCTCTAGCAGTTTTTAGAAAATAACCGTGGTTAGTGGCTGAAACCAGTGCTTGCTTTGTACATTTGTACATCTGCCCAGAAAAAAGGACAAAGTAAGCTGAAGATTCGTAATAAGTATCCTGGAGAGCTAGAGATCTCTTCAGTTTACTTCAGCCACCATTTTTCTGTAAACCAGGATTTATCACAGGTCCAGGTCCAGATTTATGGAATGGCAAAATAGTGGCCATTTAGAATTTCAAAACATGGTAAGCCACAATACAAATGAAAGCTCCTCTTATACTTTTCTTTTCTTTTCTTTTTTGCTGTTGAACACTGACGGTACCCCAAAGTCAATTGAGATTTTAGTTTTGATAAACCTTTCCTCCTTTCTCCTTTGTCTCCCCCAGTGTAATCAGACCGCTCATATAACCTCTAAAGTTATTATACAAAGATTTTTCCATTTCTTTAATGGATTTTAATGTGAGGGGGGAAAATGGGGAAAGCATTGGTAAAACACAGAAGGGTTACAAAGTTGAAGACCATTATTTTACAGACCTAGAGCCCTGTAAAAATCCACAAGTGAGACACAGTGACTGCACACAATTAAAACATTCAGCCTTAAGCCAGCAATAGGGTCTAAATATGGGCAATTTATATCATCCCTGCTTTAGGACATGGTTATGTGGATAATCACATTGATTTTCTGGTGGTATACAAGTTTATATTATTATGGTTGATGTGTAGACTGGATTGAGCATTTTTGTCCACCTATCGAGTCCTTCCCAAGGACCTGGGATAGGCAGATGTTGTTTAATGATATAAAGGTATCGTCGCAGGATGTAAGCTGTTCCAACCAAAGCTGCCTTTTGCAATTGCAATATTGCAAATCATTATTATTATTATTATTATTATTATTATTATTATTTTGGGAAGGGTAGATCTCAGTTTGCCTTGTATCTTCGAGATAGACAAGAGGGAAGTATTTAATGTTGTATATTATAACTGTATTTTGGTGTGTTTAGTATTAAAAAAAAGGAGACGCAGAGGAATGAAAAATGCCTTCATATTATCTGCCCTTCCTTCCTGCCCAGTAGATTGCCAATTAGGTTTGTTAATTCCAGACTCCATAGGAGTTCGAGAGCTGTGCACCTGGAATGATCACTTGACTGGCGCTTGCTAAAAAACAATATTGTCGGGAGACCAAAAACGGGGGGGGGGGGGGGGAATGCTGTATAAACCCTTTTTTATTTTAAAGATGGCAATTAGCTTTTGAGGATCATGAAACAGGAAACACAAGGACTGACGCTCAGGGGTTCCAAATGGATTTGTCTGTGGTAGGTAGATTTTCAGTGAACCCCTGCAACAGTCGAACTAAACTGTGATTTTATTTAGCTAGTTCAACCACTCAGTTGTGCTCTGTTATTATTTGTAAAGCATAACAAATAAGGCACATGTTTTCCTTTGCAACCTGCTACCCCAGATAAAGGCATCTTTGGCCGTCATTATAGAAAGCATTTCATCCATTCATGGAAGTGTTAAAGGCTTTTTATCTGTAGAACAAACCCCAGTGCAGAATTGGGGTAGGAATTGGAGTTTTCAGTATGTAAGGTAGAATCTGAGAGCCAGTTTGGTGTAGTGGTTAAGGCACCAGGCTAGAAATCGGGTGACCGTGAGTTGTAGTCCCACCTCAGGCACGAACCCAGCTGGGTGACCTTGGGCCAGTCTGTCTCTCTCAGCCTTAGGAAGGAAGCAATGGCAAACCACTTCCAAAAAACCTTGCCAAGAAAACTGCAGGGACTTGTCCAGGCAGTTGCCAGGAGCCAACCCTGACTCGAAGGCGCGCACACACAAACACACAAAAGATAGAATCTCTCTAAAGAGGAAGATGCTAGAGGAGTGTAGCTTTATCATCTTTATTTCTCTTTCTGTAGGACGCATTTGTTAATCTGCTCCACTCAGACTGATAAGTAAAACTGTCATATGGTCAGCTCAGTTGATTTAAACCTTTCATAACATAGCCTTTTCTAGTGCATACAAAATCTGAATATAGTCCAAAAAGATGTATTGTTCTGGGGATTCTTCATGCAGTGAGTTCATAAAATAACTACAAGACATTAAGGAAGCAATTGGCCATGAGGAAGTGTTTAGGATGACAGCCATAGAAACTGAATATTTATGTGTGCATTAGGCCTCTAGCAGTATCATAGATGCAAGCATGGGGGTGTGATGAAACAAGTTTGTTGTTTGGTTAGAATGCAAATAGAGGATTAGCTGGCCACTTCCTTATGAGAGAGGCGTCCAGGAAGTTAAGAGAATGTGTGGGGCCATGCAGTTAAGAGACCGAGAGGCAGTAGACAATTGTACAGAGCAAAAAGAAAAAAAAGGATGTAATCTAGGGCAGTGTTTCTCAACCTTAGCAACTTTAAGATGTGTGGACTTCAACTCCCAGAATTCCCCAGCCAGCCATGCTGATCTAGGGCTACCAAATTTGATGGCAAGACTCCAAATGCCCATCAGATGGCAGTACAGGGTTATAGGTTTTTTGTATCCCTCTCTAGTGTAATCTGGTGGTCGTTGGGATATTTGCAGCCCATCTCCAGTAGCTGCATATAATCAGCAGATAAAAAAAATAAAAGAGGAATACAGACAAACTTTTTATAATCAAACATGGGGAAGGAGGAATGTTGTTGATGGATCTCTTTCAAGAGAAATAAATGACGTTATCTGTTCATACAATGTCTTGTTGAAGTGTTAATTGTTCATAATCTTCTGACTATGAACTCTGTCTCTGAAGAGACAGAATGTAAGAACAGATAAGAGGTAAGAAAGGAGGTAACGTCAACATAAAACCCACATTTCAATGTCAGAGAGGTCTCAAATGTATCATTTTGAGGGGGTGGCTGAGAGATTTTAAAATACAGTTATTTATCCCCAAAATAAATGTGGCAGTATAGGGCCACAATAAAGATGATGACAATAGAGATTGTGACACTTCTGATCAAATGAGCCCAGTTTTGCTGCAAAGGTAAGGATAGATCTTTTTGACATTTTGCCTTTTTTTTTTCTGGCTCTTGAGATTGTGGGAAGGCTTGAAGAGGATTTTTTCTCTCTTTGACCTGGAAAGGCTGAACAATGATAAAATAAAGAGATTTCATCTATAAAATGGGTTAAATAATTGGCACATTCTTGAAATATCAACAACGTGCTAACAAAAAACCCCACCTTGTCTGTAATTATATTCTACTCTTCTGTGTCACAGTTCCGTGCAGACATTTACTGTTGTTAAGCCTTTTAAAATCAATAAACTGAAGCGCACAATGTAGGTCTGTGTTGGATGTTAAGCTGTGTATTATAGCACATTGTCATCTTTAAATAAACATTGTAAGTAGGTCACAGTTATTCCCACTTTAGAAATGAGAGCAGATGCCAGTTATGATCTTATTAGGAACACGCAACAAATCTATATCTTGGGGCCGGTTCTAACATAGTTGTCCTCTGAACCCACCTAGGTTCTGGTGCGTATTTTTTGAAATAACTTTATTAAGATTCTGATTCTGCTTCCAAGAGTTTAGTGTTAGCCGTCAAAATATGAGAGAAAGCAGTCCAAGCAAAAAGTTCAAACCTATTCATTTATTTTTTGAAAAACAGGGAAAATATTAGCAGCAAAACTGAAGATTTGCCATTGATAATATTAGGCAACAAGATCATTGTTAGGTGTCTTCAGCCTAGCTTTTGTTGTTTATTCATTCAGTCGCTTCCGACTCTTTGTGACTTTGTGGCTTTATTTCCTGGAGTATGGACTGGTTTGATCTTCTTGCAGTCCAAGGCACTCTCAGAAGTTTCCTCCAACACCACAGTTCAAAAGCATCTATCTTCCTTCGCTCAGACTTCCTTATGGTCCAGCTCTCACAGCCATAGGTTACTACGGGGAATACCATTGCTTTGACTATGCGGACCTTTGTTGTCAGTGTGATGTCTCTGCTCTTAACTATTTTATCAAGAGCCTAGCTTTAGGTTGCTCTATATCTTTATAGAAAGACAATATTAATTTTTTAAAAAAAGGTTTCATTATTTTTAGTAGCTGTATATTGTGTGAAAATCAGAGTCTTTAGATAAAACTGCCGTATATTTTCACTGAAAGTGAGCAAGCAAGAAATCCGCAAGCAAACCACATTTTATTTCAATGTTTGCTATGTCTAGAGAATGAAAGGTGTCCTTGCTTTCTTTGGTTATTTATTTTTCACCACCATGTTAGAGGTGAATTAAAAGATAGTCATGTGAGTACCTATCAAGAATAGCATCATTCTCCTGTAGATCTGGCCAGCAATCTTGGGACTAAAGCTGCAAAAATAGCAATGATAGATAGATGAAAGTGGAAAGTAGATAGCAGAGGAAAATGTTTTGTGATGTTAAAAGAGTAGGCTTGTTCTGAAATCCTTGCCTAGTAATTGCATTGAACAGAGGAAACATATTGGTGGGGGTGGGAACCCCTCAGTTCTTCATCCGTGCTCAGCAGGCTGCCAGAAGAGAGATGTCACCTTCAGTTCTCTTTTGGTGGTCCCCACCAGGCCAGAGAAAATGTTTTTGTGGGCTTAATGATCAGATTCTATAAACATTTTATTCTCTTATTCTCTATTTTATTCTCTTCCTTGATTAGGTGAGCCGCCCTCACCCAAGTGATCATCCTGTGCTGGTCATCTTCATGGTTGGTGGTGTAACGGTACCTGAAGTCCGAATGATAAAGGATCTTGTAGCGGCACACAAGGCTGCAGTAGAGGTATGGAACAGACAATAAAATAGTAAATGATAAAATAGCTGGTATGAAAATGGGGACAATTGCTATAGACCAGTGTTTCTCAACCTTGGCAACTTGAAGATGTGTGGACTTCAACTCCCAGAATTCCCCAGCCAGCATGGCTGGCTGGGGAATTCTGGGAGTTGAAGTCCACACATCTTCAAGTTGCCAAGGTTGAGAAACACTGCTTTAGACAATCTTATTTCACTGCTGGCAGGTAGAGGAAGACTGAGGGGTTTAAGAAGGATTCAGGGCAATGCCACTCCATGTGGATGAGGAACGAGGAGATCTGAAGTGAAGTGATCTAGCAATACAGAAGAGACTATATTGCAAATCAGTTTCCTTGTGGGACTTTCAAGGAAGTTCTTTGAACTAGTGGTGCTCTCAAGCAAACCTTCAAAGCAGAAGTTCAAAACCCTCTGAGATTAATAAAGTAGGTCCTGGGTTATCAGATTTGGAAGTGAAGTAATTCATGAAAGATCCTGAAGGCAAGGGTCTAAAATCACTAAAATACATTAATGCTTTTGAACTCTTTGGAACTTGTTCATCTGCCCTTAGGAACTTATGAGCTGGACAGAGGTTTCTTGAGAAATCTAGTAAGCAGCATGGCACTGTTTTTCAGGCTTCTGAGGGTGGATTGTTCAGCATTTTTCTTGTGTGAGGACCAATTTAGATATCTATAAACACTTCACAGCATATAGATGTTTCTGCATAAATCAGTGGCTCCAACTCTAAACTTTTTCACCATCATAGAAAGATGCTAAGAGTTTCCCATCTTTTTCTTCCAAATCCAATGCCGTCAAGAGGAATAGGAATTCAGATAGACACCATCCTTCCTTCCCTCTTAAGCTCCCTTATTTCCTAAATTATGTACACTTTACATATGGAATGCATCATAAAGCATGCTGGCCACATGTTTGCTAAGTAAAACTAGTGGAGCTGTTGCAGGAGGATCTACATAATGCTGAGTACCTACAGGCCTGGATTAAATGCCTCCTCTGTGTTAATGGCATTCTTGACTTCAGAGCTCATTTAATTGTTCCTGAGATTTAAATACCTTCTCTAGAAACACATTTTCATCTGATACCATACTTTCTTTTTTTCTTTCTTTTTTCTTTTTTTGCACTTAACCTCCCAATTATCTCCTTAGAGTAGTGAATCAACTTCTTTGCTGTCCAGGGCAGGCCTTGAATTTGTGGTACACTGATGGACAAGTTAATCCAGACTCCAAATGTATTACCATGGCTTGAAAGATAAGCAGACGTTTAATGAGTGATGAGAGAGAAAATGGTGTAGCCAAGCTTTGGGCTTCCTATCTGAGAAGGATTGAGGTTTGACAAGGAATGACGCTGGATTGGCTGTTGCCTTGCTTGGGCTTGACCCTGGTGGTGATGGGTCAGCCTGGGAGAGAAAGAATTCAGAACTCACTCGGTGGCTTTTACCATCACATTTCCTCTGTACAAAGCTGTTACACTAGAGGCTAAAGAGCTTTAGAATGGGAGAGAAGAAGAATTCCGAAGTTTGTTATTTAAAACAAAAATAAATAAATATTTGCTGAGCCTTTCAGGCAAAAATAGTTTCACAGTTGCCTGGATTTAAGCTGTATTTCTCTAGGTCTCTGAATATTTACCCCCTGTTCAAGATGATGTTTTTAAAAAGCTAGGTGTTTTAAATATTAAGAAAAAAGTTTATTATTAAGCAAAAAAAAATATTATTTATTTAATAAGAAGGCTGCCCATCTTAACATATGAACTCTGGGCAGCTAACAATAATCAACAAAAACAATATAATGAAACCTCTATAATTCAAGCAAAAAAACGAAGTAACATAGTCATAATACAGGTGGTCCTTGGGTTACAACAGCAGTTGGGACTGGAATTGCCATTGCTAAGTGATGCAGTCATAAAGTGCGACGTCACATGACCTTGTTGCTTAGCAACAGCAGTTCTGGCAGTCCCAGTTGCCATTGTTAAATGAGGACCATGCGGGTTATTAAGCAAGGATCTCACATGACCACGACTTACGACTTCTTGCCGGCTTCCCCATTGACTTTGCTTGTGAGAAGCCAGTAGGGAACATTGGAAACTGTGACTGCAGGGATGCTGCGATGGCCGGAACTCCGAGGAGGTTGAATGGGCCTTAAGAAGCATTGCTAATAACAAGGCAGCAGGAGATGACGATATCCCAGCTGAACTGTTTAAAATCTTGCAAGATGATGCTGTCAAGGTGATGCATGCCATATGCCAGCAAATTTGGAAAACACAAGAATGGCCATCAGATTGGAAAAAATCGACTTATATCCCCGTACCAAAAAAGGGAAACACTAAAGAATGTTCAAACTATCGAACAGTGGCACTTATTTCACATGCCAGTAAGGTAATGCTCAAGATCCTGCAAGGTAGACTCCAGCAATTCATGGAGCGAGAATTGCCAGATGTACAAGCTAGGTTTAGAAAAGGCAGAGGACCAAATTGCCAATATCCGCTGGATAATGGAGAAAGCCAGGGAGTTTCAGAAAAACATCTATTTCTGTTTTATTGACTATTCTAAAGCCTTTGACTGTGTGGATCATAACAAAGTGTGGCAAGTTCTTGGTGGTATGGGGATACCAAGTCATCTTGTCTGCCTCCTGAGGAATCTGTATAACGACCAAGTAGCAACGGTAAGAACAGATCACGGAACAACAGACTGGTTTAGGATTGGGAAAGGAGTACGGCAGGGGTGTATACTCTCACCCTACCTATTCAACCTGTACGCAGAACACATCATGCAACGTGCTGGGCTTGATGAATCCAAGGCTGGAGTTAAAATCGCTGGAAGGAACATTAACAATCACAGATATGTAGATGATACCACTTTGATGGCTGAAAGCGAGGAGGAGCTGAGGAGCCTTATGACGAAGGTGAAAGAAGAAAGTGCAAAAGCTGGGTTGCAGTTAAACCTCAAAAAAACCAAGATTATGGCAACTAGCTTGATTGATAACTGGCAAATAGACGGAGAAAAAGTGGAGGCAGTGACAGACTTTGTATTTCTAGGCGCAAAGATTACTGCAGACGCTGACTGCAGCCAGGAAATCAGAAGACGTTTACTTCTGGGGAGGAGAGCAATGGCAAATCTTGATAAAATAGTTAAGAGCAGAGACATCACACTGACAACAAAGGTCCGCATAGTTAAAGCAATGGTATTCCCCGTAGTAACCTATGGGTGCAAGAGCTGGACCATAAGGAAGGCTGAGCGAAGGAAGATAGATGCTTTTGAACTGTGGTGTTGGAGGAACCTTCTGAGAGTGCCTTGGACTGCAAGAAGATCAAACCAGTCCGTACTCCAGGAAATAAAGCCAGACTGCTCGCTTGAGGGAATGATATTAAAGGCAAAACTGAAGTACTTTGGCCACATAATGAGAAGACAGGATACCCTGGAGAAGATGCTGATGCTAGGGAAAGTGGAAGGCAAAAGGAAGAGGGGCCGACCAAGGGCAAGATGGATGGATGTTATTCTAGAGGTGATGGACTCGACGTTGGGGTAGCTGAGGGTGGCGACGGCCGACAGGAAGCTCTGGCGTGGGCTGGTCCATGAAGTCACGAAGAGTCAGAAGCGACTGAACGAATAAACAACAACATAGAGATGTAGAACGTACAGTAATTCACATGATAGATCTGGATTCATGCTGATAACATAAATGAACCATGTTTGTGACACAACTTTTTTAAAGGGATGAACACAATTCTTGTTGGTATTTCAGAGATAGAAATAGTCAGCCTGCAAAAATGAAATTATGACTATGATGATTATAGTAATAACTATAATGAGTTATAAATACATGAGAATATATTATATCTGTTGTGCCTTAGAACATGAAACACATCTGAATATTAATGTTAAAACTGTAATCAATAGACCAATGAAAATATTAGTTGATTAGTCGGTGTTGCAAATTTTAATCAGAGAGATAACGGTACATTTTCATTTTTAGTTTTACATGTTACTATGCTATTTCATATATTACTGTGGTGAAAAATATTAAGTATGGCTTTACTTTCTGGCAGCGAATGGGAGCTTCTGATGATTAATTCATGCATTTCTCAAGAAGGAATTATACTGAGATTTGGTAATATACAAGGTTTAATCAATTAAAAAGGAGGTCTTTAATCAACTAAAGTGCTTGATAACTTGATAGCCTTACTGCATATATAAACAAAATCTTGATCGTGAGTCTTTGAGCTCCATATAAAATATTTCTTGATAACACTTGTCAAGGCAGAAACCCTAATGCAAGGATCAGCCTGTGACAGATTTTCCTCCCAGGGGTCTGGATGGGGGAATGTGATGGTCTCTCTTTCTCAGCAGTGAGTTGCCTAAATAATGGAACGGGTTGGAGCTGAAGAGAAACAATAGCTGTCCAAGACCACCAGAAGCCTGTACTGCAGTGTTAGTATCTCTGTATGAAAGCTAAGCTAGAAGAAGGTTCAGAGATGTCTAGTCTCAACATACATAGGCATCTATCTGGTATAAGCCGTGATGGTCCCTCCCATTAATGTCAGTCACTGGCAGCCCTACAAGGTAGACCAGATCAAGAAACAGACACTGCATAGGTCTAAAACTACCTTTATTGGAATGGCTATAGTAACAGAATCTTGAAAGTCTGAATGTGTTTCCCCTCTTCCCTCTTTTATTTTCATGTGAACTAGGGGGGCACCTATCTTAGGCATTTTTGTAAATCTCTTATCTTATCTTCGTATGGGCTTAAGCCCTGTTTATTTGTTCATTGCCTTGATAACGGATCTTCTCTCTCTCCATCAAGGCCATCCTCTATACTCTCTACAGTCACAACTGATGCAAATTACATAATTTTTGTCATGCGTGCATTGATGTTATGGCACACATGACTTCACTTGCATCACCTCCTGCATATGCTCGTGTCAGCACATTAGGAGGACATCACATTGGCAGAGGCTTCCCTGGAATTTCTTTTTTGTACCAGTAGCAAGGATGGCATGGAAAATCACAAAGCAAATTTTCTTATTCAGATTCTACAACACTGAAAGCATATTAGATAAGCAACACTGGCTTCCATCCCAATAGGAAAAGGCCAACATTGGCTGCCATCCGCTGAGCACATGATGGGGAAAAACTGAAAGGGCAATCCATTAAAAAAAAAACAACCAACCCCTACCACTAACTTAGTGAATTACAGGGCAACCATGCAATGCTGATGATTGAAATGCTTCCACAAGTAGAAAGTTTATCTATACATTGTATGCTGAGGATATAACCATTTTAGTTAAGCTGTATTTGCTCACAGAACCACAACTCTTTGTCACTGGGAGTTGCCACGACTAATGGAGGTGGCAAAAGTTGGTCATCCTAACCATATATGTATATATCTCTTGTTTTCCAGGTAATTGTTCTCTCTACAACTCTCCTGACACCACTTAACATTCTGGAGCTGCTTTTTGCAACAGACCATCTCAAGCCAGACATTGGTATCTGAAGTTGTCAAAGCAGGCATCTGGCCCAACTTGCGGAAAATACCCAAACCTCTTGCCTTCTGGCTTTCAAGAACATTCCTCTAAAACAGAGAGGCTCTGAAATTGCCCATAATGTTAACCTCAGGAGTAATTTTAAAATGGAAAAAAATGATGAGCTCACTTTTTGTGAAGAAAAGTACCTACCTTAGCAGATTGCTTCAAAGTCATTTCTTCAGGGATGTCAGACTGACCTTCCTCTCCCTGCAGAAATGTTGTGCTTAGCTGAAATCCTTTACCTCCAGCTTATTAGCAGAGCATTACTGTACCGCTGCCTGTAACAGCTTCAGAGAACACTGTAGAACCGTCACGGAGGCCTCCATTTGTAGACTAAGCTTTTGCTGCATTTTCTTGAGCACCATTGTTCACAGCTTTTCTTTAGAAGGGAGAGAAAAGATGCCACTAGAAAAAGACATGATTCTGTGTTAGTGACAGATTTGATATGGAACGTCCTGTATCTCTGGGAGGATCTTTACTTCTTGACAAATTGTTATGGAGGTGGGGGCAGTGCTAATATTGGCAAGATTCAGTGGCATCCGCAGGGGTGTGTTAAAAAAGCAAAATGATGGTTGTGAAATTGCAATCCAAGCATTGCCCCTTTGTAAGTGCACAAGTATGAAAGGGGTAGGACTTCAATTGTGTTGTTGTTACTTGCATCTTGCCTTTTTTGACCCCCCTCAAGTCAACACTGGCTAGATTATATATTAGTAGCCTAGTTTCAAGGCAGTAGCCATCTCTGTGGGAAGGGTCAAAAGGCAGGAATTTGAAGCTAAGTGGTTTTCCCCAAGATCTCCATTTTCCATTCCTCTAACATAAAATCATTCTCCGGTTCCCCTTAAACAGAGTGAAAGATGTGACTCGCAACACCATTGGATTCCCACTTCCACCAGTCTCAGTCATCAAAGACAGTGCTCCAAATTTGTCTGAGGTGCTGCAAATTCTCTATCCCTTATTTAGAACTTGGTACTCCATAAAAGTAAAGCCAAACTCTTCGATAAATAGCTGATGCATTCATGTAGTCCAAAATTATCCCGGGCCAGAGTACCAAAAATGTGTGAAATTGCTTCAGAAATAATCTAAAGAGAACATCCCTAATATTGTCATGCAGGCCCAGGATTATAGCATTCCAGGAGGGAGGAATGTATACATTCAAGGTATGGCATCTCCTAGCTCTTCCATCTTCAACTCCAACTCTTCACTTAAAACTCAGGGTGTCAGGGAGAAGATGTTTGCCTAACGTTTCTGACATGTTTGTTTTCTGTATGAAGAGTCTGATGTATTTATTGGATAGAGCCCGTCCCATGTAGGATATTCATAGAAGGATCCGCAGGGGGAATGTTGTTGTTGTCCATTTCTTTAACATCACATACACCGACAAGACTCACACACTCACACACTGTATTTACACGTCTAATGCCAAGGGCATGGCTAATGTTTTTCTTCCAGTTCATTTTCTGAATACTAAAAGTGGCATGATTTAAGATCAGGGAGCAGTGCCTAATATGTCAAGCCAATTTGTGACATGGTTTTTCTTTTGCAAATTGCATAGTTGATTTTGCTTCAGCAGCCTTTGATTCTTTGTTTTCATAGTAGTAGAATATAGCTAGATGCTGCCTTCTTCGATGTAACCAAATCCAGCAGTTTTGTCTGGTAACGTTTTCCAAGGATGCAGATTCAGGTCTGCTCCAGTCTAGCAGATGCAGAATAGCCCTTTTTAAGAGACTTTTCATTTCATGGCCCCTATTGAAGATAATCTAAATTGGGCTGCAGTCTGAGACTTCAGCAAACCGAAGACAAGGCAGCCAGTTTATGAAACATGCCTTGTAGAAAAAGGGCAAACTTCTAAGCATTTACTTATGATCATGATCAATGGATGAGCTGACAAGCCAGGTTGATCTGTAAAGCTATTTAATTGAAACGCTTCGGAAAAAATGGCAAATGTCCCCATGGTTACCAGGCCAGAACTGTCACAACGCACTTACAGGCTAAATTCTCTATTAAATTAGGGATTCCGGTATGGGCTTCCTCTCTCATATACACAACTTAATGGGAACGCAGGCTCAAAATTGGGAGCACACAGTGAGGGCTGGATTACGTGGATGTTGTGCTTACCAGAAAGGTTGCACTGTGCTCCGTTAATGCAAAATCCCACATAGTGGCCACTTGCCATCATTTATTGCCTTCATCAAAGTAGAAATAGACTTAGCCAACAGTTCAGAATTGTCCATAGTGGGGGAAGGTGTCAAAAAGCCAAAATGGCAACGAATGTTAAAAAAGGGGCAGACTTTGTTCATGCAGTCATGCCTGCTATCTTGACTTTTTTGACACGCACACGTGACCCTGCATCCAGCTGTAGGCCTTGCTGCACAGTGGAAGCAGAGCCTAACAACAAGGGAGGGTCTCTCCTGTCCTTGGGTACTACACCTGCAGAGGATGCTCTGATATTTTGGGTATGTCGTGCTAGACTTTCTTGGGAGTTGTGGCAAAATAGTAATGCCCATGAGTATTTTTTTTGGCAGTGATGGGAGTGACCAGGGCCAGGGTGCAGTTAGAAAAGCATTTGAGAAGCAGGAGGCTTTGTACAGCTGTGCAACTGTTGTAGTATAGAAATCTATACTTGCAAGAGAGAAGGGGTTGCTGGCTGTGTGTGTAGGATTCTTGGAATCAATCAACCTGCATCCCTACGTGATCCATTTGCCCCCCCCCCCCCACTCCCCTTAGTAATGTAATGCTTGTTGTTTCCATGCTTCACAGGCAATAGAAATCTTACTACCATGATCCCATTTTTCCTATTTGCATTGCCCAGAAACCGGATAGAAAAATACCACAAATTCTTGAGAAAACATTGTTTAATTTAAAGATGAAACAAAATAGAGACGTTGTATCCTGGTAATGTTGCCAACAACATAAAATAAATAAGTTACAGCTTAAGGGGAAAGCACAGTGTTGCTTTTTGTTAAACTGCATTGGTGTCATGTTTGCATCTCCTATTTTAAATGTGGTTTGCTTTATGGGACAAGCCTCATGGTTCAGCATTTGGCAAATTAATCACAAAAGGCAGATTTATGTAACAGTGGAATGTCCCTTGTGCCCTAGCTAGAGGTACGACTCAGCTGTGAAAGACCTGCTCCGCACACAGCAGAAAAAAGAAGTGAGTTGAACCAAAAGAATGTGAAGTTCAATCCATATTCAGGTCAGTTAATTTGGATTTGTCTGAAAATAAACTCAACGTTGCATCAGATGACTGACAATCTTCAGAATATCTTAAAACAGTAGGAGTAAACTTTATGTAGTTGTAAAAATTACACTGAATATTTGTGGCACAGTATGTCTCATCACAATCAAATAGAGTCCCTTAATAATGCCCGGACAGTTTACACCAAAGACTCTTACTGCTCTGTTGGGACAGAGATACTTGTACCTCGTGAACTAAAGAAAGAAGTCAACGGCTCTAGTGAGCTTTGTAAAAGAAACCAGTCTTAATTCAATAGTGTAAGAATATCTGTTTCCAATTAAGAAGATGGCATTCTGAGTATTTCCCCCCCTCTTCTTCTACAGTTAAAGTGACAGGATAGCAAACACTAAGCTATCCTAATTCCATCACAGAATATGGCAATGTTTTGGATGTAGTTGAATGCTCGGCTTTCAGCATAAAAGTACACGATGTATCCTTTCTTTAGGAACTTACTCAAGTTCTTGGTGGGGTTCCTCCACTACACAATGCTTTATACTCACAACTATCCAAATATCCCCTGAACACACACTCTTTCTCTCTCTCTGATCTTGCGTCAGTTGCCGTGGTGTCCCCAAAACGTTCCAGAACTGGAACTGATGGAATGTCCGCTGAAAAGAGGCGGCAGGAAAGCCCTTCTTCCGTCCCGTTTAACCTCTCAGACGGAGGTAACAGTCCTCACTTTGGCAGACAACGCTTGCTTAAACCTTCTCTTCAGGTCTTGCATGTTGGGCGACTTCGGCCTTGGGATGAGAGAACTTCTCCGCTTCTCTGGAGTGCCGGCGGTTTGTTGCTTGCTGACTTCTTTGCACAAGCTGTGGAAGGCGCAGAAGACTTCTTTGTAGTTCTCGCTGACAGACACTTCGTAGAAATTGCAGCCCAACATGCTGGCCAGCTGAAGTCCATGCTGAGGTTCCACCTCTTTAATGTGGAGCAGGTCTGCTTTGTTTGCCACAATCACTACGGGCACTCGATTTCCTGGGTGCACCTGCCGTATGTGCTGGTGGAAGTGGCCAAGGAGTTCGTAACTTTTGTAATCTGTAATCGAAAAGACGATTACAACCGCATCTGCCCAGCGAAGGCACTTGTTCAGCTGGTCATTACAATCCAGGCTATGTCTGTGCATCTGTAAAAGAAAAAAGGTGTGTGTGGGGGGGGGGGAGAATGAGAAAATTATTTGGCTGCAAAGGATGAAATGAAAGCGACAGAGCTTTGGGGTACAGCCTCTATTGAATTTTACTTATATGAGTTTACACTGTCGCTGCTCATTATCTCCCCCCCCCCAAGTTTAATCCCCTCTCTCCTTTCTGTTGCTTGAACAAACAAAAACTCAGGCTAAACTAAGTTATTCCAAAGTTTGCCATACTCAAGTGGAAAACTGACCCACATCACTTTATGTAAAGTAAAATAATTTGTGGTGCCAAAGAATGGGAAATTAACTGGCTAGACAGCAAGTCGGGAATGGAGGGGGAGGAGAACAAAGGTACGAGCTGGAAACATTTACAGTTGGAGACTTGCCCAGTTCAGAAAAGCAAATTTTGACCTTACGCATGTCTATCCATTTAAACTTTCCATAACACAAAATCCACTCCCGAGTAATTTTAATGAGTACAGCTGCTGGGGCTGTGACTTTTTGTTTCAATTGTGTGTTTATTAAACCAAACTTGATTGGGCTGCAGCAATAAAATACGGAAATATTTCTAGTGCACTTTGCTAGGGAAATAAAAACAAAATGTTTCTTAATTTGCCAAGAAACAGCTCTTCACCCATTAGCAGCATTTCTGTTTTATTTAGAAAGGCAGCCTCCTTAAACAAGAGTGCTGTGTTTCCAAGTGGACAAAAGTTTAATTGAAATGGTGGGTTGTTTTCTTTTACTGTCAGGAGACTATATACAGTCCATTTATCAAGCATTGACTGTTTACAATCATTCCTAGCAACAAAAAGAGTTTTCAATGACTCCGCTGCCTAAAGCTGGCCTGCGTCTCAGCAAACATGTACAACCCTGGTCTTGAAAGTGAGTAACAATGAGACTCCCTTTTAAATTATGGAATGCAAGCGAAACCACTCACCTGTACTCCAGGTGTATCTTGTACTTGAATTGCAAACATCTCTCCATCAATTTCAATCTGTCTGCTGTACAGATTACCTAGCAACAGAAATGCACTCCATTATACTAAAGTCAGAGATGGCATTCTAACATAGGGTTTACAAAACTAAAAACGCTTTTTTAAAAAAAATTGGCAGTGAATAGATTTGCCACTTCTTACTTTGAAACTGGGGGGGGGAACCATTCTAACTTTATTAGACACACATTTCCATCGCAGAAAATAATTAGCAGCATAATCCTAGGCATCTTATTTAGCCATTCAATGGGACTAAATTCCGGGTTAGTATGCATAAGATTGCAGCCTAAATGAATAGCTACAGAGAGGTAAACAAACAACAGAAGTATTCATACAATTAGCTGACATTGTCAGGTGACTTTATGCATGCCTGCTTATAAAACTAACTTTATGTGCAAGAGAATTTGTTGAGCTGCCTGGGCCCTTTGTACAGGGCAACGTTTCTCAACCTTGGCCACTTTAAGACGTGTGGACTTCATCTCCCAGAATTCCCCAGCTGGCTGGGGAATTCTGGGAGATGAAGCCCACATGTCTTAAGGTGGCCAAGGTTGAGAATCACTGGTATAGGTTAACAGGGCACCTTGTAGCTAAAAGGAAATTTATTGAACCATTACACTATACCAGGAGAATTAAGCATGTGTTTAGATTTTCTTCCACAAGAATAAATAAGGATTGTAAAGGACTGCACTTTGGTTGCCGTGCTTCTACTTTGATGATGCAGGATTCTACCTACCAGTAAAATCTTTTCCATCCCATCAGTTATAAGAAAACCTTCAATTTTATTAATTTCCCACCTGTCTCATGCATAGTTTTGTTCCTCTTTTGCCTTGGCTGCCAGGAAGTTGCTTATTTAGTTATGATCAAGACAAGGCTGCCATGGCATCATGCGCGTGAACACATTTCAGGTTTTGGCAAAACTATAGACCGGATTGGTTACTCTGGATGTTTAAATGTTTCACCTAAGCCAGGGGTGGGGAACCTTTTTTCTGCCAAGGGCCATTTGGATATTTATAACCGGGGAGGGGCTTTCTGGGATTTCCACGGACCGGGGGCCGGAGTTTGCGGGCGGGAGCCAATCACAAGCACTGGGGGGTGGGGTTTGCGGGCGGGAGCCAATCGCATGGAAGGGGCGGGGTTTGCGGGCAGGAGCCCCACGGGCCTTCGGCGGGAGCCCCGCGGGCCTTATATGGCCTGCGGGCCTGACGTTGCCCACCCCTGACCTAAGCTTACATTGCTATGTTATTTGCCAGAAAGTGTAGAAAATCACATCTCTGCTTTTTATCACTTTACAGTAGAAATCCAGTGGTGAAATTTGCTCTAATACAAACACATTTTGCTGCAAATAGATCTCTCCCTCTATTTCTAGTATTTTTAGCTTACTGGTACTATTGGATCAAATGTTCATGGGATAAGCCTGTGTGCATAATTAGTGAATGAATGCTACCAGGGGTGTCCACAGGGCATGGTCAAAAAGTCAAGGTGGAGGCCACAACAGTGTGATAGAAGCTCCACCTGTTTTGCCGGCGGAGTGTCAATCACATGGTTGTGGTCACCACCTTGATTTTTCTGACCATGCCTTCTGAATGCTACTTAATCAGTATTTCCAGGGATGAAGTCAACTACACTTTCATGGTAGCAAAAGCTGAATTTGAGACTCCATCAGAAATATTGCTCCCGCCTCCGCCATATATTGAAAGCTGCTTTTTCATTTGGTTTAACCTGCCTTAGAGAGGATTACTCCCCCACGCCCGCCATCAATTACTCCCCATCAATTTACTTTCCTGCAGTTTCCCTTGCTTGTCTGCCTTTTCAGGAGAATAACAAACCACTTTAGAGTTCAGTCCAAAGCCTATTTGCATAAGTACCTTGATTACACACAAAGGTAGGAGCGGAACTAAGTGTTAGAGCTTAAAGCCACATCCTTTAACTTGGAACGCCTTTCATGATGCTGATGCCTGTGGGTGGCAGAAGCCAAGGAAAAGATTTCAGAAGTCAAAGCGTGTGAGGGATTTGATGTCCCAGCTCAGGTGAAATGAGCCCAAAAATAGCAGAGGGCTTTTCTTCAAAGGCAGATGATCTGTAAAGTAAGGCTGTGTATGAAATCTCTTTGTCCTCTTGCTAAAATGATGAATGCCCCCCTCCAACAGTGAGCGCATTCACTGAGGTTTCAGGATTTCAAAGCCAGATTGCCAAATGATGTTCTATTGGCTCATTGTATTGTAGCATTTAGCTTTCTGGAAGCAAGATGCTAAACACTTTATTCCCAGGGTTGAAAATACAAAAAAAAAATATTGCAATGCACCACCTAAGAATACTGTTGAGGGAAAGCTATTATTCCGGCCCATTTCTTACCTGCGTTGCGTTCATAGTCTCCGATGAATCGCTTCGTGAGAAACCTCACCACCAGAGCTGTAATTAACAAAAAGATGCCATTTCTCAAGAGGAGAGAAAAAGTCATCTCTATTTTAAGGCTCATTAAACCCCACTCCTGTCTGCTGCCCCCGGCCCAGTCCAAGAGAGGATGTGTGATTGGAAAGAGCAGCTTTGCTAACAGTAAGCAACAGGCAGCAGATCAGCTATGGATAGAGCGGCCCAAAGGAATTCAGCACTTTTCCTTCAAGGAAAATATCCTGGAAGCCAGGGTAGTGGCTGCAGGATAAATAGATCAGAGTGGTATGAAGGTTCAGGTAAATCTAAACTAGTTCCTTCCAGCTTTCTCCTTAAACCTCTAGGCCAGTGTTTCTCAGCCTTGGCAACTTGCAGATGTGTGGACTTCAACTCCCAGAATTCCCCAGCCAGAATGGCTGGCTGGGGAATTCTGGGAGTTGAGGTCCACACATCTTCAAGTTGCCAAGGCTGAGAAACACTGCTGTAGGCTTAGATGACTGGGGTGCAGTTTGCTTCTCATCCCTCAGCCAACTCTTAAAAACCCAGTAAGAATCAGCCTAACAACTCTAATAGATGTGTGCCTAGACTGAATGTGTACCTATCATCCTCTTTTTTTTTGGGGGGGGGGGTGAATGTCATTTTTTTCGTGCTTTGTGCCTTTCTGTGTCCATCCCCAACCTGGCAGCAGGTGGGTGTGGAACAGCGGTAGGATGCTACAGCCGTCTTCTTCTATTCAGATTGGTATTAATTCAAATTACCATATTGCGCCCCCCTCTTTGGGAGTGAAATACAAAGCGGGGGTGCCTGTTTGCTCCCTTTTCACTCTGAAGGGAGTTTTCTGCTGGAGGAGGAATCTCCTCTGCGAGCCACCGAAGTCGGCGTGAAAGGGGCAGAGGGAGGGGCTTCTGTCCTCCAAAGCAAAAAAAAAAAAAAGCTCCCTCCCCCACCAGCCGCCCACCACACTTACCGGTCTTGCCCACCCCGCTGGCGCCCACCACAGCGATCTTGATGAGGCGGGGGCGGCCGGAGGCGCAGATCTCGCCGCTGCTGGCGTTCTCCGCCTGGGGGTACTCGGCGATCGTCCCCATGTTCTGGATCAGGCGCATCGCAGCTGCTCCGGGAAAGGCGTGCAGAGCTGCAAGAATGCCGCCGGGAACGAGAACAGCCGAGGGGAACCGAGGCAGTGGGCTCAGAAGCGGCGCCACGAGTTGCCGACCACGGCCAGCGCCTGCTATGCACAGCCTCGCCTCTCCAACACCTTTTTCTCCTCCTCCCCCCGTTCCCGGGAAAAGCTCCGCCCCGCCTCTTTCCTCCTCTGCACAGCCAATGGAGTGCAGCCGCCACGCCCCGGCCGCCCCCCCACCCCACTTTCGGCCCCGCCTCAGCTCGCCTGGCCGCGCGTTCGTGCCCAGGTTTCGGTGCAACCGTGCCGTGCTCCTCCGTTGAATGGGGGTTCAACGTGAGGCTCCCCACGTGATTGCTTTCCTTTTCCCCTGTTCCTGCTGCCCCTTAAGCGTCCCCACTTCTGTGCCCGTTAAATGGGACTTGTAACCAAGACTGCACCTGATTCCTAGCCCCCATACGTGTACTTAAATCTCTTAGCGCAGGATGAAGTCAGTAAGAACGCCGCCATCTATTTCTGCCGTGGGCAACGTGAATCGTAGTTCCTGGGCGGGCAGGAAAGTTTTACCCAATCTTGGGCTCTTTGGATGCATGTTCACAATCTACCTTCTGTCATTTTCGTCAAATTGCCCCTTTCCCACCCAAAATACTGGTACGGGTGAAGGTTTTACAAGGCAACTTGAGGTGTGCCCTGCTTCCCAAAGGTCAGGTAACACCCTGGTCTTATTTACTACCTTCACAGAAAGACTTCATCTCTTCCATACAATCTGGATAGAAATTTAGAACTTTTATCAATCCTAGATGTTCATAGGGCTGTATCCTGTGCACTTTGCATGTTAGAAAAGAAGCTAAATTCAATGAATACGCTCGTAACATACCAGTGGTTTTCCTGCATCAGCTCCAATGACATGAATGGGAGCCAAATGCACGCACACACTTGCCTCTTGCTTTCTGCGTTGTCAGTGTGCAGATCAGTGTTTCTCAACCTCAACACCTTTAAGATGTGTGGACTTCAATTCCCAGAATTCCCCAGCCAGCCATGCTGGCTGGAGAATTCTGGGAGTTGAAGTCCACACATCTTAAAGCTAGAAACACTGGTGTAGATGGTTTTCAAAGCCTGTCTGAGTTGTGGTGACAGAGGGACTGTTACATCATGAAACCCAAATCCTCTCTGTTTGACAATCTACTATGTCCACCATGGATGCCGTTTGTATCATTGTGGCATACAGCACATTGTCCTGCTGGCCAGGGCTCAGAAGTATCTAACCATCCATGTTGGAAGCAGATCATCCGGTGAAATCCGTACATTTTCAGTGAGGACCGAGGGACTTAAGTCCTTATGGTTTTAAAGTATCATCTCTAAATATGGTCAAGCCTGGCTCCAGCTTTGTTATACTTTTATTCTAATGCTCACAACAACTTGTCCTAAACTGAAGTCCTTAATCAGCCTGCTGTGTTTGTCTAACAATGATTTCTGCGTGGAGCTGTTTCATCTTCCAAAAGACAAGCAAAAGTTCAAAGCAGCCGTGTTGTTATTCAGAGTCTCTTGCAAGGACTTTGTTGTTGAACCTCTGTTTTAATGGAGAAGCCAGAGGAACGGACCACACGTGGGCCGATTCCTCCCGTGTCATCCCTGGAGGGGTGGAGGAGGGAGGCTCCTTCGACAACCTGTAAGTTCTATGCAGAAATGTCCAAAGTTGTAGCAGCCAGCCAACATGCGGGGTTTCCGGCATCTTTCTCCAAGCTCAGCCGGATCAGAAACCACAGGCAAAAACTACTCTGTAGTTGCTGCTGCAGCAGAAAGCTGCTTAATTCAAACCACCTAGGACAAAGGAGGATGGGAGCCAAAACTGAAAAGAAATTAAATACAAAGGAACTCAGCTTTGCTTTGTACTAGGGTAGATCGGCTGGTGGGCAGGGCTGAGCTTGAGATGGGATCTTCATTAGGAGAAGGGCGGAGGGGGAAGGAGAGAGCTCAGCAAAACTCCAGGCACACACAAAAGCTGCTTGGCTCTTAAGGCAGTCTGGAAGCAGACCTTTTTTTTTTCTCCTTTCCACAAAAAAGGCTGACTAATGTTCTGCAGCTACATTAAGATTTTTATCACTTTTGAAAGCTTTTGTGGCTTGCTCGCCTTCCCAGTTCCAGTTTTCTTTCTTATGTAACATGTGTCTGTCTGTCGGGCCTGAGAGTGGCCAAGCTGCTTGGGCTCTCGCAGGCTGTCCAGCAGCCGCTCTTGGCCACAGAGACATCCATCCTGTCTTACCTTACTAAGGCTTTGGAGGGAGACTGGAAAGCAAGTTTCCAAGTTCAATGGAAGGAAGGAAGGAAGGAAGGAAGGAAGGAAGGAAGGAAGGAAGGAAGGAAGGAAGGAAGGAAGGAAGGAAGGAAGGAAGGAGAAAGAAAGAAAGAAAGAAAGAAAGAAAGAAAGAAAGAAAGAAAGAAAGAAAGAAAGAAAGAAAGAAGAAAGAAAGAAAAAGAAAGAGAGAGAGAGAGAGAGAGAGAGAGAGAGAGAGAGAGAGAGAGAAAAGGAAGGAAGGAAGGAAGGAAGGAAGGAAGGAAGGAAGGAAGGAAGGAAGGAAGGAAGGAGGGAGGGAGGGAGGGAGGGAAGGGAGGGAGGGAGGGAGGGAGGGAGGGAGGGAGGGAGGGAGGGAGGGAGGGAGGGAGGGAGGGAGGGTGGGTACTTTAGGGTGGACCATCCTGCTATAAAATGATTATTGCCATCTTCATGGGCTCAGCTCATGTAACCTTCAATCTCCGCAAATCTCAAATCTCATTCACGGCTCTGAGTCCCGTATTAGATTGCTGCTGGAAATCAGCATACAGCGCGGCAATGTACAAACTTTAAAAAAACTAGTTCCTGTATCTATTGTAAGTTTGTTTATTTGATTTATCCTGCTTTTATTTTTGGTCAACTCAAGGCAGCGTACATACCTTTTTTATTATTTTTATTTTTTTTATTTTTATCCCACCTTTATTATTATTTTTTATAAATAACTCAAGGCGGCGAACATACCAAATACTCCTCCCCCCCCCCTATTTTCCCCCACAACAACAACCTGTGAGTTGGGTTGGGCTGAGAGAGAGGGACTGGCCCGGCTGTGACGCCTAAAGGAAGCTAGAACTCAACAGTCTCCTGGTTTCTAGCCCAGCATCTTAGCCTCTACACCAGACTGGCTTTTGGCCTATGGCTGGATCTTGCCTTACGCTTTTCATTAATTCATGTTGATTTTCATTCCTCCTCTGAAGCAGGAGAGGAGTCTGGTCGAGGGTCTCAGTTGCATTCAGTTAGTTTCATCCCATGGAATATTGCCTTTGGAACATTTGTACGGTGTTGACTGTTTCTGACAGATACCCAGTTTTATTCTGGTTCTGTGGATTCTCCCACCTGAGGTCCTGTTTCTGACAAATTGCAACTACATATAAGTTGGGCTAATTTTCCTGATATGTATGTTATTCCTGTGCTTATTTTACTAGCAGGATTGCTCAGAGCCATCATTTTCCATATAAGAATTTAAGGGAGTTTGAGGGAGGGAGTACAAGACAACAGGGAAAAAAAACATTTGGCTTTAAAATACCAAGTAGAAGACAAACAAAAAAACCCCCCTCAAAACGTAAGACATTCAAAGGATTGTTCTCTTTCTCAGGAAACACTTAAAGAAAACATTGCTTTCTGCTAGCACATGTCAAGCAAACATTAAATGTGTTTTTTCCCTAAATAACTGCATCTGTTCATTATAATCTTTTCTTCCGAGAGGAAAGAATGCCACAATCCTTTCAAATATAAGGTTTTCCGTCATTATGAAGGGGCATCAGAATCTAATCCCTGCATAACCATTTTTTGATGAAAACCAGAAAACATACAATGGACAGATGGACAGAAATCATAACTTGTTTTGTTTTTCTCAAAGCTGCACAGGCACACAGACACAGAGTCAAAGTTGTGTTATTATTTTAACACCTGAGGCAGAAAATGCCATCGTATCTTCTCTCAGGCTTAAAAATATACTAGTAATGAAAGGAAGGAGCACCATGGATGCCATCTGGAGCTCCTGAAGAAAAAGTGGGATGTCAGTCTAATAAATCATAAAGCAATAACTGATACTGTATCCAGAAGGCAGCCACCTCATTGTCCCTAATTAAGATTGCCAGGCCGGAGAAAGGCTGTGAGAAGCCATGGCTATCCTTGTTTAATTGCTCTGAAGTACAATATTCACTTATGGGAGTACCTGCTGGAAATCACTTTAAATGGCAGTTTTCCCCTCCCATACTATAAGTTGCTGGAATTTTCAGCGCTGTCACATGCAGAAGACATTAATCCACGTGGCTTTGGAGCAGAAGTGGAAAGCACCCCAGGACGTGGTCATATCAGGTCAATGAACTCACACCAGGAACCAGATTGTTGGAATTCTATCAAAATCTTGGAGGACAAACCCATATCAATGCAAGATCAATAAAGCCACCAGTGCCATCATGCTTTCTTAAATTTTTGTTTGCTTAAACTGGGGGTTTAGATCAAAGACATCTGCAAAGATTTTCATCGAAAATAACGAAAGCAGTGTTGGGCTGCTATGACACAAGCTCAGCCCCTTTTGTATATGCGCGCAACGTCACGGCGCAGCGGCAAAAAGGGCGGAGCTTACAGAGGAATGCCTCTTTCGTCATTTGTGCCCTTTACCCCGCCCACCTCCCACCCTGTGGATTCCTCTGGTCACTCCACGGAGATAAAAAAAAATTGAGTGGTGGTCAAAACTCATGTAAAAACGGGCAGGGATTCAATTGTGGACTTTTTTGACACACACATGCACACTCCATAGATGCCCCAGCAGGTAGAAAGTTGAACATCTCCAGCTTATGAGAATGTATGCTGAGTTTCACCAAATTTTCTCCCATAGATGGGAGGGAGGGAGGGAGGGAGGGAGGGAGGGAGGGAAGGAGATAGAGATGATAGAGATGATAGAGATGATAGAGATGATAGAGATGATAGAGATAGAGATAGAGATAGAGATAGAGATAGAGATAGAGATAGAGATAGAGATAGAGATAGAGATAGAGATAGATAGAGATAGAGATAGAGATAGAGATAGAGATAGAGATAGAGATAGAGATAGAGATAGACTAAACAATCATCTTTGTCTTGGGAGACTTTGGAGAAGCAGAATGTCAGTTGCCCTGCTATTTTTCTCTGTGAATATGTGCAGAAGCCATCTGTTACTTGGTTCTTCAAAACACCACTGTTTACAAGAGAAGGATTTGCACATACTCAGTATTTAAACTTGTTCACCTTTCCAGATAATCTGTCACTGTATAGCGTTTCATTCAAACTAGAAAATACACCCTTGTACCTGGAAGTTCCAGACTTTGCCAGTTCAGTAAAATAATCTGATTATTAAAAGGAGTTGGCTCCAGACCAAAAGAGTCGTTCTTGGTTCTAATGGTAAAGAATGGGATACAGGTCATAACAAAATATTCATACGATTTCCATGGGGTGTAAATTCTGTTCCCCTACTCCTGCCCCAGCTCTTTTTCAATCATTCCTCCCACATCCTCCCTCTAGCATTCCTCTTCTCTGGCTCCTGCAGCCCACCGTGCAGATCCAAGGCCCCAAAGGCATTATTCTAAGAGGGTCCTCAGCACTTTACATGACATCCAAACGTAAGGCCTGTTTTTAAAACTTGTTGACTTAACGCAGTTGCACATTCATTTCTGAAGTTTCTTGTGTTTGTGCCCGGAAATGATAAATTTAGCAAACATAGGAATGCCATAAAATGTGGCTAAGATTGCTTAGATTTACATTCAGGGGTATCCATGGGTTAAAAAAGATGTCATTGCACATTAAAAAAGGCAGAGGTTCAATCCCACCAGTGTTGGCTGCCCTCTTGACTTTTTTTTACTATACCTTGTAGACATCCCTGGGACTATATATGACAAGGTTGAGCAATGTGGCAGAATATGTTGTTCTGGGAGCCAGGTTTGTTTATTGATTCAGCCCTAAAGTGAAGTTCAAGGTAGCCAGTCTATGTGTTTGTGTATCTGATTGAGTGGTGCTCGACCCATAATGGAAGAGCTTGTGTTCTCACTAATGGTATGTTCAAATCTTGGGCATGCATTTAGATCTAATTACCATTAGAGGCCCCAGTATAGCCAGCACATTTTACCAAGTGAGGTTGCTACCCCAGCCCTACTATAACTCCTTGTTCAGATTACTACATTCTTTCATACAGGTCCATCTTTGAACATTATCCAGTATCTTCAGTTGGTGGCTAAGTAAATAGGAGACTTCCTGGCTTCTCAGTAGCACAGGAAAGAATGAAACTAACTAGATGCTTGTGAAAGCCAATGCACATTCTTTTTTCTGTATTTCCTTCTATCTGAACTGTCTCTATAAGCTTGCGTAACCACATGCTCGGAGTCTTGACCAAGGAAACATGGCCAAGTATGTTCTTTGTGTGCTTGACAGACTCTACAAACTCTTAATAAAGGCATTGAAGACTTCATGAATTGTGTCCTCATTGAGTAATGGGGTGGACCTAAACCTCATCACTTAGGTGACTGAGTAGGGAAAAGAGTGCTGAGGGAACTCAGAATTTTTTCTCTAACAAGTGCTCCTCCACCACAGTATCTGAAGAAACCCTTGAACTTCATCTGTGGAAAATTTGCTCCAAATACCTTGCTATAGAAAAGTTCGACTAGTGGCTTTTTCAGTGCTTCTCTGATTCTTGCACATCCTCTCAAAATAGCTCACTTGGTGCCTACTGTACATAAGTGTTTCTTCAGCTCCAGGCAAACTTATATTTTACATGGCATTTTAATGTTGACTATTTATGCTTATGTGGTGCTAAACCCTAAATATAATATACTTTTTAAATAGGGGTTTTAAATGGCTAAAATTTCACAGTATTCTCACTAGACATCTCACAAGATCGTAACATTGTGAATTGAGCCTATTATTATTATTATTATTATTATTATTATTATTATTTACTTTTTATGCTGCTATTTGTAATTTAATTTTTTGTAATGACAGGTTTCCAAAAGTTTGCAAGCTGCCTTGAGAAAATTGACACATAAATATTAAAAAATGAATTCATAAATAGAAAATATGGTGCATTCTACTCACACTGACTTCCTGTATAAACAGGGTAATAAGAGCTGGCATGCCATGATCTGACAGAGTTCTGAAAGGAGCCAAGCACTTTTTGAAGTCTATAGTGATTAAAGGAAGCCACATAAAAAACATGGCCTTTATTCTCACTGAATCTGTGCCCAGATAACTATTATTCAGACAATTCCTTACATGTAATGCAAATCCATAGCACTCTCTTTTATGGACAAGCATAGGAAACTACAGTCCACAACCCGACTGGAGGCAGGCACATTAAACACCCATTTAACATGTGCATCAAATGAGAGAGCATTACATGGAAATATTTCTGCCCCGTATATTCTTTCTTAGCTTTATCATGCTGCGATATCATAGAGAGGAATATAATGGTTTTAGATAACAACGTGAGTCATATAGTCGCCTACAACTTGGGGAAAAAAGGCACTCATTTTCTATATAAAGAACAGACCACATCCAAAAATAGAAGTAATGCTTAAAAGAATCCTGCTTCTGGAGGACCTGCAAATTCCAAACACCAAAAACACAAAGGTTAGAATGCAGGGTCATTTCTGCAGAGAGTATAGTGTGAAAACGCATTGCATCTGGAATGTAAACTTAAGCAATCTTAACCACATGTTAAGGCATTCCTGGGTTGGCTAGTTTTATGATCTCCTCTGTTGCTGTTAAGTTCATGATTATCTTGCTAAGGATTTCAGAATTTGTGCTGCATTGGCACAAACACGATAAACTTCAGTAATGAATATGCAAGTGTGTTAAATCAACACATTAAAAAAACCAGGCCTTGCATTTGAATGTAATTATAAATTAAATAGGTGAACAGGCACTTTTCATCACATGGTCTTGCAGCCTGAATTATATACAGTACATAAACATAAAAGCCCTGGCTGCTTTTACAAGTATCAAGACGCTGTCAAAAGAAGAACAACATATAATTAACTAGAGGTGTTGTTTTGTGCCCAGGAAAATCCAATTAGCAAACTGACATCATATACCATCAGTCTCTAATGGGAAATCGTAATGGGCAACCCAAGTTTATGCTTGCAGAGGTCATCCTGCAGAACAGAGGTCACCAGCTTTACCAGCTGGCCATCCCACTGTGCCCTGTTGAGAGTGTGTGGCTGAAGTTCTCACGAAACACCTGCCCGTGTGGGGTTTGCACATTCCCCAAAGGGCTGCAGTGATGGGCATGGCCCGTCACAATAGACCCATTTATCAAAAGGGTTGCCCCCACCAGCTCTGCAGCCCTGTGGGATTCTTCTTACCAACCTCAGCTTAGCTTTGCCTTTTCCTCGTAAAAGTGGGCATGCTTTCAAAAGTGTCAGGTTGCAGCCGCCAAACACTTCTATTCTCTGGAAAGGATATTCTAGAGCAGTGTTTCTCAACCTTGGCAACTTCAAGCTGTGTGGACTTCAACTCCCAGAATTCCCCAGCCAGCCATCTGGCTGGGGAATTCTGGGAGCTGAAGTCCACACAGCTTGAAGTTGCCAAGGTTGAGAAACACTGCTCTAGAGGTATTCATGAGGAACAACAACAAAAAGGAAGATATTAGAGCAGGGCTTTCCAAAGTTTTCCCGCGGCGACACACCAACCACCGTTGGTGTGTCGCCGCGGGAAAACCCAGAAGTGCCGCCATTGCGGCAGCGCGCAAAAACCCGGAAGTGCTGCTGCCGCTTTCAGATTTTTGTGTGCCGCCGTTGGTGTGTCGCCGCAGGAAAACCCGGAAGCGCTGATGATGATCAGTGCTTCCAGGTTGTGTGGCGACACACCAGACTGTGTGTGGCGACACACTTTTGTGTCGCCACACACAGTTTGGAAAGCTCTGTATTAGAGACTGGCATCTCATTTTATAGCTTGGAAGTTATTTTAATTAAAATGAGTTTTATTAACCCTAAGTAAAGTAACTTGAAAAATTTAATAATTGCAAAAGAAAATGTGCAACAATTATTTTAAAATAAGCCAAATTTCTAGGACCCTTCCCACAGGGAAATTAATGATAGTTTTTCTATGTTTGGTGGATGTAGCAAACTGTATAGTATTTGCCTGCCTCTCTAATATATCCTCAAGGATCTTCCCCCAAAACAGATGATAATAAAGGAAGTGGTGGTAATCCAAGAGTAAGCTGAATAAGTTAAAATGTCCTTCTACTCTAACTCTGAAAGCTTCTGATTTAGGTAACAGAGCTATGATATAAATATAGGAAGCAATATTGTCTACCTGAATCTCTCTTTACCTATCATGAATAGTCAAGCAATGTGCTCAACCGGAAACAGGAAGTGCCAAGCAGATAGTTGGGTTGCGTTCAGACATTGTAGTACAGGGGAATCCTTGAATGGATTTGCAGGTATGCTCAAACCCCTCCAGATATGTGAGCCAATGGGATTAATAATGTAATGTAAAATAATGTAAAATAATGTAAAATAATGTAAAATAATGTAACACCTCTGGCTACATGAGCCTTTCTGACAAGATGGAATTCCTGGATTTCCTGGGAATCGGGGAGTTCTAAAGGGGATTGCTTTACCTAGAAATAACATATAAATAAAGTGGGGGTTCGCCTAGAGTCATCGCTGTCAATAGAGACCCAAGTGACCCATGAGACTAGGAGTGGCTGTTACTAGCTTTTGATGGTTATATTAATGACTCCCTTTCCTGTGCAAACTGTTCTTCACAGTTACAGTAATATTCCCACCATTGAGTGCTACCTTTGCACTTGATCCAGAAACTGCATTTGGTGCCGGCTGAGATGCTCAGGCTGCTGAGTGGGACACCCAATCCTGCACGTCACTCTTTTGCTGAGGGACCTGTACTGGTTGCCAATTACCTACTGAACCAGGTTCAAAAGTTTGTTTTTACAGGATATGGTCCTAAATAACTTGGTACCAGGATCTCTGATAGACACCATTCTTCATTTTGAACTTAGACAATCCCTAGACCATAGCTTTCCAAGCTGTGTGTCGTGTGTTGCGAAGGGGCGGCGCGGGGGCGCACGCGGTGGTGGTGTGTATGGTGGCGGCGGCAGCGACGACGGCAGCGGTGCGCCAACAGCGCTTCCGCGTTTTAGCGAGGCCGCCGCCGTGCACACCACCCCCCGCGCGCCCCCATGCGCCACCACCGTGCACGTGTGTGCCCCTGCGCCACCGCCACTGCCGCCGTTGGTGTGTCACCAATGGCAGCACTTTGGAAAGCACTGCCCTACACTATCTGAGTGAGTCTGTCATTTGATATTTAACTTGCAAGCAGATACTTTCTGTGGTGGAACTTGCGATCTAGAATCTGAAATTTGAGGGGTGCCTACAAAAACATATTTTAAGAGCATGTGGAAGACTTGTCTCTTCAACTAGGCGTTCTCTGTGTGAAAGTTAAGGGTACATGATTTTGCTATGTTTCGTTTTCCTTTTCCTTCCCTCCACCCACATTTTAATTAGTGTCTTAATATTGTTTTAATTAACTTACTCATCAAGTGCAAGAAACCAAACTTGACAGATTTGCAAAAATGAAAACTAATACAAGCCAAAATCCTTGATAGAATCGCCCATTCTTACTTTGAAATATGTAATGTCTTAGTCCTGAGGCTTTTAAGGTCCTAGTAAATCACTCACTTCATTTTAGGTTTGCAAAATTGCCTTTTATTGATAAACCTAAGAGTAATGCAATCAGTATTACTGTTACCATTATTCAACCCAGATTTAAAAAAAAAATCAGTAGAGCTTGATACAAACCAATAGGAAGGAGACATCTAAGAATCTGAGACCTGGATGGTATTTGACAGTAATACATTTTAAATGGATTAAAATAAGCTTTCATTACCAAAGGATATTTTAATTTGGGTTGACCTGAGAAATCTGTTAGGGGTCTGGTACAATTTCAGCTGAGCTGCATTATTAAACTACTGAAAATCATGGAGATTAAATATTCAGCAAATTGAAAATAATGAGAGTATAAGGCAGGAATTTGTATAATAAGAAAGCATTTCTAATTAGGATGCTCACAAATGCACCAGCAAATATTTTGTCCTCTCTGTTTATAAGAACAAAAGTGAAAACTCACACATTTAACCCCATGGAATTTTTCAAGTTACTTTACTTAGGGTTAATAAAACTCATTTTAATTGAAATAACTTCCAAGCTATAAAATGAAATGCCAGTCTCTAATACCTTCCTTTTTGTTGTTGTTCCTCAGAAATACCTCTAGAGCAGTGTTCCTCAACCTTAGCAACTTTAAGATGTGTGGACTTCAACTCCCAGAATTCCCCAGCCAACCATGCAGTACAGAAAGTCAATCTTCATTTATAAAGACATTTTGACCAGCATTCTTCCGGATGGACACTTTTTTCAGTTTTTTGTAAGATCATCCATGTACTGTATGTATCATTTGTTTTTCCTATACAACTTTATCAAGCCATTGCACTATCTAGGTCAAGGGTCGGAAATGGCGGCTCGCGAGCCAAATGCGGCTCTTTGGCCCCTTGAGTGTGGCTCTTCCGCAGGCAGGCGTGGCGGGCGTGGCGCAGCAGCGAGTGTGGCGTGGCAGGCGCGGCAGCGGGCATGGTGCGCGTTGCTGTGGGCATACCCCTGGCAACCTGGCAGCCGTCTCCGGCAGCCATCTTGACAACGGGCAGGGCTTTCCAAACTGTGTGTTGCGTGACAAGCCGGAAGCGCTGAAGGGAGTGGAAATTCTCCGCGCCAATCAGCTGTGCCTCGGGAAGCCCGGCAGCCTGCACGCGTGATTTTTGCCTCCCTGCCGGAACTGAGGGCATTTTCGGGGTCCCCGGAGCCTGCCCTTTCGAAGGGGCAGCGGCAGCAGCAGCTGCAGTGCTGCCCCTTCGAAAGGGCAGGCTCCGGGGACCCCGAAAATGCCCTCAGTTTAGGCAGGGAGGCAGAAACCTCCCCTCTCCACATGCACACGCTGCCCTGGGGTGGAAATTCTCCCCGCAGAACAGCTGAGGCAGCTTGCGCGCAGCCTCCCTGCCTAAACTGAGGGCATTTTCGGGGTCCCTGGAACCTGCCCTTTCGAAGGGGCAGCACTGCAGCTGCTGCTGCCGCTGCCCCTTCGAAAGGGCAGGCTCCGGGGACCCCGAAAATGCCCTCGGTTCCGGCAGGGAGGCAGAAACCTCCCCTCTCCACACGCACACGCTGCCCTGGGGTGGAAATTCTCCCCGCAGAACAGCTGAGGCAGCTTGCGCGCAGCCTCCCTGCCTAAACTGAGGGCATTTTCGGGGTCCCCGGAGCCTGCCCTTTCGAAGGGGCAGCACTGCAGCTGCTGCTGCCGCTGCCCCTTCGAAAGGGCAGGCTCCGGGGACCCCGAAAATGCCCTCGGTTCCAGCAGGGAGGCAGAAACCTCCCCTCTCCACACGCACACGCTGCCCTGGGGTGGAAATTCTCCCCGCAGAACAGCTGAGGCAGCTTGCGCGCAGCCTCCCTGCCTAAACTGAGGGCATTTTCGGGGTCCCCGGAGCCTGCCCTTTCGAAGGGGCAGCCGTTGCCGCCGCAGCGACAACCTGGAAGCACCGCTGCCGAAGCAGTCGAGCCTCTCTTTCCCTTCTTCTTCCAAACCTCCACCGCCCTCTTCCACGCGATTGGCTCCCGCCCGCAAAACCCGCCCCCTTCCACGCGATTGGCTCCCGCCCGCAAACCCCGCCCCCTTCCACGCGATTGGCCCCCACCCGCAAACCCCGCCCCCTGGCTCTCGAGCACTTCAAAATGTGCACGAGCATGTCAAAATGGCTCCCGGCAAAAAAAGTTTGCCGACCCCTGATCTAGGTAGTTCATACAGTACCAATAGAAGAGAATACATGTAGCTCAGGGTTGAACTGTGGAGTCCTTGGTGCTCTCTGAGCTTCGTTGAAGACCAGAACACATCCAACAGCCAACACCCAGATAAGCAGGGATTAACACCAGACAAACAGTCAACCAGAAAACAATACCCTAATCAAGGAACTACCAAGGAGACAAACAATCAGGCAGAAAACAATACCCTAATTAATCAAGGAACTACCAAGGAGAAAACCACACCCCCACCAACACTGGCAGGGCAATATAAACAGGGAGAAAACCCCACTCCTTTGCACTGATGATGTTACCTAGTTGGGGAATGAAACGTCTGCAAGCAAACAACCAAGCTCACAGAACACCAAGGACTCCACGGTTCAAACAGTACTTTGTTCATGTCTTTCCATTTTTTTTTCATTCAGATGCTTCAAGCCAGTCACAATACAGGGGATGGTGCTAGTAGTTTTTTAGTAGCTTTCTTTAGTGTGTGCTTATGACTAAGTGTAGTACAGGTAAATCAAAATTATATCCAATATAAACCAACAGCACAATAAAACAATATAATAATCTATATAAGATATTCTCTAATTATGTATAATAACCAACATAAACAATTCCCAATACTAGTACTTTAGTATAAATCTACACTAAGGAGAGAGAAGGTTTTTCTAGCTCCATAAAGGTGCTGTGAAAAGAAGCATTTTAAGAGCTTTTTCTACCCCCAGAGACTGGACTACAGATGTAATGCAAAATGAGTTGACTCCAGACAGTAGGAGCTAAATGGAAAAAGCCCTAAATGGCAATTTTAGTGCAATGAAAAGCTAATTGACCTTGATTATACTAGTGAGCTGAATGCACAGGAATTTTTCTTAAGTGCACCCCAAGAGTTTCAAAAACTCAGTGTTCCTATATGCAGGGCCTGAAAGGTCAGTACCTGCAATTTTAAAAGGATACTATTCCTGAAGAGCCAGCCTAGACTCAGGCTTTAGGCATGAGAAACAATAGAAAAACCAAAATGGACTAGCATTAAATAATCAACGGTGATTAAGATCACCCATGAAACTCTTTGTTTAATTCATTTCATGCCATTACATATTTATTTATTTATTTATTTATTTATTTATTTATTTATTTATTTATTTATTTATTTTCTGGGAGGTTCTGGCTCCATTTGGCCCTAAAAATGAATCCCTGTTAACTAATTGGCTGTAATTAGTGAACTGAGTGTAATTGAGGTTTGCGATCAAAGGAGTATAACTGTGGAGTCCTTGGTGCTCTCTGAGCCTTGTTGTTTTCTTGCAGACGTTTCATTGCCAGGCTAGGCAACATGTTCAGTGCGAAAAGGAGTATAAAGTTAGGTATGGTTCTCTCCACTGAACAGCCTCCAGGTTGGAGGCTGGATAGTTAGATCTGCAAAAAGGAAGATGCATCTGTGGTTTTATATTTGTGCGTTCTGAAAGAGCTGAGGTTTAATATGGTGTACAATAGTTTGTTTATTTTTCAATCTATATGGCCACCCATCTCAAACTCATGACTCTGGGTGGCTAACATCAGTTAAAATGCCATATAACAGGGGTCGGCAAACTTTTTATGCCGGGAGCCATTTTGACATGCTCGTGCACATTTTGAAATGCTCGAGAACCAGGGGGCGGGGTTTGCGGGCGGGGGCCAATCGCGTGGAAGGGGGCGGGGTTTGCGGGCGGGGGCCAATCACATGGAAGGGGGCGGGGTTTGCGGGCGGGAGCCAATCACGTGGCTTATTGGGGCAGGTGGGAGGGCCCATGTAGCAGTTTCCCCCCCCCACCGGCTTCCCGCCCCTCCCTCCTTGCCTGCAGAAGGCGGCCGGCCTTCTCCCCCCGCTATTTCCGGAAGTGATCCAGCGCCGATCTGCGGGCTGCGGGGGCTCCAGCTTCGGAGGGCGCTAGCTGCGCCTCTGCCTCGGCAGCCAAGCTGTTCCGAACCAAGGAGCCAGGGCGGAGCCGGGGCAGGGGAGGAACGGGGAGCGCCAGGGGACTCACCCGCTGCTGCTCGGCTGCCACCTTCCTCCTCCGCTTCAGCCGCCCGCCCGCCGAGACCCAGCCCTTCAGCCCCCGCTGGGGGGAGGGGGGCAGGGACTCAGCGCCCGCACGCCCGGAGCCCGGCAGAGCTGCGTCTCGCCCCGCCCCGCCCTCCCAGAGTGGCCAGCGGAGCGCCACCGGTGCCCACCTGCTCGGGCAGGTACCAGCCTCTCTGCACGCTCCTTCCGCTGCTGCTGCTGCAGGGAGACGGCGTCCACCCGGCCCAGCTGCCCGGGGTCCAGGGAGATCAGCTCCGGCGGGATCTGTGGCGAAGAGCGGCCGTGGGGGGGGAAACGAGGCGGGTGGCGATGACAAGCGGTGTGCTTCAGGGGAGCCGCCGCCGCCGCTGGGTGCGTCCCCTCAGGGCGGGCGGAGGCAGGCGGGCAGCCGCTCCTCCGCTCCTGCTGGCGGAGGAGGAGGAGGAGGCCCGGACCGCCCGCCCGCCCCGCCCGCTTGCCTGCCTGCTTGCCTCCCTCTGCGAGTTCCCCCCTTGTCGTCGCCGCCCGCCTCGTTTCCCCCCCCACGACCGTTCTTCGCCACAGATCCCACCGGAGCTGATCTCCCTGGACCCCGGGCAGCTGGGCCGGGTGGACGCCGTCTCCCTGCAGCATCAGCAGCGGAAGGAGCGTGCAGAGAGTCTGGTACCTGCCCGAGCAGGTGGGTGCCGGTGGCGCTCCGCTGGCCACTCTGGGAGGGCGCGGCGGGGCGGGACGAGACACAGCTCTGCCGGGCTCCGGGCGTGCGGGCACTGAGTCCCTGCCCCCCTCCCCCCAGCGGGGGCTGAAGGGCTGGGACTCGGCGGGCGGGTGGCTGAAGCGGAGGAGGAAGGTGGCAGCCGAGCAGCAGAGGGTGAGTCCCCTGGTGCTCCCCGTTCCTCCCCTGCCCTGGGCGCCCACGCGCGCCTCAAGGCGGCACGGAAAGACCTCCGCAGACCCGGGGATTTCCCCCTCCCGACTGAGAATCCTCCTCGCCCCCCCACCACACCACCAGGGCCTCGCCTTCCAAGGATCGGAGGGGGGTATTCGGAAAAGGGCAGGGGTGGGCGCGGATGTGATTTGGCAGCACGCTCCGCTCCCGTGCAGAGCAGGCGGTGGAAGAAAGCCAGCCAGCGCTGGCCTGCCTGGCTGGTGGACGGGCTGAAAAGCCTCCTGTCTTCTGCCAGAGCGGATATTCAGGGCGAAGGCCTGGCTCTGTGACATTCTTGCCTACTTCGGCGGAAATAAGAATAGGCTTAGAGCCAAACAATCATGTTTGGCAGGCGGGCGGGCGGCCCGGGCCTCCGCCACCGGGCCCGCCCCCCTCGGCACCTGTGCGGCTCCCCCGCGCCCTCCCACCCGCCCCAATAAGCCGCAGCAGGGAGGCGCTGCTGGCCCGGGACGCGGCGCTGTCGGAGGCGGCGCAGGAGCGGCTGCAGGGGCTGCTGCAGCTGGAGATGGCGCTGCTCCATGGCATCCAGGTGCTGGGCGAGGGCACGGGCCCGGGACGCGAGCGGCAGGGCAGCGCAGGGGGGCTGGCCGGGGCGGTGGCAGTGGTGGTGGCGGTGGGGGGACGGAGCGGGCAGAGGTTTGCCAGGCGGCAGGACGGGGTGGGCGGCGCTGCTGGGGCTGGTGGCGGAGCTGGAGGAAGCAGAGGGACCAGGTGTTCCCGTGGGCGCAGCGTGCACTCTGCAACCCACCTTGGAGAAGTGGCCGCGGGAGGCCCTCCGGGTGCACCCTCCGGCCCCATCAATCCCCCCACCCCGCCGTTCGGCGTCCTCTCCCCCTGCTAACCTGAACCCTGCGGCGGCCGGGGGAGCCGAGCCAGGCTCAGACCGGAGGCGGCCAAGGGGAGAGAAGGCTGCTCTTCGCCTTGCACCGCCCTGCCGCTCACGTCCCGGGCCCGCGCCCTCGCCAAGCACCTGGATGCCGCGGAGCAGCGCCATCTCCAGCCGCGGCAGCCCCTGCAGCCACTCCTGCGCCGCCTCCGACAGCGCCGCATCCCGGGCCAGCAGCGCCTCCCTGCCGCGCCGGGCCTCGCTCAGTGCGAGAGCCAGGGGGCGGGGTTTGCGGATGGGGGCCAATCACGTGGAAGGGGCGGGGGTGAGTTCAGCTGCGGAAGAGCCACACTCAAGGGGCCAAAGAGCCGCATCTGGCTCGCAAGCCGCCATTTCCGACCCTTGCCATATAACAACATATAACAATAAAAGCAATGCATATAATTGGCAAACAACCAACAGACAAATCACACATCCAGATCCCCAAGCTTGGTGATAAAACCATGTCATATTACATATTGCATTTCCAAGTATTAAAAGTACTGCATAGTGCCAATTTCAGGAACCATGACAAAAGTAGTGTAAAACAGGTTAATTGGGGCAATGGAGTTAAGTGGTATGAGTTGGCTAACTTAATGCAGATGCTGTGTTGCTATCCTTTGAATCTTTTGCAGTGTTTCTTACGCTTAGCAACTTTAAGACATGTGGACTTCAACTCCCAAAATCCCCCAGCCACTGTAAGGCTTCTCATTGGTATACAGTGGTTATCCAGAAGTGCATAACCTCCCTCCCCAAAGGGAGGGTATATATGGAAAACGGAATATTGGTGGACAGCAAAAGAGATTCAAAGATACTCTCAAAGCTAATTTAAAAAAATGTAATATCAGCATTGAGAACTGGGAAGCCCTAACTCATGAGCGTTTCAATTGGAGGTCATCCTTTATTAATGGCGCTATGGACTTTGAAGAAGCACGAGTACAGGGCGAAAAGGAGAAAAGAGCTAAAAGGAAGGCACGTCAGGCAAACCCTCATCATGACCGTCTCCCACCCGGAAACCTATGCCCTCATTGTGGGAGGTTGTGCGGATCCAGAATTGGCCTTTATAGCCACTTACGGATCCACTGTTAAAATTTTACCCTTGGAAGACAATCTTACTCGGCTACGAGTGATCGCCAATGATGATATAAAGAAATCCAAATTGGCCCCACCACCAACTTCAAACTTCATCAAATACTGTTAAGTAGCGATGGCTCAGCGGGTAAGACGCCAGGCTTGTCGATTGGAAGGTCGCAAGTTCGGCGGTTCGAGACCCTAGTCCTGTGTGACGGAGTGAGCTCCCGCACTCGCCCCAGCTCTTGCCAACCTAGCAATTCTAAAGCATGCAAATGCAAGTAGATGAATAGGTACCACTTCGGTGGGTAGGTAACAGCGTTCCACGCGCGTCATGCCGGCCACATGACTGTGGAAGCGTCTTCAGACAACACTGGCTCTTCAGGCTAAGAAACGGAGATGAGCACCGGACCCTAGAGTTGGATACGACTGTGCAGGGAAAACCTTTACCTTTTTAGCCAAGACCTCATAAAATTCCTCATTTGCTTCAGATTGGTTGAGTTCAAACAGTTTGCATTATTATTGCAAGGAACTATGCATCAAACAAGAAAATTTGGAATTTTTTTTTTATGCCTTCAAGTCAGTTCTTGACTCCTGGCGACCACCTGGACTAGTCCCTGCAGTTTTCTTGGCAAGGTTTTTCAGAAGTGGTTTGTCATTGCCTCCTTCCTAGGGCTGAGAGAGTGATTGGCCCAGGGTCACCCCTAAGGCAGGACTAGAACTCACAAGTCTCCCAGTTTTTTAGCCTGATGCCTTAACCACTACACCACACTGGCTCTCTAATTTGAAATACTTTCTTGTTTTCATTAGATAGCTGCTCTTTTAACACTTTTTTTAGCCTATATAGTTTCTGCACTTTTAGGGGGGAAAAGATAAGTGCATTTGTTGTTCTTTGCTCTGAGAAACCCAAAGAAAAGGCCCAAGTTACAGTGTGTTCTCTTTTTGAAGCCATCAAAGTACACAGTGTCCAGGTTAGGACTGAAAGAAGAAAATCTGGCCCTAAACCTTGAAGACAAGGGTCTGCCAACTAATACAAAGCAGTCCATTATCAATATAATGGCATAATATCCCGCTACTAGTTGCAGATAATATTGAATTATTCTTTGTGGGTTAAGAAAGAAATTATAACGATTTTCATAGGAAATAATTGTATTTGCCTGTTCGATGCTACGTACTGTTGTCAAAAGAGAAAGTGCTGTTTTTAGTTAGATTAAGCAATAAAGCATATTTTTACATCTTGGAAACTCTCTGGCAGATCATCTCTAATGTCTTGCCCTGTGAACTTTACTTTGGAACAAGCTGTTCTGTATTAGCATTAAGTTTTCAAATGAGGACGTGCATTGTATGTATCATGCTTTGCTGTTTTGCCAGAAATATGGGGGGTGCAGGGGTGGTAGAAAACAATGGGTCACCTCAGAATATGATCAATGTTTTGTAAAATGAGACTGGCATAGTTTTAAAAATAAATTAATACAGCTCCTATTTAAGGTAGCAAGTCTGTGGAACATTGTTTGTTTGTTCATTTATTTATTTATTTGTTGGATTTATACGGCCACCCATCTCAAATACATGACTCTGTTCAAGATCTTAGGAGTATTTATATTTCTTGGAATTCACTGGTTCTACAAACTTATTTTTCTCCAAACTTTTATATATCTCAACATTGGTTTATTTATTTGTTTACTAAGATTTCTATGCCATCCTATTTCCAATGGCTCAGAGCACCATACATAGAAAAAAACCAGGAATCTAAAAACAGGGCAGTAATACACAATAGTATGCATTATAATGGCAGCGGCCAATATGGGTAGACACCAACACATAATATGCCCCAAATGTTCTCTCCCAGAACTACATTTTTACTACTTTACATAAACCCATTAGGGAGAAAGTATTTTGCATTTATGAGGATAAACTGTTCATAAGAGGAGTACCAGGATGGAGAAGGCCCTGCTATGGGGTCCCTGTAGATCAGGGGTGGGGAACGTCCGGCCTGCGGGCCATATAAGGCCCATGAAATCATTTGGTCTGGCCCTGCCAAGGCAACCGCAGGCGGGACTTGAAATTAAATAAATCTAGGAGCTCCCACCTGCAAACCCCGCCCCCTTCCGTGTGAATGGCTCCCGCCCACAACCCCCCCAGTGCTTGTGATTGGCTCCCACATGCAAACCCCACCCCCAGTGTGCACGATTGGCTCCTGCCTGCAAACCCGCCCCCCAGTGCACGCAATTGGCTCCTGCCTGCAAACCCCGCCCCCCAGTCCGCAAATGATGTTATAAATATCCAAATGGCCCTTGGCAGAAAAAAGGTTCCCCACCCCTGCTGTAGATGGACCTCTCTCTCTCAGAGATGAGACCTTCAGCAGATGGACTCAGAGTTAATCAGGCTGTGAGCCATGTGGGGCTTTAAAGGACATAATAAGAAAAATACTAGTTTCCTTGATCAATCCAGACTGACTACTGTTAATAATGGAATTATTTTCAAGATGCTTATAAATCAATGTAATTATTTTGTGAACCGTTCTAGGCTCTCCCCAGTTATTAATGTCAGTATGTCTATTCTGTCATTTGCTGGATCTTTCTTTTCCACCTTCAAGAGATTTGCTCTCCTCTAGTTATCGGGCACCTCACCTGTTTTCCAGGATATCTCAATATGTAATCCGTTCAATTAGACCTTCGGCTAGTTCTTTCAGTACCTAAGGATGGAGATTTAAGCTCATTCAGAGTAAAGAGGCATTCCCTCTGTTTCTGTCAAACTCAAGCATCCATCCTGCCACTTCCAGTCTGCTCTCCACAATTTCCTGGCGGAATACATAGTTCTTTGTTGGAGGACTGAACAAAAGTAAGAGTTGAATAGCTCTGCCTTTTCTTTCTTGCCCTTTAGCACTTGGCCATCTTAATGGAACAGCTAGTATATTCTTTTCCTTATATTTTGAACATATCTAAAGAAGCCCTTGTAAGCATCTTTTTCTAACTTCAGTTCATTCTGAGCTTTTGCTGCTATCCTGATATCAGCTCTGTAGCTCCAGGATAAGCATCTGTACTGCTCGTATATTACCTGGTCTTTTTTCCATTTCCTATATTCATTCTTTTTGTTCTCATATCTTCACTAAGCTTTTTGTGAAGCCAGATGGGCCCTTTTCTGCTGTCCTCCATTTCTTTTTCTTTATTGTTTACATTTAGGAACTCCCACCTATCTTGAATACTTATCTCTTCTGGATTCCCTTGTCATAGGATCCTACTTAACATTGCTCTGAATTTATTAAAATCTGCTTGTCCAAAATTCCATGATACATGTTTGAATACACTTGATTTTATTTTCCTTTAAAATCAAATCTTATATGGTGACTCTCTCACAATGTTTTTGCTACGTCCACTTCCTCAATTACGTTTTCCCTGTTGGTTAGGATCAAGTCAAGAATAGCCCATCTTTTTGCACCTTCTTCCATACTTACGTTACTTGGTTTGCACATGGCCAAGAATTCTTTCTTTATTTGTACATAATTGTAAAAAATATTAGGATCATAGAACCCATACAGTATAAACAAAAGGAAAGTTACATATGGCACACCTGAAACATTCCATTTACATTTTTCAATTAAAATAATTCATTAATATTATTTGAGTCTCCAAAGATGCTTAAGGGGTACAAAGGGAATTAATATTAGATGCCCAAATAATATCATTCTTCCTAATACTAAACAACTAACATCTACTATCACAAATCCCTATTTAAATCTTACCTCAGAAATTTGGAAAAGATGGTCCCTGACCTTTCTCTAATTTTCCCATGCTTTGATCATCTGGTTTTTAAGTTTAAATTTTTCTGCACAACTGTTTGCCAGATCTCCCAAAGTGGATGTGGAAGTACCCCTAAAGATCACCTTAACCACATCACGGGGGCTTCCATATCTGAAGCCTGTTGGAGGTCCCAGCAAATCAGCATGCCTCATTAGCATGTGGATGAGTTCGTTCTAGGATGCAAATTCTCTATATGCTTCTGGAGGAAGCTGTTTGTTGTCCCTCCCACATTCCTCTCTTCTCTCTTCCTCCTTCTTCCATCTGGGAAGGAAGCACGCTGCTGCTGCTCCTTCCATCTAGGTGCCATGCCTGGGCCTAGAGTCAGGAGTTTCCCCCTTTCCGCATGCAGCCTTTAGCAGCAGTGAGGGCTAAGGGTAAATACAGTTTAGGGAAAGAAAGAAGAACAAGAATCATTTTTCCTGAATGGATGTAACTGGACCAAATAAACGAGTAAGATTTTCTTTTGTACTTATTTTTGAACCTACTTTGTCTAAGTGTGCAATTCTTTATGCTTGGGTGGGCTAAGTGTGTAAGATCAATAACCTATATTTCTCTAGTGCTCATCAATGCTATTTTAGATAATTCTCTTTTCTGTGCACATCTTTTTGCTGTACTAAGCTCTGCTCCATTCAGTGGTTCTAGCTATCCACTAATGGTTTCAAAGCCAACCACATGGGCGGACTGGCTGGGGCACGAGAGGAGAATCAAAACAGGACAGGAACCCTCTCCATCTTCGGGACAGAAGCACGGTACAATGTGAATCTCATCCCTTTTTTCCCCATCCTCCTTTCCCTTTAGTTTCTGCTCTGCTTTAAAAAAAAAAAAAAAAAAAAGACTGATAGGGAGAAAGAGCTTCCAGCCTCACAGGCTTATTGCCCATAAACAGTGTCCTTCAATTCCAGGAAGATCATGCTTATTTGCAGTGGTTTTTGGCTTTCTGAAGTAGGGGGCACCAGACCAGAAATGATCCTGTTTTCCTATCTTACCTAAAGCAGTCAAAGAAGGGTAGGGGAAGACGATGCTGCATATTTCCATTAAAACCTAAAGATGAGTGATCGGGACCATAATGTATAAAAATATCGATGTAACGCTCACGTCCCACTCCCTAGTTTTATGTTTGAGGAAGCCAGAACTGAATGTCTAGAACAGAGCTTTCCAAACTTTTCATGTTGGTGGCACACTCTTACAGCAGGGCGTCACTTCGCGACACACTCTTACAGCAGGGCACAAGGCAGGCATTAGGACCTGCGCAGAATCACAGCAGGTTTGGAGGCAGCAAGGCACAAGGCAGGCACTAGGACCTGCGCGGAATCCTGGCAGGGCTCAGAGGCAGCAGCAGCCGTGACATAACCAGACACTGCAGCCGACACACTAACGTGTCCCGACACACAGTTTGGAAAGCTCTGGTCTAGAACAAGACATTTCCCAACCTGGGCAAACTGGAATAGTCTTAAAAGCAGTGATGAGAAAATAATGGAAAAGGGGAGTAGCCATCATAATCCCCATCCTGAGGCCCTCCAGATGCATTGGCCTACAGTTGTCATTCTTCTCAGCTAGGGAGTGACAGTCCAATACTTCTGAAAGACACCAATTGGGAATGCCAAATTATGCTTTCTCAGGGTCTTGCTTCTCTGGAATATAATTTATGCCACTGCTTCTGTGCTGTTGCCACGCCAGAACTTAAGGCTTTAGGTGAATAAAACAGAAGTTGGAAACATCATTGGCTGTTGTATTTAAAGCTGGTGAAATGCTATACTCAGAACTGGCTCCCATTAAATACATTCAATGTTAGGACTCTTTGGCTCTCTGAATCAATCAACCAGAAAAATCTTTAAGCAGTTCTATTGTATCACCAAGGGTAGGCAACCTAGAGCGCTCCCTAAGCTGGACTTCCCAGTCAACTTGGCTAATGACAAAGGAATTGTAGTTGAAAATCGATGTAGGGTTCTATGTTGCCCACCCTCGCTAAAGGGCATACATAATGTTAGGCAACAGGCATGCCACCTGCATCTGCACGATAAGTTAGGGATTGTGTTTCTAGGTCAGTGTTTCTCAACCTTGGCAACTTGAAGATGGGTGGACTTCAACTCTCGGAATTCCCCAGCCAGCCATGCTGGCTGGGGAATTCTGGGAGTTGAAGTCCACCCATCTTCAAGTTGCCAAGGTTGAGAAACACTGTTCTAGGCTGTTTAAAAGCTTTATTTAGTAACAAATAGCATATACTCTGGAAATAAAAACGGGGAAATGTGATTACACCAGGACTGGCTCATCTCTTGAACTATATACCAAAGCTTTGGAATTTGTTTATCAGGAATTACGATTGCATCGAGCATGGGGAATGGCAAAAAAGAATCATATTGTGGAATTGGAAATGTGATATTATTCCAGATGTGAATGAATGGTTGTCGGAAATGTGTGATCAATCTGTTTTGGAAAAGGCAAAATTTTCTACCAATCCAAGGCTGCAGCAATATGTGTTTACCATGGCAGAGGTTTTGTGATCATTTACAATAATATTTTGTACTGTTCATATTATAGTAGTGTATTCATTAGTAAACCAGTAACTATTGATAAATATAAAATATAAGGTAGATTTTTTTTCTCTCTTTTTCTTTCTTTCTTAGTTTGTATTTTTAGTCTGCTTGGGGTTGTCTCTTTTCTCTTTTCTATGTTTCAAGATTGTTTTGTTAATTGTGTATGCATAAAATAAATATTTTTAAAAAACAAGACTGGCACATCGGAGCAATTTGGCTGTTGCCAGCTGTTAATTTTTGGCTTAGCCTTAGGCTTCGGTTTAGAGAAGACAGTTTATTTACTTTATTTATTTAATAAATACAAAACAAACACCTTTTGTGTTGCACTGTTTGCTTAACACACTGAACAGATCACGTCCCTTTTTCTGATCCTGACTTGTTGGCAGACGTGTCGTCGTATTTTTTTGGAAGAGCCCCCTAACTTACTTCACCAATTGCTAAAATGTTTCTGTCCAATGCAGCCTTTCCAAGTCATACCATATCTGGGCTGGTATGCCCTGCATATATTGGGCTACATCTACACCCTACGTATTTGGGGCTACAGTTTCCATCATCCCCAGTGGCTGGGGCTAGCAGGAATTGTAGTCTATTACATGAGGCTGCTCCGTAAAGTTACACAGCAGAAGACTCAACGGTATTATGTTATTCTCAGTAGGAGAGTTGCTGGAATATTTTAAGGGTCACAATCTGAATTAGAGTTAGCATTCCAAAAAGGCCTTGCTTATAATTTCCGAATGGCCTTTGTTTGCTTGCCAAGTTTGCCTGCCTTGTGCTGCTCCACAGTCCTTTGTGAAGAAAGAGCAGGCATACCAAGAGTCTTCTGGTGGGGCAGAACTAATGGATATATTTGAGACCTAGGAAAAGTTCAGGGCACTGGGGGAAAAAAATAAAGGTAGCTTAATCATCAAACATTTCAAATTAGTTTGGCAGACAAAAAGAACATGGGGGGGAAAGGAAGTTATCTTGGAATTGCACATTGAATGTTTTTTGGGAAATGATGCTGGTTTTCCTAGCAAACCTTGAGTGGGATGCAGTGAGGAATCAAAACAAGCTAGACACCACATGAACCAGGAAGAAAGACAATCTTGAATTTAGGGTGACCGAGATTGGACAGAAAAATAGTAAAGGTAAAGGTTCCCCCCGCACAGTCGTGTCCGACTCTAGGGGCTGGTGCTCATCTCTGTTTGTTAGCCGAAGAGCCAGCGTTGTCTGAAGACGCTTCTGTGGTCATGTGGCTGGCATGACGCGTGCGGAGCGCTGTTACCTACCCACCGAAGTGGTACCTATTCATCTACTTGCATTTGCATGCTTTCGAATTGCTAGGTTGGCAAGAGCTGGGGCTAGTGCGGGAGCTCACTCCGTCACGCAGGGCTAGGGATTCGAATCTCCGAACTTGTGATCTTCCGATCGACAAGCCTGGCATCTTACCTGCTGAGCCATCGCGCCCCTTATGGACAGAAAAATAAGTGATTGATAAACACACAACCCCCACCCCCACCCCACATTTCTACAAGAAATCCCTGAAATACAAAAACAGCTTTCTACTTTTCTTTGGACAGATAATGCACCCCAGCCCCAACTCTGGAATTCCCAACATTATTAACTTGTAGGATATCACTGTATTATTGCTCTGCCCACTGCATTTATTGGTGCCACACCACTGCATAACTGGTTTAAATGGGGCCTTTGGCCATCAAAAAATTGAGCGTTCCTCATCACTCTTGCCTAGCATTAATTCTGCTACATTCTGGATCTTTATACCCATTTCCTGCACTACACGTTGCACCACCAATTCCATCAGTAGCAGTAGCAGTAGCCATGACGCACGATCAGTGGGGCACTATGGCTCCAGAGGGTGCCGAGAGTCACAGCTCTTCATTCTGCCATTTCAATGTTGCATGTGCTTGACAGTAGGAGATGCTCCTCTAAGAAATTTGCAATGGTGGACAAATTCTAAATATAATAAATACAGACGAGGAATTAATTCCAAGCAATGGGTGTTTGCAACAGGTGCTCTAATAAGTCTGTGCATGCAAAATGTTTTAAGATCCTTATTAGAAGAGTGATATAGTCAAGGAATATCAGAAGAGAAAAGGGATTCTAAATTTGATTTAATTGTTAATGAATGTAGATTGCTAGGCTGTTGTAATGTGAATCTTCATGGCTGATCACTATTAGGAAATGGTACCAGGAAAGGGAAGATGGGCAAACAAACATCATGGTAACAAGGCTTTTTATTAGGTAGAAATGAGAAGTCCTGGTGATTTCAAAATTGACTCAAGAAGTACATAATGTAATATTGGCCATAGATTTTTTTTCCTTCCCTGAACTCTATTTTGAAATTTGGAAACTCCCATCTCAGTCTTGATTACATCATGAAGAATAAAACCAGTACTTACATTTCTTGGAAAGCTACATTTATATTTATTTATTTATTTATATGTTAACTTGTATCACCGCTCCATCTCCCCCGAGGGGGACTCTGGATGCACTGATGTTCCAGGTATTGACTTGGACAAGAGCAGAAATTAACATTAGAGAAGATTGTCATGGGAATAGAGGCTAATCTTGGACATACAGTATGTATGTTATGTATGTATGTATATGTACAGTATGTGTGGATATAGATATAGATATAGATATAGATATAGATATAGATATAGATATAGATATAGATATAGATATAGATATAGATATAGATATAGATATAGATATAGATATAGATATTCCTAGCCCTAAATCAATGGCCCTAAATTTCACTTTATCAGAATCAAAGAATAAGTTACTACTAAGATGCAACATGCAGTGTGTCCATTTTGGTGTATGTGAACAGATATAAATCTTTACAAATCAGGAATGTATTACAAGTGTAGGAAGCATTAATGTGTGATAGTTACAAATACAGGTAATGATGGGTGTGAATGCTGAGATTTTGTTAGCTGATTTAGCATGAGTTAGTGTGCCAGCATTTTTCCACCCATGTAAATCTTTCTTCTTACACTTACATGCCTTGCCTCTGTTCATAAAATAGATGCCTAAATAACTAAAACCACCAATTAAGTTTTTGAAAGGGCTCCTTAGATGCTCCTGAACATTGATGAAATTGATGAAATTGAGGGCTGATGGGTCTATCTAGCTCTGTTAGGTTGACAGGGTTGTTTAGAGCTGGCTGGGGAATTCTGGGAAGTGAAGTCCGCACATCTTAAAGGCTGAGGTTGAGAAACATTGGTTTAGAGTATCACTGTTGGAAAGTACTGCCCCAATATTGGCCCAATTCAGCAACAGAATTGTCACACTAGGAGAGGCCTGGGTTATCACTGCAGTCCTCATTTAGCGACTGCCTCATTTAGTGACCGTTCTCAGTTACGATGGTGATGGAAAAGCCACTTTGTGACCAATCCTCGCATTTACGACCTTCGCAGGTCTGTAAAGCAAAGAAAAGCTGAAGTAAGATTGTGAGCACAGTCACAGTTTCACTTAGCAACCACTTCGCTTAATGACTAAGTTGCTGGTCCCAATTGTGGTCGCTAAATGAGGACCACCTGTTCTCCTCCTCCTCCTCCACATCAGGAATGTAGTCTTAATTTTCCTGCACTATATTTAATTTCTAAAACAAATTATATTTGACCTTAAGCATGCATTTTGTGTGATGTCCTGGCTGTTACCAGTTTAAAAGAAATTTAATGTGGTCACTGTCATTACTGAATATGAAAGCTTCCTGCCTTTCCATGTGCATGGTCCATGTGTCCTTGACTTGCTGGCCTTGGCTGCACACAGCTCTAAATGGATGTCTATTCTGTTTCAGATCGTTCCCTTAAAATGCATATGAACATTCCAGGCTGGGCTAGCCCCGATCCCCTGTTACGAAAGCGACGGCTTTGGTATTGAAAGTTCCCAAGATATGCTACCTGGGAGAGCATTGCCTTCAACTGAACTTTGATCTCCAAGTAGTTTCCTGCATTTCACAATAGCTTTGCCACTTGTTGCACCAGGCAACACAGAGCTGAAGCCAACACGGATGAGTCTATTTGTATGATTCATGAAGAATGTCTTGATATGAGACACGTTTTTGTTCACTACAGCTATTCACGCTTTCAGATATAACCACCAAGAGAGTCCTATTCAATTGTGGCAGCAGGATATAAATGGAATGGATGTATGAATAAATATACATCTAAGACGTTTAATGTGTGAAGAAGCCCATTTGTATCCATGGAACCCTGGACAGACTGTTCAGCCCTGTAAACTTCATGGTTCAGTCCAATTTAGTTTGATGCTACTCCATGTAGGCTTCAGTTGGCAAAACTCTGAGAAAAAGAAAATTCTCTCCTCCCAGTTTCGCCTTCCTTTATTACACCATTTTGACAAGGGAGAATTTGGCTTTTGTTTTTGGAATCCCCAAGCTGCAGGCCACGTTCTGCAGCAGCCAATCAGGTGCAAGCTTTCTGATAGTGTGTTAGAACCGAGAGGGCTGGATAGCTGCATTCCGGTCCCCATTGTCTGCCTTAGCATTCTAGACCAATGTTTCTCAACCTCAGCAACTTTAAGATGTGTGGACTTCAACTAATTCCCCAGCCAGCAATTCTGGGAGTTGAAGTCCACACATCCGAAAGTTGCTGAGGTTGAGAAACACTGGTCTAGAGACATTATTACTTACAAATGGATGCTGTCAGACTCCATCGGCCTTCCATGCATGTCGCGGGGAGAGTCCCATCCGCATTCCTAGAATTGATGGTGACCTGGGCCTCACCTCTGAGGGCCCTCAGATCAATTACATGTCATGTCACTTCAGTCTCACCCTCCTCTGAAATTCTTTTACCTACTTAATAAGCTTTTCAGTTAGAAAAGGCAACCCTGTGACTTATTACAATGTAAATATTGTAATAGGAGGGGTGCATGAAAGGGTTCTATTGTGGTTTTAAAAAGTCTCGTTAGCACATTAAAATGGGTAGGCAAAGAGTAACGGAATATTTGGGGAGACTGTTAACATTTATTTAACTTCAGGAAACGGGAGAACAAATGTGTATCCACCTGAGTCATGTTTAGGCCTTTTGGCCAGCAAGATCTAGGGGTACTTTGTACAGCACTGATTTTGAGTTACCTTCTGAGGACAACATGTAGTGCGGAGGGTAGGAAGCAGCCTTAGGTCTTCCAGCACAGGTCAGTAACACGCACTAAGACAGTATAGGATTAGATACAAATCTACAAAGAAAAGGGAAAGTAAGCTCACTATTTAGAAAGCTTGTGGTAGTGAAGCAAGGCAGTGGTGGGGAAAAGGTTCAACCAACCCCCATTTCTTCCCTCATGGAAATTACATCCTGCTTTTCTGCTCACAGCGAAGACCTACCATTATCTTCCCATGTCATGTATAATTCTGCCCTCAGAGTTAAGTACTTCCCGATAGAAAGATCAATAGGTGTGCAGAGTACCCCGCGAGTGTAGATTCCCCAGATTCCCTGGGCAGTAGCTGACTGAATGACCTCATCATGAGACTAGAGCATAGCTTTCCAAAGTGTGTGTCGCAGCGGCGCTGATTGGCAGGGGTGCCGCTCCTTCCGGTTTCCCCCATCAGCGCTTCCGGGACACACCAGGACACCGCAGGCCGCGCCGCCGCCGCCGCACCACCGCCACCACCGCCGTTGGTGTGTGTCGCCAACATGAAAAGTTTGGAAAGCTCTGGACTACAGAAATACACTAGAGAAAGTGTAGTTTTATAAAGTCCATGAATGGCTACAACCTTCAACATCTGAGTGACCCTGTGCTTGCTATCTGAAAGGTCTCAGATCTTGTGATCTGGGCCAAGCGTATCAGAGAGCTAGATGGTGCGTCACTCTGGCATCAGAGCACACTAACCTTGTAAATAGAATTAGTTTGGGACTTCTTTCTAACTTCATCTAGATAGACTTGCAGGGTTTCGGTTCATGTGATTTATCTTTAGGAAATAAATAATCCTTTGACGAATTGGATTTTAATCAAAACGGATACGTAGGCAAAATTGTCTCTTTAATATAAGCAGCCTTAATACATAACTGTCTCCAAAACTCTTCTGGTCCTCAGTGAAATAAGTCACATCACTGAGCGGCCTTACTTTAACTGTCGAAACCTCTAGCATTTGAAAGAACAATTTTAGAAGACCACATGTGCCTTCATTACAACATGTTGGCCTTATGTGGTTCCAACTGTGCAGTAATTTCCAGGCACTTGTATCCCTTTGAAATGTTACAGCTCCTATAATGTGAAATCCTCAAACGTTTAGGGGGATCATGCTGATCCAATTCAGCATTAACTTGTTTAAAGATTGCAGCCTGCAGGCTATTTCACAGCAAGAAGTCTATTAAGTTATTTTTGGACAGGAGACTTGCAAATAGTAACATTGGCTTGGAACAGAAAGCCTTTGGGTTACGTCGCTTGGGAAATACATTTCTAGGAGTCAGTGCTTGCTTCACCTCTCAATTATTAAATAGTACTTGAATGAGCATGGAAAGATTCCTTAAAAACTCAAGAGTGGAGACTCTGCTGCCATTGTATGTTGTTTCAGAGCTGCAGTGTTATGTGCATTTTCTTCATTTGGACTTAAACATGGATCTGATTGCTCTCCATTCTAAGAAGCTATGTTGAATTATCAAGGTTTTCCTGTGCAGGAGCTCCATGCCTTTAATATCTGCATATTGGGAAGAAAGTCTGCTGCAATAGGAAAAAACTCCACATGGGGAAAGATCCATCAGTGGAGTCTTTGGCAGGAAAATCCATGACTTAATAAGAGGTCATATTACTTTTGCCAAACGGCCATAATTCTTTCAGCAGAAGGGGAAAAAAATCAGCCGGTAAAAGTTTTGTAATTTAGTTCTATTGTGAAATAAAGGACATTTAAAAGATGCTTTGGCTCTTTGCTCTGTACTGTATTCTACAAAGTAATTTTTACAAAAGTTTAAACCTAATAAACATTCACAGGGTGACTGATTTTCTACAAAGATGGCACATTCTTTCCAATACAGGTGTCATCCAAAGAAAAAAAGAATGAAAGCTTCAGTTCAAAATCCATAGGGAGGGACTTCCAGAGGAAGAAATGGTGGACTGAAGACCGGTGCGACTGACAGAAGCGAAGAATGAAAAGCCATTGAGTAGACTGGCTCTTCGAAACTTCTCTGGACAAGGAGAGGACTTGAGATCGCCCACAAGTATTACAGACAGTTAGGGTTAGGCAAGACAGCGGTCTCTGGCAGGTTTAGAGCACTGGGAGATGAAGGAATAGCCATCTTGCTCAAACCGCAGTCGGTGCCTTTAAAAGGACCCTAAGTTTGCATACTTCCTTTTCTCATCACATTCACAAATTGCTTATTAACTAATTTTCAGCTATTAGAAACCTTTGGATCGACAAGTCTGAAAACATTGGGTGAGTCTGCCTTCAATCCTTAATGAAAGAAAATTTTCACCACAAGCTTAAGAACTTTTTTAAAAAATGAAATAAAACAGCAAAAAGCTAATTAAGATTTTGATTTTAGAAAGTTATAAATCAATTAAGGGTCCAGATAAATTTGAAATAAGATTTTGGAATTAATTATAAAGAATCCTTCCCATGGGAAAGTTGACTTGTTCTGAATTTTTTCTAAGACATAAAAGAGATAAACAATTTTAAAAATTGGACACTAGAGGGAACTAAATGTTTTAATTAAAGGAGAAGAATACATAAACCTGATTAATAGCTACAGATGATGCAAAATATCATAACACTGGAAATACTGAAGGATACTTTTGAAAAATGGAATCAGAAGTCAATTTCAACAGTGTCAATAGCGATGTTTGCTTCTATGGATAGACTGTGCCCAAAAGATGTTTTAGAAGAAATGGCAGAAGAGGAACACATTTTATCTGACAAGAAAGAGACAGAGTTGACACTGAAAGTGGATCTACAAATGACAGATTACAAGAATGACATGGAAAAAAATGTTTAATTAGACATACTAAAGACATCGGTTGCAAATAATTGTGCAAATATTATTTATTTATCATAGTGGAGAGATGTGGCTAGGCATATCTGCTCAGTCTGCAGGATGGGTGTGAACTCTCGTTGGCATTTTTAAGACCCTAAACTTAAACTAAACTATTCAAACTGAGGATGCCTCCAAATGGAGGGCTGAGAGTTCCTCTCTCTCTAACAGGGCCGCAACTGGCGGGGGGGGGGGGGAAGCAGGGCATGTCCCCCGGGCGCAGTGCTGGGGGGGGCGCCAAAATGACAAAATAGTATTTGTATACTGTTTCCTGGCACTTGAATATCATGTGTCGTTTTGATAGCGATCGCCGATAGGGCGCAGCATGCGCTAAACTTGGGCGAAGTATCCTGCAGATACTGGGGGTAGTAGTAGGTGGTGTACTGGGGGTACATCTGCTGTTTCCACACTTTGCCCAAGAATCTGGAATAAGGGAGCCCGCAGCGCAGGGATGAGGGAGGGCACTTGACCAGGGGGAGGGGGGAGGAAAGCGACGGCGAGAGGGAGGGGCTTGCGTTTATATCCCAAAAATGCTAGAGAATTCCTGGAAGCTTGGCACTCAGACAAAGCAGCCATCAACAGACACATAGAGGTTAACAACATTTACATACCATTCATAAGAGACAATAGAATAGCCAGAAGACCAGAACACCCCTGGGCCAGCAATCAACAACAAGATATGCATAGATTAGCAGCAAGATTAGCAGCAGAGGAGCAATCAAACAACACAATAGACCTTAATCAAGGAACTATTAACTCAGTCAATCACCCAAACAGCACACAACAGCCCAATCAAGGAACTACCAAGGAGAGTACAACACCCCCACCAACACAGGCAGGACAAGCCAGGGTATATAAACAGACAGCAAGTTCCACTCCCTTTTCGCACTGAAGATGTTGCCTAGCCTGGCAATGAAACGTCTGCATGAAAACAACAAGGCTCAGAGAGCACCAAAGACTCCCCAGTTCAACCCTGAGCTACAAATATTCTCTTCGATTGGTACCACATATGGGCGTCAAACGCTCCAGATAGCACGCAAATGGGAGAAATTTGCAGGTAGGCAAACTTCCACCAAAGAACAGCTGTTTTTTCTGCATGAATGCCTACGACAGCATACCCTGCCCGCCAGTGTCAGATACAAACCTCCAATCAACTGCACAGCTGGATGGAAGATTGCATAACAAAGTGGGCGAAAAATGATACGGCTAATGATCATGGACGCCCACCTTAGATTAAACAAATATCAACACACAATGGACAGCCTCAAAGAACAACTAGAACAGACTATGACTCCTGAACATATCAACAGGCTGACTACTACAATCAAGACCACAGCTCTGAGACAAGCAGAAAAAAGGAAAGCTAAACTTCAAACTAAACTACTTAAATTAAACCCCAGAAACAAAGAAGTACAGGAACAGGAATGGGTGGTCAACATGTCCAGCCGCCCATTATCCACTACAGAACACAGTATCTTGCAGAGAGGCCTCAATTATAACACAGAGGATGCAAATAAATTAGAATTCTTTGCAGCTTTCGAAGCAGCAATGAAAACTACAGGACTTACTACAGAAATCCAAGAGAATGTAAGACAAATAATCATACCACAAACCAGAAGGACATGGAAACAGAACCAACTGAAAGCAGAAGAAAGAGTAGCCCTCAAAAACCTAAAGATGGACCAAAGTATCATCATCCTCCCAGCAGACAAAGGCCGCACCACTGTCATTATGGACAGATCACAATATATACAAAAAGCCAAAGATTTACTGGAGGACAAAGAAACCTACACCCCAGTAAACTCCAATCCGATACAGAAACTTGACAGCCAGGTCAAAAGAATCCTCAATGACCTAACCAAGAAAGGTCAAATCAGTAAAGAAGAACAGAGGCGGATGAAAAGCAGTGGACCTATCATCCCACGCTTCTACGGACGCCCCAAAATACACAAGCCTGACATACCACTCCGTCCAATTGTATCATTACCAGGCACCCCCACATACAACATAGCTAAATAACTTACAAGAAAACTTGGGCATCTCACAGAGGAGAGTGAATACTCTATCAATTCCCCACTACAGTGCCTCCAGAAAATCAAAGACATAAAAATAGATGAAGATGAAATTATGGTGTCATTCGATGTCACGGCACTCTTTACATCCATAGACCAAGCACTAGCGATTGAATCCATGGCAGCAGTTCTACGTAACACACCCGACCTAACAAGATACACCAAGATCAAAATACCCAGAATCATGGACCTCATCAACCTCTGCCTCACCACCTACTTTCAGTTTGATGGACAAATATTCCAACAAATCAAAGGAACACCTATGGGATCACCACTCTCAGGACTCATAGCAGAGATAGTAATGCAACATCTAGAAAGGATAGCACTCCCACACATACAACCCAAAGTATGGATCCGGTATGTAGATGACACCTTCGTCATAATAAAAAAGGATCAACTGGAGGAAACACATGAAGCCATCAACAACATCTTCAAAGGAATAAAATTCACAAGGGAAGAAGAAAACAACAACACACTACCCTTCTTGGACATCCTCATCAGCAGAGGAAATGATGGCATTCTAGAAACACAAGTCTACCAGAAATCTACCCACACTAACCAAGTGCTCCACTATCAAAGCAATAACCCAACCTCACACAAGAGGAGCTGTGTAAGAACACTATTCAGACGAGCACAAACACACTGCAGCAACCCAGAACACCAGAAAAAGGAATCAGACCACTTATATAGCATCTTCCAGCAAAATGGATATCCACACAACTTTATCAAAAAGTGCCTGACCATTCAACCCACCACAGAAAAACCAACAGAAGCTATGAAAAGGATTACACTGCCATACATCAGAAACATCTCAGAAACTACTAATAGACTGTTACATCCACACGGCATCACTGTAGCACACAAACCAACCAAAACCCTTCAGAACATTGTAAGTAAACCAAAAGACCCAGTAGCCCAAGAAGAAAAAACAGGAGTTATCTACAACATACAGTGTAAGGACTGTAACAGCCACTATGTAGGACAGACTGGCAGAAGACTAGCAGAACGCATCCACGAACACCAACTAGCAGTCAGAAGACATGATGAAAACTCCTTAATCTCACAACACATGGACAGACTTAACCATACTTTCAACTGGGAAACTGAGCATATTAGACCAGGCCAAATCCAAAAATGCTAGAGAATTCCTGGAAGCTTGGCACTCAGACAAAGCAGCCATCAACAGACACATAGAGGTTAACAACATTTACATACCATTCATAAGAGACAATAGAATAGCCAGAAGACCAGAATACCCCTGGGCCAGCAATCAACAACAAGATATGCATAGATTAACAGCAAGATTAGCAGCAGAGGAGCAATCAAACAACTCAATAGACCTTAATCAAGGAACTATTAACTCAGTCAATCACCCAAACAGCACACAACAGCCCAATCAAGGAACTACCAAGGAGAGTACAAGACCCCCACCAACACAGGCAGGACAAGCCAGGGTATATAAACAGACAGCAAGTTCCATTCCCTTTTCGCACTGAAGATGTTGCCTAGCCTGGCAATGAAACATCTGCATGAAAACAACAAGGCTCCGAGAGCACCAAAGACTCCCCAGTTCAACCCTGAGCTACAAATATTCTCTTCGATTGGTAACACCTCCCTCACCAACCCATGGGGGGTGGTGGAATCCATGTTTGCTCCAGGTGACACAGACCCTAGTTGCGGGCCTGCTCTCTAATGCTGCCTCTGGCTGATTCCAACTGCCCCCCTTGTTCTTTCTAGATGTAGATTGCCTGCCTCATCTGTAGCTTTTGTTGTTGTTGTTGTTGTTCAGTCGTTTAGTCGTGTCCGACTCTTCGTGACCTCATGGACCATAGCACGCCAGGCCTTCCTGTCCTCCACTGTCACCCGGAGTTTACTCAAATTCATGTTCATTACATCGATGATGCTATCTAACCATCTCATCCTCTGCCGTCCCCTTCTCCTTTTGCTTTCAGTCTTTCCCAGCTAAGATGGGCAAAAACAATGCTATCCCCTTTCATCTAATATAGCTCTTGCCTTCCAAATGAGTCCTCATCTATGTCCTAGTTAGCATTCTGGGCCAACAACGGAGATAAAACAGGTCTCCTGACTCCCTTCTGTCTAAATTCATTGAAAATGTCAGCTTGGTGTCTAGCTGTCATGAAAAAGACAAATTGCATGTAGGAGATCATTAGGAAAGGAAACGAACATTATATGTGATGCTGGATGTTTTCATTTCTTCTATTTATATTCTGTGTAAGTTGCTGAAAACTATTTTCACTGTGATGCAGTAGAAATGTAATGGTAGATAAATAGACAGACAGACAGACAGACATGACTCCCAATATCATACATTTACTTTTACACAAATTTATAGTGCATATATAGGTGAAATACTGTAGTACATATGTTTCTGATCCCCATATCTCACAAAGGTAGAGCTGCAAAGGATGCAGAATTGGGCTACCAGGATGAGAAAGGCACTAGAGCAGTGTTTGTCAGCCTTGGTGACTAAGATGGGTGGACTTCTGGGAGTTGAAGTCCACCCATCTTAAAGTCGCCAAGGTTGACAAACACGGCACTAGAGTGTCCTTCTCTGTGGGAAAAGCTTACAACATTTGGAGATTTTGCGGATATACAGAAGGCAGCTACCCATGGGATGCCATGATCAGTTGGATAAACTTATCCGTAGTGTTGGGAAAATAAGCATTTTCCTCTCCTGTTCTGGAGCACTATAATTTGGCATCATCCAATAAAGCTGGAAGGTGGAAGGTTCAGTCTGGTGGTTAGGATGTGGGACTGGGGCAAGGCATCTGTGTGGGGGGGGAAGTGTCAAAAGATGGAGTGTCACCTTGCAAGTCTTACCCCGTTGAGCATGATGCACATACACAAGGGTTAGAGCATGCATCTGCACCATCCTGCCGATTTTGACTCCCCATCCCCATGGATGTTGGAGATTCATGTTCAAATTCCCAATCAGCTGTAGAATACATTGGATGATTTTCTTTTTAATCATTTCAACCCCCTGAGGTCAGTTTACCTCACAGGAGAGTTGTGGGGAGAACATTAAAGTAGATCCCCATATACAGTGTACTGTCTCGAGCTATAGGGTGAGATATATAGGGTGAGATCCCATCTCGCTGTATCGTCACCTTGTTGTGGTGAGTGGGCTTGTGTGTTCCCGATGAACCCTGTGAGCAAAGCCGTCGGGAGTCATGTACTCCTGGTAGGGTCACCCATGGCGGTAAGGTCCAAGGCGAGGAACCAGGATCCAAGAAAGTCCTCAACGGCAGAACAGGTGGAAGATAACAAGGTGTATTGTCTGTAGCTTGAATCATGTCAACTGGATTTCTATTTTCTCAGTGGAAACGTTTTGCTCCTTATCCAAGGAGCTTCTTCAGTCTGAGCAAAGTTAGTAAGGGAATCCTTAAATATGTTTCTAGGTGGCTGTGTGACCTTACACCTGGGGCTAGGTCATGGTTATTTTGAGTTGTTATTTCTAAGTCCCTTTATCATCTAAAGGAGGATCGTTAAGATCACCATGCTGCTGTTGAGCTTGCAAAATGGTCTTAATCTTCCTAGGCACAGAAGACAAAGCAGGAAGGAAAATAGGGGAAAGATTGTGCCTGAGGCCCCCACCTCTATTCAAGGAAGGATTTTCCAAGTTGGCATAAATGGATTCCTTGACCCCTCTCTCAAACCACCTATCTTCTCTGTCTAAAATGTGAACATTAATGTCCTCAAATGAGTGTCCTTTTTCCTTTAGATGAAGATAAACTGCTGACTCTGGTCCTGTGGTGTTACTTCTCCTGTGTTGGGCCATCCTCCTGTACAAAAGTTGCTTGGTTTCTCCAATGTAGAGTTCAGAGCACTCCTCACTGCACTGGATTGCATAAACTACATTGCTTTTCTTGTGTTTTGGAGTTTGATCTTTGGGGTGTACAAGCCTCTGTCTTAGTGTGTTGGTGGGTTTGAAATATACCGGTATGTGGTGCTTGCCAAATATCCATTTTATCTTTTCAGACACGCCAGCCATGTAGGGAATGACCAGGTTCTTTCGTTTACTCTGAGTCTCAGCCCTATCTGTCGCTGTTTTAGGTCTGGTAGATTTAGATTTACCTGTTTTAGGTCTGGTAGATTTGGTGAAGGCCCAATTTGGATATCCACAGGCCTTCAGGGCTGTTCTCAGGTGCTGATTTTCATTCTTTTTGGAATCCATGGAGGTGGGGATGGTTTCTGCTCTGTATGACAATGTCCTGATGACTCCTAGTTTGTGCTGCAGTGGATGGTGGGAGTCAAACATCAGATATTGATCTGTGTGTGTGGGTTTCCTGTAGATCCCTATTTCTAGCTTGCCACCGGTCCCAACGAGGACTTCACAGTCTAGGAATGCCAGTCTGTTGTCCTTGGTGTCTTCTCTGGTGAAGCTAATGTTGGCATCTATAGTGTTTATATGGTCCGTGAAGGCCTGTACTTCCTGGGCCTCGATTTTGACCCAGGTGTCATCCACATACCTAAACCAGTGGGTGGGCACCGTTCCCTGGAATGTGTTGAGTGCTTTCTTCTCCACTTCTTCCATGTATAAATTGGCCACAATGGGTGACACAGGAGAACCCATGGCACAGCCGTGTTTTTGTCTGTAAAAGTCACCTCTGTATGAGAAATAAGTGGTGTTAAGACACAGGTCCAGAAGATGGCAGATCTGGTTTGGGTTGAGATGGTTTCTCCTTTCAAGGGTGCTGTCCTCTTCTAGTCTCTTCCTGACAGCGGATAGAGCATGAGTGGTGGGGATGCTGGTGAAAAGGGAGGACACATCGAAGGAGACCATAGTTTCATCTGTATCCAGTTTCAGGATCTTTGCTTTGGAGACAAATTCTTCCGAATTATGGATGTGGTGTTCAGAGTGTCCAACTAGAGGTGCTAGTATGGTAGAGAGGTGTTTGGCAATGTTGTATGTTACCGAATTAATGCTGCTGACTATGGGTCGGAGGGGTGTTCCTTCCTTGTGGATCTTAGGAAGTCCATAGATGCAGGGGATGGCTTCTCCAGGATACAGACGGTGGTAGGTAATCCTATTGATGGAGCCATCATGTTCCAATTGTTTCAAACTGTCTATTACCTTTTTCTTGTAATTGTTGGTGGGGTCTCTTTTCAGTTTTTCATATGTATGGTGATCCTCCAAAAGTGAGGTAATTTTATTGTGGTAGTCTGCAGTGTTTCGAACCACTGTACATCTTCCTTTGTCAGCAGGTAAAATGGTGATGGTTTCATCTTTGCTGAGGGCTGTCAGGGCTCTCCTCTCTTGGACGGTAAGGTTGGGGGGAGGAGGTTGAGCACTGGACAGAGCTGCAGATATTTTAAGCCGGAGTTGTTCTGCTTCCTCAAAAGGTAGGTGGTTGTTGTGGATGGCCGATTCTGTGGCTGTAATGAGCTCCACAACCAGAACTTGCTTGGGAGTGATGGCAAAATTAAGACCTTTGGCTAGGACATCTCTCTCTGGTTGGGTGAGTTCTCTGTCTGAGAGATTTTTCACCCACATGTTCTTTTTGTCCTCTGTGGTCCTGTTGTTGTTGTTCCTCCCAGCGGTTTCTCCAGTTCCTTGTTTCTGCTTGCTGCGAGAAAGAAGAATGTCAAACAATTGAATCCATTTATGCCAACTTGGAAAATCCTTCCTTGAATAGAGGTGGGGGTCTCAGGCACAATCTTTCCCCTATTTTCCTCCCGGCTTTGTCTTCTGTGCCTAGGAAGATTAAGACCATTTCGCAAGCTCAACAGCAGCATGGTGATCTAAATGATCCTCCTTTAGATGATAAAGGGACTTAGAAATAACAACTCAAAATAACCATGACCTAGCCCCAGGTGTAAGGTCACACAGCCACCTAGAAACATATTTAAGGATTCCCTTACTAACTTTGCTCAGACTGAAGAAGCTCCTTGGATAAGGAGCGAAACGTTTCCACTGAGAAAATAGAAATCCAGTTGACATGATTCAAGCTACAGACAATTCCACCTGGATGACTGAGAACCTTCATAGAAACAAGGTGTATTGTTACAACGGCTGCGAAGGCGGATAAAGGCTGCAGCAGACAAAAGGTCACCAATCATCATGGTACCCATGCTTGGATTAGAGCCTTTTTCTGTGAAGGTTGTGTGCTGATCGTTGTGCACCGATCTCCACTCATAAAACAAATTCACGCACAGGCGTCTTCCAACCACACCAAACCCAAAACAACCAAAGGTCCCATGGCGATTGACGAATGGCAACGGGGATAGGACTGTGAAATCCGGAAGCTCCTAGTCATGGACCAGCACATGAGCGGTGTATACAGATTCAGTCGTCCTGACTCAAGGTTCAAGGCAGTTGAGTAGTTCGGCAGCTGTATCCACGACTGAGCAGCCCTATTTAGGATCCACTCTGCTCACCCCATATGGGGAGGAGGCTAGAAAAGGTGCCCTAAACATAGCCTGCCTCATTTTCTCCCTGACTGGACTACCGCGACCAGTGGGGTCACCATCTAGCGGTCGTAAAAGACTCATGAATTTTGGAACATGGAATATATGGACACTGCAAGACAACATGGATAGTGAACGACCTGAACGTAGGACTGCCATTGCAAGGGAGCTGAGACATTTTAATATTGATATAGCAGCACTCCAAGAAACTCGAAGAGCAGGAGAAGGACAGTTGAAGGAAGAAAAAGGAGGTTATACCTTCTTTTGGAAAGGACTGCCTGAACAAGAACGACGAATACATGGGGTAGGCTTTACTATCAAAAACGACCTTGTGAAGCTCTTGTCAGAAGTTCCCACTGGGATTAACGAACGACTCTCAACTCTGCGAATAAAACTCGCCAAAAACCAACAGGCAACTATCCTAAGTGCTTACGCACCAACACTAGATGCAGATGAGGATATCAAGGAAAAAATTTATACCCAGCTGGACACCATCTTATCAGAGATACCAAAGGAGGATAAAATTATCCTCCTGGGCGATTTCAATGCAAGAGTTGGACGTGACTTTGATTTGTGGCCGGGGATCATTGGGAAAGAAGGAGTTGACAATAGCAACATGAATGGAATCTTACTTCTGACTAAATGTGCAGAGCATAACCTTGTCATTGCTAACACACTATTTCGCCAGAAAAATAAATTTAAAACATCGTGGAAGCACCCACGGTCGAAGCACTGGCATCTTTTAGATTATGTAATTGTCCGTGCTAGAGATCGCCGTGATGTACTTCTCACCAGAGCCATGACGAGCACCGATGACTGCTGGACAGACCATCGATTAATTTGATCCATGATGGCCATAAAGATTGTCCCTCATCGTAGGCTCCAAGGAAGAAAACCAAGGCGTAAAATGAATACACTGGCCCTTCAAGATTCTACTAAATGAGCTTGCTTTCAATCAACTCTCAAGGAACATCTGCCTATGGAACTCCCTGAAAATGTTGAGGAACACTGGATTAAATTGAAGACTTCTATTATTTTAGCCTGTGAACAAACTATCGGATACCAAACTAAGAGACATCAGGACTGGTTTGATGAGAACGATAGTGAGATTGAACATATTATTGACAAGAAAAGGAAAACCTTCCGGATATGGCAAAAAGATATTAACTGTGCCGTTAAGAAAAAAATCTACGCCAGTGCAAAGGCAGAAGTCCAAAGAAGAACTAGAGAACTTAAGAACATATGGTGGATAAAAAAAGCCCAAGAAACCCAACATTTTGCAGATGCTCATGATGCACGGGGCTTTTTTAATGCCATAAAGGCCATCTATGGACCAACAAACTATGGTACAAATCCCTTACGCTCAATAGATGGTGCTAAACTTCTAAAGGACAAAGAGTCTATTGCACTGCGCTGGAAAGAGCATTACTACAATCTCCTTAATCGTCACTCTACTGTGGCTGATGAAGTCTTCTTGCAAATCCCGCAAAAACAAATAAGAGATGAGCTTGCAGTACCCCCTAGTTTGGAGGAAGTCAATAAAGCCACTAAACAAATGAAAAATAACAAAGCTAGTGGACCTGATGGGATTCCTGCTGAAGTCTTTAAAGAAGGCGGGCCTGAACTTCATAAGCACATCGAAAAAATCTGGATGAGGGAGGAGATTCCAGCAGACTTTAGGGATGCCATAATTATCACTCTCTTTAAAAAGGGTGATAGAACAGACTGTGGAAACTATTGAGGCATCTCCCTTCTGGAGATGGCAAAGATCATCGCAAACCGTCTCCTATCTATATCAGAAGACATCCTCCCTGAAACGCAAAACGGCTTCCGCCCTTCCAGGGGAACAGTGGATATGATCTTCACTGCACGACAGCTTCAAGAAAAATGCAAGGAGCAAAACCGCCCTCTGTACATGGCATTTATTGATCTGACTAAAGCTTTTGATACTGTAAATCGTACTGCTCTCTGGACCATCCTTCTGAAAATCGGATGCCCTGATAAATTTGTGAACATCTTGCAGCTACTCCATGATGACATGATGGCAACAATCCTGGATAACAATGGCTGTCAAAGCGATCCATTTAAAGTGGAATCCGGCGTTAAACAGGGATGTGTTATTGCTCCAACCTTATTTGCTATCTTCATCGCTATGATTATACACCTTGTTGAAGAGAAACTTCCTACTGGTGTAGAAATTATATATTGAACAGATGGAAAGCTTTTTAATCTTAGTAGGCTGAAAGCAAAAAATAAGGTAATTACAACTTCTGTTATAGAACTTCAATATGCTGATGATAACGTAGTCTGTGCACACTCCGAGAAAGATCTTCACACTATCCTAAACATCTTTGCAGAAGCATATGAAAAGCTCGGCCTCTCTATTAACATTAAAAAAACCAAAGTGCTTTACCAGCAACTTCGAACCAATCCCTCCGCAGCACCATCAATCCAGCTTAAAGGTGTGTCACTAGAAAATGTCGACCACTTTTCTTATCTCGGCAGCCATCTATCTACAAAAGCCGACATCGACGCTGAAATTCAGCATCGCCTGAGCTCTGCGAGTGTAGCTTTCTCCCGAATGAAGCATAGAGTGTTTGAGGATCGGGACATTCGCAGGGTGGTCTTTAGACATTTTGGTCTAAATGCTTGTTTACAAAGCCATTGTACTACCAACCCTTCTGTACGCCTGTGAAACATGGACCCTCTACAAACGCCACCTCCAACTTCTTGAAAGATTCCATCAATGCTGCCTCCGAAAAATTCTGCAAATTACTTGGGAAGATAGGCAGACTAATGTTAGCATATTAGAAGAAGCAAAAACCACCAGCATTGAAACAATGATCATCCAACATCAACTTCGCTGGACCGGCCATGTTGTTCGAATGCCTGACCATCGTCTTCCAAAGCAGCTACTTTACTCCCAACTTAAGAATGGAAAACGGAATATTGGTGGACAGCAAAAGAGATTCAAAGACACTCTCAAAGCTAATTTTAAAAAATGTAATATCAGCATTGAGAACTGGGAAGCCCTAACTCATGAGCGTTTCAATTGGAGGTCAGTCTTTATTAAAGGCGCTATGGACTTTGAAGAAGCACGAGTACAGGGCGAAAGGGAAAAAAGAGCTAAAAGGAAGGCACGTCAAGCAAACCCTCATCATGACCGTCTCCTACCTGGAAACCTATGCCCTCATTGTGGGAGGTTGTGCGGATCCAGAATTGGCCTTTACAGCCACTTACGGATCCACTGTTAAAATTTTACCCTTGGAAGACAATCTTACTCGGCTACGAGTGATCGCCAATGATTCTGTCTCGAGTTATAGGGTGAGATAATATGTGCATAATTAATAAATCAAGCTTAGGAATTAGACAAATTGAAAAGCTCATAATGGTTAAAAATGTGTCCTATATATGTTTCAACAGGGACCGTGAACACAGAGTGGACAAGTTAGCGCTTTGTGTTTAAGTCCTTATATTGTAGTTTCATCTGCATCTCACAGCACAATGTTAAGAATTCTACAAAGTAAAAGCAGTTTAGTGCCATGAGTGCCCATGAGACCCAAACACACTGTCCCTAGAATCAAAGGGTGTACGAATCCATTGTTGGAATTATCAGGGGTCAACTCAGCATTGTCTCATAAGCATAAGGGGGATCCTTTCTAGTAAACGCATCTCTATTATGCTTGTGGGATGTCACATGGGTCATCTGATTTCCACTTCCTCCTTCTTCTTGAGTTTGGGGGTTTAACAATCTCCATTACTCTTTGGGCATACCTGCAAGCAGGAGGTGCTGCAGAATGCAGCTCTCGTCCTTTTATCTCGCTTGCACACAGATCTACTCTGAATCTACTTGTATCCAGTTCTACTGAATAAATGTACTGTAAGCTATCTCTATTTTTTCTTCATCTAACTACTATGTGAAGACTGAATTTATTTATGAACGTAATTAAGCGTAATGTGCAAATCCCTTCTGGTTCACACTTCTACTTTGCAAGATTGTTGTTAGCTGCTTGGAGTTCTTTTTATTAACATTCAAAACTCCATCATCCATTTCAACCTCTTCCTGCTCAGCAGTGAATGTTATTCTATGCAGACGCTGTATTGTTTTTCTACCAAGATGTTTTTGTTTAAGCCAACTGCTCGCCAGTTACCTTCTTCATCATGGAAAAAATAATAAAAATAATTCTCTGCATGCATTATGGAATGTTGCATGACTCACAGACAGAGCAGTGGCACATGTAACCTTCAGCTTTTGTCATGCGATGCCTTGGCATTATACCTTTGCAACCTCAGTAGAGGCAGGATCATCTAAAATCTAGTAATAAAAACATTCTACTCAGATTTCTCTAAAACCAGTAAATTACAGTAGCAATTTGCAAAGGAAAAGCTAGATGACAAAAACTCCCCATTCATTTTATTAGCAAGGGTTTAAATACATGGATTGATTCAAGAGTACAGATAAGCTTGGATCTTTATTTAGCTCCCTTTGAGCATCTGCTCACAATAGAAGATACACAACATATAAAAGTTCTCCAAGCTGAGGTTGACTCATCTCGTGCTGTCATTCAGAAGAACAGATGGTTTATATAAGAGTTATGAATTATAAGCTAACAGTAGCACCAAACCAAGCTAAAAATGGATTGTGGGGTTCAGTGCCAACTATAAGAGAAAAAACAGTCATTAGCTCAGCAGAACTTACTCTGAAGTGAGTACCTGCCCTTTCTGAGACTGACCTCTGAGTAGAAGATACCATCAATTACCAATTAGAAGAGTTAAAAAATAAAGTAAAAATGGGTGCCGTTGCTGAGGTTATGTCTAGCCCAACTCTGATTTAGTGGATTCTGCTGTAAGATTAATAGCATGGATAATTTTAGTGCACACAGAATATGATGCTGCCCTTTGTTGTCTTTGTACACTGTAAATGATAAATATTTGTGGGTTCTTTCAGTCACAAATCAGGCTTCTTTCTGTGCAGAAATGTGGTTTCTCAAAAGAGTAATATTATCTTTATTGCAGTTATTATCATTATTAGAATCATGGACTTATGAAGTTGGAAGGGACCACAAAGTTAATCTGGTCCAAACTTCTGTTACATGCAGGAAAATCAATTTAGCCACCCCCTGAGAATGGCTTTCCAGACCCTTTTCCAAAAACCTGTAGGTTCTGCCATCATTGTCATCATCATCATCATCATCATCATCGCCATCATCATCTTTCAGCCCAAACTACACATTATCATAAAGTAGCCTTTCTAAACTTGCTTCAATCTTGCCAAGGAACAGGATGATACAGCAACCACTGTGAGGGTTAGATTAACAAAGTGCAACAAAATCCCTTCTTGTCTAAAATGTTGGCTCAAGCAACAGAAGTCAGAAACATCCTTTGGGCCCCTTCAGGCCACAGAATGTTTTGGGCCAAAATTGCAGGACGGAACAACTGTCCTCATTCATAACTTGTGGGGCAGTGGAAATTTTGTTCCAAGTTGGGATTCCCATGCTGACATGCATGTTCAGGTGCAAGACAACCCGACAATTTTTTCTTTTAAATATGCATGCAGGTGCAGTGAAGAATGTGCTTCTTCTCAGATAAAATGGCTCTGTTTGTGTGATAGTTCCAGAGAAACATAGAAAATCAATGCATTCTGATCCATTCATCTCTATAAATGACATCATTCGCTGATATAAAGTGGAACTATTTTTGATGCTTTGATTGTGTTCCTTGCCTTGCCAATTTTTTATAAATCTTACAAAGACACCATTGTTTAGCAATCTGTGAAAGAAACAGACTGTTATGATAGAAACGGGGAGAGACGAAAAGGGAGTGAAACTCTGTTCCTGGCATTAATGGGTGTGCACATCTCTAATGCTTACCCATATTCCTTGGGAGCAATCAATGAACAAAAGGGGCGTGGTGGCTCAGCGGGTAAGACGCCAGGCTTGTCGATCGGAAGATCACAAGTTCGGAGGTTCGAATCCCTAGCCACGCATGGCGGAGTGAGCTCCCGCACTAGCCCCAGCTCTTGCCAACCTAGCAATTCGAAAGCATGCAAATGCAAGTAGATTAATAGGTACCACTTCGGTGGGTAGGTAACAGCGTTCCGCACGTGTCATGCCGGCCACATGACCGTGGAAGTGTCTTTGGACAACGCTGGCTCTTCGGCTAACAAACGGAGATGAGCACCGGCCCCTAGAGTCGGACACGACTGCACAAATGTGCGGGGGGGGGGAACCTTTACCTTTAATTAATGAACACAGGCCAGATGGTTATGGTGGAATCAGGGTAGCATCAGGTAGATACAGGTTTAACTCTGCATAATTGCTTTTCTCTAGTTCTAGTGCCCCTTCTGAGGTACTGTTATTTTCTTCAGAAATATGGTGTAGTGGCAGCAATTACAAGTGTTTGGTGTATTCTGCAATGTTAATGCCAGCGCAGAAGGACCATACTATAATAAATTTGTCGGCAGCTATGTCTGCAGCCCTATGGTCACACAAGTGAGACTAAACTCTATTCAAGCCAGAGACTTACTTTCCATGCATAGATATAACAGCAAGATTAGCAGCAGAGGAGCAATCAAACAACACAATAGACCCTAATCAAGAAACTATTAACTCTGTCAATCAATCAACCAAGCAGCAAACAACAACCCAATCAAAGTACTACCAAGGAGAGTACAACACCCCCACCAACACAGGCAGGACAAGCCATCGTATATAAAAAGAGAGCAAGTCCCACTCCCTTTTCGCACTGAAGATGTTGCCTAGTCTGGCAATGAAACGTCTGCAAGAAAACAACAAGGCTCAGAGAGCACCAAGGACTCCATAGATATAACTGCATCTGTGCTTCCCACTTGCCTTCATAAGTGATCACAATTGATCCCTCTGGCATTACAAAGATGCATGCTGAAAGGCTAGACACACAGTGGCATTCAAAGAAAGATGGAAGACACTGCATTGCTGGAAGTGACTGTACTACTACAATTAATAATAATTTATAGTGACCCTTCAACAAGGTGTGTAACTACAGAATAGCCTGATAAAACCCAACAATTTACAATCATCCAAACACCATAATCTATGGGCAACCCCAGGGGGAAGGACAAATGACAAAATGAACACCACAATACAAATTCTGCCCCTTTTGTACATGAGTTGTGACATCACATGCATCTATGTAAGGGGCAGAGCTCGTTTGGGACATCGTGGTGCACGTTTCATCATTCGGATGAAATCTTTGGATTCAGTGGATGCCCTTGGCAAAACCCACCAAACATGCAGTCCTGTCTCTTACTATAAATGTCAAAATCAATGAAATGAAGAATCCATAAACTATAAGAGTTAATATGGATGAGATTTTGCAAAATGCTTTTATACTGTATATATTTTAAATTGTTCTTAAAATTGGTGGTTGTCCAAAAAGTAATAGGGAATTGATTCCATAGCCTGATACATAAAGCTTAAATGAACCAACAGTAGCTTAGCAGACTTCTATTCTTACTGCAGTGTGAGGGCAGATACATTAACAGGATGATACTTTCAGATTTAACTCACATCTTGAGATTTTTAGCCATGACAAAGTTGGTCCCATGTTCAGCTGGGGTCAGAATGAAGAGCTCTTTCTTTTGGCCCTCACTCTTCTCTACTGGATTGGCAAAGCCAGTTTACTATTTGAGTGAGATCCTACCAAGGTTGCCTTCTCCAGGCCTTCCCCAGAGTTACCTGCTGCTGGAAGCCGTAACAGCTTCACTGCAATCTGCAGTGGTGAGCCTCCGGCTGTTTCTATTACCCATAATGCTGCCAACCCAGCATCATTCTGGGGACAACATGGGAAATTAAAACTGCAAGGGAGACACTGGATAATTAATATGATGAGCACCTTGGGAACTGAGACACCCACATGGCAAGTCTTGGCCGCTGCCCAAGGGTGTCACTTCCTGTTGTCTGGAGAGCAACACAATCTTCACATGACTGGTACATTTTAAACACGCCAAACCAGCATACTGTATGTGCTGCTTTTAACTCCCTCTATACAGGAGAACTACAGAGGTGGAAAACTCTCCATCACATTCTTGTCTTAATAATGTCTAATTCTGGTGTTAAATATGTAGAATAAGCCCAGTAGAACACTCACTAAAGTTGTCTAAAGCAGCCTTCCCATACCTGTTGCACTGTAACTCCCCAAATTCTTAACCCACCTTAACAAAAGTTGTGTGTATATTTCCGTTCAATCGTGCCCAATTCTCGGAGACTGCCTGGACAAGTCCCTGCAGTTTTCTTGGCAAGAGTTTCAGAAGTGGTTTGCCATTGCCTCCTTCCTAGGGCTGAGAGAGAGTGACTGGCCCAAGGTCACCCAGCTGGCTTCATGCCTAAGGTGGGACTAGAACTCACGATCTCCCGGTTCCTAGCCCGGTGCCTTAACCACTACACCAAACTGACTCTCTGGCTAAGAATTCTCAAGGGCAATTCTGGAGGATTCAGGGTTGGGAAAGGCTAGCCTAGAACATTATGCTGGCAAGGGCTGGCCGCTACCACAGGCTAGAACTTCTGGGCACTAGTGAGTGCCCAGAAATGACAGTAACAGGGACTGCCATCTTGAGTCCCACTTGACTCGACTGGGCTGAATCAAAGGCAGCATATCCTGACTCCATCGTGCCTGGGCTTTAGGCCAAGTAAGACACAGCCTGTTGGTAACCTTCAACGTGCTTTCCTTCCCACATCTGTGCTAATAAAGTTTTTTTCCCCTCACAACACATTTATGTTTGTCTTATGGCTGCATCTTTCTGATGTAGAAGCCCAGTCCTCCTCCCAGTTATTGTTCCATCCAGTCCTCATCGGTCCTCTATTAGTCTTATCCCCTGTGGAGCCACTGCACCTCACAACTTAAGGCCCAGCCCAGCAGATGGGTAGCAGGTGAGAAAGAGATGAGTCATGTTATGAGGAAGCGTTTCCAAGCTGAGGACTGTGTATGGAGCCTGAATTCTGCATCCTGTCTTCCCTTCATGGCTTTTAGATTTAGCAGCTTATGCAACAAGACCAAACTCAAACACCGTCATTTCCCTGTTGAGCACAGTTACCATCCCAAAACCCTTGACCAGTATACAAAGGACTACAGGTACTCCTCTCTTACCAACAGTAATTGGGACCAGGAATTCTGTTGCTAAGCGACGTGGTCATAATGTGTGACGTTGCATGACCGCGCCGACTTACAACAGCAGTTCCGGCAGTCCCAGTTGCCACCGTTAGGTGAATCCCGCGCAGTCGCAGTGCTCCATGGTCACATGATCGCCATTTACGACCTCCTGCTGGCTTCCCCATTGACTTTGCTTGTTGGAAGCTGGCAGTGAAGGTTACAAATGGTGATCATGTGATGACGGCTGTGACGTCGTAATTGCAAGCTGGTTGCCAAGCACCCAAATCACAATCACATGACCACAGGGATGCTGCAATGACCGCAACTACATAAGTACCCCTCGTTCAGTGCTGTCGAAACTTCAACTGGTCGCTGAATGAGTGGATGTTAAACAAGGACTACCTGCAATGCCTCTCCTGCAGTCTGTTTAACTGCAGAATTAGTATACCAGTGTCACTCCCTATTGGGGTACCTGACATCATGAACTATACTGATGCATACCGCTGGTTAGTATACCATTGTCACTGTCTATTGAGATATGTGATGTAATTAACTCTACTGATGCATACCCCTGGGACAGCCCATGGCGAAGAAGAGAGGAGTCCAAGCACCGCTCCAAAAGTGTGCAATGTCAGTCTCACTAGGTAGACCAGGCCAAGAAATCAACTCCATGGTAAGACTAGAACTATATTTTATTGAGATAAACAGCCCAACTTGAGAATTCACAACCTCCATGCCAAATATTTATCTGGATTTGTTTCTATAGTTTTGATGTAAGCTTTGAATAACTATTTCAGTTGCTACGAGTAACTGAGTCACAACAGGACAAATCCTATTTTTATCTTTTAAGAATAGTCATTCTGTGCATAACTCAAGAGTATTAATTAAAAAAAAGACAAAGTTGCACACACACAGATACACACACACACACACACACACACACTCGTACTTTCTAGCAAATTCTGAATGAAAAAGGTGATGAGGAAATTTGATGGAAATGCCTCCTACCAGCGCTCTGCCTCTCTTGTTTTGAAAAACACATCTTTGCTAGCTGTCTTTGAACAAAAGCAGAATATTATTCTCTCTCGATTCTCAACAATACTGTGTTTCAAGACAATGAGCTCAGTGATGTATATGGTTAGATTAAGGCTTTTAAGCATTTCTTTTCTTACATTTCCCCAGTGATTGACTGTTTCCAAGAAAATGAGGGAAACTCTGCATGATGAGCACCACAAAGCAGCCCTAGATTAACCATTGAGCAAAATAAGCACGTGCTTAGGGCACAAGGGCACCCCAGAGTTTTTTCCCCTAGCTATCATGCCCTTCACTTATTTTGCTTTATAATCTTTGGGAGGGTGATTAAAAATAGTTTTCAATACTTTTTTGTCATTGCATTTTTTCCCTTATTCCCTTATTCCCATATCCCATTATTCCCATATCCCATATCCCCTTATTCCCATTATTCCCTTATTCCCTTACAATTTTATTTTAAAAGGCAGGAAAAAATGTTGAAAATTTGCATTTTTTTCTGTTGCCCTAGTTATAAGTAAATAATTTGCTTATATTACTAACTGCTGTTTAGTGTTAAATAAATAAAACATTTTTAAAAGTTTATATTTAATATAGTTGTGGTACCTGGCCTGGGGGATGGCCTGGAAGAAAACTGAATTTTTAATCTCTTATTTCCCCTTCAGCACTTCTCGAGTCTGAATGTTTTGCCAGTTAAGCAATGGAAGAGCCGAGGGGCACCATTGCTGGGCTGGGCTTATGGGATCATTTGCCTTAATCTGGCCCTGTAACAAATATTTAATTGCTCACAAAGGTACATTTCCCAGCTGGAAAAAAAAACCCAATATAGGTAGACCATTATCTTACTATCTGACTTAGACGGTTGAGCCAGTTTGGTCTAGTGCAAGGGTCGGAAATGGCGGCTCGCGAGCCAGATGCGGCTCTTTGGCCCCTTGAGTGTGGCTCTTCCGCAGCTGAACTCACCCCCGCCCCTTCCACGTGATTGACCCCCGCCCGCAAACCCCGCCCCCTGGCTCTCGCACTGAGCAAGGCCCGGCGCGGCAGGGAGGCGCTGCTGGCCCGGGACGCGGCGCTGTCGGAGGCGGCGCAGGAGCGGCTGCAGGGGCTGCCGCGGCTGGAGATGGCGCTGCTCCGTGGCATCCAGGTGCTGGGCGAGGGCGCGGGCCCGGGACGCGAGCGGCAGGGTGGCGCAGGGTGAAGAGCAGCCTGCTCTCCCCTTGGCCGCCTCCGGTCCGAGCCTGGCTCAGTTCCCCCGGCCGCCGCAGGGTTCGGGTTAGCAGGGGGGGGAGAGGACGCCGAACGGCGGGGTGGGGGGATTGATGGGGCAGGAGGGTTTACCCGCTGGCTGGCTGGCTTTCTTCCACCGCCCGCTCTGCACAGGAGCGGAGCGCACTGCCAAATCACATCCGCGCCCACCCCTGCCCTTTTCCGAATACCCCCCTCCGATCCTTGGAAGGCGAGGCCCTGGTGGTGTAGGGGGGGGGCGAGGAGGATTCTCAGTCGGGAGGGGGAAATCCCCGGGTCTGCGGAGGTCTTTCCGCGCCGCCTTGAGGCGCGCGTGGGCATCCAGAGCAGGGGAGGAACGGGGAGCGCCAGGGGACTCACCCACTGCTGCTCGGCTGCCACCTTCCTCCTCCGCTTCAGCCGCCCCGCCCGCCGAGTCCCAGCCCTTCAGCCCCCGCTGGGGGGAGGGGGGAAGGGACTCAGCGCCCGCACGCCCGGAGCCCGGCAGAGCTGCGTCTCGCCCCGCCCCGCCCTCCCAGAGTGGCCAGCGGAGCGCTACCGGCGCCCACCTGCTCGGGCAGGTACCAGCCTCTCTGCACGCTCCTTCCGCTGCTGCTGCTGCTGCAGGGAGACGGCGTCCACCCGGCCCAGCTGCCCGGGGTCCAGGGAGATCAGCTCCGGCGGGATCTTTGGCGAAGAGCGGCCGTGGGGGGGGGGGGGACGAGGTAGGCGGCGACAAGCGGCGCGAGGTGGGAGGCAAGCGGGTGGGGCGGAGGACGCGTTTCTCTTCCTTCCCCCTCTTTAAAGCGGCTCACCTGGGCTTTGGGTTCCCACACCCAGCTCCCACAAACCCGCCACCGCAGCAGCGCAAACCCACTTCTTCCTTCCTGCTCCACTGGGTGCCAAGCCCAGGCGATTCTCCTGCCGATTTGATCAAAGCGGGGCGGGGGGGGTAGGGGTTGGTGAGTAGAAGCACTGGGTAGACCCGCGCGCGTGCGCGCACACCTTTGGAGAAAAATAATCGGCAAGGGATTCACGCCGAAGTTTTTTAAATCTCCCACCACCACCCGAACACACGCGCGCGCATACACACACCCTCCTCCCCCCTCCCTCCCTCCCTTTCTCTCATAACCAACCCCCCATACACACACACACACACACACACACGTTAGGAGACCGCCCACCGCACAACTAAGACCCCATTCGATTTAAAGAGAGACTGCATTCAGAGGCTGACATTCATTCAATAGATAGAGCGATCATAAGCAGGCTGTGCGACGGGCGTGCTCGCCCTTTCTTCCCCTGTTCTGGTTCCTGCCACTCGGGTTGCGCTCGTCTCTTTCGCTGGAGGGAAATAACTTAAGGATGTTAAATCAGAGAATCTTTCCGGGCATGGTTTTATTCCTGATGTTTTTCTGCCACTTCATAGAAGATCAAACAGCGCAGGGCAAGATACAATTCACACCTTTCCCTGCCGACGTGCCTCTGTCTCTCTCTGTCTGTCACTCTACCCCTCCCACTCCAGGGTTCTTCTTCAGTCCACCCGACGCCCGCAAAGCTCCAGCCCTAAACTCAAATAGGGCTTCCCACTGAACTCCCGGGGGCTTCCGCTTGAAAGAAGAAACCCACTTAGGATCGCTTTGCGCGGGGGGCATTTTGTGGATGCGGAGGCAGGAGAGCAGGGCAACCCATGTTTGGCAGCGAATTCGCTGGGCAGAGAATCCCTCTCCTCGCCAGCTTTATCATCTTAACCGCCTTCTCCATCATTAGCTCTCAAGGGCTTTTTAAAAAGCTTGTGTCGCTGCTGCCTGGCTAAACTTCCAGCATCAGCTAAGAACTTTTCCGAGTTTGGCCACTGCGGAGGTCTCACCCTGCGTGTGATTTATCCACGTATTTACATTTCTAAAATCACTGAGCCCGCTTCCTTCTACGGGTGCAAAATAATCTTCGGATTATGCCTCACACTTCCGGGCGCGGGTGGGGGAGAGAGAAAGAGAGAAGGAAGGAGACTTTAAGTTTGGAGAATTTTCTTTGTGCTCCTGCTTGTCCTCCTCCAGTTTCATGCCATTCTGGGAAGGAACTTCGGAGGGCTGCCTTTCACAGTTGCAAAGCATGCCTTGCAACACCAATCTAGACTAGCCGTTCCAGACGAAATAAGTCTCCCCTTCAGTGCAGTGGAACTTGCTTCCAGGTAAGCGAGTGAAAGATCGCACCCCTGAGCTTCGTTTAAAGCACAGTAAACGAAACTCAAATATTGGCAACTGAAAAAAGTCTCCTCCACCCCGACATTGGTTTGCAATGTCCCTCCCTCGTGGAGGGAGGCAAACAGGCAGGCAAGCGGGGGGGGGGGCGGCCCGGGCCTCCTCCTCCTCCTGTGTGTGTGTGTATGGGGGGGTTGGTTATGAGAGAAAGGGAGGGAGGGAGAGGGGGAGGAGGGTGTGTGTATGCGCGCGCGTGTGTTCGGGTGGTGGTGGGAGATTTAAAAAACTTCGGCGTGAATCCCTTGCCGATTATTTTTCTCCAAAGGTGTGCGTGCACGCGCGCGGGTCTACCCAGTGCTTCTACTCACCAACCCCTACCCCCCCCGCCCCGCTTTGATCAAATCGGCAGGAGAATCGCCCGGGCTTGGCACCCAGTGGAGCAGGAAGGAAGAAGTGGGTTTGCGCTGCTGCGGTGGCGGGTTTGTGGGAGCTGGGTGTGGGAACCCAAAGCCCAGGTGAGCCGCTTTAAAGAGGGGGAAGGAAGAGAAACGCGTCCTCCGCCCCACCCACTTGCCTCCCGCCTCGCGCCGCTTGTCGCCGCCTGCCTCGTCCCCCCCCCCCACGGCCGCTCTTCGCCAAAGATCCCGCCGGAGCTGATCTCCCTGGACCCCGGGCAGCTGGGCCGGGTGGACGCCGTCTCCCTGCAGCAGCAGCAGCAGCGGAAGGAGCGTGCAGAGAGGCTGGTACCTGCCCGAGCAGGTGGGCGCCGGTGGCGCTCCGCTGGCCACTCTGGGAGGGCGGGGCGGGGCGAGACGCAACTCTGCTGGGCTCCGGGCGTGCAGGCGCTGAGTCCCTGCCCCCCTCCCCCCAGCGGGGGCTGAAGGGCCGGGACTCGGCGGGCGGGCGGCTGAAGCGGAGGAGGAAGGTGGCAGCCGAGCAGCAGCGGGTGAGTCCCCTGGCGCTCCCCGTTCCTCCCCTGCCCCGGCTCCGCCCTGGCTCCTTGGTTCGGAACAGCTTGGCTGCCGAGGCAGAGGCGCAGCCGGCGCCCTCCGAAGCTGGAGCCCCCGCAGCCCGCAGATCGGCGCTGGATCACTTCTGGAAATAGCGGGGGGAAAGGCCGGCCGCCTTCTGCAGGCAAGGAGGGAGGGGCGGGAAGCCGGTGGGGGGGGAAACTGCTACATGGGCCCTCCCACGCGCCCCAATAAGCCACGTGATTGGCCCCCGCCCGCAAACCCCGCCCCCTTCCACGTGATTGGCCCCCGCCCGCAAACCCCGCCCCCTTCCACGCGATTGGCCCCCGCCCGCAAACCCCGCCCCCTGGCTCTCGAGCACTTCAAAATGTGCACGAGCATATCAAAATGGCTCCCGGCAAAAAAAGTTTGCCAACCCCTGGTCTAGTGGTTAAGGTGCTGGGCTAGAAACCAGGAGACCGAGAGTTCTAGTCCCGCCTTAGGCATGAAAGCTGGCTGGGTGACCTTGGGCCAGTCACACTCTCTCAGCCCTAGGAAGGAGCCAATAGCAAACCAGGAGACCGAGAGTTCTAGTCCCGCCTTAGGCATGAAAGCCGGCTGGGTGACCTTGGGCCAGTCACTCTCTCTCAGCCCTAGGAAGAGTCCAATAGCAAACCAAGAGACTGAGAGTTCTAGTCCCGCCTTAGGCATGAAAGCCGGCTGGGTGACCTTGGGCCAGTCACACTCTCTCAGCCCTAGGAAGGAGCCAATAGCAAACCAGGAGTCTGTGAGTTCTAGTCCCGCCTTAGGCATGAAAGCCGGCTGGGTGACCTTGGGCCGTCACTCTCTCTCAGCCCTAGGAAGGAGCCAATAGCAAACCAGGAGACTGAGAGTTCTAGTCCCGCCTTAGGCGTGAAAGCCGGCTGGGTGACCTTGGGCCAGTCACTCTCTCTCAGCCCAACTCACCTCACAGGGTTGCTGTTGTGGGGAAAATAGGAGGAGGAAAGAGTATTAGGTATGTTCGCCGCCTTGAGTTATTTATAAAAATAATAAAGGCGGGTTAAAAATTAAATAAATAAAATAAATAAATTGCCACTTAGATTGCTCTACTGTAAAACACTTGTTTGTAGATGCTGGCTACAGGCGGAAGAAATCACCTCTGAAGTTGATGACCGTTTGCTGCAGAGTTTTCAGAGAATCTTCAAAGAAGGGAGTGAGCAGTCACTGTTTCTTCTATTTACTGTAGCGGCTCAGTTTATGACTCGTTTACAATCCTTCAGTCTATGGATTTTTATTAGCTGTAAATTGGGAATGCATAGCTCTAGTTCTTTGTCATTTATCAAACTTCTCATCCCAATTGTCTCTCTGTGTTCCTTTCATTAAGTTTGTGTCCCCTTTGACTTTGTGAAGTCCCTTTACTGCTCCTGCAATTATAATTGTATAATTATTAATTATAAATTAATATTATAAATTAATTAATATTATAAATTAATTAATAATTATTTATTAATTATAATTATAATTTTAATTATAATTATACACACACACATACAGTACACACACACACACACACACACACACTATATTCCCTTCTCACCCCTATAGGTAGTATGCATCTTCCTCAACCTCGGGTCCTCTACCAGAGGCCTGGGGGGTTGAGGGTTCTGTGCAGTATCTTAGCTGTTCCTAGCACTGCACTCTTCTGGAGAGAGAGCTCTGACGTTGCTCCTGGGATCTGTTGGAGCCACTCTCCCAGCTTAGGAGTCACAGCCCCAAGTGCTCCTACCACCACTGGGACCACTTTGGCCTTTACTTTTCTCTTTCAGCCCTGGTACTTCTCCAGCTTCTCATACTCCTTCTTCCTAATGTTGCTGTCACTTGGCACCACTACATCTATCACCATTGCTGTCTTCTGGTCCTTGTCTACTAGGACCAGAATGGATGTACTGGTGTTCTTCTTGATCATGTAGCCAAGCATATCCAGGATTACAGCAGCTGTTGCGTATACCAGTTCATTGGTTTGAGTTATGGTGGTAGTAGGGATTGTCATGAGGGTTCTATTGACATCTTCTAACATACGATCTGATGCTACTTCCCACTGAGCCTTGGTAATCGGTCTCAGGGGTTAGTTTAGCTAGTTTATCCATCATCTTATGCCTCATATCAGCTGCTGTGCTCTGTAATGGAGGGGGTGGCAGTGAAGTGCCAGCTTCAGGTGTTGGCTGCACATCCAGTTGTTCTTCCAGGTCTTCTTGAGTCCAGGATGTAACGTGTAGTTCAGAGCTTTCCAAACTGTGTGTCCCGACATGTTAGTGTGTCAGCTGCGTGTGTAGGTGTGTCGCGTGAATGTAACGAGAAACCTCTGAGTCTATGTGAAATTGTTAGGGTGCAGGTTGAGTCAGGGGAGGAGGACGAAGGGACTCAGAGCCTCAAGCCGGAACTGTGCCTGCTGCTGCCTCCAAGCCCTGCCAGGATTCCGCGCAGGTCCTAGTGCCTGCCTTGTGCCTTGCTGCCTCCAAACCTGCCAGGATTCTGTGCAGGTCCTAGTGCCTGCCTTGTGCCTTGCTGCCTCCAACCTGCTGTGATTCCGCACAGGTCCTAGTGCCTGCCTTGTGCCTTGCTGCCTCCAACCTGCTGTGATTCCGCACAGGTTCTAGTGCCTGCCTTGTGCCCTGCTACAAAAGGGGAACTCTGTCCAAGCCTTGCCCTGCTACAAAGGGGTACTAAGTCAAGCCTTGCCCTGATGTCAAGAGGGAACTCTGGTGTTCCATAGTGCCACTGCCAGGTGGCCTGTTACCAAGTTTTACCTTACCTTATTGTTAATTCTTGCACATATTTACATATTGTTACTAATAAATGACAACAATCTTGGAAATGTATGTTATTATCTTACAAATCATATATTTTTAAAAATATAATAAAAATAGCTTTGCTACCTGGCTTTGCCAGGAGTAGACAACAAAATCATTTTGAAAGCTGTATGCAATTTGCTGGAGATGGGGGGGGGAAGTATTTAAAACAAACAAACCCACCCATGATTTGATGGGACTGACACAAGATCCTTGATATGAGTCTTTTCAGCCCAGGCACTGCCATTTGTGAAAATTGCTGTATAATGAAGCTTCCTCATGAAGCTTATCTAAATGCTGATGTTTGATCACCAGAGACAGATTCACATGTTAAGAAGCATGTTCTGGGAATGTACTACTTATGGAAGATTATGATAATACTTCTCCCTCTCATAGAAGCAGCCTTTTGCACATAAAACAGTAGTACAGTAGTAGTACAGATGGCTATAGTATATGTAGTTTCCCAGTTTTCTGCCTTTGTTACAAGCACAGAATTTTGTTAAAGGGTTCAGCAACAGACATGTGACCCCTGGTCAATTAGCAGGCTGAAAGGGTAGATGTTAGAAAAGCCATAACCCATGCAGTTTCTTATAAATACGGTTATGAGTCCAGAATTCCCTTCTTTGGTACAATCAGAAAATTAGCTGAAATAAAATGAGGATCATTGCTCTAGAATATGTAGATCAGCCTGCATGGCTAACATGGCAGTCTTCTCTGAGCTAGAAGAGTAACATGCCAGGATCCCCCCTTACCCTGCCCCCAATCTCAAAAGTTCTTTGCTTACTTGAAGGGAATTATTTTTAGGCAACAACTTACATCTTGGCCAACATCTGAAGGTGACCACAGAGATCCTTGCTACAAACCCAGTGACGGATGTTATGAGTTGTAATAACATATTAATCGGAGCCTCCTGACAACCTGTGTGTCAGGTAGGTTTAGAGCAGGACTGACCACAGGCTAGCCAATTCTTCACATACCTCTGTGGCCTTATAAGTGTCAAAATTCTCACTGTGATTCTATGCAGCACAGGTTACTCCTACACCTGGAATTCTGTAGTTCCAGGGCTCTTCCATTCTAATCAGGCAGGTATGGAACAGCAGGATCCCAGGCAACTGGCAAATGTTCCTTCTTTTTTAATGATCACTAAGAGCACAGGATCATGCTAAGGGAACTGCTGCAATCCGGATGCAAGTAAATGGAAAAGGGGGCAGTAAAGCAGAAATTAATTTTAAAATGCTGTAAGAGAAATGATTTCCTTCAAATACATTTTTTCAAATAATGACAAGATTATTTCATTCTGTTCACAGGCTCTATTTCAAACTTGGGTGGGAATACGGCAGAGTCCAATAGACAGGTGGGTGTGGTTTCTAATTTTATTTAGCCCCCTCCCCCATATTTCTCCATCTGTAACAGCATGATACTTTAAAAGAGAAAGAAAACAGAAACAAGAGTGGAGTTTATCCAAAGTTGCAGCAGGAGTTCCTAGGGGTACATAAAAATGCCCCTGTGGCCCATATTATTTATGCTTTTGTGCTGCTAAATTCCCTTCCTATCCCAGTGGACTACAGCACTGGGGCAGTGAACTCCTGGGGCCAGGCTGCAGTCATGCTCTTTTAAGGTAGGCTAATGGAGTGAGATGATGCTCAATATAGGCTTTATGAAAGCTCTTTTATATTGTACTCCCTGGTTTGAACCACAGGACGTCCACCCCATAGAAGGCAGCTTGTGCACTGTACCAGACCCACCAAATCATTCCACAAGGCCTCTTACCTACTCCTGGACTGTTACTGTCCCTACACTTGTACTTACTGTTTCAGAGCCTGAGCACAGCTCACACATTGCCTGAAGATTCAACCCATGTCCACTCTGCAACAGCATTAAGTGAACCAAGCTGAGTGCCAATGACTGAACAGCAGGACAAGTAACAGACCATGAACTCATGGCCTACAAGGAAGGCCACCTCTACTCCACAAGATCTTTAATAATGATCAGCCTTCCTCAACCTGCTATCTTCAAATGTGATGGATCACAACTCCCATCACTCCAGCCAAGATAGCCAAATTATCTTAAGACAATGAGAGTTGTAGTCCCGACCCCATCCAGCCCTTCCAGAGGGTGCCAGGTTGAGAGAGTGTGTTGTACACCCCTGCCCAAAAGTAATTCAAGCAGCCTCAGGTCCAATTAGGAAATTCCAATTAGGAGAGAGATTATAGTTATTAGAGACCAACTGATTTTCATATAGATTCTGTAAATGAAAGGTTTTCATGAGATAAGTTGTGTCCCCATACATTTCGCTATTACAATTTATGTATGTGTCCGTATCTCTTATAAGGGGTTAGTTTAACCGCTGGTTTGCTAGTAAAACTGAATTACTGTGTCACGAAATGATGCATGTCTAAAAAGTGTGTCACCAACATTAAAAGTTTGGAAAGCTCTGATGTAGTTGGTCTATCTCAAATTGTGAGAGCAGCGTTGGGTAACTAGCTGTCTCTCGGTGTGGATGTAGGTCTTCCATCCATCCATAGTTCCCTCATATGTTTCATATATCCCCTCTCATTAGGTCTACTGTTGTAGTAGCATTCCATCAGTTCCAGGTTCCCTTGTCTTGTCCATGTATTTATTATTATTTATTTATTTATTTATTTTCTATCCCGCCTTTATTATTTTTATAAATAACTCAAGGCAGCGAACATACCTAATACTCCTTCCCCCTCCTATTTTCCCCACAACAACAACCCTGTGAGGTGAGTTGGGCTGAGAGACAGGGATTGGCCCAAGGTCACCCAGCCAGCTTTCATGCCTAAGGCGGGACTAGAACTCTCAGTCTCCTGGTTTGCTATTGGCTCCTTCCTAGGGTTGAGAGAGAGTGACTGGCCCAAGGTCACCCAGCCAGCTTTCATGCCTAAGGCGGGACTAGAACTCTCGGTCTTCTGGTTTGCTATTGGCTCCTTCCTAGGGCTGAGAGACAGGGACTGGCCCAAGGTCACCCAGCCGGCTTTCATGCCTAAGGTGGGACTAGAACTCTCAGTCTCCTGGTTTGCTATTGGCTCCTTCCTAGGGCTGAGAGAGAGTGACTGGCCCAAAGTCACCCAGCCAGCTTTCATGCCTAAGGCGGGACTAGAACTCTCAGTCTCCTGGTTTCTAGCCCGTTGCCTTAACCACTAGACCAAACTGGCTCTGTATGGTTTCTCCAGTAGCCCACTTATTGTCAGACTGCCCTGGCTCCCCAACATCTGGTTTGGGCCTTGTTAATCTGGGCAACATCCAACCTGGCATGAATCTCTTAGTTCGTGTCACTCTCATATCTGAGGTAGGCAGGTGAAGGGTTAGGGGGCCTTTGCCCAAGGACCCCTACTGGTAAGGTAGGTACCATCCAGGGTTCAAACCCAGTCTCCTGTGTCAAAGGGCGGCACTTTAACCATTACACTATCCAGCCGTGCATGTGCGTGCCCGTGTGTACACACACACACACACACACACACACACACACACAATTTGTGCCTTCAAGTCAGTGTTGATTCCTGGTGACTGCCTGGATTAATCCCTGCAGTTTTCTTGACAAGATTTCAGAAGTGGTTTGCCATTGCCTCCTTCTTCCTAGGGTTGAGAGAGAGAGTGACTGGCCCAAGGTCACCCAGTTGGCTTTGTGCCTAAGGTGGGACTAGAATTCATGGTCTCCCAGTTTCTAGCCTGATGCCTTAACCACTACACCAATTTGGCTCTATAATAATGATGATGTTGTTTATTTATTTACTTGCTTACTTACTGTCAGAAGTGTACCCCAGAAGCAATAGTTAATAGCCCTGGAATGCATCTACTGCCATGGGTGGTAAAACGGGGAGGGGGGAGGACTGACTGAACTGATTGTTACCTAGCAATGGAGACGAAAGGAGCAGAGAGGGAGGAATTGTTGTGGGGAGCTCTCTATCAGAAGTAACACCAGTACGAGAACCGTGCCATAATTGCAAAGATTAAATTTCAAAGGGAAGGCGGGAAATCAGTGTTCTGAATGGGGGGGGGGAGAGAGAGAGAGAATCCGAGTCACTTGTGACTTTGCAGAGCAATGGACTGTATCTTAATAAAGTAACTTTCCTATATCCAAAGTGGCTTATAGTGAGGCTTATTTCTACTGAGATATTTGGACCCACGATTCTCACACTTACAAAGCTAATGTATAGATCTCTTGCCTGCTTAAGTTTCACAGGTAAAACTGCATGAAAATTACTGATAAATAATCACTACATTTACTGGGCAAAATTCTGATCAAGTGTATTACTGTTGATCAGGTGAGTATGTAGATTGTACAGTATGTTAAATATAGACCTCAGTAAGGATGACTCACTAATCATACCTGGCTAGTATTTAGACAGGAGATTACCAGGAAACCTTATGGCTATAAACTTAATTGGGAAGTCAAAAACCAGAAGGCCATGGCAAACTACTGTATATTCCATGCTGTCACCATGCCAACTGTATGAGTCACCAGGAGTCAAACTCAGTTTGAAGAAGACTATACCATTGTATTACATTTATAAAAAACATGCTGTTTTCTGATTTTCTGATATAAGGGGCATGGTGGCTCAGTGGGTAAGACGCCAGGCTTGTCGATCAGAAGATTGGAAGGTCGGCAGTTCGAATCCCTAGCCCCGTATGACAGAGTGAGCTCCCGCACTCGCCCCAGCTCTTGCCAACCTAGCAATTCGAAAGCATGCAAATGCAAGTAGATGAATAGGTACCACTTCGGTGGGTAGGTAACAGAATTCCGCGTGTGTCATGCAGCCACATGACCGTGGAAGCGTCTTCGGACAACGCTGGCTCTTCGGCTAACAAACGGAGATGAGCACCAGCCCCTAGAGTCGGACACGACTGCACAAATGTGCGGGGGGAACCTTTACCTTTACTTTTCTGATTAGTGGTTGCTTTTAATTGAATTTGTTGTCTACTTTATCCCTACAAAAGCAGGGATACTTTTGTGAAGTCAAAATGTGAGATAAATATTGTAAGACATGGAGTTTCGCCATGGAGTTATTTATTTATTTTACAGTGTTTATATGTCACCATATTAGAAAAACTCCAGACAATTCTTGTAAAATTCTTCTAAATATGTGTCTGAAACTATCCTAGCAGTAATAAGAACCATGTTTCTTAACTGTACAGTCACAACTAAAAATCTGCAAATGGTAAGTGTGGGGTATGTGTAGAATCATAGAAACATACAGTAGAGTTTTTTGTAGTTTATAAAAATTTGTGAGATCAGAGTTATAGAAATATTAAAAGACAAGCGAACTGAAAGCTTGCAGTAAAAAAAAAACGTTGCTTTTTATTTTAAAAAGAAAGAACAGTAACTTAGCTTGCTTTCTTCAGCCGAAGAGAAGCTCATGGCTTAATTAACATAGCCCCGTACTCACATTGCAGAGAAAACAAAACAGAGTGATAACAGCAAGGTAACGAAGACAAAAGGCAGATTTACAGTTTAAAGCTTTTACCACTACTTGGCAGTACCTGATTGGACAGGGCTTGACATGTGACCAATCACCTAGGCAACTTATCACTTTATTTGGGAAGAACCATCAGGTAGCTCTGACCAACAGGATATTCCTCCCAATATCTCATCTGAATCTGTTCCCTGCACTTTCAACTCACTGGTTCTGGTCCTGCCTTCCAAGGTGACAGAGAACGAACCCACGCCCTTCCCCTTATGACAACCCTTCATGCCTCCTTGTGTCACCTCAACAAGGTAGACCAGACTAAGAAACCAATGCCAAATAGATCAGGGCTACTTTTATGGTAACTGTATAGGAACAGAATCTTGCAAGGCAGAATGTGCTTCCCCCTCCCTCTTTATCTTTGTGTGATCTAGGGCGGGGCTTGTCTGAAACATTTTCTCACATTATTTTCTTGGCCCAGGCTCAAGCCTCCCTTATCTGACCATTGCCTTGTTAGCAGCTCTTCCCCCTGTCTTTCAAAGCCATTCCCTATGCCTTCTGCACCTTGCAGGGAACACTTTTCTTCTGCAGGTTAAGCATACTCAGATCCTGTAAGGTCTTGTTTCCAGTCCCCTCACCATCTGGTAGCTCCTTCTGAACCTGCTCATTTATGGATGTCCTTTTAAGGCTGTGGAGCCCCAAACTGGACATGCTGTTCCAAGCAGGGCTTGTCTAAGGCAGAGCAGAGTCATTCATCATTTCATTAATCTGGATTTTGTGCTTCTGATCATACATATCCCAAAATAGCCTTTGCCTTTTTTAGCAGCTGAATCACATTGTTGGGTCATGTTCCACTTGGGATCTACTAAAACACCCAGATCCTTTCCCCATGCATTACTGCCAAGCCAGGCCTTCTATACTTGTGCCTTTATTTCTTTTCATTTACATTTCTCCTCTACTAAATTTAATCAATTTCAGCAGTTCAAGCCTGTATAATTCTTTCTGAATTCTATTTGTCTTCTAAAACGTTAGCATCTGCTCCTAGTTTTGAGTCAACTGCAACTTTATTAAACTTTCCCTCAACCTCTTCATCTAGGTCACTAAGAAAAATGTTGATTGGCTCAAAGCCCAGGGTAGAGCCCCTGGCCCTCCACTGGATACTATCTCCAAAAAGATATGAAGCCATTTATGAATGGTCTTTGGGTGCAGCCATTCAGCCAATTATGAATCCGTCGAATAGTTATATCATCTATTCCATACTGCTATTAGAGAAGGATTTCAGCTTTTATTGTTCCCCTGTGTCATAGTTTCAAAATAATTCCATTTTTTCCTGGTATTTAAATGGACAAATATTAGCTAATTGCCAGATTTTTCAGACCATTTGTCCTCCTAAGGAAGTTAGACAGCATAATAAATACTTCTGTAAATAACCATGCATTGCATTGCGATGTTCTGTTCCCCTGGAAAATAGTGGCCTATTTAAAATTAGTAGCATTTGGTAGTTTTTTTCATGAAACAGCACACAATGTACTGTTCTACATCTTTTCAATTAAATTAGGCCATCGTTTAAGAATTGGGTTATAGCTGAAGTCACTTCCGGAATTTATATCCAAGGGTTTGGCAGCAACTTTACAACTTTCTGAATTGAGTGATAAGACTCCATAGCTATGAATATCTCGAAATGTGTGGCATGCTTGGTTGTTGTGCTGCAGTTTAACTGAAGTGCCCAAAGTCTTGCAGGGACTTGAACTTGTTTTCTGTCTCACAAGTCTAACTGATGAAACACATTAAAGAAATAAATATATGGGAGTCTGTTGGCTTAACATATTTAAAACTTGTTGACATAAGGCTATCATGTGACTGGACTTCCGGTGGGGATATGGCAGACTAAACAGCTGTGCCCGTGGGCTCCGCAGGCAGAACTAACAACGCAGCAGTTTTTTTGGGCTCAGGCAGGATTTTCCTGAAGCCCAGGAGTGTTTTTCTGGGAAAGGAAAACACTCGGAATCATCCCATCTATCCTCCGGACGGCTGCTTACAGCCAGAAGATCGCAAACAGTGTTCACGCTCATCTGGTAAGAGCAAGCCGGGAGGCTGGGACATCACCATTTCCAAGCTGTGCTGTAGCCTTAAAGGGACACTAAGACCGGCCACCCCATTTCTAAATCACCCAATTTATATTTTTTAAGTATATGTACCCTAAGAGAGGCTTTCTACAGCAAGGAGAAGCGGGCTCTCTTGGTGCTTATTGTTAATTTTGGGGTTAATTTTTAAAAATTCTTTTTAAGTTTTGGCTTGTTTTCCATCCAAATATTAAGGAGGACTGAGAGTAAATAATTGTCTCCCTGTTATTATTTTTGTACTAAATTTGAAGAAACTAGCATTTTCCGACACGTTGAACCGGCTGTTTTGAACTTTCAGTTTTCTGCTTCTACTTTCCCATGGGAATTGCCTGCTAATCTCACTTTTGCTTAAGTAAACACATTCCTTCATATCTTTGACTTTCGCTCCTAGGGGGCGCCATAATCTACTGCTTGAGACATGGAGGACCTTAAACAGACTTTCTCGAACTTCCATCAAGATTTTAAGCAGATTCTTTCTGATTCTTACCAATTTTTTATGCGAGGCATTCAGGACATTGTGGAAAATATGAGCTTTAAAATGTCTCATCTGGTTGGGGATGTCATGGATGAAATTGAGGAATTTAACAGTGACAGGAATGTCTCTTCGATTTCTGCTGAGATGTTGGATGAAGATTGGATAGTTGAGTTGAAGAAATTAAAGGGAGAGATCAAGTTGCAAGCCGTAAGTGAAATGGATCTTTTGATGGAGTGCCTTGGAAAAGAAGGGGTTATTATGTACAGGAGGTTTCCTGAAGAGAAGTCGGAGTTTTTGAGGGGGGCAGTTGGGCTGTTTGATTTCTTTAAGAAAAAAGCTCTGTATATATTGTGGGGATATGTAAATGCTTTGGTCTATTTTGAAGTGGGATAAGGGTTTAAAATTATTTAACTGGATTGCTTTAAAGGTTTGGCTGATTTCATTTATCTTTAATGATTTGGATTAAGATTACTAAGGTATAATAAAAATAATGTCTGGTTTTGGGTTTGACATGATTAAGATTATTAAAATTGCTCTATTATCAAGTATAATGGTAGACAATTTATGTTTTTTTTTAGTTTGATCTTTATTATAGTAGACGGGAATGTATAGAATAGTAGTAGGAAGGAAATAACTAAATAAATGTTATTTTTGGGGGGGAAGTTGATTAGGAGGTTTATATAAGTTTGTTGTTGTTGTTGTTCTTGTTGTTGTTCAGTCATTTAGTCATGTCCGACTCTTCGTGACCTCAAGGACCATAGTACGCCAGGCCTTCCTGTCCTCCACTGTCTCCCGGAGTTTGCTCAAGCTCATGTTCATTACATCGGTGATGCTATTTAACCATCTCATCCTCTGCTGTCCCCTTCTCCTTTTGCCTTCAGTCTTTCCCAGCATCAGGGTCTTTTCCAGTGAGTCCTCTCTTCGCATTAGGTGGCCAAAGTATTTGAGCTTCAGCTTCAGTATCTGTCCTTCCAATGAGCAGTCAGGGTTGATTTCCTTTAGGATTGACTGATTTGACTTCCTTGCAGTCCAAGGGACTCTTAAGAGTCTTCTCCAGCACCACAGCTCGAAAGCATCAATTCTTCGGCGCTCAGCCTTCCTTATGGTCCAACTCTCACAGCCATACATTACTACTGGAAAAACCATAGCTTTAACTATACGGACCTTTGTCGGCAAGATGATGTCTCTGCTTTTTAATATGCTGTCTAGGTTTGCCATAGCTTTCCTCCCAAGGAGCAAACGTCTTTTAATTTCATGGCTGCAGTCACCGTCTGCAGTGATCTTGGAGCCCAAGAAAATAAAATCTGTTACTGCTTCCATTTCTTCCCCTTCTATTTGCCAGGAAGTGATGGGGCCAGATGCCATGATCTGAGTTTTTTTAATGTTGAGTTTCATCTTTTACACTCTCCTCTTTCACCCTCATCAAGAGGCTCTTTAGTTCCTCTTCACTTTCTGCCATTAGGGTGGTATCGTCTGCATATCTGAGGTTGTTGATATTTCTCCCGGCAATCTTAACTCCGGCTTGTGATTCATCCAGCCCGGCATTTCTCATGATGTACTCTGCATATAAGTTAAATAAGCAGGGTGATAATATACAGCCTTGTCGTACTCCTTTCCCAATTTTGAACCAATCGGTTGTTCCATGTCCAGTTCTAACTGTTGCTTCTTGACCCGCATACAGGTTTCTCAGGAGACAGGTAAGGTGACCTGGTACTCCCATCTCTTTAAGAATTTGCCACAGTTTGTTGTGATCCACACAATCAAAGGTTTTAGCATAGTCAATGAAGCAGAAGTAGATGTTTTTCTGGAACTCTCTTGCTTTTTCCATGATCCAACGAATGTTGGCAATCTGATCTCTAGTTCCAATGCCTCTTCGAAACCCAGCTTGCACTTCTGGTAGTTCTCGGTTCACATACTGCTGAAGCCTAGCTTGTAGGATTTTGAGCATAACCTTGCTAGCATGTGAAATGAGCGCAATTGTACGGTAGTTTGAACATTCTTTGGTATTGCCCTTCTTTGGAATTGGAACGTAAACTGACCTTTTCCAATCCTGTGGACACTGTTGAGTTTTCCAAATTTGTTGGCATATTGAGTGCAGCACTTTAACAGCATCATCTTTTAGGATTTTAAATAGCTCAGCTGAGATACTGTCTTCTCCACTAGCTTTGTTGTTAGTAATGCTTCCTAAGGCCCACTTGACTTCACTCTCTAGGATGTACGGCTCAAGGTCAGTGACAACCCCATCGTATTTATCAGGGACATTAAGATCTTTCTTGTATAGTTCTTCTGTGTATTCTTGCCACCTCTTCTTAATCTCTTCTGCTTCTGTTAGGTCCCTGCCTTTTTTGTCCTTTATCATGCCCATCTTTGCACAAAACGTTCCCTTGATATCTCCGATTTTCTTGAAGAGATCTCTAGTCTTCCCCATTCTATTGTTTTCCTCGATTTCTTTGCATTGTTCATTTAAGAAGGCCTTCTTATCTCTCCTTGCTATTCTCTGGGAATCTGCATTCAGTTGGTTATATCTTTCCCTTTCTCCCTTGCCTTTTGCTTCCCTTCTTTCCTCAGCTATTTGTAAAGCCTCATCAGTCAGCCACTTTGCTTTCTTGCCTTTCTTTTTCTTTGGGATGGTTTTAGTTGCTGCCTCCTGTACAATGTTACGAACTTCCATCCATAGTTCTTCAGGCACTCTGTCTACCAGATCTAATCCTTTAAATCTATTCCTCACCTCCACTTTATATTCATAAGGGATATGATTTAGGTCATATCTGAGTGGTCTAGTGGTTTTCCCTACATTCTTCAATTTAAGCCTAAATTTTGCGATAAGAAGCTCATGATCTGAGCCACAGTCAGCTCCAGGTCTTGTTTTTGCTGATTGTATAGAGCTTCTCCATCTTTGGCTGCAAAGTATATAATCAATCTGATTTCGGTATTGACCATCTGGTGATGTCCATGTGCAGAGTCGTCTCTTGTGTTGTTGGAAAAGAGTGTTTGCTATGACCAGCGTGTTCTCTTGACAAAACTCTATTAGCCTTTGCCCTGCTTCATTTTGTACTCCGAGGCCGAACATGCCTGTTATTCCGGTTATTTTTTGACTTCCTACTTTAGCATTCCAGTCCCCTATGATGAAAAGGGCATCTTTTTTTGGTGTTAGTTCTAGAAGGTGTTGTAGGTCTTCATAGAACTGGTCGACTTCAGCTTCTTCAGCATCAGTGGTTGGGGCATAGACTTGGATCACTGTGATGTTGAATGGTTTGCCTTGGATTCGAACTGAAAGCATTCTGTTGTTTTTGAGGTTGTACCCCAGTACTGCCTTTCCCACTCTTATTGACTATGAGAGCTACTCCATTTCTTCTAAGGGATTCTTGCCCACAGTAGTATATATAATGGTCTCCTGAATTAAATTCGCCCATTCCTGTCCATTTTAGTTCACTGATTTCCAAGATGTTGATGTTCAATCTTGTCATCTCATGTTTGACCACATCCAGCTTACCTTGATTCATAGATCTTACATTCCAGGTTCCTATGAAATATTGCTCTTTACAGCATCAGACTTTCCTTCCACTTCCAGACACATCCACAACTGAGCGTCCTTTCGGCTTTGGCCCAGCCGTTTCACTCTTTCTGGAGCTACTCAGAATTGCCCTCCATTCTTCCCCAGTAGCATTTTGGACACCTTCCGACCTGAGGGGCTCATCTTCCGGCGTCACATCTTTTAGCCTTTTGATACTGTCCATGGGGTTTTCTTGGCAAGGATACTGGAGTGGGCTGCCATTTCCTCCTCCAGTGGACCACGTTTTGTCAGAACTCTCCATCATGACCTGTCCATCTTGACCTGACTTCATTGAGTTACTCAAGCCCCTTTGCCATGACAAGGCAGTGATCCATGAAGGGGTTATATATGTACAGTATATTATTTTCTCTTTTAATATATGGGGAGGGAGCAACTATATTTAGTGATTTTTATAATGTGCCAATGGTATGATTTATAGAAATAATGTGATCTTGGTTTAATGTAGAGTAAGAGATTAATTATGGAAAATTGTTGTATATCCTTGCTGTTAAAAGTAGGAAGTCACCTCTTTCTGTAACTTAAACAAAAAAAATTTTTTTTCTCTTGTGTTTCTACACCTTTTAGTTTCTTTTTCTCTCTGTGTTTTTTGTTTTTCTGTAGTTTTTATCTTTGCTTGAAATTTAATAAAATTCTTATTTAAAAAAAAAAGGCTATGGTGTGACTGAAGTGAAACCCACCAAAGGACAAAATGTTTCTCACTAATTTAGGCCCGACATTTGACAGCTGGATTGAGACTCCTGCATTGTATAATATGTATATATTATATGTGTATATATAATATGTATAATATGGGGAGTCATGCTTTTCTCCTGCCCTTCCATATGCTTGCAAAATCAGAAGCAAATAAAGGTGATTCAGTTAAGATACCCATCATATATTCTTGGTTCTATGTGACTAGGTACACTTGTTTGCTTAATCTACAAGCCGCTTGGAATGGTTGACCACCACAAATCCTGTAGTTGAGGAGCTGGACCTGAACATTTTGTCTACTTCAGTGACATGAATGACGTGGTTCATAAAGTGGTGACATCACCTTTTTTAGAAGTTCTCTTTGCTAACAGTGTTCCCCAAGTCTCTACATATTTATGAAAGACCAAACCTACTAAATACGTAACGCTCTTGCAACAGAATAAGCACGTGTGTTCAATCTCAATGTTCCTTTCACACACTCATTCTTCTTTTGAAAAAAACTAAGTTCATACTGTATCGGTACACTTTCAGATAGGAGAGAAATGCTTGCGTTCATCTACAGAGGGACAGATGACACTGGGAGACTAATTTGGAATTTGAGACCCACTAGATTCTCAAGAATTTTTTATTCTGAACTAAATTAAATATGTTTTTTTTTTTTGTTTTGTGTCAGAAGCACTAAGGTGCTTTTGTAGTGAAAGGATTTGCCAGTGACATCACCGTTGCCTGGGGGATGCCCGAGGAGGCTCCTTTCATGTCCCTGTGATTTTTCCCACCAAAGAATGTGGTACCTATTTATCTACTTGCATTTGCATGCTTTTGAACTGCTAGGTTGGCAGGAGCTGGGACAAATTGCTGGGAGCTCACTCCGGCACACGGCTCGCACTCTTGGGATTCGAACTGCCGAGGTGTCAGCCTTAATGGCCTCTGACTCAGCGTCTTAACCACTTGAGCCACCGCAGTCCCTATTAAATATGTTAACAGCTGGTTAAAATTAAATATGTTAACAGCTGGTGATTGTACAGGTTTTGGTCCAGGAAAACCTTAAGAAGCTCCCTGGTATCTCATCTTGGTATTTGTTTAAATATATCCAGTTGGATGCTGGTGTAGAAATGTGCAACCAGTTGGCATAAATAGACTTCCTTGCTCCTTGTAACCTTACCAAAAACACTATGGGGCAGGGTGGAGGGACATCAGTGAGAATAATCCTTAGCGATTTACAGCTGTCTCCAAGGGCAAATTACCACTTTTTTCAGAGCTGAAATTTGCAGACATACAAATTTGTCCAGTGATGATCTCGTCAAACAGGTTTAGGTGCTTGTGCAACCAGCTTTACTGGAAAAAGGCTTAAGAGCTGTGTCCAATTCAAGTTCAGGTTAAAAATAAAAATCCTCAGAATGGAGATCAGAGATCCTGATTCTGCACTCACATAGTAAGCAGATGGCAGTTGTTTTTCACTATAACAGGATACATAATATTTCTATTTAAATTGCAGAAATTAGTGGGAAAATAATTAATTTGAATCTATATACATAAATTATCCCAGGCCAATTGGATGAAAATCTGGAGCTTTTTGAGTGGCGCATTTGATTTTTTTTTTTTACAGTTAGATACTCCAGAATGATACCAAATTAAAAATGGTGAGCAAGAAGGGAATCTTCAAGGGTTGACTCTTGTCCCCTTCATCCATCTGTCTTGGTAAGAAATCCACTTGTGTGGCTTCTTTAAAGGCAGTGACATCAGAGAGAGCAGGCCCCCAACGCAACAGGCTCTTTGCCTTCATTCACAAATATATTGTAATTCCTTTGCCTGTTCCTCAGTGACTGGAAGGACATCATCTTCTTAAGACACAGGTTCAGGTGACAAGAATATATTAGGGACATGCATCAGATTCAGTAGCAGGATGATTTCCAAGATGGAGCAGCATAACCTAGAATAAACCTTCATTTACTGGAGGCAATCTGAACTCTTTCCATTCTACATTTGGCATCAACAAGGTTCTAGTCCCAGCCTGCATCTCAGAAACATCAGCGCTACAGTATCGTTATGGTATTGTACTCCCTGAAAGGAGAGGAACTGTTTGAAATTGATTTATATAACGTACTGTGGTGGGGAAAGGAAAGAAACATAGTATTTGATTCAGTAATTGGCAGGTTGGTTCTTGTGATTGTGTTAACCCACAATCAGAATGTTACTGGTCACTCCAGATACAGTCTTGGATGTCTGCTGCTAAGGAGAGGAAGGTGGCTATCTGTACTCAAAATAAGGAGACATTCTGGAAATCAATGAAGCAGCTCACTAGTGTTCCTGAATCCTTCTTCTTGGCCTGAAAACAAACATATGAGCAGAGAAGAAATGATAAAAGCATTTGATGATACCTTGACAAAAAAAAAATTGATCTTTGGTGATGCAATTATGGTAGCCCTAGAGGTCCTTTAGATATACCTAAACACCAGGAAGATTTTTTTGTTATTACTGCCGAGAGTCACCATAAGCTCTTATGCTATATCACAAATGGATTTTGAATCTGTCATAATTTTTAAGAGTTGTTTTTACGGAGAAACTGCTCTTCAAAAACTAAATCAAAGTCGCCTTGGGTTCATCAACCAGCTGCACAGTAAACAGCATTTTCGTCATGGGGTAGAAGAAAATCATACCTAATTCCAATCCAGCTGTCCTAATAATATTAGCAAAGGTTGTCATTTCAGAACAAAAGAAGGGAGGCAGCATATTTATAGTTTGTGGTACAGAAGCAGCGGCTTATCTTCTTCCAGGATTTGTTGCAGAAATCAGTCGCTTATTGAATTGGCTCCAATAAGTCTTGTCACAGTAGGTACTTGCCACTTAATAGGAGAGCAAGCATGAAGGAATAGTACGGTTTTTCACAAAACTTTGAAAGCATTCTTTAATTAAATATCAGGCTGGCCTGAGGGATTGTATAGCAATTCTCTCTTTCCAGGCAATGAGGCAAGGCATTCTGAAGATTTATTTTTCCCAACAAGAATGCAAAAAAAAAAAATGCATTCTTTGGTGCCTAATTATATAAAAAAACTTTTTAAAAAACCGTTCAAGTGGTAAATCTGATTTTGAGCTAATAAAAGCATAGATAACTAATTTCAGGGTCTGGCACAAAGAGAAATGAATGCAGCTCTACTGTTGTGTCTGTAACTAGCTTAAAAATGTTAAAACTTATCTCCAATTTTCTCCAACCCCACTGAGTGCTCAAATTACTCCTAATGTCATATAATCTAAAGTGGGAATCTGATTTACCCATTTCAAAGTGAACTATGTGAAGCATTCCAGAGCGTGCAAAGCAACAGTGGGCATTTTAAATGATCGCTGTTTGGCTGAATCGTGTTTCCATCAAGAAGTTTATATCAAGGTGTTGCATTGCTGCTGGAATAGATTCCAGCACCTCTCATGATGAGCCGCACTCCCATCCTTACTATAAAGTACCCTTTACAGTAAGAGAGAATACAAGGAAATGGCAATGAAAAACATGAGGTGATCAACAATCAATAGGTCCTTTGATTGCTGTTATATGGAGTCTGAGAAAAAGACTTGAAATTCAACTTTAGGTTGAGTAATTCCCCAATTCATAGTTCCTATTCTGCAAGATTGGGCACCAGTAATTTTGGCACCAAAGAATTTGAGCAACTGCTGTGATTAAAAAACTAAGTCACATACTGTATATAGAAACATACTCTGATAGCTGAAAATGCAAAGGATCTGCAAACTCTGGAAATAAGCTTGCTCAAGTTCAAAAGTCAACAAGAGGAATCAAGCCCATGACCATATAAGGCTTTTCTTTTTGATTGATTGATTGATTATGTGCCATCAAGTCATTGTTGATTCTTAGTGACCACATAGAAAATAAGTGTCATTGCCCATAGAGAAAGAAAATTAGTCATACTATTGCATTTTAGAGTTGTATTGTATAACCTATTCTCTCTGTTCACTAACTGAAATTTGATACTGTAAACAGTCCTATTAAATACTTCTACATCGTTTTTAGAAATTCTTTGGGGGATAAAAGGCTGCATAGCAACATATGAGCACACTTTTCTTAACTAACTCATATATTATTAAAAAAGAAAATATTAGGACATATATAATATTCTTCTTCCCAAACCATTTTATTGCCGGGGGGGGGGGGGTTGGGGGGGGATAATAAAAATGACTGGAAGAAAAAAGGAAGTCTCAATTTTTTCTCAATTGTTTCCTTCACCTTCACCTTTGTAGTTGGCTTACATTCATCTTTCTTACCTGAAAGATAATCATCTACCAATGATCTAAATACAAGAATCCGATACACAACATATAGACCATTCCACATCAGCACAAGGTTATTTATTTACTGTATTTTTAAATTTTATCCATTAAAAGGATAGGCCGCCCGACTCCATCATGACTCCGGGCAGTTTATGTTTTCAAACGATTTCAAACAATGCAATACAGTGATACAAAAAAACAAACACAGAGAAAAGTAACACAAATTCAGACTCACCCATCATCCCTGCAATGGACGAGGGGAAGAGCCGGGTTTAAGGGCTTGTTTAAATAAAGTCAGCGTGGGGGTCATGTGAATTTCTGGGGGGATCTAGTTCTAGGGGACAGGCACTGTGACAAAGAAGGCCCACTTCCTGGGTCCCATCAGGTGACACTGTTTTAATCCATGAGATCCAGAGCATACTGACTCTCCAGATCATATAGCACAGGGGTCGGCAACCTTTTTTCCGTCAGGGACCACCCCCGTTGGAATGTTTTTTCAAGGACCGGGGGGTGGGGTTTGCAGGCGGCAGCCAATCAGATGGATGGGGGCGGGGTTTGCGGGCGGCAGCCAATCAGATGGACAGGGGCGGGGTTTGCAGGCCTGCCGCTCCATGCAGCATTTTTTCATGGAACTGAGGGCATTTTTGGGGTCCCCAGAGCCTGCCCCTTCGAAAGGGCAGGCTCCAGGGACCCCGAAAATGCCCTCGGTTCTGGCAGGGAGGCGAAAAGCCTCACCGGGCATGCGCATGCTGCCACCACATACGCTGATGGGTGGAGGTGTTTCCCCTTCCGGGCCCCCACCAATCAGCTGCTCCGGCTCACCCTGCGGCCCACTTCCAAAGTCCCGCGGCCCACCAGGGGGCTGAGGACCACAGGTTGTCGGCCCCTGATATAGCACAGGCAGAAATGACAGAAGACAGATGGTCCCTCAGACAACCAGGCCATTGTTGTTTTACGCAAGCGTCCAGCAGCGGAAGTCCCAAACTGGATCTTTGACTCACAAACAAGCAGTTACAAATTGCTCCATTGCCTTCAGGATTGTTTTTTTTTATTTTTTATTTATTTATTTTCTATCCCACCTTTATTATTTTTATAAATAACTCAAGACGGCAAACATACCTAATACTCCTTCCTCCTCCTGTTTTCCCCACAACAACAACCCTGTGAGGTGAGTTGGGCTGAGAGACAGGGATTGGCCCAAGGTCACCCAGCCAGCTTTCATGCCTAAGGCGGGACTAGAACTCTCAGTCTCCTGGTTTGCTATTGGCTCCTTCCTAGGGCTGAGAGAGAGGAACTGGCCCAAGGTCACCCAGCCAGCTTTCACACCTAAGGCGAGACTAGAACTCTCAGTCTCCTGGTTTGCCATTGGCTCCTTCCTAGGGCTGAGAGAGAGGGACTGGCCCAAGGTCACCCAGCCGACTTTCATGCCTAAGGCAGGACTAGAACTCTCAGTCTCCTGGTTTCTAGCCCGTTGCCTTAACCACTAGACCAAACTGCCTCTCTAGTTTATTGGCTCTCTAAATGCCCAAATTACCTCCTTGGGGAGTTTAAGGAGTTAAAGTTGGGTTTGGAGTTGCACTTGGACTGGAGTTCTACCCTCAGCCAGGTCAACTCGTATCCTGCAAGGCTGTTCTTGTGGGAATTCAGAAAATTTTCCCCATGGAAACTGTGTGAGCTCCTGTAAGAAACTGCAGGATATTAACCTATTAACTCAAACAATAAACCACCTGTGTTTTGCTCTAGCTAAAGTTAAAGCCTCTTCAAATACATGGTCTGATTTTACATCTTACACCAGGGCTTTCCAAAGTTTTCCCGCGGCGACACACCAACCGCCATTGGTGTGTCGCCGCGGGAAAACCCGGAAGCGCCGCCATTGCGGCAGCGCGCAAAAACCCGGAAGCGCTGCTTCCGCTTTTGGATTTTTGCATGCCGCCATTGGTGTGTCGCCACGGGAAAACCCGGAAGCGCTGATGATGACCAGCACTTCCAGGTTGTGTGGCGACACACCAGACTGTGTGTGGCGACACACAGTTTGGAAAGCTCTGTCTTACACTAACCAGGAAACCATAATTGTTTTATGCCAGATGAATATATTAATGTGTTGGAGGAATATTAAGGAATTATTAATATGTGGTTTTATTAATTGTTTTTCTTGTCTCCCTTTGTAACCCTTACATGTTACATGCCCTGAATTTTATTGCACTGTTTATAGTTATTGTAATCTTTTTAGAAATAAAGATTGTTTTAAAAAACAATAAACCACATCCAATTAATAATAATCTGGAAGAATCACAGATAGACTCTGATTGGAAAGAGGGTCCAAAGAGATATGTGGCAAGAAATTGTGACAAAGTCAGAGCAATCTGAAAGTATAGATTTCAAAACAATGAAAGCAAAATAGGACAAAAAGCCGATAGAAAAGGGTTGTAACAATTCTGGATCAGAACTGCTGCATCAGTTTGGCTGTAGATAAATCACAGATAACTAAGAGGCATCAGAGAAATCCTAAGCTTTTCAAAGGGCAGATCATAACCAAATATATCGATGGATATATGGACTTATATAGCATTTTAAAAGACCAACTGTAACTTAAAATGATTTTTCCCCAAAAGAATAGTCACTCATTCAGTCCGATTTGACAAGTTCTACATGGAAGGCTTCTTCCCTGACAAATTATTCCTTGAAACCAAGCCACAGCCATGCCTTAAACACTAAGAAAAAAAAAGATGGTTAATTTTGATATTTTAAAGAAGAGAGCTGACATAACTTTGAAACTAATGGATTTAGTCTTTTGCCAGATAAACACTGTACAACACGTTTGTCCTAATATGTACCAAACAGCCATTAGTCTGAGGAATAAATGCTTCTAAAACATCATTAAGAGGTTAGCAGTTCACTGTTTTTCAACCAAAAGAAAGTACCATGGAAATATTAAGAGAGCAGTTTTCCTACTGTTGAAAAAAAAGATGAGCCGTTCGGAATGGAAGCGTTATCTTATAAGCAGTTCTGTGTTTCGGGCTGAATTTGCAGCGGGGCGTCAGCAACTGGATTAAGTTGGGATTTGGGTCCGCGTGGATTCTGGTGGAATTGCGTATGTAGATTTTTTAGTGGGACTGACTTGAAACACTGTCCAATGTTTAGAAAGTGCCAGGACAATCCAGGCTCTGACACTTTAGGACAGCCTTTCTCAACCTTTTGACCCTGGAGGAACCCTTGAAATATTTTTCAGGCCTGGGAAACCCCTGCCCATTCAGGCTCAAATATAGGCCAGAAGTTACAAAGTTATTAAATTTGTTTCATGGGTAGGCCTGTGTACATGCATTAACATGTCAGGGTTTTTCCATGAGTAGCAAATTGCTTTCTTTACTTTCTGTAGCGTCTTTACAGTTTACTTTCTTTTTTCCAAAACAAATTCACCGATAAACAGGTGCAGCTGCCATCACATGATGTTATGTCTCAGTCTAAAACTGTCCCATGGGAACAAGTGCCCTAGTACTTTCACGGGGGGAGACAGTATGCTTGATTAGGTGCAGCACTGCCACCTCATGGCAGTTTATACTATGTGCAATCCTGAGCGCTTTAGGCCTCGTAAATCTGAAAAGGCTTTGTGACCCCCTGACCTAAGGTTCCACCAATCAGAAAGCTGAAACAAGTGTATATCTCAGCTGTGAACGATGGGTCTATGCTTCTTGACTTCTGTCCGGTCTTTTAGCCATGTTCGTGTGTGTGTTCTACTCCATGTGAAGACTGGGAAGTGCGTAGCTATGCATGGCTGTGTGTGTAGGCCATGGCATGAGCCCCTTCATGTCTGTCAATGGAAACAAAACACGACACTCTGCTTGTAAGTTTGTTTTTCCTTTTTTGCAATAATGTAACTGTATATACATTTATTGCCTTTATTACAAGTAAACATTTTAGCCATAAAAGCTGCACTCTGTCTGTTTACTCTGCGCCTTAACCCTATAAGCCAGCATTATTTCACAGGTTATGGGCCCAGTGAGGAAGTTACGCTTTTTGCTGCGTTTACCTGTCTGTAAAAGGGAGTTTGTTTTTAGAGGCTGCTTTCAGAGTAAACATGTTTTTCTTTGAGTGGTCAGCATGGCTGCTGCAGGACTGACTAGTCTGCCTTTTGAGCGCTTAGATGGCACAAACTATCGGACCTGGTGTGTGAAGATTAAATCATTCTTTTTAAAAGAAGGCTTGTGGCGATATGTGGAAAACCCACCTCCAGCAGGTCCCATTTCTGAGGAAGTGCAATTGCGTTTGGACCCTGCTTATGGCAATTTGATTCTGGGACTGGAATCATCTTTCATTTCCTGAAAGACTGTCCCCAGCCATCTCGCCCAGCGGGTAGTGCCAGTGGAAAGAGGTTTGCTCGAAAGAAGGGGAAGCCACCTAGACAACGTACCCAAGTTTCTGCTCTGCTAACTGCTGTGAGTAAGCAATCTCTAGAGACTTGGCTATTGGACTTGGCTTGCAGCCAAATCATTGTGAACAATGAACAGTTATTGTTAACAAAATGCAAGCCTAAAATCCAACAGGTTGCTCTAGCTGATGGATCCATGGCTGATGTGTCTTTTCAGGGTGAAGTATATATTCCTTGTTTGGGGATAAGTGTGCAAAATGTGTTGTGTGTTCCTACACTTGATTTTTCCCTCCTTAGCGTTCCAGCCCTGGTCAAATCTGGGTATACTGTTGTATTCAAGGGTACTGGATGTTCTATTGAAAAAGATGGAATTGAATGTGTTAGGGGGAAATTAGTGAATCAGTTGTATGAAATGCTTCCTAAGCAGGAGATTGTGGCTGGAAATTGTGTTTCCAATGTTCCCCCACATCATAAATGCATTCATTATTTTCACAGAGTACTGGGACATCCCGGGTGGGGAAGTTTGTCTCAGATGGCCAAGGTGTATCCTGAGCTAAAGTCCAAGAAATGTGAAAACTTCCTTGATTGTACTCTGTGTAAACAATCTAAGATCAAGGCTGCACCTGTTGCTAGGAAAAGTAACAGAGTGTCAACTGGACCATTTCAGTTGGTTCATGGAGACCTAGCTGGCCCCCATTCTCCAAGTGAAGGAGGGGCACGTTTCATGTTCCTTCTGGTAGATGACCATACTCGCTTTACATTTTGCTATTTGCTCAAGTCTAAAGCAGAAGCCTTTGCTTGCTTTGAAGAGTTTGTAGCAATGGTAGAGAGAAACTATGGTTATCAAGTGGGTCAGTTTCAGTCTGATCGTGCGGGAGAGTTCCTAAGCCATGAATTCCAGAATTGGCTTCGTAGGAAAGGAATCTCCCATAGACTTGCCAATGTTGGTGTTCCATCTGAGAATGGAATAGCAGAAAGGAAGATTGGTGTTGTAAATACCATTAAGAATAGCCTAATGTTAGATGCTCAGGTGCCATCCCATTTCTGGGGTGAGGCTACCATGACTGCAGTATATCTAACCAACAGGTTGTGGAATTCATCTGTAAATGAAGTTCGTTACTTCCTTTTGTTTGGCAAGCGCCCCTCGCTGAAGTACCTGTGTGTCTTTGGAACATTTGCATATGTTCACATCCCCAAGTCTCAGCGAAGGAAGAACCAACCAAAAGCACAGCGTTTAAGGTTTGTTGGTTATTCATCAAGATCTAAGGGTTACCGTTTTTCTTCAGGTTATGGTCAAGTGGTAATCTCCAGAAGTGCTAATTTTGAGCATCCTACTGGTTGGGAAAGGTTAAATGCTAGTTCAGAAGTGTTGTTGCAATCTAGTGTAACACCTACTGTCCATGCTCCTGTAAATGGACAACAACCAGTCCAGATACCTTCTGTTCCCCAGTCTCCTAGTGTGGTAAATAGGTCCCCTCAGGTGAAGAAAGAGGAAATTTCACCTGAGCAGGTTCAGGACCTGGAGGGGGAGTCAGGTAGTGAAAAGACAGAAGACAGTGATGAGGAAGGTGCGGTGGTCATTCCTTGTAGGTCCTCTCGTTCCACAAAGGGTGTGAAGCCTGACAGATTTGTGATTCAGAAGGTGAGAGTGTGTCAAATTACCTGTGAACCTCAGTCTTTTCAAGAGGTGTTGCTCCTGCCTGTTGAGGAGCAGGAGAAATGGAACACAGCTACGGATAATGAATTTGAGGCTTTGGTGAGTCAAAAGGTGTTTGAAGTCACTGACCTGCCCCCATCACAGAAAGCTGTAGGTTCCAGATGGGTATTCAGAAAGAAGCTTCTTCCTCATAATACAGTGCAGTACAAAGCCAGGCTTGTTGCTCAGGGATTTTCACAAGAAAGGTTTTTAAACTATGATCTCACTTATGCACCCACAGCTAGGCCAGAGTCTCTACGTATGGTACTTTCTCTGGCTGCACAGCGTGAAATGGTTGTCCATCATTTTGATGTTGACACAGCATATTTGAATGCAGATCTCCCTGAAACAGTGTACATGAAGCAGGCTCCTGGCTATACTTGTGACAATTCCCAGAAAGTCTACAGACTACGCAAGGCGCTTTATGGGTTAAAGCAGGCCGGTCGTTGTTGGCATCAGTGCTTGGATGCAGCTCTAACAGAACTGGGATTTAAAAAGTCACTTGCTGATCCCTGTGTGTACATAAGAGGTGTTAAAGATGACTATACAGTCCTCCTTACTTATGTGGATGATTTTTGCTTAGCAACTGGATCATTACACCTTGTACAAGAATTTGCCAATCAGCTGAGGCAGTATTTTCAGCTGAAGGATCTGGGCAAACTTAAATACTATCTTGGTGTTGAAGTTTCTAGATCTCAGAGTGGTGAGTTTTATCTGAGTCAGAAGAGAAAAATTGATCAGTTGTTGGTTCAGCTTGACATGTCAGATGCAAAACCTACCAAAACCCCAATGGTTCTTGATTTCCTACAGAGTGACACGTGTGAGGAACCTTGCCCCCACCCTGATTTATATCACTCTGCTGTAGGTAGTTTGCTTCACTTAACACAGTGGACATGTACTGACTTAGCTTACCCAGTTGGAGTGCTAAGCCATAAGGTAGCCAAACCGTCTATGCGAGACTGGCAAGGATTGAAAAGGCTCCTACGTTATCTCAAAGGCACAGCAAATCTCTGCCTTAAGGTGTCAGCTACTAAGCCTGAAATGCCTGTCATCTATGTTGATAGTTCCTTTGCAGAGGAGGGGGATAAAAAATCTGTGAGTGGTTTTCTGTGTCAGTTTGCTGGGTCTTCTGTTGCCTGGCGCTCCAGAAAGCAAACATCAGTGGCAATTTCCACCATGGAAGCAGAATATGCCACCCTCAGTGAGGCAGTAAATGAATTACGCTGGTGTAATCAACTGTTTCTTGATCTAACTGTAAACATAAAATTGCCTTACACTGTGTATGAGGATTCACAAGCATGTATTTATTTATTTATATATTTATTTATTTATTTATTTATAAATCTTATTTATACCCCGCCTATCCCCTCCCTACTGGAGGGCTCTAGGCGGCTTACAACATCCGTATACATTAATTTATACATCAAATTATACATCATATATTATACCCGCGCGACAGGGAGAGAGGGAGGGAACCGGCTCTTCCGCTGAAGGCATTGGACTGCAAGTCCCAGAATGCCTCGCTCCGCGCCGGCTGCTGACGTCCAGGAAGTTGGTGTCTCCGGATCCGTCGTCCTCCGTCGTCCTCCGCCGACATCACCGCTCTTCCAGGTCTTTTTGGAATCGAGGACGACTCTCCGCTGGACGCCCGCAAATTGCCCCACGTGAGTGGTACCCATTAATCTACTTGCTATATTAGCTTTCGAATCGCTGGGTTGGCAGAGAGCTAGGGCAAGTGACGAGAGCTCACCTCGTCACGCGGTTTCGAACTGCCAACCTTATGGTCGGCAGTCTAACGGCTCAGCGGTTTAACCCGCTGAGCCACCGCGCCCCTAGTATTAGTCTTGCTCTGTCAGAAAATGTGAAAGGTCGCACAAAATATGTTGATGTAAAGTACAAAAATGTCAGACATGCTGTACAAGGTTTCATACAATTAGAATATTCTGCCTCAGAACAAAATGTGGCAGATGTGTTCACGAAAGCTTTGACCATCGAAAAACATGCAACCATGATCACAAAGCTGGGACTTGAGCAAATATGATTTGTAATAAAATATATTGTGTCTCTGTGTTCCTGAAAAATGACAGTTTCCAATATTGCTACAGTGTGCCGAAAGCAATTTGGGAGGGGTGTCAGGGTTTTTCCGTGAGTGGCAAATTGTTTTCTTTACTTTCTGTAGCGTCTTTACAGTTTACTTTCTGTTTCCCAAAACAAATTCACTGATAAACAGGTGCAGCTGCCATCACGTGATGTTATGTCTCAGTCTAAAACTGTCCCATGGGAACAAGTGCCCTAGCACTTTCACGGGGGGAGACAGTATGCTTGATTAGATGCAGCACTGCCACTTCATGGCAGTTTATACTATGTGCAATCCTGAACGCTTTAGGCCTCGTAAATCTGAAAAGGCTTTGGGGTTTTTTTTACCAATTTTTATTAGAGTTTTAAATATACATAGTTAAAAGGGTGAAAATGAAAAAGAAATAGAAATACAAATCAAAGAAAGAAGTAAAAGTGTATAGAAAAGTAAAGAAAAAAAGAAAAAAGATAAGACATAAATATAGTCAATTTCTGATTTATCTCTGGTCTTAGTAATTCAAAAAAAAGGTTTTCTTACATGCTAGTTCTATAAATACAAAAACATTTCCTGTCTAATATATCAATCCATATATATTTTAGTCTTCAAAGCCCCAAATAAGTTTTGCTCCACCTGGATGTTGCAAATAATCCATTAATGGTTTCCATTCTTTAAGATAGTAATAAAATCTGAAAAGGCTTTGTGACCCCCTGACCTAAGGTTCCACCAATCAGAAAGCTGAAACAAGTGTATATCTCAGCTGTGAACTATGGGTCTATGCTTCTTGACTTCTGTCCGGTCTTTTAGCCATGTTCGTGTGTGTGTTCTACTCCACGTGAAGACTGGGAAGTGCGTAGCTATGCATGGCTGTGTGTGTAGGCCATGGCATGAGCCCCTTCATGTCTGTCAATGGAAACAAAACACGACACTCTGCTTGTACGTTTGTTTTTCCTTTTTTGCAATAATGTAACTGTATATACATTTATTGCCTTTATTACAAGTAAACATTTTAGCCATAAAAGCTGCACTCTGTCTGTTTACTCTGCGCCTTAACCCTATAAGCCAGCATTATTTCACATAACAGTGTTCTTAAAGTAAAAATAAAGAATGGAACTTACCTCTTTAATGTGAAGTTGCCCGAATTTGAAATAATTTTTTAAATAAATCGTGATCTCCCAGGGAACCCCTAGTGACCTCTCGCAGAACCCTAGGGTGCCACGGAACCCTGATTGAGAAACCCTGCTCTAGGACATCAAGATGCTAAACTGTGAATGCAAAACACATCAGATCTGCCTGCATAGAACAATATATTACAGTCGTGGATCCAACAGGTTTTGGTTCAAAGCATTGATTTGGGTCATAAATCTTGGTGGATTTTCAAAGATTTTATACAAAATCTACTGCAAACCATGCCTATATCATGTTACTGGTTAATTGACTACTACTAACCAATGTTAGAGGGGCGCGATGGCTCAGTGGTTAAGACGACAGGCTTGTCGATCGGAAGGTCAGTGGTTCGAGACCCTAGCCCCGTGCGATGGAGTGAGCTCCCGCACTCGCCCCAGTTCTTGCCAACCTAGCAATTCAAAAGCACGCAAATGCAAGTAGATAAATAGGTACCACTTCGGTGGGATGGTAACAGCGTTCCGCGTGTATCATGATGGCCAAATGACTGCAGAAGCGTCTTCGGACAACGCTGGCTCTTCAGCTAAGAAACGGAGATGAGCACCGGCCCCTAGAGTCGGACACAACTGTGCAGGGGAAAACCTTTACCTACCTAACCAATGTTAACATTATTATTGTATTACATATATTATATTTGATTAAACTAAGAGTGTTAAGGAGGACAAACTTTTAACCAGTAAATATATAAATAAATTCCCAAGGGATAGTCTTTTGCAGCAAAAATGACCCAAAAAAGTGTTTTAGAATACCTTGAAGAGTAGCAAATTGCTATTCCATAACCTTTTCTCTATCAAACTAGCTTTTCCCAGGAAAGATCTGCTAATGCAGCAGAAGCCCAGAAGATGGGAAGCAGGATGAGGCAAGAGTTCTTGCAGAAAATCCATACTGCTGTAGCATTTTAAAGAAAAAACTATTTCAAATATGCCACAGCTTAGCCAGGAGTAGATTGGCTCACCTCTTGAATACTGCTGATGTCATGGTTCATGGAGATCCAAAGCTGCTGTCAAGCTCACAGAGATCTTACCCTGGTAGCTCCTTGCCCAGGTGACCTGCTAACCATTTGCTGGGGATGTCCTCACAACAGAGTCTCCATCTCAGTGCTGCTACAGCCAGATCAAAGGGATCCAGCAGTAAAGTGGTGTTTTCTGTTGGAAACATGCAAATGTTCTGATTCACATGGAAGAGGAAGCTGAGGGAGATCCGCAAGCTGCAGGACTCCAATTGGCCCACTGCAGGACCACCTCCTCTCACCTGGCCGCGTGACTCTGGGCCTCCATAGCTTTTTTTGCTTTGGATGTCAGAACAGAACATCCCCAATCTAAGTCTTTTCTTCCTTTTAGGCTCAGGTAGGAATAGCGATCTTGTGGAAGGCATTCCTAAGGTTGGGGTTCCTACTGGTAGCCCCCGCCGCCTCCTGTTGGAATCCGGCAAATCAAGCCTGCCTCATTAGCATATGGGTGATTGCTCTAGGAGGCAAACTCTGTGCTAAAGGAAGCTGCTTGTTGCCCCTCCCACTTCCTCTTCTCCCTGATTCTTTCACCATCGAGGAGGAAGCAGCATGTGGCTGCTCCTCTTCATGGAGAGGCCATGTGCTAGGCCTCAAGCCCCTTTCTCCACGCAGCCTCTGGCAGCAAACAGGGCCAGAGGTATACAGTTTAGGGAACAGAAAGAAGAACTGAAACATCATTTTTCTACTGAAATGGCTATACCTGGACAAAATAAATGTAAGAATTCTTTTGTACTTACTTTTTGTACCTGCAATGTCTAAGCGTGTGTTTCTCTATGCTTGGGTGAGCTAAAAGTGTAAGAATAAGAACCTGAATCTCTCTAACGTGCTCACAGGCTGTGGACCGAAGAAGCTTCTTGGATAAGGAGCGAAACGTTTCCACTGAGAAAATAGAAATCCAGTTGACATGATTCAAGCTACAGACAATTCCACCTGGATGACTGAGAACCTTCATAGTCACAGGCTGTGTTTTTAAACAATATTCCTTTTTCTGCCCACGAGTTTACACAACGTTAAGCTCTGCTCCATTCACTGGTTCTAACAGGCCACTGAATAATCTTCACCTCCCACTTTCAGTCCCCATCTCCCTAGGGCAGAGGCCTGCTAAAGAGGAGAAAAAGCATCCCGGGTTTTCTCTGGCAAGCACAGCTCCTTCATACTTCCCCGTTAGGCGAGAGTAGACACGTTGCCGGCCTTGTGTGGGGGATGGGGGGCAGTTTTCAAATTGTCATGTTTTCCTCCCATCTCAAGGAAAAGCCCCAAGAATGGAAAAGCCAATTGAGAAGTTTTCACCAAGTACTTGTATCAATTTAGCTTCAAGAGCCGTATCAGATGTCTTCAGACAGTTCCACATATGGGTTAACATAGCAAAGGAGGATGCCAAAGTCCCACCTAGCCATAATCTTGGCTTGGGACTTTCAGCAAGTCTTTTCAGCAAATGATAAAATGGGATGACTCTGCACACACCATGGAGCCATGAGTGTAATGGGGAAAAAAGCACGAATCCCAATTTTGATTTGGAACCGCTGGTTCCTGCTAGTGCATGGATTTATCGTTAACTGTATAAATACGGGTTTTATTACATGTTGAAAACAGTTCATGTTCCCTTGCCTGCCTACATGGCTGTCACAGCAACCCACAATTTGACTTCTACAACGCCAGCGCCTTGCAATTAACACTTCTAGCTTCCCCTATTAAAAATATTGGAGGTAAAAGCAGGCAGATGCACTATGTATTTAACAAGCCAGAGGCACCATTTTGCATTTTAATAATCGCACAGCAAAGATAATGCCTGCTTTTTTTATTTCTGAAAAGCCATTTTCAAACAGTTATTACACATCCCCTCTTACCAGCTGTTGGGGTTGGGGGAGCACGTGGATATGAGAGCTTTGAAATTGGAGTCATTTTTTTTTAAAAAAAACTGGATTTTTCACAGATTTACAACCAGAGTAATTCACTTCTCTGAGGTGGATGATCACAAGGACTGATTCAAAGGTAGCACTCTAACCCCAGCTACCCCCAACCTCTTTCCGCCCTATCATTTGTTGACATGTTCATTGCACACTGCATTTTGTCATTTTATTGCCCCGGCTTCTTTTAACCCAAGTTGGCCAAGCCTGTGCGAGAGAAGGTGATCTCATTCTGTAAGGGTGGAAGTGTGGATGGAATCTCTGTTATGAGTCCAGCTTCCCCAAGATGAAATATTGACTACTCATCCTGAGCATTCACAGTCAGCTTTATGAAAGGTAGTTAACCAGCAGGCGAACACAGGGCTATTTCAGAAGAACTCCAGCAGAGTTAGTTGGATGCGGAAAAAGAGCCCACGGGGTCAGATCACATTTTGTGGCCATCTGACTTTGGCAGAAGCCAGACATATTTGAGCAAGCTAAAATTGAGGTCTGTAAGCAGGACCAGCCCATCCTCAGTACTGTATGTGAATATTGTTTCTGGGTATTTATTTCATTTAGTTATAAAAACAAATCCTGAGACAAAGGGTAGAGGACATGGAGAGGCAAGTGGATCTAGAGAAAGTTCCATCGTTCTTGGCTCCTGACTCCATTAGATATACTGTCACCCCTGCTAGATACAGTACCTTAGCCAGCTGGAGGCAGCGAATCATCGGAAAGCCTTTTCGCTTGAACGATGCCATGTGCTCCCCTCAGCTGTCCCGGAGGGCAAATATAAAAAGATACCATTGTTTATTTATTTATTTATTTTATCTTATTTATACCCCGCCTATCCCCTCCCTAATGGAGGGCTCTAGGCGGCTTACAATCATGTAAATTCAATTATACAATCATATTATATTACCCGCGCGATTAGGGAGGGGGTAAGGGAACCGGCTCTTCAATCGCAGGTCGGACTACATGTCCCAGGAACCTTTGCTTCTGAGCCGGCTGCTGATGTCCAGGAAGTTGTCGTTTTTCGGGATCCGCCGTCCTCTGCCGTCCTCCACCGCCATCCACGGGGACCAGCCTTCTTCTTGGTCCGAGGGCAACCCTCCGAGAAGGACGCCAGCAAATTGGCCCACGTGAGTGGTCCCCATTCATCTACTTGCTGGTGGCTTTCGATCAGCTGGGTGGGCTGGAGCTGGGGCTAGTGACGGGAGCTCACCCCGCCACGCGGATTCGAACTGCCGACCTTATGGTTTAACCCGCTGAGCCACCGCGCCCCTTTCATTGGCTGAAAGGCTCTGTCCCTGTGGTTCAGGAGAGGTAGAAACCACTGAACATGTCCTTCTTCGATGCTCATTTTATAGAGACATTCGAACAAAATTTATTTTCCCAATGACTATTAAGTACCCTGGCCACCCCAACATCGATTATCTTCAGATTCTGCTTAAAGATGAGAAGACTTTAGTCACAGCGCAGGTAGCCAGATTCTGCGAAGTAGCTTTAAAGATTCGCCGAATCTTGGTAAATAACTAATTGTAAACATGTTTATATACAGTAATCTAATGCATTCAAACCTTAGATATTATCACTTATTGTAATTTAAGTAGTTAATAATTAATAATTATAGGATGTTTTAATTTAAGTTAATTTAAGAAGTATTAATACACTGTAACATAGGCTGCTCCTTGATCTTATGTATAATTGATAGCGAGCTTGTTAAACCACAAATATGACATGGATTGTATTCTTTTTTTCATGCTTGAGAATTTTATCGGATACTTTTTTGAGTACTTTTAATTGCACTGGTCTATGACTGTAATAATAAGGGGGTGTGGTGGCTCAGCGGGTAAGACGCCAGGCTTGTTGATTGGAAGATCACAAGTTTGGAGGTTCGAATCCCTAGCCCCGCGTGATGGAGTGAGCTCCCGCACTCGCCCCAGCTCTTGCCAACCTAGCAATATGAAAGCATGCAAATGCAAGTAGATGAATAGGTACCACTTCGGTGGGAAGGTAACAGCGTTCTGCGCGCGTCATGCCGGTCACATGACCGTGGAAGCGTCTTCGGACAATGATGGCTCTTCGGCTAACAAACGGAGATGAGCACCGTCCCCTAGAGTCGGACACGACGGCACAACTGTGCGGAGGGGGGGACCTTTGCCCTTACCTTTCGACTGTAATAAAGTATTGTATCATTTAGTTATACTGGTTAATGGCTCCTGCCAGCCCCTTGAATTTGGCAGCCTTTTTCTTAGATTGCAGAGCATTTTTTTTTCATTTTAAGCATTTTCCCCACTTTTTGCATGTTTTAGCATTTTATAGGGTAAGTGGCAAAAAACGAGATTATTTGCTTGAGAAAAAGAGTCATACTTTATATTTTCCCAGTTTCAGTGGCTTTTCCACTGAATGGGTTATCAAAAGGATGACTTTTGCACTGAATGGGTTATCCCAAGGATGAGGTCACAGCTGCAACGTTATGCAAGATTTAACACCACAGAAGGCAGGGAACATTTTCTAACCAGCTAACGGCTATAATGAAGACAAATATTATGTACACAAGGAGAGCTGAGCTCTGCGTGCAAAGTCTGTCTCTTTGTGACTCTTTCTACAAAGGCACTAATTTACATTGGGATTACATCTTTATGAAATGTAATTAAGCAGCAAGGTAGGAAAGCGCCATGCTGCATAATATAATCACACTCCAGTGAGTAACTTATGGGGAATTGAACTGACTGTAAAAGCTGCTGTAAATGATCTGGCTGTGAATGAAAACCAATCAATTTCTATTAGCATAATAGGTTAACCCACCTTGTGAATTTGGCGATAGCTTATTCAGCTTGATGAACATGGGCTGTCATTGCGATGTTACAAACACTTAAATTTCTAAGCTCAGCAAAACCAAGAACATCCTTGGCAACTCTCCTTTAATGGGAGAAAATACTAGTGTGGATCCCCATCATCTGCGGATCACTGTGGGCCTTTCCTAATTATTAGAGGTGGCAACAAAGTGGGTGTGAACAGTAGAAAGGACAATAAAAATGTTGTTCTAGGATGTATAATAAAAGGAAAGTCTTCATTGAGCTCAGCTGGTGACTCCATGGATACATCCATATTGTTTTCTTATTCCAGGATGTTTTTCCAACTTCCTAGTCCAGCCTGCAACCCTTGGGTTTCCTGGTGGTCTCCCATCCAAGTACCAGTCAGGTTCAACCTGCCTAGCTTTTTTAAGGTGAGCCAAGGTGGGCGTGGTGGCTCAGCGGGTAAGACGCCAGGTTTGTCGATCGGAAGATCGCAAGTTCGGAGGTTCGAATCCCTAGCCCTGCGTGTTGAGTGAGCTCCTGCACTCGCCCCAGCTCTTGCCAACCTAGCAATTCGAAAGCATGCAAATGCAAGTAGATGAATAGGTACCACTTCGGTGGGTGGGTAACAGTGTTCCACGCGCGTCATGCAGCCACATGACCGTGGAAGCGTCTTCGGACAACGCTGGCTCTTCGGCTAACAAACGGAGATGAGCACCGGCCCCTAGAGTTGGACACGACTGCACAAATGTGCGGGGGGAACCTTTACCTTTTTTTTTAAGGTGGGTGGAGTGCTGCCACCTTTTGTAAAAGAAAAAAAACTCGTCAAATCAAGGCCAAACAATTGAGATATGTTCTTAGAAGTGTGACCAATGCTAAGTTTCTTTAAAAAAAGTAACTGAGGGATCAGCCATACTTGTTTCTGGTTTTTTTCTTTTTTTACAAGCTCCATATATAACCTAACCGGATCTGCCATTCTCTTCTGATTTGTCAATCTCTGCTCCTGGCCAATCAGGTTGACGGATCGATCGATTAGCGGGATTTATATCTCGCCTTTTGTAGAGGCAGCCTACACTGCGCTCCCTCCTATTTTTCTCCACAACAGCCCTATGAAGTAGATTCAGATTCAACCTGGCCTCGTCCTGCTTGGTCAAGCTCTGTTGTGATTCGGCTCAGGCTGAGGAAGAGCTGATACCATTCTGATATAAGTTTCTATCTGCAAGGAAATCCTCTGCTTCTTCATTTGAAGGCTGTCTTTGTATACACACAGCACCGCCACTTGAGGAATCAGAGTTTGGCCTGGCATGCTGTTCAACCTGTGTGGTTAGTTTATGGTTCAGTGTGTTTTATGAACCCAGAAAAATGGAGTAAGTCAACCGTGGTTTATGTCGGGGTTCCCCCAAGGGGTCAATATCGACCCCCTAGGGTTGATGGGACTACCCAAGGGGTCGATAAATGGCTGGGGGTCCAGAGATGGTTGATAAATGATGGCAGGTCAATTGGGGTCCATTAATTGGGGGTCTCTGTAGAGCTCCACACCAGTCCCGAGCCCTGAAGGTGAGGTGGCCAGTGGCAAAACAGGGTTACCCAGGGTTGAATGGCCAGCCACCAGTGAGAGCGGCCTTGAGTTGTCATTGTTGTTGTTGTTGTTGTTATTATTTGTAGTACTATTAAAGTAGTATTTATTAAATTATTTCCATATAATAAATGTTTGGGGGTTGATGAACAATCTGAAACTTCATGAAGGGGTTGATGAGCTGAAGAGTTTGGGGACCCCTGCTCTAAACACACCATCATGTACTTTCCAGATACGTTGAACTTAAAACTTACGAAATTCCTGGCTACTAAGATCTTTGGACGTGCTGGCTAAAAGGTTTGGGAATTGAAATCCATTCTATCTGATTTCCATCCTTAGATTAGGGAAGGTTGCCTTATACATATACATATATATATGTGTCACATGTCCTCCACTCTCATTCATTCATTCATTCATTCATTCATTCAATCAATCAATCAATCAATCAATTTGTATAGCCATCCATTTCAAACAAGTGACTCTGGGTGGTGAACAATCATAAATCCATGGCAGACAACTTGGTTTGCGACAGACATTTTGGACCACAACTCTCAGAACCTGTGACCATTAGCCAGTTGAGGCATCTTGGAATTACAGTACAGCCGAACTCATCAATGAGATGAAGAGTTTAGGGAACCCTGGTTTAGATTAACCCTGGTAAAGGTGTCAGTTGAATTGATGGGGACTGGGGGTAACCTGAATGGAACAATAGCTTAATAGCAATGTTAGTTAAGCTGGACATTACACAGAGATAACATTTGAGATGGCATTTCCCTCATCCACATAACAAAATGGAAAGTTTATGGTGATATTTGGTTGGCTGGATTGGCCACCAAAGGAGCAGTAACTACTAAAAGGAAATGCAGTGCCTTCATTTGACCTTTCAATATAATTATATAAGCACAGCTGAGTTATAAATAGTTCTTTTGCCCTTACCACAGACAGGAAACACAGGGCTGTTTGTTTGTCATGAAGGAATACAATGGGAACAATTGTTCTGTGTTCTTAGCCTCCCTATCCTTTCCCAGCATTCATTTTCCAACCATTAAAAGAGGGAGAGAGAGAATACATCTGTGTGGTTTATGCCCAGCCCTGCCTGTTTTTATTGTGACTAGCTATCTAGGGTATTCTTTTGCAACAAAACTTGCAAAAAGTTGGACTGCACTTTAAAAAAATGAAAAAAACTTAATTGCTGTCTAAGCCATTGTGGGTCGAAGTCCATTTTAATACTTTTGAGATAACAGTTTTAAAAAGTATAGCTTAGGGTCAGTAAAGCCATGCAGTTAAATTTGTGCATCCAATCCTTCACGAGGGTCTGAAAAAGATACATAATTTAGGAAGAAGTTCTCTATGGCCATTTTTATTTTCCAACCTGGGCAGATTCTGGATAAATGGACTTCAACTCTCCAAATTCCCAAGCCAGCATGGCTATGTTAAGAATTCTGGGAATTGAAGTCCACATCCCTGAAAGTTGCCAGTGTTGGAAAATATAGTTCCAGACTTATCCAGCCATCATTGTACTGATGCAAAGGTTAGGAGAATTACCAGAAGATGCTTTAAGTCAGGGTTCCTCAACCTCAGCCATTTTAAGATGTGTGGACTTCAACTCCCAGAATACTCCAGCCAATGCTGGCTGGAGTATTCTGGGAGTTGAAGTCCACACATCTTAAAATGGCTGAGGTTGAGGAACCCTGCTATAAGTGACAATGGGGAAAATGGCTGCAGACAGATTTCCCATTGCCCTCTTCCAAGACATTGTATCCAGAATTCATGATGATAAAAATTTAAACATTAGTGAAAAAAAGTCTGGGAGGCCAAATGAACAAAAATGGGATAAAAATAAATTTTTCATTGACAACATGCCTGATAGCTATAGGTGAGAAGAAATTCCTGGCAAGTGAATTCCAGGGAAGGCCAGTGAGCAGACTAATAAAAGAAGGGGGCATTTTTACACCAGTCTTGTGCCAACTCAATGCCAGGGTGCAGATTTAATTCTCCTGTTGGTTACTATCGAGGTAAGTATTCTGGATTTCTAAAGGATATGGAGAAAAAGACTTCCATTCTGCTATGGTTGTCGTGGAGGATATTGCCTTTAAACAGGTTTGTTAAAAAGTAACTTCAGTGGACTTATTTACAAGGCCAGTATAGAAAACAAGACTACTGCACACATCCATGTTCATCATATTTCTGTTGTCCCAGAAAATTAGTTACATATGAAAATGTAGATTATTAAAAGGTAGATCACCTAGAGCAGTGTTTCTTAAAGCATGGTCCGAGGAACCCTGGGGGTCCCCCAAGACTTTCTCAAGGGTCTGCGAAATCAAAATTATTTGCCAGATATTGAAGATATTTGCAAAAATTTAAAACAATGTCACTTCTCATTATTATTTTTTATTTATTAAAAAATATAGGGCTTTTTCGTGAAAATATTTTATTTAAGTGAATATATAATGGGTTTAATTTCGTTATTTTTACTTGATTCAATAAATATTCTGCAAATGTGTCAGTTTTAATTTTTAATATTAATAATATTAAAATATAAATAAATATAACCCATGCAACCAAAAGCTCTTCTGGGGCCCTCCATAATTTTAAAAAGTGGGAAGGGGGCCTGAGAACAAAAAGTTTAAGAAACACTGATCCAGAGATTAAGAATTCTATCTGCTTTATTTTCGCAGGTCATTTATCAAGATCTGTGGTATCAATGGGGAAGCTATTGGGATGTTCAGGATGGATGCATTAGGCTGAGCCAGAAGGACATGCAATGTTCATAGTGGGGGCAGGCCTATCACCTTCCTTTCCCTCCATACATTTAGCTCTATACGTGGAGAGCAACTTCAGATGAGAGGTTATATCAGAGCTTTCCAAACTTTTCATGTTGGTGACACACGTTTTAGACATGCATCAATTCGCGACACACTCTTACAGCAGGGTACAAGGCAGGCACTAGGACCTGCGCGGAATCACGGCAGGTTTGGAGGCAGCCAGGCACAAGGCAGGCACTAGGACCTGCGCGGAATCCTGGCAGGGCTCGGAGGCAGCAGCAGCCGCGACACACCCAGACACTGCAGCCGACACACTAACGTGTCCCGACACACAGTTTGGAAAGCTCTGGGTTACATAATGGTAAAAACAAACAAGACTCATGAAGACAAGCATGTGTCAATGAAGCAATATTTTAAATTATTTATTTATTTAGCATATTCTTATGGCTGCCCATCTACCAAGACACGCTGGGTAGCAAACAGATAAAAACAGAACCAATTCACAATCCATTGCCTGAAAAATAAGGTTGCCTCTAAAATACCTTGCTAGCAACGTAACAACCACACCTGCACCGCACATCAGAACGCCTTTGCGCCCAGCTGAATAGCCAGGTCTTCACAGCCTTCCAGAAGTGAGAAACAGTGACGCTAGAAGGAAAATAAACGCAAATAAGAGAGAATCTAACTGTTTGCTTATATACAGTACATGTAAAATAGTTGCCGTACGCATTTACAAAGTAATCTTGATGATGACGCAAGCACTCTTAGAAAGATAAATATCAACACACACCCTCTTCAATCTCTTATCCCCGTTCAGGCCAAAGATAGTAGAAATGAATTTCTCTATTATTCAGCAGTTTCACATTGTTCAAGAAAAGTCATTGCAAGAATTTAAAAAAATCAGACCTGGGAGACTGAAATATGCTTCTTGCTGTCTCTGAAGCTTTTCTTTTCTTTATTCTCTTTTTAAAATATGTTATTGAAGTACAAATAAAGAAGAAAAATAATATGTGTATAATACAATTTATAACCAAGAGAAGTAAGCACAAAGATTTCCAAAGCAGATTAAATCTTTTCTGATGTCAGATTCATATTCATTGATTCCTTTGCATAGATCGAAATACAGAAAAGAGTTGTGGGTAGCATATCTTATTTTAATATCTCAGTTCTAGTAAAGTCTGTGCTCCAGTTCTACCTGCTGGACCGGGTGGAATGACTAGTAAAACATTTTATGTAGTGGAACACCCAGCAGGCTGAACTGACAGCATGAATTTACTCTTGTGGTGGTGAAAGTTGATGGCAGGTGGCCACAAATTGAAAGAATAAATGGAATTAGGAATCCCTGGTAATCGAGCACAACCCCAATTTTGCATCTGTGTAATGCTATGCCTGGGAAGAGTAGATCCAACACACACACACACACAGAGTTCCCATTTGGATTCAGGGACAGTCCCAGATTCCATTAACTTTAGAGCATAAATTGTGGATTAGGCAATAAAAATGTTGAAGTTGCATTGGCCAAATCGTGCATTAGTACTAGGCTGTACTGTAGGGTTAGAATAAGAAAACGCTGCTCAACTGCAGTTTTAGGGAACCTTTACTTGGGAATATGTATATTCCTATGAAAAACGTGCTGTGAAATCAACATCCAGAGAATGGCGCACCAAGAGCTGCATTCTGCAGTAAGACGTCTTCATTTGCGTGCAAGATCAATAAAAGGCGCAGCGTCTGGTAAACTGCCAGGGCACCTGTATGCTGGTGCTGTTGAGAGAAAATCGCATTTCTTTCTTTTAGCAGCGCTGCCTAGAATCCTTGTTACTGGAAGAGGTTGTGTGTGGCTAGTGTGTTTTCGTAAGCATGCCCTTCCCACGATTTTTCAGTGCCTGATTACGCAAAGGCAATTGCTCTAGAAGTGAAGTGGGGGAGAAGAAGTTTCTCTCGGGGAGAGGTCCCACCCCAGCAGTCAAAACTTCAGTGCCACACTTTCAGGCGTGCATAAGGAGCCTTTGGTGCATACCTGGGTAAAGGCGTTGCAGTGTTGAGCAGAAGGACGCGTGACCAAGACGACTGCAAAAGGCGCGACGCAGAGCCCCAGCTCAGGGAGGGAACGGCGCACCTCTCTTCGAGCGCTCGTCCCCCCCACCCCCACCTCCAAGGCTGGCCTGGTGGGCGGGACCGCCTTTGCCTTCCCCGCCGCTGCATTGGCAGCTGGGCGCTGCCTTCCCGAGAGGCGGCGCGGCGATTGGTCGGTGGGCACGCCATGAACCAGGATTGACCATCCCCAACCCCGCCGCTGTCAAAGTGGATCCCGGGCGCTGCGCTGCAATGGAGAGACGGGAAGCGGAGCTCCCGGCGCGGGGGAAGGAGGAGGCGGAGGAGGAGCGGGAAGAAGAAGAAAGAGGAAAAGCGGCGGAGTGAGAGCAGGGCCGTCCTGACTGGCTGAGACACCGAAGCGCGGCTGCAGCGGAGCCCGTGTGCGCGCGTGCCAAAGCCCCCCTGCCAGCCATGCTCTCCAAGGCGCGCTGCAGCTGATCCGACCCGCGCAGGCAACGCCGGGAGCCAGCTGATGCCCTCTCGGCGCCTGCCTGCCTCTCCCTCCTGCTGCAAACTGGGGGGCTGACTCCCCGGCCCGCCCCTCTCGTTCCTGCCTCGCCGCCTGCGCCTCTCCCCGGTCCTCCAGCCGTGGCCATGCCGGCTTTCCCCTTCTAAAGATGGCGGTGGGGAATCGCTGCAACCTTTAGACTCATGACTGTCAGAAACATCGCCTCCATTTGTAATATGGTGAGTGCTCGGCGCGGAGAGGGGCCGCGGCTGCTGGGGAGGGCGGCCAGCAGGAGAGGCCGGGAGTTGGGGGCGCTGGCTGCGTGGAAGGGGCCCTCGGCGGCGGAGGGGCAGGGCTGCGGGCCTGGGGGGCGCCGCTCCCCGAGGGGACGGGCTTCGGAGTGAGGGGCGTTGCAGGAGCGAGCCGCAAGCGCGTCGCAGGGCAGGTGCTTGCGCGAGAGCCTCCTGCGGGCGGAGTTACATCGGAAAGGGGGGTCCGGGCAAGTTTACCTACCGCTGTTGTGCATCTACTGGGATGGGGGTGGATCTGCATCAAGGAATTTGGGGTGCAAGGGGAAAGGCTGCTTTTCCGGGTTGGTCAAATGCAAAGGTTGCCAGGAACAAAAAAACAGTGAATTCAAATTGGACTACACTCTTTCACTTTGAGGCGGCATCTGCTGCAGAAGGAGCTGACCCCGGATCAGCAGTTGGGAGCAAGGCAGGACGGGGGGGGGGGGGGGGCTTTAACCCCTCTTTATTTTGTGAAATGGCTCCAGGCAGGGTTGAGCCGGGTTTTTTCGGTGCCACTGGCTCAGACTTTCAGTTTTGAACATCTGCTCCCTGGCCATCAAGATGCTCTCCGCTCTTTTTCACCCCTTTTCAAGTTAGACTCCTGAATTTGCAGCAGGGTGTCCAAAAGCTTTATTTAAGGAAGATGGATGGGATAATAAGTCAAGGATTGCAAGACCTGTCATGAGAAAACTTGTCACTCTTTAATGACGTGCAGAGTTTTGAATGGAGAGCAGACTAGCGTTAAAGTGGGGCGTTAAGCACAACGTTGAGAGGATCTGTTGTGATTTTAGAAACTTACTGGTGCATCTAAAGAACTTGGATGTAGAATGCTACTGCCCTCCTTTTATTTGGGAGCAATGTTTCCCAACTTGAGCAACTTCCAGATGTGTGGACTTTCTCCCAGAATTCCCCAGCCAGCATGTCTGGGGAATTCTGGGAATTGAAATCCAGACTTCTGGAAGTTACCAGGTTGAGAAATGTTGCTGTAAAAGAAGCACATTGTAGCTATCCTGGGTTAGGCCCACCACATAGGGAAACTTTAATCCTTAGCCCACACCTCTTGTTCAGCATCACCATCTTCTATTGGTGTCCAATAATAATAGGAGAAGGCTGTATGAATCTTTCACAATGATATCTGCATGTGACAGGACTTGTGTTTTGAGGCAGGCCCAGACCCAGATGTCATTGCTAGTAGCCATGGGGCACAAGACTTGTAGCCTAAATCTTATAGAGATGCAACATTGGGAAAAATAGAAAATACTCTCCAACTATCTGTGATGCAGTTGAAAAGTGTATGGTGGAATATATCTATAATTTATAAAAATAATAAAGGTGGGATAAAGATTAATAATAATAATAATAATAATAATAATTATTATTATTAAAAGGAACTGGTAGCATAAAACATGATTGCACATCAGGATTAGCATCACAAATGTTTATAAACAGGGAGTATAAAACTCCATGCCTCCTCAGTTTGATTCACTATTGAGCCATTAGTGAAATAGAATTGTAATAGTGACTGCAGTAGTGAATATGTTCACAGTCACAGGCTAAGCACACTTGTTTCAAAAACAGGCTATATGTTGGGCGTTGTAATCAGCTATCTAAACATAACTTTTGAAATCAGGATCTTTATTTTACATCTAGTTTTATCCTATTTTATGGTTATGTTACTTTCATCCAAGAGTATGTTTATGCTTCTACTAGGAAATTAATAAAAAATATATTGTAAGGCCAGCTCGGGTCTTCAACCTGAATTCTCAGCCACACACACTCCCACATGTATCTAGAACCAATTCATTGATGACATTTTCCTATTTTTGGCACTGTTGTGAATCATGGCACATCTGAGTATAATGAAAAATATACTTTGGGAAGCTGAACTGTGAAAGTATTTACATAATATTTTTCCTCTGGGTTCAAACCTCTTCTCTCACAGTAATCCTTCTGATTATTTTAAACAATGGTGGCTTATGGCTTGCCCAGGCAAAATTTTCCCTTTCCCCTAAGTAGGCCTCTATTCAGATATATTATGACAGAAGCTTTCATGGACTAGAATCCATTTCATCACGTGTGTGGTTATGCTTGTTTGATGATACACCTCTCGCTCTCTAAGTCTTTCACACATGCACGCACACATACACACACACACACACTCACTCATGAAGGGGCAGGAGGGGAAAAACATGGTCAAATGGCAGTGAAATATGAACAGGAAAATCTGCGAGATTGTGTGTAAAGCTGGAGATGAGCAAAACGACCATTACAAAAAGGAATAGAGGATACCTGCACGCAGTCCTAATATCTCTAGCGCAGAGCTTTCCAAACTGTGTGTCGGGACACAAAAGAGTGTCGCCACACACAGTCTGGTGTGTCGCCACACAACCCGGAAGCGCTGATCATCATCAGCGCTTCCGGGTTTTCCTGCGCCGACACACCAACGGCGGCGTGCCAAAACCTGAAAGCGGCAGCAGCGCTTCCGGGTTTTTGCGCGCTGCCGCAACGGCGGCATTTCCGGGTTTTCCCGCGGCGACACACCAACGCCGGTTGGTGTGTCGCCACGGGAAAACTTTGGAAAGCCCTGCTCTAGTGGAACAGGCATGCAGCTTTTTTGTTTGCGCTTAAATGGGTAGACCCCAACGTGACGTAAAATGCAGCAATAAATAAAAGTTCCTGCTCACTAATACTGTAATAAAGGTATTATGGTTTGGCTTCCATTTTGCTGCTATGCCGTTACCATGGTTATGTCTCTGGGAGTTATCCCAGTCTTATAGGCCAGGGGGATATTTTATTTATTTATTTATTTATCAAATTTATCACTGCCCAACTCCCCCAAGGGGAGAGACTCTGGGCGGTTTACAACAAAATTAAAATCATTAACATACAATTATAAATAGATTAAAATACACAGTAAATAACAATTTAGAATATAATGAATATAATAAAATCCAATAGGAGAACCTTCTTAAGTTCGTAAAAAGGGGGATATATACTTAATGTAATATAATTAATATATGTTATACAATTTTAGCCGTATGATCAACTGAAGCCAAGAGAGTACAGTAGACTCTAGGCCAGTGCTTTCCAAACTGCCGCCGTTGGCGACACACCAATGGCGGCGGCGGAGGGGGCGTGCACGGCGGCAGCGGGGGGCGCACGGCGGCGGTGGCCTCATGTTTTCCGCTAAAACGCGGAAGCACTGATGGCGCGCCGCTGCCGTCGTCGCTGCCGCCGCTGCCATACACACCACCGCCGCCACCGTGCACGTCCACTTCCAGGTTGTGTCACGAAACACTAAACAGTGTGTTGCAACACACTTAAGTGTTGCGACACACAGTTTGGAAAGCTATGCTCTAGGCCATATAGGCTTGGGGTATAATAAATTTGTTAGTTTTTAAGGGGTTGCCGCATTACTCAAAGCCACTCAGAAATTTCATGAGAGGATTACTCCACTCTACTAGCTCAGCAGAGAGAAATCAGTTATCTCTGTGGACCTAATCTTTGGCATTCTAGATTTCATGGTCTTTTTTGCCCAAGGCTCATGTATTGTGTTTCTGGCTGGGGAATTCTGGGAGTTGAAGTCCACACTTCTGAAAGTTGCTGAGGTTGAGAAACACTGCTGTATATCATCAGTTGCAAACAGCATAATACTGGTGATTTTGTGCTTCCCTGCATGTACTCCTTGGTGAGCCTGGAAGTTCAACCACAACAAGAGAATCACCTTTCTTCCTTCAAAGCAAGAGAACAAAACCTTTGAAGCAGTAGAGGGGCCAAACAGGTCTTCAAGGCCTTCCAGAAGGCCAACAGTATATTAGTATATAAGGTTGCACATATATTTGAGTGGAGATACTGGATAGTCAGAGCAGGATCCCAAGCATGATCTAAACTCTAGGATTAGTATATCATGCTTCTTCCATAGTGTAGTCCAGTGTTTCAAAACCTTCAAGACGAGTGGACTTCAGCTCCCAGAGTCTGGGAGTTGAAGTCCACACATCAGAAATGCCTTTGGGTAAACTGATCTTCACTTAAGAATTTTTTGGCTGACTGTGAACAAGCTGTTATTTCTCAGTGTTTCATCCCTTTATGCCTCTGTAAGGTGGCACTGATTTTCTTGACCTGCCATAAAGGGTTGTATTAGGGCAGCCTTTCCCCAGCCTGGTAGCATCCAGATATATTGGGTCTATAACTCCCAGAATTAATAAGCCAGGATTAATGAGATAATAGATAATTCCAAGGAAAGGCCTATTGAAATTAATTGGACATTATTAGGTCATGACTAAGATATTCTGTTGTATTGTTGAAGGCTTTCACGGCCGGAGTTCGATGGTTGTTGTGGGTCTTCCGGGCTGTGTGGCCGTGTTCTGGAAGTTGTGGTTCCTAACGTTTCGCCAGCATCTGTGGCCGGCATCTTCAGAGGGCAGGAGCACAGACAGAAGTGCTCTTTCTGTGCTCAGGTAGAATGGTCTACCATTCTTGAGTCTACCATTCTACTCATTCTACTTGAGCACAGAGAGATCGCTTCTGTCTGTGCTCCTGCCCTCTGAAGATGCCGGCCACAGATGCTGGCGAAACATTAGGAACCACAACTTCCAGAACACGGCCACACAGCCCGGAAGACCCACAACAGCCATATTCTGTTGTGTTTAGGGGAGATTAAGCATTGTCTTTCAATTTGGCCAGTGCATAGAGTCCTCCAGTAGGGAGGGGATAGGCGGGGTATAAATAAGACAAATAAATAAATAAATAAATAAATAAATAAATAATATAAAGTGGTGCAAGCACTGAAGAGAAGGACTGTGCAGTTATGAAGTGTTATTATTGTTGGGCCACATAATGAGAGGACAGGATACCCTGGAGAAGATACTGATGCTGGGGAAAGTGGAAGGCCAAAGGAAGAGGGGCCGACCAAGGGCAAGATGGATGGATGATATTCTGGAGGTGACGGACTTGACCGTGGGGGAGCTGGGGATGGTGACAGCCGACAGGAAGCTCTGGTGTGGGCTGGTCCATGAAGTCACGAAGAGTCAGAAGTGAGTGAACGAATAAACAACAAAAATTATTGTTGGGCAGCCAACACAGAGTTGTTGCATTCAGTTCTGTAGAGATTTTATTGTGCGTGAAACAGCCTCTAGAAAAATATTTACTGTCTACACATTCATAAGGAGGTGAGAAAATTACTGTTATCACCATTGTTTCAATTATAAAATTCAGCTGGGAGAGGAACAAGAGAAATGCTGAAGCATGGCAAATACGGAAAGAGTTTAACCACACAATCAAGTATTACTGGTTTGAGTATCTGGATAGTAGACAATTAATTCAGCAGCTGAAAGATGTCACTGTATTATATTGCTGGCCCCAAATTCAGGAGCTTAAATGCTTCATTTTTATTTGCAAAATATAATTCCAAAGGTTTTAATCTTAATTAGTTTATATGTTTATATACCAACCTGACTATCTGATGTTAGAGGGCCCAGTGGGTGTAGAGGCTGAATGTTGTTGGGTAAACTAGAAGATAGATATCAGAAAGGCCTGGACCACTTTTGTCCATTTTGGACATCTTTTGGAGATTCTGAGATGGATAGAGCGGAGGGAGGGAGAAAAAATAAACCTCCTAGAACTGTTGCACCAAACCTGGAGGTTCTTTTACCTACAGATGATGAAGATGATGACTTATTCAATTTGTTATAGCCGTCCAACTCCAATAGACTCTGGGCAGCGTACAAAACCAAAAAAACCCAATAAAAACAATGAAACATAAAACTACACAGACAGCCCAGACTAAAATGATCTTAAAGGCAACACAGATCACAACTGCACCCCCCCCAAACATTAATACATTAACCCCAGGCCTGCGACTAAGGCAGGTTTTAAGAGTTTACTGGAACCCCAAGAGAGTGGGTGCCATCCTCATCTCTGGAGGGATGCTGTTCCAAAGGGTGGGGGCCGCAACAAGGCAAGGTCCCTTGGTCCTGCAAGATGACAAAGTTTAATAGAGGGGACCTGGAGAGCACCCACTGTTTTGGATCTCTTGGGAAATACTATATGAGATGAAAAACAGATTTCCAACTGAGAGTTATTTGATTTTGTACTGTACTCATTTTAAAATTTCCACTATCTTCTTTTGCAATAAATTTTAGGAGGAAAGCAAATAAGCAAGCAGATTAATGAAATAGCATGATGTAATCAGTGGCTTCTATAAAATGGAATCCAAGTTCAGAGACCTCCATATTATACTTACTGGTTCTCCAGCAGGACCTGGTTGGACCCTGTAGGAAGAAGATTAGAGAGATTGTTTTATGTAGGACAATGTTCCATTGTTTCCTGATTGTCACCCAAATCCCCTGCAGTGCGTGTCTCTCCAGTTCACGCACAATCTTCCAGTTCACTTCTCACTGTGTTATGTGATTGCTGAAGTTCAGGGAAATTATATTTTACTGCCATTAATAATCTCCTCTTGGAGTAATCTGTCATGCCTTCCCCACTACCCTCTTCCCCAAGGTCCTGAACTACACCTAAAATCATTTATTGGAATTCAGTGTAAAATTTCAACGTACTGCATTGGCTTCTGATGGTATCTCACATGTTAGAGCTACTTGGAGGCTGAGATGATCCAATTGTCCAGCTTCCCACCAGGCACAGCTGTAAATCTCGTCTCCCCAAAGACATAATCCCTTATTCAAGACTTGATTTACTCAGCAGAAAGCTCAAATGCTACTCAGCAAAAATTAGTGTCTTTACTGCAGACAAGAATAGAGCTGAATAAACACTGAAGATACTGCAGTACATAGAAGTCAAGGCCTATATATAGGACTGCACTCTTGGATTTAAAATCTAGGCTTTTTCCTTCCACCTTTCCAAGTCAAGAGATACTTGGCTGTTCTCTTGATGGCTTTAGAAGGCATCTCATCTATATTTCTCATCTATGACCTAACACTTTTCTCTACCCTGGGAAGCACTGATTCCTGCCTCACCAGCTTTGTTCCTACACTGGTGCTTGCCATTTCCTGTGGTAAGAATATAAATAAATCCCATAATTTTTTGTAAAAAAAAAGGTAAAGGTTCCCCCCGCGCATTTGTGCAGCCGTGTCCGACTCTAGGGGCCGGTGCTCATCTCCGTTTGTTAGCCGAAGAGCCAGCATTGTCCGAAGACGCTTCCACGGTCATGTGGCCGGCATGAGGTACGCAGAACGCTGTTACCTACCCACCGACGTGGTACCTGTTCGTCTACAGTACTTGCATTTGCATGCTTTCGAATTGCTAGGTTGGCAAGAGCTGGGACGAGTGCGGGAGCTCACTTCGTCACGCGGGACTAGGGATTCAAACCTTCGAGCCTGCGATCTTCCGATCGACAAGCCTGGCGTCTTACCTGCTGAGCCACCATGCCCCTTAATTTTTTGTATCAGAGACCTAATGATGGAGTGTCGGCCATTCGAGGTAGACCAGACTAGAGACCAAAGTTATGAATGCTAATACTACTTTTATTATGTTACAGTAACAGAATTTTTCAAGTCTGAATACGTTTCCCCCTCCCTCCCTTTATCTTTGTGAGAACTAGGGAGGGTCAAGTCTGAGGTGCTTTCTCAAATTACATTTCTGCCCCGGACTTAAATTTATATTATCTGACTGTTGTCTTATTTCTGGCTCTTCTGTTCCTCAAGGTTATTCCTACTGCCCATTATATGGAGCCTCTGAATTTTTCCAGTATTGTGCTCTAGCCAACCTTGCAGCAACCATCATGAGTTGAACAGTTATATTTTCAGTTCCTTGAGTTGTCTCACTAAATTATGACAGTAGGCTTATCTTGGGACTGTAATCATATTTTCCGATACCCATGCTATTAATCTCTTACGGAAAATTGTTGTTATGAAAAAATTGACATATAAAAGATGGGAGATATTGGGATATACCAGAGAAATTACCTCTGATTCAGTTTGGGGGAAAATATCCTTTTTGCAAATCATAATAGGCCAAATTCTTCTTTCTGTTTACCCTAGTACAGAGCTTTCCAAACTTTTCATGTTGGTGACACACTTTTTAGACATGCATCATTTCGCGACACACTCTTACAGCAGGGCACAAGGCAGGCACTAGGACCTGCGCGGAATCACAGCAGGTTTGGAGGCACAAGGCAGGCACTAGGACCTGCGCAGAATCCTGGCAGGGCTCGAATGCAGCAGCAGTCGCGACACACCCAGACACTGCAGCCGACACACTAACGTGTCCCGACACACAGTTTGGAAAGCTCTGCCCTAGTACTTACAACAGTTGTTTTTGGAATATTGATTTGTTCTTAGCTCTTTTTAATATGTTTGCTTTTAAATAAATAATGATTTTTTAAAAGAGTATAAACAAATCCCCAGCTGATCCTGCTGGGTATCTTCTACAGCAGTGTTTCTCAACCTTGGCAACTCTAAGATGTGTGGACTTAACTCCCAGAATCCCCCAGAATTCTGGGAGTTGAAGTCCACATATCTTAAGAGTTGCTAAGGTTGAGAAACACAGTTCTACAGTGTTAAAAACCAGTTTTGAAAATGGATGTTTTGGGTATGTATTTGTACAATGCCTGAATGTCTCTGATTGGTTCCCAGCTCCATTGACTATATCTGAAGCTAAGAGCTTTGGACCTATGAAGTCATACAGAGCAGTGATTCCCCTAGATGCTCTACTAAGATGTGGGTTCACCCTTTTTTTCCAACTGTGAGAGCAGTTTAAGCATTGCAAGAGAATGAGTGAGTTATTTGCATATAAAAGGCAGAGGAGTGTTAAGAATGGTATATACCCACTGAGTCTGAAAATGGCATCTGAAAATTCCTCAGATTGGGAAGTTTGGGGAAAAAATGAATTCTGTGCATTACTAATCAACAGAATTGGAAAGTCACACATGCTAGCCACTAGCCATTTGTTTCGCAGGGGAAAGAGTTTAACAGTTAGAGCTATAGAAATGTGTGGTTTAGTAATACATGAAGACTCCCTTTTGTATGGAGTGCTATTTCTGACTTTACTGGGAAGATGTGAAGGACAAGATTATCTAGGCTTGATACATTAGAAAAGAAAGGTTGAGAATATTTGTGGCTCTTTTTAGATCCATTGACTGTCAGGAAAAGCTTTGGGGGATAATGGTGGGAATGTTGATTTTACTCTGGACATAATTTCAAGTAATCCATATGTAAATAAATTTCCCAAATTTTGTTAGCCTGCTGGGTACTGCCACTAAAAAGATGTACAGTTGCATACAAAAGCTTAGATGCCTATGGTCAAATTATATATTTCAATGAACCCCTAAGTAAAACAAAGCTAATACATCTCTATGTAGTACAGAATTAAATGCAGTACCTTTCTGTAAATTTGAATACATACTTACCATTGATATGCAGTTGCTTACATATTCAAAATAGTGAATCGGTGAACATGGCAGGTGCAAAAGTTTGGATACCCTTTCAATCAATATTTTATAACACCTCCTTCAGCAGAAATAACAGCTTCTAAACATTTCCTGTAGCCAGCTCAGCATCTTTCTGTTCTTGTTTCTGGATTTTTTCCCACTCTTTCTTGCAGAACTCTTCTAGCTCAGAAATATCCTCAGGTCTTCTTGCATGTGCTGCATGTTTGGAACTTCGTCACCAAGTTTTTAATAATATTCAAATCTGAGGGCTGTGAAAGCCATTCTAAAAAGCTTTATTTTTCTTTCCTTTAAGTACTTCGTGATTGATTTAGAGGTATGTTTTGGATTGTTCTCTTGCCGAAAAATCTTTTCAGCTTCTGTTCACTCAGGGAATTCATTCATGCATACAGTTTTACCTTGGGTACCTAAAGTTTTGCATCCAACTGTATTTCTGCACTAACCGCAGAAGAGGGATAAATCAACCCAGCCTGGTTCCATCAGCCAACTCATTAACTTGAATCCAATTCTGGATTTCTTATATCTTCTAGGCTAGTATGTAAAAACAAAGTTCACTGTAATTCTTTGGAATTAATGGAAAACATCAAAAGAAATGGTATTCCTAATTGTACCCCCCCAAAACAAGAACAAAACTATTTGTTCCCCCCTTTCTGGGGGAGATGGGCGGTGGCAAAATTTGAATTATAAAATAAATATTTCTTGAAACTTCTTTCTCCTGCATTATAGTGCTGCAAGAGTGAAAAATGTGTTTTTAAAATTAACAACCAAGTCTTTGGGAGGTGTGTGTGTGTCTGTGTGTGTGTCTGTGTGTGTGATCATTCAAAAGAAGAGAGAAAGAAATGCATCCAGAAAGGGAACACTTAAAAGAATAATGCTGCAACTGATAAAAAGGAATGAAATAGCAAGCTGAAATAGCTGCAGTGCCAGAAAGATAACCAGTTACAATGATAAGAAAAGGAACAAACAAGAAGATAACTTGACTTAGATCTTGGTGTAGTTTAAGTTAGCTAATGATATAAATGGGACAGAAAGGGAAGAAAAAGTTGCAAACTTGGGATTCTGCTTTTAGGGTAGAAAAATGTTGAGAGGAGTTGCCATAAAACTTAATTTGTTCAAATTTTGGTAGATTAGACTCTATCATCAGATCCATTACATATTGTCCACAGTTGATGGTTGTGAGTATGTCCTCCATGCCAAAAACATCAGAAAGCAATGACACCAGTGAAGCCATTATGCCATAGAGATGCATTGTGGCACTTTTGAAGGTGGATCATTCTAGTAAATGCAGCAAAAGTTTCTAGCAATGGCAGTTAGCCTAGTTGCATTAGCTACTGTTTTTACATTATTATTATTATTATTATTATTATTATTATTATTATTATTATATCTGCATTCAGGGAGCAACAAAACTTTTTGCTTTGGCAGGGCTGAGGTGAAATCTGATGATAAAAACTTCATTATACCTAGTATCATTTGAAGTTAAGGCTGTCACATCTTGGCTAAAAAAATCCAGAAGACCACTAGATGGGAGAAGAGCTTCATGTCTCCGTTTCATGCCATCTAGTAGTCATGTGGAACATGGCAACCCAGATTTGATAGCATATATGGAATCAAGCCTGTGAAGAATATCCACGATGGGCTGTTGTGGTATGATGCCACCCCTTCTAGGTAGACCAGACCAAGAAATCAACTCCACAGGAAGGCTAAGACTACTTTTTACTGAGAATGGCTATAACAACAGAATCTTGCAAGTCTGGTTATGTTGTACCTTCTCCTCCTCCTCCTCCTTATAGTTCAGTGAATTAGGGAGGTGTCTGTCTGAGCCTCTTCCAAATATTATCAGTCTGTTGTGGACTTAAAATATGTATTGACCCTTGTCACTTTGGCAACGGAGCTGGCACAACTCCATCAAGATCATCTTCCTTATTTTCTACATGAGGCCAGGTGAGGCTTCTAGTTGGCCAGGTGGGACTCAGCAGGATGGAGAGCTTTGATTGGCTTGTAGATACTCAGTAAAGGCTTTTATTTTCAATTGGAATTGCTGGAAGCGGGGGTATCCACTGGGTGAAACTCAAGATGGTGGCCACAGCTCCACCTCGTTTTTTAAATGTGCCACCAACTCAACTTTTTTGACCCTACCTTGTAGATGCTCCTGGCTGAAAGGAATGACACATATAAAAGCTTGGGTAGCCTAGATCTGACAAATATCTTCTGACAGCAAGTTGAAAATTAAAGAAACACATGTAATTTTATTATGAGCTCCCACCTGCATGCAAGTTGATTTTATTTTTTGAAGCCTGCACACTCTCTGCAATTATCTGGTTTCTCTCTCATTCTGGCATTCAACTCTCTGAAAGCATTCTCTTACTGGAAAAAAAAATCAGAGTTTTTTCTCTTAATCTAAGCAAGTGAAAAACATCCCATTCCCCTTTCTCTGCCCTTGCAACTTAGGCAAACAAAATAGTAGATAGGAAACAGTTAGATAAGATTGCAAAACTAAATAAACCTGGATAGCATCAGTAAGACTGGGGAAGTGTTTATTTTTGTAGGTTATTCTGGGAAATGGTTGATGGAAGGCTAATGGATTTGGTGGGGGGAGGCAAATAAACCACCTTCCTTAGTGATCCATTCCAGCTTCATCCTTCAAAAAAGAACGGATCCTGTGCTCTCCTAATTTACAATCGCTGGCACTCCTGTGTGCTTTATGGTTATGCTGTGGATAAAACACCTTTTGTGAAAAAATTTTGAAGGCCATATTTTGGGGTGTCAGAGGATGAGAGCATTCATAACCGTTCCATCAGCCTCATGCCACCAATCGCATGGAGAGAGGGCGCGAGCGTGCACAGCTCACTAAAGAATTGCCTATGGGGTCCACCATGTGCAACTTTTGGTGAAGCTAGAAAGCTGCCCTTTCTGGGAACACATTTGTCCCTCTCTGATCCTATTTGAATTTGCTGGAGAATAATTGGCTGTTTCTTTTCCCCAGGGCACCAATGCCTCTGCTCTGGAAAAAGACATTGGGCCAGAGCAATTTCCACTCAATGAACACTACTTTGGGCTGGTCAATGTAAGTATTATTACTCCATTCTGCCTTCCCTAACTTGGGCCCTTCAGATGTGTCAGATGTCAACTCCCCACATCCTTAGCTAGCAATCCTTTAGCCAAGCTGGCTGGGGATCATAGGAGTCTGTATGCAGCATAACCGAAAGGCATAACCAGGGTGGGCAACGTTGATTCTAGAGATCATTGTCCTCTGCAAAGGATCGCTTTGCAGGTATGAAGGTTAAAATGGGACAGGGGTCTGCCTGTAAGTTCAGGAATCTGTTAAAAATTTGTAAACAGGTTTGACCGAATGTGGATGTGAGTTCAGTAAAATTGAAATAGAGGATGCAGATGTAGATGCAAGTCGCATTTTCATGTACGTGCAAAGAACATACTGTACTTAATATGAAGGTCTGAAAGGGCAGCAAGGGAATTTACCAATTCATTAAGGGACCCTTCTGATCAAAACGGAGAGCAACTTAATCGCCATTTGATTGCCAAATCAAATGGCAATTAAGACAGCCTGTAATCTTAATTCATTGATTGATTACTTGAGTAATTAATTGGCAGGGGTACGGTAATAAGGAGCAAGCCGGATTGATATTCTGATGTTGCATTACCTGTTTCTCCATTACTTACTTATCTGTACACTTACTTGCAGTTTGGCAACACGTGCTACTGTAACTCCGTCCTGCAAGCCCTGTACTTCTGCCGGCCGTTTCGGGAAAATGTGCTGGCATATAAGGCCCAGCAGAAAAAAAAGGAAAATCTCCTGACTTGTCTAGCAGACCTTTTCCATAGCATTGCTACACAGAAGAAGAAAGTTGGGGTGATTCCTCCCAAAAAATTCATCTCAAGGTTACGGAAGGAGAATGGTACGTGTAGATCCAAGCAATCCAAGCCAATGGTCAGTGGACCGGCCCCCATAACTTTTCAGGGTGCTGGTCTGATACTCTACATGTCACATAGTTTAGGTGTACCATATGTGAGCTGCAAAAAACTGGATGATCACTAGTGGGAGGCACAGAGCTTTCTGTATCATTTCCCCGTCACGTAGCAGTTATTTGTGCTTTTACAGCCCAGTTGTTGTTGTTTGTGCCTTCAAGTCAGTTTTTTGACTCCTGGCGACTGCAAGCTTTTTCGGAAGTGGTTTGCCCTTGCCTGCTTCCTAGGGCTGAGAGAGAGTGACTGGCCCAAAGTCACCCAGCTGGCTTTGTGCCTAAGGCAGGACTAGAACTCGTGGACTCCTGGTTTCTAGCCTGGTGCCTTAACCACTAGACCAGCCTGGCTCAGCATTAGTGGCATACAGCCCAGGTGTGCTTCTAATCCTTGTGCAGTCTTGGCCAGCTTGTCCCGGCTTAGGTCTCCGCCCCACCTAGGCCAGGGAACGTGAGAAAGTCAAGGGCAGGAAGTGACTGCTCCTGCAAAGAGCTGCAGTGCGCGCCTTTCCTGTCTTGGGGGCCCTGGGGCCACTCTTCCCCAGGGCCCTTTCAGGAGAGCTGACAGAGGCAGCATTTTGCAATTCTCGTGGGGTGCATGCTACAGGTCGCCTTTGCTGTGTTGCATACAGTTGGGATGTAAAAGAATTGAGCCACAGATTATGCTAGGACTGAATTTAGATCTTTTTCTCTCGTTGGATCCAAGGTGGGACAAATCCTAGCAGGAACAAAATCCCTTTTTGACATGCGTGAAGTGGCTTAGACATTTCTTTCTTTTGCTGTGAAAAATGTCCTTCGCCCAGAGGTTGCCTCACCCAACGCACTTCCTGGAAAACATCATGAGACCCCCACGGCATCCGTATGCAGAATTCATGATCTGCCATTGAGCCACGGCTGATAGGATCCTAAAGTTTGCCAACTGTCCTGACTCCCGATGCCAGCCACAGCCTTGGGCACTGGGACAGTAAGGTTGGAGCCTGGGGACTGAAGGGATGAATGGGTATACAGGTAGTCCTCGCTTAACAACCACAGTTGGTACTGTCATTTCAGTTGCTAAGCGATGCGGTCATTAAGCGAATCCAACCCAATTTCACCACCGTTTTTGCAGTGGTCATTAAGCGAATCACCATGGTCATTAAGCAAGCCATGTGGTCATTAAGAAAATCAAGTGGTTCCCCATTGATTTTGCTTGCTGGAAGCTGGCTAGGAAGGTCGAAAATGGTGATCACGTGACCGTGGGACGCTGTGATGGTCATAAATGTGAACTGGTTGCTGAGCACCCGAATCACGATCACGTGACCATGGGAATGCTGTGACGGTCGTAAGTGTGAGGACACACCTGTAGTTATGGGTTGAGCACCTGGTTTTTCTTTATTTTATTTTTTTCCTTTCATTCTTTTCTTTCTGTATTGGTTTTATTTGTGTCTTAATCACTATTGTTAGCCGCCCAGAGTTGTGTGTGCTACAAGATGGGCGGCTCCATCCATCTTTTAAATAAATCAATAAGAATACGCCCTTTCCTTTCCTCTTTTTTTTAACAGATCTCTTTGACAACTACATGCAGCAGGATGCTCACGAGTTTTTGAACTACTTACTAAACACCGTTGCCGACATTCTGCAAGAGGAGAAGAAGCAGGAGAAACAAAATGGCAAACTGAAAAACGGAAACATGAACGAAGCAGAAGAGAACAACAAGCAGGATCTCACCTGGGTGCACGAGATTTTTCAGGGGACCTTGACCAATGAAACAAGATGTCTGAACTGTGAAACCGTAAGCACTGGCAGGGTTGGCACAAGAGTTACCGGTGAACGACTAGATAATCTGCACCTAGTCAGAGAAGTCTGTACGTTTATGAAGTCATTGAAATGCAGGTGGCTCGTGTTGGTGAAGTCAGCATTTGTTTATTCATTACGTGTGTGTTTGGGGCCACTTATCTAGTGCACTGTCCCCATTTATTGTAAATATTATTTTTAAAAGGACTGGTGATCCCCCAGTCCGGTCTCTTTATACGTGCAAAGAGCATGTGCACGTAATTTTAATATAAATATCTTTTAATATACAAATATCTATGCCAGGGCTTTCCAAAGTTTTTCCCGCGGCGACACACCAACCGGCGTTGGTGTGTCGCCGCGGGAAAACCCAGAAGTGCCGCCGTTGCGGCAGCGTGCAAAAACCCGGAAGCGCTGCTGCCGCTTTCTGGTTTTGCACGCTGCAATTGGTGTGTCGCCGCAGGAAAACCCGGAAGCGCTGATGATGATCAGCGCTTCCGGGTTGTATGGCGACACACCAGACTGTGTGTGGCGACACACTTTTGTGTCGCGACACACAGTTTGGAAAGCTCTGATCTATGCAAACAGCATGTGTACGTACCTTTTAATGTACAAATATCTATGCAAACAGCATGTGTACATACCTTTAATATATCAATCTACAGCTTTGGAAAAGGTATATAGATTAAGTCTGTGCACACCTGAAAGTGATTTGGAAGATGTGCTTCAGACTTTGCACAAAGACAGCCCTTGACCCCTGCTAAGTGAAGCAGCCATGTCTTTTTCAGGCTTCTGCGTGAAAAAAGATGCCACCAATTTAAGAAGTCAACTCATTTAAGTGTATCTTAAGCAGAGTTGCCTTTCTTCCGGTGTTTGGGCAAAATTGTGGCTGCTGTAATCAGAGCAACCAATCTAAGGCAGCCGCTAGATGGCAACAAAGAGATATGGAGAAATCTAACTTTTTGATGTCATCTAGCGTTACCCAGATGTTTTTTAGCTCTGATGTGGCCGCGCTGCTTTAAGAATAGCAGAGAAGGGCTGTGTTTGCTTGAAGTTCGAGAATCATTTCTGAAGTGTGTAGCTTCAAATCCAAACAACTTGTTTTGCTACAACACCAGGCTGGCTATGGCACCTGATGGAAAAGCAGACTCTTACATAGCCACTATACATAGCCTCCTTTCGGTATGTCAGATACAGAATTAAGTTAGAATTATTTGTCTTCAGTGAAAGTTGACTGAAAGGAATAATAGCCAGAGGAGTGCTTCAAGCTGAAAAGCAGTGGGTATGAAACTTTAATGCTATAATGAATTAACTTCTTGCCATTCCCTAGATCAGTGGTTCTTAAACGGGGGGTAATTTGGACATATCTCGGGGGTAATGGAGCAATTTGTAATTGCTTGTTTGTGAGTCAAAGACCAATTTGGGACTTTTGGTTGTGTGAAACAACAGAGTCTGGGTGTTTATTTTGGAGGGGGGGAATGATATTATTCAAGATCGGGGAAAGGGTTAATTGGGTCAAACAGCTTAAGAACTACTGCCCTAGACATTTGTTTTTATTTACTTCAGACCTTTTAAGCTATTCTTCCTGGTTTTGCCCTCTGTGAAGCAATACACCAATATAACTTAACACGGCCTATATTTTCTTAACTTGCTTCAGGGTATGGCTTTATAGTCCTTCATTATGGCTAGTCAGTCATCATAATTGAAGGATTCAGACTAACATTCAGTCCTGAGTCACACTTTAAGCCATAGCAGGATTTATTTCTTTTGGGATGGATGTAATGTGGGAATCCATTTGTTCTGGCTTGAAGGAAGGAGGGCGATCTTGGCATGGCCTCTTAATTTAAGGGGATATTAAGGCTACCACGAGGGTGAGGCTTTAGGACCCGTGAATGGGCAACATTTTCTGGACCTCCAGATAATTCAGTGTGACCTTTTCTTCAGTTTCTAAATCAACAGCACTTTGGGATTTACATTACACCTTATTTTGGTTCCTTTATTATATATTTATTTTTATTTATTTATTTTCTGTCCCGCCTTTATTATTTTTTATAAATAACTCAAGGCGGCAAACATACCAAATACTCCTTCCTCCTCCTATTTTCCCCACAACAACCACCCTGTGAGGTGAGTTGGGCTGAGAGAGAGTGACTAGCCCAAAGTCACCCAGCCAGTTTTCACGACTAATTATAAAAGTATAAAATAAAATTTGGGTTAGAGTTACGTTGAATACACAATTATAGTTACAAAATCTGAACCATGGTTAGATGTTATCCCTGCATTGGACCACAAATACTGTACAAATCTGTGTCCCTAGAAATTAATTTGGTAATAATTTGCGTTGGGGAAGTTGCCTGCCCCACTGCTTCAGTGATACCGTAAGATCTGATGACGCGCTGTTACCTTCCAACCGAAGTGGTACCTATTCACCTACTTGCATTTGCATGCTTTCGAATTCCTAGGTTGGCAAGAGCTGGGGCTAGTGCGGGAGCTCACTCCGTCACGTGGGGCTAGGGATTCGAACCTCCGAACTTGCGATCTTCCGATCGACAAGCCTGGCGTCTTACCCGCTGAGCCACCACGCCCCTTACTACTCTTCTATGATATCTACCCTTAAATTACCCTTCTTCTAGGATATCTACCCTTAAATTAAGATGTTGTAATGCTTTAAAATGCTATTAAATCTTCTTGTTTTTGTGGCAGGTTAGTAGCAAAGATGAAGATTTTCTCGATCTCTCTGTTGATGTAGAACAGAACACGTCAATAACTCACTGTTTAAGGTAAATGCGTTTTCACAATGGGGAGCATCTTTTTTGCTTCATAGTCATTAAAGATTAGCGGGATGTGAAAGAAAAACGTTATATGGTGTTTCAGAATGATGTAGCGTAAGTCAAATAAAGAAATATAAATGAAGCTTTTCTTGGCAGGCAGGAAGTCAGAGTATACATGTCATAACAGAATATTTGGCAAAAGACTGATGCTTTTGAATGCCTCTGTTATTTGCTTCAGAGAAGTCCCATCAACTGTAATAGGATTAGTCAGAAGCAAATAGTTCGAGAATAATATACACAAAAAAGAAACCAACTTGGAAAGTCATCTATTATTTGTCAATCCAAGAGCCTTCTATTAAATAATATAAAGTATTTGCTCCCAAGCTTTAGAAACTGTACTTATCACAGCATTTAATTATACAAAAAGTTCTTAGCATCCATTAAATCCCGTTGAATTAAATACAGCATTTAATTTATATAGATTGACCAGAGTACTACTGACATAAGAAGAGACATGTTAAAGTCTTTCTAAGCTAAACACCTGTTTAAGTTTTCTTGTCAGAATCAAACTTGGGCAATACTAGTGTTCCTTCTTCCCGCTTGATCAATTGATTTTCCTGCTTGATTTTATTTCCCGCTTGATCAATTGCTTTAGCTCAAGGGTCGGAAATGGCGGCTCGCGAGCCAGATGCGGCTCTTTGGCCCTTTGAGTGTGGCTCTTCCGCAGCTGAACTCACCCCCGCCCCTTCCACGTGATAGGCCCCCGCCCGCAAACCCCGCCCCCTGGCTCTCGCACTGAGCGAGGCCCGGCGCGGCAGGGAGGCAGCGCCATCTCCAGCCGCAGCAGCCCCTGCGCGGAGAGAGGCAAGCAGGCAGGTAAGCGGGCAGGCCTCGTTTCCCGCCCCCCATCATCATCTTCGCTCAACGCGGGCGGGCGGAAGCGGCCGAGGGGGGCGGGCCCGGCGGCGGAGGCCAGGGCTGCCCGCTTACCTGCCTGCCTGCTTCTCTCCGCGAGGCCCCCGATCCGGCTTGGACCCCGGGAAGGCAGCGGAGGGCCTCGCGGAGGGAGGCAAGCAGGCAGGTAAGCGGGCAGGCCTCGTTTCCCACCCTCCATCATCTTCTTTCTTCAACGCGGGCGGGCGGAAGCGGCCGAGGGGGGCGGGCCCGGCGGCGGAGGCCAGGGCTGCCCGCTTACCTGCCTGCCTGCCTCTCTCCGCGAGGCCCCCGATCCGGCTTGGACCCCGGGAAGGCAGCGGAGGGCCTCGCGGAGGGAGGCAAGCAGGCAGGTAAGCGGGCAGGCCTCGTTTCCCACCCTCCATCATCTTCTTTCTTCAACGCGGGCGGGCGGAAGCGGCCGAGGGGGGCGGGCCCGGCGGCGGAGGCCAGGGCTGCCCGCTTACCTGCCTGCCTGCCTCTCTCCGCGAGGCCCCCGATCCGGCTTGGACCCCGGGAAGGCAGCGGAGGGCCTCGCGGAGGGAGGCAAGCAGGCAGGTAAGCGGGCAGGCCTCGTTTCCCACCCTCCATCGTCTTCTTTCTTCAACGCGGGCGGGCGGAAGCGGCCGAGGGGGGCGGGCCCGGCGGCGGAGGCCAGGGCTGCCCGCTTACCTGCCTGCCTGCCTCTCTCCGCGAGGCCCCCGATCCGGCTTGGACCCCGGGAAGGCAGCGGAGGGCCTCGCGGAGGGAGGCAAGCAGGCAGGTAAGCGGGCAGGCCTCGTTTCCCACCCTCCATCATCTTCTTTGTTCAACGCGGGCGGGCGAAGAGCGGCCGTGGGGGGGGCGGGCGGCAACGACAAGCGGCGCGCTTCAGGCTTTCAGCGCTGGAAGGCGGCCTCCTTCCAGCGCTGAAAGCCTGAAGCGCGTCGCTTGTTGTCGCCGCCCGCCCCCCCCCCCCACGGCCGCTCTTCGCCACAGATCCCACCGGAGCTGATCTCCCTGGACCCCGGGCAGCTGGGCCGGGTGGACGCCCTCTACCGACCGCAAACCCCGCCCCTTCCACGTGATTGGCCCCCGCCCGCAAACCTCGCCCCCTTCCATGCGAATGGCCCCCGCCCGCAAACCCCGCCCCCTTCCACGTGATTGGCCCCCGCCCGCAAACCCCGCCCCCTGGCTCTCTAGCATTTCAAAATGTGCACGAGCATGTCAAAATGGCTCCCGGCATAAAAAGTTTGCCGACCCCTGCTTTAGCTCCTTGGGCAGGTAAGTTACCTGGCCTTATCTGAAAGGACACATTTTATTCTGGGCTTAATTTTGAATACAGTGGGCTCCATCCAGATGCTTTGATGTCCTTAGGTAGGGTTGATGCATGATGCAATATTTTCTCAATCGGCTGCAGCTTGAAGTATTGATAATCTGGGAGACTGCTTTGCCTACCTCAATGTTTTTCAGTGTTTAAACTTGGCGACTTTAAGACGTGTGGACTTCAACTCCCAGAATTCCCCAGCCAGCTAATGCTGGCTGGGGAATTCTTGGAGTTGAAGTCCACACGTCTTAAAGTTGCCAAGTTTGAAAAACAGTGGTGGAAGCCCTAAAATAGGCTTCAAGCAATCTAAAGAAACAAGCAAACCTTCTTATCCCAGCCTCTTCCGCCTCCAAGGCAAAACAGCGAAACAAAACAAAACTCTGAAATCTTGAAATTTACATTGGGGAAAAAATCACAGGAAAAAAACCAGGTGGTTTGAGTTTGGGAAACCATGGGCTATCGTAACAGACTGGGTCTTCACTTGCCCCAGGGAGTTAAATGGAGACCGTTTGAGTTTCTTTCTAACGTTTTCTCCTTTCCTGTCCTTCGTTCGTGTTTCTCTAACTGTTACCCCATAGTTTCTCCAAGGTCATCTCTAGGGCTTTCTACAGTTTGTCAGTCTTGGGAAGACGCCGATCATTTTTACCTGGCGTCTTTTCTTGCTTTTTACTTTTTTTATGTGCAGGTTTCTGTTTTATGCCTTGCCGGCCACCCCAAATTGGGTGCCCATATGCATCTGTCAAATAAATGAATACATAAAGAAATTGCAGAAAGGAGGGGAGCACGTTTATCCGTGAACTGGCACCTGTGTAACGGCATCCCAGCCCTGCCGTTGGTGGGCGCACAGGTGTTGAGTGAGGCAAGATAATTTCCCTGCTCAACAGCTGATCTGAAGCTACAGTAAAGCCAGGCGTAATAAACAACTCACAACCAGGTCTGTGCTATCCCAAAAGGTCTTAAAAGTGGTACCTCTTGTTACTTTTCAGAGACTTCAGCAACACAGAAACGTTGTGTAGCGAACAGAAATACTACTGTGAGACCTGCTGCAGCAAACAGGAGGCTCAGAAACGGTATGTGAAAGATGCTTGTCTCGTCTCTGTGCGGCTTAAGTTGCTGCCTTGGGGCAGATTTTAAAGCAGCAATTAAAACAAGTTGGCATCTTTTTGGCTTTAGGTCCCTGCTGAAGAGAGAGTATTTTTACTGTATAGTTTCCTCAACATATGTTGGAATAAAATTTCAGATAAGGCACAGTGCTGCCTGTTTTGTTAAAATAAAGTTTCTGTTTACAGAAAGGTTTTATTTATTTATGCCTGTATTCATCCAGAATCTCTTCCTGCTCAGCCTCTAAACCCAGCTTGTTCCCGTCACACGATTCCCTAATCTCTTCTGGATCCTGGATCTCTAGGTCTGTTACTTCGGATTATAGATCTAGTCATTATGATGCACTCCCTAACAAACTTCGCAGACACCCAGAATGAAAGGTGATAGTCATCCAGAACCTCCATTGATGTATTTACTGGTCCATGGACTGCAATAAAAGTCCATCTTATTTTCTTCAGGGCACAAACACATATTAGCCATTAGAACTGCTAAATTTATAATTCAACTGAGAACATGTTTTATAGAACACATTGGGATAGCATGTAAAAGTGATGCATTTATCTAAACACACATTGTTTAGTGTGTTTTTTTGTACTCATACTTTTGTATTCTATTTATCTCATTCTTTTTTTTCATTTATCTTATCTTACTCTATTTTACCTCATCTTACTTCATTTTACCTTATTTTATTCTCCTTTATTGTGGTTGATGCCCATTGTTTCTTGATATGGTCAATTGACTAGTCAAGCTATCCAATATGATATGATACCAGTCCATGGAATGTTGTAGGAGGAACAGAAACACAAATATTTCCTTTGTTCCCTTGATGGTAATAACTGGCCCATGTGAAAATCCAGCATATTTCTCCTTCCCGGTGTCTCTCAAAAGTTGGTTCTCCACAAGCAGGAGAATGAGATAATAGAGTCATAAAATCACAGTTTGCAGACGGCGCATACCATTTGACTTCCCCCTCATGGTAATGCATTTTCTTCAGGAACTCTGTGTTTATGGTTAATTTCCAGCTCAGGTTTTCTTCCATGGATTATGCACAGTTCTTTCTGCTCCCTTTTTTTAATCCTCACATCCCTGTAAGGTAGGTTAGGAATGTTGCTGGTTCTCCTTGCAAGCAGAAAGCAAGCATGTCCAAGAAGGAGACTGGCCCACTCTCTCCTCATAGTGCTACCATGAGAGTCTTTTTTCCTATGTTTAATTTTGTAAACACAGGAAATTTCACTAAACAGTATCTTCCAACTATAGTGTGGAGCAATACAGTCTTTGCTCTATTTTGGGGCTCTGCAATCTTATTCTCATCCTTGTTCTGCTGCATATCCAAAAACACTTTGTTGGGCAGGACCCATCAGTTTCCTGCATAATGGATTCCCCAAAGATCTGTGCACGGATCCAGTTTCCCTACCAGGAACCAAGAAGCTGTTCAATCCTTTGAATGTTCAAGTTGATTCACATCTCTTATATCTGTGATGCTTTGGGGGGGGGGGAGGATGAGGAGAGGGGATAAACAAGCATTTTATTGTTCTGAACAGCCATAGATTTTGTTTTAAAAGAAGTGGGGCGGGGGGAGTCGAACAACTTTTTCTAAGTAAAAGTGCTAATTATTATTGGGAGGAGGAGAAAAGAGTCAGGTTTGGAGTATAAGTTTAATGACAGATGATTGTAAATTATTCCCCCACCCACCTGTAGAATAAAATGCTGTCTGTGTGCCTTCCATGTATGTTGGGACTACACCATTCAGAATTCCCAGCCACCATGCCCAGGGTGCCTCATGGTTAGGGGAGTCCCAAGACACCTAGAGGATCTCCAGTTAGGGGAAGGCAGATCAGAGGGCGCCATCCTTCATTCCGTATTCCTCTTTTGCCTTTGTAGGATGAGGGTTAAGAAGCTGCCAATGATCCTTGCCTTGCACCTGAAGCGGTTCAAGTACATGGAGCAGCTGCACCGGTACACCAAGCTCTCTTACCGGGTGGTCTTCCCTCTGGAGCTGCGACTCTTCAACACATCTGGGGAGGCCATCAACTTGGACCGCATGTATGACTTGGTGGCTGTTGTCGTTCACTGCGGCAGGTAAATTGCACTCCGTGCTCTGACGGGAAGTAAACCTAAGGGGTGAGGGATAGTCTTCTCTCTAAAGCTAAACTCAGCTGATCAAGTGCCTGTCGATCTGGAAGCCAAATAAAGTTCCCTTCTCCTGCCCAGAAGAGGTTTTTTTATATATATATCCAGGCATTCCTGAAGCATTCAAAAGTAGGCAAGCATTGTTTGATTGATTGGCTGATTGGTTGATTATTGCAGAAAATAAATTGGTTGTGTAGAAAGGGAGAAAGAAAAGGGAATTAAGTTGCTCGTTTTCGGAAGGAGGCGATAAGGCTGCTGGATTGGTCTTTAAAAAAAAACCCCACCTGCATTTTAGTGAGAAAGAAAGGAATGAGAAGGGTGCTTCTCTTTTCCATCCTCCAGATTCTTTTTCATCAGGCTACGGATAGTCCCAACATACAGTATGTCACTGTTCTGTTCCTGGACTTTTGCGTAGATGAGTCACCAATTTTGTGCATACTCAAACGATTGCTCACCATGTTTGTGCATGAGCAAAATCTGGCTGGCGAGCATTACTTCCTTAACATAAAGACAAGGTCACATTAAACATGTCTTGCGTAACCCAAACATTACCCCCATAGACCTGTAAAATGCTCAGGTTTGGAAATGAACCACCTCATAGGAGTAGCTGATCTCTTTTGCGCATTCCCCAAAGTTGGACTTCCTTCCCATCATGAAAGCATTGAATGGAGCCTTCTACCTATTCCAGGAGCATGGCTTAGCTGATAACAGCTGTCAGAGAGATGTTTTCTATGTCAACTGCTATCTTATCTTTTGGAGGACTACAGACTGACTTGGTGAGAAGGAAGGAAAGAAATATTTGTCTGTGCCGGAGACAAATAGTTGAGGAAATAAACACTTACTTGTACTCTGTTTTTAAGCTTCTTCAGACAACTGATGGCTGATTGATAGGTGCAGAACGCTGGACTAGACATTCTGGTCTCATCCTGCCAAACAGGGGAACACGGCTATTTCAGTTTCTGAGCAGTTTGTTAATTTAGGAACACTTCTGATCCTCAGTCCAAAATGCCTCCAGGTCACATTTTCTCATTGGCTGGGGTGAGCCTTAGGGGCTCAAGAGTTTTGCAAATTTGCCTTGGATGCTTTGGATAATCACGCATAATGTCTTTAATGCCAAGAATAAGACGGTGGAGATTTGAATTCATTAAGGGCCCTTGTTAGAAAATATGCTCCTGTGCATAAGCTGAGGGCTGAAAGAATAACGAGGAATGAAGTTGCAGAACATCCCATTAAAAGTAAAATAAAATGCTCATGATAATAGTTGATCTGGATGCAGGTACGTAGCTCACCTACCATCCAATGGTAGCAGATGTTCATTGTATTCAAAGTAAAAGCTTTGAGTAAAAGGTTTATGAAGAGTTTTTATTTTATTTATTTATTATTGAAATTTCTATCACCGCCCATCTCCCCCCAAGAGTTTCCTGAAGACAGAGAAAACTCACTTCTGTCTAAACTACATCTTGAGGAGAGGGTAGTCAGAGATAGAGACAGGACGTTTCCTTTGGTTCTTAAATCTAGAGATTCCTTTCACTAAAAATAGGCCAGGTGAGAAATAGACACAGGACCAGCATGTGAAGATCCTGCCCTTGATCTGTCTCTCATAATTGGCCCTGTTGGCCCAAATAGCTCCTAGGTGCAAAGAGAATATTCAATCCCCAACAAAAATAAAGGTCGAAACATCGTTTTTCAGTGAAGGGATGTTCTGTTCGTTTTAAATGAATACAGAATGCAGAAGTCCACATGGTCTTTTAAAAAGATCAGAAAGTCTTATGGCCTGCCTGCATGACATGGAAAATCAGCACCTGGGAGGGGGCCTTGAATTTTTTGACACTCCTGGTGGTAAGCAGACAGTTGATAGAAATAATGAGAAAGCGGGGGGGGGGTGCGTTTGTTTCATTTATTTATTGTACAACTTTTCTATACCGCCTACTTAAACAACTCGGCGTTGAAGCACAACTGACACCAACTGATGATGGCTAACAGCTACAGTGGCGAGAAGATAGATTCTCCAAGGGAAAGGCCCGTCCGGTGCCCATTGCAAATGCTAGAGCTGGCTCTGGGCAGAAAACAAGATTTAACAGCTGAATCTGTTTACAAATGGTTGCTTAGTGCAGTAGGAAGACTGGAAGAAAGCTGGCTTCCCACTTCGGCTGTTTACACTGTGTTTGGAAAAGGGTGGCTGAATATTCTATATAAAAACATTTCACCACACTGAAAACTAGAAGTTGGGTGTAATGTTTAAAGATCCATTTGGTTTGTTTGTTTTTTAGCATACTCAATCTGGACTGCACAGCAGAGCCCCCCCCCCCCCCCTTTCCTCCACTCAGCCTGGTAGGCAGTCCTGAAGCCCCTGTGCTGGTGCTTTTTCCAGACCCTTGAAAAATGTTGATTCTAGCCGAAGGACCCTACTTTATGCTCCCGGCATCTGTTTGATATATTCATGGGACTGTTTGGTAGGATTTAGTCATACGAAGTCCCAAAGAAAAAGGAATCCCTGCCTGTTCTAACATCCCAGACCACTGTTGTCTAAACAGCTCTTTCAAAGTATTTAGATATTCTCTGTGTCTGTAAGGTAACTCCGTGGAGCCTGGAATTGAGACGGAGGAAGAAAGGTGCCAATGAGAGCTCATCTCCTCTTGCAAGATGGCAGCAGGAGAAGAAATGAGGTCTATAAATGCAGATGGTCTGGAGAGCCAGTTTGGTGTGGTGGTGAAGGCACCAAGTTAGAAACCAGCAGACCATGAGTTCTAGTCCCACCTTAGACATAAAGCTAGCTAACTGGGTAACTTTGGACCAGTCACTCTCCCAGCCCTAGGAAGAAGGCCATGGCAAACCACTTCCAATGTTGCCAAGGAAACTGCAGGGGCTTGTCCAGGTAGTTGCCAGGAGTCAAGACTGACTTGAAGGCGCCCATACAAACCACTTCCCACACCTTCCCTCCTGTGCCTTCCCTACTTCTTCCCTTTTTTGGTCCACTTGCCATTAGAACACTGGTGGCATCAGTTGAACCTGGAGGCTTGTATGGAGAACTTTCACCTGCAGGGCTCTCTATGTGTGTGTGAAAGAGGGAGGGAGAAAGGGATTCACTGTCACCCCTGGCTTCTGCGACAACCTTCTAGGAAGAAGAGGATGTCAGCATGGATGTTTCTTATATTACTTTTATGTTTAGGAAGTTCTCCAGGATCTCTCTCTGGTTTTTAAATTTGTGGGTTTTTTCTTCCTTCCTTCCTTTTTAGTGGCCCTAACCGTGGACACTATATCACCATTGTGAAAAGTCATGGCTTCTGGCTTTTGTTTGATGATGATATCGTAGAGGTTAGTACACCAATGATTTTAAGCAAAAATACAGAGCCTTAGTTCAGCCTGTTTATCTGATACAGCATTTCACTTGCTGAAAGTAAAGTCTTTATTGTTCTAAGGCAGTGTTTCTCAACCTTGTCAACTTTTAAGACATATGGACTTCAACTCCCAGAATTCCCCAGCCAGCATGGAAGGAAGTACAATAATATCCCTCTTTTGCAGAGCAAACTTTTCCTTGTGATTTGGAGGAACCCATGTCTTCCTTCCATGTTTTTTTCAGAGGCATCTTCAGGGAGTGATTAAAAAAAGTCAAGATGGCAGCCACAATAGTACAATCAAAGCAGACACATGTAAAACCCAGGCGGAACATCGATTACACTGCTGCGACCATTGTCTTGACTTTTTTGACCAGGTAGTCCTCACTTAATGACCATTCGTTTGATGATGGTTTGGACTTACAACAGCGCTAAACCCAACTTGTGAGTGGTCCTCGCACATCCTACAGTCACGTGATTGCCATTTTCAACCTTCCTAGGCAGCTTCCGGCAAGCAAAATCAATGGAGAACTGTGTGATTTGTTTAATGACCGCCACAAAAATGGTCGTAAAATCAGGTTGGATTCACTTAACGACTGCATTGCTTAGCAACCAAAATTCTGGTCCCAATTGTGGTCATTAAGCGAAGACTACCTGTACCATGTGGATACCGCTGGCCCTTTACAGCAATTTGTATCTTACAAATTATAACTCTGCTTCTAAGGAAAGTTCCACCTTGGAAGTTCTGAGGATGATTTTATTTGCTTTATATTATCAGATCACAATCTTAACATTTGCAGAAGAGCTGCAGAATTTCTTACGGCTTCTATTGCTTTACACAGGAAAATATTAGCTTCATTTAAGGATTATGTAAAAAAAAATCTTTTTGTGTTGTTTTATGTATTTTTGTCACATGTTACTGACTGCATTAATGTTATCGAATCAGGAATCATTATACCAAGATGTCATTGTTATGAAGGGAGAAGAGGCAAAAGAAATTTATGCCAAGAATCAGTTGAATTCACATAAGAGAGACTTGGATGAAACAAAGCTTAATGAAGTTTGAGTTGTAAGACTTTCAGACCAGAGATACTCCAGAGATCTCAGTTGATCACAATCTTTCCAACAATGAGGGACAAATATATGCATACATTAAGTTCCTCTTAATTCTCAATTTCAGCAGTCTTGAACGTTTTGATAGCTTCTCTTTTTTTCCTGTTCTCCCCCCAGAAAATTGATGCACAAGCTATTGAAGAATTCTACGGCCTGACTTCTGATATATCAAAAAATTCAGAATCTGGATATATTTTATTTTATCAGTCAAGGGAATGAGTGGGAAGACTGTGGCTTTCTCCGTACTGGAGGGGATCCTGACCAACACTGTTAACTGACTACTCCGTAGAGCTGTCCAACACAGCCCATGCAGGAGCATTGCTAAAACTCCTAACTTACGACTAGAAGATTCTCCCATCCTAAGTTATCAAGAAAAAAGAACAAATGTATAGAGACTCATTTCATCAGCTGAATCCTGCTGAATTGAGGTATAATGTTGGATAGGTGTTTGCTTCACCATTAAGGACCATTTCTTCACTATTTCTGAAGTTCCATTCCTTTTCACCAGTGATTTGCAGACCATCCTGTGTGGAGTTCTTGACTTTCTTGGATGCTTCATGAGTGTTCCTCAACGATAAGATCTCACATAATGAGAGCAATCTATAAGGTAGCTGCTAAGGTCCCTATCAGAGCAGGTGGCTCATTACTGATCCCCAGAAGGAAGGAAGGAAGGAAGGAAGCTGCATTTAAAGAAGCCAAGAATATGTTCCTCTGCAAGGAATAGGACCAGCTGAAGATCTTCACTCAAGCCACCCCTCCCAAATCAGGAACTATAATTGATACCAATTCCTTAAAGGAACATTTCCCAGCCTGTATACTTCTAGATGTTTTGGGGTGCAACTTCCATCATCTTTGAACTTTTCACATGCTGTTCAGGGCCGCTGGGAGTTGTTGTCTAAAACATCTGGGGGGCCCAGCTCAGGGAATGCTGATTTTTTTCCATCTGATTTGCCCCATAACTATAGTACTGATTTTTGACTGTAGGTGTAAGTGTATTTTAAAGTGCACATGTGCATTTTTTAATTGATGAATCCCAGTGAGCCTGGCCAAGCACATTATATAAATGAGTTTAAAGGGGCCTTGTGCTAAGTGCTTCTGAAAAGAGAGCAATGGATGTGAAAAGGGTTTTTGTGTCGTAGGAAATCTGAAATCATTGCTTTAAAGGTAACTGCTGCTCATGGTACGGGGAAAGGAAAGGTAAACATTTTCCCCAAGTTTTTGGAACTGGGATTGGACTGTGGATTATTTCACATGGTATTCTCCTTTAGAAATCTGTTCTTCCCCTGATCCTTCTAAGCTTTGGGTTATTGGAAAAGAAATCAAATTGGCAACCTTAAGACATACATTCACTCAAAGGGATTTTAGTCTTGAATCAAATCATGCTGTGGATGCAATTTCCTTGTTTATTGTGGGACAGCACAGATGAACCAAGCTGGCCCTTCAGATTCTAACCTAATAAAAGATTTAGGAGATTTGGCACTAAAGAAGAGGGGAAGCTATTTCTCCATATTAGTTTCATTGCAAAAGTTACAGCTTTGTTCTTCACCCAAAGAGATACCCAAAATTTGGTTCTTGCTTATTCAGATCTGTGCTTGTATCCGTGTCATGCATGTTGCCCAAGAGTTATGCGTCCAGTTAAGCAATAATGACCACAATCCAAAGTTCCATAATATTTAAACACACAAGCAGAATCCCATATGAGCAGGGATTTTCAGTTCTCTCTCGGAAGATTCAACAAGAGTGCATATGAGATCCTGCATGCTGCTAGATTTAAGTGAATAATGGTGCTGAGTCCCACAGAGTGCTAGATTTCAATACATTTCATGGGCTGCACAGAGAGCAAAATGGGATGGCATCTTCTGGAGTTTCCCAGGTTCTGTAGTATATCTCACATTTGCAGTAAGAGCCAATTCTTAGGTTCTGTCTCTTTGCATTTTTGTATGACCAAGAAATTGAAATTTGGACAAGTAGAATAGATTCCAATTTTGAATGCTCCCATTCAGTTCAGTGTGATAAAGTAAATGGAGGATAACTGACAAGATTGCTAAGGGAGGCACAGTATCACTCATACTTGACTAAAAGGTAAATTTAGCATCTATACTTTTGGTGTCCTTATAATCCTGCCTGAACTTTCTGTCCTAAGAAATAGAGGGTTGATTTGCAGTGGTCCCCATCAACTTTTATGTCATAGAATAAATGGGCTGCAATTGACAAGTGGGCTGTGAAGAAGCTAAACTATCTTTCCTTCAAAACTATATGGTCACCTCAGGTGCAGGACAGCTTTAGTTCTGACCCCAAATATGTTCCTGAATGAACCCTTGCACTTTCCTCCTGTAGAAGTGAAGAACTGGCAATCAGATCCAAGGGAAAAATACAATGCCGTAGTAAAAAACACCTTTGATGTAGCAGCTAAATATTGGGCTATCTTCATGCATCCCCAGCAGAAACTGTCATTTTTCCGGTGTGATAATTAAGATCAGTCCTCTTTGCAGGGATGAACCATGATTAGAGTCAACTGTCCTGCATATTAGCTACCACAAATTTGTGACCTTTTTATGATAACTTCGTTAATAATAGTATAATGGCGTGCGGCCTTTTTAAGTATAACACGTTGACTCAAGCAAATAGGGGTGTCCATAAGAGATCAAAAAAGTAAAAAACGGCAACCACGTAAAAATTGGGTAGGTGGCTGCCGCTCTGATTTTTTTGACCCCTTCCCCTGGATGCCCCTGCCAGCAAAATAAAGGACATAGAATGCAATCCGTTGAACTCGCGTGCAAGAGGTCTGTTGGATTTGTGGATCTAGGTCGGGATCTGTGTTTCAATTCAAGAGAGGAAATTCTAAAAGGGACACAAGCTCACAGCATTTCTTTCCCATGGAAGAAAGTGCATGTAATTATTAGAAAACAAGCCTGTTTAGTGCTTTCTGACTAGAGATCTAACATGAATTACTGCTGCTTATCCTCTCATTAATTACTGTTGGAGTTTTCATCTTGGTTTGTCTTCTGAGAGAAAATCTTCCTTTGCTGCACGTAGTAGTTACCTTTTTCACACAATGGGGATTTTACAGAATTCGTTCTTGCTAGATCTTGCATCTTGAACAGCAGAAGAATTCTGTGAAGCACTTTACTTGGGTGAAGAACCAAATCAGATACGTTTTTATCTTTAAGATCCAGTTAAATGTTTATTTCCCTTGTGATCCAACAGAAGAAAATGCAAGTCTAGCTTCCATTGGTTCATCCACCTCTGCATACAGACGCCAATATATTGTCATGAAATAGTGACTCTCAGCTCAATTCCAGGTCAAACATAATGATTTTAGCAGGTATTGCACACACATTTCTCCAAATGTCCATGTTCAGAAGAACTAGAAGCATGTTTTTTCTGATTCCCAAAAAACAAGCATATCTCATACTGGCATAATACTGTCAAAGATGCAAAGATACCATACGCTAAGTGTGGAATATAACATAAGAGCCCTAGTGTACAGCTGAAATAAAAAGATGTATAGTATTCATATCAAAAAGACCTCAGTTTTTATCTGTAGCTCATAAGCCACAGAGAATCATCCATATATACAGACACATCACTTGATTATTCCTGACAGCTGAACATGTGAATGGACTCGGGCCTGCTTGAGATAAAATGAGAAACTAGCATGTCACGCTGTACACTTCAGGTTTGCATTCTTCTTTATTTCCGCTGCGGCCAAAAGGAAGAGAAAGCAGGACCCCAGTTCCAGCTTAAACAAACCATAGTTCCCCAGGATATCAAACTAAGAGTTACAGTTTATTTAAGTTACAGTTAGGAAACCAGCTAAGATGGTTTGATCCTGATTTGAATTAGAGTTTTAGAGAAACCACTTTCTGAGTTTGAATATACAGGGGAACTATGGTTTGTTTATTTAAAACTGAACACGAAGGCCTTTGGTCTCCCCCTGCAATAAGAGAAGAGGGAAAGGGGAAAGGGGGTGATCCTAAAATTGACCATGGCTCATTTACTCGGCAGGAACTGGTTTCCCGTGTCATCTACAGGCCTCTGTAAGTATTGTACTTGAATCAATGATGTGAAAATTGTGTCTCTGGTGTCCATTCACAAGAGCAAAGAACCCCTTGATGTAGCAGTCATCAGGCGACCAGCAAGCCTGTGTAAACCAGTTCACAGCTAGTGTATTCCCAATCCACTTCTTGCATCAAAGGACATAAGCATGATGCTGCTTCTTACGTAGGTACTGAAATGATAAACGATGACGACCCTGTTTAACCAGGAACTGGAATCGAGGAGGTTGTGTGCACCAAAGGACACCTGAGTGAACAGGCAGTGTAGCGTTGACTGTGATGGGGTTGGGGTGTTGTCCTTTTGTGACTAAGGCGTTTCACTTGCGTTGCTACGTTGCACAGCATTTTCTGAGATGTGGCCATCACTTTTCTGGCTGGCCAGCTCTCTGGTTGTGATGAGTAAATGCACTTTCTAGTTTGGTGTTGATCAATGTAATACAGATGTTTTGTATGTTGCAAAGGTTGCTGCCAAACATTTTTAGAATATCTGTTCAACAATTTTTAAAAAAATAAAAAAACCTACCCTTGCTGTATAACTTGAATATTTGGAGCAGATGTTTTATGAACAGAAGTTTTGCATTACTGGAGATTAAAAAAAGAAAAGGTGAAAATTAGGAGCCAGGGTACATTTGTGACTTACAGTGAATAAGATATTATTTTTGTGCTATATAAGAAAGCTAGAAGAGCGAAATAACACTTAAGTATAATATACCAATTCCATGTTTGTCTTTCTGTTTCTCTATCTCACAATTTGAGGATAATAAATTATGGCATTATTATTATTATTATTATTATTATTATTATTATTATTATTATTTCAAGAGTAAATTTGAAGTGCTTGGTTCCTTAGGATATAATCCTAAACATGAGCTTCCTGACTCTTATCTATGAGCATGGGCTGAATTATGTGATTCCCTGTTTGTGCACCTCAGAAGTGTAGGTGGATCTGACAAGTGGATCACATGGAAAAATCCAGTCCCTTTCCACCTCAGTTACATCTTGTGACACCTACAGTACATAATTAATGTGGCCTTTATCAGAATCAGGGCATACCACTTCAACTTCACCAGCCTGCACCCTGAGTATGGTTCCTCAAAAACTCATTCCATTCCCTCTGGTGAACTCGCCCATCATTTTTGGTCACATGGGAAGGTGCAGCACACGTCCCCTGGTCTTTTGCACAATGCTCTGGCTTCCTCCACATTGCTGGGTTGAAGGTTGAAATCCCAAAGAGAAATGAAGCAATTATCCGGCTGTATTCTGCCTTGGTCAGGCCTCCCTTGAAGTACTTTGTTCAGTTCCGCACACCCCAGTTTAAAAAAGACAATGATAAGCTGGAGCAAGTCCAGAGAAGGGTTACCAAGATGGTGAAAGGGTGGAAACCAAGTCCTACAGGGAACAGTTAAAGGATGCAGAAATGCTTAGCTTGCAGAAGAGAACATTGAGGGGACATTAAGGTTGTCCAGATATCAGAAGGGCAGTCACATTGTAGAGCAGTGTTTCTCAACCTTTGCAACTTTAAGATGTGTGGACTTGTTGTTGTTGTTTGGTCATTTAGTCGTGTCCGACTCTTCATGACCTCATGGACCCTAGCACGCCAGGCCTTCCTGTCCTCCACTGTCTCCCGGAGTTTACTCAAATGCATGTTCATTTCATCGGTGATGCTATCTAACCATCTCATCCACTGCCGTCCCCTTCTCCTTTTGCCTTCAGTCTTTCCCAGCATCAGGGTCTTTTCCAGGGAGTCCTCTCTTCGCATTAGGTGGCCAAAGTATTTGAGCTTCAGCTTCAGTATCTGTCCTTCCAATGAGCAGTCAGGGTTGATTTCCTTTAGGATTGACTGGTTTGACCTCCTTGCAGTCCAAGGGACTCTTAAGAGTCTTCTCCAGCACCACAGTTCGAAAGCATCAATTCTTCGGCGCTCAGCCTTCCTTATGGTCCAACTCTCACAGCCATACATTACTACTGGGAAAACTATAGCTTTAATTATACGGACCTTTGTCGGCAGTGGACTTAACTCATAGCATTAGCATTAGCTGGCTGGGGAATTCTGGGAATTGAAGACCACACATCTGAAAGTTGCAAAGACTGAGAAACACTGTTGTAGAGGGTTAGGGCTTATTCTCACTTGTTCCAGAGGGCAAAACTGGAACTAATGGGATTAAATTTCCAAGGATGTAAATACAGAATAGACATTAGGTAGAACTTGACAGTAACAGCTCTCAATCAGTGGAATAGGTTACCGCAAGGAATGGTTTCTTCCTCTCCACTGTAGGCTTTCAATCAGGCTGGTTAGCCATCTGTCAGGGATGGTGTAACGAATCCTACATTGTGCAGGAGTTGGATTTGATGACCGCTTAGGCCCCTTCCAATGATGACTCTGTTTGACATGTTGAAAAACAAACGTTATAGCAGAGCTTTCCAAACTGTGTGTCGGGACACGTTAGTGTGTCGGCTGCAGTGTCTGGGTGTGTCACGGCTGTTGCTGCCTCCGAGCCCTGTCAGGATTCCGCGCAGTTCCTAGTGCCTGCCTTGTGCCTTGCTGCCTCCAAACCTGCCCTGCCAGGATTCCGCGCAGGTCCTAGTGCCTGCCTTGTGCCTTGCTGCCTCCAAACCTGCTGTGATTCCGCACAGGTCCTAGTGCCTGCCTTGTGCCTTGCTGCCTCCAAACCTGCCCTGCCAGGATTCCGCGCAGGTCCTAGTGCCTGCCTTGTGCCTTGCTGCCTCCAAACCTGCTGTGATTCCGCACAGGTCCTAGTGCCTGCCTTGTGTCCTGCTGTAAGAGTGTGTCACGAAATGATGCCCTGCTGTGTGTGTCGCGAAATGATGCATGTCTAAAAAGTGTGTCACCAACATGAAAAGTTTGGAAAGCTCTGCGTTATAGTATTGAGGAACTGATTAGCAATGAATTCTGAGAGTCTGTAAGAGCTTTATCCTGCTGTTCTTGCGGTTTTATTGTGAGGGATATGTCAGTGTGTGTGTTTAACTTTCATCACCAGCCCTTTTGGTAGGCGGCCCAAACATTTATTCCTAATTCTGCAGATTCATCTAAACTTGGCCTGTTTGCTAGCCCTATGTGGAGACCGACCCACCAGCTTCAGCGACCAGTTTGGGTTCTCTGAGAATAATCCGCCCTGGGTTTGTCTGAAGGTGGTCTGTTCTGATGCATTGTTGCTGAGATGATTGGAACAAGCGGTGGTGATGATTGCCCTCTGAGATGAGAACAGACCTCAACTGGTCTTTAAAATAGTAAATTTGAGAGGGAGCTTTCAAGAGATTTCTAGACTGGGGCATCAGCCCAAATATTTATTCTTTCCTCTACATCAGCCTTCCCCAATATGGTACTATCCAGATGTTTTGGATTTCAAAATCCATTATTCCCCATGAACACAGATAATGACAAGCTGGCTGGAGGTTTATAGGAAGTGATCCAAACCATTAACAGGATGCGAGATTTGTGCAGGATTTCAGAATGCAGGCAAGGGATACTATTCTATTGTGGCTTGAAAGCCTTTTTACACTATTCTCTATTTATGAACATGCATGGCCAAGTATTTCTGGTCTTCACTGTGAGATACGATCTTTACTGAGTATGCATTACTAACAACCAGAATCTCAACCTGCATGTATATTGACTGAGAAGACATAAGGAAACATTCAGCAAGAAGAAGAAATTGCATACATAGATGGTTTGTAAATTCTGTCACATCTGGCCATTGACCATGCTGGCTAGCAGTGATTAGAACCAGAATCCCACAGCTTCTAACAGATCTTTTCCCCTCCTGCTTGTGCAGTAAGATATAGTTGTGCCATTTGCAATGAGAGACATGTATACTGTATATGGAAGTAGAGGCTGTGAATGCTAGCAAAATGCTATAAACTGTTATGGCTAAAATAAAAAAAGAATTTATTTGTGGGACATCTCTCTGCCAGTAGATGTGACAGAGACCAGGTTCAGCTTCCTGGCTTGTATAATCCCATTGTACCTAAGGAAACTATTCCCTCCCCAGAACCACCCCCACCCCCACCCCAGTCCTTTCCTTGTTGAAAAGAAAGCATTGCAGAATAAAATTGACCAGCAGCAGTGGAGATCTAGCCCTGTAGGATTGTCTAAGGCAAATCTAATAAGGAAGAGACTATAATATAATGGCAAAACTGCAGACTGCATAGTCAATTAAGGGCATGCACCTGATCCCATCAATCTCACCTCTGCCCATTAACAAGAGACAATGGCTATTTCCAACACTTCTTCCCCCTCTAAAAAGCAGTTTCCCTTAAAAAGCAGTTTCCCTTAACAATCAAATTTATTCAGTTTTCCCTATATGGTCCCAAGATCCTGACAGAAAATCAGGGCCCTAGAATTTCTTGCTCTACAATTCAAATTCTTATAAAAGGTCTTACCTTTCTATTGTTCTCTGTTCCTCTTCCTTGTAAACTGGAACCCAACAATCACTGGGTAAGTAGTAAGTCTGTAAATAAATCAATACCTACTCTTACTTCTATTGCTACCTCCCATAGATTTGAGGTGCTTGAATGGGATTTTCAAAGAGCCTTCCTTGTTTGTAAAATACAGATTGTTAAAAACAATCTGTACCAGGCGTGTCCATATGATTTAAAAAAGCAAAGATAGTGGCCACAACGGTGCAATTAAAGCTCAATGTGTTTTTTATGTGCATCGCATAAAAAATGTGGCCACCATCTTGACTTATATTAACACACTCTGTGGATACCCATGATCTCTACTGAGAACAGCAGCTCCATGCCAACCACCTGCCTATCTCAAGTTGTGGCCTTTACCATGTACATTTGAAGGTCAGGGTTCAGACACCCACTCCTACATAATAGGATGACCCATCATGAGTTGTGCTGGAATGGAAGAGCTCTCAGGGTGCATGCTGGTAACTAGGTACAGCCCCCCTTTTCAGGTGCAGATAGTGAAGATGAGGGTTGGAGGGCATATTGGGAGGGTGGGACTAATTCATGTTGTCTGCAACCTTCCTCCTCTTACATTTCTTGCATTCCTTGGATGGGTTCATCTGAACGTGTACAGTATACGTGGTCGCATGGGTAACAATCCAAAGGAAAGTTGTCTAGGATTCAGCACTTAAAAATCCAATGATTATTTTGCCAAGATTTCTTTTACTAGGCAACAGCTGTATAATTTAAATGCCGATTCTCTTTGTGTTTCTTTTTCATTTCTTCAAAGTTGCTTATAAAAAGAATTGTTCCCTAGCGTCTCCATGTACAAATCGAAACACCACAGGAAATATTTTGCATTTGAGAAATGTTATTAAGAATGGAATCCCCTTCATGGATCACTGCCTTGTCGTGGCGAAGGGGCTTGCGTAACTCAATGAAGTCAGGTCAAGACGGACAGGTCATGACGGAGAGTTCTGACAAAACGTGGTCCACTGGAGGAGGGAATGGCAAACCACTCCAGTATCCTTGCCAAGAAAACCCATGGACAGTATCAAAAGGCTAAAAGATATGACGCCGGAAGATGAGCCCCTCAGGTCGGAAGGTGTCCAAAATGCTACTGGGGAAGAGCGGAGGGCAATTCCGAGTAGCTCCAGAAAGAGTGAAACGGCTGGGCCAAAGCCGAAAGGACGCTCAGTTGTGGATGTGTCTGGAAGTGGAAGGAAAGTCCGATGCTGTAAAGAACAATATTGCATAGGAACCTGGAATGTAAGATCTATGAATCAAGGTAAGCTGGATGTGGTCAAACATGAGATGACAAGATTGAACATCGACATCTTGGGAATCAGCGAACTAAAATGGACAGGAATGGGCGAATTTAATTCAGGATACCATTATATATACTACTGTGGGCAAGAATCCCTTAGAAGAAATGGAGTAGCTCTCATAGTCAATAAAAGAGTGGGAAAGGCAGTACTGGGGTACAACCTCAAAAACGACAGAATGCTTTCAGTTCGAATCCAAGGCAAACCACTTAACATCACAGTAATCCAAGTCTATGCCCCAACCACTGATGCCGAAGAAGCTGAAGTTGACCGGTTCTATGAAGACCTACAACACCTTCTAGAACGAACACCAAAAAAAGATGTCCTTTTCATCATAGGGGACTGGAATGCTAAAGTAGGAAGTCAAAAAATAACCGGAATAACAGGCATGTTCGGCCTCGGAGTACAAAATGAAGCAGGGCAAATGCTAATAGAGTTTTGTCAAGAGAACACGCTGGTCATAGCAAACACTCTTTTCCAACAACACAAGAGACGACTCTACACATGGACATCACCAGATGGTCAATACCGAAATCAGATTGATTATATACTTTGCAGCCAAAGATGGAGAAGCTCTATACAATCAGCAAAAACAAGACCTGGAGCTGACTGTGGCTCAGATCATGAGCTTCTTATCGCAAAATTTAGGCTTAAATTGAAGAACGTAGAGAAGACCACGAGACCAATCAGGTATGACCTAAATCATATCCCTTATGAATATACAGTGGAGGTGAGGAATAGATTTAAAGGATTAGATCTGGTAGACAGAGTGCCTGAAGAACTGTGGATGGAGGTTCGTAACATTGTACAGGAGGCAGCAACTAAAACCATCCCAAAGAAAAAGAAAGGCAAGAAAGCAAAGTGGCTGACTGATGAGGCTTTACAAAGAGCTGAGGAAAGAAGGGAAGCAAAAGGCAAGGGAGAAAGGGAAAGATATAAACAACTGAATGCAGAATTCCAGAGAATAGCAAGGAGAGATAAGAAGGCCTTCTTAAATGAACAATGCAAAGAAATCGAGGAAAACAATAGAATGGGGAAGACTAGAGATCTCTTCAAGAAAATCGGAGATATCAAGGGAACGTTTTGTGCAAAGATGGGCATGATAAAGGACAAAAAAGGCAGGGACCTAACGGAAGCAGAAGAGATTAAGAAGAGGTGGCAAGAATACACAGAAGAACTATACAAGAAAGACCTTAATATCCCTGATAAATATGATGGTGTGGTCACTGACCTTGAGACGGACATCCTAGAGAGTGAAGTCAAGTGGGCCTTAGGAAGCATTACTAACAACAGAGCTAGCGGAGAAGACAGTATCCCAGCTGAGCTATTTAAAATCCTAAAAGATGATGCTGTTAAAGTGCTGCACTCAATATGCCAACAAATTTGGAAAACTCAACAGTGGCCACAGGATTGGAAAAGGTCAGTTTACGTTCCAATTCCAAAGAAAGGCAATGCCAAAGAATGTTCAAACTACCGTACAATTGCGCTCATTTCACATGCTAGCAAGGTTATGCTCAAAATCCTACAAGCTAGGCTTCAGCAGTATGTGAACCGAGAACTACCAGAAGTGCAAGCTGGGTTTCGAAGAGGCAGAGGAACTAGAGATCAGATTGCCAACATTCGCTGGATCATGGAAAAAGCAAGAGAGTTCCAGAAAAACATCTACTTCTGCTTCATTGACTACGCTAAAGCCTTTGATTGTGTGGATCACAACGAACTGTGGCAAAGTCTTAAAGAGATGGGAGTACCAGACCACCTTACCTGTCTCCTGAGAAACCTGTATGTGGGTCAAGAAGCAACAGTTAGAACCGGACATGGAACAACCGACTGGTTCAAAATTGGGAAAGGAGTACGACAAGGCTGTATATTATCACCCTGCTTATTTAACTTATATGCAGAGTACATCATGAGAAATGCCGGGCTGGATGAATCACAAGCCGGAGTTAAGATTGCCGGGAGAAATATCAACAACCTCAGATATGCAGACGATACCACCCTAATGGCAGAAAGTGAAGAGGAACTGAAGAGCCTCTTGATGAGGGTGAAAGAGGAGAGTGCAAAAGCTGGCTTGAAACTCAACATTAAAAAAACCCAGATCATGGCATCTGGTCCCATCACTTCCTGGCAAATAGAAGGGGAAGAAATGGAAGCAGTGACAGATTTTATTTTCTTGGGCTCTAAGATCACTGCAGACGGTGACTGCAGCCATGGAATTAAAAGATGCTTGCTCCTTGGGAGGAAAGCTATGGCAAACCTAGACAGCATATTAAAAAGCAGAGACATCACCTTGCCGACAAAGGTCCGTATAGTTAAAGCTATGGTTTTTCCAGTAGTAATGTATGGCTGTGAGAGTTGGACCATAAGGAAGGTTGAGCGCCGAAGAATTGATGCTTTCGAACTGTGGTGCTGGAGAAGACTCTTGAGAGTTCCTTGGACTGCAAGGAGGTCAAACCAGTCAATCCTAAAGGAAATCAACCCTGACTGCTCATTGGAAGGACAGATACTGAAGCTGAAGCTCAAATACTTTGGCCACCTAATGCGAAGAGAGGACTCCCTGGAAAAGACCCTGATGCTGGGAAAGACTGAGGGCAAAAGGAGAAGGGGACGGCAGAGGATGAGATGGTTAGATAGCATCACCGATGTAATGAACATGAATTTGAGTAAACTCTGGGTGACAGTGGAGGACAGGAAGGCCTGGCATGCTATGGTCCATGAGGTCACGAAGAGTCGGACATGACTAAACGACTGAACAACAACAATTAAGAATGGTCCTGGCGCTTGCTATATGTCATTTTATAAGGACAATAATAAGGATCTTAACTATAATTTCCACACATGCTCTGAGCATTTAGCTATGGAATGCTTTTATCTTTAAGTGCACACAGTTCATTCAATATTTGTACCATTTACAATAAACTTTGGGCATTTGAGACCTGATTCTAGGAAATGTTTACTTTTTATCAGCTCTGTAATCTATTCCTTAATGTTTGCTTGTGGTTTTGAGAGCAAAGAGTTTAAAACATCTTTTAAAGCTGAATTTAATTTTATGTTAGATGTGTATTTTTTATTTATACTTGTTTGGCTTTCATTTTTTAATAAAATATTAGGATTTAGGAATATTTGGTTGGGTTCTATGTTTGGTAAACTGACAATGATTATATTTTCATAACTATTTTTATGCCACTGAACTTTAGTTTTCTGAGTTTATAGAAAGAAAGCATGATATTCAGGTGAAAGTTTATCAAGGGCTAAATGACCTGGTATTTGCTGAGATTCTAGCTGGATCCTCCTAAAGCTATCAAAGTCTGTTTATTGCTCCTGCTAGAATACAAGTAAGATTGTATTCTATACCATCAGTTCAAACAGAAAAGCATAAATCTCAGTCTAGGACAGTGTTTCCCAACCTTAGCAACTTTAAGATGTGTAGACTTCAACTCGCATGCTGGGTGGGGAATTTTTGGAGTTGAAATCCACACATCTTAAAGTCACTAAGGTTGAGAAACACTGATCTAGGAAAAAAGATATTTGTGTTAAATGATCACAGTTTCTTTGAATCATTTTCTGTGAGTATCGAATATGCCACGTTGGCCATAATTAACCCATTCAAACAATTTTAACTTTACAGTAAAGTCTGTACTGGTAATTCTGCCTCACTATGGAATTGTTCATGATTTTTTTCTTGTGAAGCAATCTCTTTTTTTTGTTGTTGTTATCAACAGTTTAATCAGTTTCAGAAACTAATAGTGGTATTCCTGTGTTTCTTTAGATTGCTCCAAAGTCATTAATGCAACAGAGGCAAAGCAATATGTCTGCCAAAAAAAGCCCCCACCCAACAGAATTTCTGGAATAGTTTGATTTTAGCATTGTTGCCTGCAGGGAGTATCAGCGTATTGGACACTATATTATACGGCTCACACAATTAATACTGGACCAGGAAGGTATTTTCATTCATGAAACATGGACCCTTGAGACATATCAGCCTAGGTATCAATAATGGCCAACAAATCATGTCAATACATTCACTCATAATTTGATGAGCCATTGCTCATATTTGAAGTTCTAAACACATTACACATGACATTAATTTATAAATGACGTGTACCTATCAGACATATCTTACACCTGACTCAGAACCAGCCTTTCAGCTTGTTTTATAAATACATTTGCTTCTGCTCTACTTGTATCTCATATTTCAGTGCAGATATCCTTCTCCTTCTGTTGTTTTACTGAGGGATTTAAATAAATCCCAGCTCCATTTCATTCTTCTTCATGCACAGAAAACATTCAAAGAATTTCATTAAAATATGTTTTCCCATCTTTTCCCCAGCATTATTTTTTACTAAAGGAATCATAATTCTGTGTTGAGACATCTATCAGATTTATTTACTAGAGGTAGTGTAAATTGGAGATATTAAAAGGTCCCTCCCAAACGTGTTGATCCAGTCCCCAGCCTGTGAGTCTCCCAGATAAGAATATTTCTGATAGTCACCTAGGTGACGGTTGCTATAGCATTCCTCAGAATGTCATTTTCGTTTATTCTTCAAAAGCCAGTGTTTGTACATCTCGGTGGGAGGCATGGGGTTCTACTAATGTCATATTTTATTGGTTTCACTGCTTTCTCTTACAAGGTTATACATTGTTAGTACTATCCACCCACCTAGAGTTCCTAGCAAAGCAATAGTAGGCTCTTACTCTAAGAATACGCCCTCTCCATGTCAATTACATCTCTTCCACTGTCCTATTTCTAATTCCCAGTCCATTTTATTTTTATTCCCAGGCATTTCCATCATTCTAATTTCCTCCTCTGCTTTCTTTCTTTTTTTTAAAGCAACTTTATTAAAGTTTCAGCATAAAGATAAAATACAAAAAGACAGAAAAAGATTAAAGAAAGACTAAAAGAAAAAAGATAAACTAAAAAGTGCAGAAAAAAATAGAAATACAAAAAAAGGAGCGACTTCCGACCTTCTCCAGCACAGATACTAATAAAAAGTACATTAACCTCTTACTCTAGTTTTAAATATAGTAAACATTGTTTCTATAAACTATACCCGCCTAATCATCAAATCCCAAAATCAAAACTTCATTTTTTTCAGTTACAAGCAAAAAGTCCAAAAGCAGTTTCCAAGTAGAAGTAAAGCTAGACAAGCTATTTTCTCTAATCAATGCTGTCAGTTTCACCATCTCTGCCAGTTCCATTAATTTTATCATCCATTCTTCCACTGTAGGAATTTGTGAATCCTTCCACATTTGTGCATACAAAAGTCTTGCCGCTGTTATCATATAAAAAATCAAAGTCCCAAATTTTGTTTCAAGTTGTTTGTCCATCAGACCTAAAAGAAAAACTTCCAGTTTCAATTGTACATTCACCTTAAAAATCTTTTAAATTTTAGTACATATTTGCTCCCAAGATTTCTTAGCTTTCTTGCAAGTCCACCAAAGGTGGTAAAATGTACCTTCACCTTGGGAACATTTCCAGCATACATTTGATACCCACTTACACATCTTCATCAACTTATCAGGTGTTAAATACCAACAATATCTTATAAAAGTTCTCTTTCAAATTGTAATTCAGTGTAAACTTCAAACCTTTGTTCCATATATTCTCCCATTGATCAAGCATGATATTATATCCAAAATTGTTTGCCTATTTAATCGTACAATCTTTAACATATGATAAGACATGACTGCTAAGACGTGACCGGTAATGCTCTGTTATATGTGAACATATGTTAGATAACAGATGCAGTATTATTGTCCATTAATTTTTCCTTTAAATATGAGTATGTGTTAATTAAATAGCTGCAGTATTATTATTTTTCTTTAATTTTTCTTTTCTTGATTGTATAATTTATTATTGTTTATTTTTTGATGTTAGGTAAATACATTGAGAGCTCTTGCACCGAAGTCAAATTCCTTGTATGTTTAGTCATACTTGGCCAATAAAGTATTCTATTCTATTCTATTCTATTCTATTCTATTCTATTCTATTCTATTCTATTCTATTCTCATCCTCCAAGTTCATTTGCAATAATAGTTTATACATCTTAGCAATAACATGATTGTCATTAGTACATAGATCCACTTCAAACTGGGTTTTCTCACCTCCTCTGCTTTCTTGTTGCTTTTGAATGTAGGTTTACATTAAACCTGACATACAACCATAAGAAGCACTTCAGAAGCATTATATGGTAGCAAACATAGGTGAGCCATTGAAGTCAACTGGAAATTCGTCCAATTCCAGATCATTTACAAAGGCATTAGTATGAGGCATATGTCTGAAAACCTATTTTGTCACAGTCACATTTACATTTGGAGGATAACTAAAGCATCTTAAATTTATTGGCTAAAACCAGTGAAAACAAAAATTTGATCTAAAATTCTTGAAGATATTCTACTCATTTAAAGGGAAATGGCCCCATGTTTCTTCCCTTTTGGCTTCATTGATTCTTCAGGATCTTTATTTAGGACTAAGTCCCACTGAAGCCAACAGGGCTTACTTCTGGCTCAACTTATATTGGATTCCTTCTTCTCTACACAAATATTACAGGATGTCCTTTTAAAACTTTGGATCTGCTTTAGAACAAAGCTTTGTTGGGGTTTTGCAAGGGTTCTTATTTAACAATAACACTAGAGCAATGTTTTTCAAACTTGGCAACTTTAAGATGTGTGGACTTCAACTCCCAGAGTTCCCCAGCCAGCATGCACAGATCCCAGGTCTTTTCTGCTGATTGCCATTGTACCTGGAAGAAACCAGGAGATGGCCAGGGTGAAAAGGTACCCAGCAAAATTGTCAACTGTTAGGGGAAGGGTTCTCTTTGCTTGTCACATGGATTTGAAGCCACATCTCGTAATGCCCTAAACTCTGGAATTCTGTGGTAATCTAAAAAGAAAGTGGGAAGTGGGCAGCTGTTTTTACAAATAATCTTGTACCTCCATTTTGATCACTGTCACAGTGTTATTGTTAAGACATAGCAAAAACAGAGTTAAAAGGATCTGTGTTGACTTAGTACAGGATTATGTACCTGTATTTTCCCAAGTGCTTCCCTTTTTTTAGAAAAAGTATTTCATTGGTAAAGATATTTCTTATCTGCAATGTGAAAATTATGGTGACCATCCACATCCTGACAATAAATGGAGCAACAGAGAGTACACTTCATGAGTTCCTAGGATACATACGTTGCCACAACAAAGAAAAATAATATTTTAGCCATTTGTTTAGCTTAGTATACACAAAAATAGAACCTTTTCCAGGACTGTCTTCTTCCCTTTCTTCTGGCATCCCTGTTGCATGACGAATTCCCATCACTCAGTAGAAAATGCTAAACTTTGTAGAGAATCTAGGGCCCAAAGTTATAAACAAAGTATAATAGATTTATTTTAAGACTAATTATACTTGACGTATACCTTAGAAATGCCCAATAAAATGATACAAATACTTCAAGCAGGCATTAAGTGGTTATGAAAGTAATAGGCACACATAAAGAACTGGAGACAAGATGGTAGGCAAAGGCGCCATCATGGCTGTTTCATAGATTTTTGCACCGTGGCCTTTGATCCAGCCGTATAGTATCTTTCTTACTGCAACATACAGACTTCTAAGAGCCATACTAAATATTATGAGGAGTTCAATGAGGACTTTAAATGAAAAGTATCCCTAGAGACTGCTAGAAGGGGCTTATGAGAAGAAGTCAGAAAAAGTTTATTTATTTATTTATTTATTTATTTATTTATCGTATTTATACCCCGCCTATCCCCTCCCTAACGGAGGACTCTAGGCGGCTTACATACATCATATTTCACTTTTATACATTTCATATAATACAACATTTAAACCGCACGCTAAGGGAAGGGGTAAGGGAACCGACTCTTCCGTGGATACTGGACTACATGTCCCACAATGCCTTGTGTCGGAGCCGGCTGCTGACGTCCTGGATGTTGCTGCTTCGGGATCCGTTGTCTCCGCCGCCATTCACGAGATCTTCTCCGTTCGGTGGGCGACCCCCGATAGGACGCCAGCAAATTTTCCCACTTAAGGTGGTACCCATTTATCTACTTGCTAAGTTTTTGAACTGTTGGGTTGACAGTTAATGCTAGGACATCTTAAACTATAAGAATCTCATGGAGCCTTCTTTCAATGGCCAAGCCTGGATCTATTTTTAATGGGGGGGAAGTGCATGAAAATTGCACTGGTTTCATCCAGGGGCAATAACAGGTGGGGGTCAAAAAAGTCAAGACAGCACAAACCTTGACTTTTTAAATTCCCCACTACCAGATGTCCCTAACATATAGGAAGGATTGGAATGCAGTTTTCTTTAGAAGATAGGGAAGATTAATGATTTCTTTATTATTACATTTATTACATCCTTTCTATCTTCTAGAAGCTCAAGAAAATACAGTGAAGTCTCCCCTATTTTTTTTTTCGGGCATAATAACTCTGTTGGGTAGATTGGGCTGAGAAGTAGGGACAAGCCAAAGTCCAGCGAGTTCTATCTCCCCAATCGATAGTATTCCAACTCCTTAACTTTTTTTTTGTTTGTTTATTCGTTCAGTCGCTTCCGACTCTTCGTGACTTCATGGACCAGCCCACGCCAGAGCTTCCTGTCGGCCATCACCATCCCCAGCTCCCCCATGGTTGAGTCTGTCACCTCCAGAATATCATCCATCCATCTTGCCCTTGGTCGGCCCCTCTTCCTTTTGCCTTCCACTTTCCCTAGCATCAGCTTCTTCTCCAGGGTATCCTGTCTTCATTATGTGGCCAAAGTACTTCAGTTTTGCCTTTAATATCATTCCCTCAAGTGAGCAGTCTGGCTTTATTTCCTGGAGTACGGACTGGTTTGATCTTCTTGCAGTCCAAGGCACTCTCAGAATTTTCCTCCAACACCACAGTTCAAAAGCATCTATCTTCCTTCGCTCAGCCTTCCTTATGGTCCAGCTCTCACAGCCATAGGTTACTACAGGGAATACCATTGCTTTAGCTATGCGGACCTTTGTTGTCAGTGTGATGTCTCTGCTCTTAACTATTTTATCGAGATTTGTCATTGCTCTCCTCCCAAGAAGTAGACGTCTTCTGATTTCCTGGCTGCAGTCAGCATCTGCAGTAATCTTTGCGCCTTAACTGTTACCCCAACCTTAATCCAACGTGACACCATCATCCCCTTGTGTGGACCACAATTCTCATCATTGCAAGCCATTGTGGGCCTTTTGCCTGGGAATGTTGGATACTGTTATCCAATAGAGTGTACCTAGATAGGGTAGGATGGTTTCTGAGAACCTGGGACTGAGTTCACTGCGTTTGAAAATGAATGTTTAAGGCATAACTATGCTGCTAGCTTCTGTTCGTATTTAGGGATGAGGTAGCCGAGCAACAGAGAAATCACTTAACTTCATGAAAATTGGACATCCTGAATAATTGGTAGATCTTTTAGAATTTGTCAGGACAGCTTGACCAGAATGGTATAAATACAAAAAGGCACAAACAGAAGACTTTTCCCCTGCTATTATCTAATGGTTGAATATTGTGACTCATTTTTACAGACTATTAGCTCTCCTCAATTTAATATGTCTTTTCCATCACTTTTCTCACAGCTATACATACTTTAAGGTTAAATAATATCCAGTATTTGGTCTCTCTTCAGCAGCTGCACTTTCCTGATTCAATTAGCCCTCTGTATCCATTAAAAGACAGAAGACAGGATACCCTGGAGAGGAAGCTGATGCTAGGGAAGGTGGAAGGCAAAAGGAAGAGGGGCCGACCAAGGGCAAGCAAGATGGATGGATGATATTCTGGAGGTGACAGACTCAACCATGGGGGAGCTGGGGATGGCGACGGTCGACAGGAAGCTCTGGCGTGGGCTGATCCATGAAGTCACGAAGAGTCGGAAGCGACTGAACGAATAAACAACAACAATCCATTAAAAACTTATGGGGATGGATGAATATTGTCATGCAACACAGCTTCCAAACCAGTGCATTGCAGAGTCTGCATAAGCTCGAACTGGCCAAGTTAGAGAGCATGCTGTGCCTGTGGTCCAGGTCTTTTCTCTGGCATCTCCAGGCAGAGCTGGAACAGATGCTTCTCCAGAACCTTGGAGAGCAAGATCAGTGTTTTTCAAACTTGGCAACTTTAAGATGCGTGGACTTCAACTCCCAGAATCCCCCAGCCAGCATCCTGGCTGGGGAATTCTGGGAATTGAAGTCCACACATCTTAAAGTTGCCAAGTTTGAAAAACACTGGTGTAGAGCAAGACAGGCAATTGGTGCCCTCTTGATAAAGACTGAGGAAGTTGCAGTGGTGAAAGGAGAAGGAAAAAGGATGGTAGGAAGAGACAGTAATGGCTAAAGAAATGGGACAAAGTAGGAAACAATCTGAAAAGCAGGAAGGTAAAAAAACAGATAGGTCAAATGGAGGTGAAGAAAGGAAAGGAGAGCTGGCAGCTATATTCAAGAAGAAACCAAATAGATCCAAATAGATCCTGGAGAGGTCCAAGTGGAGAAAAGATTGCTTCGTCTCGGCAGCCTTTACCAGAAAGATTCTAATATTTATCTCTGCTGTGGTCACTGGTTAATATGAACCTTTGGACTTAGCAGGCTCATAGGGACCAAAGGTTATGTAATGATTTGCATATATTTACTGTAAAAAACCCCACATATGGCAGAACATAGTATATACTTATCTGGGGGAATGTCTTTAGCTGCCATCCTTTCCCACAAAACCCTGAATAAAGCAAGAGGGAGATTTGCAAGATTCTAGGAATACAAGTGGCACTTTCACCGGGATTGTGATGTCCCCGATCCGTTGGCTATTTATTTATGATTAAATCAGAAGTTTGAAAATTGTTTCAACAATATCCTGACAATTGGCTGTCAAAAAAGCTTTTAAAAATGATAGGATCATTCAACAGTGAAAAGTATATTTCATAGCACATCACTTTGAGAAATTCTTCAGAGTGTTCTTAGGTTTTGGATTTGGTTTTCAACAGTGAAGGAACTTCATTAAAGGTCAGTTTATCTACTACTTTTCACCATTGCTGAAGAATGAGCATTCTCCCTTACTCAGCTGGGCAGATTTCCCAAAGTAGAAGAAGGCTTCTTTAAAGAGACACACACATGAAGCCCTCCTCTGCTACACCCACATTTCTATGTCTTTAAGAATAAGAATTGGCTGGAATGCTAAGCAATCACTTCTGAATGTAGACAAAGTACTTTGGCTAACCACAATCTTTTAGATGGTTTCAGAGTAAATAAAAGTTTTGAGCATTCTAATTACAGAATCCTGATGTCGTGTTTAATTTAGACTTGGGAGATAGGCAGAAGAATTGAATTTTATACAGAAGCCAAATATGGTCATTCCTTTTGTTTGGGAAACTTCATCAGATGTGTGATGAAGTTTTAACTTTAACAGCAACCATCACCTGTTTCTTCTTGTTGCACTTGATGAAGGACCTGCCATGCATACAATTCTAGGAATGGGATTTCTGATTATATTTCTACAATGCTGAAACTTGTCAGGCTTCTGAATAGTTTGATTAAAAATCAACATTTGCAACAGGAAGCATTCTGACCACCACAATTGTGCATTCTAACTGCAAGCTGAATTTTTATCAGGTCTATGCAGTTTAGGTATTTTAAGATTTCTGACTTTGCTGCGACAAAAATAAATCTTTATTTAAAAACATAGCAAAGCCAAATGCTAAAAATAACCCTAAACCCAGCCAACTTCAAGAGATTTAAGTGAAATTCCAAATTTCAAAATATCTGTAATAAAAGGCCAAGGATTGACAGCATTGGGGATTGTGAAGTTTTTCAAGGCTTGTCACTCATGGAATCTTCTTTGTGTTAATTCTCCATTTGAAGGCTTTAAAAAGTTTGACCCATCAAAGAATCACTCATCCTCCAAATTGTTAAAGGAACTGGAGTTTGTTAAAAGAAAGAGTTAATAAAGTCAGGCACATTGGGGTGATAGGTTATTCTCTACTTCCTCTTGAAAATGTTGGTACTTGTCAAACCACTGTTCGCACTACACACCATGTTGAAGTCTAGGTATGAGATCAAAAGCATCCCAATGGGCCTTAGGTCTGCAGCTACTGATGTCAGCAGTTAAACTCACATAATATTCTCACAAATGTTTGAAATGGATTTTTGTAACAGTTAATAGGAACACGGAAACTTGTCCAGCATGTCCCATCCCTTCACTTGCTGAGTAAAACATCAAACCCTTTTTTTTCTAATTCTATTAAAAGTGGCAATGATTAAACTCAAAGCAGATCCAGAACATTGCTATTGTTGTCTTTAGTACTGTGTCTACCTGTCTAGGCAGGTTTTCATTAAAAATAATAATGTGGTTTATCGAATTAAAAAAACATAAAATGCAAGGAACTAGAAATAAAACTATAAAAAGCTTCTAGCTGCTGAAATTAATCAACAGCAAACATCTCAGTGGGTGAAGAGGTCCATCGTGCTCAAGAAAACTGAACTGGGTGAAAAGGTCCACCATGCTAAGCAAATTGAACCGCAGCAGATGATGGTTACAGCCCTAGCAGAACTGAGCTCCAAGATGCATATGTCATAGCCAGGAAGGCCCTTGCTTGGGTTACCCCCAGCAATGTTTTCCAAACTGTGTGTTGGGACACATTAGTGTGTCGGCTGCAGTGTCTGGGTGTGTCACGGCTGCTGCTGCTGCCTCCAAACCCTGCCAGGATTCCGCACAGGTCTTAGTGCCTGCCTTGTGCCTTGCTGCCTCCAAACCTGCTGTGATTCCGCGCAGGTCCTAGTGCCTGCCTTGTGCCCTGCTGTAAGAGTGTGTCGCGAATTGATGCCCTGCTGTAAGAGTGTGTCGCGAAATGAGGCATGTCTAAAAAGTGTGTCACCAACATGAAAAGTTTGGAAAGCTCTGTTATAAAGTAAGCTCAAAAGAGAATCGGTGTAATATGATGTTATAATATAATAATAATATTATATTATAATATAATATAATAGTGTAATATAATATTATATGTAATAATCTTGCAAATCTTTCAATAGCCACGTTACGGTCTTCCACCCAAGATGAATTTTCTGACCTACGCTTTATATTGTAGGTACAGCAGCCTCCACAGGGTGGGTCCAAACAGGCAAGATGGTGATTGCAGCAGCGTGATCCGAACCCACTCCTTTTGTATGCCACAATCACCTACTTGCTGTTTTAACCCCCACTCCCTGTGGACGCAGCTGAAGTGACTTCTGTGCCTGACTACCATTGGAAGGATGCCATTATCATTTTCCTTTACAAAGGGAAAGGTGGTGCTGTAAAACTTGTCGATCCAAAGGTTCCTAATAGCTGAAAAGCAGTTAACAAGCAATTTCCAAAAGTGATTAGAAAAGGAAGTATGCGAACCCAGTGTCCTTTTGAAGGTGCCGACCACAGTTTGGGCAAGATGGCTGTTCCCTCATCTCCCAGAGCTCTAAACCTGCCAGAGACTGCTGTCTTGCGGTCTCCTCACAAGGAGCAGCTGTCTGGAGCACTTGTGTGCAATCTCAAGTCCTCTCCTTGTCCGGAGAGGAATTATGAAGAGCCGGTCTACTCGCCAGCTCTTCATTCCGCCGTGGTCATTGGCTCCATTTTTCATGGAACCATCTTCAGTCTGTCTGTAGCTTGAATCATGTCAACTGGATTTCTATTTTCTCAGTGGAAACGTTTTGCTCCTTATCCAAGGAGCTTCTTCAGTCTGAGCAAAGTTGGTAAGGATTCCTAAATATGTTTCTAGGTAGCTGTGTGACCTTACCCTGGGGCTAGGTCATGGTTATATTGAGATGTTATTTTTAAGTCCTTTTATCATCTAAAGGAGGATAGTTAAGATCACCATGCTGCTGTTGAGCTTGTGAAATGGTCTTAATCTTCCTAGGCACAGAAGACAAAGCGGGGAGGAAGATGGGGGAGAGGTTGTGCCTGAGGCCCCCACCTCTATTCAAGGAAGGATTTTCCAAGTTGGCATAAATGGATTCCTTGACCCCTCTCTCAAACCACCTATCTTCTCTGTCTAAAATTTGAACATTAATGTCCTCAAATGAGTGTCCTTTTTCCTTTAGATGAAGTTAAACTGCTGACTCTGGTCCTGTGGTGTTACTTCTCCTGTGTTGGGCCATCCTCCTGTACAAAAGTTGTTTGGTTTCTCCAATGTAGAGTTCAGAGCACTCCTCACTGCACTGGATTGCATAAACTACATTGCTTTTCTTGTGTTTTGGAGTTTGATCTTTGGGGTGTACAAGCCTCTGTCTTAGTGTGTTGGTGGGTTTGAAATATACCGGTATGTGGTATTTGCCAAATATCCGTTTTATCTTTTCAGACACGCCAGCCATGTAGGGAATGACCAGGTTCTTTCATTTACTCTGAGTCTCAGCCCTATCTGTCACTGTTTTAGGTCTGGTAGATTTAGATTTGGTGAAGGCCCAATTTGGATATCCACAGGCCTTCAGAGCTGTTCTCAGGTGCTGATTTTCATTCTTTTTGGAATCCATGGAGGTGGGGATGGTTTCTGCTCTGTGTGACAATGTCCTGATGACTCCTAGTTTGTGCTGCAGTGGATGGTGGGAGTCAAACATCAGATATTGATCTGTGTGTGTGGGTTTCCTGTAGATCCCTATTTCTAGCTTGCCCCCCGGTCCCAATGAGGACTTCACAGTCTAGGAATGCCAGTCTGTTGTCCTTGGTGTCTTCTCTGGTGAAGCTAATGTTGGCATCTATAGTGTTTATATGGTCCATGAAGGCCTGTACTTCCTGGGCCTCGATTTTGACCCAGGTCTCATCCACATACCTAAACCAGTGGGTGGGCACCGTTCCCTGGAATGTGTTGAGTGCTTTCTTCTCCACTTCTTCCATGTATAAATTGGCCACAATGGGTGACACAGGAGAACCCATGGCACAGCCGTGTTTTTGTCTGTAAAAGTCACCTCTGTATGTGAAATAAGTGGTGTTAAGACACAGGTCCAGAAGATGGCAGATCTGGTTTGGGTTGAGATGGCTTCTCCTTTCCAGGGTGCTGTCCTCTTCTAGTCTCTTCCTGACAGCGGATAGAGCATGAGTGGTGGGGATGCTAGTGAAAAGGGAGGACACATCAAAGGAGACCATAGTTTCATCTGTATCCAGTTTCAGGATCTTTGCTTTGGAAACAAATTCTTCCGAATTATGGATGTGGTGTTCAGAGTGTCCAACTAGAGGTGCTAGTATGGTAGAGAGGTGTTTGGCAATGTTATATGTTACCGAATTGATGCTGCTGACTATGGGTCGGAGGGGTGTTCCTTCCTTGTGGATCTTAGGAAGTCCGTAGATGCAGGGGATGGCTTCTCCAGGATACAGACGGTGGTAGGTAATCCTATCGATGGAGCCATCATGTTCCAATTGTTTCAAACTGTCTATTACCTTTTTCTTGTAATTGTTGGTGGGGTCTCTTTTCAGTTTTTCATATGTATGGTGATCCTCCAAAAGTGAGGTAATTTTATTGTGGTAGTCTGCAGTGTTTAGAACCACTGTACATCTTCCTTTGTCAGCAGGTAAAATGGTGATGGTTTCATCTTTGCTGAGGGCAGTCAGGGCTCTCCTCTCTTGGACGGTAAGGTTGGGGGGAGGAGGTTGAGCACTGGACAGAGCTGCAGATATTTTAAGCCGGAGTTGTTCTGCTTCCTCAAAAGGTAGGTGGTTGTTGTGGATGTGGATCTTCAGTCTGCCATTTCTTCCCTGGAAGTCCTTAACGTGATAAAAAAGTGGCCTATATGTTAAGAGCAGTCCTGTTGAGACTCCCCACTGAAAGGGACATGGACCAGATGACAGGCCTCCTTCTCTGTGGTAGCCCTCAATCTCTGGAACACGCTTTTCCAAGGTGGGATGTATAGCTCCTACCTCTCTGGCATTTGGAAGCAAATAAAATCTACCCTGTTCCAACAACCTTTAGGCCCAAGTTGATGGTGGGTGCTCATAGCAATTTAAATTATATTAACATTTATATTGCTTTTGTGTTTTGCTTCTGTATTTTTTGACATATACTTTCTGTTTGCTGCCTAGAGTCCATCAGGATTGTGGCTGGTTGCAAATATAGTTGAATGAATGAATGAATGAATGAATGAATGAATGAATGAATGAATGGCCAGCAATGGAAAGAAAAGGAAAGAGAGCAGATGGCATGTTCTCAGCCTAATAAAACATTAGTTATTAAACTAACATTATTGCAAACATAGAATCAAAAGGGGCCATTTAGGCCATTGTGTCCAACCCATGCTCAATGCAGGAATCTAAATTAAAGCATTCCCGACAAATGGCTGATTAGCCTCCATTAATCCAGTGAAAGGGAGCTGAATGTCTCTCTGGAAAAGGGTTGCACTATCAAGCTTCTCTTTCTGTTAGAAAGTTTTTTTCTGATATTTAATGGGAACCTGCCTACTTGTAACTTAACTTCCTTCTTCCATATCCTGCACTTTGGACTGGGAACCTGACCACCTTTCAGGTATTTGAAAGTGCTAGCATATTTGTAGCTCTAAATAAGTCCATCTCCTTTCATCTTTCTCCATTAATCATATCTGCTCCCATTATATCTAAATTGTCCTGATGGATCTTTCAGAGCTATATATGCCAACTATTACATCACAGATACCCTTGCTATTAATACTGTGCATTTTGAGCATGCTAAGAGAGAGTTATTCTGAAGTGTGATTAATGTGACTTTGACGTACATCCACTGTTTTCCAAAATGTTTATTTTAAGGGCAGAAAATGTTCAAGCCACTTTCACACTCAAAAATCTATTTCAGTTTTAATTGCACTGCTGTTTTCTAACTTGCATTCTCTTGGTTGGTGACTCCATTTTCTTACATTATTATGGGGGGGGGGGTGCAAAAGATTTCCAAATTATTACCCTGTTCTTTCCTGTTGCTTCAGCTAAACTTGGTTCTTTCTCAGCTCCAGGGCCACTTATTCTGAATATACAGGATTGCAAATGCTCTGACTCACTAAAAAAAACCCCAAAAGGTTGTTTTAGGTAATTGCTTGAGAAAGGGTTCATCTTTATGCCCCCTTAACCACATCCCACACACATCTTGATAAACACTTCTTTATGTCACGTCCTCATGAGGTTGTCTTTGCCTCATCTCTCGCTCGCAGCTTAGTTTAGTTGTTCCAGGCTTAAATAATGTTTTTCCCTCTTCCCTGACACAATTTTTGCTGTGAACATACTCTAGAAAACTTCATTGACAATGTGGTTGATGCACAGTCAGGTCCTACAACAGCCTTTCTCAGCCTTTTGACCCTGAGGAACCCTTGAAATATTTTTCAGGCCTCGGGGAACCCCTGCACATTCAGGCTCAAATATAGGCCAGAAGTTACAAAATTATCATATTTGTTTCATGGGTAGGCCTGTATATATTTCGGTGATGAAATTTGATAAATAAAATAAATAAATAATATAAATATATGCATTAATAGTGTTCTTAAACTAAAAATAAAGAATGAAACTTACCTCTTTAATGTGAAGTTGCCCAAATTTGAAATAATGTTTTAAATAAATCATGATCTCCCAGGGAACCCCTAGTGACCTCTAGCGGAACCCTAGGGTTCCACAGAACCCTGGTTGAGAAACCCTGACCTACGATCTGCTCGGATTGTACTGGCCACTTTAAGCTCCTGCCAGGACACACCCTGAGTTTCAGGGCACTTCATGGGCATTTTGGCTTGTGCTACAGCAAAGCACACTCACCAAGCTTTCACAAAGGCAGCTGCCCACGTATTGACTAACTGGCATTTTCTGTAGAGCTTGTCAAGTCATACTCTTGCAAACTCCTTACAAATATGGGTTTAGTGCTCTTCTTATTTTGGTAACAGGGAGTGAAAGCCATTTAGCCTGCTCCACAGACCTCTTCCAGTTGCTGCCATTATTGCCACTCCCTTGCAGCACTAGTTGAGGACAGAGCCTCCTTGATTGCTTCCTCCTGCAGCCCTCTATTGCATCTGTAATCTATTAGCTGGGTTACTTTTGAACACAGGTTTAGCGCTCTTTCAAAAGAGCGCTAGACCTATGTTCAGAAATAGCCAGAAATGTTCAGAGGCAACAGGCATAGAGCAGCCCATTAGTTGGGCAACTTGACGGCTATCTAAACCATCTGTTCTAAGGACCATCCTATACCCACTCATCCCTACCCCACCGCCTTTTGCTTTTTTAGTTAAAATAAATACCTTTTATTTTATTTTAGAATACATATTTTTATTTTATTGAAGTATACATAAAAAGCTTATTTATGTGTTTTCTTGATTCATCCAATAGGCCTGTTGTCAAGACAAAAAAGCAAGCCTGTCTGCTATTTTCTTCAGATCAAGAGGTGATGACAACTTTTCACAAAAAACACCTTTGTTTCCCTTAGCCCATCATTTGTCACACAGCTCCTCAGGTATGGAGTATTTGCCAGCTGAGATCTCTGGTGCATCATCTGTTTCTATGGGAGGCAAGTTGAATGGTGGAGCATTTGTTTCTCCTTGAGGCACAGTGTTTACTAAAAAGCTCTCTAACCATCCATCATTCCTAGCTTGGCATTTTCAGACTAATTTAAATTCCACTTAGAAAATACTGTGTTCTTCCCATTGTGCTTTCCAGGCCGGTTCCTTTTGCTGCTCAAGGTCGAACAGAAAAGATTGGGCTTGGGGAGAGAGATCTGTACCTGGCCCGCTCAAAACTGCTGCAGTGATGCTGTCATACCCTTCGCATATTGTCTCACTCAACTCTGTTCCTGGCTTGGAAAAAAACCTGCAGAGTTGGTCTGGCTTATTTGAGGCTGTTCTCTCTCTCTACTGCCTGGAGTCATCAATAAATTAATAGAGCAAGTTGGACTTCCTCCTTCCTATGAGGTTCTAGATGATGATCCTTATTTCTCCTTTCTGTATGTGATGCTGCGAACCTATAAACCAGAGCTTTCCAAACTTTTCATGTTGGTGATACACTTTTTAGACATGCATCATTTCGCGACACACTCTTACAGCAGGGCACAAGGCAGGCACTAGGACCTGCGCGGAATCACAGCAGGTTTGGAGGCAGCAAGGCACAAGGCAGGCACTAGGACCTGTGTGGAATCCTGGCAGGGCAGGTTTGGAGGCAGCAAGGCACAAGGCAGGCACTAGGACCTGCGTGGAATCCTGGTAGGGCTCGGGGGCAACAGCAGCCGCGACACACCCAGACACTGCAGCCGACACACTAACGTGTCCCGACACACAGTTTGGAAAGCTCTGCTATAAAGTCTTCTGAAGCTTATCATTGCATTATCTGGAGATCAGCAGGAAAGGAAAGATTTTTTACATTTTACATTTTGTATATTTATATTTGAATTTATATTTATATGTATTTATATTTGTATTTATATTGGGTTTTTTTTAATAAGGGACGCGATGGCTCAGTGGGTCGATCGGAGGATCGCAAGTTCGGAGGTTTGAATCCCTAGCCCTGTGTGCAGAGTGAGCTCCCGCACTAGCTCCAGCTCTTGCCAACCTAGCAATTCGAAAGCATGCAAATGCAAGTAGATTAATAGGTATCACTTTGGTGGTTAGGCAACAGTATTCCGCATGTGTCATGCTGGCCACATGACCGTGGAAGCACCTTCGGACAGCGCTGGCTCTTCAGCTAAGAAACGGAGATGAGCACCGCCCCCTAGAGTCGGACACAACTGTGCAGGGGAAACCTTTATCTTTTTTTTATTGTTTTTTAGCAATTTGGGGTTTTTATCATCTGTAAGCCGCCCAGAGTCGTTGTATGCGAGATGGACGGTAGAGAAATACGACAAATAAATAAATAATAAAGATATATATAACAGATCTTTCTCTGGGTAGCTGACGTTAGAGACAAGTAATATCCAGAAGAGAGTTGGATGAAAATGTAAACAATCTTATGCTTGTTAACATCAACATTTCAAATCATAGTTAACACTGATAAAAAACCTTTTCTTTTTTTCTGTGCTTAAAGTATACATTCTCTAAATATTGGAGGGTTAATAATCTGTAATAAGTACTGTATCAATACCACTATATCAAAATAATGTTAGGTGATGGTTAACTATGCGGGGTTTCAGGCTTGAAGTAATCCAAACAACGTGTTGTAAGGCTAACAATATCTTTATTGATAGCATAAGGCAATAATGGATGTATAGTGCATTATTGCAAAAAGGTAAAATCAAAGCATAAGCAGAGTTCCATCACCAGAAGTGAGGAAAGAAAAACATCATGGTCTGTGCAAAGACCAGGCATGGTTACAGTTCAGATACAAGTACATGTAGATAGCAGTCTACATAAAGAACAGAAGACATATGTGAAGAACATAAGTGGGAACATAAGTATGAAGGAATACCCATGGTTCATAGCTCACATCTGATTGGTTCAAACATGGGCATCTCTTTCAGCATAGCATTTTTGGCAGTAATTGTACTTACTATAAAGCGTCACACGATGGCAGTGTTGTGCAGTGGCCTTCCTTCGGGCTATAGTTGTTTTGAGAACAATCTTGATATGGGTCTATTATGTCTAGCTAGAGGGACATCTGCCGTCTCAGATGTTTTGAGAACCAAACTCTCAATGCGGACAACAATGTTTGTTTTCACTTGTAACTTGTACTTTTCCACTCTCTGGCCAGACACAGTGGAAGAAATGCCATGCGTTTAATTCTGCATAGAATACTTTAACCAAATAACTTTAACAAATAATTTAATGTATTACTTATGTCTTATAATAATATAAAAAAACTTTTTTTAAAGGGGGAAACAAAAGCATGCTTATGCCTCTTTGAACAGCAGAATGAGTTGTTTGGACAAAGGTATTAAAGACTCTGTATCCATATGCACTTAGACATCTTTTGGATGCTGCCAAAAAGATGGGTCTGTCTAAAGGTGTGCTGCTATTTTATTTTTATTTTTTAAAGAGATATTTCTGGAGTTAGAAATAGTTGGGAGAAAAAGTTGGAAAATATGGGGAAGTTGCAAAAAAGTTGATTCTGCCAAGACAGGGCTAGATCGACATCTGCAACTCTCTGGCATTCTCAGAAAAGATCCCTCTCTGTCTCTGTCTCTCTCTGTCTCTATCATCCCTACCTATCCCTATCCCTATCATCCCTATCCCTATCATCAAGCTAAACCTTCTATCTTTGCACAATACAAAATGTATTTGTTGTTGTTTATTCGTTCAGTCGCTTCCGACTCTTCGTGACTTCATGGACCAGCCCACGCCAGAGCTTTCTGTCGGCCGTCGCCATCCCCATCTCCCCCACGGTCGAGTCCGTCACCTCCAGGATATCATCCATCCATCTTGCCCTTGGTCGGCCCCTCTTCCTTTTGCCTTCCACTTTCCCTAGCATCAGCTTCTTCTCCAGGGTATCCTGTCTTCTCATTATGTGGCCAAAGTACTTCAGTTTTGCCTTTAATATCATTCCCTCAAGTGAGCAGTCTCGCTTTATTTCCTGGAGTATGGACTGGTTTGATCTTCTTGCAGTCCAAGGCACTCTCAGAATTTTCCTCCAACAACAAAATGTATACATTCCATAATATAATTTTAGAACTATATATTATTATAATGCAATAAACATAAATAATATAGCCCTTCTCTTTCTACTGTTTTAGTCATCTGAGGGTTTTGTGTGGGTTTTTAGTCTAAAAGATTCTCACTGGTCCTTCAACTATACTGTACCCACTGGATAATCCCATTCTGGGTCTGAATTCGCTACAGAACACCATGAACAATGCAGGGCAACTGGATAATAAAAGTCTCATCTTGGCACATCTATGCCAGCAGCATTTCCATTTGGCCATGAATAGATTGCAAAAGCAACAGAGTGTCATCTTTCCCACAGACTTTGCTATCTTAAACCTCCCTTGGTTCTTTCAACAAGAATTTAAATCATCTGGTTCTTGATGTTCTTGTTTCTCCTAGATTATCTTTGTTAAAAAAACACCGACAACTAACAGTTAATAACAAACAGTATGTTGTTTCATCATGAAGAAGTGCCGTTGTTCCTGACAAGAATTATATGATGTTTAAAAGACTGAGTTGATGAGTTGATGTCTTTTTTATGAGAGCAGGAGAAGCAGAGATGTACATATATATACACTGGACAGTATATGCTTTTGTACTGCTACTGTATAGTCAAGTGAAGGTCTTCTGTCAGTGACTTGGCCATCTCTCTTTGTCTGTATTGTACATGAAAAATATGGGGGGGGGAAATGGTTCGGATCCCCTCTGATGATTGTGCTATGGTTTCATCAGGTAGCGGCACATGCTGGATCTTGTCTGGCCTCAGAGGCTAAGTTGTGTTGGGCCTGGGTAGAACCTGGATGTGAGACTTGTACGCAAGACTGGGAATCAAAAATCAGATGCCAGTGAGAAACCACTTCCATACTGTGGATATCTAGGAAGTCATCAGGAGACAGGCTCAACTGAAAGAGGACTTTATTTTTAATAAGTGGAATATACTACTACCAACTTGTGTTCTCTTTGATTCTGTTCTATTTGCCCCTGTTAACTATTATGAGTAATAGAACAGACAAGAATCCCATCTGTTTTATATCTTCGAAGAGATTCCAATCCGTTCAAAACTCTTTTTCCAATTCCGAACAAAGCATTCTTCTTCAAAGGATGAGAACGGGGATATATAATTTTTACAACATTTGACATCTTCCCATTCACCACAACAAACATTCACACTTGCTGGAATTTTAACTGATGAACTGGTGAAGTTCCAGGCCACTGGATATCTAGAAGAAATGTTGCACAGTTTTAATCAATGATCTATAAGAAACTCTTAAGCATCAAAATTAACTGGAATATATTGGGGGGCTATATCAAAATCATTTATTTTGACATTAGCTGTTTTCTGTGCAACAGTTAATTCTCGAAATAGAAAAAATAATCCAATAAATTGTACAGAGTGAAAACCAGACATGTCAGGCCTTGGGGAAAAGAAGAATGTTCAACAGAAATGGTCCATAACTTGGTTGCTGAATTAACTAATTTCCTGAGTTCACATAATACATTGACCCATACACTAACCAAAGGAGCTGCGTTCACAGAACACAAAAATTGCAAAGCTGAAACTGTCCAAACTTTGCATGTGGTGGAATTGGAGTCCCTAGTTCTTTAACTCATCTGAGTATGTTGTATGAAGCAAATTTTACAAAAGGAACAGTAAGATGAGCAAAAAATAGGAATTACATGCCTTAAGAACAGAAAATGAATGATTAGCAAGAAGAATGCTGCAAAGACCATTAGGTTATTGAATAAACTCAAATGTTGGTCAGAGCCATAAGAAAGGAAATGACAAATGCTGTATTAATTCTCCAGAAAACATCTAGCTAGAAGGAGAAAAGGAAATAATAAAATAAAATAAAATAAAATAAAATAAAATAAAATAAAAACACAAAATAACTTAAAACTTCCAATCTTGAAAAGAACAAAAGGAAATGAATGGGACAAACTGATTTTAGAAAAGATCTCAAAAGGAAGGGGAGGAAATTGAAGAATTTGGTTTTGGAATGTTATTTTTCATTAAATTTATATCCTGCCTTTATTCCAGGAGCTGAAGATGGTATATGTAGAATTCTGTCTTCCTATTATTTTCTGTACCAAAAGGCAGGTTGGACTGTGAAGTGAATTCCCATGTTTGAGGGTAGACTCCAATCTGCTTCTAACCTATGGCACTCGGGGAAAAGAAACATGCATCCAATTATTGAATCTGAACTTTAGTCTTCAAGGAAAGTTCCATGAAGAGATTTAGAGCCCAACTTTTAGGAGTCTGTGAATGTTTCTAACCTTCACCTCTTCTCTGGTGATATCCAATATATGGCACAGCTGGATAACTCCCCCCAAATCAGTTCTTTGTCTGCTACTTGTAAGTTCAAGCAAATATCAAACACTGTGATTTCATCTCCCATATTATTTTTACTATGCTTTAACTGAGGAGGAGTAGGGCAAAGGGGACATTGGCCAACAACAGCTATGAGCTCTGTCATGTCTAGCTAGACTCCCAGGAATCAGCTGCCATTTCAAGCTGTGACTTAATGCTCAGAAATGATGTAACTTGCATTTCTGCTGTTAAACTGGGGAAGGGAAGATGCACAAGAATTTACTCAGCGGTGTGGATGGATTTTGTTGTTGTTGTTCAGTTGTTTAGTCGTGTCCGACTCTTCATGACCTCATGGACCATAGCACACCAGGCCTTCCTGTCCTCCACTGTCACCCGGAGTTTACTCAAATTGTGGATGGATGGGCGTAGACAAAGAATCAAAAGTTAATGCAGGGCTTCCGGTGGGAATGGCGGACTGAACGGCTGTGCCCGCTGGTTCAGCAGGTGCAGCTGACAACATGGTAACTTTTTTCGGGCTCAGGCAGGTTTTCCTGAAGCCCAGAAACGTTCTCCGGATCAAGGAGAATACCTGGAATCATCCCATCTGTCCTCTGGACAGCTGCTTGCACCCAGAAGTTCGCAAACAGCAAAGTTTGCATATCTGGGTGATGATTGCTGGTGAGGCAGTGTTCTGGTCTTTTGGCTTTTCTATTGTCTCTTTTGAATGGTATGTAAATGTTGTTTATCTCTATGTGCCTGTTGATGGCTGACTTGTCAGAGTGCCAAGCTTCCAGGAATTCCCTAGCATTCTTGGATTTGGCTTGGTCTAGGATGCTTACAGTCTCCCAGTTGAGTATGGTTGAGTTGTCCATGTGTTGTGAGATTAAGGAGTTTTCATCGTGTCTTCTGACAGCTCATTGTCCTCAGCAAACAGTCTGGGCTTGCGGCTCCCTTTTTATAGAGGCAGACCCAGGTGGAGCTTATTTAGGAGGACAGGGACTACTTTCTCATGCATAGACTCACCGACTTCCGCTGTTCCTCTCTCCTTTCTGCTCTCCTTTCTTGAGCACTGGGAGGAGATGGCAGCTCTGAGTCTTCATCCTCACTAATCAGCGGTGCCTGTGCCTGCTGCTCGCTGACCAGCCCCGTCTCCTCTGACTGCTTAGGCAACCATTTATCTAGAGCTGTCTGCTTGCCCTCCATCTCTACATCAGAGGTTGGCCACCCATCCTCATAGTCTGACTCTGACTCTGAGCCCAAACCCCCCATGGACTCTGAGCCCGAGCCCCCCATGACATTCACCCTCCCACCACATGCCAGCATCAGCAATTTTCCCCAGAGGGACCAAAAATTGGCCTTTCCCAAAAATGGAATCCAGGTCTGTTTCTAAGCGTAAAATTCCACCCCGAATCTCTTCCAGCCTTCGGTTTTGAATTTGGGATGAAATATTTTTCACCCTCCCACCCCATGTACCTCCCGCTGGCATCAGCAATTTTCCCCCAAGGGACCAAAAATCGGTCTTTCCCAAAAAGGAAATCCAGGACCGTTTCTAATCATAAAATTCCAACCTGAATCTCATCCCGGCCTCCGTTTTTGCATTTTGCTTGAACTTTTTTTCACCGATGGGTCCCACACCCCTACCACCGGCATCAGAAATTTTCCTCCAAGAGACCAAAAATCGGCCGTTCCCAAAAAAGGGAATACAAGACCATTTCTTTTTTTTTTCATCAAATTTTATTACATTTTAATTTTACATAGATAAAAGTTTGAAACAGAAAAGAAAATGGAAATACAAATCAAGAAAAAAGAAAAGATAAAAAAGTGTAGTAAAGGAAAAAAGGAAAAAAGATAAAGCTGAAACATAGAATTTAGTCAACTTCCGATTTGTATCTGGTCATGGTATTTTAAAAAATTTATCTTACATGATAGGTCTATATATAACATTAAAGAGTATTTCTTGTCTATTGTTGTTTATTCGTTCAGTTGTTTCCGACTCTTCGTGACCTCATGGACCAGTCCACGCCAGAGCTTTCTGTCGGCCGTCACCATCCCCAGCTCCCCCATGGTCGAGTCTGTCACCTCCAGAATATCATCCATCCATCTTGCCCTTGGTCGGCCCCTCTTCCTTTTGCCCTCCACTTTTCCCAGCATCAGCTTCTTCCCCAGGGTATCCTGTCCTCTCATGATGTGGCCAAAGTACTTCAGTTTTGCCTTTAATATCATTCCCTCAAGTGAGCAGTCTGGCTTGATTTCCTGGAGTATGGACTGGTTTGATCTTCTTGCAGTCCAAGGCACTCTCAGAATTTTCCTCCAACACCACAGTTCAAAAGCATCTATCTTCCTTCGCTCAGCCTTCCTTATGGTCCAGCTCTCACAGCCATAGGTTACTACAGGGAATACCATTGCTTTAACTATGCGGACCTTTGTTGTCAGTGTGATGTCTCTGCTCTTAACTATTTTATCAAGATTTGCCATTGCTCTCCTCCCAAGAAGTAGACGTCTTCTGATTTCCTGGCTGCAGTCAGCGTCTGCAGTAATCTTTGCGCCGAGAAATACAAAGTCTGTCACTGCCTCCACTTTTTCTCCCTCTATTTGCCAGTCATCAATCAAGCTCGTTGCCATAATCTTGGTTTTTTTGAGGTTTAACTGCAACCCAGCTTTTGCACTTTCTTCTTTCACCTTCGTCATAAGGCTCCTCAATTCCTCCTCGCTTTCAGCCATCAAAGTGGTATCATCTGCATATCTGAGATTGTTAATGTTTCTTCCAGCGATTTTAACTCCAGCCTTGGATTCCTCAAGCCCAGCATGTCGCATGATGTGTTCTGCGTACAGGTTGAATAGGTAGGGTGAGAGTATACAACCCTGCCGTACTCCTTTCCCAATCTTAAACCAGTCCGTTGTTCCGTGGTCTGTTCTTACCGTTGCTACTTGGTCGTTATACAGATTCCTCAGGAGGCAGACAAGATGACTTGGTATCCCCATACCACCAAGAACTTGCCACAATTTGTTATGATCCACACAGTCAAAGGCTTTAGAATAGTCAATAAAACAGAAATAGATGTTTTTCTGAAATTCCCTGGCTTTCTCCATTATCCAGCGGATATTGGCAATTTGGTCTCTAGTTCCTCTGCCTTTTCTAAACCCAGCTTGTACATCTGGCAATTCTCGCTCCATGAATTGCTGGAGTCTACCTTGCAAGATCTTGAGCATTACCTTACTGGCATGTGAAATAAGTGCCACTGTTCGATAGTTTGAACATTCTTTAGTGCTTCCCTTTTTTGGTATGGGGATATAAGTTGATTTTTTCCAATCTGATGGCCATTCTTGTGTTTTCCAAATTTGCTGGCATATGGCATGCATCACCTTGACAGCATCATCTTGCAAGATTTTAAACAGTTCAGCTGGGATACCATCGTCTCCTGCTGCCTTGTTATTAGCAATGCTTCTTAAGGCCCATTCAACCTCACTCTTCAGGATGTCTGGCTCTAACTCACTGACCACACCGTCAAAGCTATCTCCAATATTATTATCCTTCCTATACAGATCTTCCGTATATTCTTGCCACCTTTTCTTCATCTCTTCTGCTTCTGTTAGGTCCTTACCATCTTTGTTTTTGATCATACCCATTTTTGCCTGGAATTTACCTCCAATGTTTCTAATTTTCTGGAAGAGGTCTCTTGTCCTTCCTATTCTATTGTCTTCTTCCACTTCCGCACATTGCTTGTTTAAAAATAATTCCTTATCTCTTCTGGCTAACCTCTGGAATTTTGCATTGAATTGGGCATATCTCCCCCTATCACTGTTGCCTTTTGCTTTCCTTCTTTCTTGGGCTACTTCCAGTGTTTCAGCAGACAGCCATCTTGCCTTCTTGGTTTTCTTTTTCTTTGGGACGTTTTTTGTTGCCGCCTCCTGAACAATGTTGCGAACTTCTGTCCATAGTTCTTCTGGGACCCTATCTACTAAATCTAGTCCCTTAAATCTATTCTTCACCTCCACTGCATATTCCTTAGGAATATTAGTGAGCTCATATCTAACTGATCTGTGGGTCTTCCCTATTCTCTTTAGTCTGATTCTAAATTTTGCAATAAGAAGTTCGTGATCTGAACTACAGTCAGCTCCAGGTCTTGTTTTTACCGACTGTATAGATGTCCGCCACCTTTGGCTGCAAAGGATGTAGTCAATCTGATTTCGGTGTCGACCATCTGGTGAAGTCCATGTATAAAGTCGTCTTTTAGGTTGTTGGAAGAGAGTGTTTGTTATGCACAGTGAGTTGTCTTGGCAAAATTCTATCAGCCTATGTCCTGCTTCATTTTGTTCTCCCAGACCATGCTTGCCTGTAATTCCAGGTGTCATCTGACTACCCACCTTAGCATTCCAGTCTCCTGTAATGAAAATAACATCTCTTTTTGGCGTATTATCCAGTAGGTGCTGCAGATCCTCATAGAACTGATCTACTTCTGCTTCTTCAGCATCTGTGGTTGGGGCGTATATTTGGATCACTGTGATGTTAAATGGCTTACCCTGAATTCGAATTGAGATCATTCTATCGTTTTTTGGATTGTATCCAAGCACTGCTTTAGCCACTTTATTATTAATTATGAAGGCTACTCCATTTCTTCTGTGGTCCTCTTGTCCACAGTAGTAGATCTGGTGGTCATCTGATGTGAAGTGGCCCATCCCAGTCCATTTCAGTTCACTGACACCTAAAATGTCTATATTTAATCTTGACATCTCACCAATAACCACATCCAATTTGCCCTGGCTCATAGATCTTACATTCCAGGTTCCTATGGTGTGTTGATCTTTAGAACATCTGATTCGTCGTTCACCACCAGCACCGTCGGCCGCTAGCCGTCCTTTCGGCTTTGAGCTAGCTGCGTCATCACATCTGGGGCTAGTTGAACGTATCCTCTGTTCCTCCCCAGTAGCATTTTGACCATCTTCCGACCTGGGAGTCCCATCTTACGATGGTATACCGACATATCTTTGGTTGTACTGATCCATTTAGTTTTCATGGCAAGAATACTGGGGTGGGTTGCCATTACCTTCCCCAGGGATCGTATTTAGTCTGACCTCTCTGCCACGACCTTCCCGTCTTGGGTGTCCCTTCACGGTTTAGCTCATGGTTTCATTGAGGTGCTCAAGCTCCAGCACCACGACAAGGTAACGATCTCCTTTGCTGGAGATTTCTTGTCTATTACATCAATATATATATATTTTAATCTTCAAATCCCCATATAAGCTTTGCCCCTCCCGCATCTTGTAAATAGTCAGTTAATGGTTTCCACTCTTTAAGAAAATAATTATTTGGATTTTCTTTTAATAAACTTGTCAGTTTATCATTCTCTGCCATATCCATCAATTTTAACATCCAATCTTGTATCGTAGGCGATATCTGGTTTTTCCAATTTTGTGCAAAAATAAGTCTTGCTGCTGTGATCATGTATTGCATAATCCTTGTAAATTGCTTCCCAGGTTGTCCATCAATTATTCCCAGTAAAAAAAAAATTCCGGTTTAAATGGAATACAAGACCATTTCTAATCAGAAAATACCACACCGAATCTCATCCCGGCCTTCATTTTTAAATTTGGGATGAACTTTTTTTCACCCTCCAGCCCCACGCCCCTACTGCCGGCATCAGGAATATTCTTCCCAGGAACCAAAAATCAGCCGTTCCTGAAAAGGGAATACAGGATCGTTTCTAAGCATAAAATACTGCCCTGAATCTCATCCTGGCCTTCGTTTTGGCATTTGGCTTGAATGTTTTTTCACTAACCAGCTCCACGCCCCTACCACTGGCATCAGGAATTTTCCTCCGAGGTACCAAAAATCGGCCATTCCCAAAAAGGGAATCCAGGACTGTTTCAAAGCATAAAATTCCATCCCGAATAGAATAGAATAATAGAATAGAATAATAACTTTATTGTCATCCCACTATACACTATACACGAAGTGCACAATAGAATGAAATTTCGTTGCAGTTGGCTCACAATTTCAATCAAACAGTAAAATACTAATAAAAAAACAGTTACTATAAAATATACATTCTTTACACATCCAACATTTCACCTAAAAGAACTTATTTAAGCATTCAAGAATCTCATCCTGCCCTCTGATTTTGCATTCAAGCTGAAATTTTTTCAACACCCCGCCCCGTTCCCCTCCCGCTGGGATCAGGAATTTTCTTTCCTGAGACCCAAGTTCTACCTTTCCAGAAATGAGAGTCCAGGACAGTTTCTAAGCCTAAAATTCCACCCCGAATCTCATCCCACCCTTCGTTTTTGGCTTTTGCTTGAACTTTGTTTCACACCCTTGTCCCGTGCCCGTACCACTGGCATCAGGAACTTCCTTCCTGGTGATTGAAAAATGGCCATTCTGGAAAAGGGAATACAGGACTGTTTCTAAGGATGAAATTCCACCCTGAATCTCATTGCAGCCTTCGTTTTTGTATTCAGCTTGAAAGTTTTTTTCAGCTGCTCAGCCTGCACCCCTACCCCTAGCACCAGGAATTTTCTTCCCGGAGTCCTTGGAAAAGAAATATCCCTCATACCCACCCACACCAGCATCTTCTTCTGCAGTCCGAATTGGTCATCTGCTGATTCAGAGTGAGCCCTGCTTTTCTACAGCTTTAATCAACTATAGTCAACCTGGCCACTTGGGCATCTCTGCAAAGAAGGAAGTACACAATCAAAACAAAACAAATAGCATTGCATAACATTTCCACATACTTTTTTATGCAACCACCTTTTTTAAGATTGTTTAATCACAACTGAAACACACCCCATGATAATAGGAAATACTGCTGTTCGAATGTTGTTGAAAGACAACTTTCAAGTCCTTATTCTCTTTTCTTAAATTCTTTCTTCTTAATATCGGACATGGACTGAACTACTTTGATACAGGACACCATGCAATGGCGGATTGTCCTCTGGCAGAAGCTTAAAAAAAGAACAGTTGACTGGAAAAAAGGTCATTTACATTGCATTTATTGCTAGCATTTAATTTGATTGATGGGTTATGTGCCATCAAGTTGGTGTCACCTCTCAGTGACCACACAGACAGATTTTCTCCATGAAGAGAAAATCTGGTCCTTCAGGTCTCCCAATGGGACACCCATGACTGCTGTAACTGGGTCCATCCACCTTGTTCCTGGTCTTCCTCTTCTTTTCTTTCCTTCCACCTTTCCCAGCATCAGAGCCTTATCCAAAGGGCTAGATTTTCACATAATGTTGTCTGAAGTAGGATAATTTGAGCCTGGTCAGTTGTCGCTCAAGAGAAAACTCTGGTTTGATTCATTCTATGATCCATTTTGTTTGTTTTCTTGGCTATTCATGGTACTCCCAGGGGTCTTCTCCAACACCAGAGTTCAAAAGCATCAATACTCTTTCTATAATTTTCTTCAAAAGTCCAATTTTCATTTCCACTGAGAGTCACAGGGAATACCATTCCCTGCACGATTCTGATCTTTGTAGGTATAGACACATCATGGCATCTGAATATCTTTTCCAGCATTTAACTGCATCTTCTTGAATATATATATTTTTATCTTGGATTGCTCAGGAAAGTGGGTGTGAGAGAGAGTATTAGAAAATGGAATTACTGGGTTATGGGGAGCATTCAGTGTTTCTCCAATTTATATGCAGCTAGAAACAACTTGTGCAGAGATACCTGTTAGTATTATCGGAAGTCAATTCAGCATTGTCTCAAAAACATAGGGGAGGACTATTCTACTGAAGCATATCTCTACTGTGTTTGTGGGAGGTGCCTCGGTCACCTGACTTCCTGTTTCCTGCTCCTTCTTGGGTCTTTCAGGGCCATTCTCGATCTTCCCTTCTTCCTAAGCACACGTACACACAGGAGGGCCACATGGCTATGTGGGTCTCATCCGAAATATCTCACATGCATGCAGACTGGAGATGATTAAGCCTTTCTACCATGAAACTACTTGTAACCAAGATCTACTGAATAAACATGTAAGCTATCTTTATTTTTCTTCAACTAACTAATGTGTGAAGACTGTTTTATTTCTGAACGTTAATTAAGCTGTATGTGCAAGTCTTTTCTGGGTGCTTCTACTCTGCAAGATTGTTGTTAGCTGCTTGGAGTGTTTTTCTAACCTTCCAGACTCCAACAAAGGGTTAGAGGCCCAGCTCAGCCTAGTACAAAACCAGTACAAACCAGTGCAGCTTGGCAGACTGAGAACTGATTTTGAAAAAGGCTTTCTTTGGTCTCACAGCCAAAAGGCCGCTTGCACATTTTTAAAAGGCTAAGTTCAGAAAAGTTTTTTTTCTTCTCTCTGAACAGTGGAGGAGGAGGGGGCTCCCCCCACACCAAGGCTGATTGAGGATAATTACTCAACATGGCTATTTAGATTAAAAATGCAATTAGATTTTGAAGAATGTTTAGATGCTTTGGAATTGCCTCAGCCAAAACCAGAAGATAGTGAGGAAACCAAGAAACAATGGGACAAGAAAAATAAGAGAGCCAAAATTCTCATTGCTAGATCACTACCAGATCACAGATTAGCAGAGATTAAAAATATTTCTACTGCTAAGGAAATGATTGAGAATTTGTGCATTCTATATTCAGAGGCTGATGATCAGAAAGTAATCTGTTCTCTGTTAAGAGAACTGCATATGTGCCATTTGGAAGACAATGGAGATGTAAATAAGCATCTAATAAGAATGCAAACTATATTTGATCAACTGAACACTGTTCAGAATCTTATGAGTGAAAAATTTAAAATGTCTTTTTTGCTGAGCACACTACCAGATAGATTTTTTCCATTTGTTGCCACTCAAAACCTAGAAGGGAAGAATTTTTCTCAACTGCTAGGAGCAATAAGGTCAGAGTACCGCAGACAGCAAAATTTGGATTTCAATAAACAGCCCAGCAGAGATATGGGTTACCTGCCAATGAAGGCCAAGCATGAACCAGGACCATTTGTGACTCCTTACAAAAACAAAAAGCCCATTGCGTGCTATGTCTGCAACAAGCCAGGACATTTTGCTAAGTTTTGTAAGGACAAAAAGAATTTTTCCAAGGGAAAAAGTTCTAAAGATGAAAAAGCCTTACACACTTTCTTTAAGACTGATAATATCCCTGAAACTGATATCAATAAATGCTCCAGAAGATGGGTAATTGACTCAGGGGCTAGTAAACATTTATGCGGAAATAAAAGTGACTTATGTGAACTTAGTGAAAAACCAGAAGGAAGCATAACCCTAGCAGATGGAAAATCAATTTTGATCCAAGGGAAAGGGACTGTACCATTAAGATGCTTCAATAATAATAATTACAAAGATCTTATGGCGACAAATTTTTTTTATGTCCCAGGCCTGGAGGCTAATTTGCTGAGTGTACCAACACTGAATAATAAAGGTTTTAATGTGACCTTTAATGCCAATGGACTATGTAAAGTCACCAGTGGAGGAGAAGTTTATGTTACAAGTTTTCAAAAGGATGGTGTCTACCAGGTGAACTGTGAACAGCTGCCACCAGATGTCAGCCTCGCCTGTCAGCAGCAAAAGGAGGACAACAGTGCCACCATTTGGCACAGGTGTTTTGCTCACTGTAACTTTGATGCAATTTTGAGAATGAAAAATGAAGGCATGGTAAGAGATTTGGAACTATGCAACCATGAAAGATGCCAATAAAAGTGTGTGATATACATCAAAGGTAAAGCAACAAGACCAGCCATACCCAAACAAAGGGAAAGGTGGGCAACTAAGCCACTCAAACTTATCCACACTGATTTGTGTGGGCCTCTTCAAGAGTCAGCAGGGAAAAATAAATATGTTTTGTGCTTTATAGATGATTTTTCCAGGTAGTGCGTGACCTACCTACTGAAGGAGAAATCTCAAACAGCGGATATGCTGAAAGCATATGTAGCCATGGTGACCAACAAATTCAACAGAAACCCTCAAGCTCTCCAAAGCAACCGAGGAGATGAGTTCATTTCACAAACCATGCAAACATACTTAACACAGTTAGGCTTAAACACAGGCTGACCACTCCATACACGCCAGAGCATAATGGGGTGGCAGAAAGAAAAAAACAGATCATTAATGGACATGGTAAGATGTATGGTTCCTTTTTAGGGAAGGTGGTTGAGAAAGTGGTGGCGTTGCAACTCCAGTGTGACGTTTTAATATCGATATAGCAGCACTCCAAGAAACTCGAAGAGCAGGAGAAGGACAGTTGAAGGAAGAAAAAGGAGGTTATACCTTCTTTTGGAAAGGACTGCCTGAACAAGAACGACGAATACATGGGGTAGGCTTTGCTATCAAAAACGACATTGTGAAGCTCTTGTCAGAAGTTCCCACTGGGATTAACGAACGACTCTCAACTCTGCGAATAAAACTCACCAAAAACCAACAGGCAACTATCCTAAGTGCTTACGCACCAACACTAGATGCAGATGAGGATATCAAGGAAAAATTTTATACGCAGCTGGACACCATCTTATCAGAGATACCAAAGGAGGATAAAATTATCCTCCTGGGCGATTTCAATGCAAGAGTTGGGCGTGATTTTGATTTGTGGCCAGGGATCATTGGGAAAGAAGGAGTTGACAACAGCAACACGAATGGAATCTTACTTCTGACTAAATGTGCAGAGCATAACCTTGTCATTACTAACACACTCTTTCGCCAGAAAAATAAATTTAAAACATCATGGAAGCACCCACGGTCGAAGCACTGGCATCTTTTAGATTATGTAATTGTCCGTGCTAGAGATCGCCATGATGTACTTCTCACCAGAGCCATGACGAGCACCGATGACTGCTGGACAGACCATCGATTAATTCGATCCACGATGGCCATAAAGATTGTCCCTCATCGTAGGCTCCAAGGAAGAAAACCAAGGTGTAAAATGAATACACTGGCCCTTCAAGATCCTATTAAACGAGCTTGCTTTCAATCAACTCTCAAGGAACATCTGCCTATGGAACTTCCTGAAAATGTTGAGGAACACTGGACTAAATTGAAGACTTCTATCATTTCAGCCTGTGAACAAACTATCGGATACCAGACTAAGAGACATCAGGACTGGTTTGATGAGAACGATAGTGAGATTGAACATATTATTGACAAGAAAAGGAAAGCCTTCCAGATATGGCAAAAAGATATTAACTGTGCCGTTAAGAAAAAAATCTACGCCAGTGCAAAGGCAGAAGTCCAAAGAAGAACTAGAGAACTTAAGAACATATGGTGGATAAAAAAAGCCCAAGAAACCCAACATTTTGCAGATGCTCATGATGCACGGGGCTTTTTTAATGCCATAAAGGCCATCTATGGACCAACAAACCATGGTACAAATCCCTTACACTCAGTAGATGGTGCTAAACTTCTAAAGGACAAAGAGTCTATTGCACTGCGCTGGAAAGAGCATTACTACAATCTCCTTAATCGTCACTATACTGTGGCTGACGAAGTCTTCTTGCAAATCCCGCAAAAACAAATAAGAAATGAGCTTGCAGTACCCCCTAGTTTGGAGGAAGTCAGTAAAGCCACTAAACAAATGAAAAATAACAAAGCTAGTGGACCTGATGGGATTCCTGCTGAAGTCTTTAAAGAAGGCGGGCCTGAACTTACACAACAACTTCATAAGCTCATCGAAAAAATCTGGATGAGGGAGGAGATTCCAGCAGACTTTAGGGATGCCATAATTATCACTCTCTTTAAAAAGGGTGATAGAACAGACTGTGGAAACTACCGAGGCATCTCCCTTCTAGCCACAGCAGGCAAAATCCTGGCAAAGATAATCGCAAACCGTCTCCTATCTGTATCAGAAGACATCCTCCCTGAAACGCAAAATGGCTTCCGCCCTTCCAGGGGAACAGTGGATATGATCTTCACTGCACGACAGCTTCAAGAAAAATGCAAGGAGCAAAACCGCCCTCTGTACATGGCGTTTATTGATCTGACTAAAGCTTTTGATACTGTAAATCGTACTGCTCTCTGGACCATCCTTCTGAAAATCGGATGCCCTGATAAATTTGTGAACATCTTGCGGTTACTCCATGACGACATGATGGCAACAATCCTGAATAACAATGGCTCTCAAAGCGATCCATTTAAAGTGGAATCCGGCGTTAAACAGGGATGTGTTATTGCTCCAACCTTATTCGCTATCTTCATCGCTATGATTATGCACCTTGTTGAAGAGAAACTTCCTACAGGTGTAGAAATTATATATCGAACAGATGGAAAGCTTTTTAATCTTAGTAGGCTGAAAGCAAAAAATAAGGTAACTGCAACTTCTGTTATAGAACTTCAATATGCTGATGATAACGTAGTCTGTGCACACTCCGAGGAAGATCTTCAAACTATCCTAAACATCTTTGCAGAAGCATATGAAAAACTCGGCCTCTCGATTAACATTAAAAAAACCAAAGTGCTTTACCAGCAAGTTCGAACCAATCCCTCTGCAGCGCCATCAATCCAGCTTAAAGGTGTGTCACTAGAAAATGTCGACCACTTTTCTTATCTCGGCAGCCATCTATCAACAAAAGCCGACATCGATGCTGAAATTCAGCATCGCCTGAGCTCTGCGAGTGTAGCTTTCTCCCGAATGAAGCGTAGAATGTTTGAGGATCGGGACATTCGCAGGGAGACCAAAATGCTTGTTTACAAAGCCATTGTACTACCAACCCTTCTGTACGCCTGTGAAACATGGACCCTCTACAAACGCCACCTCCAACTTCTTGAAAGATTCCATCAACGCTGCCTCCGAAAAATTCTGCAAATTACTTGGGAAGATAGGCGGACTAATGTTAGCGTATTAGAAGAAGCGAAAACCACCAGCATTGAAACAATGATCATCCAACATCAACTTCGCTGGACCGGTCATGTTGTTCGAATGCCTGACCATCGTCTTCCAAAGCAGCTACTTTACTCCCAACTTAAGAATGGAAAACGGAATATTGGTGGACAGCAAAAGAGATTCAAAGATACTCTCAAAGCTAATTTAAAAAAATGTAATATCAGCATTGAGAACTGGGAAGCCCTAACTCATGAGCGTTTCAATTGGAGGTCAACCTTTATTAATGGAGCTATGGACTTTGAAGAAGCACGAGTACAGGGCAAAAGGGAGAAAAGAGCTAAAAGGAAGGCACGTCAGGCAAACCCTCATCATGACCGTCTCCCACCCAGAAACCTATGCCCTCACTGTGGGAGGTTGTGCGGATCCAGAATTGGCCTTTATAGCCACTTACGGATTCACCGTTAAAATTTTACCTTTGGAAGACAATCTTACTCGGCTACGAGTGATCGCCAATGATGACAGATGATCTCTGGCGGGAGCGGGATGGAGGGAGTGCATCCATCCTAGCTCTTCTTGACCTCTCAGCGGCATTCGATACCATCGACCATGGTATCCTTTTGGGACGGCTCAGGGAGTTGGGGGTGGGAGGCGTAGTTCTGCGCTGGTTCACCTCCTTCCTCCAGGGCCGTTCCCAATCGGTGGTAATAGGAGAGGAAAGATCCGACCCTCGCCCCCTCGTCTGTGGGGTACCGCAGGGTTCGGTTCTCTCCCCTCTCCTATTTAACATCTACATGAAACCGCTGGGTGAGATCATCCGTCACCATGGGATGAGATACCATCAATATGCAGACGATACTCAATTATATATTTCCATCCCTGGTGAGATAAGTAATGCAGTGGCTACCCTTTCTCAGTGCCTGGAGGCTGTGGGGGTCTGGATGGGGAACAACAGGCTTCGACTGAACCCTGGTAAGACGGAGTGGCTGTGGATTGATGGCTCCCGTGGATCCAGGAAGTTGTCATCTTTAGTTCTGGATGGGGTTGCACTACCCCATTCAGACCAAGTGCGTAATTTGGGGGTTCTTCTGGACTCACGGCTCCTGCTCGAAGAGCAGGTGGTAGCCGTGGCCAGGAGGGCATTTGCACAACTTCATGTTGTGCGTCAGTTATGCCCTTTCCTGGATCGGGAAGCCCTCCGTACAGTCACTCATGCCCTGGTCATCTCCCATATAGACTATTGCAACGCACTCTACATGGGGCTACCCTTGAGGAGTATCCGGAAGCTTCAATTGGTCCAGAATGCGGCTGCTCGCGCAGTTATTGGTGCGCCTAGATCAGCGCATGTGACACCTCTGCTGCGACAGCTGCACTGGGTGCCTGTGTGCTTCCGGGTCCAATTCAAGGTATTGGTTATCACCTTTAAAGCCCTACATGGCATGGGGCCAGGTTACCTGAGGGACCGTCTCATCCCCATAACGTCGAACCGTCCCACTCGGTCATTCAGAGAGGGCATGCTGCGGATCCCGTCCGTAAAGGAATGTCACCTGACGGGGTCTAGGAGGCGTGCCTTCTCGGTAACGGCGCCCACCCTTTGGAATATGCTACCCCCGTAGGTGAGGCAGGCCTCATCGCTCCCGGCCTTCAGAAAGAACTTAAAGACCTGGTTCTGCCGCCTTGCGTGGGGGGAGGGGGGGAACAGTTCCTCTTGGGGATGGCTGGTGCCATAGGGCCCTTTTAAACATCTAAATACCAAACAATCGCATCTTGGATTTTTATACTTAATTTTACTATATTAGAGTATTTTATTAGGTTGTTTTAATTGTTGGATTTTAATTGTTGTGTTTTGTAAACCGCCCAGAGTTCCCTTGTGGGGAGATGGAGCGGTATATAAATTGAAATATAAATAAATAAATAAATAAATAAACAGATCTGCCAGACAAATACTGGGCAGATACTGTTATGACAGCTACATACTTACAAAATAGAAAGCCAACCAAAGCCAACAAGGTAACACCTTTCGAGGTATGGCATGACTGCAAACCAAGCATGAAGCATCTGAGAGTGTTTGGATCCAAGGCTTATGCACACGTTCCAAAACAAAGGAGATCCAAACTAGACCCCAGAGCTGAAGAAGGCATCATGATTGGATATGCTCCAGGAAGCAATACAGAATCCTGGACCCAAAGACAGGAAGAGTAAACACATGCAGAGTGGTGTACTTCGATGAAAGGGAGAGAGGCTGCCAGAGGCATGCTGACAATGACTGCACAGAAACCAGCAGCAGCAGTTACCAGCTTGAGATGTTCAACCCAATACCCGAAGACACAATCACCACACTGACCCAGAGGGAGATAGAAGCTCAGGCAGAAACTCCACCAGAGTCAGATGATGAGGCCGCAGATGCAGAAGGGGGTGAACCACCAAATGCCGCTCCTGAACCTGCTCTAAGACGCTCATCACGACCCAACAGAGGAGTTCCAGCTGAGAGACTCACCTACCTCACAAGGTCGTTGCTACCAAAAGAACCTGCTTCGTGGAACAAAGTGCTACACATGCCAGCAGATGAAGCAAGCAAGTGGAAGAAAGCAGCACAGGAGGAGCTAGAAGTTCTACACAGGAACAAAACTTGGACTTTGACAAAACTACCAAAAGGCAAGAAATCCATAGGTTGCAAATGGCTTTTCAAAGCCAAGCAAGATGAGAATGGAGAAGAACAAAGATATAAAGCCAGACTAGTTGCAAAAGGCTATTCACAGAAATATGGACTTGATTATGATGAATGTTTTGCTCCTGTTGTGAAACACACCACAATTAGAATGCTCCTAAGTCTAGCAGCTTCCAGGAACATGAATGTTGAGCACCTAGATGTAAAGACTGCATTTCTTCATGGGGAAATAGAAGAGGAAACTGTACATGCTACAACCTCCAGGCTTCGCCAATCCACAGCATCAATCCACAGCATCTTGTTTGCAAACTTCAGAAGGGGATTTATGGCCTGAAGCAAGCAGCCAGAGCGTGAAACAAGAAGTTAAACCAAATACTTCTTGACCAGGGTTTTGTTCAAGGAAAGGGTGATCCCTGTCTATATACAAGATACAGAAATGGCAGAGAGGTGTACATTCTTTGTTATGTGGATGATTTAATGATCTGCCATAATAACAAAGGGGACTTTGATGAAATTGTATCCCATCTAAACAGAGAAGTAGAAGTCAAGCATCTGGCCAATGCCAGCTACTACTTAGGAATACAGATCGAAAAGGAAGAAGATGGAAGCTTTCTTCTAAGCCAGAAGCAGAAGATCCTAGAACTGTTGGAAAGCTTAGGACTGCAAAATGCTAATCCTATGCCAACACCAATGGAAACAGGTTTCCACAAGCAACGGGAATGTAGTGAACTCTTACCAGAGAACAATGACTATAGAAGTGCCATAGGTAAGCTACTGTATCTAGCTGCCACCACTAGGCCAGACATAGCAGCTGCAGTAGGCATTCTATGTAGAAAAACCAGCACACCAACACAGAGAGACTGGACTGGTATTAAGCAGGTGGGAAGGTTCCTGAAAGGGACTACACACCTGAAACTAAAGCTGCCAGCCACTGAGAATCCAAAACTAGTGGGGTTTACAGATGCAGATTGGGCAGAAAACATTGCTGACCATAAATCCACTAGTGGGTATGTATTTTTCTATGGGGGTGGAGCAGTAAGCTGGGGAAGCCATAAGCAAGGCACAGTTGCATAGTCATCCACAGAGGCAGAATATGTGTCAGCAGCAGAAACGTGTAATGAGATTGTATGGCTCAAGCTACTGCTTGAAGACATGGGAATAGAGGAACCAATCCCTATTCAGATTTTTGAAGACAACCAAAGTTGTATTAGACTCTCAAAATCAGAAAAGATTAATGGGAGGACTAAACATATTGATATTAAGCATCATGCAGTGAGAGAACTGCAAGAACGAGGGATAGTCAGACTGGACTACTGTCCCACAAGGAACATGACAGTGGACATTCTCATGAAGCCGTTGCCCAGAAGCAGTTATCAAGAACTGTGGGAGAAGTTGAACCTTGTGGACACTGAGACATGCTAAGTTGAAGAAGGGGTGTTAGGATTATCAGAAGTCAACTCAGCATTGCCTCACAAACATAGGGGAGGACTATTCTACTGAAGCATATCTCTACTGTGTTTGTGGGAGGTGCCTCGGTCACCTGACTTCCTGTTTCCTGCTCCTTCTTGGGTCTTTCAGGGCCATTCTCCATCTTCCCTTCTTCCTAAGCACACGTACACACAGGAGGGCCACATGGCTATGTGGGTCTCGTCTGAAATATCTCGCTTGCATGCAGACTGGAGATGATTAAGCCTTTCTACCATGAAACTGCTTGTAACCAAGATCTACTGAATAAACATGTAAGCTATCTTTATTTTTCTTCAACTAACTAATGTGTGAAGACTGTTTTATTTCTGAATGTTAATTAAGCTGTATGTGCAAGTCTTTTCTGGGCACTTCTACTCTGCAAGATTGTTGTTAGCTGCTTGGAGTGTTTTTCTAACCTTCCAGACTCCAACAATACCATTAATAGCAGTCATAGTATCCTTCATCAGCCTCAGATCAGAGTGATTTCTTGCCAAGCAATTCTGTCCATCATTCAGAGAAGATGAGAAGATCTTGCCATATTTAGTGAATCTAGGAAGAAGGGCCAAAAATTAACATGGGCATTCATCTGCATGCATATAATCCCTATTTTAGAGCACCACTATCTCATTTATCTCCTCCCCTCAATCTTTAGAAAAATTCTTTGGTGTTTCTACTGGAAGGAGAAAGAGAAGTCTGAGAGAGTGATTAATAGAAGCAGATGGGGGATCAATTCATTTTATAGTACCATATTTTGCTGGCCATCAATTCTATTTAGTAGCTATTAATCAATTATTATAAATGTCTATTTTTTGTCCTGGCTATGTCCCATTTTGGAGCAAGATTTTAGACAGGTAAACATAGTCACATGCATATGTGCCTATACATATAAAACTAAGTTACATGCACACTTTTATTGGCTTATGGCAGGGGTGGGGAACCTTTTTTTTGCCAAGGGCCATTTGGATATTTATAACCTGGGACCGGGGGGTGGGGGTGGGGATTTCTGGGATTTCTGCGGACCAGGGGCCAGCGTTTGCGGGCGGGAGCCAATCACAAGCACTGGGGGGCGGGGTTTGCGGGCGGGAGCCAATCGTGTGGAAGGCGCAGGGTTTGCGGGCAGGAGCCCCGCGGGCCGTATACGGCCCACGGGCCTGACGTTACCCACCCCTGGCCTATGGGAAATTCTAGGAGTGGTTTCTGCTGGAGTTGGTAATGCTCAGCTGACCAAGTGGGGCAGCTGGTCTAGTTGGGAGGGTCAAAACAGCAAGATGGCAGTCGCAGCACCATGATGGAAGCCCCACCCCTTTTTATACGCATTTGACACCAGCACATGTAAAAATGGGGTGGAACTTGGTTCATAAAGGCATGACCACCATCTTAGCTGTTTTTACAGCCCATTTCCACCATAGAGCTAGGTATTGCACAGGATTTCTATCTGTTTATGCTTTAAAAAAATAAAAGTAGGGTCACCTTCCTTTCCATTAAATACAGTAAATAAAAAAAAATTTCAAATAGTAGCCAAGTTTTCTCATTTGGTTCTGCTTACTCAGCGCCTTCTCCCAGGATGTACCTAAAATTGCTAGGTCTGAATCAACTCTACAGGCTAATGGAAAAGGTAGGTGTCGTTTTTAATGCAATATATTGTGTAGGCAGAAGCTGACTCCCAAGCACATCTTATGTTCTTGCGCTGTCACTTCTAAAAGAGAATTATTTATTTATTTATCATATTTATATCCCGCCCATCTCCCTCACAAGGAGGGACCCTGGGCGGTTATTTGGCTTGGATAGCCCACATACCTACAGATGAATCATAAAATAATGTGACTCCACTTTCTGAGACCAGCATTTATTTTTACATTCTTCTCCCTACAAAAAAACTGAGTTGTGCATGTATATCCTATATACATTCAGTGATCAATTATTGAGTATAAAATGTAATACATTAAAAACTGTATTAGCACTGCCCTGAACTGACCTGTGTGTGTGTGTGTGTGTGTAATAGTCCTGAATCAATACTGCCAGAGGCATCCATGGGAGGTCAAAAAAGTCAAGATGGCCACAACCATGTGATGGAAGCCCCACCCTATTTTTACATGCACCGCTGGGTATGGCTTAATTTTCTAGGAGCAGCCAATTTGAAATTTTGAAGACAGACAAAAAAAAACAGTAATATAAAACACGTTTGCATTTGCGTTTTATTAATGTCTAATGTTTACCTTAATCTTAAATTGAAACACGCAGTTTTCCTGACATCTAGTGGTATAAAATATATGGCAGTAGTCCTTAATCATGCCAGTGATATTATCCTGTCTCTGTGTTTCCTTTTACCAGGAAAAACAACTTGGGTTCTTTTTCAGCAGCTCCAGATTCTTTCCCAACAAATTAGTGGATATTTTCAGTTCAAATAAAGAACAGTTCCTTACTTGGATTTCAAAAAAACAGTGAACTACAAGTTTTTGGCCTGTGCAAACCCAAAAGATCTTCTATAAATCTTGGTCACTGGAATCCACATTGTAACCAGCTGCATTTTTCTTGCATCTAATTATCAGCCCAAATATAATTTGGGGAACACGTCTCTCTTCCTTGAAACCAGTACTGGCGTCTTGAACCACCAATAAAAGTTATGCTGACCTAAAATGTGAAATTGTGAACTCCTGGTTCAAAATACGGGAGTGAGAAAGAAAACGGGAGGTAACAAATTGGTAGAAATACTTCATACTGAGGGGATGCGGGCTGCAAAACTGTCATAGTACCTCCATGAGAAATGGGAAGCTAGCGTTGGTAGACAGATAGGCCACAGTGGGAATTAAAACCTGAGGGTAGGAATTCTATGTTTATTTTTTATTTATTTAGTAAATGTATAGGCCGCCCATCTCATATACAGGATTCTACCCAGCCATCTTCCTGTGTTCCAGTACAGAAGAGGAATGAGATACATACATGGAACGAGAGGGAATTACGCTATGGCACACTTCAACACACTTCATTTTGAGGAAGGCAGATAGGAGAAAGATAGATGCATTCGAATTGTGGTGCTGGAGACGGCATCTCACGGACAGCAAAGATTACCAACAAGGAAGTCCTAGACAGAGTCAAACCAAAAATATCCCTGGAAGCCAAGATCACCAAACAAAAACTGTCATACTTCGGTCATGTTATGCGAAAAGACTCACTCGAAAAGACAATTATGCTGGGACTGATCAGTGGTAAAAGAAGAAGGGGCCGCCCTAGGACTCACTGGCTTGACACCATCAGAAGGGACACTGGAATGACTTTGATGGAACTAAAGGAAGCTGTAAGAGATATAAAGGCATGGAAAGCATCAATCCACAAAGTGACCGAGAGTCGGACACGACTGAACGGATAGACAGACAGACAGACACTTCAATAGTCTTTGACTTAAGGAGAGGGATTTCTACCACAAGCCAGACGTTTATCTCCATTTACAAAATGGAAGAAGAAGGACAATTCATGCAGGGATGTCCACTTGGGGGAGGTGTCTAAAAAACAAAGATGATGGCAATAACTGTGTGACGCATCTAAAAAGGGGCGGGGTTTTGATCACATAGTTGCTGCCACCGCTTTAACTTTTTTTGACACACACACCCTGGATGCCCCTGTCTTGGGAGAGGACGGGACACCCTCCCCATACTGGAGATATCTGTAAGTCAGCAATTCCATCCTGCAGCATCATCTGGGGCTCTTTGCTAATTGGAGAAGGTGCAGAATTGGGCTCAAGGTCCATCCACGCCAGCCCGTTGAACGAAAAGCAAATCTCTCCTAACGGAAGCTCAGACTCCGTTTGCCAAGAAACACTTCCACACTATCTTTGCACCCTTCAAATGAGAAATACTTTTAACAGGTTGGACCTTTAAATATATTTTCCTGGAATGTCATCTGGGTCTTCTTTCCCTTCCTCCCTTGGCAGCCTATGGAAAGTAATTTAACCTTGAAGGTCATAAAATCCATGCTTTGCTTGAAACTGGGAATTTTCTGCTGGGTTCTTATTTTCTTTTACTCAAGTTAACTGACATTTCATCATTCCCAGGGAAATAATTTGGTAAAGTAAACACCTACACAGCACAAAACTCATAACCAGATCCAAATAAACGGAGCTGCTTTTTTTGTAACTCAGATATTATCAGAAGAAAGGATATAATTGATTTTCTTCCACTTGAGATGCTGTTTTCTCCCACCAGATAACGATAGTGACTAGGATCATCATGATTACTGAATGGCTAGAAGTTGTAGCCACTGCAGGCTCCCAGCTGTACTGAACACAATAATTAGAAAGGAAATTTATCACACGATAAAATTTGAGGCCTCTTAACTCATTCCTCTAATACTGGACAGTTGCCAAAGAATGAGAGAAAGTTGCAGATCCAATGAAGGGATTAAATTACGCTTCCTAGTTAGAATTTTAAGTGGTACATTTGAAATAAAATCATTTTCTTTCTTTCTTCTTTCTTTTTCAAAACCAATTTCACCTACCTATCCGTGTGTGTGTGTGTGTGTGTGTGTGTGTGTGTGTGTGTCTGTCTGTGTGTGTGTGTGTGTGTGTGTGTGTGTGTGTGTGTAGGGAATATAAGGTATATGAGAGCCAGTTTGGTGTAGTGGTTAAGGCACCAGGCTAGAAACCGGGAGACCGTGAGTTCTAGTCCCACCTTAGACACAAAGCCAGCTGGGTGACCTTGGGCCAGTCACTCTCTCTCAGCCCTAGGAAGGAGGCAATGGCAAATCACTTCTGAAAAACCTTGCCAAGAAAACTGCAGGGACTTGTCCAGGCTGACTCCAAGAATTGGACACAGTTGAACAGATTAAAAAAAAATTCCTAGGGTAGGATCCCACCTCAAAAATAAACCTCAAGCAAAATTAGCCATACCCTGTAACAACTACACAATGAAAGGAAAAATCTCCATTCCCACCGACATCAAGGATATCCCAGTACAGTTTTCTTGCCAAAAATATCACAATGGTTTGCCACTGGGTCTTCTTCCAGAGTGTTTCTTCTCTATATAATCTGCAATAATAATTTCTTCTCCATATAATCTGCAATCTTTGGATTCCCTGGTGGTGGCCCATCCAAATACTAACCAGTACAACCCTGCTGAATTTTCTGGGGCCAACCAAGATAATCCAGCTGCTGCCAACTGGGTAAGACTGTACAATACTGCCTCCAAGTCACCAGAACAACTATTTTCTATTGAAAAAAATCAGAATAAATCACAATAGGTCAGTGGGTAATAAACTGTAGGTAGCCTGACCTGGAATGCCTCTTACTTTTAAAATGCTAATCATTGTAAGACGCATTCCAGATCACGCTACCTACAATGCCTGTTATAAATTATCTAGATCAGAATTGAGCAACTATTTTGGACTAATGCAGTGTTTCTCAGCCTTAGCAACTTGAAGATGTGTGGACTTCAATTCCCAGAATTCCCCAGCCAGCTTGGGGGACTTGGGGGAGCTTCAATTCTGGGAGTTGAAGTCCACACATCTTCAGGTTGCCAAGTTTGAGAAGCACGGCTCTAGGCAATCCGTGCAATTGTCTTGGGAACAGTAAAAAATGTTCTGCTATTGCCTTCCTCTGATTTTTTAAATTTTCCAGTCTACTCTGTAGCCTTTGGAATCTCTAGTGCAGAGCTTTCCAAACTGTGTGTCAGGACACATTAGTGTGTCGGCTGCAGTGTCTGGGTGTGTCACGGCTGCTGCTGCCTCTGAGCCCTGCCAGGATTCCACACAGGCCCTAGTGCCTGCCTTGTGCCTGGCTGCCTCCAAACCTGCCGTGATTCTGTGTAGGTCCTAGTGCCTGCCTTGTGCCCTGCTGTAAGAGTGTGTCGCGAAATGATGCCCTGCTGTAAGAGTGTGTCGCGAAATGATGCATGTCTAAAAAGTGTGTCACCGACATGAAAAGTTTGGAAAGCTCTGCACTAGTGGTCTCCCACCCAGGTACTAAACAGGCTCAATCTTACTTAGCTTACAAGCCTAGTTGCCGCCACTGGCTTACATTTTTCCTGATTCACTCTGCACCAGTCCTACTGCATGTTTCACGTCACACAGCTGCTTACCCCTTCTTTGCATGTTTTCCTAAGTGCAAAAGCCAAATTGCATTGCTGTGACTGAGTTTTGCAGACAAAGTTCAGTGGTCCCATCGTGGTGGGGCTTCAAGAACTGAAAGAAGGGGCTGGAGAGCAATCATGACCAGTTTTTTTATTTTTTTTATTTATGCTTCAATTCGTATACCGCTCCATCTCCCCACAAGGGAACCAGTTTTCTCTTGTATTATATGCTCCATCCACCAAACTGGAAGTGATTTCCTTTTTCTTTCTCCCTCTGAAAGGGAAATACAAGAAATTGCTCTGGATAATCTATATTACCTCATGCTATTGAAACCTTGTACAGTCCGGGTTGTGTCGCGACACACTAAACTGTGTGTTGCGACACACTAAAGTGTCACGACACACAGTTTGGAAAGCTATGCCCTACACGTACGTTCCTTTAAGGCTGCATTTCTGTCCAGTTCTCAGAGCAGGGTTTTTCAACCAGGGTTCCGTGAGAGAGCACTAGGGGTTCCCTGGGAGATCATGGTTTATTTAAAAAACTATTTCAAATTCAGGCAACTTCACATTGAAGAGGTAAGTTTCATTCTTTATTTTTAGTTTAAGAACACTGTTAATGCATACATACAGGCCTGCACATGAAACAAATACAATAATTTTGTAACTTCTGGCCTATATTTGAGCCTGAATGTGCAGGGGTTCCCCAAGGCCTGAAAAATATTTCAAGGGTTCCTTGAGGGTCAAAAAATTGAGAAAGGCTGTCTCTCTAAGCTGTCTTGACTTCTGTAGCGCTTCCTTCTGAATTGACAAGACCATGCTGAGCCTCTTCGCAAGAAGAATAAGTTAGTAAACATCAAATTTATCTCACCATTCTAGGCTTAAGCGAACAAATTCTCTTAATGCTAAAAGGGAAATATGGTCAGCCAGGGAGACAGCAGACCAACCAAACCACTAATGGGGTCCTGAAAAGCAGGAAAGGCCATTAACAATTAAAATCCTGATTTTTTGCTTTGTTTGGAATGTAGAAACTGGAGGAGTCAGGTCTGTGCAAAGGTTAAGAGGCTACAGTACAGTATATGAGAGGGAGGCTGCGTTAAGCTGTACTGTACAGGAATCAAATACTACTAAGAGAACCCTCTGCATTTTATTGCACCATTTATCTACTCAGAATCAGAAATTAGGTCCATTGAGTTCAGTTAGGATAGATCCACTTACAAGCTGTAGAATTTATATATAATAGTGGGGCTTACTTCTAAGAAATTCATAGAGGGTCATCGTTTGTGAACACTGACCTAGCAGTAGCCCCACTGAACGTGATGGGACTGGTCTCTCACTAGACATAGTGTTGGGCTCTTCATTGTTTTAGAAAATTCCCCTTTAAGCTTGCATTAACCATGTCATCAGCTGGTTATTTTTGTGATCTTGTCAAACACTGCCATCATGTGGCACAGAAGAGATGGTACTGCAGTTTACTTTCTTTAAATTAAATGTGCCTTCAAGTCAGTCTTGACGCCAGGAGTAGTCCCTGCAGTTTCCGTGGCAAGATTTCAGAAGTGGTTTGCCCTTGCCTCCTTCCTAGGGCTGAGAGAGAGTGACTGGCCGAAGGTCACCCGGTGGGCTTTGTCCCTAAAGCGTAGGCTGACCATACGTCCCATTTTGAATGGGACAGTCCCATTTTTTAAGCATTTTTCAACCGTCCCGTCGTTTTGATAAAAATCTCAATTTTGTCCCGTTTTTTAAACCCAGTGGGAATGGCATAGAAGGAGGATCTGAGCCGGAGCTGCTGACTGGAGGCAGCCCGGAAGAGGAAGCCCTCCCGCCTATCAGCGCATGGCAAAGGAGGGACTGGGGGGGCAGGGTTTGCAGGCGGGAGCCAATCGCGTGGACCGGGGGGCAGGGACCCCTGTCTTTTTCATGAATACAGAATATTACATAAGACCCCGTCCCGTTTTGCCATCCCAATGTCCCGTTTTTGTCTCAAGGAAATATGGTCAGCCTACTAAAGCGGGACTAGAACTCACGGTCTCCCAGTTTCTACCCTGGTGCCTTTAACCTCTAGATTTGAAATTCCTTGTTAACTAACAAAAGGCCACATTCCAGCATTACACCAAATTGCCATTGGAACTGAAGACAAGCACAAAACAATAACCCAAACCATCATTGGTGCAACTGTTCTGCTAAAAGAAGAGATCTGTCACTATCTACAAGATTCCTTCTGAAATAAAACAGTGCTCTCTAGAAACTGGTCAGATGTATGTAGAAAGCAAGCAATAGCAAAAGTGGGGTGGAGGGAAGGTTCAGGCCCTGGAGATCTAGTGCCTGTGGCTTTTGCTGAAAAATTAACTCCTCGCCTAAAATTTAATTGCGAGCAATCAAAACAAGACATTTCCTTTTCCAGCACAGCATGTCTTTGAGGGAGGGGCTTTTTCTTTGCCACATTTATGCCAACGTGTGGGAAGGTAGCTTCTTATTTGCCCTTTTGGAATGCGGTAAGTGCAGTTCAGGGGGTCCAAAAGCCAAGATGGTGCTTCGGTCACAGGGTCTCTCCCCTGCCATGGAGACTCCGGCTCCAGTTCCTGCTTCAGCAAGGAAATGATGAGGGGGCCAGAGCTCTGACTGGAACGTCCCCCATTTTTCCATCTCCCTCCAATGGTCATCTGGGGGGGGGGCTTTCTACAGCTGGATTCCTCCCTTATCAAGGAACAACGCTTTTTGGAAGCTGCTGCAAAATTTTGAGAGTCAAAATCTGTAATTATCCAAAATTGCCCATCTTGGGGGGGGGGGCTAAAGTCGCCCAGCAAACCTGGCTGAACAAACATTTAGTTTCCATTCTGACCAATGGAGGCCATGTCTCAGCAACTGGCCATCTGCTTCCACTGTTAGCAACAAATATTTTCATAATGTCAACAAAAAAAAATCCTGAAAGAATACATGTAATCCTTTTTTCCCCAATCCTCATTCCATTTAAAAGTTTTGAAGAGCACAGCAATAGAATTTAGTCTGAATTTCTATATTTGGGAGTATTTTAAAAGCAGTCACCCAGGGCCCCCTTTCTATTTACTGACACAGTATAATTTAATATAGTCTTGTGACCTTCAACTTAATCCAAGCACCTTCACATTCATACCCCATATTTGTTTTCTGTAATTGGATTATTCATTCTTTAACTAAAGTAGCCACACACGCTTCTTCATTGACAGCAGCCCCTGTTTGAGAACATCCTCTACTTGAAGGACACTGTACAGGTAGTCCTCGCTTAACTATCAAAATTGGGACCAGAATTTTGGTCGCTAAGCAAAGTGGTCATTAAGTGAATCCGAACCAATTTTACGACCTTTTTTGTGGCGGCCATTAAGCGAATCACCATGGGCGTTAAGCGAACCACATGGGCGTTAAGCAAATCACACAGTTCCCCATTGATTTTCCTTGCCAGAAGCCAGCCGGGAAGGTCGAAAATGGCAATCACATGACCACAGGGCACTGCAACAGTCAAAAATGCGAACCAGTTGCCAAGCGCCCAAATTATGATCACATAACCGTGGGGACGCTGCGACAGTTGTAAGTATGAGGACTGGTCGTAAGTCGTTTTTTCCAGCACCATCATAAGTCCAAACCATCACTAAACGAAGTGAGGACTGCCTGTAGACCCAATTCAGTTCAGGAATAAAAGAACATAAGAAGGGAGTGCAGCAAGGAATTTTGTGGCTGCCTTCCAGAGGAACATCAGACATTGATTTTAGTAGATATGTAGCCTTCTAAACTCAGTTTAGATTAAATCTTAATTAATTAAAACTCAGGCGTGGTGGCTCAGTGGGTAAGACGCCAGACTTGTCGATCGCAAGTTCGGAGGTTTGAATCCCTAGCCCCGCGTGAGTGAGCTCCCACACTAGCCCCAGCTCTTGCCAACCTAGCAATTCGAAAGCATGCAAATGCAAGTAGATGAATAGGTACCACTTCGGTGGGATGGCAACAGCGTTCCGCACGTGTCATGCGGCCACATGACCGTGGAAGCGTCTTTGGACAACGCTGGCTCTTCGGCTAACAAACAGAGATGAGCACCGGCCCCTAGAGTTGGACACAACTGCACAAATGTGCGAGGGGAACCTTTACCTTAGCCTTCTAAAGGACAGAATATTCATATTTTGGCCAAATGATTTCTTGTTCTAAATTTTCCCAAGTTATGTGAGGTTCCTCTTTTGCTGGTTTGCAAGGAGAAGCTCAGTCCCATCTGAGCTGTGGAAAGCTTTGAACTGTTTCCGCAAAGGTGGAATGGAGGAATGTTCCATATTGGAAGAGATCACATAATTAAACCACAGAAAGGTCCCACATTTTGCATTACCTTATTTCATAAAATATTTAGGAGCAGCATGGTTAATCTCCCAAAACATGAATCATGGAATTATTCAACCATTTCCACCATTCAGTTTCATTGGCAGCAAAAAAAAATTTTTTTAAGGAAATCCTCTGAATTATGGTATTTATTCCAAATGCTTACATTCTTCAAAATAAGAATTATTCTATTAAAGTATAGGAAACTTAATCAATCTTCTCTATTCACAAGCTTCCATTGATCAAATCACAAAATAGTCAAGAAGTCTTTCTGCAGAATTAATTTTCAGCCAGGACCATTTCAGCTCCTACTCCAGTAACTGATTCATTTTTTCACTCCTGGCTGTTCACTCCAAAAAGCTCAAGCCAAAATTATATTTTCACAGAGGCCACTCAAAGCTGTTTCTGTGTAATCCAAATTGTAGAAATCTGTAAAACTCCTCAAATCAGTACCCCCGTTAATTTCTCCCACTTCTAATTTCATCATGTGACAGAGAAACTGGGATCTTTTCCTAATACACAGTTCACACTGAAATTTAGTAATTAAAAATGATCTCAATAATTCTCCTCAGAATTTAGTTTAGAGTAAATGTATTTAAGAAGACATAGATCATTTCCCCATGTCTTATAAAATGTTCACAGCATCATCCATCCATTACTGAAGAGACAGAAAGCCTATCTTCATTACATTGTTTTGACACAATGATGGTTGGGTGATTCTAGAAGATTCTGTAAGCCACTAGTGGGAAGAATATAGCTATAATATCAATCAGAGTTAAACTAGCTAAGAGCTTGCAAGTTGGTGGAACTTTTTTTGACTACATGTTCCTTTTCATTACTTCAAGTTCTATTTGAAGCCAGGCCAAAGTTAATCCCACTTAAAGAGCAATTTATCACAAAGGTGTTTGGGGCAATTTTCTGTCCTCACAGAAAACAAATGATGCATTGAGGGGAAACCAGTTCCATGATCTTTTTAGAGCAGAATATTGACATAATCTGGAGTGTCTGGATAACTAAAATCAAATCAAATCAAATAACTTTATTGCAGCCCTAAGGCCAGAAAACAGCAATACAAAACCTAAAAAATAAGTGAATACAAATACACATATATGTCAATGTACAAGTAAAGGTAAAGGTTCCCCCGCACAGTCGTATCTGACTCTAGGGGTCAGTGCTCATCTCTGTTTGTTAGCCGAAGAGCCAGCGTTGTCCGAAGACGCTTCCACAGTCATGTGGCCGCATGACGTGCGCGGAACGCTGTTACCTTCCCACCGAAGTGGTACCTATTTATCTACTTGCATTTGCATGCTTTTGAATTGCTAGGTTTGGCAAGAGCTGGGTACAAGTAGAAATGTACAAGTAGTAAGTGTAAATATAAAATATATATCAAGAAATAAGAATGAAATATGGATAATTAAGGGGTCCTCTATTGTCTGTCAATATGAGAATAATAAAAAAGTTTTCCAGTTTTAGTTGTGTGATGGATTAGTACAGAGGAACTTAGAGAAGAAGGGAAGTTGGTAGGATGTCTATGAAGGTTCTCAGTCATCCAGGTGGAATTGTCTGTAGCTTGAATCATGTCAACTGGATTTCTATTTTCTCAGTGGAAACGTTTCGCTCCTTATCCAAGGAGCTTCTTCAGTCTGAGCAAAGTTAGTAAGGGAATCCTTAAATATGTTTCTAAGTGGCTGTGTGACCTTACACCTGGGTAATCACAGGACGCTGCAATGGTCATAAATGTGAACTGGTTGCCAAGTACCCATGCCGTGATCACGTGACCGTGGGGACATTGCGATGATCATAAATGTGAGGACCGGTCGTCAGTCAGTTTTTTCAGCACTGTCGTTAAGTCCGAACTGTCACTAAATGAATGGTGTCAGTGTGTGTGTGTGTGTGCGCGCGATTACGCTGAGCAAGTAATCTGCGCGCGCGCACACACACACACACACACGCACCCTCTTCCCACAACCTGCTTTCCCTGGCCTCACCACTGCTGGGCAGACAATCTCAGGATCAGGTAAGGAGGCAGGAACCTGGACTGTGGTGCTGCTTCTGCTGCTGGGATCGCATGTGGCAACTGGGCTTCCAGTTGCCGCGCTGATAGGGCCTCTTCCGGGCTGCCTCCAATGGCAAGTCCGGCTCCAGTCCTCCTTCCTGTCTTCCTGTCCTCCTTCCTGCCGGGTTTGAAAAAGGGACAAAATGGAGATTTTGATCAAAACGACGGGATGGTTGAAAAATGCTAAAATAACGGGACTGTCCCGTTCAAAACGGGTCGTATGGTCACCCTATTGTTAAGCAAAGACTACCTCTAGTCCTGTCCTTCAAAGCTTATAATTGTGCCTTCTTGTATACACTGGCAGACAGAAAGAAGCTGCATCTCATACTTTGTTTTGGGGTCACATTGCACATTTTTCTGATATGGAAAGCTAGCTGATCAGCTCTGCCTCCATGAGGACATTTCTGCCCTTGTGCCCATTTCTCACTGAGGGCTGATCCTGGCTGACCCCTTGATTGGGACTGGCTGCCCTGGTGTTTACACAATAATAATGAAGCGAATAATGAACTTGATAATATTATGAATGATTATGGGAGGAAGAGAATGAAACTGGCCTTTGGAACTCTCCTCGCTGAAGAACTTGTAAGTGGTTCTATCTCTGGAGATACAGATTCAGAGGCATCGTGAGACATTCTCCCTTTCCGCCCGGTTCCACATTACATGTGAAACTTTGCTTGCTTGTTGTGTCATCCAACGTTGAATTTAAAATGGCAAGTGCATTAAAATCAATTGAAATCGTCCTATGCATGTACAGTATATCACTTTGTCTATCCAGTCAGACTAGCAGTTGCTAGCACGGTGGTAAATTGGAAACAGGCCTCCCTCATTCAGTATGACTGAAGTACATCTTTAAATACGGTACTTGAAAACCTTTCCTAGGGATTCCTTCCCATTCCCTAGCAGCCAAAATAATGAAATCTGAACGGTAGCTTCCCTAGAGCCATTGCTTCCCTGGGTAAACATCTCCTATTGTAATCATGCCACATTGAGGAGGTCCTTGCTGTGGATCACTGATGCTGAAGCAAATATATATATATATATATATATATATATATATATATATATATATATATATATATATATATATCACCAGCTTCTATCCACACTTTTTCCTCCGACCAGGTTCACCATAAATGTCAGAAGGGTTGGCCTGAGACCAGCTTGTCCTGGCTCTAAGTGAAGCCTCTTTCAACAGGCAAGAGGTTACTTCTGACCACAGTAGCATCTCCTCATGCTCTTTCTGCATGACGTATACTTGCCCAAACTCCACAAAAATCTTTTTTCTCTGGTTCACCTAGTTTCATCTCTGAAACAGATTCCATAGGCAAGTGATCCCTAATGAAGGGAAATTATTTCTTTTTCTTTCAAGAGACTTGACAAACCATTTGTGAAAGTCTGAAGAAAGTGACTTATACTTCTTAAAGAAGGACCTCCTTATTAAGGAAAAAGTCCTCATTCTCATTTTATCTGTCCCACAACCCCTCAGATCTAATTTGAATCTCCTTCTTACTTAGGATGGCTATTTGTGCAGGTTAAAAAAGGAAGGTCAGATCTGGGGGAGGAGGAGAGACCGGGAAGTGCATGCATTAATAGACATGTTGTGATGCCACCTGGCATTCACAAGCTTGACAGCTGCTTCCAAGATGGGGAATATACACATTTTTCAAGCAGGAAATTCTTTTGTTTCCTTCCCTATTTAAAAATTGAAGACAGAAATGCAGGAGAAAAGAAACAAGAAGGTGTGGTGAGAAACAAAAAACCAAGATTCTTCTCAGATTTTAGTTGGAATTGGCCCAAAGAAGTATTTCTGGGCAGTAAATTGGCACAGAGGTAACCTTTGTTCCTAGGCTATTCTGTTCTCTACAGCAGTGTTTTTCAACCTCAGCAACTTTAGGATGTGTTGACTGAGGAATTCTGGGAGCGGAAGTCCACACATCTTAAAGTTGCTGAGGTTGAAAAACACTGCTCTAGAAGAATAGGGAAAAGTTAACAAAGTATTGTGTTAGAATTTGATCATTGATATGTCTATTTCTGTTGTGTGTTAAGTTTGATTGCCAACGCACATCATCATCATCATCAACGCACATCGAAAATAGGCAGAGCTTTGATTACACTGCCACAGCCACCCTTTTGACTGTTTTGACCATACCCTGCCGATACCCCTGGAGTAAGTGGAAAGAACTTGGGCCTTTTTCTTCTTCCGACTTCACATTCTACTTTACCAGTGGCATGGTGGATATTCTGTTGGTATTACACATCAGCAAAAAACAACCCACCAAAAAAATTATTAACTACGCAAGGCTTTACAGAAGAATAGCCTGTATATCTGATAAGATCTACAGGACTCCTTTGAAAATTTGTTGCGGTCAGATGGAAGAATAATGAAATTCCCACAGTGGAGGAATGGATAGTGAAAATGTCAGAATTTGCAGAAATGGTGAAACTGACCTGTTTGGTCAGAGAACAAACAACAAATACTTTTTTGAAAGACTGGAAACCTCATATGGACTTTCTGCTGAAAGAAGAAAAAAATGAATTGACGATTTATGGATTTGAGGATTAAGAAAGATGTGGACTAAATGAGGGGGTGAGGGGATTGGTAAAACATTTAGGAGGGAGGAGGGACAATAAGATTGTAATTATCTGTTGAAAAGGAGGTCGGAAATCACCTATATATTTATAAGCTCTAGTTTTCTTTTTCTTTTCTTGCACTTTTTTCTTTTTTTTATTCATCTTTTATTATATGAAAATTATTACTAAATATAAATAAATACTGTGGAGTCCTTGGTACTCTCTGAGCCTTGTTGTTTTCTTGCAGATGTTTCATTGCCAGACTAGGCAACATCTTCAGTGCGAAAAGCTTTTTGCACTGAAGATGTTGCCTAGTCCGGCAATGAAACGTCTGCAAGAAAACAACAAGGCTCAGAGAGCACCAAGGACTCCACAGTTCAACCCTGAGCTACAAATATTCTCTTTGATTGGTATAAATAAATAATAAAAAAAGAAAATGTGTTGCAGTCAGACTACCATTTTCCTGGCAGCCTTTGCTTCAAGAAGATGGAATTTGCTTCTTCAGGAGTTGCATTTGGCTGCACTCTCTTGGCGTTTAAGATGCATCTCTCTTACCAGGCTTGTAATCATAAAGTTTTACTAGTACTAATTTAATATTATTGTTTTTTTAATTTTGGGGTTCTGGGGGGGTTTCAATTGACCAAATAAAATAAAGAAGAAGGTGGGGTTTGATGCTTCAGGCATTCCCCAGCCTGAATCCTGAGATCAATTCTGGAATGATTCTTTAAAAATTGTCCCATTTTTTAACTTTCAGCAAGAAAAAAAACTCAGCATAAACTTTTATTGATTTGTTGCATAGATGAAGGAGTGTGTTGTTAATCTTCATTACAACAACTCAGTTTTCTGGTTCTGAAATTAAAGAACTTCTTTCGGGTACGATGAATTGGTGATGTGAGATATTCTGATCAGAAAATGACCTTCAGTTGTCTAAACAAAATGGTTAAAACAATTTTCTTCTACTAAGGGACTTCTTTGGAGAAGAAAGACCAACGAACCACATTCTTAGAACACTGTAATGTCTACCAACCACATGTTATTATTCAGTGTTACCAATATTCCTCTAAGCTGTGTGCATGGGAGACCACACAGTTGCCATCACACATCCACGCACAATATTCAGTCTCCTGCTCACTGTCAAAGACAATGTACTAACAGTGTGTTTTTACAAAGAAGTAAGCAAAGGAAGGGGAGGGAGGGAGAGAGAGAGAGAGGAAGAGAAGCTAGTCTGAAGCCTGCGGATCTTCTGTTGGGCTCCAAGCTGAAGTAGGGATTGAGGAGCAGTGAGAAGGAAAAGACTCAGAAGACCTCTTGATTTGTGTATCTGCTTCCCTAGCTTTGAGGCAACATTGGGTGTCCCTATTCTAAAGAAGGTTTTGTGGCATTCACTCTTGGTTCCATGACCCTTCTGGAGTGACAAGGAGAGATTGAAGACTGTCTATACCATCCAAAGACCTTTCAATATAAAAGTCAGAGCAATTCCCCACTGGTAGAAGAAACCCAGAAAGCATTGCTGTTTTCCTGTAAATATGAGCCTTCCAAAACCTGTCAAAAGATACCTTAGAAATATCCAAGCCATGCTGAGCACTGTAATTCAAGTCCTCAAAAGCCCAGAAAGAGAGAATAAGTGCAGCTAATGAAAACCAAATGTCTGTTTTTGGCAAAGCTTCTAGCTAACGTCATTGCTCAAGAAATAAAGTTACTGTAATGGGAGAGACAGCTCAGTGGAATAAACTGGTTGCTATTTTGTGTCTTGTTCTTAAAACCACTGGAGTTCTCCTCTGATAGGCAGCATCTGCTGAAAAGGACCTTATCTCAATGTTTGACAAAAGGCCATAGGAACATCCACAACATAAACCATCACACACAAAAACACACACACACTGTAATCACTATTATATTGTAGGGAAGAAAGTTCAGCAATAGAAAAGCAAAGGTGCTGAGTAGGTTAGAAGTTCTCAATAAACAGTGTGACATCTTGAGTGTAACTTTTTTAGGGTTGCCAGATCTGACCAAAACAGAAATGGAAGGGGACATTTGGAGTGAAAATAAACAGGAGAAGCAGGTTTCTGTGGGAAGGAGCAACCAGCCTGATAGGAATGGGCCATCAAAAAACATTTTATGTCCAACCCAGTGTCATGCATTGGCTATCTGGAGTGGCAAGTTCCAGAAGTTAAAGTCTACGTAAGAAATGCACTTTTAGCCTGTATATAAGACATCTGCAATCTCTGGCTCCTACGGTTGCATGCAACTCCACCACCACCACCACCACAAAAGCTTACGGCATGTCCTTTAGAGGGACTCCAAAAGTGGCTGTTCAACTTGGTACTTTTTAAAGGAGGAACTCACTAGTTGCCTGGTAAAGGTAAAGGTTCCCCCCGCACATTTGTGCAGTCGTGTCCGACTCTAGGGGCCACTGCTCATCTCCGTGGTTAGCCAAAGAGCCAGCGTTGTCCGAAGACGCTTCCACGGTCATGTGGCCGGCATGATGTACGCCGAATGCTGTTACCTTCCCACCGAAGTGGTACCTATTAATCTACTTGCATTTGCATGCTTTCGAGTTTATTTATTTTACTTTATTTATTTTACAGTTACCTGGAGATTGATCGTATTAACTATACTGAATTGATTTAATTTTAATACAGTTTAAATTTAATAAATAGTTTTTGTCCTCATACCACCACTTTTTGGAATGGAGGCCCCAGCAAGTAGGGTCAATGGCTCAAATAGGGCTCTTGACACCCCCAAATTTGCCCAACTATCCCTGATGTAAATACTTGACTTTGGGGTAAACTCTAAGTATTTCTCAAGAGTTCTATTAACTAATCCAGGTTTTAATTGTCACTGATAAAATGTAATTGCATGGAATTAGTATTACTCTAACATTTGAAGAGGAGTTTCTACATCAAGTCTTCTGTGTGAAAACACTGAATGAGGAGAATGCTTGTCTTGAAACCACCTTGACATGAAAGACTTTTGCATGCAAAGAGGTTTTTACATACTGTAGATCTTACTTTTATATAGAGAGGAAGTACAGTAATTAAATATGAGACCAAAGCATGAGATCTTGATCACCATTTGCTTTGCTGCAAAAATGCAACAAATAATAGTTCAGTGAAACAATTTTCACACCAGGATACCTCGTAAAGTAGACCTAACTGAAATGTCATAAAACTAAGCAATGCAGAAATAAGCAGCCATGATGCTTTTCTTCAAAAAAGTAGACAATTGCCCTTAGGTTCCAAGTTTTACATAGATCTTTTTTCCATGTATTTTTGCCCAATGGCCATAAAAAATTCCAATAATCCAGCAAGCAAACTTTGAGGTAATCCTTCCATTAGTATAATTTTAGATTCAAATATTCAGAAATTCCCTTAGGCATGTAGACCTGTTAGATTTGAGGCTTTATTCATCTTCTCTTCCCATTTAACAAACAATTTCCATGCAGTGTAAAAAATAAAAAACTCTCCTAAAGTTATATACTCCTCCCAATAAATGTTGTACCATGATGTAAGTGATGAATGATGTAAGGCCCACATTCCATATTAACTTTTATTGAAACTAATCCATGTTTTACTGACATGCAGTTTGCTTGATATTTTAATTAAAGCAGCCTTTCCCAATCTGGTGATCTACCAACATTTTGAAATTACAATTGACCAAATGCCCACCCAGCATAGAAAAGCAGACACAGGTACCTGACTCCTGTAAGATTAAATCAAATAAATAAGAAATATTCAGTATTATGTTGGAGGGGTTGTCAGGAGTTGGGTACTTCTCTCCATATGTGGTGGGGTTGCAAATAGGTACAGACATTTTGGCAGAAGATATTTAAAAAGATAAACGAGATAACTGGAATGAATATGGAAGCATGTCCGGAAATAGCACTGTTATCAATTTATAATAAGGTCACATGTACTCAAGACATTAAAAATTTAATTACAAACTTAATGATAGCAGCAAGATTAATAATAGCAAGGAAATGGAAAGTACAAGGGGAATATCAGATTGAGGAATGGTACAAAGAAGTATGGGATATGGCAATCAATGGTAAATTAACATCTAATATTAGAGTTAGAAGGGGATTACAGATTCGAAACAATTTTGTAGAAATTTGGAATATATTTGTAGAATATGTATTATTAAAAGGGAAAGGATGTACACCTTCGAAAGAATTATTATTTTTTTGGAAAGAGGAATGATTAAGAAAATAGTGGTCCTGGGGGTGGGGTGCACGTTGTAAGGTTTTTTGTCATAATTATGATTATTAAATGTATATGTATATAAATGCATAATAAAAGAAAATTATAAAAAAAAAGAAAAGCAGACACAAACTTTTGTTAAGAGTCTAGGTTAATCTCTAAGGTTATTGTTTTACCTACTAGTTAAGCAGAAGTGGCCAAAAAGTCAAGATATGTCAACCCTTTGAAATAGGCCAGGTCAGGAAACAGACATCCTATATACTACATACTACAGACATACTACAAATACTGTACCCTATTGTTGCAGGGTATAGTAACAGAATCTTGAAAGCCGGACAGAGTATCCCTTTGCCCCTTTTATACCAAATAGAATCAAAGTAGAGTTATTCTGAGTTTCTTTCTCATGTCTTCTCCTTTCTCAAGACTGAGTTGTCATTTATTTTCTTGACTGTTCTTGCAGACAGTCACTTCATTACAGTTATCTCTATACTTCTCTGCAAGATGGAGGTCACAACCGCAAGAGTGAAGCCCTACTTTCTTGACTTTTGGTCCCTCCTCTGCAGATGCCCCCGTTTAGGATACAGGGAAATAGCCTAAGAAGTCTCTGGGAGATGCTCCTCTGAGAGGAAAGAGGCAGACAATGACTGGTTATGAAAGAAAACAAAGGACAGAAGTTCTCTGAAGAACAAAGAACATTGTTCTCTAAAAAAGCTTTGGCTGCTGGCTGCTTCTCACAGACGTCCAGTATGGGCATTACAGCTGTGGACTTTGAATTGCCTCTAACCTGTCCAATCTGACTACTAGTAAGTAAATGCAAGTAAAGAAGCTTCCAGCAACACCTTACAAAAGGAAACAAACCCTGGTTAATTGTTGCACCTGTGGAAATTCTCATTCCTTGGAAAATTGGGGTGCCCAAATGTTATTTAGTAGGAAGTTCTATCACCCTTGTTTCAGCAACACTGGTGTTGCTCCAGTTTTTAAATTATCCTTTTAATACTAGGAATTTGCAAATTTTATAAGAAATACATTTACAAACTAAAGCTGACTCCTATACAACTGATATGATGGAACTTAGTTCTGAGTAAAATATATTAGCTCCCTTCTTAAAATTATTGGCATAATTTCAAAGGGCCATCATGCCTTGGATTTCTTAGATTCCAGAGAAAGTTTAATCCTTTCCCAAAGTCTTAAAAAACAAAAATTGGACCTTGTGAGATATTAGGAAACAAACATTAGTGTAATGGTGGCAACTAACATTAGTAACCCCCCCCCCAAGAGTTAATCTGGAATAGTTATCTCACATATACAGTATAAGTCTATTAAAACCCATTTAATAAAAGTCTCTTTCTTCTTTATGTTCAAACATAGTTTGTGAATTATAACAGCAGCAGTATTACATATTATTAAAATCACATCCTCAAGTATTTTATTTTCCCATGGGATGTTGTAAAAAGGTAAAGGTTCCCCCAGCACATTTGTGCAGTCGCGTCCGACTCTAGGGGCCGGTGCTCATCTCCATTTGTTAGCCGAAGAGCCAGCGTTGTCCGAAGACGCTTCCACGGTCATGTGGCCAGCATGACGCACGCGGAACGCTGTTACCTACCCACCGAAGTGGTACCTATTTATCTACTTGCATTTGCATGCTTTTGAATTGCTAGGTTGGCAAGAGCTGGGGCTAGTGCAGGAGCTCACTCCGTCACGTGGGACTAGGGATTCGAACCTCTGAACTTGCGATCTTCCGATCAACAAGCCTGGCGTCTTACCCGCTGAGCCACCATGCCCCTTCATGGGATGTTGTATTACTGGCCAAAATAATTCAGAGGTTTCCATAATCATAGAATACTTTCACTTTATTTAAATTCACTTGATAGATAGAATAACAAAAATCTCCTAGTGTTATGACAACCTACTCTATATAATGGAGAGTAAAGCCTACTATATTTTATACGTCTCATTTGCATTATGAACTACATCTGAAGTGAAAGTATACTAAATCCACCTGTGTCATCCCAAGAGAAGATGCAGCTGCTTTAAGAAGATACAGACGGATGCTATCTGAACACAACTAAAGCATGTCTGTAGCTTGAATCATGTCAACTGGATTTCTATTTTCTTAGTGGAAACGTTTCGCTCCTTATCCAAGGAGCTTCTTCAGTCTGAGCAAAGTTGGTAAGGGAATCCTAAATATGTTCCTAGGTAGCTGTGTGACCTTACACCTGGGGCTAGGTCATGGTTATATTGAGATGTAATTTTTAAGTCCTTTTATTATCTAATTTATAATCTAATAACAGCGTTCCACGCGTGTCATGCGGCCACATGACCGTGGAAGCGTCTTCGGACAACGCTGGCTCTTCGGCTAAGAAACGGAGATGAGCACCGGCCCCTAGAGTCGGACACGACTGCACAAATGTGCGGGGGGAACCTTTACCTTTACTTTACCTTTATTATCTAATGGAGGGTCGTTAAAATCACCATGCTGCTGTTGAGCTTCTGAAATGGTCTTAATCTTCCTAGGCACAGAAGACAAAACGGGGAGGAAGATGTGGGAGAGTTTGTGCCTGAGGCCCCCACCTCTATTCAAGGAAGGATTTTCCAAGTTGGCATAAATGGATTCCTTGACCCCTCTCTCAAACCACCTATCTTCTCTGTCTAAAATGTGAACATTAATGTCCTCAAATGAGTGTCCTTTTTCTTTTAGGTGAAGATAAACTGCTGACTCTGGTCCTGTGGTGTTATTTCTCCTGTGTTGGGCCATCCTCCTGTACATAGGTTGTTTGGTTTCTCCAATGTAGAGTTCAGAGCACTCCTCACTGCACTGGATTGCATAAACTACATTGCTTTTCTTATGTTTTGGAGTTTGATCTTTGGGGTGTACAAGCCTCTGTCTCAGTGTGTTGGTGGGTTTGAAATATACAGGTATGTGGTGTTTGGCAAATATCCGTTTTATCTTTTCAGACACGCCAGCCATGTAGGGAATGACCAGGTTCTTTCGTTTACTCTGAGTCTCAGCCCTATCTGTCGCTGTTTTAGGTCTGGTAGATTTAGATTTGGTGAAGGCCCAATTTGGATATCCACAGGCCTTCAGGGCTGTTCTCAGGTGCTGATTTTCATTCTTTTTGGAATCCATGGAGGTGGGGATGGTTTCTGCTCTGTGTGACAATGTCCTGATGACTCCTAGTTTGTGCTGCAGTGGATGGTGGGAGTCAAACATCAGATACTGATCTGTGTGTGTGGGTTTCCTGTAGATCCCTATTTCTAGCTTGCCACCGGTCCCAATGAGGACTTCACAGTCTAGGAATGCCAGTCTGTTGTCCTTGGTGTCTTCTCTGGTGAAGCTAATGTTGGCATCTATAGTGTTTATATGGTCCGTGAAGGCCTGTACTTCCTGGGCCTTGATTTTGACCCAGGTGTCATCCACATACCTAAACCAGTGGGTGGGCACCGTTCCCTGGAATGTGTTGAGTGCTTTCTTCTCCACTTCTTCCATGTATAAATTGGCCACAATGGGTGACACAGGAGAACCCATGGCACAGCCATGTTTTTGTCTGTAAAAGTCACCTCTGTATGTGAAATAAGTGGTGTTAAGACACAGGTCCAGAAGATGGCAGATCTGGTTTGGGTTGAGATGGCTTCTCCTTTCCAGGGTGCTGTCCTCTTCTAGTCTCTTCCTGACAGCGGATAGAGCATGAGTGGTGGGGATGCTGGTGAAAAGGGAGGACACATCAAAGGAGACCATAGTTTCATCTGTATCCAGTTTCAGGATCTTTGCTTTGGAAACAAATTCTTCCGAATTATGGATGTGGTGTTCAGAGTGTCCAACTAGAGGTGCTAGTATGGTAGAGAGGTGTTTGGCAATGTTGTATGTTACCGAATTGATGCTGCTGACTATGGGTCGGAGGGGTGTTCCTTCCTTGTGGATCTTAGGAAGTCCGTAGATGCAGGGGATGGCTTCTCCAGGATACAGACGGTGGTAGGTAATCCTATCGATGGAGCCATCATGTTCCAATTGTTTCAAACTGTCTATTGCCTTTTTCTTGTAATTGTTGGTGGGGTCTCTTTTCAGTTTTTCATATGTATGGTGATCCTCCAAAAGTGAGGAAATTTGTAAATTACCTAAATAAATGGAGGATCACCATACATATGAAAAACTGAAAAGAGACCCCACCAACAATTACAAGAAAAAGGCAATAGACAGTTTGAAACAATTGGAACATGATGGCTCCATCGATAGGATTACCTACCACCGTCTGTATCCTGGAGAAGCCATCCCCTGCATCTACGGACTTCCTAAGATCCACAAGGAAGGAACACCCCTCCGACCCATAGTCAGCAGCATCAATTCGGTAACATACAACATTGCCAAACACCTCTCTACCATACTAGCACCTCTAGTTGGACACTCTGAACACCACATCCATAATTCGGAAGAATTTGTTTCCAAAGCAAAGATCCTGAAACTGGATACAGATGAAACTATGGTCTCCTTTGATGTGTCCTCCCTTTTCACCAGCATCCCCACCACTCATGCTCTATCCGCTGTCAGGAAGAGACTAGAAGAGGACAGCACCCTGGAAAGGAGAAGCCATCTCAACCCAAACCAGATCTGCCATCTTCTGGACCTGTGTCTTAACACCACTTATTTCACATACAGAGGTGACTTTTACAGACAAAAACACGGCTGTGCCATGGGTTCTCCTGTGTCACCCACTGTGGCCAATTTATACATGGAAGAAGTGGAGAAGAAAGCACTCAACACATTCCAGGGAACGGTGCCCACCCACTGGTTTAGGTATGTGGATGACACCTGGGTCAAAATCAAGGCCCAGGAAGTACCGGCCTTCACGGACCATATAAACACTATAGATGCCAACATTAGCTTCACCAGAGAAGACACCAAGGACAACAGACTGGCATTCCTAGACTGTGAAGTCCTCATTGGGACCGGTGGCAAGCTAGAAATAGGGATCTACAGGAAACCCACACACACAGATCAGTATCTGATGTTTGACTCCCACCATCCACTGCAGCACAAACTAGGAGTCATCAGGACATTGTCACACAGAGCAGAAACCATCCCCACCTCCATGGATTCCAAAAAGAATGAAAATCAGCACCTGAGAACAGCCCTGAAGGCCTGTGGATATCCAAATTGGGCCTTCACCAAATCTAAATCTACCAGACCTAAAACAGCGACAGATAGGGCTGAGACTCAGAGTAAACGAAAGAACCTGGTCATTCCCTACATGGCTGGCGTGTCTGAAAAGATAAAACGGATATTTGCCAAACACCACATACCTGTATATTTCAAACCCACCAACACACTGAGACAGAGGCTTGTACACCCCAAAGATCAAACTCCAAAACATAAGAAAAGCAATGTAGTTTATGCAATCCAGTGCAGTGAGGAGTGCTCTGAACTCTACATTGGAGAAACCAAACAACCTATGTACAGGAGGATGGCCCAACACAGGAGAAATAACATCACAGGACCAGAGTCAGCAGTTTATCTTCACCTAAAAGAAAAAGGACACTCATTTGAGGACATTAATGTTCACATTTTAGACAGAGAAGATAGGTGGTTTGAGAGAGGGGTCAAGGAATCCATTTATGCCAACTTGGAAAATCCTTCCCTGAATAGAGGTGGGGGCCTCAGGCACAAACTCTCCCACATCTTCCTCCCCGTTTTGTCTTCTGTGCCTAGGAAGATTAAGACCATTTCAGAAGCTCAACAGCAGCATGGTGATTTTAACGACCCTCCATTAGATAATAAAAGGACTTAAAAATTACATCTCAATATAACCATGACCTAGCCCCAGGTGTAAGGTCACACAGCTACCTAGGAACATATTTAGGATTCCCTTACCAACTTTGCTCAGACTGAAGAAGCTCCTTGGATAAGGAGCGAAACGTTTCCACTAAGAAAATAGAAATCCAGTTGACATGATTCAAGCTACAGACAATTCCACCTGGATGACTGAGAACCTTCATAGACACAACTAAAGCATCTTTTATTTATAATTTTTATTTATAATTCGATTTATATCACCACCCCATCTCCCCCAAAGGGGACTCTTGTGAATTATAACAGCAGCAATATTAAATATTATTAAAATCACATCCTCAAGTATTTTGTTTTCCCATGGGATGTTGTATTACTGGCCAAAATAATTCACAGGTTTTCAAATACAAAGTGCTGTACACTTATCTGGATAGAATCCCATAGAAGAAGAAATTCTAGCTGCAAGATTTTGATACATTGTCAGCACCCATTTAATAGATTTTCTCATGGTACCTTAAAATCTATATTTTCAATGTTGTCAAATGCCTTTTCCTTGTGAGTTCATGATTTTCTATTATTGATTTTGTTTCCTTCAGTGGATATATTTATCAACATTGATAGATTTTTATAGGAATTATCAATAGCAGAAACATTATAACTTGCAATATATCCAAATACATTTGTTTTTGCTAATTTAAATAACCGTATTTTGGAATCTTGGTTGCAAAAGAAATATTACAGTCCTGATATTCACAAACTAGAAGCAATTTGTAGAGTCAATTAAGTCAAATTACATATATCTAATGTTTGGAGGGGATTAAAATATGCAGTCCAATTTAGAATGTAAAAACTTACTTTCTTTTATAGGAGTATGGCCGGTTAAAGTATTTGATGTAGAGACTAAAGAGGATGACATTGACAGAGAGGGAGATCTGTTACCAAGCAATGAGTAGATAAACACAGCTTAACCCAAACAAGAAGGGAGGGTTACAAAAACATCTCAGACTGGCACCCTCCTAATTCACATTAATATACAGTGGGGTGAAAAAGTATTTAGTCAGCCACCAATTGTGCAAGTTCTCCCACTTAAAAAGATGAGAGAGGCCTGTAATTGACATCATAGGTAGACCTCAACTATGAGAGACAAAATGAGAAAACAAATCCAGACAATCACATTGTCTGATTTGGAAAGAATTTATTTGCAAATTATGGTGGAAAATAAGTATTTGGTCACCTACAAACAAGCAATATTTCTGGCTCCCACAGACCTGTAACTTCTTCTTTAAGAGGCTCCTTTGTCCTCCACTCATTACCTGTAGTAATGGCACCTGTTTGAACTTGTTATCAGTATAAAAGACACCTGTCCACAACCTCAAACAGTCACACTCCAAACTCCACTATGGTGAAGACCAAAGAGCTGTCGAAGGACACCAGAAACAAAATTGTAGACCTGCACCAGGCTGGGAAGACTGAATCTGCAATAGGCAAGCAGCTTGGTGTGAAGAAATCAACTGTGGGAGCAATAATTAGAAAATGGAAGACATACAAGACCACTGATAATCTCCCTCGATCTGGGGCTCCACGCAAGATCTCACCCCGTGGGGTCAAAATGATCACAAGAACGGTGAGCAAAAATCCCAGAACCACACGGGGGGACCTAGTGAATGACCTGCAGAGAGCTGGGACCAACGTAACAAAGGCTACCATCAGTAACACACTACGCCGCCAGGGACTCAGATCCTGCAGTGCCAGACGTGTCCCCCTGCTTAAGCCAGTACATGTCCGGGCCCGTCTGAAGTTTGCTAGAGAGCATTTGGATGATCCAGAAGAGGATTGGGAGAATGTCATATGGTCAGATGAAACCAAAGTAGAACTGTTTGGTAGAAACACAACTCGTCATGTTTGGAGGAGAGAGAATGCTGAGTTGCATCCAAAGAACACCATACCTACTGTGAAGCATGGGGGTGGCAACATCATGCTTTGGGGCTGTTTCTCTGCAAAGGGACCAGGACAACTGATCCGTGTACAGGAAAGAATGAATGGGGCCATGTATCGTGAGATTTTGAGTGCAAACCTCCTTCCATCAGCAAGGGCATTGAAGATGAAACGTGGCTGGGTCTTTCAGCATGACAATGATCCCAAACACACCGCCCGGGCAACAAAGGAGTGGCTTCGTAAGAAGCATTTCAAGGTCCTGGAGTGGCCTAGCCAGTCTCCAGATATCAACCCCATAGAAAACCTTTGGAGGGAGTTGAAAGTCCGTGTTGCCCAGCGACAGCCCCAAAACATCACTGCTCTAGAGGAGATCTGCATGGAGGAATGGGCCAACATACCAGCAACAGTGTGTGCCAACCTTGTGAAGACTTACAGAAAACGTTTGACCTCTGTCATTGCCAACAAAGGATATATAACAAAGTATTGAGATGAATTTTTGATATTGACCAAATACTTATTTTCCACCATAATTTGCAAATAAATTCTTTCCAAATCAGACAATGTGATTGTCTGGATTTGTTTTCTCATTTTGTCTCTCATAGTTGAGGTCTACCTATGATGTCAATTACAGGCCTCTCTCATCTTTTTAAGTGGGAGAACTTGCACAATTGGTGGCTGACTAAATACTTTTTTGCCCCACTGTAAAAGGGGGAGGAGGGGAAGCATATCCTAACTTGCAAGATTCTGTTACTATAACCAATCTTAATTAAAGTAGTTTTAGGCTTATGTAGAGTCTGTTTCATGGTCTAGTCTACCACGTAGGGCTGACATTTTCCAAAGCTCATAGAAAAACAATAGCAGCTATATTAGTAGCACTTATTCTACTTTGGAAAGGGGCATTGAAGCCCTACATTATTGAGAAATGACTGATCTATGATTCTTAGATTCTTCTTTCTTAGTTGCTCTTCCATCTGACTATGGCCATTGGTACACCTGCCTTCACCATGATTTTTTTTAACAATTTTTTTTTAAGTGAGAGAATATGAAGAAGGAACAATCTAGACCTCCCTCTTTCTGGGAGGCAGTTCTTCCCCATTTTTATTTTAAAACACCCCCCCTCCAAAGAAAAATACTGGAGATCTACTCAGCTCCGTTTGCTCCATAGGGACATTCCTTCCATATAACAAAAAACACATGAACAGCAGCAACAGAAAAGACAAGGTCAAAGAAACAAAGATTATATGTGTCTTGGTAACACGCTGTATCAAGAAACTGCTTTAAGAAAGTTAAACCTGGCTATGTTTCAGGGACATTAGTAAGACAACCTAAGTCTATGTTAACTTTGGCTGACCTTGCTCTTGTGTGTGGATGAAACACTGTCTTAAGCAATTTCTTAAATATTCTAGTCAGAAAGAGTCATATTCTGAAAAGATCAGAAAGGTGTTGAAATGTCAATTTACTGTACAATCAAATGTTAAAATTACTCTCAGCAGTACCTGCCTGCGAGATGCCCCATCATTACGAACAGATGTTGCCTTCAAAGAATTCATTGAAAGGGAGATGAATGGTTCTCAAATGTATATTATCATTGCACAAGACTGCTGTAGATCCATATCTGCATTTGAAACACAGCAATCCTTGATTGCCGTGACAATTCTAATAAGTTTCAAACAATTTGGCGTTAACTGGATCTTGCAGCTGAAAAGACTTGGCAAAAAATAAATGGAAACAGAGTATTTTAATTTTCCTCTTTGTGTTTGCCTTTAATTCTTTTGGCAAAGATGTCTACTTCCCTTCCCCCCCCCTTTTCCTTTTTTTTTAAACAAGAGGCATAAATGAAATCTAAATCCACTATTTATGCTCTGGCAACCAGCAAGAATTCTATTTAATCCCTTCAAATTACATTGCATGTACTATTATTATTATTATTATTATTATTATTATTATTATTTCATAAGAGGTGCAAAGGAGGTGATATTTTGCCTAAAGAGAAACATAAAAGAGAGGACTTTCCATCTTTTCATTGCTCATCTCTAATTAATGGACAATGCAAATTGAAATTCCATCACATTTGAAATTGAAGGGAGAAGAAAAAAGTGTCTGTGTGTGAGTGTAATAAAGAAAGAGAAAAAGCAAAAAGCAGTTATCAACAAGGGTTCCTCTAGAGCTGGGGTCCCCAACCTTTTTGGCACCAGGGACCAATTCTGTGGAAGACAATTTTTCCATGGACCAGGGGGTGGGGTTTGCAGGCGGGAGCCAATCTCGCGGACAGGGGGCGGGGTTTGCAGGCGGGAGCCAATCATGCAGACCGGGGGCGGGGTTTGCAGGCGGGGGCCAATCGGGCCTCGCACTCCTCGGCCCGCCTCTCCGCCCTTCTTTGCCGCACGCTGATAGGTGGAGGTGTTTCCCCTTCAGGGTCCCAACCAATCAGCTGCTCCAGCTCAGGCTCTGTTTTTGCGCCTTCCCAGCTTCTTCCTGCTACCGGCTGCTCTTCCTCCGACTCATGGTGGCAGGGACAGGCTCGTTCCTGACACCACCACTCACCTCCTGCTGTGCCCACAGGTTGGGGACCCCTGCTCTAGAGATTTTCCAGCAGAGGGTCAACGCTCTGTAACCTCTACTGCAGTGGTTCCCAAACCTGGATAAATTACCCAAAATTGGGTAAAAGTGGTTTTTCTTTGGGTAACGACACATGAACCGTTTAAATTGACTTAAAGTGTTTTCCCTACATTGGGTAAAAAGGACTTCCTGATAAGTGGTTTTGGGTAACGAAGGAAAAGGTTTGGGAAGCATTGCTCTGATGGATTGTTGGATTCTCAGTGTTTTCCCATTACTGCCCAACTCATCCAGAGAAATGGAGGCTGCCTCTTGCTGCCAATTAAAGATGTGGGGGAAACACACACGCCCTTGTTTCTCTGCCTCCAAGGTCCTTCTCCAGGATTGTGTAACTGTGCTGTGAAAGAGTCCCCCGTTGGGGGAGATGTGCGATCATATAAATTTAAATAAATAAATAAATAAAGCTGGACGGATATTGTCACAAGTAACTTCTGAACTACCTAGGGGTTGTCAGAGATGAGGGAGTGGAGGAATTATTGACAACTGAGGCAGAATATAATGATGGGTACAGTAGTGTTCCCGGTAGGTAACAGCGTTCCGCGTGCGTCATGCGGCCACATGACCGTGGAAGCGTCTTCGGACAACGCTGGCTCTTCGGCTAACAAACGGAGATGAGCACCGGCCCCTAGAGTCGGACACGACTGCACAAATGTGCAGGGGGAACCTTTACTTTACTTACCGTAGTGTTATAGTACTGAGCATCAGTTGGAAAAGTCAACTACTGAGTAGGATTAAAAATAGCTGGAGGGTTCCAGGAAAGAAAGATGATGTCATTGCAATGAAGAGAGACAGTGACTTAACTCTTACTAAATTAACCACATTTAACCTAGGGGGCGTGGTGGCTCAGCGGGTAATACACCAGGCTTGTCGATCGATTGGAAGATCACAAGTTTGGAGGTTCGAATCCTTAGCCCTGCGTGCAGAGTGAGCTCCCGCACTAGCTCCAGCTCTTGCCAACCTAGCAATTCGAAAGCATGCAGATGCAAGTAGATGAATAGGTACCACTTCGGTGGGTATGGAACGCTGTTACGCTGTTACGCGTTCTGCGTGCGTCATGCTGGCCACATGACCGTGGAAGCGTCTTCAGACAATGCTGGCTCTTCGGCTAACAAACAGAGATGAGCACCGGCCCCTAGAGTCGGACACGGCTGCACAAATGTGCGGGGGGAACCTTTACCTTTACTTTTAACCTAGTTATTAACTCATTTTCTGAGCTCATACAGTACATAGACCCGTAAGCTAACTGAAAGAGTTGGGTTTGCATGCCGAGAAGCATGCATACACACACGCACATGCACACCAAAATTAAAATTGAATGAATTCTGTCCATGGCAGCAAGGCAGTTGTAGGTTCTTGAACTGACCTGGTTAAGTGTGTGCTGCAACCCAGCTAGTGAGAACTGATTTTGGATCAGAATTAGAATGACCACTTGTCAGAGACAAATCCAGTGGAGTAATCATTTGAGTGATTTTAGGTGAGGTCACTCAGGGGCAATTGCAGGGGAGTCCAAAAAGTCAAGAGGGCATAACAGCTACTCAACAAAAGTCCCACTTCTTGTTTCACACGTGTCACACATGCAACATGTTTAAACAAGAAGCAAGGTTTCAGTGCCACATTTGTAGCTGCCTTATTGACTTTTTTTATGCCCCCTAATGTCCCTGAAAAATTATACAGAAAAATTATTTATTTGTTTGTTTGTTTGTTTGTTTGTTTTCTATCCCGCCTTCATTATTTTTATAAATAACTCAAGGTGGCGAACATACCTAGTATTCCTTCCTCCTCCTGTTTTCCCCACAACAAGAACAACCCTGTGAGGTGAGTTGGGCTGAGAGAGAGTGACTGGCCCAAGGTCACCCAGCCGGCTTTCATGCCTAAGGCGGGACTAGAACTCTCAGTCTCCTAGTTTGCTATTGGCTCCTTCCTAGGGCTGAGAGAGAGTGACTGGCCCAAGGTCACCCAGCCGGCTTTCATGCCTAAGGCGGGACTAGAACTCTCGGTCTCCTGGTTTGCTATTGGCTCCTTCCTAGGGCTGAGAAAGAGTGACTGGCCCAAGGTCACCCAGCCGGCTTTCATGCCTAAGGCGGGACTAGAACTCTCGGTCTCCTGGTTTGCTATTGGCTCCTTCCTAGGGCTGAGAAAGAGTGACTGGCCCAAGGTCACCCAGCCAGCTTTCATGCCTAAGGCGGGACTAGAACTCTCAGTCTCCTGGTTTGTTATTGGCTCCTTCCTAGGGCTGAGAAAGAGTGACTGGCCCAAGGTCACCCAGCCGGCTTTCATGCCTAAGGCGGGACTAGAACTCACAGTCTCCTGGTTTGCTATTGGCTCCTTCCTAGGGCTGAGAAAGAGTGACTGGCCCAAGGTCACCCAGCCGGCTTTCATGCCTAAGGCGGGACTAGAACTCACAGTCTCCTGGTTTCTAGCCTGTTGCCTTAACCACTAGACCAAACTGGCTCTTGCACTTTGTCTACCTATATACTCTGAATGTTTTAATAAAAAGTTTGATTACCAGTATTGTGCTCTGAATGGATTCTAACATTGGCATATTTCCTGCTATCTCTGGTGTTAAATTATACAGCTGAGTAAATAATAGGGAGACTGTGTTACTGCTCTTTGCAAATCAGTTGATGATGTGTTGGAAAATATTGGAAACTGTTGAGAAATCTGGACCATTAAGTCACTCAATGATATGAAAGATTCAGGGCCTTGATGGCAAATCCTAGATATAGCACAAATGTGTACACACCAGCTGTTTTCTCAGTGCTTGTTCTGGGAAAATTACATTCTGTGTGTGATGTGTGATTCCAATTTTTCTTTGTTTACCTTTTACTTTTTCCCCCATTTCTACTTTTTTCTAGCTAATATATGCCAAGTGAACTAGGCCCGTGAAAAAACAACTGATATATGTTTTATTCATCTGACTTCCTTAAAGGTCCGTGTCAATGTTTCCCCCACAAAGCCACATTAGATCGTGCTTATGGTAGAATCTAGTGACAATCTAGAGCAGAACATCTCACATGACAACCAGAGGCATTTGTAAGCTCTTCTAAAACTGTATTGCCTTTCTCAAAATTCTTATGATGTTCTCACAAGGATAGGCTGACTATATGTCCCGTTTTGAACGGGACAGTCCCATTTTCTAAACAATTCCCGACCGTCCCATCGTTTTCAGAAAAATATCCATTTTGTCCCGTTTTTGAAAGTTCCCGCAGCGAAGCACCCGCACGCGCACCCACACGCCCGTACATGCGTGCGCTCACTCGCTCGCACACACGCGCACCCACTTTGTCCGGCGAGCCGTGGGTAGGTTAGGGCCCCGTTTTCCTCTCAAGGAAATGTGGTCAGCCTACACAAGGAGGAACATCTACAGTATACCAATTTCCAAGTTTTATTTTAGCCAAATTTCAGCGGCAGATCTCGTGCACAAGTGGATTTGCAGAAGTGAGCAGAGTTTGTTGTTATGTGCAAATATCCGCATTTCAGCCCAGGGCATTCTCACTGGGGCTACTGACAACACACAACCAGGCCGTTGTGTATAAATGAATGTAGGCAGCTGTAAACAGCTCTGACACCTGGCCCTTTGACATCAGATGCCTAATCCAGGGAGCGCTCTGCTTCCATCATGCCTGGGACCCAACTCCTGAGAAGCAAGCCTTCCACAGTTAATGGGCCAATATGGTACAGTCTTCAGGGTCCAGCTGGAGAATTGTTCTCCAATCAATTTACAATACATAAAGCATCTCCCTAGGTATTCGGGGAACTCAAAATGCAAGAGGGCATCTGCATTCTGAAACACAGTCTGGTCAGCTCAGATTCATTAGACAAAGCTTTTCAAATGCAAAGCAACTCCTTGCTTTTTTTGGTCATTTAGATGTTAATGATGCATGTTTATTAAAAATAAAATAAAAGAATTCAGTTTTAATTCCACTCAGGCTGAAAGTCTGTGCCCTGAAAGAGAAGACATCATTTCCCCCCACATCTATTTCTCAGCTCAGTGATGTCTTTTCTTCCTTTCCTCTTCTTTCCTTCTGCAGCAGGAGAGGCTTAACAGAAAATATAAAGAACAATCCTGATCTCTCACGTAATCCTGTACTGGCCAAAATAACAAAGTTATTTATTTATGCATCCCGACATGTTAGCGTCCCCCTATTTGGAAATGGTAATTGACCACATAGATTAATATAAAATGAAATCAACCTTTCATTTCACTTTTAATTAGTAAAACTGGGCAGACCACAAACATATTGTCTTTCAGGCAATAAGAATTGGACTCCTGCAGTCCTAAAACAAAACGGTACAGATTAACTTCCAATAGCTGGGGTGAGAGGAGAGAGAAACGGTCATTCCCTTCAACGGAAAAGCCGTTCTCAGTAAAAGAATTCTGGAATATATTGAAGAGAAAGTCTGTTTGCTGTATATGATAGCCCACAAATAAAAGGGGGAAAGCTTTTTTGTGTACCTCAAGCAGAATGACCTTTCATCTATTTGCATTCTGCTCCCCAAACGGAAGGGTTATGTTGCTACAATATTTGTAGGACAACCTATGCCTCTGCCCCTGACATATAACAGGCTTGTGAAGGTAGTTGATTTCAAAGGCTTTTGCAGAAGCCAAATCTCTAACGCTTTGCTCATTAAGTAGCAAGAAGACCCAGACCTTCAGACATTATTCAGTTAGCCCCAACTGACATATTTAGCAAGTTTTCTTCAAAGCTTTTCCTCCCCCAACCCCCGTGGTCTCTCCACCTGATCAGTCTTGGTATGGAAAGCATTTCTGGGAGTATTTGTGAGTGAATGGCAGACTTCTCCAAATGTATTGGGCTGGGAAAAACCAGGACATGTTCTAAACTAGATATGAGTAGACTTCAAGCATATGGGCTCTATTCTATGTTTCATTAGAACCTCAAGTTGAACAGCCAAAGCCAGATGTCCTTCCCCATGACCTTGGACTATTGACCTTTTAATTCTGGTAACAAAATCACAAGCGGCAATATTTTTAAATGGTGGGATTCTTGAACTGAGGTGTCTTGATACCCACACATAGACACACATACATAACACGTGCCTGAAGCTATGTGAAGCAGTTATACACATATTTAAAAACTCAGGTGTTTGGGCAAGAGAATTGGGGAGGTGAATGAGTGTCACTACAGACATCAAAGTTCCACCCCTCAAAAAATACCCATAGGGCACAGCAGAATAGGTCATCCATACTTTTAGAGCTTTCCATTTCTGATTTGGTGTGTTTTGTTAAAATGAATCATCTCCATTTAGAGAAGAAACAGGACAGAAGCAGATAAATAATGGGCTGATGACTAGAAAATGACATCATCTGGAAACTCCATAAAATTGCCATAATGAACCATATCCATTGCACATTTTTCTTAAAAAATCCATCTGGATAAGCTGAAGGCTGGGAATTGTGGGAGCTTGAAGTCCCAAAACATCTGGAAGATGTCAGATTGGGGAAAACTGGTCTAGATCACTAATCATATCAGATCCTATCACATTCTGTGGACAAATGTCTCTGGGGTCCTGTGGCTCCAAAAGCTAGACTTCCCCAGACACAGCATTCAGTCGGAGACTCTAGGTCCCTAGCTAAAAACCCAACAGTCAGTCCCAGCACTGAAGCCAGCCCCATCATTGGCTTGGCTTCTTTTCCAAAAAGAAGGGATAACAAGCAAATCTGTATTTGTGGAGGAAGGAAGGAAGGAAGGAAGGAAGGAAGGAAGGAAGGAAGGAAGGAAGGAAGGAAGGAAGGAAGGAAGGAGATATGGACTTGGTGGTACCAGGACATTTTTTACTTAATAAAGTCTTATAAGTCTGTTCCATTTTGGAATATGTCTGGTTTTGATTAGATTTGCAGTGAGCTGCCAGAAAAGCAGACTGTGCCAAATCAGCTCTTGTGGATTAAACTTGGGAGTGCTCATAAACTGTTGGCTGCTTGCTTCAATTAAGATCAGAAAGAAACTTGATTCTCAAAGCTGCCAGTGTTTATGTGCTTGATAGGGTTGAGGCCATAGAGAAAGGAGAAAGAGATTTGGGCAGATCTGTGCCATGGTCTTGTTTCTGAGTACAGACCATGGCCAATATGGATGCGTTCAGAGATCTCTCAGAGCTGCCTGTGATAGTTGGCCATCCCAGGACTAAGATACAGGGACATCCTGTAATCTTGGTCATGTTTGCTGACCCCTCCAAACTACAGCAGCTGACTATGGGTATCTCCTCTACAAGCAAAGGAACAGCACTGAATAAACTGTAGCTTGAATCATGTCAACTGGATTTCTATTTTCTTAGTGGAAACGTTTCGCTCCTTATCCAAGGAGCTTCTTCAGTCTGAGCAAAGTTGGTAAGGGAATCCTAAATATGTTCCTAGGTAGCTGTGTGACCTTACACCTGGGGCTAGGTCATGGTTATATTGAGATGTTATTTTTAAGTCCTTTTATCATCTAAAGGAGGGTCGTTAAAATCACCATGCTGCTGTTGAGCTTCTGAAATGGTCTTAATCTTCCTAGGCACAGAAGACAACACGGGGAGGAAGATGGGGGAGAGTTTGTGCCTGAGGCCCCCACCTCTATTCAAGGAAGGATTTTCCAAGTTGGCATAAATGGATTCCTTGACCCCTCTCTCAAACCACCTATCTTCTCTGTATAAAATGTGAACATTAATGTCCCCAAATGAGTGTCCTTTTTCTTTTAGATGAAGATAAACTGCTGACTCTGGTCCTGTGGTGTTATTTCTCCTGTGTTGGGCCATCCTCCTGTACATAGGTTGTTTGGTTTCTCCAATGTAGAGTTCAGAGCACTCCTCACTGCACTGGATTGCATAAACTACATTGCTTTTCTTATGTTTTGGAGTTTGATCTTTGGGGTGTACAAGCCTCTGTCTCAGTGTGTTGGTGGGTTTGAAATATACCGGTATGTGGTGTTTGCCAAATATCCATTTTATCTTTTCAGACACGCCAGCCATGTAGGGAATGACCAGGTTCTTTCGTTTACTCTGAGTCTCAGCCCTATCTGTCGCTGTTTTAGGTCTGGTAGATTTAGATTTGGTGAAGGCCCAATTTGGATATCCACAGGCCTTCAGGGCTGTTCTCAGGTGCTGATTTTCATTCTTTTTGGAATCCATGGAGGTGGGGATGGTTTCTGCTCTGTGTGACAATGTCCTGATGACTCCTAGTTTGTGCTGCAGTGGATGGTGGGAGTCAAACATCAGATATTGATCTGTGTGTGTGGGTTTCCTGTAGATCCCTATTTCTAGCTTGCCCCCGGTCCCAATGAGGACTTCACAGTCTAGGAATGCCAGTCTGTTGTCCTTGGTGTCTTCTCTGGTGAAGCTAATGTTGGCATCTATAGTGTTTATATGGTCCGTGAAGGCCTGTACTTCCTGGGCCTTGATTTTGACCCAGGTGTCATCCACATACCTAAACCAGTGGGTGGGCACCGTTCCCTGGAATGTGTTGAGTGCTTTCTTCTCCACTTCTTCCATGTATAAATTGGCCACAATGGGTGACACAGGAGAACCCATGGCACAGCCGTGTTTTTGTCTGTAAAAGTCACCTCTGTATGTGAAATAAGTGGTGTTAAGACACAGGTCCAGAAGATGGCAGATCTGGTTTGGGTTGAGATGGCTTCTCCTTTCCAGGGTGCTGTCCTCTTCTAGTCTCTTCCTGACAGCGGATAGAGCATGAGTGGTGGGGATGCTGGTGAAAAGGGAGGACACATCAAAGGAGACCATAGTTTCATCTGTATCCAGTTTCAGGATCTTTGCTTTGGAAACAAATTCTTCCGAATTATGGATGTGGTGTTCAGAGTGTCCAACTAGAGGTGCTAGTATGGTAGAGAGGTGTTTGGCAATGTTGTATGTTACCGAATTGATGCTGCTGACTATGGGTCGGAGGGGTGTTCCTTCCTTGTGGATCTTAGGAAGTCCGTAGATGCAGGGGATGGCTTCTCCAGGATGCAGACGGTGGTAGGTAATCCTATCGATGGAGCCATCATGTTCCAATTGTTTCAAACTGTCTATTGCCTTTTTCTTGTAATTGTTGGTGGGGTCTCTTTTCAGTTTTTCATATGTATGGTGATCCTCCAAAAGTGAGGTAATTTTATTGTGGTAGTCTGCAGTGTTTAGAACCACTGTACATCTTCCTTTGTCAGCAGGTAAAATGGTGATGGTTTCATCTTTGCTGAGGGCTGTCAGGGCTCTCCTCTCTTGGACGGTAAGGTTGGGGGGAGGAGGTTGAGCACTGGACAGAGCTGCAGATATTTTAAGCCGGAGTTGTTCTGCTTCTTCAAAAGGTAGGTGGTTGTTGTGGATGGCAGATTCTGTGGCTGTAATGAGCTCCACAACCGGAACTTGCTTGGGAGTGATGGCAAAATTAAGACCTTTGGCTAGGACATCTCTCTCTGGTTGGGTAAGTTCTCTGTCTGAGAGATTTTTCACCCACATGTTCTTTTTGTCCTCTGTGGTCCTGTTGTTGTTGTTCCTCCCAGTGGTTTCTCCAGTTCCTTGTTTCTGCTTGCTGCGAGAAAGAAGAATGTCAAATTTCTTAGTTTGCCTCTCCTTTGTCTTGTGATGCTGGGCCAGCTGTACTTTATTGCCAAGCTGAATAACTCTATCCAGGATTGGGTCAGGAAGGGTGGCTGTGAGTTCCTGGTGAAGGTTTTCAAAATTGTATTGCAGGGCATCAATGGTGAAGTGGACTTGCCTTATTCTTTCATTTAGAAGATGTCTTTGTGCCTGCTGCAGGATCTGATCTGCTCTGTGACCCTTAACTGTAGATTGCAGGCGTAGGCTTGTCGGGATGAGTCTCTGTTGTCTGCATCTGAGGTTAAAACGTAGGTGGTTTCTATAGTCTGCCACCTTTCTTGCTGTCTTCTCGAATTTCCTTACCAACTTCAGGGTTTCATCCCCAAAATGTATGGCAATATGTCTATGAAGGTTCTCAGTCATCCAGGTGGAATTGTCTGTAGCTTGAATCATGTCAACTGGATTTCTATTTTCTTAGTGGAAACGTTTCGCTCCTTATCCAAGGAGCTTCTTCAGTCTGAGCAAAGTTGGTAAGGGAATCCTAAATATGTTCCTAGGTAACATTTGAGAGAGGGGTCAAGGAATCCATTTATGCCAACTTGGAAAATCCTTCCTTGAATAGAGGTGGGGGCCTCAGGCACAAACTCTCCCCCATCTTCCTCCCCGTGTTGTCTTCTGTGCCTAGGAAGATTAAGACCATTTCAGAAGCTCAACAGCAGCATGGTGATTTTAACGACCCTCCATTAGATGATAAAAGGACTTAAAAATTACATCTCAATATAACCATGACCTAGCCCCAGGTGTAAGGTCACACAGCTACCTAGGAACATATTTAGGATTCCCTTACCAACTTTGCTCAGACTGAAGAAGCTCCTTGGATAAGGAGCGAAACGTTTCCACTAAGAAAATAGAAATCCAGTTGACATGATTCAAGCTACAGACAATTCCACCTGGATGACTGAGAACCTTCATAGACATAGCACTGAATAAACATACTGAATGAAAAGTAACCATTCATACATTCACTTTGGCAAGACCACTTTGGTGTGAATTGTTCTTGGTTAATTCTTTTTAACCGAGACATCTTAGAATTTAGCCAACCAACAGTAGGATCAGATTGCAGTTGGAAGATGTCAGATGTCTTCTTAAGTTCACAAAAGACTGATGTTGAAGATCTTTTCACCTCTTATGAAAGGGCTTGGTGGATATATTGCCAGTTGGACCTGAAGAAGTCTAGCAGATCTTGTATTTCATTTAGTGGAGAAGCCTTCTTAGAAGATGGGATTATCAGTGAGGTTTCAAATTACCACTCTCCCAGAATGTAAGAAAAAGCTACTCTAAGCAAAAGCCCTATACCAGAGCTTTCCAAACTGTGTGTCGTGACACGTTAGTGTGCCGGCTGCAGTGTGTAGGTGTGTTGCGCGAACATAACAAGAAACCTCTGAGTCGGATGCTCAGAGCCTCAAGCGCCTCGCTGCTGCTGCCTCCGAGCCCTGCCAGGATTCCGCGCAGGTCCTAGTGCCTGCCTTGTGCCCTGCTGTAAGAGGGGAGCTCTGTCCAAGCCTTGCCCTGCTGTAAAGGGGAACTCTGTTTTCATGAGATATGTTGTGTCCCCATACATTTCGCTATTACAATTTATGTATGTGTCCGTATCTCATAAGGGACGTGGTGGCTCGGCAGGTAAGACGCCAGGCTTGTCGATCGGAAGATTGCAAGTTCGGAGGTTTGAATCCCTAGTCCCGCATGACGGAGTGAGCTCCCGCACTCGCCCCAGCTCTTGCCAACCTAGCAATTCGAAAGCATGCAAATGCAAGTAGATTAATAGGTACCACTTCGGTGGGTAGGTAACAGCGTTCCATGCGCGTCATGCTGGCCACATGACTGCGGAAGCGTCTTCGGACAATGCTGGCTTTTCAGCTAACAAACGGAGATGAGCACCGGCCCCTAGCTAGTAAAACTGAATTACTGTGTCGCGAAATAATGCATGTCTAAAAAGTGTGTCACCAACATGAAAAGTTTGGAAAGCTCTGCCCTATATGGCCTTCCCCATCTTGGGCCCTCTAGATGGAAAGCCCAGTATTCCCAGTGTTTGGAAAAACTGGCTGAGAATTCTGAGTGATAGTCCTAAAATGTAAATCTATCCTGACCCATGTCAGGCTTCAGAGTGTACTACAAGCTTTGGTTAGCCTTCTAGATGCTTCATGGAGGGTCACAATTCTAAGGTGATACATTTCCTGACACAGGTATGCATCTTGGCGGTTCTTCTAGTTCTTGATCTCTCTGGTTCCCAGACAGAGGCAACTATCAGAAGCACTTTTAATCAGTTTGTGAAATATATAAACCACATCCTTAAAGTGGTGTTCCACAGGCTTGAATGGAGGTATGTCGATGAAGGTTCTCAGTCATCCAGGTGGAACAGTCTGTAGCTTGAATCATGTCAACTGGATTTCTATTTTCTCAGTGGAAACGTTTCGCTCCTTATCCAAGGAGCTTCTTCAGTCTGAGCAAAGTTAGTAAGGGAATCCTTAAATATGTTTCTAGGTGGCTGTGTGACCTTGCACCTGGGGCTAGGTCATGGTTATTTTGAGATGTTATTTCTAAGTCCCTTTATCATCTAAAGGAGGATCGTTAAGATTACCATGCTGCTGTTGAGCTTGTGAAATGGTCTTAATCTTCCTAGGCACAGAAGACAAAGCAGGAAGGAAAATAGGGGAAAGATTGTGCCTGAGGCCCCCACCTCTATTCAAGGAAGGATTTTCCAAGTTGGCATAAATGGATTCCTTGACCCCTCTCTCAAACCACCTATCTTCTCTGTCTAAAATGTGAACATTAATGTCCTCAAATGAGTGCCCTTTTTCCTTTAGATGAAGATAAACTGCTGACTCTGGTCCTGTGGTGTTACTTCTCCTGTGTTGGGCCATCCTCCTGTACAAAGGTTGTTTGGTTTCTCCAATGTAGAGTTCAGAGCACTCCTCACTGCACTGGATTGCATAAACTACATTGCTTTTCTTGTGTTTAGGAGTTTGATCTTTGGGGTATACAAGCCTCTGTCTCAGTGTGTTGGTGGGTTTGAAATATACAGGTATGTGGTGTTTGCCAAATATCCGTTTTATCTTTTCAGACACGCCAGCCATGTAAGGAATGACCAGGTTCTTCCGTTTACTCTGAGTCTCAGCCCTATCTGTCGCTGTTTTAGGTCTGGTAGACTTAGATTTAGTGAACACAGAGCAGAAATCATCCCCACCTCCATGGATTCCAAAAAGAATGAAAATCAGCACCTGAGAACAGCTCTGAAGGCCTGTGGATACCCAAATTGGGCCTTCACTAAATCTAAGTCTACCAGACCTAAAACAAGGAATCCATTTATGCCAACTTGGAAAATTAACGATCCTCCTTTAGATGATAAAGGGACTTAGAAATAACATCTCAAAATAACCATGACCTAGCCCCAGGTGCAAGGTCACACAGCCACCTAGAAACATATTTAAGGATTCCCTTACTAACTTTGCTCAGACTGAAGAAGCTCCTTGGATATGGAGTGAAACGTTTCCACTGAGAAAATAGAAATCCAGTTGACATGATTCAAGCTACAGGCTTGAATGGAGGGTTTTGGGTCTGGTCCAGGAGCTTCAGTAAGTACAGCACTAACTAGATTGGTCTCTGAAGAATTCATACTGCAACTGTGTTGATGGCACAACAGTGGCGGTAAATCTGTGTCTAGAGCAGTGTTTCTCAACCTCGGCAGCTTGAAGATGCGTGGACTTCAACTCCCAGAATTCCCCAGCCAGCAGGATGGCTGGGGAATTCTGTGAGTTGAAGTCCACGCATCTTCAAGCTGCCGAGGTTGAGAAACACTGCTCTAGAGGAAATTCATAGTATTATTACCTTTAAAGCCATGGACGTCTTGGACTGAGATCCGTGTGATTCCACTTCACCCTTCAACTCACTGAGATCATCTGAGGTTTGTGTACAACCTGCCAACATGGGGAAAACCTTTTCTGCAACCATCCCTGGTCTTTGCATTGCATTGTTTGCTGAGTTAAGACTGATCTCTTCATAGTTTTTAAATGGGCCTAGACACACTCTAGGGGCATGGTGGCTCAGCGGGTGAGACGCCAGGCTTGTCGATCGGAAGATCGCAAGTTCGGAGGTTCGAATCCCTAGTCCTGCGTGACGGAGTGAGCTCCCGCACTCGCCCCAGCTGTTGCCAACCTAGCAATTCGAAAGCATGCAGATGCAAGTAGATTAATAGGTACCACTTCGGTAGGTAGGTAACAGTGTTCCGCCCGCGTCATGCGGCCACATGACCGTGGAAGCGTCTTCAGACAACGCTGGCTCTTCAGCTAACAAACGGAGATGAGCACCGGCCCCTAGAGTCAGACACGACTGCACAAATGTGCAGGGGAAACCTTTACCTTTTTAGACACACTCTAAAAACAAATTTTTAACTGTGTAGTAATATCAAGACTTCAGTAATCCGTAGTTTAATGTTTAATAGACGGATAATAAACAGTTGACAGAGGCAACATTGGGGAAATCTGGTCCAAATGTATTCCTAAAATTTTCTTTTAAAAAAGGGAGGGGAAACCATCCTAATTCTTTGAATGATGGGGGGGAGAGTGTTTTTTGTTCTACTTCCACCAACTGTAAAATCTTTTATCTTAAAATTAAAATAAATGGTGGATATTGCTGTCCCTGGTCATCTTCCTATTTAGCCCGTGTAACAGAAACAAATTCATCTCTTCTTTTAAAAATGCCACAGTCTCATAAACAGGCAGACTTATCTCGGGGTGTTCCCATTCCTTCCAAGAAACAAAATCAACAAGCACAAAGGACTAGCTGTCCCTTGTCTGTGGCCAGCCTTTTATTAATTATGCTCAACGGCTAAAGTGTTTCAACATGCATTTTAATTAAAAGGGGCAGTTGCCGGCAGCTGTTTCTCTTAAGCAACTTTTGCCATTCATCGAAGTCTTGGCTTATGTTATCAGACTGAAGGGTATGGGATGTTACTGTTTTTAAAGGGCAGGGCGAGAAGAATGTACTGTATTCTTTCTGTGGCTGAAAAGCCAAGTTGGCAGCGACTGGAGGAGGAAACTGATTGATGAAACTGTCCTGTCCTTCGTTTATTCCCGTGTCCCAGATGGGATTGTATATTCAAGGCACTGTGTATTTGAGTTGTGCTAAGAGGCTGCCTACAGAGGTTGATTCACAATAAAGGCAGAGGCAGAAATGTTTATTTGCAAGGCTCAAGAATTAGGCCGTCGTATTTTGAGGGAATGTCCCATCAGGAGATTGTTATGTTTTGAGCAGTTCATGTCCCACTTACTTCATCTTGCCGTTGCTGCTGCTGCTGCTACCACCAACCATTATGAAGACCAGCCAATCCAACCAAAGAAAAGCATTTTTAAATTGGCATTTTTGATGCACTCTAATGTGGGAGTAATTTCCACTAAATTATTCCCAAGTCAGGAATTAGCTCTAAAAGGGCACATTTCATACATTTCAATGGGAGAGTTAAACATGTGCACCTGTGTTCAGAGATTCTGCTGTGTGAATGGAAAGTAAGGATTCTCAAGGAATCTGTTCTCACCATCCCAGAGTTCTGTGAACTTATAAAAATTGGTTTGGGGAGATCAAGGGATTCTCCACTATCTCATGTATGGCAGCAGAGACAATTGAGCTGAAATGTATACCAATGGTAAACCAATACCAAATGACTTGTGTGTTACATTGTGACGTGTTGTATTATCCCTCTGTTCCTTGACTCAGCACTGAAAGAGTTAACATTTTCTATAGCTTTGCATTTTCCAAAACTGTCCTCTTTTCTTAGATGTGAGTTGAGGGATGATGCAGTAAGCTTTAAGCGTGTTAGGGAAAGCATGCTAAGAACGGCTTCAGGAATTTTTTCCAGACGCTCAATAGAAGCGTCACTCTCGGTCATGCAGACATGATTCTCTTTCCCTACGGAATGCATTGGGGAATTTTTCTCTGCCACATCTGGGCCATTTTTTTAAACTCAGTCTATCTTTTGTTGTCTTCTCCTATTGTATCCAAGTTGGTTCCATCCTGTTTTCAGAGAGTTACCCTGCTGCCATTAAGATAGAGTCCCAAGCCCCTTTATATAATTTCTTACATTTTGGGGGGTTGGAAAGAATAAAAATGAGCTTTAAGTATGGCAGCTGTACCAGAAGACTCTCGTACTTTTCTGCTTTTCCTCAGTTATGTATTGGATTTGTTAAAGGCTGCCCAATTCCATGAAGACTCTATTAGAGTCTTCTATTACTATTAGAAAATACTGCCTGGTTCATGCACTGCACTTAGCTATGGTTTAATTATGACTTGAATCAGTCACAATGGTCTAGGGCAGTGTTTCTCAACCATGGCAACTTTAAGACGGGTGGACTTCAACTCCCAGAATTCCCCAGCCAGCCATGCTGGCTGGGGAATTCTGGGAGTTGAAGTCCACCCGTCTTAAAGTTGCCACGGTTGAGAAACCCTGGTCTAGGGCACTCACTGCATTAATCCATAAACCATAGCTGTCAACCACGATGATGCTTCGCACAACCTTCTAACCATAATGCAGTTAATTTTTGGATTACCTCATTGAGTGCGCCCAGGTGCTGAGAACCTACATGCCTTGGCTGTTCTATGCCTGAATCCAATGAAATCAGCATCAAGGAGTGATCCAGGACTGCAGTCATTTGCATTTTTGACATGTATGCCTTTGCCTAAAAGCATTTATTGGTGTGCTTTTATTCTGCTTTGTTTTGTTTGTTTTATGCTGTTGACAGTAGAGATGCAGTGGAGGCGCACACTCTGAAAACGTTAAGGATTGCTTTGCCCTTTGCAAATACAGCCCATCTCTGCCCTCCATTAAAGCAGGCACCTCCTTTGGTGCTGCTTTAAGAGCCACCCTAATGAGGTGACTTATTAAAGCAGCTGCCACTTTTCAGGTTGCAGGGAAAGCGGAAAAAAAGAGGAGCTGCTTTAATGAATGGCAGAGAGGTGTTGTGCTCAGGTGATGTCTAAAGCCCTTCTTCCAATCCTTTTAAAAGCACACAACTGTGTCTATCTCTCACATAACCTCTCATTAATTGTTGATGTATTGAACAGGAGTGCCATCTGGTGGGGATCACGGTTAAGGCCACTGCCACATAGAATATGGATAGCAAGCATTGTATCAGGCTGCTTTATGGATGCATGCAAAGTATTCCAGGCAAAACCAACTGCAGAAAGTACAGCTGCCTCTATGGGAGGAAACCGATCTAGGACTCAAAAGAAGATTGACACACAAAACAATAACCTTGTTCTTGTTCTGGCCATTGAACTCACACCAAAATGGCTTGCTTTAACTTGCCAAGATTTTCATTAAGCGATGCAGCAAACACCCAATCAGCTATCGGAACACTTTAGGAATGTGGGATGAATCTTTTTGCCCCTCCTCCCACTTCGATCTTCAGGAGAGTACCAAGTTGCGCCTGGAACAACAATGGAAAATTGCTGCCCGTCCCTGTTCTCTCCAAGACCCCGGCTGGTGAGTTCAGCATCTGTAATGGTGTGTGGGAAAGACCTTGGGAGACGGGGCAAAGAGATGCTGCCAAGGGAACGGTCAGATAAGAGAGGGCATAGCCCACAGCTGCATAATGGGAGAGAGAAGGAGGCTCAGAAGGGACCCTCCCTAGCTTCCCAGGCTGTAAAGGAGAAGGCGGGAGATTGTACTTTCAGACTTGCAAGTTAATGTAGCCTTACAGTAAAGTATACAGGGGCGTGGTGGCTCAGCGGGTAAGATGCCAGGCTTGTCGATTGGAAGATCGCAAGTTCGGAGGTTCGAATCCCAAGCCCCACGTGACGGAGTGAGCTCCCACACTAGCCCCAGCTCTTGCCAACCTAGCAATGCGAAAGCATGCAAATGCAAGCAGATTAATAGGTACCACTTCGGTGGGTAGGTAACAGTGTTCTACGCGCGTCATGCCGGCCACATGACCGTGAAAGCATCTTCGGACAACGCTGGCTCTTCGGCTAACAAACGGAGATGAGCACCGGCCCCTAGAGTCGGACACGACTGCACAAATGTGCGGGGGGAACCTTTACCTTACAGTTAAGTATAATTAGCTTATCTGATCATGCTTCCTGTTTGGTCTACCTGGTAAGGCTGACAGTATCACAGCCAAAACCCAGTCCTCTTAACCAACCTGGACTGGGACAGAATACATGATTCTATTTCTTATTTGCATAAACCATCCATCAGTATAATCTGGCTAAAATAGCCTAATGTCTATACATACTGGCATCTGGGGTGGGATCAAGAAAGGCAAGATGGTAGTCATGACAAGTGATCAAAGCTCCACCCCTTCAATCACACTGCTATGGCCACCATCTTGCCTTTTTTCACCCCTCTGCAGACACTGGTGTCATTTTTGTGTTACAATAAAATGGAATAATGCATTTTTGGGATTACAAGCATGTTCATATATCCATAATCTTATTTAATAGTGTCTCACAAGCTAACTAGAAATATTTCTCACTGCATTTTTGGGGTTATGGAACAACATTCAAGACTTTTATGCACTATAGTTGATGAAACATATTGAAACATATCTCATTAACACTGTTCAAATGGTGTGTGACAACATATTTTCAAACAAGCAGTTGGATTTCCGTATTCCTTAAGGAGTAATAGATTTTTAAAACACACACACACAAATAAAACAACTGAGGACTTCCAACAGCAATCCAGGATAATATATTTTTTAAAGAATTGGTGGATTAAGATAAATGAGTTTCTGATTACATTTTTACACTGATACAATTCTTAAAAAAAATTTCTTTTATGTGGCCAATATATGTTAATATGATGGAATGCCCAACTTTGGTTAGGGAACTTCCATAACAAGATACATCATTTACAGCTTTAGATTCCTCGCAAACCAAGTTATCTTTTCATTGCAACCATTACTGCAATTACAGCAGGTCCCCGGTCTAAGAACGTCCCGGTTTATGGACGACTCCTAGTTAAGAACGGACTGTCATAAAGACTATTATATTAAAAATTCGAGTTAAGTACAATGTTTCGGGTTAAATACACAATACTACTTTAGTGTATTTGGAAGTGTTTCTTAAGTGTTTTATATGCATAGGAAGGTAAAATATATACTATATACTAAGACAAACATTTGACTAACTGATGCTAAATAACTGTTCCGACTTACATACAAATTCGACTTAAGGACAGACTTAGGAACGGAACTCGTTCTTAAACTGGGGACCTGCTGTACTTCTGTACCAATAGAAGAGAATTATGTGGCTCTGGGTTGAACTGTGGAGTCCTTGGTGCTCTCTGAGCTTGGTTGTTTGCTTGCAGACATTTCATTACCCAACTATGTAACATTGCTAGGACCAAAGAAGCATGCCTCCTCCACTATGTAGGACAGACCGGCAGAAGACTAGCAGAGCACATCCATGAACACCAACTAGCAGTCAGAAGACACGATGAAAATTCCTTAATCTTGCAACACATGGATAGACTCAACCATACTTTCAACTGGGAAACTGGGAGCATTCTAGACCAAGCTAAATCCAAAAACGCTAGGGAATTCCTGGAAGCTTGGCATTCAGACAAATCAGCCATCATAGACACATAGAAATAAACCATATTTACAGACCATTCAAAAGAGACAATAAAAATAGCTAAGAAGGAAACAAAAAGACCAGAACACATCCTCTCCAGCAGCCAATAAATAGATAAGCAGGGATTAACACCAGACAAATAATCAAGCAGAAAACAATACCCGAATCAAGAAACCACCAAGGAGCAAACCACACCCCCACCAACACTGGCAGGGCAAGCTACTGTGTACAAACAGGGAGCAAACCCCACACTCACTCGCACTGATGATGCTACCTAGTCAGGTAATGAAACATCTGCAAGCAAACAACCAAGCTCAGAGAGCACCAAGGACTCCACAATTACTTCTCTTTTACTGGATGTCATGGCAAGATTACTGAATTAATCCTTCCAAATGAGAAGGCAGCCCCTCGAGGTAGGCTAGTCTGAGAACTGGAGAGCTCCCCCAATTATTTTCATAGCTAAGAAAAGATTAAACCTCAGGTCTGCCCAGTCTGAATATCACAGCTTCTTTAAAGTTTCAGGTTTAAAAAGTGGGGGGGGGAAAACAAGCATGATCTCTAGAATGATATTTGGTACCTTCTCTTGAATGTGTAAAAAACTTCACATTAGATCTGAAACTATGTCAACATCATATTTTTCTACAGTGGCTTTGCCCTGTGTCACTTTGAAAGCAGCAGAATAAGGCCCCGTGAAGAAAAGGGACACTAAATTCACTTCTTCTCATAGCCTGTTCCTTGATCCCCTAAACTCCCTACACCACTGAAAAGTACTCTCTAATGTCTGGGAAAGCAGAATAGTTGAGGTGCTCTTATGGGAGCTAGAGAGACCACATCAGCAGAGCCATTGCTGGTGTCTGCTAAGCGACTCGTCACCCCTGATCTCCTCAACCTCACATCCCCCAGATACGTTGGGAGGCCAACGGAAGACAGTCAAGCTGGCAAAGTTCCTTCTACCCTTTGACCTCCAGTAGCTTTCAAAGATTAGATGGGGCTGCTGCGGATGAGTCACAAGCAAAAAGAAAAGAGAAACTTACTTCAGGAGAGAGGGTAAGTTGCTTCAGATACATATACGAACACAATGTCAGGTTTGAAAGTGCTGTGTGCAGGAACAGTTTACCTCTTGGGTGTAGCTTTTCATATCACACACACACAAACACACACCCAACGCACCAAATCAGAAGTACAAAGGAGGGGTGGGCGTACATCACTTGCATGCTGAACAGCATCAGTCTGCGTGGAATGTGGTCTAGTATATCAGCATTATCACTCTGGTTGTAAATAACACTGTATAAGAAAATCATTTAACTTAAACACTTCCTATTCTATTTCTTTGCTGCTCAAAACAACTAGTTCAGTAAACATGTTGCATTTGGATCAGATACACTGCCTAATAGCTGCCTGTGTAGAATGTACTAATCACCTCGGCTGAGTAAGTCGGGTATATATTGTCTTGACATATGTTAGCCCTCAGAACATACAGATAAGGATCGGGAGATACAAGGGCTGAGTTCAGATGGTATGGAATCTGTTTACTGTTACATGAATAAGTCATAGCAAGCCACCCCTTCCTCTTTTAGGAGCCTCAGGAAGAGACTAAAAGTTTTCTCTTCCAGTTTAAAAAAGCCGTAATTCCCCATGAAAACCCAACTTGGAAGCCACTGATTGTTTAAACCAGTGTTTCATGGTTGGCTGGGGAATTCTGGGAATTGAAGTCCACACATCTTAAAGTTGCCACGGTTGAGAAACACTTGTTTAAACTATGGTTAGCAACAGTAAGCCATGAGGAACCATGGATTTTTTTCTCAAATCACAATTTAAACAAATCACAGTTCTGCAAGTTCAGATGCAGTGGGGAATTATAAGCACTGTAGTTTAATATGGGAAGTTTTTTCAAATGCCCACTTTTAACAACAAAAGGGAAAGAGAAGGGAAAGCAGAATAAAATTTGGGCAGGCTTGTTCAGTTAGCAAGAAATCACAGTTTCTCACTACAGTACCTATGAATTGGTCTGCTAAGTTTAACTTACAGACTGGTGTGTATATTGTGCACACTGTGGCCAGTTTTTTTAACTGTTATATAATGTTTGGAATCAGATTCTTTGAAAAAGATAATACATACATCATAATACCTGCCAGAATATTAAAATAATCTCACGATTATTTCTTTCATTATTATTTTCTTTCTCAGTTAAAAACAAATACCAAATGAACTCTGACAAAACTGTCAAATGAATTTAGGTTGGGTCCTGTGCACATCTAGCAGAGAGCAAACTCAATGAATTCAGTAGGACTTAGTTCCAGATAAGATAAGATACCTAAGATTGTACACACATTTTCACCAAATCTGATACAGCTATTTTAAAAAATTGATTCTTTGCAAGATTAAGACTGCGATCTTAAGAACCTTTAGTGGGAAATGAACAGAGCTTAATTCTGGGGATACTCATGAGTATACCTGAATAGGGTTGCCGTTTCATTAAGGCTACCATTTTTGGGGTACAAACATCCACACCACCACCAGATGGCAGCAAAGATATACAAAAAAACTAAATCTTTGCTACAATCTACTGTAGTGTTTCTCAACCTTGGCCATTTTAAGATATGTGGACTTCAACTCCCAAAATTCCCCAGCTGGGGAATTCTGGGAGTTGATGTCCACACATCTTTAAATGGCCACGGTTGATCTACTGCCTTGGTCATCCAGGTTTCTGCAGTTCAGATATGCTCTATTGTGTTTTTTTTAAGGTTAAAGACTCAGTCTTGAAGAACATGTAATCATCTTGTTTCTAAAAATTTAATACACATCCTATAAATCAATTATCTTTGGTCTGAAGCAATAGTGAGTCTATATATTTGATAAAAAAGCAACCACCAAAATAGTTACCAGCAGCATGCACACCACACACACACATGCACACACAACCCCAAACAAAAAAGGTACTGATTTAAAAAAAAAAAGTTCAAAACATTAGCAGCAACAATGTCTTGTTATCACTGCTTTAGCTAAAATACATTTGTTTGGCAAAGTTCACTGCACTGTGCCTGTTAACCAGCAAATCAGCGCAAACTTGTATCTGTCCCATTTTGTTTATGTCTGCTATTTAAGGTCATTTCGTTTCTCATCATTGCTTCTACCATTCAGTCTTTTCCTTCTTCCTTCTCTCTAATACAGGGGTGGGGAACCTTTTTTCTGCCAGGGCCATTTGGATATTTATAACCGGGGACAAGGGGGGTGGGGGGCGGGGTTTCTGGGATTTCCACGGACTGGGGGCCGGAGTTTGCGGACAGGAGCCAATCACAAGCACAGGGGGGCGGGGTTTGTGGGCGGGAGCCAATCGCGTGGAAGGGGCGGGGTTTTCGGGCGGGAGCCCCGCGGGCCTTAGGCGGGAGCCCCGCGGGCCTTAGGCGGGAGCCCCGCGGGTCTTATACGGCCCGCGAGCCTGACGTTGCCCACCCCTGCTCTAATAGCTGTCATACGACTGCAGCAGAGAGACTATTACACAGCTGCCATCTAGTGATCACTCAGATTATTTGCAGACTTGCTAGCCTTATTTTAATAATCGATCTCTTTCTGCGGGGAGGGAGAGGGAGAGAGAGATAGGTGGGTGGGTAGATGTTTGGCGTAGTGGTTAAAGGTACCAGGCTAGAAACTGGGAGACCCTGAGTTTAAGTCCAGCCTTAGACACGAAGCCAGCTGGGTGACTTTGGGCCAGTCATTCTCTCTCAGCCCTAGACCTACTAGTAGTTGGCCATGGCCAACTACTTCCAAAAATATTGCCAAGAAAACTGCAAAAACTTATCCAGACTGACTTGAAGGCACACACATACACATGTATATATAATAGTTTACTGTCTGTATATGCTGTGTATCTGATGAAGGGGACTGTAAAATACCAAGCGTATTCATGAATAAATTTGTGAGTCTGTAGGTCAGTGTTTCTCAACCTTGGCAACTTGATGATGTGTGGACCTCAACTCCCAGAATTCCCATGCTGGCTGGGGAATTCTGGGAGTTGAAGTCCACACATCTTCAAGTTGCCAAGGTTGAGAAACACTGCTGTAGGTACTGCAGGGATCTTTGTTTTTGTACAAAAAAATAAAACAAGTCTGAAAACATAAAATAAAGCCAGAGAGTCAATTCCTTAAACATGAAATGTTCTGGGAGGCTACCCTATGAAACAATCTTAATGAAAGCTGTGTTTCAAAAGTCTAAGCGGTGTACATTCAGAGTTTTTACAGGTTTAAAAATGAAGGTGGCATTTTACTTACATTGGCATAAACAATGGACAATATTTCTCACTGTTACTGCGAAATCCAGTAGATGTGTACTGCTGAAATAAAAGTTCTAATTCTTACATCAACAGTTATATGATTATATAAAAACCACACCATTACGATCATATTTCCATGAAAACATAGCTAAACACTTTTACTGGGCTTGATCTTAACAACATTAGGCATCTTTCATCCCATTTATTACAGTTGGACTTCAAATGCCCTAAATAAGCACCATTATGCGGTTATTATATTCCAAAAGACAGCCACACCATGCAATCTTACACACATCTACTCTGTATTAAGTCCCACAGAGTTTGATCAAACTTCGTTCCAAACAAATACGTATATGAATGCAGCCCCAACATATTGTAGTTCTCAAGATAAATCCTAATGTTATGATCATAATATATTGAATATTGGCACCCTATCCCATTTGTCCATTCTAATTTCCCAAAGGAAGTGAAGTCACAAGTTATGTAAACGATCTTTAAAAATCAAGGGACTATAACCTTAAAATGCACATGCAATTTTTAAATCATGGTTGCATTAATTTTGTTAAAAAATGCAAAGTTATAAACACATACTAAGCTTTGTCAGAGGCATTCAAAATAGTTGTTCACATTATTTTAAGTGTAGTTTGAGGTATTCTTGGAACAGGAGGAGGCACCATAGAAGCAGATTGATCGAGATGTACAGAATCAGAAAAAATCATATCCAGTTAATCTAATTTCCTATTGGAGAAAAAAATACATATATATAGCATAAACCTTTTCCCCAAAATAACTTTGCAGCAAATTATTTCAAACAGGAGCTACTGTATATTGACAATCTTGTTTTTCCTTGTGCATTGATGGTTCTACTGCAGTCCTATTAACCCTAGGAGTAAGCTCAGTTGATACAGAAAGAGTTACTTTTGAGTAAGAAAGATGGACTGTACTATTAGTTAGCCAAAGGTTAAGTACCTAGAATTGGATTTTTCCAGCAAATTGTGGTAATTTACAATATAGTGAGTGCCTATATTCAGCACAGAATTATCTGCACTTAGAAATAATTTGTCTTAGTTCTGGATAGATCCCTCCTTTGCTGTTTATCTCCCTAAAGAAAGCTCTAAAAGAAAGTACTGAAGAAGTTCTCATTGCTATGAATGCTAATAACTGCAACGAAGATTAAGAGAACATCACAATATAGGAATGCTTGGATAACATGACTCAAGGAATTCTAAAACCCGTAATCAGAAGCCTTAACATCATTAAGGAAAACCACTTAATGTATGTTAAAACAGTGCAATTGAAGAGCACCGGTTTTAAAGAAAAAGAAGAGCCTGGAAAATTATATATTGTCTCTTTACTTGATTATCCAAGCATTTTAAAGCCATAGCTGCCTACATTCTGAACAGGCCCACTTACTTGGGCTTCCGTTCCGTAGTGGGGAAGGGCTCCGGCTTCGAGTTGGCTAAAAGACAAAGAAAGATGAAGGTGTTTTGATTCATCTTCGTTCTTTTTATTCTAGACAAATAAATCTGAACTGAACACATGACATCAGACTAGATGGGGAAACCTACACAAGCTTGCCCCAATCCTACATTCGTCATGGCGGCTGAGAATTCTGGTTGGGAAGGTAAATTCTCCCTGGGCTCCAAAAGGCTAGATGGCAGAAAACAGGCATAGCAAACTCTGCCTCATCTGCATTTGGCAGCCCAGTTATTGAATGCCCAGGCATTAGGGGCCCCATCACATCTGGTATATGCAGGGGTGTGCAAAGGGTGTGGTACAATAAGTCAAGATGGCAGTCACAATGGTGCAATCGAAGCCCTGCCCATCTTTTAGGTGCCTCCCGCATGCAACGCACATGAAAAACAGGCAGAGCTTCGATTGCACCATTGTGGCCGCCATCTTGCACCATTTTTCCCAGTTATGGTACTGTCGACACACCAGTTGCTACACAGAAGCTCCTTCCGTTGCCGCCTGAATAACATGAGAAGCTCCTAACCATCTGGGAATAAGAGAATGCCTTATTGTAGCTTTTTTTATCCATGGCCATTAACCTAGCTTCTTGGCAGTGTGACACGGGCCCAGGGGGAGGCAAAGGATCATCTCTTTCCACTCAACTTGGGACTATCTCTCCTCAGCTCCCGGATGCAGCAGCTAATGTTGTACTAAGAAGGGGACCTTTGCTGGAAGGGCTCTCGCTCAGACCGTTTTGCAATTTTAGTTCATTTCACAAGAAGGGATGGTTTATGAAAAGCCACTTTATTCCTTTTCTATGATCCAACCTTTCTGTAAAGCATACAGCTCAAGAACTGGGATGTTCCTGCAAGAGAAACAGATATCTGACATGAAAATTATGCATCCACATAATGGGGAGGGGGGATGTTAAAAAAAAAAGTCAAGATGGCAGCTTCAGTTGCATGGTCACAGCGACCATCTTGACCAGTGTTTCTCAACCTTAGCAGCTTGAAGATGTACGGACGTCAACTCCCAGAATTCCCCAGCCAGCCATGCTGGCTAGGGAATTCTGGGAGTTGAAGTCCACACGTCCTCTAGTTGCCAAGATTGAGAAACACTGATCTTGACTTTTTTTATCCCCCTCCCCCCAGTAGACACCCCTGAAACTATGATTGCAAAATCAGCAAGCTATATGATGGAGCTACTTCTCCTCATCTCCTCACCCTCTCCCACCACCACCACCACCACCACCATTGGGTGAAAAGGTAATGGGGCCAGAGCTGAAGCATTGTAAGGAAGCTTAGCAGGGCTCCTTTTCATGTCTTCCACCACCATAAAGGAAGAAAGGAAACCAAGAATTCAATAATGGGAAACAAACATGGACATAAACACATTTTATGCATTAATGCATACGTGCAAGAACAGGGTCAATTTATCACTGCTTAAAATGACAGGCAGCCCAATTCACAAGACAAATAAAGCAGAATCGTGAATTAGAATAGAAATCAGATCACCTGCTTTATATTGGTTCACTTCACGCTGTCTCTGTTTTATTTTGGAAATTAATGATAAATACGCTTCTAAGAAATCAGTCCCAGGATAATGGAGAAATTATAGGGCTACAAGATTTGGCGTCTAAACTCCACTTGACCACTAGAGGGCCACAAAGAGTTATTCTTCTGTATTACTTTGTGGCCCTCTATTGCTGGTTCATATTTCTGCAGCCCAGATCTGGCAGCGCTACATTTTATTGATTAAGTATTTAATTAATCATAGATTAAATTAAACTATGTTTAACTATTTAGTTAATTAAGCACAGTTTAGTTAAACATAGATTAGTTAAACATAGATTAACATTATCTGGTATGTCTATGAAGGTTCTCAGTCATCCAGGTGGAATTGTCTGTGGCTTGAATCATGTCAACTGGATTTCTATTTTCTCAGTGGAAACGTTTCGCTCCTTATCCAAGGAGCTTCTTCAGTCTGAGCAAAGTTGGTAAGGGAATCCTAAATATGTTTCTAGGTAGCTGTGTGACCTTACACCTGGGGCTAGGTCATGGTTATATTGAGATGTAATTTTTAAGTCCTTTTATCATCTAAAGGAGGATCGTTAAGATAGATGTTTGCAGTTCAGATACAACAGCCCTACCAGACATCTGTGTTTAAGAGCAATCCACCAGTCCTTGAGCCAGGAGAAAAATGTGCTGGCATAAACCTCAGTTCCTAAATGGCCCCCCATCTTCATCACATCACTGGAAGCCCCTCCAGCTGGATGGGACAGTGGATTGTAGCTCCCAATTATGCTATGAAAAAGAAACTTCCCGTACTTTTCCCAGCTGCTTCTGGACCAACGAAGCTGCAGCTTTCTTGCACAAACCATTGAGGCCAGAAGGAAAAAAAAATCTGCACTTTGCATCGCACAATCCATCGTCTTGCAAGGCCCCTCTGCGTGGCCTGTTTTTAGTAAGAATAGCCACGTGTCAGCTTTGGAGAAGTGATGAGGGTTGCAAAGTGTGTGAGGCTGGATCGGGGCAAATTTGGATGATAGTTCCTTGTCCTCTTAAATGGCGATATTTCTCAGTTAAGGCTTGGGTTACTGTTTTCATGTGCTTTCTATCTCCAACTGGCAGGAAGCTGTAATCTTTGGAGCGAGGCCGCCAAAGGTTGTAAAAATGATTGAGGAAGGCCATGAGTGGCCTGCTTAGAGTTATAGGTTGCCAAAACCTGTGAGAGTTGAGCTATAAATGAGCACTGAAGATTACTGAGCTAATAAATTGTCTTCTACAAACCCCTAAGGCAGAGCTTTCCAAACTGTGTGTCGCGACACAAAAGTGTGTCGCCTGCGGGGCCCAGATGTGTCACGTCAAAACCCGGAAGCGCTGATGACGCGCCATCGGTGCTTCCGGGTTTTCCCGCGGCGACACACCAACGGCGGCGCGCGAAAATCCAAAAGTGCCGCAGCCACGGCGGCGCGCAAAAAACGAAAGCGGCAGCAGCGCTTCCAGGTTTTTGCGCGCTGCCACAACGGCGCCACTTCCGGGTTTTCCTGCGGCGACACACCAACAGCAGTTGGTGTGTCACCACGGGAAAACTTTGGAAAGCCCTGCCCTAAGGCATAGCTTTCCAAACTGTGTGTCACGACACAATACTGTGTCGCCTGCGGGGCCCAGGTGTGTCGCGTCAAAACCCAGAAGCACTGATGGTGTGCTGCAGCCGCGCACAGCTCCATACATGGCAGCGGTGGCGGGCCATCAGCGCTTCAGGGTTTTCGCACGGCACACAAGGACATCACTGCCGCTACCACTGCGGCGCGCAAAAATCCGAAAGCGCCGCGGCAGTGCGCAAAAACCCAAAAGCTTCGGGTTTTCTCGCGCACCACCGTTGGTGTGTTGCCACGGGAAAAGTTTAGAAAGCCCTGCCCTAAGGACTCATCCTCATGTCAACCATTTTTCTATGTCCCCAAACCACAGCTGAGGTATCTTAAAATAGTCTTTAGCTTCTCCCTCCCCCCACCCCTTATTTCATTGTTTTTCCTACCACTGAATTGTGTTGGCAGCGCAATCTCAAGATTAGGGTTAGGGGCCACAAATGGGGGGTGGGTTTCTCACCTGTTTTACCAGTACAATTCCATACATGCAGACAACCCATGAGATTGAGAACTACGGTAGGTCTGCACACATAATCAGAGTGTTTTTAACCACACAAGCTCCCTACTACTCATCCCTATTTTTGAGTCGTCTGTTCTTAAAAAAAAACATGTTTTTAAATGTTGTCTTCAATGCAGACTCCTGGGGGTGCATCTTATCTTGAACTATTATGATAGTCTGTTCATTTTACTTTACCAAATGCCGGGAGTAGCCTGTACTACGAGCCAGAGGGCTAATACTACGACTGCGTCTGTGGCTGCAGCTCCTGTTTCTGCTCCTGGAAGACCACTGAAATAAAATGCAAAGTATGAAATAGATCTTGGTTAAGCAGGGATCCTTTAGTGTAGTGTTTCTCAACCTCAGCAACTTTAAGATGGGTGGACTTCAACTCCTAGAATTCCCCAGCCAGCATGAAACACTTTTAATGAGTAGACTTTGCAGAAGTCTACCCATCTTAAGTCCACCCATGTTAAAGTTGCTGAGATTGAGAAACACTGCTCTAGTGAGTAGACTTTGCAGAAGATGAGGGTAGTATTGTGGAAGAAAGGACTTGTTCCGTATTACTCTACTGCAGGGTTGGCAAATCTTGACCATTTGCAGAAATGGGGACTTCAGTTCCCAGCAGGGGTGTCCACAGGGTGTGGTCAAAACAGTCAAAATGAAGCTCCACCTGTTTTTTATGGGCCATCTTGTCTTGTTTTGACCCCACTCTCTGGACACCCAACTTCCAGAAGTCCCCAGTCAGGTTGGCCATTGCTAACAATTCTGGGAATTGAACACACATCTGGAAGCTGTGAAGGTTGGGAAATACTGCTCTACCACGTTCCAGACGCCAGTCCCAATCTTAGCATGCAAATTATCTGGAATTTCTCTAGAGCAAGATGCTTTAAAATTTCAGCCTCCCATTCGACATGCAGCTGAAATTCTAAATCTTATCGTCTCTACAATCCAGTTGACAAATTGTGCTTAACCATGGCTTACTGAATAAGCCACAATTAGCTGGATTCATACATCATACCAAAGCAGATTTACAAACCCAAATATCTGGGTTCAAACAACACACTAAGCCAAAACCAAACAAACCACATTACAGCTTAGCATAATGCCTGAACCCAGTGTATATCACAGTTCTCCAAGCTGACACCCTCCAATTGTGTTGAATTCCCAACTCCCAGGATTCCCAACCCACATGGAATTGTGGGAGTTGTATTTCTTCAACATCTGGAAAGAGCCAGCTTAGAGAAGATTGGTTGTCTTTTAAAGGAAATTCTTCCTTTGATAACTCTTTCAGAGGTGTGTTTGTATTTGTGTGTTAGACTATATACTGTATGTATGTCTACTTGTGTGTTTCTCTGTATGAGAATGGTTAACATGGGATAGAGAATGGTTGATATCTGCAGCTGGCGGATCACTTAATTTTATAAATGGGGTATTTTATTTTAATCAGCCATTATTAATTCAGTTAATATTCATTTGTCTTTTGCTTCTGGGCCTATCTTTCTTTGGAATGTGTTTTTTTGGTAAGCATGTATCTGTGTTATATAAATGTGCACGTACATACACACATGTAACTGTGGGGGTTGAACAGCGGCTTTCGATACCGTCGACCATGGTATCCTTCTGGATCGGCTCAGGGAGTTGGGGGCGGGCGGCGTTGTATCGCGCTGGTTTGCCTCCTTCCTCCAGGGCCGGTTCCAGTCGGTGTTGATTGGGAGCGAGAGATCCAACCCGCGGGCCCTTTCTTGTGGGGTCCCGCAGGGCTCGGTACTCTCTCTGCTCCTTTTTAACATCTACATGAAACCGCTGGGTGAGATCATCCGTCTCCTTTGGGTTAGATATCATCAGTACGCTGATGATACCCAATTATACATCTCCATCCCGGGGGAAGTAAGTGATGCAGTTTCTACCCTGTCCAAGTGCCTGGGGGCTGTAGGGGCCTGGATGGGGAAAAACAGGCTTCGACTGAACCCTAGTAAGACGGAGTGGCTGTGGATTAATGGCTCCTCGATATCTAGGAAATTGCCATCTTTAGTTCTGGATGGGGTAGCACTGCCCCAGACAGACCCGGTGCGTAACTTGGGGGTCCTCTTGGACTCGCGATTCCTGCTCAAAGAGCAGGTGGCAGTCGTGTCCAGGAGGGCCTTTGCACAACTTCGTGTTGTGCGCCAGTTACGACCTTTCCTGGAACGAGAGGCCCTTCGAACGGTCACTCATGCCCTGGTTATCTCACATATAGACTACTGTAATGCGCTCTACATGGGGCTACCCTTGAAGAGTATCCGGAAGCTTCAGCTGATCCAGAATGCGGCCGCACGAACCATCTTGGAAGTCCCATATCGGACACATGTAACACCATTGTTACGCGAGCTGCACTGGGTTCCAGTTTGCTTCTGGGTGCAATTCAAGGTGTTGGTTATGACCTTTAAAGCCCTTCATGGCATGGGACCAGGTTACCTACGGGACCGTCTTATCCCCATCACATCGTCCCGTCCCATCCGGTCATGCAGGGAGGGCATGCTACGGACCCCATCGGTTAAAGAATTCCATCTAACGGGGTCACGGAAGCGTGCCTTCTCTGCAGTAGCACCTGCTCTGTGGAATATCCTTCCCCCAGAGTTAAGACAGTCCACCTCGCTCCTGGACTTCAGGAAAAAACTCAAGACTTGGCTTTGCCAACAGGCCTGGGGCGGGAAGAAGAGTATAAACTCTTGGGGATGGCTAACATCCTAGAATGGCCCTAGAATTGCCCTTCCAATGTTTTAAAGAAGTCATCACCATCTTGATTTTATTATATATATTGTAATTTATATTGTCTATTTTAATGTTTAATGTTTTATTGAATTGTAAACCGCCCAGAGTCCCCTTGAGGGAGTTGGGTGGTGAAAAATCGAATAAATAAATAAATTAAATAAATAAACATCTTTAGAATTGATCACAGTTTGGATTGCCAATTTTAGATTGGAAGGTAGGGAAGTTAAGCATTGCTGGGATGTTTGTGTGAGTTGTAATCTTTTTCAGTCTAGTTCTTCCTTCTGTGGGTATGTGACTGTCTTAAATTCCAGATTGTTTTCCTTTGGGGTAAATATGGTTATCAATAAACGAAGTTCATTATCATAACTGTAAGACTGTACCAGTCCAAGACTGCATCAATAACCATCTGCTAGTATAATCAGCATTATATTTTATATCTCCTTTCCCCCAACAACTTTTGTCTCTGATATAAATGAAGCATACTAAGTAATACAGAAAAGAAGGAGCAAATGGCCCTGTTATTTAGTCTTAAAGGGGTTAAAAAGGTAAAGGTTCCCCCCGCACATTTGTGCAGTCGTGTCCGACTCTAGGGGCCGCTGCTCATCTCCGTTTGTTAGTCGAAGAGCCAGCGTTGTCCGAAGACGCTTCCGTGGTCATGTGGCTGCATGACGCACACGGAACGCTGTTACCTACCCACTGAAGTGGTACCTATTCATCTACTTGCATTTGCATGCTTTCGAATTGCTAGGTTGGCAAGAGCTGGGGCGAGTGCAGGAGCTCACTCCGTCATGCGGGACTAGGGATTTGAACCGCCGAACTTGCGATCTTCCAATCAACAAGCCTGGCATCTTACCCACTGAGCCACCACGCCCCACAAAAAAAAAAAAACCACAAAAGGGGGTTATATGGACCAAAAATTTTACTTTGCCCATTTCTCAAAATCTGCACATGAAGACTGGGGTCCATCAAGAATAGTTCTGACTGAGAAGAATGCCAACAGAAGGAGATATTATTTTTAAGAATAATTAAAATATTGCATTCAGAGATTACAGAAAATCACCCTGAAATACAGAGCAACTCAAAAATAATTACAATATCATAAAATACATGAAAAATGACATTCATCCCTAATTTTTTTAAATGTATTTTTAAAAGCCAAATTAAACATATGTGTTGACACTTTTTTCAAAAAAACAGAGCTAAGGAAATCACTGCAACTGCTAAGGACATGTGATTCATCGTTTAAGAGCAACCCCATCAAAGTTTCTTCCCTCATACAGACTTCTGTAAGGGGAGATATAATCATAAGAGCATAACCTGAAGATATTAATAACTGCATGGGTTCATAAAGAGAGAAACAGCCCGTAGATGTCCAGAAATCTTAACAGTTGAATCAAACTGAGCTTTTCAAACCATTGGCAGCTGGTGCAGGTATTTCTATATTCTGTAAAATTAGGGGTGGACACAGAGGGGGTCAAAAATGTCAAAATGGCACCCACACTTGCATGATCAAGGTCCCACCCCTTTTTACATGCTTTGCACATAAACAAAGACTGGGGTTTTTATCAGATGGACATGGGTGCCATCTTGACTCTTTTGACTACCCCTTTGAGAACCTCCTATTTTAATTCCATTCATTGCATGGGGCACCCAATGGGGGATCTCAGCCTCTATGTTTAAAATTTAAAAGGAGAGCCTACCAGAACATCTCTTCTAGTTACAGCCTCTCCCTTCACAACCACAGAATCTTCTTCCATGAGAGCTGGCCAGACATGATAGGCAACCAGTGGGGCTGTGAAATCAGAATCATAGCTGCGACGGTATCTAATCAGACACAAAAGACGTTTAGTTGCAACTGAGGTTGTAGTTGGAAGGACAAAAGTATGTTTATCACCTTTGCGTCTCATCTTTTCCCATGGAAACAGTTATCACATTTACTCTGGGATGTGGACTAAGGGAAAAGACACAGATGGTGCTTGCAATAAAAGGTTGAGTCTCTCCCTAATCCTTAAAAGAAGTGCAGTATGAAACAGGAGACTTGTTCATAGCCCACAACTCTAAAAATGAGGTGATTATTACCATCTGAACTGAATAAATGAGGTTGTTTTCAATGCACAGTTTATACAACGGCATCCACAAATGTGTTGGAGATTCTGGCAAATCCAGCATGCCTCATCAGCATATGGATGGCTGCTCTAGGATGCAAACTCTCCATGCTTTTTGAGGAAGCTGTTTGTTTCCCATTCCCTCCCTCCCTCCCTCCCTCTCTCTCTCTCTCTCCTCCTTGGACCGGGAGACATGGCTGTGTGCTGCTCCATTCTAGGCCATGGATGGGCCTAGGAGATTTTCCCCCCTTTCTACACGCATCTGTTGCAGCAAGCAGGGCAAGAGGTATTAAGTTTAGGGAAACAAAGAAGAAATGGAACATAATTTATCTACTGAAAATGCTGTACCTGCAATGAATAAACATAAGGACTCTTTTGTACTTACTTTTCATACCTGCCATGTCTAAGTGTGTGTTTCTTTATGCTTGGGTGGGCTAAAGGTGTAAGATTAACCTGGATCTCTCTAATATGCTCATGGGCTCTGTTTTTAAACAATATTCTTTTTCTGTACACGAGTTTTTGCAGCTCTGCTCTATTTCAATAGTTCTAACAGACTGCTAAATGGGCTTCAAAACGGAGGGTATATCAACATCTACAAGATGGCAGGCACAGCATTGCAATCCATGCCCCACCCCTTTGGTACATAGGTACAAAAGAGGCAAGCCTTGGATTATTATGCCGCACCTACCATCTTGCACATCTTGACACACACACCCCTGCTGAGGCTGCTGAGTTTATGAAAAGAATAAGTAGGCTTCAAGTTTCTGGGATTTAATTTTTTTGTTTGTTTGTTTGCTTTTAGAGAACTTTCATATACAACATCTGGAACCTAACAAAAAAGCACTCTGCTTAGAAAGAAAGAGTTTTGAGTCTGAGAATTTGTTTTCAGTCTCAACACCAAACCATATTTATAGTCTAGTCATATGCAAACTCCAACCAGCAGTATCTCGGGGGGGGGGGGGGGTTATGTCACAAAATAATTAAGCAGCAGTAGAAATCACTCAAGAAGTTGCTAAAGTTGTTAAAAAGTCAGAAATCAGTACTCTTTTACCCGAAGGACCCGTTTTAATGTGTCACAGTATAGCCAAACAAATGTAATGTAATAATCTAAGTTAGTATCATCTTGCCTGCTGGGGAATGGCCTTCTGACTGCAGTGTTGTTGGGGGAATTAAAAAGTTTGTGTATTTATAACCACACAACTGTGGGATCTCAGGCAAAGAGAGTATGGCCCTAGTTACCCAGTGGATAAGCCTACGGTAACTTTTTCAGGCCAAAATTGTTATTATCTCCACCAATACACCTGGCTCGCTGCAGGTGTATCACCTCACCTACAGTAGTTGACAGTCTCAATTGTCTTCTGCCCTTAGAGCCAAGAGATCCATCAGCCTACGTACCTGAGAAGGACTATGGAAGGGCACAACGCTTAATAATGTTTTATTCCTGGTTGCATGTGTGCAAGTGTAGAGGGCATAGGGAATGGCCTTGATGGACAGGAGGAAGAACTGCTAACAAGGCAATGATCAGATAAGAGGGGCTTGAGCCTGGGCCAAGACAAAAGCTTGAGAAAATATCTCAGACAAGCCCCTCCCTCGTTCACATGAAGATAAAGGGAGGGAAAGGGAAGCACATCTAGACTTGCAAGGCTCTGTTTCTATAGCTCAGGGCTTTCCAAAGTTTTCCCGTGGCGACACACCAACCGCCGTTGGTGTGTCGCCGCGGGAAAACCCGGAAGTGCCGCCGTTGCGGCAGCGCACAAAAACTCAGAAGCGCTGATGCCGCTTTCAGTTTCTGCATGCCGCCGTTGGTGTGTCGCCACGGGAAAACCCGGAAGCGCTAATGATGATCAGCGCTTCCGGGTTGTGTGGCGACACACCAGACTGTGTGTGGCGACACACTTTTGTGTCGCTACACACAGTTTGGAAAGCTCTGCTATAGCTGTTACAATAAAAGTAGTCCTGACCTATATGGCATTGGTTTCTTAATCTGGTCTATCTTGTAGGGCTGAGAACAAGTAACTAGCATAGAATATAACATGCCAAAATTGTATTTTTTTGGCATTATAACCCTCCCTGAATAATAAGCAGAAGTGAACACTGACTTTAGTTCAGCATGTCTCTCTCTCAGCCCAACTCACCTCACAGGGTTGTTGCTGTGGGGAAAATAGGAGGAGGAGGGAGTATTAGGTATGTTCGCTGTCTTGAGTTATTTATAAAAATAATAAAGGCGGGATAGAAAACAAACAAACAAACAAACAAATAAATGTCTCTATTCAGGGAGGTGACCTACTGTGTCTCTGCATCTTTTTGTCTTTTTACATTAGGAATGCAAAACATGCATACTTTGGTTTCTCTTACTTGTATTCGCTGAACAGCTCTCCGTCTATACCGAAAGAAATATCAAGGGGTGGGTCAAGAGTCTGCATGGAAAAAGCTAAGCGGCACAACTCTCGTATCAAAGCACTGATCATGATAAAATCAACTCCAGCTGGGAAAGAAATCTTAGGACTGACGTTCATTACACGGATGACTTCCTGAAAGCATATAAAATATGTGTTGTTATTTCCTAGAGAAAACTAATTGGAAATTACCAAATAAAAAATTAGTAATAAATGCAGTAGTAATAAATGCAGACAGGCCAACTGGAACACAAAATGAGGGAACGACCGTGTTAAGATCAAATGGTTTCCAAAACTTTCTTGTTTCAAAATCACATCATCAACCTACCGGCATCCATCGAAAACCATGTGGTAATAGTTTGCATTTAATTTAAATTAAATCAGTGTAATCATTTACTATGTACTATTTCACTAAAACTCTATTTTAGGGATTTGCCTAAAAATTGTCTACTGCCACAATTACACAATTGAAGAGGCAGTGAAGTCAGACATAATTAGGAATCAGGATGTTTTCAGAGATATCTGGAGGAAGGGTCAAAAAAGGCAAGATGGCAGCTATGACCATGAGATTGAAGCCCTGCCCCCTTTCTAATGCATCATATGTAAAGGCTTTGTTTTACATGTGTTGCATTATAAAAGGGGTGGGGTTTCAATCACTTGGCTATGGCTGCCATCTTGCCTTTTTTGACCTCCCTCCTCCAGACACTCCTGGATGTTTTCATCACATTTTTACAGTACTCAAATGACAACATTTTGTTAGAAGGAAAGCATAATCATTGTTATTTAATCCCCAGCCTCATAGAGCCCCATAATACTGAACATCATTATGGGATCTATCACGGTGTCAGAACTCTGGCATGATCCCAGAGTCCTGCCATACAGCAGAGAAAGCAACTGTCAGAAAGATACAACTGACAAACAGAGACGACAGACCCGGAGAGAGAGCGGGAAAACGGCAGCCAATCACGCCTCAAGGATAATGGGCGCTTAAGCACCAATTGGGATTTGCCTGAGCCAATCATAGGGGAGTCCACGGTGGGGAGGGGGCGGGAGTCCTGTCAACAGGGTTTAAATAGCCGAGCTCACTCCTGTCAGCTATCCTAATCGTTTTTTAGTGTTCATCCTGCGTATGAAATAAACCGTTTACTACCAAGCGTCTTGCGTGGTTTTTGGGAGAACGGAGCTGACCAGCAGTCAGGACACCTCACACATGGGCATCACTGAAATTAACCCTACTGAGACCTTGTTAAATAGTGCTTTATCAGCTGCCTAAGATACAGATTTCGAGGTCTACTGATCCCAGAGATCTCACTGATCTAACATTTAGACCTGGTGGATTTATCCAGTTTTCATAACACCTGACATGATATACATTTTGTAAATAAATAATTGTGGGTTGTGAGGGTTTTTTTTAGTGCTTTCTACTTGCTTTATTGTTTTAATATTGTATATCGCCTAGAGTCACTTGGACAATTGAGATGGCTTATAAATGGAACAAAGAAATAAATAGATAGATAAAATTGGTTTGCCCTTATTTTTAAATGGTTTTATGCTTCTATTGTTCCAATTGCTGGTTTTAACACAGCTCAATTTTGTATCAGCTTACTGATACAAGTCTAAACAGAGGCAAATCATAAATAGTAGACATAAATATATCACATAAATCCATAGAGGACAGATAGTCCTCACTTAACTATCACAATTGGGACCAGAATTTTGGTTGCTAAGCGAAGCAGTCATTAAGCAAATCCAACCTGATTTTACGTTCTTTTTTGTGGCAGTTGTTAAGTGAATCAACATGGATGTTAAGTGGGGCCACGTGATCGTTAAGCAAATCATGCGGTTCCCCACTGATTTTGCTTGCCAGAAGCCGGCTGGGTAGGTTGAAAATGACGATCACATAACCATGGGACACTGTGACAATCATAAATGTGAACTGGTTGCCAAACGCCCAAATCGTGATCACATGACCGCGGGGACGCTGTGGTGGTCATAAGTGTGAGGACCAGTCATAAGTCTGTTTTTTCAGCACCATCTTAAGTCTGAACTGTCACTAAATGAATGGTTGTTAAGCAAGGACTACCTGTAATTTCATCTAAAAAATTAGTGGGAAAGTCTGATTCTGATCCATCCACATTCAAGTTTCACTAAGCAATATAATGTAAGTCCCAGACTTACATTGACGCTGGACTGAACATCATACAGATCTTCTTGACGAATGATATAGTCCAACACCATATCTTCAAGTGGTTCAAGCCCTGAGTAACTTAGGGACAGTGTCTTTCTAACACGAATTTTGAACTGTCTGAAGGCCATCTTTGCTGCACGGAAGGACTCCTGCAAATGAGAAAAGAGCATGTTAAATTTAGATGCCCGGGCAATACTTCTTCAAGCCCAAACTTCACAGGGAGACTGATATCCACAGCTGTTGCCTATACTAGGAATTACTATTTGAAGAGTTGAAACAAGCATAACAACATCATTTGTAACCTTGGATCAATGGTCACTGAACCCTCCGGGTTCTTTGAGGGACCACCTCTCCCCCGTTGTTTCTACCTGTCCCACCAGATCTGGCAGGAGAGCCATGTTGCAGGTCCAGCCCATTAGGGAGCACCATCTGGCAGGACCCAGGAAGGGAGCCTTTTCTGTCTTGGCAATCTTTTGAAAACCTTCCCCCCAGAGATCAGAGTAGCCCCAACCCCTGAAGACATGGTAAATGTCACCAGACATGTTGGTCAAAATGTAAGGTAGAACCGCTGAGATAGTTATGTTGATGTTGGATTATGGATGTTAGTTTACAGCAGGGCTTTCCAAAGTTTTCCCACGGCGACACACCAACCGCCGTTGGTGTGTCGCCGCGGGAAAACCCGGAAGTGCCGCCATTGCGGCAGCGCGCAAAAACCCGTAAGCGCTGCTGCCGCTTTCGGGTTTTTGCGCGCCGCCGTTGGTGTGTCGCCGCGGGAAAACCCGGAAGCGCTGATGATGATCAGCGCTTCCGGGTTGTGTGGCGACACACTTTTGTGTTGCGACACACAGTTTGGAAAGCTCTGGTTTACAGTTTTATCCTGCCTCTGAATGGATGGAGAGATAGAGATAGAGATAGAGATAGAGATAGAGATAGAGATAGAGATAGAGATAGAGATAGAGATAGAGATAGAGATAGAGATAGAGATAGAGAGATAGATATATATATAGAGAGATGCTGTTGTTTGCTTGTATTTTTTAATTGGTGTTAGTCACCCAGAGTCACAATGATGAGATGAGCAGCCATACAAATTGAAATATAAACAAATAAAGCCTTGAATTGAAGAAGTTGTGCCACTGTATCATAATCATATTTTATGGTAAAATGCTTATCCACTTGTTAATCTATGCTATTTTAAGCACCTATTAAACTGATGCAATTATTATTTTTAAAATTCTGATTAATAATATACAAAAACATATTCATATCTACAGAATGATACAAATATGATTAGTGGCTGCAGAGTACCAAATACAGATGCCATGTTTATAAATGGGGATAGAATAGGGGTAGTCTTTATTATTAAAATCAATGATCCATATTAAAGTTAAATAAAATAAAATAATAAAATAAAATAAAATAAAATAAAATAAAATAAAATAAAATAAAATAAAATAAAAAAATTAGGTAATTAATAAACAGTAAGGACAATACATTCTTGTTTTTTCAAAAACATATAAAGGTAAATATATATCTGTGCTACAAAAATTTGGACAACCACTAGATGGCAGTAAAGATCCAGAAAATGCTCTTTCCTGCCAGCTAGTAGCCATCTTGATTCTTGCAATCCAAATATGGTACTCCTACTGAGGTGGGGCGTGGTGGCTCAGCGGGTAAGACGCCAGGCTTGTTCGGAGGTTTGAATCCCTAGTCCAACGTGATGGAGTGAGCTCCCGCACTAGCTCCAGCTCTTGCCAAATTAGCAATTCGAAAGCATGCAAATGCAAGTAGATGAATAGGTATCACTTTGGTGGGATGGTAACAGCGTTCCGCGCGCGTCATGCGGCCACATGACCGTGGAAGCGTCTTTGGACAACGCTGGCTCTTCGGCTAACAAACGGAGATGAGCACCGGCCCCTAGAGTCGGACACGGCTGCACAAACGTGCGGGGGGAACCTTTACCTTTACTGAGGTGGTATATATAGTTTGTTATGAACACATCCAAGCATGCATGTTGGCTGTTCTTTTCAGTTGCCAATACCAGCTATTGATTTTTTTAAGGGTTTGTTTCAGAGATTTCATGTACCTGCTAATGACATCTGGGCTCACTAATCAGAGGAACAAGCCGTGGATCTTTTTCTACGATTAGTAAGGGTAGAGAAAATGCAAGTGCCTAAAACAAACTCTAAAGAAGCCAGCAGTGGCCACTGATAAGTCACCTGGGGGGAGGCTGCATGTACAACTGATCTCATTCCTTATAAAATATCTATAAATGGTGATAAGCCTTTTGTTGAACCAACATCAGCATTTCAGTGATGAGACCTGTCCCCAGGGGTTCCAGCAGTGAAGTTTCTAGCTCAGTTTATGATCTGTTTACATTTATCAAGTTAATAGGCAGGGTATTTAAAAAAAAAGTAGTATATCATACCACAACTGCAATATAGATTATTCTCTGCACCATTTCCAGATCATCAATATAGCTCCTCAAGAGGGTTTGTGCACCCTGGCGCTCCTGAGTGTAAATGTCACTGAAACGTTCCACAAGGCGAGCATGGCGTGAAGCTTGCGTGAGTCTTCCTCGGCTAGGCGAAAAGCTTCGTATTGGAAGTGGACTAGGCGATCTACTTTGGGCAGATCTTGGAGAAGGAGATCGACTTCGTGCAAGTCTGAAATAGATTTACCAAATGGCGGGAAGGCAAGATCTTTACTGATACAAGCACTTTGTTCCAGACAGTTCCCTTGAAAGAACGGGATTTTGGAATATAGTATTATAGTTGCTATTGTTCTTAGGAAAACACTTGCCCTTTTTTATTATCATGGCTTATGAAGCACCAGATATGTTAAAGGTCAGATACTTTACTGCTTTTGATTCTGGTTTTCTTCAGTTTGGTACATCAAATTATTTTCTTGAATACTCCCAAATTCAACCTATTATTTTTAAAACCATTTTTCAATAGATACAATGCTTTCTCTTTGGGTGGAAGATGTTTCATCTTGAATTAACAGGTTGGAGCACTGAACTACAGTTCTATTGAAATGGTCTCTTTCCCCAGAAGAACAGAATATAATGAGCTTTTCAGAGCATGGGAAATTGGATAGTGATTGGCAAAATATTCAAGCCTAGAACATCTGCACATTCTTCCTTTTTCCAGAAAACATGTAACCACTTCCCCAGTACATCACAGGTAGTCAGCAGGAAGCCCAAGAAATGTATTGGTACACTTGATCTTACTGCATTTTTTCTTTTCTTGTTTTATGCTGGTCACTGACTGAAATTAATAAAGTCTGTCTGTCTGTCTGTCTGTCTGTCTGTCTGTCTGTCTGTCTGTCTGTCTGTCTGTCTGTCTATCTATCTATCTATCTATCTATCTATCTATCTATCTATCTATCTATCTATTTCAGCCTTCCTCAATCTTTTGACCCTGGAGGAACCCTTGAAATATTTTTCAGGCCTCGGGGAACCCCTGCACATTCAGGCTCAAATATAGGCCAGAAGTTACAAAATTATTATATTCGTTTCATTTTTCATTCATTCATATTATAGGCATTCACCATGTTCTTAAAGTAAAAATAAAGAATGAAATTTATCTCTTTCATGTCAAGTTGCCTGAATTTGAAATAATTTTTAAATAAATCGTGATCTCCCAGGGAACCCCTAGTGACCTCTCATGGAACCCTAGGGTGCCACGGAACCCTAGTTGAGGAACTCTGCTCTAGTGAAGGTAGAAATAAGTCTGCTTAAAGAAGACCCCGTGAGAAGCTTGCTTTTTGGCTGTCAGAAGCTGCAAAAAACTTTGCGGGTCCTTACCTGTTTTGAAGAAGAGAGTTCTGAGACCTAAGGATAGCAATATCATCCTTCAGTGTTTGAAGCTGTTTCTCGTAGCCACTCAGCCGCTCTAGATTTTGCAAAGTGCAATCTTCTTTTGCACGAGAAGCCTTTAGGCTTAACCACAAAAAATAAGTCAGATAAAATGAAATAACGGAAATTAATGCCCTGCTTTCAGTGTCACATCTACCCAAAACATTAAAAAGCTGTAAGCAGGAAGAACTCAAGAGTTCCCACTACACAAGGGACAATTATCATCACAATTTAAGATAAACCTTAGCATTTTTGTTTTTACTGCTTAGCCAGTTGAAAGCCATGTGGAAATTTCTGGATTTCATTATTAAACTGTAAGGTCACAAGTAAACATGGAGGCATATCCTGTTGTATCATCACTAGGAGTATGAGAAAACTCCTAGGGTTTCAATCTGCTTCAATTCCAAAAGCGCCAGGAGAAAGCAGCTGGTCTTGTCAACTCAGAGGTTACCACCACTGTCAGTACTAGGGCCTTCCCACCCCTACTCTCCCTTCCACTCTGCCCAAGCTCGCTCATTTGCACAAGTGTGTGCGCCTGGCTTTCTTCCTGGTTTTACCCTCCAGCCCGCTCCCCATTGTATAGGCCTTGCCTTCCGATCCACTAATCAGGTTTCTTTACACAAGTGCAGGGGACCTCTATCCCTCTTTTATCAGTTGTGTAAGTAGGAGTTTCTCCACTGACTTTAAATGTCATGGTATGCTTTACATAGGGGCGCGATGGCTCAGTGGTTAAGACGCCAGGCTTGTCGATCGGAAGGTCGGCGGTTCGAGACCCGAACGCCGTGTGACGGAGTGAGCTCCCGCACTCGCCCCAGCTCTTGCCAACCTAGCAATTCAAAAGCATGCAAATGCAAGTAGATTAATAGGTACCACTTCCGTGGGATGGTAACAGTGTTCCGCGCGCGTCATGCCGGCCACATGACTGCGGAAGCGTCTTTGGACAGCGCTGGCTCTTCGGCTAACAAACGTAGATGAGCACCGGCCCCTAGTGCCGGACACAACTGTGCAGGGGAAAACCTTTACCTTTTATGCTTTACTGGATGGGAACATATGTGTAGAGTGCTGCCAGAGGCTGAACTGAAGGCCCCACAGTTCACCTGGTGCAACTGTACATTTTAGAGCTCATTTCAGGTGCATGACAATAGTGGCCTCAGGGGTTATTATTTTACAACTGGCTATTATTAAGCTAAGCTTGTTTTTGCTAACTATCACTCTGCAGCATCAACGCTCAAAACATTTAGGTTGCAATCTTAAATAAGCTTAACTAGAGAGTAAGCCTGAATGAGCACAGTGGGAATAAGCATAAGATTCTGGATAAGTTTGCATTGTTAATAATCAACATTAGGCATTTTAAAAAATGTAATTCTATTGTTTAATTGCGCTGCCCTGCAAACAAGCTTGTCTTCCCCCACATCTATTTTGCTGATTTTTCTCTACCCACAGGAACCCAAAGTAACCACTGACAATAAAAATTGCACATAAATATAATACTGAGTCTGTATTTTTAGAACCTGCACACATCACACAAAGACATGGGTGAAATTGTTCAGAGGTTTCAGTACAATTGCTACTAAAATCACAGTGTAGAATATCATGAACAGAATAATGCGAAAACTTTCAGCATGCAATCAGCTCCTTTCATACCCCAATAAGTTTCATACCCCAATAAACCCTAACCCTAACCTGCAAAAATGGCTTTCTTTGGAAGTTACAAATCTCTGAAGATATATAATAGCAAAACTGCTTTCAGAGGTCTCTAAGACAATAACCTCACCAATTCCATTACAGCAGTACACAAATTTTTAAAATGTAAAAATGCAACACCACCATCTTTGGAATGGAGAGTTTTATAAGTTAGGCCAGCATAACATTAGAAGATAAAGTCTCACTTGGTTTGAGCTCTAGTTCATGGAAATTATGTAGTATGAAATTACAGAGCAGTGCAGTAACATTCTTTGACATAGGCAGATGCAGTATTATCCAAGTTTTAACATAATTGGGGTGGCTCTACAGATCTGCCTAGAGCAGAGCTTTCCAAACTGTGTGTCGTGACACGTTAGTGTGTCGGCTGCAGTGTCTGGGTGTGTTGCGGCTGCTGCTGCCTCTGAGCCTTGCCTGCCTTGTGCCTGGCTGCCTCCAAACCTGCCATGCCAGGATTCCGCGCAGGTCCTAGTGCCTGCCTTGTGCCTTGCTGCCTCCAAACCTGCTGTGATTCCGCGCAGATCCTAGTGCCTGCCTTGTGCTCTGCTGTAAGAGTGTGTCACGAAATGATGCCCTGCTGTAAGAGTGTGTCACGAAATGATGCATGTCTAAAAAGTGTGTCACCAACATGAAAAGTTTGGAAAGCTCTGGCCTAGAGAATAGGAGGTGGAAGAAAGCTGGCTGTCATACCCACTTCTGCCCTGCTAGGACCCCAAACCTTGTAAAAATAACTCTTCAAGAACCAGAGAAGCCTTGTAGCTTGAATCATGTCAACTGGATTTCTATTTTCTTAATGGAAACGTTTCGCTCCTTATCCAAGGGGCTTCTTCAGTCTGAGCAAAGTTGGTAAGGGAAGATTAACATAATTTAAATTTTAATTTAAATTTAAATTTAAATTTAAATTTAAATTAAATTTTAATTTTAATTTAAATTAGGAAGATTAAGACCATTTCAGAAGCTCAACAGCAGCATGGTGTTTTTAACGACCCTCCATTAGATGATAAAAGGACTTAAAAATTACATCTCAATATAACCATGACCTAGCCCCAGGTGTAAGGTCACACAGCTACCTAGGAACATATTTAGGATTCCCTTACCAACTTTGCTCAGACTGAAGAAGCCCCTTGGATAAGGAGCGAAACGTTTCCATTAAGAAAATAGAAATCCAGTTGACATGATTCAAGCTACAGACAATTCCACCTGGATGACTGAGAACCTTCATAGACAGAGAAGCCTTGTTAAGTCAAGTCAACTAGAGCTTTTAGGCTAACATGGGGAGGATCTGATCTTGAAAATTAGGCAGAAACACCACGTTCCATGAATGGAGATTTTTGCAATCTCCCCTTCCCCCTCAGTCCCCATGCCTCAGTTCTACTCAACTTAAAAAGATCTCCCTATCATTGAGAGTTAGTAGGTTTGGGGGTTCTTGGGGAGAGAAGAGGCAAGGAAGTTGATTCTGCTCATCTCTTTCTGCAGGCAGTTATATGAATCCAAGTGCTAATAACAGATGTAAGAATAGCCATCATGGACCCAGCTCCCATCATCCATACTGGCTGGACTAATGAGATTGATCTGGCCTGGAAATGGATTTGCATTTAAATTGGGTATCATCTAATTATATACTGTACTGGAAATCCATTCACTAAGGATTGCTTATCTGCAAATGAATTACTCTTTCTTTAGAAATAGAAAGAAATCCTCTCTCTGTTTTTATTTGCATTCAACATAATTTTAAAGTCGGCTTCCGGGTGCTGGACTGAGTGGAGCGAAGAGCTGATAGCTCCGCGGTTTTCTGTCTGCGGCGAGAAAATCGCTGAAAAATCACCCTCGAAGAGAGGGTGGGCAGAAGATTTATCACAAGGGTCGTCGAACCTGCTGCTCTATCCTGACCCCTGTATACCCACTACAGGGGAAGAGAGATTTGAGTGGTAACAGACGACTGGAACTAACATGAAAGCTCTGCAGAAACCGTGAAACTAAATAAGTTAAGTAGCTCCTCATCCAGCCTTTTAGTTGCACTTTTTTTTTTAATATTACTGGATTTATTAAGCACTAGGATTTATTTCTGGACTGTGATTTATAGATGCTGGTGTTTTATTTTTCTTTCTTGTCAGAGGAGTGTTTGAACGGTGGGTTTGGAAAGATAATTGACTCTGCCTGGAGTGAGCTGAGTGACTTTCTCTTTTGATTCTAAATATTTCTACTCTTGGTTTGCTTTCATCCTTATTGCAATTATAAGTATTTTTTTTTCCTTTGGGGACTAATTTGTCTGGATTTAAAGTTTTTATGGATAAATGAATTACTGATTTGATATTCTTTCTTCTACCTGTTTGGGATTTTTATTATGAAAGAACTCTTTTTGCTTTTCTCCATAAGTGTTTGAATATTTTTTGAATTATATAAGTCACTTTATAGAATTTTTATGAATGCCTTGGACTCCTTCTGTATATAAATTAGACGACTTATTCATGGTTGGACTGTGTGGATATAAGCTGCCGTGAGAAACCTTGGGATTGTTTATCTTTTTTGTTATTATTTTGACTACAATAAAACCTCTCTGTTCTTTTTTTATCTTTTATTTACTTGCTCTTACGCTTGGACATACAATTTTAATGGACTAGATTTTTTGCTATTCTGATAATTACATTTAAAGGACTATTTTTATTTTTAAAAGTTTTTTTATTCTCCTATTATTAAAGGGGGAGAAGAAGAGAGGTTCTTTGTCTTTGTCTTCCCCCTCTCCTCTCCTTTTTTTTTTTTTTCCTTTTTTTCCTTCTTGCCTTTTCTCTCTTACAGGGAAACTATCTACATTATGACAATCATGGCATTAACACCTGGAGCGTCGGTGGAGCCTCTTCAGTCAGAGATGAGAAAACTTCTGGAAGTGATGACATCATTTAATAAAGAAATGAGAGAGAAGGAGTGCATTTTGAGACGGAGACAAGTTCCAGAACAGTTGAATGAAGATGTAGGAGAAAGGACTGTTTCTATATTAGATAAACCCTTGGAGATAAAAGAACAAGACCTAGATTTGGAAATAGATAAAATTTTTAGAGAACAGAAAGTGTTTAAAGAACAAAAGTTAAGGATAATTTTTACTTTAAAAGTTAAAACATTTTTAGAGAAATATAAGACAGACATGAGGGAGGCACCAGGAGAACGTAAGAAGCATTTCATAGAATAGAATAGAAGTAAAGGATAGAGATAAATGGCTGACCTATAAGGACTTTTTATTGTTAAAATTGATGGATTGGCAGAAAAGGATAAATTGACACGTTTATTAAAAGAAAATTCAATTATTACTCTTTTAAAGATTAGAAACTATTAATGGACTATTTGGAAAATGTTGGAGGGGCAGAGCTTATAAGAGGATTTGAAGATTAAATTATATATAAATTGATATATTAGATAAGAAATGTTTTTTAATGTGATTTACAGATTTAGTATGTAAGATGCATTTTATAGAATAGAATAGAAGTAAGGAATAGAGATAAATGGTTGATTTATAAGGACTTTTTATTATTAGAATTGATGGATTGACAGAAAATGAGAGATTGATATGTTTATTAAAAGAAAATTTAAACTATTATTTTTTTAAGAGTAGAAACTAATAATGGACTATTTGGAAAATACTGGAGGGGCAAAGTCTATATGAGGATTTGAAGATTAAATCATATATAAACTGATATATTAGACAAGAAATGTTTTTTTAATGTCATGTATAGACCTAGCATGTATGACAAATTTTGTAAAGTATTGTGACCAGAGATTAATCGGAAGCTGACTACTTTCTATGTTTCATTTTTTTTCTTTTTTTTCTTTGCTTTACTACACCTTTTTTTCTTCTTTCTTTGATTTGTATTTCTGTTTCTCTTTCCGTTTCCAACTTTTAACTATGTATATTCAAAACCCAATAAAATATTTAAAAAAAAAAAAAAAAAACATAATTTTAAAGTCAAAGAGAGCTTATAGAAGGAAAATAGGAAAGCAGAAATTCTTTATTTGCATGGGGTCTGGTGACATCTTCATAAAAATTAGTAGAGAAACCTCCATCAGTTTCAACTGAGAATTGCAACTGATTTTTAAAAGCACCAACAGAAATTACTATGGATAATTTCAACAAACCAGAACAATACAACAATTTCTGATGTCACCTTTGCAGCATACTGATTTGGCTAGCTCTGTTTGGTTATAAATTCTTTCATTATCAGAACTGACTAAAAAATAGGAATCACAGAGCAAGTACGGTTTTCTTTTAACCGTTGGAAGGAAATACACAGAGATCTCTCTCAAAGGAGTATCTTAATATCTAGGGAACTTATTCATAAATTAAGTCGTAGGAACAGAGCTAGCAACATTATTCTGGGTGGCAAATCACCAAGCAAACTGAAGAATTCCAGCAGAATGACTCATTGATATAATAGCGTCTGAGACTTCGCAAAAACACAAACTTAAAACTTAAAAAATCCCTAACCTCAGGTGTACTGGTTTATGTGTTAAATGTATAACTTGCCTTTTAGTCAGGAACTCAATGCACCATACATTTTCCCCCACAATAAAACCTCTGTGAGTTGGGTTGGGCTGAAAGTATCCAGTGAACCTCCCTGGCTGTGGGTGAGACCCAATCTCCCCAGTGCCAGTCCAAGACCTTAACTACCACGCCACGCTCGCTCTGTGCTGAAATGGCTCCAACATGGTCAAATTGCAACGTCAGGTCCATCAAAAGCATCCAAAAATTCACATTGTGTGAAGAACTATAAGCCCTGCTAAAAACTGAGGCCTAAAAGCCAATGTTGATCATTTCAATTACATGAATTGATTCAGGTAATATTCATACTGTAGCTCAGGAATGATAACTCTATCTATAACTTTGTCTTATAATCCAAGCATTGGCAATGGCATTTCCAATTGTAAATTTTATGTGTGGTGTCCATGTTTCACATGCCTTTACTTTTTAAAAATATGTGTTGCTTTCTGTTATGATATGTCCACCAACTTTTATTCATATCTGCAGCTTTCACTCTTGAAATTACAAAGAGGGCTTTTGAAGTTGTTGTGATGTTGCAGATTATTCTTCAAGTTCAGTAGTTAGAGAAAAAAAATTAAGCCACCTCATTATCTGGAGAAAGGTTAGGCTATCTAGTGCCCATGTGATGTTTTAAACTTCAACCCTCATCAGCCTCAGCCAGCATGGCCAATGGCAAAGGACTGTGGGACTTGTAGTCCACATGTAGAGAGGACCAGCTTTCTTATCACTGGAGCAGAGCAGCTGAACTACAAAAATCATGCCATGCGTTTGCCAGGAAAATAATGTTTAGAAATACAACACAGAAGCATCCAATTATTAGGCATATTAGGAATAGAATAAATAAGTAGATATTAACCATTTGAAGAACATTAATGAAAATCACTTGAATGAATTGCATTTAATGTAAATGCCAAAATAGAAAACAATTAACAAAAACATTATATATTTTTTTTAAAAAGGCAGAATTAGTCTAGCCATTTATGCTCTACAAAAAAACAACCCGTAGAATTATGCCTCTATCTCAAACTGCGCAGGAACACTTTAGGAATAAGACTGAGATGAGATGAGATGAGATGAGATGAGATGAGATGAGATGAGATGGCCTTGCAGCCCCAATTTTCTCTGTCTGTTCAGTCAGAGGAGTGTAAATGTAAGGAATATGCCTAAGTATTTTTGGCCAAGTAAGTACATATGATAGCCTAGAGTAGAAACCAAATAAAACAATGTTGGACTTACTTAAAGGCCATAGAGCACACAAAACTTGTTTGTTTGGCCTGGTTTCTTTTAATCAATCTGAGATTTGCAAGTCTGAAATGAGAATTCATAGCTGAGATTGAGTGTTTGCAGCCATGGCACCTTAGTTGGTTTAAAATTATAATGTAATGTGTTGTTCCCTTTGTTTCATTCAAGAAGTAAGGCGTCATATATTTCTTTTTACATACTGTGTATTCAAAAACAGGTACTTGTAAGAAGATTCATCCGCATCTGTCCAAAAGCAACTCAGATCAATAAATTATGAACATTACAAAATGGAGAATCTAAAACCAATTTTGACAAATAGGTAATAGTCATAAATAGCCCTGCATAATAGGGTTTTTTTTTTCCTTACTCTGATTTTAGCTGAACAATTTCATCTTCTGCTGCCAAAAGAGTAGTGGCTGATTTCATCTTTGTGTCTTCAAGAGCCAACTGGGCTTCTGTAAGACTGCAAGAGAATTCAATACCTTTACTCCAAAGATATACCTTTAAATGTAAAAGAAACTAATTCTTCTAGTTTGTTCGATGAAACAGGACGCAGTATCTTGAAAAACTGCAATCCCGATTAACCCCTTTGGAAGATGTGAGCTTGGAACAGGCTGAATTAATCTAATCTACCTTAATGATAACGTAAAGTACCTTATCAAAATCACATCAACTAGTACAGCAGAAGTAGCCATCAACCAACCCCAGATCCTCTACTTTCTGGGGAAATGTCATAATATAACATAATAATAACTGTTAGTTAGTTAAGTGATAGTTTCTTAAGTACATGCAAGCAAAATATATGAATGGCACAGGCATGTATAACTTAAATCACAATTTGGAAGGCCACAAATGTATAACAAAAGCTCAATCTTTTACAGAACACCTCTCATCTATTTTCTTTGCAGAAGCTAACATTTGTAATGAATGCTATTTGCATATATTTTGGAGGTTGTAATTGGATCACAGCTTCAAAAATCAACTTATGTATCTGTCCATCCATTGGTCAATCTAGGCTAGTGGTGCTTACTCTGAGTTGAAGCAGCTCTTCCAAATATCATGCAAATGATGCCCAATGCTTGCTTCCCAGAAGCTTTTAAATGGAAATTCTAAGGGTTGTTCCGCTAAACTATGGATTCTTCCTAAAATGTCAAGCCTGATTGATACTTGATAATCAGCATTTCACTTGATAATACTTGATAATCATACTTGATTATCAATTATTACTTGATGGTTGTTGTGGGTTTTCCGGGCTGTGTGGCCGTGTTCTGGCAGTTTTGGTTCCTAACATTTCGCCAGTCGCTGTGGCTGGCATCTTCAGAGGACAGGAGCACAGCTAGAAGATTCTCTCTGTGCCCAAGTGGAGGGTGTGTCTTCCTGCTGGTGTTTATATCTGCTGAGAACCACAGAAATATGCAAATAACTCACACAATAGATGTGCTAATCCCACACACGACAGCACCACACCCCCTAATCACCACAATAAACCCTCTCCTAATCTCTTGTAAATGACCCACAGAAGACACACACCCTCTCAGCAGATATAAACACCAGCAGGAAGACACACCCTCCACTTGGGCACAGAGAGAATCTTCTAGCCAGAACACGGCCACACAGCCCGGAAAACCCACAACAACCATCGGATTCCGGCCGTGAAAGCCTTCAACTATACTATTATTACTTGATTAAGCCTGATTGATACTTGATAATCAGCATTTCACAGCATTGCCAATGCATTCCAGGGCTCTGATATGACAACAAACAGCTTCCTTCATACGATTACTGAATCCTTCCCAATCGTCAGTTTAGTAGGCAAATTAGAGATAAAAAATCGATGTCCTCTGTCATACACAGACTGTATTAAAAACAAAAACAAATTCTGCATTGAGATAGCTCATTGCTGTTGTGTTCTCTGCAATTATGAGAATGCACTTAAAAAAAGATGGGGATAATAGTGTTGGGAGGTATTCTATGAAGCCCTCTTGCTAAGGGAAAGATGCCTTCACTGAAACAAGAGGGGACAGTCGTTTCTCCATCAGCTTCCTTTTCTCACGTGCCTTCAAAATACATTTTGGAGAGTTAATCTCCAGATCGGAGGGCAGGGATGAGGTGGCTGCACAGGATACAACAGGTGGGTTTAGTGGCAATGCGGAAGACCATTGTATTTCGAGGAATTTAAGTGACATGTTTTGATTTCTCCTTCATATTAAGAAAATTATAGAAGTTTAGAGTTAATTCTGAGCTGTGTTTAACCTGCACGTTTTTCACTGTTGTTTGAAAAGGGGGGTAGAAGAAAAAAGCCCAAGATTCTTTATGTTAGCACTAGCTTATCTGTATAGCTTCCCAGGCTCTTGAATTATGTCATAAACAGGTGCTCCAGATCCTGGGAATTATCTGGTCAAGGTCGGATCTTGCAGTCTCGGTACCATGGAGACAGGGTCACGAGATTTTAGGGCCAGACTTTGATAAAAACCTGAAGATTGCCTCTTGAGTTGGGAGCTTGGCCACAGACCCTGGTACCGGGTGTTGTGTGCAAAATTGGCTGGGGGAGCTTCTGCACAGACTTAGAGCTCAGTACTCTGGAAATGGAGCCGCCCTGGGGTATATTTGCTGTTGTTATTAAGGGGCTCCTGACAGCTGATGGGTAGGCTGACCATACGTCCCGTTTTGAACGGGACAGTCCCGTTTTTTAAACAATTCCCGACCGTCCCACCGTTTTAATAAAAATGTCCATTTTGTCCCATTCTCAATGAGACAGCGCCCACCCATCCCATTTGCTGGGGTGCTGCAGGGAAAGTGCTGCCGGTGAGGCTGTTAGATGGAGTGCGTGCATGCGTACGTGCGTGCATGCACACGCACACATACATGCCCACTTTGTCCGGCGAGCCGTGGGTAGGTTAGGGTCCCATTTTCATCTCAAGGAAATATGGTCAGCCTACTGATGGGAGATTGGGTATCATTTTGCTTGGTATGTTATGCTTTTCACGTTATGTTTTCTTGTATTTCTGTTTAATCTGTCTAAACTGTATTTCTGTTTAAATCTGTTTGCTTAAGTTAATAATAAAGCTTAAAATCTCTTTACTCCTGGTGTGCTTATTGTCTCTGGATATAAAAGAACCAATTGTCTGGGCCCCTCATCACTGCCTGGACACTTGGCAGAACAGTGGGAAAGGACCATTGCATGAATAAAAGGTCTCTTTCATGATACTGGATTTCATCTCAAGACACTTAAATAAATTTCATTAAATGCATATCAAGAAAAGAGAGTATCATCAAAGTAATTCCAGTATTGACATTTCTTTGATTGATTGCCTTTGTGCCTGTCATAATCAAAAAGATTTGGCAGTTTATTATACATGTGTCAATAGATCTAAGATAGAATGATCTCAATATGAATTCAGGGTAAGCCACTTAACATCACAGTGATCCAAATATACGCCCCAACCACAGATGCTGAAGAAGCAGAAGTAGATCAGTTCTATGAGGATCTGCAGCACCTACTGGATAATACGCCAAAAAGAGATGTTATTTTCATTACAGGAGACTGGAATGCTAAGGTGGGTAGTCAAATGACACCTGGAATTACAGGTAAGCATGGTCTGGGAGAACAAAATGAAGTGGGACATAGGCTGATACAATTTTGCCAACACAACTCACTGTGCATAACAAACACTCTCTTCCAACAACCTAAAAGATAACTTTATACATGGACTTCACCAGATGGTCGACACCGAAATCAGATTGACTACATCCTTTGCAGCCAAAGGTGGCAGACATCTACACAGTTGGTAAAAACAAGACCTGGAATGAGGAATTATTTTTAAACAAACAATGCGCAGAAGTGGAAGAAGACAATAGAACAGGAAGGACAAGAGACCTCTTCCAGAAAATTAGAAACATCGGAGGTAAATTCCAGGCAAAAATGGGTATGATCAAAAACAAAGATGGCAAAGACCTAACAGAAGCAGAAGAGATCAAGAAAAGGTGGCAAGAATATACGGAAGATCTGTATAGGAAGGATAATAATATCGGGGATAGCTTTGATGGTGTGGTCAGTGAGTTAGAGCCAGACATCCTGAAGAGTGAGGTTGAATGGGCCTTAAGAAGCATTGCTAATAACAAGGCAGCAGGAGATAATGGTATCCCAGCTGAACTGTTTAAAATCTTGCAAGATGATGCTGTCAAGGTGATGCATGCCATATGCCAGCAAATTTGGAAAACACAAGAATGGCCATCAGATTGGAAGAAATCAACTTATATCCCCGTACCAAAAAAGGGAAACACCAAAGAATGTTTGAACTATCGAACAGTGGCACTTATTTCACATGCCAGTAAGGTAATGCTCAAGATCCTGCAAGGTAGACTCCAGCAATTCATGAAGTGAGAATTGCCAGATGTACAAGCTGGGTTTAGAAAAGGCAGAGGAACTAGAGACCAAATTGCCAATATCCGCTGGATAATGGAGAAAGCCAGGGAGTTTCAGAAAAATATCTATTTCTGTTTTATTGACTATTCTAAAGCCTTTGACTGTGTGGATCATAACAAATTGTGGCAAGTTCTTGGTAGTATGGGGATACCAAGTCATCTTGTCTGCCTCCTGAGGAATCTGTATAACGACCAAGTAGCAACAGTAAGAACAGACCATGGAACAACAGACTGGTTTAAGATTGGGAAAGGAGTACGGCAGGCTTGTATACTCTCACCCTACCTATTCAACCTGTACGCAGAACACATCATGCGACATGCTGGGCTTGATGAATCCAAGGCTGGAGTTAAAATCGCTGGAAGAAACATTAACAGTCTCAGATATGCAGATGATACCACTTTGATGGCTGAAAGCGAGGAGGAGCTGAGGAGCCTTATGACGAAGGTGAAAGAAGAAAATGCAAAAGCTGGGTTGCAGTTAAACCTCAAAAAAACCAAGATTATGGCAACCAGCTTGATTGATAACTAGCAAATAGAGGGAGAAAACATGGAGGAAGTGACCGACTTTGTATTTCTAGGCGCAAAGATTACTGCAGACGCTGACTGCAGCCAGGAAATCAGAAGACGTCTACTTCTTGGGAGGAGAGCAATGACAAATCTCAATAAAATAGTTAAGAGCAGAGATGTCACACTGACAACAAAGGTCCGCATAGTCAAAGCAATAGTATTCCCCGTAGTAACCTATGGCTGCGAGAGCTGGACCATAAGGAAGGCTGAGTGAAGGAAGATAAATGCTTTTGAACTGTGGTGTTGAAGGAAAATTCTGAGAGTGCCTTGGACTGCAAGAAGATCAAACCAGTCCGTACTCCAGGAAATAAAGCCAGACTGCTCACTTGAGGGAATGATATTAAAGGCAAAACTGAAGTACTTTGGCCACATAATGAGAAGACAGGATACCCTGGAGAAGATGCTGATGCTGGGGAAACTGGAAGGCCAAAGGAAGAGGGGCCGACCAAGGGCAAGATGGATGGATGATATTCTGGAGGTGACGGACTCGACCTTGGGGGAGCTGGGGGTGGCGATGGCTGACAGGAAGCTCTGGCGTGGTCACGAAGAGTCGGAAGCGACTGAATGAATAAACAACAAAAACAATAGATCTGAACTGAAAAACAATTCATTGTATTTATTCAAAAGGAAGACAACCCTAACTTGAAGTTGAAGGAAGACTGTACAGAAAAAAAAATCTATCTCCATTACTGTATGTTTAATTAATCTGATAGAACCTTCTCATTTTAAACATAATTGATCTCAGGGGAAAAAAAGCCTTTCTTTCAGATAAAGACAGTATGTAGTAAATACTAGGAAAGTGATGCTTTTACAAACTTCCTGGTTGGAAAAATGAATAAGTAAATAAAGAAGTATCATTTTCAGCACTATGAAATAAGCAGAGCCTGCGCAATGGTGATTTGTTGGTGGTGGTTTTGTTTTTTACCTCAGCTGCTGATTATGTATGTGTTGTTTTTGAAGTTTTGTGTTTTATGACGTTTTTAACTGTTTTTAGCTGCCCAGAGTCATGAATTTGAGATGGGTGGCCATACAAATTTAATAAATAAATAAGCAAGCAAATTATATATGGCTCAGAAAAACTTCTATTTTCAGGGGGAACATGGATCAGGTTGTATTGGTTTCCACAAACTATTTATAAGCAGGCAGATAATGATATCTGGGGGAGGACAAAATAGTCATGATGGTGGTTGCAGCAGTGTAACTGAAGGGGCAAGATTCAATTATGTTGCCATGACGACCATCTTTACTTTTTTGAGACACATACACGCGCACACACGCGCACACATGATACCACTCCAGGCAGATGCACTGAATGAGTCTACACTTTATGAACATTTCATATTTATTCACCTATCTGCCCCACCACTCAGCCATACATTCAGGAACACTGAAAAGGAAGACAAAGTTGAAGGAGAAACAGTGATTTTGCTAAAGATTATTGACAGAGGGAAGTTTAATCTTTAGCAAAATCACTGTTTCTCCTTCAACCCCCCAAACCCCAACCATCTTCAGCAAATTCAAATGTTTTTGACAGCAGCAAAACAGCATTCTTGCTAAGGGTGGTTGAAAGAGAAGAGGAGATGAAAGCTATTTTAAGGAACCTACTTTCTTAACAGGGAAAGAGTGATCTGAAATTCGATGAGCTGAGCAACAAGGGAAAGTGGGCAAGATTCATGGAGTTCTGACAGACCCGAGAAAGGTGTAGTTTGCCCAAATGCAGTGTACATTTAGGATATGTTGCCTTCTAAAATTGTGAATCTTGGACTAGCTGACACAAGCATAGTGAGGCTGTGGCCCTCCTGATATAATCGTAACTACAATTCTCAACATCCTTCACCATTAGGTATGATTCGGCAACATCAAAAGAGCTACAATTTCCAATTACTCACAACTGAGAATTGATGAGATAAAGGAATTGCTTTTCCTATTAAGGACATGTGATCACAAGCTCCAATTTATATTGCTTTTGACATTATGTCTTTATGTTATGTTTTCCATATAACTTGTGTTGAGATTGATTTGTTATGAACATCACTTTATGGTGCAAGACAATAAGCAAATCTAATTTGTTGTTGGCTGTTGTGGGTCTTCCGGGCTGTGTGGCCGTGTTCTGGAAGTTGTGGTTCCTAACGTTTCGCCAGCATCTGTGGCCAGCATCTGCCCTCTGAAGATGCTGGCCACAGATGCTGGCGAAACGTTAGGAACCACAACTTCCAGAACACGGCCACACAGCCCGGAAGACCCACAACAGCCATCGAACTCCGGCCGTGAAAGCCTTCGACAATACACTAATTTGTTGTCATTTATTTTATTCAATACTTTCAAACTCTTAGGTCAAGACTATGTCATTTAACCCAGGGAACCCCAACCCCCGGTCCACGGACCGCTACCGGGCCGCAGCCTGTTACAAACTGGTCCGCCATGCGGGTCTCCGAACCCCAGCCCCCGGTCTGCGCGATTGGATCCTGCCTGCAAACCCGCCCCCCTGGTCTGCGTGATTGGCTCCCACCTGCAAACCCTACCCCCCTGGTCCACGCGATTGGCTCCCGCCTGCAAACCCCACCCCACCCCCCGGTCCGTGGAAAAACTGTCTTCCATGACCGGTCCCTGGTGCCAAAAAGGTTGGGTACCCCTGATTTAACCCAAACTTTGGGAAATCGGTACCTTTTAATCTATGGCAGTGCTTTCCAAACTGTGTGTCATGACAAAACCCAGAAGTGGGGATGGCGCGTTGCCGCTGCCCCTGCAGCAGCGGGCGCGGCGGCGACAACAACAACGGCAGCAGCACGCCATCAGCACTTCCAGGTTTTAGCTCAAAACATGAGGATGCAGCCGCTGCCGCCGCCACCATGCACACCACCGCAGCCGCGCGCGCCCCCGCGCCGCCCCCACACATGCCCCCGCCCCCGCGCCACCACCGCCACCATTGGTGTGTCGCCAACGGTGGGAGTTTGGAAAGCACTGATCTAGGGCATTCCTGCATGGCAAGAAGAAACTTCTCCATGCAGACTAACCAACATACTTTGGTCCCACAAACATCCCTCATATCAATAGATTAACATAATATAGAGATGGGAAAACCAGAAGTGCAGAATTATGGACATTTTATAATGTAAGAAAATCCAACTTTTTGACATTTTCAGGTGGCTTCAGGGACTTTATATAGATACAGCAATACTGACCCAAATAGCTCCAAATTTTCACACATTTGACAGGATTTTCCTCATTTAGTGAGTCAGACTATTTTAGTTCATTTTTCCCTACATGTCACCAATCAGCTCCTACCATAAACATGAAGGCTTGAATTCAAATTTTTTAAGGATTCTGAAAAACGTTATTATAGTAATCATAACAACTTATGTATTTTATTTTGGGGTAAATGAGTATTCTTACCATTTCAAAGGGAAATATTTCTATTTTATTTTCCTAATATAAAATGATGCCATCTTCCTTTAAGATCTATGAATCTCTCATATACTGTATAAGGGCTGACATTCTATTGATCACACAAAGCTAATTCCCAATTACATGCAGGGCAAAACCAGTAAGATTTTATTAAAAGATGTTATGTTTTGAACAATGTAAGACTGAGTTTGAAATAGAATTACGTACAAATGATGACCATGTTATTGCTAAAATGTACAAACATTTGTTGAAATTTGAGACAGAAGAGGAACAAGTGAAAGAATTTATGATAAAATGGGCTAAATTTTGGTTATAATATACAAATGGATCAATGGGAAAATATGTGGTTGAAAGGATTGAAGTTTACATTATGTTCTAGTCTTAAAGAGAATTTTTAAAAATGATGTACCATTGGTATTTGGCACAAGAGAAATTGTCTAGAATGTATAAAGGTACTTCAAATTTATGCTGGAAATGTGAACAACCTGAAGGAACATTTTATCATGTATGATGGATGTGTAAAAAAGCTTGTAAAAATTGGATACAAATAGATACACTAATTCAGAAGATTTTAAAGACTAATGTACAATTGAAACCAGAGGTTTTTCTTTTGGGATAAATGGACAGACAGCTAGAAAAAAATCATGGAGCTTTGTTTTATATATGACGACTGCAGCGAGATTACTATATGCTCAAAAGTGGGAAGATTCAACACTACCCACAATGGAGGAATGGCTGGTGAAGATGATGGAATTTACACAGATGGCTAAATTGACTTCCTTGATTAGAGAAAAGACAATATCTACATTTGTGGCTGACTGGAAACCCCTTAGAGACCTTTTTGCATGAAACAGAAAAAAAATCACTTATAATTTGTGGTTTTGATGATTTGGAAAAAAATTAGATAACAGAAAAAAATGAGCTTTTTTATGTAACCATAGAGTAAGATATAACTTTGTAATTACGTATACTCATATTCGCTGCAAAGGAAATTGGAAGCTTCTTCTTTCTATTTCTTTTTACCTCTTTTTTTCCTGCACTTTTGTCTTTTTCTTTTTCTCTCCTTTTTCTCTCTTTGTTTTCTTTATTTTGTATTAGTGTTTGTTAGTTTTTATCTTCTTTTTAAAACTTTTAATTATATGTATGTATGTATGTATGTATGTATGTATGTTTAGGTTAATTTTGCTCACAATATAATTCAATAGGTTTCTGAATATAACAACTGCTGCTGCTATTAATAAAGAAACATAAACAAATTGTTAATAATTATAGTTGATGTCCAGCACACAATTTTTGAGGTTTGCAAGGAAGCAATATATATTCCTTCCTTCCTTCAGATAAAAATATTCAGATAAAGATATTTTTATTTCTATTTGGGGAAAAATGGGGAGACATCCAATATTTTTACAAGGTACCTGAGAACCACTTTATAAATGCTTATTTTTTTCTAGAGGTGGGCATTTATATATCTCTGGGCATATAAATTGTATATGTACTGTACTTGCTGAGAGCCAGGCTGGTGTAGTTTTAAGGCATCAGGCTAGAAGCCGGGAGACCGTGAGTTCTAGTCCCACCTTGGGCACGAAGCCAGCTGGGTGACCTTGGACCAATCCCTCTCTCTCAGCCCTAGGAAGGAGCCAATGGGAAACCAGGAGCCTGAGAGTTCTAGTCCCGCCTTAGGCACGAAGCCAGCTGGGTGACCTTGGACCAGTCCCTCTCTCTCAGCCCTAGGAAGGAGCCAATGGGAAACCAGGAGCCTGAGAGTTCTAGTCCCGCCTTAGGCACGAAGCCAGCTGGGTGACCTTGGACCAGTCCCTCTCTCTCAGCCCTAGGAAGGAGCCAATGGGAAACCAGGAGCCTGAGAGTTCTAGTCCCGCCTTAGGCACGAAGCCAGCTGGGTGACCTTGGACCAGTCCCTCTCTCTCAGCCCTAGGAAGGAGGCAATGGCAAACCACTTCCAAAAATGTTGCCAAGAGAATTGTAAGGACTTGTCCAGACAGTCACCAGAAACCAAGAATGACTTAAAGGCACCCCCACCCACCCACAAAAAAACTTACCTTCCACAGCCAACGTAATACAGTTATGCTAAGCGTATTGTAGATACCTTGCATTGTACAATATAATATACAATCTACCCGTGCCAGTTTATGTCAAGCAACCCTTTCTCATCTGGTGCTCTCCAGATTGACAGGGACGACAATCCCCAGAATTCCAAGCTCTTGGCCATGCTGGCTGGAAATCCTCCCTGTTGTGTCCCGTCATACCTGGAAGACCTTTGCTTATAAATATGCTGCAAAGTTATTTGTATATAACAGGATTTAATATTTTCAACTTATAGAAAGAAGGATCCAAAAAAAAATTGTCCTACTTTTGTTGCACCAAACTGAGCTGTAACCGGGTGGTGTTCAATTCTTTTTCCAGCTGTTGAACTTCATGGTTCCGGGTACTGCTTAATTCCCTCAGCAGTCTGTCTTTCTCAAGAGATTCCTACAAGCAGAGATACATAGTCTAAAAATTATAAATAGAAGAGTGTTTGTTTGGCATGTTAATATATCCCAGAAATGTTGCAAAAAATGCTACTGATATCTTAAATTAATTTTAAGTAGCTTAACATGGGGGGGGGGGCAAAGACGATCAAGCAAAGATACTTGTGTCATGAGGTTGCAATACAAACTCCACACACACCCCTTTCATCCTGGCATTGCAAACCCTGAAACAAACACATCAAAGGGGTAGGGTTGGCGCTGCAATGTGACACAGCATACATTTCACAATTTTTACCCAATCTCGGCTTGGGGCAAATACCCCTGTACTTCAATTTCCGTTAAAACGGTAAATATACTGCATGCAGAAAGAGGGCAGCCAAATCCCTGGGAGAGGAACCCAACTGTATGTCAATATCTGTATCATCAAAAAAGGGTTTTGCTTTTGTTGCAATACAAATAGCATGCTTAGATCACATCATATGCTCCCCCCCCCTTAACATAGCTTTTTCCTGGCAGAAAAGTCCTTCAAGAGGTATGAAGGAAGTTAGCAGCATCGTTTAGTAGCAAAGATACTTCAGTAGTTGCTTTAATTTTCCAGCTGACGATGTTTAACATTTTGGACCTTTTATATGAAAGATGCAGCTTCCATATCACGATGTCCTCCAGATGTACAACTCTTAAGATTTCCAAGCCAGCACAGCTGTCAGGCTGGAAAACACTGCATTCAGATTGCCCAGAGCATTTCAGCTAATTATTGTATCTGAGGTTGTATGCTCCTCCTTCATTAAGAACATACATTTGGTTTGTCATTATTATTCCTAATGACAAGATTACCCAAGTACTATGCAGTATGCAAGTATTGTATTTCGTTCCATCTCTCCAGCTATCTCAGCATTAACTGACAGGAATCCCCAGGGATCTGGAGGAGAAATCCAGCAAGAACTGAGACAGAGAGTTTTGGGAAATGGTCATGCAGAACAGTATAAATCAGTGTTTTTCAAATTTGGCAACTTTAAGATGTCCCTGGGGAATTCTGGGAGTTGAAGTCCACCCATCTTAAAGTTGCCAAGTTTGAAAAACACTGATATAAATTTTTATCTCCTTTCCTGCTGAAGGTTTAAAAATGGATTTTATGTTCTCTTTTTTCCCCCTCTTTTTTTAATTAATAAAGTTTGATTTTACTTATCCCTTACAAATTGGTCTATTTTCAAAAGGCAAAAGAGATGATTCCCCTAGTTGCACACCGTAACACTACAGGGACAGGAGGTGGCCCTATAAAATGCTTTCCTTTTTATCTTTATTTTCCCTTTTAATTTACCAGAAAAGCAACAAAGTTGTGGGAGCTGTATCCCTCTTACACACTTGGGGTGGGGGAGAACACCCCAGGAATAACGGTAGTGACACCAGTAAGTACCAAGCCTCTACAGCAGTGTTTCCAGCCCTGGCAATTTCCAGGAATGTGGACTTCAAATCTAAGAATTCCATAGCCAACATGGCTGCTGATGAGAATTCTGGGATTTGAAGGAGGTAGAACTAGGACGTACAGAAGGCTTCTGGAAGAGAAGGTGTGAGACCTTTCACACTACTACATGCTCAGCCATGCCACATTTATTTGAGCAAACTCCTCTGTCATTTGAAATCCTCTTTCTGCATCATGCACTTTACCTGGATGTGCAGAGAAGCCTTGGAAACATGCCTATTTGTCAAATCCATTTTCCCAACTATACTATTGCTTTCCCCATTAAAATATTCAACATAAATATAAAACCACAAATACAAACTTAGGGACTCTTCCATAAAACAGCCATGAATAGATTAGATTAACATATACTTCTAGAAAAACTTTACGTAAAATGTTCACTGACAAAGAAAAATGGCAAAAAGGCTTAAAAACTGACTTTTGTAATACAAAATCTTTGACAGAACGAAGATCCACTACAAAATTGTGTTTTCAACAGGAAGTTCTCCGGAGAAATTTGTGTGTGGTCTTTGCAATCAATTTCAAATTCTCCATTTGAAGTCTGAACAGCCGGGTCCATTTTCAAGGAGTGATGATAAAAGATACAATATCTGGATCAAAATCATGCAAACTTTTGGTTTAATTTTTATACTAGGAAATATATTTTTAAAAATTAAAAATTACCTGTAAGACAGAAGAACATGTGTCAAAGGTCCTTCCAGAAGTGGGGCTAGAAAAACAAGTACCCAACCATGGGAGGAGACGAGATTTTATTATTTCCATACCTGTATAATTGCCACCTGAGTCAACAAATAAAAGGGATGAAAAAGATATTTGACAAAATGCTTTAAATGATTGGGTATGAACCAATTTCAACAATACATGCATACACACAAACACATGCCACACATATAGAGCATGGGACTATCCAAGGGGTCAATAAACATCTGGGGGCCCATAGGAACAGACTGAACCTGGTAGGGCGTGGTGACTTTCGACCAAAACTCACCAGTCTCCAACCAAATATCAGTACCCTTGTTGACATCAGATGCATCCTTCCCTTTAATGCAGAGCTTTCCAAACTGTGTGTCGGCTGTAGTGTTTGGGTGTGTCGCGGCTGCTGCTGCCTCCGAGCCCTGCCAGGATTCCACGCAGGTCCTAGTGCCTGCCTTGTGTCCTGCTGTAAGAATGTGTCGCAAAATGATGCCCTGATGTAAGAGTGTGTCGCGAAATGATGCATGTCTAAAAAGTGTGTCACCAACATGAAAAGTTTGGAAAGCTCTGCATTAATAATATCAACAGTTTCAGTAAAAACGGTATGTTGAATCTTATATTTTTCATATTTTAAATATTACCTATTTTATGAAGTCATTATTATTATTATTATCTAGTATTATTGTTGTTATTATTCGTAGTACTATTATTTACAGTAGTATTTATTAAATTATTTTCATTATTATTGAGGGTCGATGAACAATCTGAAACTTCATGAAGGGGTCAATGAGCTGAGGAGTTTGGGGACCCCTGCTATAGAACAATCTCACCTTCTTGACAAGCTTGATTGAGAATTGAAAACAGATGTCCCTGAATTATGGAGTTCAATTCCATGATTTCACAGCATAGAGTCAAATTTTGATCATATGAGTTAATCTGAAAATCAGGTAAATGTTCTTGATTAATCCCGTTTTATCCATATTATTCCTTCACCAGTCATTCTTACCAATAGAACAATAGAACAAATCTGAGTCAGAAATACAATTTTATATCATACGTCCCTCCTGCTGAGTAGGAATGGCAGGAATTATATTGTAATACATATGGGGAAAGGTGGCCTAAACCTTTTCTTACTTTTGGCCATACTGATCACGGGAAAGATTTGCTTGTTTATTGAAATATCACCTTGCACATGGGAACTGAGTAAAACAGTCTACATTCACACTGACTTAATAAATAACCAACTTCATTAGCAAAGAAAACTATTTTCAGTTTACAGTATATTATTTTTCAGTTACTCCATATGCTTATGTATTATACATAAAAAAAGGACAACTTTTTTGCCCACAGCACATTTGGAATTGTGAGAGCATGTGGTAGACACACTGACAAAATGGGTACCTTGTGAGACTTCCTCATTCACAAAATGAATACCTTTGTGGATTTCAAACGCCTTATTGCAAATAAATATGATGCAAAGTTTGTGTTTTTTCTTCCCATTTATTTATTTTTATAATTGTTTAAACAATCAAATGGCACAGGAAAACTGGTGGGAATCAAGTGAAGCGTCACATACTGCATGTAGATTCTTAGATCAAACATCTAATCAGGAATAATGTTTTGCATCCACAGAAACACTTCCGTGAAACTGGGGAAAATGTATGATCTATACCAGTGTTTCTCAACCTCAGTGACTTTAAGATGTGTGGACTTCAATTCCCAGAATTCCCCAGCCAGCATGGCTAGTTGGGGAATTCTGGGAGTTGAAGTCCACACATTTTAAAGTCACTGAGGTTGAGAAACACTAATCTATATAGTCTACTACTGGAACATGGTTTCATGAAGTGGAATGTTAGGCTTCATTCAGACATGACTGCAGCATCAAACAATGACCAGTATGTGTGAATGAGCCATGGCAGATAAAGCTCCACAAAGAGAATTCACTTCACAGTGCAATGATTTTCAATTCAACCTGTCCATACATTGAGCTGTCAGACCTCAGATACAATTGGGTAGGGCTGGACAAATCCTTAAATTCCTATTACCTCCAGCTCAGTATATTCAAAGAAAAGGTATGGAGAACTCATCTCAAAAAAATAAACTGATAGGTCCCAAAACCATTCCTGTCCTAAAGATGCAAAATACAGACCCAGAAGCCTGAAATGGTCCTGATATTCATCAACAAAACATTAAAATGCTACTAAGAGGAAAGAATGAGTATGTCCTAGTAGAGCAACACAGCTTGTGTTGTTGTTGTTGTTGTTCAGTCATTTAGTCATGTCCGACTCTTCGTGACACCATTCGTAACCTCATGGACCATAGCACGCCAGGCATTCCTGTCCTCCACTGTCTCCCGGAGTTTACTCAAATTCATGTTCATTACATCGGTGATGCTATCTAACCATCTCATCCTCTGCCGTCCCCTTCTCCTTTTGCCTTCAGTCTTTCCCAGCATCAGGGTCTTTTCCAGTGATGTAGTGGGCTCTTATACAACCATTCTCTGCAGTTGGTAAAAGGTAAAGGTTCCCCCCGCACATTTGTGCAGTTGTGTCTGACTCTAGGGGCCGGTGCTCATCTCCGTTTGTCAGCCGAAGAGCCAGCGTTGTCCAAAGACACTTCCACGGTCATGTGGCCGGCATGATGCACGTGGAACGCTGTTACCTACCCACCGAAGTGGTACCTATTCATCTACCTGCATTTGCATGCTTTCGAATTGCTAGGTTGGCAAGAGCTGGAGCTAGTGCGGGAGCTCACTCCGTCACGCGGGGCTAGGTCTCTGCAGTTGACCAGAGGACAAATATAAGCCTCACACTGCAATGATTAAGACATGGATTGTATTAAATTGTAATAGAAACTGTGGAGGTAGCTAAACCACTTGCTGTTTACTTCCAGTGGTAGACATCATCCTCAGCCACAGATAGCTGCTATATCTCAGTTCAATCTGCCTCAGGAGACTGTTGCAGGAACAAAATGCCAGCTGACTGCCAAGCACTCTGGTGTGAGCACCTTGGAGGAACAGCAGAATAAAAATCTAAGAACTAAAAAGATTTTACAGGATGTCCTTCTGACCAGGTGACATGTAAATACTAAGGAGGAATAGCATGCCAGTGAGACTATAAACTAAGGGTGTAAACGTAAAAGCTGCTCCAAATTGTGCTCAGCTTCTGCCTCCTGGTGACTTCAGGGACACTCCGTGTAGTCTAGTTGTCAATAGTACCGAAGTGATTTTCCACCGGTCTCATTGGGAGGTTTTTCAACTTCCCAGTCTAGCCTATAGCCCTGGAATTCCCAGGTGTGTTTCCCCCACCTAAGTAGCCTTTCCAGATCACTCAAGGCCGACCAAGCGCTATCCCTGCCAAACTGGGGTGTGGGAGGAAGAAAAGAAACTTGAGTAATCAATAGTTACAAATAATCGCTGGTCTAAGATGTTGTCCATTACGTTCTGTAACTGTGGCAACCACAACACTCCCTCTTGGCGCTGAAATCCAGCGTCCTTGGTTACTGTTTTCCCGGGAAATCGCTAGAGGTCTCCAAGATCCGCTCAGTACAGATCGACCTCCCGCCATAAACTTGGATCTCAACGCCACTCGCAAATCAGATCATGGCCGGGCTTTCTTTCCCTTAGGAAGAGGATTCAGTAGGAACGTCCTTTTCTGAAAAGATCTGGTTCTTTGACAGCCGCGTTGGAAGCCCACCGCCCCGACACGCATTTTCCCCCTCGCCTGCCCTTGCTTTTCGCGGAAGAGAAAATAATATTTCATCACATAAAACAATCGGTAGAGGTTATTAGAACATACCTATAGCTATAGCTATACTTATATACACACACACACACACACACACACACACACCAGCCACCCCGTCGTCTCCAGGTGCTCTCTCGGAAGACCACGCCGACTGATAAAACGCGTTTTGCGCACTCACGTGGTAGTCTTTATACCAACTTTCCAGCTTCTCCTGTAAAATCCTGCAGGTCTCACTGTTGATCAGTCTCCTCAGGGTGTCAGCCATACCTCCCAGAGATGGCGACAAAAAGGGTGAAGAGAGACTCTAGGCTGTGGGGAGAGGCGCCTTCTCCTCCGACGAAGCAACGGGCATCGGTCTGTCTTCTCGCCGGGGGTTTTGCTTTTCGCCACCCCGGAGGTCCCGGCGAGGAGATCGGCGCGGAGATGTCCTCAGCTGCCGGCGGCCTCCAGATGGGCTCAGCCTGGGGTTTGCCCTTGCAAGCCTCCTCTATGATTGGAGCATTTTATACTCGGCGATTGTTAAACAAACTGACGTTTGCTTCTTTGCTCGGATGTCAGGGACGCCACGGCTGCGCGGAAAGAGCCCAGTTCTTTGGTTGTAGCAACGCCGAAAACCCCACCTCCCTTCGCTCTGCCCTGCATTCCTCTTCTCTAAACTCAGGGACCCGGGAGAAGCGACCCCCCTTGAGCACCAGGGCATCCAAGGGCGAAGGGGAGGGAGCCTTGTGGCCGCTTGAAAATCAAACTCGTTGGAAGATCTCCTTCCAAATCACTCGATCCCCCACACGGTCTTTCCCTTCCACCACAGATGACCAACTGGCGCCTCGCCTTGGCGAGGTTTCCAGGGGGGGGGCTGTGAGGCGCACAGTCGGAGACCTTTATTACGCGCTGCCGCAGACGGATACTGTCGGGGGGAAGAGGTGGGGTCCCATCAGGGGTTCAGGTAATGAACAAAACATTGCAAAGGCCGCGCTTTCGGCAAGCCGCTCTCTTTTGGGTCCCTCGCGGCGCGCGGCTGGAAGGAGACGGAGGCTCTTCCCGCGTTCCAAAGGTACGTATAGGCGCTTCCGCGACGGGCAGCCGCGCGCGGATAACAGGGACGCGCGTAGTGATCGCTCTCTCGCTCTCGCTCCCGCTCCCAAGTCATTCTAAGGACTTCAGGATTTCAGGCGCCTTTCTCAAAATAAGCATTAATTTTCAGACCACAAGATAAAATCTAAACATTATGGGGAAGTGGAAAATGATCCCACTTCTTGTTCTGATTATTGTCTTCTACATCTTGAAAAAAGTTATCTATAATCAATCTATCTATCTATCTATCATCTATCTATCTATCTATCTATCTATCTATCTATCTATCTATCTAATCTATCTATATAATCTATCCTATCTATCATCTATCATCTGTCATCTATCTATTTATTTATTTATTTATCTATCTTATTTATCCACTGGAATGCTGCTTCAGTAACAAAGGAAAGTATCCAAGATGAATGGAAACAGTTATAAAAAGATTTTAGCTTAGAAAAAAAGATGCCAATGTTCCTATTTTCAAAAAAGGGAAAAGAGGATCAGAGTAACTACAGAATGGTGACCAATGGCAAACCAGGAGACTGAGAGTTCTAGTCCCGCCTTAGGCATGAAAGCCAGCTGGGTGACCTTGGGCCAATCCCTGTCTCTCAGCCCTAGGAAGGAGCCAATGGCAAACCAGGAGACTGAGAGTTCTAGTCCCGCCTTAGGCATGAAAGCCGGCTGGGTGACCTTGGGCCAGTCCCTGTCTCTCAGCCCTAGGAAGGAGCCAATGGCAAACTAGGAGACTGAGAGTTCTAGTCCCACCTTAGGCACGAAAGCCAGCTGGGTGACCTTGGGCCAATCCCTGTCTCTCAGCCCTAGGAAGGAGCCAATGGCAAACCAGGAGACTGAGAGTTCTAGTCCCGCCTTAGGCATGAAAGCCAGCTGGGTGACCTTGGGCCAGTCCCTCTCTCTCAGCCCTAGGAAGGAGCCAATAGCAAACCAGGAGACCAAGAGTTCTAGTCCCGCCTTAGGCATTAAGCTGGCTGGGTGACCTTGAGCCAGTCCCTCTCTCTCAGCCCTAGGAAGGAGCCAATGGCAAACCAGGAGTCTGTGAGTTCTAGTCCCGCCTTAGGCATGAAAGCCGGCTGGGTGACCTTGGGCCAGTCTCTCTCTCTCAGCCCTAGGAAGGAGCCAATGGCAAACCAGGAGACTGAGAGTTATAGTCCCGCCTTAGGCACGAAAGCCGGCTGGGTGACCTTGGGCCAATCCCTGTCTCTCAGCCCTAGGAAGGAGCCAATGGCAAACCAGGAGACTGAGAGTTCTAGTCCCGCCTTAGGCATGAAAGCCAGCTGGGTGACCTTGGGCCAATCTCTGTCTCTCAGCCCTAGGAAGGAGCCAATGGCAAACCAGGAGACTGAGAGCTTTAGTCCCGCCTTAGGCACGAAAGCCGGCTGGGTGACCTTGGGCCAATCCCTGTCTCTCAGGCCTAGGAAGGAGCCAATGGCAAACCAGGAGACTGAGAGTTCTAGTCCTGCCTTAGGCACGAAAGCCAGCTGGGTGACCTTGGGCCAATCCCTGTCTCTCAGCCCAACTCACCTCACAGGGTTGTTGTTGTGGGGAAAATAGGAGGAGGAAGGAGTATTAGGTATGTTTGCCGCCTTGAGTTATTTATAAAAATAATAAAGGTGGGATAAAGATTAAATAAAAAATGAATAACCATACGGCTGACTGCTTCAGGAACAGTGGACTCTGTTTCACTAAAGATGCTTAAACCAGGCAGAGGGTTTATTCATTTCATTTATGTATTTATCGAACTTATATGGCCACCCATCTCACTCACTCTGGGCGGCGTACAATAAAACCAAAATTAAAACGTTCAATACAATTAGTTAAACAATAAACGTAGATAGAAACAAAATAAATTAAGCAAGGTCACAAGGGGGTTGGACTAGATGATCAAGTCTCCTTCCAACCCTTCCATTCTGTGAATTTAAGAAGATATTTTCGGTCCTATCAAGCAGGCTTCTCCGACTTGGCGCCTTCCAGACGCCTTGCGCGAGAACTCTCCCAATTCCTCGCGCAACGCAGTTGGGGAGAACCCGTCTGGGGGAAAGCGGCCCTTAGCAAGCTACTCGCGTCCGGGTGCCGCTGCGGGGAAAGCGCTAAAGGTAGAAAGGGGGCGAGATTCTAAAAAGTGTGAGGGGATCTCTGGAGTCAGAATAAGGTATTTTCATTAAACGAAGGTAAATCTCTGCAGCTCTTTTTGAGCTGCGTCTCCAAGGACGGTAGAATCAAAAATAGCAACGCACGTGCGCGCCTCCTTCTCCCTCTCCTGCTCCCCTCCCTCCCTTCAGCCGCGCTGCTTTCCTCCGCGGGGTCTCTTGGAGACCCAGCTGCGGGATTGCCTCCCTTCGCTCTCCCCTTCCCACCGCCTCCCTCAGAAAGCGCGGGCCGGAGGAGGGGGAGGATCCCGTGCCAGTTTTTCGGTGAGCGTCTCGCCGCCCAGCCTCGCTCCCCCTTCTGGATAAGGAAGGGAAGCGGCCGAAGATGGCGGTTATTCCAGCTACGGCGGCGGCGGCGGCGGCGGCTTCCGAGCAGGTCGGTAGCGGTGCATAGGGAGCGGTCCGGGAAGCCGCCGAGGCTGAACTTCTCGCGGAAGGGAAGGAAGCGGCGGCTGCGCTTTCTGGCGCTTTGCAAACCTTGCGCGAAGCAGAGCCGCGGCGGGAGGGGCGGAGGCCGTGGCAGGGGCTCCAGCGACGCCCTGGTCCCCCCCTTGGGATTAAATGGTGGGTCTGAGCGCGCCCCGGGCTTCGCAGCAGTTCGGTGAAGGAGGGCGCGGAGGGCGCTGGAAGCCACCCGAGGGGGTCCCAGCAGCGGGTCGGCGGCTGGAGGGAGGACGCAGGGGCGAGGGAGCTCGCCCTGGCAGCGCCATTACCCCTGGTAGCGAAGCCCCTCCGTTGGGGCATTCGTCGCCTCACCGCCCGTTACATGTGCGCCTTCTGAAGGAATCCTTAAAACACCTCCCCCCCCCCCCCCGCAAATCATGCGCTTGAGTAGCTTTGCAAGCTGGCTTGTTTGCCCCTCGCCGGAGAACCACGCCCGGCGCGGCGTTCGAGAACGGGATGCCTTCCCAAGTACGTGTGCCCAGCCCTAGTTGAAGCAAAAATAGACCACTGCAGCTGCGAGCCCCTCGCCAGCGCCCGGACGGTCCGGAGAAGGCTGTTGCTCCTGGGCTCCCTGGAACAAGGACGTGCGTGTGGTGGAGATGGTGGGAGTAAACGGGAGGGTCTGGCCAGACCGACGCACGGCGCGATAGCGGGGATGGGGAAGGGCAGAAAGGGCGGTCTTCGCAAAAACAAGAAGCGCGATCCCTTTGAAGGCGTTGCTGCGGGCTGGAAAGATTGCCTTTTCAGTACATAAATAAATGAAACAGAGCAGTATTTCTATTTAAACGTGTAATTGTTTTAGGATTTTATTTTAAGGACTGTGCGTGTAGGTGCATGCAATGTTCATCTATATACTACTAAAACTCTTGCCTCTGTTTGATACTTTGTAACCTTTAACTGGGCGAAATGTTACATTGTAGGGCAACAATTTTTGAACCAAGGTACCTCAAATGGGATAACTTACAGAATGCATCCAAAATCCAGGACCCATGACTCCCGTGGAATAGACATTTGGCAAATTTTATAAAACATTTTATGACATAAAAATTATCATAAAATATTTTATGACATAATACAAAATGTCATAAAACATTTCCTGATGTTTGACTATACAACACAGTTCAACATTGGCTACTTTCAAGGCAGATACATCTCTGAATGGTTGTTGTGGGTTTTCCGAGATGTTCAGAGGACATCTGAAGATGCCAGCCACAGCGACTGGCGAAACGTTAGGAACCAGAACTGCCAGAACACGGCCACACAGCCCAGAAAACCCACAACAACCATTGGATTCTGGCCGTGAAAGCCTTCAACTATACATCTCTGAATGTTTCCCTGAATTTTTAAGAACTTTTCCAGTGCATTAGAAGCTCTGCCATTGTTGAAGGCATTGAGGAATCTGGTAAGGAAATATCTCTGGAACAATAACCCAACGGGTCACAGGTTGTCTCGTTCACTATAAATTACAGTATTTTTAAGTTTGCTTATTTGCTTGCCAGTGGGCCCTTTTTCAAAAAGTATGGCAGGCACTATAACATACACCTTCACTCTTTCAAGCTAATCCTAAATCTAGAATTTCATGTTCCATTTATTTGAATGATGGTGGGCATGGTTGGCAGCTAAAAGTTGGGCGAGTTGTTGGTGTAGCCAATTTATAGGCATAGCCTAGATATAAGATAGATATTAAGGAGAAATTACTTGATTCTTCCTGCTCTAAAGACATATAGAAGGCTCCCCCATTTTGGGAGAAAAGGAAAATATGTATATATCCCACCAGGAAAGTACTGTAATCATTACTAAAGTATTTTTCTTTTCTTTCAAGCAAAGATTATTGAAGTATTTTTCAACTTTTGCTCCGTTTCTCCAGAATGTAATCATTTCGTAAATAAATAAATAAATAAATAAATAAATAAATAAATAAATAAATAAATGCTTTCTGTGTAGATGCTTTCTGATCATTTAAAAATGCTTAAGTATCAGTGAGCCATTCCTCCTATGATGATCATATTATGGCAGAAATGAAACATTATCTAATGTGGTTCCAATGCGGTGTGTTTGGCTGAAATTTTAGCAAAGCTCAAATGGCCCCGTGAAGAAATCGATGCGCGAAAAGGCCGTGGAACGCAGAAATATCAACAAAGAGCACAACAGTAACTTCAAGGCTGGATACATACCGATTGATGAAGATCGTCTACACAAAACTGGTTTGCGAGGCAGAAAAGGCAATTTGGCTATTTGCGTGCTGGTCCTCCTTTTCATTTTGGCTGTCATTAATTTAATTGTAAGTATAACCGTCTATAAAATGCATTTTAGCTGACAATATTCGGTTAGAACGTACTAGCAGCAGGAGAGGCCCCATCTTGGCTCCCTGATCAAGGGACAAAATGACTCAACCTCCCCATTCCATACACTGAAAACAGCAGAGTGGACACTCCCTCAACTGCACCGGAGGCTGCAAGCTGACTTAGGAAGTGTAGGGTGGTCTGTATAGTCCCTAAATGTGGGGAGGGAGGGCATCCTACAAATCTCTGGGGGAGGCTGTTCCAGATGGCTTGAGTACTGACCCTTCCCCAGATCTCACACACAGGGTGTATGAAATAGCGGGGTAGGCTCTGTTTGAAGCAGACGGTCCTGCTTGGGTTCCAAGCCATATGGGTTTTATAGGTCAAAACCAGCAGTTTGAATGGTCCCCAGAAGCTCCTTGGTAGCCAATGCAGTGCCAACAGAGCTGGTGTAATGTATGATGGGTGGCGCTTACCCACCAAGAGCTAGGCTGCTGCAGTTCACACCAACTGCAAAATTCCGAGTGGCCTTCAAAGGCAGCCCCACGTAGAATGCATTGAGGTAATTATACAGGGGGTAACAAAGGTACTGTATAAGCCACCCACAGTTGTCAGGTCTTCTCTCTTCGGAAGGGCCACAACTGGCCCACCAGCCATAGCTGACAAAAAAAGCCCTCCTGATTATCTAGCAGTGGCCGTGAGGCTGGAAGGACCCCGAGTCATGGCCTTGGGAGTGCTACTCCACCCAGAGTTACTATTCAACCAGACAGAACCAGAAGGTTTTTGGACAAACAGCAACATTGTCTTACCAGTATTCCATTTCAACTTAACCACATAAAATGCTGCCAAACTTTCTTGTGTTCAGGGAAGTGGGAGTACAAAACCTACATGTATTTAGGGTTTTTGTGTGTGTGCCTTTGAGTCAGTTTTTGACTGCCTGGACAAGTCCCTGCATTTTTCTTGGCCAGGTTTTTCAGAAGTGGTTTGCCCTTGCCTGCTTCCTAGGGCTGAGAGAGAATGACTGGCACAAGGTCACCCAGCTGGCTTTGTGCCTGAGGCGGGACTAGAACTCCCGGTCCCCCAGTTTCTAGCCTGGTGCCTTAACCACTGAACCAAATTGGCTATTTAGATCTTAAGGTAAAGGTAAAGGTTCCCCCTGCACATTTGTGCAGTCGTGTCCGACTCTAGGGGCCGGTGCTCATCTCCGTTTGTTAGCCGAAGAGCCGACGTTGTCCGAAGTCGCTTCCACGGTCATGTGTCCGCATGACGCGCGCGGAACGCTGTTACCTACCCACCGACGTGGTACCTATTCATCTACTTGCATCTGCATGCTTTCGAATTGCTAGGTTGGCAAGAGCTGGAGCTAGTGCGGGAGCTCACTCCACACGCGGGGCTAGGGATTCGAACCTCCGAACTTGCAATCTTCCGATAAACAAGCCTGGCGTCTTACCCACTGAGTCACCACGCCCCTTAGTAGAACATAAACATGGTTAATTAGACTGTCTGTATAATTCTAAAAGTTTTTTAAAGTACTAGCTCCAAATATGATTGCTTATCAGTGAAATTATTGTTTTTAATATGCAGGATTTTAACCAAACTTTATGTAATTGGAACTATGCATGTTTAGACCATAGCTTTCCAAACTGTGTGTCGCGACACAGTACTGTGTCGCCTGCGGGGCCCAGGCATGTCGCGTCAAAACCCGGAAGCGCTGATGGCGCACAGCCGCGCGCACGGCAGCAGCGGCAGCGGGCCATCAGCGCTTCCGGGTTTTTGCATGGCACACCAGGACACCGCTGCCGCCACCACTGTGGCGCGCGAAAATCCGAAAGCACTGCGGCGGCACTTCCGGGTTTTTGTGCGCCACTACGGCAGCGGCGCTTCCAGGTTTTCTCGCATGCCACCGTTGGTGTGTCACCACGAGAAAAGTTTGGAAAGCTCTGGTTTAGACAATAGTGTAAATTATAACTAAAGAGTGCCCTTTAGTTTCATTAAAATTACAGGAGGTTGATTTCAATAATAATCTAATTAGCTAGAGGTATACCCAGTTACTAACACTTATTGGCCATAGCATATAGACTTGTCAACCCTTCAAGGTAGACCAGACTAGGAAACCAATGCCATGTAGGTCAGCACTACTTTTATTATAAAGCTGTGGTAACAGAATCTTGCAAGTCTGAATGTGCTTCCTCCCTCCCCCCCTTTATCCTCATGGGAACTAGGGAGGGGCTTTCCTGAGACGTTTACTTCCTTTTATCTGTTTCCTTGGTAGCAGCTTCAAGGCCATTCCCTCTACCTTCTACAATACCTTATTATTATTAATTCATTTTAACAATTGCTATTAATAATTAATATTATTAAGAGTCAAAACTGACTTGATGGCACGTAATTAATCACAATCAGTTACTAACACTCATTGGCTGTAGCATATAGACCTAGCCTGTGCACCTATAGTATGTGACGTATAACTTACACCTTGATGAGGATTGTGCAGAAGTGTTGATTGCATGAATGAACATTTGGTTGTTGGATATTGTTCCGTGGATATGAGAATGCTCTCGGGACTACAGAATTCTGGACACATTGAGTTGAAAGCAGCTTTTCATTTGTGTATTTTGATCTGTCAAGTATTTGAAAACTGCATGCATGTGGTTTGCAGCCCCAGCTGCAACTAGAAAAGCAAGAGATATTTTGACTCTTGACATCTTTTCCAAATGTGGTGCCCTCCAAATATTTTGAGACTGCAGTTCCCAAAATACTCAACCAATATAGGTGGGGGAATTCTGGGAGATGCAGTTCTAATACATATCTGAAGAGTGTATTGAGGAGGATGTTCTAGTGCAGTGTTTCTTAAACGATATTCTATAGAACACTTCTGTGCTCCAAATAACTTGAAGGTGTTCCGTGAATTGATCCCACTTGGCTGCCAAGTTGCTCTTGCACAGCACCCAAAACACTACTAAATCATTCTTTGATGTTTTAGGTGCTGTTTTACAAATCTCAGGCTGTTTGAGTTTGTACATGTGCATGTAAAATTATTTGCAAAAATGAGATAGAAGCACCAGATGTACAAGGCACATGCAAAGTAAGATGCTGGCAAACGAAAGAATGTATCAAATTAAATCAAGTATTAAGAACAGCCATCAAAATGTTAACTTCGTAAAATCCAACGCTCTTAATTCACAATTGTTTCAGTTTGTGTGATCAAGCAGGATTCACACAGACAACGTTTCTACTACATGACTATTTTTGATGGTTATCAAGAGGTGGGATATTGTGTGACGAAAATGATTTTTCTATCAAGCAAAAACTAACTGTCCAGTTCTTCAGAGGCATAAATTGTAACATGGAATTCTGTTGTCTTGCCGATGTATTCTAGATTTTAATTACAGGGTCTGTAGAAAAATGTTCAATTTTACAAGCCAAACAAGTAGCTGATATCCATGAATTAAGAGTGATGTTGGCAGATCTACCTCAGAGGCATTTTGACCCAATTAAAAAACAATAATCACTAGTAGACTTTTGAATGAAAAAGTGAGCTTTTATAAGAAAAAGAATGGAAGATCCTACCACTTTTTTCCTAGAGATGTGAATTTAATTTTTTCAGCACTCCCTAACCTAAGACCAAGTATTTAAAAGGTTAAATATTATGCCAATTTCAAGACGTTAACAAATCACATCCAACAGATCATAGCTTTCCAAACTGTGTGTCACGACACAGTACTGTGTCGCCTGTGGGGCCCAGGTGTGTCGCATGAAAACCTGGAAGCGCTGATGGTGTGCTGCCGCGCATGGCGGCGGCGGTGGGCCATCAGCGCTTCTGGGTTTTTGCACGGCACACCAGGACACTGCTGCTGCTGCCGCTGCAGCGCACAAAAACCTGGAAGCACTGCTGCCGCTGCACAAAAACCTGGAAGCGCCACAGTGGTGGTGCTTCCGGGTTTTCATGCATTGCCGCCACCGCGCTTCCAGGTTTTCACGCGCCACTGTTGGTGTATCGCCAACGAGAAAGGTTTGGAAAGCCCTGCAATAGATAATCCAGAATTTCATCCAGAACTTTTCATCCCATTAAGATTTATAACCAAAATATTGAATGTAAAGGAAGAAAAAATCATGTTTTAAATATTCCTTTTAGTTTTCGTTTTTTAAAAGAAAGAATCGTAGCCATTACTCATATATTGTTTGGGAGTTTCATTGTCTTGAAAAATTTAAGAATGCTGCTGTAGGAAGCTGCCTTTCAGGGACAGCATTCAAGCTTGGTGTACTGCAAATATTTCTCAAAATAAATGTTTATGCTAAATATATAAAATTATGTTAAAACATTCTCAAATGGTTCATAGGTTAATTTTTTTTCAAGTGACATTAATTTTTCAGAACTGTACAAAAAATATTAGTTTATTTTTTTAGATCACATTCATAATTTGGGCTGTGATTCGTATTGGACCCAATGGCTGTGATAGCATGGAATTTCATGATAGCGGATTACTGCGATTTAAACAAGATTCTGATATGGGAATTATACATCCATTGTATAAGAGCACAGTGGGAGGTCGGCGGAATGAAGATTTGGTGATTGTTGGAGAAAATCAGCCAGTAAGTATATAGCTCCTTGCATGTTACATTCAACATCTGAGTCTGGCTCCATATTATCTTGCTGAATGATGTTTGGCTGGAATCTAACCAGGAGGAGAATCCTCTTAATAATGGTACTTGTTGAATACCCTCCTGAGAGACCCTTGTCCTGAGAGACCCTTGTGCTGACAGTATATACCAGAGCTTTCCTAACTTTTCATGTTGGTGACACACACTTACAGCAGGGCATCATTTCGCGACACACTCTTAACAGCAGGGCACAAGGCAGGCACTAGGACCTGCGCGGAATCACAGCAGGTTTGGAGGCAGCCAGGCACAAGGCAGGCACTAGGACCTGCGCGGAATCCTGGCAGGGCAGGATTGGAGGCAGCCAGGCACAAGGCAGGCACTGGGACCTGCGCGGAATCCTGGAAGGGCAGGATTGGAGGCAGCCAGGCACAAGGCAGGCACTGGGACCTGCGCGGAATCCTGGCAGTGCAGGTTTGGAGGCAGCAAGGCACAAGGCAGGCACTGGGACCTGCGCGGAATCCTGGCAGGGCAGGTTTGGAGGCAGCCAGGCACAAGGCAGGCACTGGGACCTGTGCGGAATCCTGGCAGGGCAGGTTTGGAGGCAGCCAGGCACAAGGCAGGCACTAGGACCTGTGCGGAATCCTGGCAGGACTCGGAGGCGGCAGCAGCCGCGACACACCCAGACACTGCAGCCGACACACTAACGTGTCCCAACACAGAGTTTGGAAAGCTCTGGTATATACTGTGTCAAAAATCTGGGTTTTCGTTGTGGGACACTTGTTTGCTTTGCTGCCTAGTGAAATTGTTTTGATTATGGACTTTTATTTCTATGAAGCTGGATATTGCAATTTTCTCTATTACAATTTTTCTGTTTTTATTGTTTTGTTTAATGCAATTTGTTGGAAGCTGTCTTGAATTTATACATTTTGAAAATAAATTGATAAATTGCTTGTGGGGATGAAAAAGCATTACCAATTAATAATTTAAACATAGTAAATTGTCTGTTATTAAATTCAGCACCCTTTTTCTGTTTCTAAAGATTGTGTTTCAGCAGGGGGAAACAAAACTTAGTGTGGAGAAAAATAAAACTTCAATTACTAGTGATATCGGAATGGAATTCGTTGACCCACGGACTCAAAACACTTTGTTTAGCACCGACTATAATACCCATGAGTTTCATTTGCCAAGTGGAGTAAAAATTTTGAATGTCCAAAAAGCATCTACAGAGAGGGTATGGATTGTCTTTTGCTTACTTCCAACTGTAAATTGTATAATACTTGGGTTTTTTTTAATAATAACACATAAAATTCATAATTTTATTTATATTTTGATTGAGAGTCATATAAATTTGCAAAAGTAGGGGCTCATGTTCTGCACACAGAATAAGCAAGTGAACAATAACTCTGCCAGGATGTATCTAGTTAACAGTAAAGATAGTTAACACAGACAGCTTGGATTGATGGTACAATTTTATTCAGTGGTACATTTAAACCACGGGTTATACCTCTGTATCTTAACATCAGGTTACTACGACTATACTATACTATACAACTACTGTTGTTGTTTATTCGTTCAGTCGCTTCTGACTCTTTGTGACTTCATGGACCAGCCCACTCCAGAGCTTCCTGTCAGCCGTCGCCATCCCCAGCTCCCCCACGGTCGAGTCCATCACCTCCAGAATATCATCCATCCATCTTGCCCTTGGTCGGCCCCTCTTCCTTTGGCCTTCCACTTTCCCTAGCATCAGCTTCTTCTCCAGGGTATCCTGTCTTCTCATTATGTGGCCAAAGTACTTCAGTTTTGCCTTTAATATCATTCCCTCAAGTGAGCAGTCTGGCTTTATTTCCTGGAGTATGGACTGGTTTGATCTTCTTGCAGTCCAAGGCACTCTCAGAATTTTCCTCCAACACCACAGTTCAAAAGCATCTATCTTCCTTCGCTCAGCCTTCCTTATGGTCCAGCTCTCGCAGCCATAGGTTACTACGGGGAATACCATTGCTTTGACTATGCGGATCTTTGTTGTCAGTGTGATGTCTCTGTTCTTAACTATTTTATCGAGATTTGTCATTGCTCTCCTCCCAAGAAGTAGACGTCTTCTGATTTCCTGGCTGCAGCCAGCGTCTGCAACTACTGTTACTTGCTATTTATTTTATTAAACGTAATTTATTTATTTGTCAAATATAGATGGCCGCCCAACTTCATAAAGACTCTGGTGGTCTATGACCATTAAAACAGTAAGAAAAAATAGAACAACGAAAAGAATGATGCACTTCCAAAAAGCGGAAACATTTAAACTAATCCATAAAAAAACCCTTGTAACAGGCTCGCCATTCACCCTAACCCAAGGTTTGGAAAAAGCCAAGTTTTCATAGACCTTTTAAACACAGGGTAGGGGCTGTTCAGATCTTGGTGTGTGTGTGTTGCAAAACAGCAGGTGCTGTGACGGTACTGAGGTGGAACACAATTGTAAGTGTATCACTTAAAAAGAAATCGTATAGAATTTAGTGAGTGCTGCTTGGTAGTGTTTAGATAAAGCTACTAAGTCTGGATAACAAGAATCCGAACAACTAATAAAGACAGCAGAGAGAAATAGAAAACTAGAACTTTAAAATCCAGATCTGAAGGCATTTTTTAAGTCCAGATCTGGTAACCCTAAACAATATTTATGTGTTATAATCAAAGTGCAAACTGTGAGTAGCACCATTTAAGAACAAGGCGCTTTTAAAGTAAGATGTTTTGATTTTTTATAAATTGATATTAGTTTAGTAAATGCATTGCTCTTTCTTCTTAGATTACAAGCAATGCCACTAGTGATCTAAATATAAAGGTTGATGGACATGCTATTGTCCGTGGAAATGAAGGAGTGTTCATTATGGGCAAAACTATCAAGTTTTACATGGGACGCAACTTGGAACTGAAAGCAGTAAGTAATTCCAGGATTTTCGGTTATTTTATAATGTAGTCACTTGATTAAAGAAATGTCAGTCAGTCAGATATTAGTTCAGTTTAGTCATTTATGAACTTAAGCTTGCAAATGTATTCTTTTTGTGTTTCAATTACCCTTAAAATCTGTTCTGTGCATAAAAACATTCTAGTTCATACAGCAGAGCTTTCCAAACTGTGTGTGGCGACACAAAAGTGTGTCGCCACACACAGTCTGGTGTGTCGCCACACAACCCGGAAGCGCTGATCATCATCAGCGCTTCCGGGTTTTCCCGCGGCGACACACCAACCGTGGTGCGCAAAAACCCGAAAGCGGCAGCAGCGCTTACGGGTTTTTGCGTGCTGCCACAACAGCGGCACTTCCGGGTTTTCCCGCGGCGACACACCAACGGCGGTTGGTGTGTCGCCGCGGGAAAACTTTGGAAAGCCGTCATACAGTATGCACAATGCTCTGCTGAATTCCCAAATAAATTATACGTACACATAGACTTGTAACTATGTTTTGAAGTAAATATGGGATAGTCATATGTTAAAGCTAAAACAAAGTAGCTTTTGCATAAGAGGAAGAGGAAGAAGAAGAGGAGGAGGAGGAAGAGGAAGAGTCCTGTTCTGAGTGTGCAAATGAAAGCAACCATCCAGTTCCATTAAGAGAAAACTTTTTTGATCAAAATATTTTTGTTACCTCAAGTTCAGTTCAGTAGTAGCAATAATGAGTGAGTTCAACCCTGCCTCAAAAGAGAAATATGTCAGGGGCTTAAGCATAGATCATTTTCCAATATGTCATCCTTTGATGATGTAACTACAACTTTGTAACTACAACTTTCAGAATTCCCAGCTAGCAAATGGTGCATTGATCCCATTTTTCCAAAGTATGTAGGAGCTTAGAACTAGCAATGTGCAAAATACCTTGAGCTGAATCTTTCTGAATTCCTGAAATGCCCTGAAACACCCTGTTTTGAGTGGCAAACAAGGTATTCCTTACATTTTGGAAATGTTTTGAGCTTTTCAAAAAAACCTCCACAAATGCTGAAAGTAACAGTTGCACACTCCTCTTTCACATTCAGAACAGGGTACTAAACATTCAAAATGAGATGTTTCACATCTGAAAGGGTTTCATTCAAAACTTGTGCTCATTCCTGCTTAAAGCAATGATCAGAATATATTTTTAAAGCTGAACAAAAACTAAAAAAACACACCCCATAATGTCCGTTTGCAGTAGAAAGAACATGTTCTATGGCCAAATATTGTATTTTCCCCTCAGCTCTGTATTTTTAGTATGAAGAGAAATCCGTCCAATTTTGCTGTTGTAACAACTGAAACGTAACAGAGGGGAAAACCTGGAATGTGGCATGCTGTTCTAGAAGACACCGAGCGCGATTTTGCTGCAGACGTGTTACCATAACCGTGCATTACCCATGTACAGAGACTATGAAAAAGAATAGACAAGTTTTACATTTCTGGGCTTTAACGTAGACAATATTGTTGAAGTTCAGTGAAGATGGTTTTAAAACATAAAGCACAATTCCACTGCAGTCGAACAAGGAATCTGTTATGCTGTAGCTGTAAGCGAGCTCAAATCATGGAGTACAACGCAAGTAACTATAAGATGGGAAGATGTATAAAATAAGGTATCATGATTTCATAGAATCATAACATTGGAATGGCCCATTTAGACCATGAAGGCCAACCCTCTTTAACTTTCAGGAATCCAAATTAAAGCACCCCAGATGGCTGTCTAGCTTCCACTTGAACACTTCCAATAAAGAAGGGGGGTTGGAGACATGTTAGAAAATAGAGAACTGGACACAATGAAAGCAAGCTGCATTAAAACAAATGACAATTTACATTTTATAGTACTGCTTCCTACTTAAAAATTCAAAAGTGGTTTACATTATTTATATAAAATGTTTAAAATGTTGTCTCTCAAATATGTATGGTAAGTAGTATTTTGATACTATTTTAAACCGAGAACAGCCTTAGAATATTCAGAAAGCATGAAGACTAATGGATAATTTGTCCCTCTTTTGGGGGAGATGGGCGGTGGTGAAATTTGATAAATAAAATAAATTAATGTATTGTCGAAGGCTTTCACGGCCGGAGTTCGATGGCTGTTGTGGGTTTTCCGGGGCACAGAGATCGCTTCTGTCTGTGCTCCTGCCCTCTGAAGATGCCGGCCACAGATGCTGGCGAAACGTTAGGAACCACAACTTCCAGAACACGGCCACACAGCCCAGAAGACCCACAACAGCCATAAAATAAATTAAGTTTTCTTCCATACATTAATCCAGGAAATCCAGAGCAGGTCAGTTAGTATCAGAATATTTATTATTTATTATTTGGATTTATCACCGCCCATCTCTACCATGGTAGACTCTAATATATTATGAATGCATTCTGCAAGCATCCCAACTCTATAAACAAGCAGGAAGATCACAATCCAGTGATAAGATCTTATGCTCTGTCCCTGCCATTGCTGCTTAATGAAGATTAAGGGATGTTTTGTAGTTAGTTAGGAAAGTGTTTCTATTCTTAGAGTAGGACTAGATGAAATCTTCCATTGATGCAAACGGTCATATAAATTAAATAAATAATAATAATAATATGATCTGAAGGATGGGTTATGTATGGAGACAGATATATGCTTATTCATTTAGACATGTTCCTTTCCTAGGACAACTCCATTATCCTAAATGGAAGTGTGATGATCAATGTATCCCGACTGCCGAATTCTTCTCACAAGGAACAATTTAACAATGGTGACTGGGAACGTTACAAACTTTGCATGTGTTCTGATGGGACATTATTCCGTGTTCCAGTTAAGAGTCGTAATATGGGTTGTCAAACCTCCATCAACCCGTGTGGTAATACATATTAAAGGCAAAGCTGGGTACTATGGCAAGAAAAGACACTGTTTAAGTTCAAGCCACTGCATGTTTGCAAGGATGTTTTTAGTTATTTGTAGAAATATTAAGTGAAGCACTTCTTACACACAGAACTCTACATGTAGCACCGTTGATTATGCCGATCACGTTTAAGGTACGTTCCTTGCTGCGTAGAACTGCACTTCAGTAAAGCAATTAAACAGACAGATTGCTGCAGAAGTGCTTCAGGGTATTGTTGAATTGAAATTACCAAATAAGCCTGTTTATACTTCAAAAATAATTTGGAAGAATTGTTTTGGACTTTGCCAAAGGCAGCATCCTTCGTTAACACGGCCCCTAGAACTGTTGCCAAAGGCCTGCCGTAACATTAATACATAAATGAGTTTTGCTTCTGGTACTTTTACCTTTGAAAATGTGTACATTTCTCAAATGTTATATTTGGGACTTTATTTGGTCATCATTTCACTACATTCAGGCAGCTTTTTTCTGAAATTTATATGCATTGAATTCCCTGTTCTCATGTTGGCTGGGGAATTCAGGTTGAAGCCCACACATCTTAAAGTTACCAAGGTTGAGAAACATTGCTCTAATGTATGTTGGACTATGTAGACTTAAGAAGTGGGGGGACAGTAGTCATGATGATTATAGAAACACAGAGCCTACATCTGTGCTCAAGTAGCTACAGGTTGTTGGCCTATTTATTCCCTTTTCCTAACAAGTTGAAAAATCAAGTTTTTTCTGAGTAGTACTGCTTTGAATAATTTGGGTTCGGCAAAGCTCATAGTAAGATGATTAGCCTATGCTTCTGCCCAAACAGGCCGTTGGTTCATTTTGGAAAATACCCCAAACAAAACTGAAAATGTTTAAAAGAAGTCTTTCAATGTGTCAATTTGTTAGGTATGGTATTTCAAAATGCTTCTGGCACAGGTCCCATGAAAACTGAGCAAAATTAAAAACAAAAACATTAATTAAGTCTGCCTTGTCAAAGAGCATGCATTACATTGGTTTACTGCAAATGCAGTTCTGCTTCATTGCTAATCAAGGTTGGGCAGTTTGAAAGTATTTTCCATGCTTGCGTTGTGCACTCCTCCACTCAGTCTTTCCATCCTCACCTTCAGTTTCAGAATCAGATATTGTCAGTGGAGTGTCACTAATGAACAATTCGCAGCAAAGCATCATCTGCAGCTTTGACTGTGTGCAAATAGGGACACTACTTGACGTTATCGGATTAGGGCTGATGGAACAATAGCTGTGATTTTGCTTCAGAAGCACAGAATGCCCCTGCTGAAGTGGAGGAAGACGGTATGGCACAGTAGGTGAGCAATTGAGCTGCATCAAGCCGCTGATCTTTCTAAGGGATGTGGAATATTTAAAACTGTCTAGACCAGTGTTTCTCAACCATGGCAACTTGAAGATGTGTAGACTTCAATTCCCAGAATTCCCAGATGAGCATGTTCGCTGGGGAATTTTGGGAGTTGAAGTCCACACATCCTCAAGTTGCCAAGGTTGAGAAACACTGGTCTAGACCAGGGGTCGGCAAACCGCGGCTCGCGAGCCACATGCGGCTCTTTGGCCCCTTGAGTGTGGCTCTTCCCCAGGCAGGCGTGGCGGGGGCAGGCGCGGCAGCGGGCATGGTGTGCGTGGCGGGGGCAGGCGCGGCAGCGGGCATGGTGTGCGTGGCGGGGGCAGGCGCGGCAGCGGGCATGGTGTGCGTGGCGGGGGCAGGCGCGGCAGCGGGCATGGTGTGCGTGGCGGGGGCAGGCGCGGCAGCGGGCCCTAAGTGTGCGCGATTGGCTCCCACCCGCAAACCCCGCCCCCTTCCACGCGATTGGCTCCCGCCCACAAACCTCGCCCCCTTCCACGCGATTGGCTCCCACCCTCAAACCCCGCCCCCTGGCCCTCGAGTGATATTATAAATTTTATAAATGTCAAAATGGCTCCTGGCATAAAAAAGTTTGCCGACCCCTGGTCTAGACCAAAGGTACTGTTGCCTTAAATACAGCAGGACATCTTAACAAGCAGTGGACTTCAAACATTCATATTTATACAAACATTTCTGTAGGAGTCAGACCTCTATTTACTTATATCAAGTTGTACAAACGGTAGAAAAAAAACTGTGGTTTTGTTTAATATTTTTCTTAAATATTGAAGATTCCCTTTCCCCAATTCATTTCTATACAGAGGATACACTGAAAGTCGTTGGTAAGTAATGAATAGTAGATGCTTATGTCTTGGTACTTTTGTTGAAATATTTGAATGGGTCAATTGGAACCGGTTATATCAACATGGAGATAGGATTTTGTGTTTGCTGTCAGAGTCTCCAGCGCCTGAATAGTTTTTAGAGTGAGAAGTTGGTAAGGGTCACTCCATTCAGGAGATTGTGCGCTGCTTGCATAAGGGAAGAGAGGTGATAAATTTAAATGTGATGCAATAAAATAATGCAGCTAGATACCTTGAGTTTTGGAGTTTTAACAGGGAGAATATTCCATTTATAGCCTCCTATATCTTGTACCTTGGGATTAGTCAGTCTTGTGAGCAAAGATGTGCCCAATTCTCAGCTGTGTGGCCTGCTGTTATGGGGCAGGTTTTGCTCTGGATTGAAACCACTTTCAATTTTATTTATTGGGCACCATATCTGCTATGTTCTGCTACTGTGGTTTTATTTAAGACTAGTTTTAACTGTAAGCCACCCTGCTGGCTCTGCTAGAAGAGCTGTATAGAAATTGTAATAGAGTTGTTGATATTGTTATTTTGAAATGCAGGTGTTTCTTTTGAATGATTTCACAGGGTTGATTTTAATTGGAATACTGTTGATCAGTTAGTATGTTCTTGCATGCTGTGTAGGGAAGAGGTAAAAGCCTATATTCCAATGATGTACAAGCACTTGAATCAATGTCCAGTTCTTCTCAATCAGCAGTCCTCATCCATGCCCTAAAAGCCACATGCTGTTTACATATTTCATAATGTTACAGAAATTGGTATGAGAACTGCTAAAAATAAAAAACCCTCACAAAATCAACATAACACCAGAGGTGTTTCTGTTCTATGGTTTGCAATAGTTTTTATCTGTGGAAGAAAAAAAAAAGAGGCTAAAAATAGATGCTAAAAGAAGAAACCCTCTAAACTTGTAAACCTAGTGATCTTTACCACTACTGAAAGATACAGCGTTAAGATAGTGGTTGCAAGAAGTGTTAAGTGCAAGTTTATTGTTCCATGACTAATTCATTTCATAACACATGAAAAAAAATGCATTCAGTGGAGCATTAGATTATGATAAGAATAATACATCTTCTTGACTTGTTATACCATAAGCTTCAGCAGGCCATATGAAAGAAAAAAGAATTGCAATAAGAATTGCAAGGGAACTTTTAGGTTACAAAGTAAGAATGAAGTGACTGGTTTGCTCTGCCAGAGTTTCTAATGTCTAACGTAGGTTTCATAGGCACAATCGGCTGAGTTCCTTAGCAAACCAATGTGCAATATTAATAAAAAGCCCATACATATATTGAAAATGTTCTTAGTAGGGTATAGATCAGAGCTTTCCAAACTGTGTCGCGACACAAAAGTGTGTCGCCACACAGAGTCTGGTGTGTCGCCACACAACCCGGAAGCGCTGATCATCATCAGCGCTTCCGGGTTTTCCCGCGGCGACACACCAATGGCGGTGCGCAAAAACCGAAAGCGGCAGCAGTGCTTCCGGGTTTTTGCGCGCTGCCGCAACGGCGACACTTCCGGGTTTTCCCACGGCGACACACCAACGGCGGTTGGTGTGTCGCCGCGGGAAAACTTTGGAAAGCCCTGGTATAGATACTGTTGCAAAGAGTTTGATGAACTTGATAATAGAACACTGCAATGTTTCAGAATGGCAGGAGTGTAAACACAGCATCTGTCTCAGGCTCATTAAAGCAGCCGTGTCTGTTTCCAGGTTTAGGCAACTGCAGACATTTCTCCCAAAGCTTTCCCACTGCAGCTGAGTGAACTGGGAAACAGATACAGCTGCTTTCACATTCCTGTGAGTTCTATAAGTTCTGAAGTACCTCTTCTAGATTGAATCTGAAGCACTGTACAGCCTTACATGATAAATTCTTCCTCATGCTCTTGGGGGAGGATGGTGGGGCAGGCATTAATAGGAAAAATTTGGGGAATATTGGAATTAAAACTTAACATTACTATAGTTACTGCTACAACTGAATGAGTCACACAATTACCGTTCATTTTAAATCTGATTCATGGAGCTTATTATAGAGTAATATTTTTGTTATTTTGCAACACTATACTGACAGATTAAAATGAGAGTTTATATTCCAGTTAACTTAAAGCTTCTGGTCTTATTATTCAAATCATCCATACGCACACAATAGGTAACAGAACAAAATTCAGAACTTTTTTAGCAATGGATAATGGATAATTAAACTGGATAATCAGCATTTACCAATTTATTTTTACACTGTGGTGCTGTTCTTATTTGACGTTTGCTACTAATAAGTTATATAAAATGGAGTATTTAACTGGTGTTTAACTGTGCTACGATGTGTGTGTTTTAAACCAGGATTTTTAAAGACTGCATATATGCCTTAGATTTCATCATACTACTATGAAGCAGTTTGGATTTCCAAGTGCCAAAGGAAGTTCTCATGTGTATTTGTAAAACTTTCCTTTTGAATAAACAATATAAATTAGTCTGTTCTGTTTTTTAAAACTCAGAATCATACCCAAAGTTGTGGTGGCTCTAAAACCATTCTCTTTTTCAGCTGCCCGATATCCTGTGTAGTAACACTGGTCTGTTATATAGCTGCTGAATTATTACTGAGCATGTATCAGAAGCATTGTGAATATGAAGGAGACCTCTACAACTTGTGATCTTCCAATAAGAACAAATAACATCCTATGGCTACTTTGGGATTGACTAATTCCTGCTCGCTCCCTGGGCAAAAATGGGGTGGCATAGACAGCTGTAGGTACAACTTACATACCTCTGGAGCGGTGTTTTTCAAACTTGACAAGTTTTAAGATGTGTGGATTTCAATTCCTAGAACTGGCTGGAGAATTCTGGGAGTTGAAGTCCACACATATTAAAGTTGCCAAGTTTGAAAAACACTGCTCTAGAATTTTTAATGTTTTTATGATGTTATCAGACTGAATCAGGTTTTTATAAGCAAGATAATGGATTTACACATGACTGCGCTGTACCAGATTCCAAGAAGGTGAAACAACTGCAGTCAGCCAAAGCACACTTCAGGTTTGCAATATGGAAACTAAGACAAAAAGCAGACATTGCCATCAGGTAAAGTTCTATTGTTAGAATTTCTCTTCTCCCCATCATGAATTTAACAAAATTGTATTATATGCCGGTTTCTCAAAAAGTGGTAGGGGGGAAAAAGTTGCCAATACTTGGCAAGTAGGAAGAAAGTTAACTACAGGCATGTGTTTATGTAGTAAAATGTATCTGCAAATTCTCAGCATGAGAGACTGATATGAATTGTTTAAAAAGGAAAGCAGGAAACTATTCACGTTTAATTAAATGCTTTATGTAAATTTATACTATCGCAGATTATAGAACACTTTCACAATTTTGTTTCCATTTACACAAAAGCAAAGAACATTTGGTTTGTTCAAACCAAACATGTTTCAGATGCTTACATTTTCAGTATTCAATTTGAATTTATCTGACCTCACCCCCACCCCCAAAAGAAAATGGTATAAATAATGGTAGGCATTAGAATTGCTAACACCATTTTTGATTCTGAAAGTTAAGAGCATAAAAGACTCATCAGTCTTTGGTACTGGACAATATACTGTCCATTCATGTATGTTTATTCACTTGGTCATTTAAAAAGCTGTCTTTTAAGAATTTTACATTAGAATAATGCACACACATCTTGCTAGCATTTCTGTAGAAAAGATATTTTCAGCATTAACCAATTCAGTGAATGGCCTACCTTCCTTCAACAAAACAAAAAACAAAAACAAGCATACTATTAAAAAAATGCCAAAAATTCAAAATATATGAAAAATGAACAGCTTTGATTGAATCATTTACTCAGACAGCATTACATAAGAGAAAGGTTTTCCACAAAACACTATTTTCCCCAACAGTGACAAGGATCAGTGCCATTCTGAGCAAGACTGGTTGAATAGGTAGGTCAGAATGTCAGAAACTCAAAATACAATTCTAAGCCATATACCAACTGGACCTTTCTCCCATTTCCCTTTGTATATCACAATAGTAGTTAGAATAATGTCCTTAATAATTGTGTTTTAGATGAGCCTGCTTTTACAGCCAAGGCCAATACTCTCTTTTCTACATGATTATCGAGAAGATTATTGAGAACAAAACATGAGACACACAAGTCTCTTGATCAACTATGTAATATTTTGCACATTGCAAACCCCACCAGAATAGAAGCCACAAAGCGGAAGAGGCCTGCCATGACAAAGGAAAATTAGCAGCAGCCTATTCCTTCCGCATCAGTGGAACGATTTGGCTATGTACCTTGAGTCCTGGCACATATTTAATAGTGATTTCTGAACCTGGAATCCATCTATAACCCAATTTCTGCTTCAGTTTTAAATGGAAGACAATACAATTTTGAAGTGTGTCCTCTCTTGCTCTCCACAACTTGATCGGGTGCTTTTTGCTTTGTATACTAATATTCACATGTAAATAGAAAAATCAGTCCCAAGAATTAACTAGTCACAATTTTGTTAACCTTATAATTCTCTTCATAGAAACTAGATCTCATAAAGTTCTTTGGCTGCTATCTTTGTTACTGAAAGTCCTTTTATGTCTCAACAAAATTAGCCTGCAATAAATCCAGCATTTATTTGTATCTTCCCACTTGGGCAGTTCATCAGGTTTTGACTATACTTAATAATAATAATAATGTAGATCATGTACTCAGCTTGTGCAAGAAGATTGCACAAACTGATTATAAATGACATAACAGTCGCCAAAATGATTCACTGGAACATCTGTAAAAATTATGTGCCAGTAATAGAAAATTGGTGGGAACATATAGCTGAAAATGAGGTTAAAACAGTGCTTTCCAAACTCCCGCCGTTGGTGACACACCAACAGCGGGGGCACGCAGGGCGGCGGCCTTGTGTTTTGCGCTAAAACCCAGAAGCGCTGATGGCGCGCCATTGCCGCGCATGCCACCGCGGGGGCGGCGGCGACACACCATCAGCACTTCCAGGTTTTGTCGCGACAGTGTGTCGTGACACAGAGTTTGGAAAGCTATGGGTTAAAATATTGTGGGATTTCTGAATACAAACTGATAAAGTCTTGGTGCATAACACACCAGATTTAACTGTGGTTGAAAAAAGTGTGGATAATTGATGTGGCAATACCAGGGGATAGTAGAATAGAAGACAAAGAATTGGAGAAGATCACAAAGTATCAAGATCTGGAAATCAAAGTAGAAAGGTTATGGCATAAACCAGCTGTGGTGGTCCCAGTGGTTATCGGCACACTGGGTGCCGCACCAAAAGTCCTTGGACGGCACTCAGAAAATCTGCACGTTGACAAAATTCCCATTTGTCAATTACAAAAGGCCTCGCTGCTTGGATCCACACATATACACCATCAATACATTACGACATCCTAGGTTCTTGGGAAGAACTCGATGCAAATGAAGGCCAACACCAGCTAAAGAACGGGCAGCTGTGATTTCACGTTGTTGTGTATATAGTAATAATAATAATAATAAGGTAGGTGAGGGGATATTGGAGGGAGCCCAGGCTGGCTCATGGTGTTACCTGCCTATTCTCAACAGAGATTGGCTGAAGGGAACTGCACAGCCAACTTCAAACTGTACTTTGGAAAAAACAGGCAATAGAAGTGATACCCTGTGAAAGGTCCCTTGGCCTTCCCAGTCTTACTATTGGGCAATAGCTTGTATAGTCCTGCCCCATTCAGTCCCTGCTCACAAGCCGCCTAAAGGTCATGAAGTCATTAAAAAAGAAGAGCTCAGTGCCCACACCTCCTGTTCTGGGCAGAATCACCTTGGCGCATGGACCTCTTTGGATCCCAGTTCTTTATTTTTCTTGTTTGTTTAGAAGTATCCAGTGCTAAAGAGGCTATATGTGTTTAGGCTATACATGTTTTTCCAAATACCTTCAGTGCTTTAAAAATAAAAATAAGTGGTTTCTACCAATTTGTTATTTACGCTTAACTCAGATTCCTAAATTCTGAACATTTGTGCAGCTTTAACTTTCTGTAAAAGAAAAGGTAAGCTAATGTTTTATTGCAAATTCCACAGTGAACTCCTGGTTGATTCAACAAAGACCAGTGGATTTTTGAATGCATTTTCAACAAGTGTAGAGCCCCCTAGCAAATCTTTATAGAAATGTATATTGAACTGCATAAGAAGACTGATGAAAAGGTGACACAGCAAGTTATCTCATTCATCTGCTGTTTTCAACTTTCCAGTCCAAACAGACAAAATGATCCCAAATAAATAGTGATGTTGCTGATTAGAGATGATGTTGCTCCTAATTTTTTTGCCAGGAAATTCAATCCCTGGAATAAATACAGCCATGCTGAGTTTTCAGGCTAAGATTTGATTCCAGTCTCTGAAACACATTCATACATTTAGGCTGAGTTTTGAAATAGACTTCATTCTGTCTTTATCCAGATCATCAAAACACTCGGGGAACAAGAACAACAGTAAAATAAAGGAATATGCCACGTTACAAGTCTAAAACCCTTTTTAATCAGATGTTTAATTAGATCACCTATACCTATTAGCAAACTACAGCATCTGAATATTAGGAAATCAGTATTTCACCAAATGGAAGTTACTATGGCATGTACAACTCTGTTCAAGCTGTAACAATTTTAATAAGAGTTTCAATTTAAAAGGCAGCCAATACTTGCTTATTAAATAGAATTGAAGTTGGGCACTGGCAAAGAAATCATACCGCAAGATTTCCGTTCAAAAACTGGCATCCCAAAACAATTATTGCTAGCTAACCAGCAATAGTCCCACACAAGGCAAGCATCCCACCAATTCCTTTCCCTGAAATGCTATGCCCAAGACCAAGTGAAAATTAAAAATTAAGTTACATGGTTACTTGAATGCAACTAGAAATGCAACAAAATTATTTTTACAATACCTTTCTGCTGAAATCATTCCTAGATGAAGCTTTTTTTTATACACATATACAAAGTTTAGACAGCAATATTCACATTAATCACAGTGAGGATGCTGGTAAATTCACCATTTGTAGTGTAGACAAAATGCAAAGCAGCCTTTGAAGAGAACAATGGTGCACAGCAAGCAAAGCTGGCCTGTTAAACAGCAAACACCAAAAGATCCCTGAAAATGGGATACAGTGCAGGAAAAGCAGCATGCGCTTTATATACAAAGAGCAGTTTATGGCTAATGGTTGACATTAACTGTAGTAACAAAGACTCTTGAGCAGCTGTGCATAGTTAAAATTCCTATGTCATTTGTTTCTCTTTATACCACTCCACAAATTCATCCAGCAACACTGGCCCTTAAAGAAAGGAAAAAAATTTTAAACAATTATATTACCAAAACAGAAAAAGGCACATAGATCACAGATATGATGTGAAATGATTCTTTGTCTTTCCTGACAATACGTACATGCTCCGTCTTCATCATAATTGCTGAGGTCAAGATTAATGGTTCTGCTGAATTCCAGAACATTGCACCATTGGTCCTTGTTGATAACTTTGTACTTAGATTGCTACTTAAAACAAAAATAACAGTTATTCAAAACGCCTTTTGAACAAAGTCGCTGGAACTAAGAATGCAGAAGCTAATTTTGCAAATGTAATAGAAGGTATAGGGACATATAGAAGGTAAAGGGGCGCGATGGCTCAGCTGTTAAGACGCCAGACTTGTCGATCGGAAGGTTGGCGGTTCGAATCCTTAGCCCCACGTGACAGAGTGAGCTCCCGCACTCGCCCCAGCTCTTGCCATCCTAGCAATTCGAAAGCATGCAAATGCAAGCAGATGAATAGGTACCACTTCGGTGGGAAGGTAACAGCGTTCCGCACGTGTCATGTCGGCCACATGACCGCAGAAGCATCTTCGGACAACGCTGGCTCTTCGGCTAAGAAACGGAGATGAGCACCGCCCCCTAGAGTCGGACACGACTGTGCAGGGGAAAACCTTTACCTTTACCTTAATAGAAGGTATAATATTCTGAAATATAAATATTATAGCTGTAATATTTAAGGTGACCAAACACGCCAGGAATTATCTTCCCCCCCAAAACAAGATGAAACCAGCTACTAGAAAGAAAGGCAGCATCAATAATACACTTTTCTGGGATAAATTGCCACAGGAATTTTAAAGAAATCTTTGCCTCTTTCAAAGTTCGCATGCCTGCAAAATACTGTTGCCTGCCTCTTTAGTTTCAGAAATTCAGAAATCACAAATAGACACTTTGGGTGTTAGTAAAACCTCAATATAATGGACCACTTTAGAGGGTGAAGTGTCTGTTAGATGTCCATCACTTACGTCTATGGCATTTGCAAAATTACATAATTGATGTAAAAGACATCACTACAGTAAAAACTCAATTTAACATGCAAACCTCAATTTTACAGACATTAGTCCAAGCAAAAAATAAATATAAATATCTATATTAATTTATATAAATAGAAGTATTTGCATTAATTGTAATTGTAAATATAGTTATTAGGTAGCAACATTTTCAATTAATTCACTGTCAATTCTCAATTTCAACCTTTTATGCCACATTTTTAAAAAAGATTATACATAAAAAGTTATTTTCTACTTGTACCTCTAGGAACTGATGAAATACTGGAAAAAGGGGCCATGTTTTTCCTAAGAGAAGTCCTAACATACACTTGGCAGTATTGATGTCTAGGCTTCGCTGATCCTTTTCCTGTCAGAAGGGGGAAAAAATTACTTGTAATATTGCTAAGAGCCACATCAATTTATTCTTAACAAAGTCTAATCAAACTCTTGCCTTTATTTAGCATTCCCTTGCTTTTTTGTTTTCATTAATGCATGCACAGTCAAGCTACACCTAACTAGAGTTACTGAAGATTTGTTAAAAGGGATGCACGTATTTAATGTTGTTTTCAGTTTGAATAACAACTTCCAACCCCAGGAAGTGACCGATTCACATATTAAGTGACATGTTCATAGCTTCATGAATTATAGCATCCCACTCTGTGATTAGGATAATAAAAAGCAATAGTGACTTTCTGTTGTTGCAATAATCAACTTCAGTGTCAGCCTTACCAGGTGGACCAGACAGGAAACATGACCAGAGGAGCTAATTCTACTTCATTGCAGCGCTACATTAACAGAATCTTGCAAGTCTGAAAGTACAGTTCTCCCGCCATCACCTTTACATCCTGAGAAACTAGGGAGGGTCTCTTCGGAGCCTCTTGCTCTGCCCACTATCCAACAGCCCTCAGGGTTGGAACATTCTATGACATCAACAACATTATTTTAAAAATACAATTTTGGAGGACTCTGGGCCACACCCACGAATTTGGACTGGTACAGATTGTATTTTGCAGTTCATTCCTTTTATTCTCCCATAAGGCTGGGTGTTTCTTTAACTTGGGAGAGGAATTTCCCATCCTATACTCTGCACATCCTGGTGGTCTGCGACAATTTTGAAGAAAAACACTGAAGGCAGATTTGTTGAGGGGCAGGTCAGAAATGGAGGTGGAGCCAATCCCTTGGCTCCTCCTCACAATATGCTTCAACACCGAGCATGTAATGTATTTTGCCCTCCAGGCTAGTAAGGTTAATTTGTTCCCTCAGTTTCAAATCAAGAGTATTTGTTTTAAAGCAAACGATTTAGGAGAGAAAATGAAGCACCCCACATGGCTTTCTCATTTTGGCCCTGATTTCCTGGAAGATTTAACAGAATTTCATGCTACTCACACGTGCGAAGTCAAATGCATATCTGTAAATAAGTTTAAAATTCATAGGCTCGTTTAATAAAGATCTCAAGTAATCCAAAGAATTTCTTAGCTTCTCTGTTGTATCACATCTGTAAAATTAACAATACTCATTGTCATCAATAGTTAAATGTTATGAGACAGATTGCTATAATCACCCCACAATGTTTGTTTTAAACTTCTTTTTAAAATGTGAAAAATATCTTTGCAAAGCAGCTTTCAAGGAATTACAGCGCACAACACCCTTTCTTCACTTAATGTACTCTTAGCATAAGAGAAAAATCCATCTACAACACACATAAAAGGAAGGTCTAGGACAGCCTCATGAGAGAGAGATGTGGGCAGAGGAGATTGCTCCCTCCAGGAGAGGAAGGGCTTCCACCCCCACTACTTGGAGCCCTAGTGGGAGAAGGATTTGTTTATTTATTTTCTATCCCTTTATTATTTTTATAAATAACTCAAGGCGGCAAACATACCTAATATTCCTTCCTCCTCCTATTTTCCCAACAGCAACCCTGTGAGGCGAGTTGGTCTGTGTGTGTGTGACTGGCCCAAGGTCACCCAGCCGGTTTTCATGCCTAAGGCAGGACTAGAACTCTCAAGTCTCCTGGTATGCCATTGGCTCCTTCCTAGGGCTGAGACACAGGGACTGGCCCAAGGTCACCCAGCCGGCTTTCATGCCTAAGGCGGGACTAGAACTCTCAGTCTCCTGGTTTGCCATTGGCTCCTTCCTAGGGCTGAGACACAGGGACTGGCCCAAGGTCACCCAGCCGGCTTTCATGCCTAAGGCGGGACTAGAACTCTCTGTCTCCTGGTTTCTAGCCTGTTGCCTTAACCACTAGACCAAACTGGCTCTCAGGGGAAAGAGTGGTCATGAGTTGAGTTTCTTTGGATGGGTATAAGATCTGGAAGCAGACTGTGTATGACTTAGTGCAACTGAAGTGAGTGGCAAGTGGGCCAGGGGAGGGGCCATGGTGATAGCTGTCCCTGGCTACAACCGGAAGTGCTGCCAAACAGACGGCTGGGGGAGATTGTCTGCATGTTGTGTTGGGCCTGAAGGGCAGGGGATCTCATTGCAGGGTTAGAGTGGAGTCCCCCAGCCTTTTGGTGTCAGGGGACTTTAACCTCCATGACCTGGGGTGCAGAGACAGGGAGTCTGGATAGGCGTAGGAGTTCATTTCCTCCATGGCAATCATGAGATACCAGGAAATCTTGGTCCTTACACAGAGTCACGTGCTAGACCTGGGCTTTATCTTGAAGCAGATATGGCGTGATCTGGAAATTGAGGTCACTGTCATCAGACTTTTGCTATGGTCAGATCACTTTCTGGTCTGCGTGCATTTCATAAGCATGCTGAACCTCCACAGGGGCAACAGACTGATTAAGAATGTCTGTCCCCCTGAACCAGCTGGAGGATGAGGATTCCAGGTACTGTTTTGCAGTGGTTTCACTCCCTCCTAAGCAGGCAGTTTCGGTCATTGTGTGTGGAGGAGTAGTGCTGGAATGGGTGGCTGCTCAAATATACAACACCATAGGGCTTCACCCTCTTCCCCCATGCTATTTAACATCTACATGAAACCACTGAGAAAGCCCATCTCTCAGATTGGCGTGGAGCATTTTCAGTATGCCGGCGATTCTCAAGGCCAGGAATGCTATGGAACTTCAGACCCAGTGCCTGGAGGCAGTGAGGGCCTGGATGGGTCAAAATAAAACGTTTTGTTGGTGACATCTGGCTCTACCCTAGCTCGTTTTAGTTCTTGACAAGGCTGCACTCCCCCTTACGCAATTTGGGAGTTCTTCTGGACTCACCACTCCTGCTGGAGCAGCATGTGAAAGCCATGGCCAGGGGGCCTTTGCCCAGCTTCAGCTGGTGCACCAACTGGGACCCTACCAGGATTGAGAAGCACTGAGTACAGTGACACATGCCCTTGTCACTTCATGTTTAGAGCTATACGTTCTATGCTACGGACATTTCCAGATCCAATTTCAGGGGCTCGGCAACCTGGTAATCTCTTTATGTAGCTGCTCCCATGCTGTGAAACACCTGCCTCCTGAGCTATAAAATGCCACAACTGCCTTGCCCTTTGGAAATTGCTTAAAAACGGGTTGTTCCACCAACGTTTTAGGCCTGATAGTATGCCTGCTGCCTGTTAAGGTGAGCTTTTTAACACTGAATGCTCCTGATTTTACTGAATATATTTATTTTGTTCTTTGTCATCTTCCTCAAGTCTTGTGGAATGGACAGTAGGTAAAACCATATAAAAAATTAACAGATATTCAGAAAAAGATGCTATATGCATCTTTACAAAATTTTTGGACAAGAAAGTACAGGATTTTTACTTTATGTAGACGTGCGAGATCAACTTTGCAAGAGGGCAATAGGTCATTACTGGAGCTACTTCACATCTGATAACAGAAATAATACTTACTGCAGGGATGTCATTCCTTTTAGCCATTCTTGTAATGTAAAATAGCCCATGTTCTGAGCATCCAATTTCCAAGCCAACACAAGCATGGCTACCTGGTTTAACAACAAAAAAACAAAAGATCCCAAAGCTTATATAACAACGGAGAATTTTTATTTCTTGAATGCTTTTCTTAATACATCCAGAGTCTTCAAAGCCTTGTATCATGCCCGTGGCAGGCAACCAAGGATGGGGCAGAAGGGAGACAGAGTTCCATTTCCCTAAGCAATTAGACCTAAAAAAGTGCAGGGGGCATTCCCCGTGTTGTCATTTGGGGAGAAGGGTGGTGGAAAGACAAAAATATTTGAACCACGAAGAGGAAAGATGACTGCCGGAAAATTATCCCTTTTTCCCAGCAAAAACATAAAATATCAAATAGTTTCAATGGGCCACTTTCATATCATGGTTAACCATAAAACAGTCATGGTAAATGCATATAATTTCTGCCCCACATATGCCCAGTGATCCATCTCATTGGTAGGTAAAGAAGTGGACTTCTTGTCATAGCTTGCTAACAGAGCCAATTGTTAAGTATGCCATCCAAATGCAAGTCAACATTGTTTCTGAATGTATTTATTCCTAAACAAACTAAATGGAAAGTACAGGTTCATGGGCTTTAACATGCGTCCTGCATGCATGGATACATGGAACCATTTGCTACAGTTATCCAACTACAAATGGAAGTTGTCTGCTACAGCTGCCTACACGAGGAGTTAGCAGGCATGAGTAGCCATATTTGCCATTAAATCACACAATGGTTAAGTACACTATGCCAGCACAATCAATGTATTAAGTTGCTCATCAGATTCAGGGTGGAGTGAAAGAACAAATAGATCACAAGGTTCTTTTAAAAAAATGGAAATGGGAGAAGCACAAACAGGTTCCCTGCTACCTATAAATGAGCCTGAACGTACATTTTCTGGTTCAACCCCTATGTCCTCACAGAACTTCTCCATTCCTTCAGGACCCACAACATCATCTGTTCCTACAAGTGAATGACAAAGGTTATTTTCTGCTCAAAAGTTACAGTTTCTTGATTATTGAAGTCCAAACTACTGGACTGAACAAATACAGCAGCTCTTACAAGGGTGTGATTGCTTGAACACTGCTTAGGCACAGAGCAGGCAGTGCAAGTCCAAGGATCAAAAACTCCTTTCTCTGTCCCAAACCCCACAAGGTATAGCTGTCACAACATGCAAATGTTCAAAGAGCCCAAATGTGCCTCAAAACAGAATCAAATTTTATTATTTACTTCATTGCAGATTCACATCCACTGCTCCAATTAACCAAAAAGATACTCTTCAAATGTTTAAAATAAAGCACCTCAAAAACAACTTTGAATTTTCATAAATGCACCTAGTAAGTATCTGCAAAACTGCCTATAATTTCAAGTCAAAACTTAAGTTGCACCCATAACGTTTTCATTTTGGAGAAAGGTAAAATTATTTGAAGCCATCCTTATTTAATTAAAAAATCAATATTTTGAATACTTCAAATAGGAACTGATTTTTCCTTCCAAAATCTTATTTAGCAAAATTTAAGAAATGTGCAGATGGGAACACTTGCCTGCATATTCATAGAACCATTCTAAGCATCTCTTACTTGAAAACATATCATCTTCTGACCTTATTCTAGTAGAATCGTATTTTCTGTACATGCTGAAAAAGAGAAAAAGCTTAAGAACATAGGGTTTCAGTTATATAAAACGATATGCCAATACTGATGTATTGCAAGTCTTTGAAGTAACTTCTTGTTCCTAGTCAACCCACTCACTTTCAGAGTTCCGACACTATGAATAATTTTATAACAGCATTTCTGTGAACTTCCAAATTTCTATACTGGAATTTAAAGCACTTTCAAGACAGGCCTTAAACAGAATCGACGACGTGGTCCTGGGAAAAGTTGCGGCTGCTTTATGGAATCAACTGCAACTCTTACAACAGAAGGAACTTTTTTCAGACTTGCACTGAAGCCCAGAAAAAATCAGGCTGCTTTAATGAATAGCAGAGAGGTGCTGTGCTCAACTGAGGTCCAAAGCGCTTCTTCCAAACAGTTTTCAATGTGTGCACGACCCTCCTCTTTCCAGAAGCAGAAACCAAATCTTACTTCACTACACATGAAGGCCCATTACTGTCAGATTTCTGTTTCATAGGGCACTTTATCATTTCCCAACCCAGCATAATCAAAGCTGTGTAAGATCCACAGCCCAAAGTATAAAGTTTACAGAGAAATCTTTCATCCTAAGCAATTTCTTATGGGAGAATAGGTAGCATTGACAGTAACTCTTAAAACAACAAAAGTATATTGTGCCAGGCTTGCAAAGCATAAGAAAGCCTAGTCATTTCATTCCAATAAGCTGGTGATGAGGTTGAAATTTCAACCATCATCTCCTGATTTGCTGCCCTTCCAAACGTCATGTCTCCTAACTGAAAAATCACTGCATAGGAAATATTACATACCCATCGTGTCTACTTTTTTTAGCTGACAGATCATCACCCGCTGCAGGTCGCCTTTTTTTTCTTGGAGGCATCACTTTGCTAAAGCTGTCTGATGAACTGCAAGACCTCAGACTTCCTGTGGAAGAATGTAGAAAAAAGAGACAACAACGAAATAGGTAGGTGTTGTTTAGTTGTCTTATTTCACCAAGTTCTACTTTCTCTCAAGAGTTTGAGGCAGCTTATCAATCAAACGCACACCTTTTAAACCACTGAACAATAAATTGCAATAAAAGTATCAGCAGAAAATTAAAGGTCAAAATGTCACATTAAAACATCAGCAGAGAAAATTCAAATGTGCATTACTCCTAAATCTCTCAAAATAGCTGCAGATGAACAAGCAACAGACTGAAGATTTAAAGAGCATCAAACAAAGCCATTATTATACAAGAACCGATCCTGATAAGGGTGCCAGATGCAGAGTTCTTAAGAAGGCGTGCCGCTACTAAGGAAGTTGATCTCCACATAAGTTCTGCAGGATAAAATTCCCCAGAGAAAGCCTTGCTTTCAAACAGGCAGAGAGATACAGGAGAAGAGAGCCCATATGATAAACCATGAAATCCTGCACCACCCTCTGATCTGTAGCTAGAGAAGCACTTTCAAAACCATCAATGTGTCTTCCATGGGAACTGTCCAGATTATCATCTCATGATTACATTTCATATAAGGTACTTTCACATACAACATCTTACAGCCACCAACATAGATGTTTCTAGGATGTGGTCACTCATGCTTGGATTCTATCTGCTGAGGAAGAATTGCCACAAATAAAACCTAAGCATTCAGAATAAGAGCCAGGTTTAAAAGGGTTCTCCAAGTTTGAAACCGACCCTTAATGAAAAGAGCTATGGGTCATCACATTTCACTCTAAATCAGAAGATGACTCAGAAGCTTAACTGGTCCAGAATGCAGCAGCCGAACTGCTAGCAAGTAGAACCTGCTATTGCAGGATAACACCTATTTTGCAGTCAAAGTATTGGTTATCAGCTATAAATCCTTATATGTCACAGCACCAGGTTACACCTGGGATCGCCTTATCTAAAATTATTCTGCTCACCCTATTAACAGCAATGAAACGGGGCTTGCTCAAGATTTAATCACTGCAAGGAATGAATATGAGCCAGAAGGCAAGTCTTCTCTGTGGTTGCTCCAACACTGAGGAACATGCTGCCCCCCCCCCCCGATATAAACCTTAAAGTCTTTATGCTTAGCATTCCAGAATACCCTGAAAACTTTTTAAGCTGGCATTTGAGTTGATGATGACTCAGTATCCATTCTTTAGTTATATTTATGCTGATTTGAGGGGGCTGAGTTTTCATTCATGGGCTGTTTTAATTGTGAACATCTCAGAGCTGACAGGCAGAATAAAAATGTATATAAATACATCTCAAGCTCACTTAACAGTTTCACATAGATAAGCAATTTTCTCAATAGAGGAAAGCAAGAAGTAGAGTCACTGTTGGGACCGGTGCTTTTTAGCCTGATCATAAATCATTGTGACTTGGGCACAAGCAGTGATCTGGTCAAATTTACAAACCTAAGTATTCAGGGTGGAAAAAACCAAAAGAAGAGCTCCAGAAAGATGTCTTTAAACTGGTAAGTGGACAACCAATTGGCAAATGCAATTCAATTTAAGCAAGTGTGAATTGATGACAATCAGGTAACTCCCCCCCCCCTTCACATATGCATCAATATGTTTGAATTATCTATAAGTAAAGAACTGAAAATAAGCCCTTCGACTATAATTGAAAATAAAATTGCCAATATTGTAATGCCCTTATATAGATGTATAGAGAGCCAGTTTGGTGTAGTGGTTAAGGCACCAGGTTCGAAAGCAGGGAACCATGAGTTCTAATCCTACCTTAGGCACAAAGCTCGCTGGGCAACTTAGGGCCAGTCATATTCTCTCTCAGCCCTAGGAAGAAGGCAATTGCAAACTGCAGGAACAGGAGTTGCCAGGAGCCAACACTGAAGGCATAATATAATAATAATAATATACAGACGTATAGTATGTTAGCATCTGTAATAGTGTGAACAGTTCTGGTCCCCACAGCTGGAAAACTGAAGAGGGCAACAAAAGTTATTAGGAGGCTCATAAAATACCTTTGTGAGCTTAAAACATTTGAACCTCTTTGAAAAAGGCAACTAAAGGTGGCTTGATCAAGATGTGTAAAAATCATGCATGGTACTGAGAAAGTAGACGGAGTTTTTCTTCCCATTTTAAAACATTAAGGCTGGGGATCATCTGCTGAAGTTTTTGCAAGCACCCAGAGGCATCTCACTGGCTATTGTGAAAAACAAAATGATGGAATGGGATGAGCTTTGGCCTAATTTAGTAGGGTAGTTGTTGTGTTAGGTCCTTATGAAAAGCAGGGAGATAAAATTTAACTCGGCAAAGCTGCATAGCATCCATATCATGTACAGAGCAATGGTTTCCCCATCCCAACACATTCCTTTTGAATTTGGAAAAGTAGTATTAAATGTTTGAAGCTGCAAGAGAATTATTTATTTATTTATCGAATTTCGTCATCGCCCATCTCCCTCAAAAGAGGGACTCTGGGCGGTTTACAGTAAAGCTAAAAAGAGATTAAGATACAATAAAAACAAGATATCTTAAATATAAATATAAAATAGCATCCAGGATGGCAATATTAAAAGTTCTGATTTAAATTCATAAGTACACATAAGTAATCAGTTTGGTCTAGTGGTTAAGGCAATGGGCTAGAAACCAGGACACTGAGAGTTCTAGTCCCGCCTTAGGCATGAAAGCTGGCTGGCTGGCTGGCTGACTGACTCTCAGGCCTAGGAAGGAGCCAATAGCAAACCAGGAGACTAAGAGTTCTAGTCCTGCCTTAAGCATGAAAGCCGGCTGGGTGACCTTGGGCCAATCCGTCTCTCAGCCATAGGAAGGAGCCAATGGCAAACCAGGAGACTGAGAGTTCTAGTCCCGCCTTAGGCATGAAAGCCGGCTGGGTGACCTTGGGCCAGTCCCCGTCTCTCAGCCCTAGGAAGGAGCCAATGAGAAACCAGGAGACTGAGAGTTCTAGTCCCGCCTTAGGCATGAAAGCCAGCTGGGTGGCCTTGGGCCAGTCCGTGTCTCTCAGCCCTAGGAAGGAGCCAATGGCAAACCAGGAGACTGAGAGTTCTAGTCCCGCCTTAGGCATGAAAGCCAGCTGGGTGACCTTGGGCCAGTCCCTGTCTCTCAGCCCAGCTCACCTCACAGGGTTGTTGTTGTGGGGAAAATAGGAGGAGGAAGGCGTATTAGGTATGTTCGCCGCCTTGAGTTATTTATAAAAATAATAAAGGCGGGATAGAAAATTAAAAAACAAATAAAAATAAATAAAACAAATAAATAAATATTCATTCTCATTCAGCTGAAGTCATCTATTGGGGTAGTCCAAACTGTTTTCATGACAAATTTGGACCTCAAGCCAGATTTAAATACTGTGAATAGCGATTAGATCAATTTCAGAGCTATTTAGGCCTTCTTGTAGGAATATGTACAGTAATACGTAAACCAAAACATAACTGAAATAAAACATACCAGAATATTGTAAATTGTTACATAGAAAGCCCTTGGAAAATCTAAAAATAATCAACTAACGTAACTTTAAATGTGTTTGAAACCATTTTCAGCCCATGGAAAACCATCCTTAAGCAAGTGTCCAATTAATTCATGGAAAAATCTCATAAATGAACTATAAAATCCAGCATATAAGAACCCTTGTCTGTAACCTATGATATTAGCAGCCGTTGCAGACAGCAAGATCTGAAAATGCCTCTTGAAATATTTCATCTTATCCTACATTTCCCCAAAATATTATTGTATTGGATAAAAATAGTAGTCTGTTCCTTATTCTTGCTGATATCAGATACTCTTTCCTAAATATTCAGGAGGAGAGTCTATTCAGGGAAGTGCATCTACCCAAGAAGGAACAGAACCAATCCTCAGAACAAAATATTTAAAGTCAGTTTGCAAACTGCGGGAAGTTGTATGTATTTTTCAAGATAACCAATATTGTGGCTGCTTCCCATATTACGTATGCCTCCTAGGGTCTATATCTTTCCATTTGAACCTTTAAGAAGTAGATGAATGTGTTTGATATTGTAATATCCACATTAAGTCTAAACACGCATTAAACAGGAACATGAGGTATTGCAACATAAAGGCAACAATCAAAGAGAATATCTGTAGCTCAAGGTTGAACAGACCGGCATCCACGAACACCAACTAGCAGTTAGAAGACACGATGAAAACTCCTTAATCTCCCAACACATGGACAGACTCAACCATACTTTCAACTGGGAAACTGTGAGCATCCTAAACCAAGCCAAATCCAAAAAGGTCAGGGAATTCCTGGAAGCTTGGCACTCAAACAAGTCAGCCATCAACAGGCACATAGAGATAAACAACATTTACATACCATTCAAAAGAGACAACAAGAAAGCTAAGAATGAAACAAAAAGACCAGAACACCTCCTTGCCAGCAATCAACACCCAGATATTCAAAGATTAACACCAGGATTAACACCAGACAAACAATCTAGCAGTACACAATACCCTAATCAAGGAACTATTAACTCAGTCAATAGTCCAAGCAGCAAACAACAGCCCAATCAAGGAACTACCAAGGAGAGAACAACACCCCCACCAACACAAGCAGGGCAGGCCAGTGTGTGTGTGTGTGTGTGTGTGTGTGTGTGTGTGTGTGTGTGTGTGTGTATATATATATATATTCATTCATTCATTCATTCATTCATTCATTCACCAGCATCCCCACCACTCATGCTCTATCCGCTGTCAGGAAGAGACTAGAAGAGGACAGCACCCTTGAAAGGAGAAACCATCTCAACCCTAACCAGATCTGCCATCTTCTGGACCTGTGTCTTAACACCACTTATTTCTCATACAGAGGTGACTTTTACAGACAAAAACACGGCTGTGCCATGGGTTCTCCTGTGTCACCCATTGTGGCCAATTTATACATGGAAGAAGTGGAGAAGAAAGCACTCAACACATTCCAGGGAACGGTGCCCACCCACTGGTTTAGGTATGTGGATGACACCTGGGTCAAAATCAAGGCCCAGGAAGTACAGGCCTTCATGGACCATATAAACACTATAGATGCCAACATTAGCTTCACCAGAGAAGACACCAAGGACAACAGACTGGCATTCCTAGACTGTGAAGTCCTCATTGGGACCGGGGGCAAGCTAGAAATAGGGATCTACAGGAAACCCACACACACAGATCAATATCTGATGTTTGACTCCCACCATCCACTGCAGCACAAACTAGGAGTCATCAGGACATTGTCACACAGAGCAGAAACCATCCCCACCTCCATGGATTCCAAAAAGAATGAAAATCAGCACCTGAGAACAGCTCTGAAGGCCTGTGGATATCCAAATTGGGCCTTCACTAAATCTAAATCTACCAGACCTAAAACAGCGACAGATAGTGCTGAGACTCAGAGTAAACGGAAGAACCTGGTCATTCCTTACATGGCTGGCGTGTCTGAAAAGATAAAACGGATATTTGGCAAACACCACATACCTGTATATTTCAAACCCACCAACACACTGAGACAGAGGCTTGTACACCCCAAAGATCAAATTCCAAAACACAAGAAAAGCAATGTAGTTTATGCAATCCAGTGCAGTGAGGAGTGCTCTGAACTCTACATTGGAGAAACCAAACAACCTATGTACAGGAGGATGGCCCAACACAGGAGAAGTAACACCACAGAACCAGAGTCAGCAGTTTATCTTCATTTAAAGGAAAAAGGACACTCATTTGAGGACATTAATGTTCACATTTTAGACAGAGAAGATAGGTGGTTTGGGAGAGGGGTCAAGGAATCCATTTATGCCAACTTGGAAAATCCTTCCTTGAATAGAGGTGGGGGCCTCAGGCTTGTGCCTGAGGTGGGGGCCTCTTTCCCCTATCTTCCTCCCTGCTTTGTCTTCTGTGCCTAGGAAGATTAAGACCATTTCGCAAGCTCAACAGCAGCATGGTGATCTTAAAGATCCTTCTTTAAATGATAAAGGGACTTAGAAATAACATCTCAAAAAAATAACCATGACCTAGCCCCAGGTGTAAGGTCACACAGCAACATATTTTAGGATTCCCTTACTAACTTTGCTCAGACTGAAGAAGCTCCTTGGATAAGGAGTGAAACGTTTCCACTGAGAAAATAGAAATCCAGTTGACATGATTCAAGCTACAGACAATTCCACCTGGATGACTGAGAACCTTCATAGACACTGTGTATAAACAGTGAGCAAACCCCACTCCCTTCTAGCACTGAAGATGTTGCCTAGTCAGGCAATGAAACGTCTGCAAGAAAACAACCAGGCTCAGAGAGCACCAAGGACTCCAGGCAAGAACACATTTTAGTATTCTACTGTTATAGACTTTTCTACGGTTGCAGACTTTTCCTTATAAAATTGATATGACTCATCTAGCTAAGTTTATCTTCAAATGCAAAATTGATCCTCATGCAAATTAAGGCAAATGAATGAGTAAAATAAGTATTTTTTCATTATCAGAACATCAGAGAAATTCTGTTCTGGTTGCAAATTCTAAAGAACATTTTAAAAAAAACAGCTTCTTCCAAACTTCAGTAAAGTGCAAGTTCGTAAACTCAGCTACCATCTTTCTTGTTTACTTGTTACCCTATGAACACGTCCCCAATGTCCAGCTACCCTAACTTGTGGCTCTGACATACTGCATTTACCAACTTTGTTCCCTTTGTATATATTAATGATCATTATACATATACATTACCTTTTGCCCAAATTAAAGCATATAAATAAAACGCAGTCAACATCCTCTGTCAATAGGCCAATTATGTAGGGTAAAAGGAGTTGTCACTTTAAAAAATATTACCAAATTATAGGTTTGCTACAGAACAAAAAGTTGCAACATCTCAGTGTAGAACCAAGAGCAGCAATAAGTCACACAGTACATTCAGCAGGTATATCGTAAGCAAAGTTCACTGAAAATGAACACATTAAAGATTTCACTACATACTACAATTCTGTATACAGAAATCAAACATTATCCTTAACATTATCTAAAAACAAATCACATTATAAAAACAAATCATCATTAAACTATAATGGGGGTTGTTTGGATTTTTTCTTAGCACATTTTGTGAACTCAGTTACAATAGTTTGTGAACTGGTGGTTATGATTTACCATGTTGTGTGAACTCAGCCAACTCTGATTTATTCACTGAAGATAATTAAACAAACCATGGTTAATCAAATGTTTTAACCCATCCTACAGCAGTTCCGCGTGCGTCATGCCGGCCACATGACCGCGGAAGCGTCTTCGGACAGCACTGGCTCTTCGGCTAACAAACGGAGATGAGCACCGGCCCCTAGAGTCGGACACGACTGTGTGGGGGAACCTTTACCTTTACTTATAGCAGTCTACTGTTTTAACTGAACATTTACTAGACATAAAGAGTAATTGATATAACAATATTAAATATTTGAATACGCATTATCACACCTTTAAAAACAAAGTGTCACACCATTTTATAAATCCTGGGAAGGATCCCTCCTCCATTTTTGGTAGAAATTAACACTAAAGCATGACACAAATTTGTCTAACAAATGGAAATTGAATAAGGTTTTCTTTTCATCCAACATTCTTAAAAATTCTATAATGCATATAAACTTAAGAACTCTACCTGTTTGGCGATCGTCTTGACTAGTGTCTTCTGTCAAATTCTGAAAAATATTTAAATTAATTAACTGGGAGTTTGGATATTGCTTTGTAGTTTCAAATATTGACAGCTATCCTATTCTGGCCTACCACTTTCCCTCAGTTCTGATCCACCAGATTTAAATGTCAGAGACTGTGCAGACATTTATAACTGACTTCCATATCTGAGGGAAAGCATGTGAACTTTTCTGCTTTAAGTTACTCTGGCTGCAAATGTTAATTATTAAGTGTTTTACAGTCAAAATTATCATCAATATTCTTATTTTGTTATTTCCCTTTAATGACTACAAAATGTATGGGTTCAATGAAGTTCCAGATTTCATCTCAGCTTCTAAGAATTTCAAATAACCTATCCCTACATACAAGCAAACAATGAGTAAGATTCATTACAGCCTGATTTTTCCCCAAAGTCAGCAAGATAAATTCAGCCTGTATGTAATGGATATTAACAATGGGATTAAATATTCCTTTGGACTGAAACAATTCAGGAATTGCGTATAAAAGGTCTACACTTGGAGCAGACACAAGCAACCAAGTACCCTCCAGATGTTTTGGACTACAAAATATCAAATAAAGGAAGGTACACAACAACCCCAAGCATGTGGTACAAGCCTATTTTAGAACAACTGACTGAAAAGATGGAGTTAAAATCTCTGCACTGTAAGTTATGAGATTCACCAAGTACACAAAGGCAATGTTGGAGTTTTGCTTCCCTTAGAGACCTGTGTGCATGACTTTCCTTTACTGAACCATTTCTTTGTGATAACAAACCATCTTTGTCTTCAAAGCCACCCCTCCTCAGTTCACCCATTGGAAGACAGAGGGAGTGTGCCCCAGGAGAGTATTACCATTACAAGGAGGCATGTGGAAAAAGATTGCTGATGCTGGTAGCAGGATTAGCCAAAGAGCAGGATGTGAGAAAGGCAGCTTCACTGCTCTTCATCTGTGAGACTGTGGCAAAAATCAATAGCTTGCTAATTCGTAGTTCTTTCTTCTTGTAAACATTTCAACAATTGCCATGCCATCATGATAGACAAGCTTCCTCATGCTTCCAGAAGGAACAGGGCAGAGAAGTAGCTTGAGATGTGTTTTAATGTCTTATCCATGGTCTACTCCAGTGTTTCTCAACCTCAGCAACTTTAAGACGTGTGGACTTCAACTGGCTGGGGAATTCTGGGAGTTGAAGTCCACACGTCTTAAAGTTGCTGAGGCTGAAAAACACTAGTCTACTCATTATACACTTATTTTGAAAAGGACAAGCAGCTCTGAATAATCTAATTAGGGTGCTTATGGTCAGAGATACAAATGATTTATCACATTAAGGCACACAAACATTTACATATCTAAATAATATAACTGTTCCCATTATACCTAAAAAAACCAAAGTATTAAAACCTACTAAGCAGAACTTTGGGACCCATTTCATAATCAGTACTAAGAACTTTGGCTTTGGCTTCATTTTTTAATGATAATACTACAGCACACTAATTATACTAACTAATATAATAACCTACAAGTAGATAGGGTTATGTATGGTGGGTTATGTATGGTAGTAGGAATAACAAAATAGAAATTCTAACAAAAGTAGAATCAGATAGGAAATTTTTGTATATGGAAGAATATGTGAACATACAAGTTATACATATAAAGTATGAACATTAATCTAAAGACGAATACTGAAGAAAAGGATTAGCACTAATGAAAGTATACTCAGCTGAATTTACACAGGTCTTCATTGCTGATTTCAAAGTAATAAAAGAATAATACTTAAACATACATTTAACATTAAATAACCATAATTTTTCAAAAATGCAAGTAATTACCAGCCTATTAAGAGTATGATAAATCTTGTGAATATTTGCCAGTGTTGATAGATGAGAGTTCAGCTGAAAATCTAGAAATGAAAAAAAAAATGACATAAAGTTTACATTAAGCCATTATTCACCAAACACCTTTAAAATTATAACAGGTTGAGATAAAAATTAATATTGGAAACCTAATAAGTTAGGACTCTTTTTAGTCCTAATTTAGTTTTAACTTAGCCTTTCTTCTCTCATAGAACAGAGTATGTAATGTGTGGCTTTTTAGAGCTTCTTCATTCACTGAAATGTCATCTGGAGCCCAAATGATACTTCAGTCACATAATGCAACTTGAACAATATGACAATACATATATCATTCATTGCACTTTCAGTTATTGGATCTGATTTTGGCTAACTTCTCCAAACCACATACTGTAATTATTTACAGCAGAGGCACAATTGTGTACACCCTTGCCAGCACCCCCAGAACATCCTCCAGGTGGCCCCAAACAGTGGGGCTTTCTTTTGCAATGTTTGGCATGGGGTGGGGTGGGATTTAGAAGCATAGACCAGTTTGGCCTAGTGGTTAAGGTGCTGGGCTAGAAACCAGGAGTCTGTGAGTTCTAGTCCCGCCTTAGGAATGAAAGCCGGCTGGGTGACCTTGGGCCAATCCCTGTCCCTCAGCCCTAGGAAGGAGCCAATGGCAAACCAGGAGCCTGAGAGTTCTAGTCCCACCTTAGGCATGAAAGCCGGCTGGGTGACCTTGGGCCAGTCACATTGTCTTTCAGCCCAACTCACCTCACAGGGTTGTTGCTGTGGGGAAAATAGGAGGAGGAAGGAATATTAGGTTATGTTCGCCGCCTTGAGTTATTTATAAAAAAAATTAAAAAGGGATGGATGGATGGATGGATGGATGGATGGATGGATGGATGGATGGATGGATGGATGGATGGATAGATAGATAGATAGATAGATAGATAGATAGATAGATAGATAGATAAATGGGTACCTTAAACATTGCAGATGCTTAAGATGCCCATTTCAGCCTTAAAACCCTTGAACCAATCTGCCCCCCTGGGCCCAGCCGCACCTATTTCTGCAGTGTTGCTGGCAACAAAAAGCTTGGCTTACAGTAAGGAAAATATAAAAATCACAAGCTTACTGACAGAAATAGTTAGAGATATGTAAGGTATCTGGACAGCTAATACAAACATATTTTAAACACAGTCCTTCTAGAAGAACAAACAATCTGAAAGAGGCCAGACCTTTCTTCAACATATGAATTTCAAAAGGGCAACTTTTACATAGCGATGAGGACATTCCGGTAGGGAAACAAGTCTATTCCCCAGTTTGCTTTATCACTGACTTGAACTTGCTAACCTTGAACAAAGGAATTACAAAGCCCAGTTTTAGGGCAAAGGAGGTAAACAGCATGGCTGGACAGTATTTTACATGGATGAAACAGAAATCAAAGTTTCTTATCACTCTACATGTGTTAATCAGTCCACCAATGTAAAAATATCTGTGTCTCACACAGCCATTTACAAGATAGCTGTTGTTATAAAAGCAGAACTGTCATTGAATATATCAGAGATAGGAAACCTTTCTGGGGCAGGACCACATTTGACATTTTGAGAGCATCTGGTGGTCACATTCGCAAAATGGCTATAAGGGGATACATGCCTATTCACAAAATGGCTGCATGGCAGACAAGGATGCTCAAAAAGCAGTAGAACATTAGCTATTCCCCCTTTGCCAGGTAAGAAGAAAGCAAAGGGTAGTCCCCATGCATACACAGACAAACGCAGTCCCCTTCAAAACAGTTTGCAACACTGGCAAAAGATATGGCTGCTTTAACAATCTGAAGAACGGTGCTTTGCTTGCACTGTGTATTGCAAAGCGCCTCTTTTGAACATTTTGCACAGCCATATTCTCTACTGTACAAGTGGAAATTTTGCAAGGCCCAAAGGTATACTTGCAAATCACTATGATGCTGTAGGCTGTTGCCTTGCTTCACGGCATGGCAACTTCTCATGGGTTTATTTTATACAAAGAATCCTTAAGAAAAAGTGATGGGACAGGAAAAGGATATCTGGGGGTATACTAGTTTCAATGAACACCACAACTCCCCTTCTGATGCCGTCATTTACTCTTCCACCACTCCTAATGTAGGTATCTCTATATTCCTATCTCAAAAAAACAATCCGAAATCTACTACAGCAGGGCTTTCCAAACTTTTGCTGTTGGCGCGCTTTTGGGTTTTTGCGCGCCGTGGCATCAGCGGTGTCCTAGTGTGTCGTGCGACAACCCGGAAGCACTGATGGCCCACTACCGCACGCACCGGCGCACCACCAGCGCTTCCTGGTTGTCGAGTGACATACTTGGGGCCCCCAGGCGACACAGTACTATGTCGCGACACACAGTTTGGAAAGCCCTGTACTACAGTGTACTATAGTCCAAAGTTACACCATAATAAAATTATTAATATTATCATCAAATAACCAGACCAGAACAGCGCTAATGCTAAAAGAAACCAAATGGATATATCCCACTAATTTCTAAAGGGAAACTCACCTATGCAATATTTCAAGCTAGTTAAGAGACAACCAGCAGTAAAGCCTGCATAAAGTCACAACCTCCAACACAGACCAAGACTTTCATAGCAACTACCAGAACAACTCACTTAATGCTGGCAATATTAAGATCCAACTTGTACAAGGCAAGCAGAACTGTAATATTATTAATTCCAATTGCATTGGAATAGTTTATTACTGACAGAGATTTATTCTATAACTGATATCATGTCCCTAAAATTATGAGGCAAACCATGTAATGGTTTCAGCAGAAACAGTACAAGGAATTATACAGCTAGCAGGGAAGGTTTTCTTGATAGACCAGGGCTGAAGCATCCTCCAGTAACAACACACGATTGTGTGTTACTTTAAGGTAGCTTTTGGTAAGAGCAGGTCACTTACCCCCAATAAAATCCATTGCATTATCCTGTAAGGGGATATTCTGATTAGCTTTCTTCAGCCCTCAAAACATACAAAATGAAGAATGTAATGTGAACTTTTCCATCTTCAATAGTATACAATTACTGTTCTGCAAAAAAAATTATTTGGAATAAAAAAATCTTTCTGTATGCACATTTGAATCCAACACTACCATAGCTACTCTAAACGTATAGGCTAGTTAGAACTGAAGTAGAGTGGTGAAATTATTGCTGATGTCATAAAGAGAAAGTGCCATAAGATTCTGACCTGATTTGACCTGCAGAAGCAGTTGTGTCTTGAGCCTGGAAGCTCTTGAGCCAAGTATGGCCTTGGGAGGAAAAGGGATTGTTGATACATCCTTAACATTAAAAGCAACATTAATACATTTGGAGTAATTCCCTGAATCAAAGAAACAACATAGTTCCAAAAATCATTTCTAAGTTCAGTTTAATCATTTTCAAAAAGAGCCTTAATCCCCACATGGTCTCCTCTAAATGGCTAGTTCTGCCTCGAAGAGATTTCTCCAGCAAAGCAAAACATGGCCTGATCATACAGAGTAAGTGGGGGGGGGGGGAGTACAAAAAAAAGGTTAATGTGAGTAATTAGTATGGAATCTAAACCTAAATACTAATTGCCAGTAAGCAGTAGGAAAAATAGCCAAACCAGTTCAAAGAAAAACATCCAAGCCCGGCTACATTTTGCAAAAACCTACATCAAGTCTGACAAAAGCATGTGGGAAAATGTGTTATGGTCCAATGAGACCAAGGTTGAACTTTTTGGCCATAATTCCAAAAGTATGTTTGGCGCAAAAACAACAATGCGCATCACCAAAAGTGCACCATACCCACAGTGAAGCATGGTGGTGGCAGCATTATGCTTTGGGGCTGCTTTTCTTCAGCTGGAACTGGGGCTTTAGTCAAGGTGGAGGGAATTATGAACCGTTCCAAACATCAGTCAATTTTGGCACAAAACCTTCAGGCCTCTGCTAAAATGCTGAAGAGGAATTTCACCTTTCAACACAACAACGTCCCAAAGCATACCTCCAAACCATAGCTTTCCAAACTGTGTCTCGTGACACTTGTGTGTGTTGCAACACAACCCGGAAGTGGACGTGCATGGCGGTGGCGTGCATGGCGGCGGCGGCGTGCCATCAGCGCTTCGTTTTAGCAGAAAACATGAGGCCGCCGCCGCCACACACCCCTGCACCGCGCGCCCCCGCCACTGCTGGTGTGTTGCCAACGGCGGCAGTTTGGAAAGCACTGCTCCAAATCAACAAAAGAATGGCTTCACCAGAAGAAGATCAAAGTTTTGGAATGGCCCAGCCAGAGCCCGGACCTGAATCCAATTGAAAATCTGTGGGGTGACCTGTAGAGGGCTGTGCACAGGAGATGCCCTCGCAATCTGACAGATTTGGAGCGCTTCTGCAAGGAAGAGTGGGCAAAGATTCCCAAGGCAAGATGTGCCATGCTGATAGACTCCTACCCCAAAAGACTGAATGCTGTCATAAAATCAAAAGGTGCTTCAACGAAGTATTAGTTTAAGGGTGTGCACACTTATGCAACCACATTATTCTAGTTTTTTATTTTTATTTTTTCTCCCTAAAAGATTTCAGTTTGTTTTTCAATTGAATTGTACAGCTTGTATGTTATAGTAAAGGTGGAAAAAAATCTGAAGGTCTGATTTTTTTACATCTCAAAAACCTGGCATTTTAACAGGGGTGTGTAGACTTTTTATATCCACTGTATCTCCTTCAAACCGAGCTTGACCCTGATGATTCATGGATTTGTTCATGACATTTTCGTGGCAACACTACAAAAATGGTTTGCCATTGTCTTCCTCCAGCCAACAGCGCTGAAATTCCAGTCTCCCATCTAAGTTTGAACCAGAAAAGACGTTGCTTAGCTTCCAAGCTCAGACAAAGTCAATCATGTATATCACAAAGGCACAAAAATAAAACTTTCAGTTGAGCTGGTGGCTGCATGGATATATCTGTGTAATTTCCTGATAGTATTATGGAAGTGATGTTCCATTGCCTTCTTCTAGGGTGCTTTTTCCCAACTTCCAAGTGTAACCTTCAGCTCTGGTGTTGTCTGGAGGTCTCTTATCCAAATACTAACAAGGCCAAACCATGATTAGTTTCTGAGCCCACAGGATCAACCAAGTCCTGCTATCTGCTGAGACTCAAAAAGCCTTATCTCCACTTATTAATTTAATTTTTAATACATTTATGTCCTGCTGCTCCAGTACAAGTGGTGTTCAAGATGTTACCATTAAAACACTATAACATTACAATAAAATAACATTAAAATACAAGAGCAACGTAATGAAATAGCAAATAGGCTCAAAAGATATCAGTAAATTAATGTTAAAAGTATTAATTTAAAACCTATTTTCAGCAAAATTGAAAGGCTAAAAGCTTGCCGTAATAAGCTGAAAGTTTGCAAAATGAGCTAACCTGGCATCCTACGCCAAGCAGTTTGAGCGCCTCAGAATAGCCACCAAGGCCTCTCACATGTTCCATCCAAACGTAATTTCGATGATGGTGTTTAAGAAAGGCAGATCTTTACACTGAGACTAGCCGTTATGAGAGGTAGTAAAGGTAAAGGTTCCCCCCGCACATTTGTGCAGTCGTGTCCGACTCTAGGGGCCGGTGCTCATCTCCGTTTGTTAGCCAAAGAGCCAGCGTTGTCCAAGGACGCTTCCATGGTCATGTGGCCGGCAAGACGCATGAGGAACGCTGTTACCTACCCACCGAAGTGGTACCTATTCAACTACTTGCATTTGCATGCTTTCAAATTGCTAGGTTGGCAAGAGCTGGAGCTAGTGCAGGAGCTCACTCCGCACGCAGGACTAGGGATTCGAACCTCCGAACTTGCGATCTTCCGATCGACAAGCCTGGCGTCTTACCCGCTGAGCCACCACGCCCCTTATGAGAGGTAGACTTCTTTTAAATAATCAGTTCCCAACTTTTATAGGTCATATATAGCACATGAAATGACTAGTGTAAATTATCATGAAGTCATTGCCACTGTGTTATCATTTTAGATCAGGCTTGTTATAGCCACTTAACTATTCATATATATGCTAAGTCTCCAGATAACCAGGGAGTGATTTTTGGGGGAAACTAGTTCTTTGCAGTACATTTTCAGTGTTATATATAGGCCAACAATAAGTTTAAGCCACTAATATTGTTCCTTCGATTAAACAATGTCATCTATCAGGACCCTGGAAGTGGGCCTTCTCTATAGCAGCGCCTGCCCTCTGAAACGAGGTTCCCCTCGAAATCTGGATGGCGCCCACTCTGCTGTTTAGAAGAGCTGTGAAGACCTGGCTCTTCACCCAGGCCTTTGGCAAGCGGGTGAGACCTCTCACTTCATCACACTTGCCATCTTTGATCTTCATCTTTTTTGTTTTATTGATTTTATTGTAATTTCTTTGTTCAAATGTTGTGAGCCACCCAGAGCTGCTGAGAGTCAGGCAGCATACAAGTTTAATAAAGTATTATTATTATTAGCTACAGACACCTGACTTTAAGTGTTCTGCCTTTCATCTTCTTTACTGCAGATCTCTGTATCATCAAATACCTCAGGAAGGTGATACTGGGGAAAGGCGTGGGAAACTACACTGGAAGGAAATCGTTTTTATAAAAGCTGCCCAATTTTTCACAATTTCTAATCACTTTCCATTTCCCTAAACCAGTGCTTTCCAAACTGCCGCCGTTGGCGACACACCAACGGCGGCGCGCACGGCGGCCTCGTGTTTTCTGATGAAACGCAGAAGCACTGATGGCGCGCCGCTGCTGTTGTTGCCGCTGTGCACGTCCACTTCCGGGTTGTGTCACGACATACAGTTTGGAAAGCTATGCGCTAAACCATGTTTTTCTTTCTTAGGTAGTTTCTGCTCTCAGAAGGTTTGTGTAGAGAAAGAGGCAGCAAAAATCTATTGCAGAAGTGCAGATAGGTCTACAACCTATCTCTTTTTAAAACGAAGCACAACAAATTAAATTAGTTTAAAGAATATTTAAATGTGTGTTAAAATGGTATCTCAAATTAAAGACCAACAGGGCAAAACAGAGTACTTTACTTCTAGTCATACTCAAGTTCAATATTTATTTCTTAAACATGCTAAAGTGTGATTTTACATGTTATTATGATAATGCATTTCTATACAGTACATGCCTACTCCGAAGAAAATGCCATAGAGCAACAGACTTACTTCCAGTCTATCCTTGAAATTCAGTAGGGGTTACCCCTTCATAAAACCTGTAAGGCTGCAGCTTGAATTCTTAAGAGAATTTATTTGGAAGTAATCTCTATTTTTTAGTGAGCCTTAATTCCAAGTGAGTATTACTAAATTCTAATCTTGCAACATAGCTACATAACTATTAGCACTTTCCTCTCAATTTCCAAGCATTCAAGGCATTCAGCAATAATCTGTTCAAGAGACCCGATCAGAAGAACCTCAGATGTCCTACTGCACTTGTAAACGTTTGTTGTTCAACTGTTCATTGGATACCAGCTAAATTAGCTTACTGCTACTTATTGTTGGAAGTTTTGAGGGCATGGGTCTAGCTTATTAGAAAAGAAAACCAAAGAAATTTGATATAAATCTACTATGTATTAAAAGCACTGAATAGATGGGTCGATAATTTTATTTGATAGCAATACATTACCTTAAATACACAGACTAAGTTTTAGGAGCTACTTCTTTGGATAGATAAAAGTTCTCTGTCTACAGAGGGTAACTAAATCAAATATATTTGCAGCTGTCTATCTGTATAGGACATTCTTCCAAGTTCTTTCGTCACTCCAAACTTTTTTTTAAAGGTTATGAATGCAAAATATTCATAAAAATAAACTGTGAAGAGTGACCAATTTCATGAAGGGGCAAAATAATGCTATTTCTGAACAAATATTAGGGAGATTTTGTAAAACCAGGTTGAATATTTTATTACTTCTTTCTATGGGAGCCACCAAGTTGGCTAGCTTAATTGCAGTCTTACCTTTAAAGTATCTAGCACAGACTGAGTTTTCAGCACAGAACAAATTAAAGAGAATTGTTAATTTCATATATACTGAAAAAAACATTATGGGCTAGAGTGTGGATTATCCATTACTTGCTGTAATACCAAAGAAAAATATTTATGTCTTGTACTCTGCATGGACAAGGGTGATGCAAATAACACAGCCTTGTGTTTAAAAACTCACTGGTCACCATAGACAAGAAATTCCATGCAGGTGACTAAACAGGCCAGAGAGAAACAGAGTGGCAGAGAAGGGACAGATCACTCTGCTCCTCTCTGGCCTGTTCCTCACTGTTTGATGGAAGGTTCTTGTTTTTACTAACCTTTTACAAACCGTTAGCAGCTTGTTTGTCTATCCTAGCTAGAGAGAAACCCTTTCCTCTATGGCTACCATGCAAATATAGGCAAGCCTCTTTACAAAACAGAGAATGTAAGTTCTCCATTTACAAACCCTGGAAAATCAGGAATATTAAAAAAAAAAAAAAAAAAAACCAAATACTGACCTAGAGAAACTTACCCAAATACTAGAATGGCCCTGATCAGAGAACAATCCAATAGGAGTTCTCTTTTGGAATGGCTACCCAGCAACAAGTTAAATTGCACACAACTTTCAAGTAAGTTTACCCTGAAATAAATTACAGGCTTTTGTTGACTTGAAAACAAGATATTGAGGGGCAAGGAAAGAATGCCCCCCCCTTTTTTTAGTCAATGTCAATCAAGCCAAAGGGAACTTTGTCCAGCGCAGACCAAACCCTAGAAAATGTCCAGCCTTAAACGAGTTAAGGAGCCAAAGAGCAGAGGAAAACACGTTAGGGGACCTCCTCCGCTGCTCCCTTCCCCTCTCAAAGAGGAAAAAAAAGGTACCCCCACTCCCATGCAGCTGCCCCTGATGCCTTCAATGGGACCCACTGCAGAGACCCCCCCCCCTACCTGCTCCTTCCCCCAGAGAGGCGATGCATGCCTGGGTTCCGGGCTCCAGTTGCACCCCTGACCCAAAGAGGGGCGAATGGTGGAGGAGAAAGGAGGGGGTGTGTGGGGAGAGGCAGACAGCTGGCCGCGGGATGCACTCTGGGAATTGTAGTGCGCGGGCCAGGCCGGGCCGCGCAGCCACCGCGGACCGGAACTCCAACTCCCACCATGCAATGAGGGAGAGAAGGCGAGCGGGGTGTTCCTTTCTCCCCCTCACCGGCGGCCCTGGATCCCTGCCCCGCTCGCCTCTCGCCGACTCAGCCTGACCGCCGCTGAGAAGGGCAGGGAGACTCTCTGCCCGCCCAGCACGGAGGGGCCGCCGCAGCCGGAAGCATCCCCGGTCGAACTGCGTCACAGGCAGCCTTCCCCTTCAACGCATCCCCGAACTCCCCGCCGGCACCAGTGGCTTTCTCCCCTCGCCCATCTCTCGCTCCGCTGCCCTCCAGCGAAGACAAACGCCGACTCGCGCGCGCGCGCGCCCGGCGACCCACTTACTGACAGCCGCGGCATCCGAGTGCATTTTCGGGCAGCGGCCGTAGCGCGTGTGCGCACCCACACACCCTGCCCCGCGCGGGCGCTCCAACCGGCTGCCTCACGATTCCGTTCGTGTCTTCCCAAGGCAAAGGCCCGCCCTTTCGCCCCGCCCCCCGCGAACCGCCATTGGACACCGCTCCGTCGCCCCGCCTCTTTCGCTACCGCCGTCCCGACGGGATTCTTCGCCTGCCACTCCTCCCGTCGCTCGGCTCGCCCACCGCGGGATCTCGCGCCTCCCGATTGGCCGAACGGAGCCAGCCGCGTGCTTCGACCCCGGGGTTCCGCCGCACCCATTGGGCGACCGCCTCCGCCAATCAGCGCAGCAAGCGCGTGCAAAAGGGGAACTGTAGCACGAAGAGGGAGCTCGGCTTTTATTGGACAGGGTGGAATGGAGGCCACGCCCAATCTGTGAATTTGATTGGCGAAAGGGAATGACCATTGATGGAATTAAGAGGACTCGTAAAACTTAGATGGAGGGTCGTGCGCATTTTATTTATTTATTTAATTTTTATCCCGCCTTTATTATTTTTGTAAATAACTTAAGGTGGCCAAGATACCTAATACTCATTCCTCCTATTTTCCCCATAACAACAACCCTGTGAGGTGGGTTGGGCTGAGAGTGACTGGCCCAAGGTCACCCAGCCGGCTTTCATGCCTCAGGCGGGACTAGAACTCACAAACTCCTGGTTTCTAGCCCAGCACCTTAACCACTACACCAAACTGGGTAGTTTAGGAATTTTAAAAAATATATGAAAGACAACGAAAAACCAATTTGGTACTCCTGAAAATAACTCCATGGCCCTGTCCACCTAACTCCCCAGCAGCCAAACAAAACCATTTCATTGCTTATTCCTGTCATGAATTTTCAGGGCACGTTTTGAAGGATGTGTGATGTCAGCATCTAGTGTTTGAAGAAGAGCTTCCAAAATTTGCATTAAACAGGCATATGTGTGGCATTACTTGCATGATGTGAGGTTTTTTTTCATCAGAAGTGTAGTGCATTATTCCTTTGTTTTGTTGTTTATTCGTTCAGTCGCTTCCGACTCTTCGTGACTTCATGGACCAGCCCACGCCAGAGCTTCCTGTCAGCCGTCGCCATCCCCAGCTCCCCCATGGTTGAGTCTGTCACCTCCAGAATTTCATCCATCCATCTTGCCCTTGGCCGGCCCCTCTTCCTTTTGCCTTCCACCTTCCCTAGCATCAGCATCTTCTCCAGGGTATCCTGTCTTCTCATTATGTGGCCAAAGTACTTCAGTTTTGCCTTTAATATCATTCCCTCAAGTGAGCAGTCTGGCTTTATTTCCTGGAGTATGGACTGGTTTGATCTTCTTGCAGTCCAAGGCACTCTCAGAATTTTCCTCCAACACCGCAGTTCAAAAGCATTATTCCTGTCATTGGTTAAATGTTAAAATTCTAAGAACTTGATAGAGTACATGGAAAGACGCCGGAAGAAAGGAGATAACAGATATCATAGCTGAATGTTAAGTATTCATAATGTGTGTCCTGTAGATGGCACTCAGGGTGTGAACAACCAATCTTTGGCCTGAAGCTGAACACTGGATCAGAGAGACAATTGGACATATGGGGGGGGGGGGGGGCTTGGCAAGAAATTGTGTGTTATGAAACTTGCAATAAGATTTGCATAGGAGCCCAACTTTCCATGGCTAAACATGCAGATAATAGACAGAATTTAATCTGGACACAAAACAGGTAATTGTGATGTATACACAAAGCAAGATTATTTATTATCTCTGGTAACCTAACTGCAGGTTTCTTCTAGTATTTAAAAGTGTGTTTTGGGTGCATGTTTGAAGTCCTAAAAGATATGTAATTGGGCTTAGTTAAAAGTCATTTGCAGAAACTACATTAGCTTTGCTTTATAATATATTAGGGTGGGTTGCAAAAGGGTTCTTTGGCTTCCTCCTCCTGCTGCCTTCCAGGTGTATTAGATTTCAAGTCCTGCAATTTTTCAGCCAGTATGGCATTTGGCCGTGGGGAATGGGCAAAAGGGTTGCAATTCAAGACATCTGTAGAATGTCAGGTTGGGAAAATAAATAGTTATTGCAGCATAATCATTTGTGGTAATATGTGATATCCTAAGCCAGGGCTGCAACTAGGGGGGGGCAAGCGGGGCATGTGCCCCGGGCGCCGCGCTGGGGGGTGCGCCAAAATGACGTCCGGGGGGCGCCAAAATGACAAAATAACCCATGGGGGGGCGCGGAATCCATGTTTGCCCTGGGTGACACAGACCCTAGTTCCATCCCTGTGCTAAGCTAAAAAAAATGTGTTTAGATATGTGTACATAATGTATAAATGAAATAGGTTTATAAACAGCACCAGTATGCAAATACCATAAGGAAGGATGAGTGAAAGAAGATAGATGCTTTTGAACTGTGGTATTGGAGGAAAATTCTGAGAGTGCCTTGGACTGCAAGAAGATCAAACCAGTCCATACTCCAGGAAATAAAGCCAGACTGCTCACTTGAGGGAATGATATTAAAGGCAAAACTGAAGTACTTTGGCCACGTAATGAGAAGACAGGATACCCTGGAGAAGATGCTGATGCTAGGGAAAGTGGAAGGCAAAAGGAAGAGGGGCCGACCAAGGGCAAGATGGATGGATGATATTCTGGAGGTGACGGACTCGACCGTGGGGGAGCTGGGGATGGTGACGGCTGACAGGGAGCTCTGGCGTGGGCTGGTCCATGAAGTCACAAAGAGTCGGAAGCGACTGAACGAATAAACAGCAAAATGCAAATATGAGATGTTTTCTATTAATTCACATATTCAATGACTTCTAGGCCCACTTCCCACTATCATCTTCAGTCTGCATGTATTAACTGCAAGTTTAGAAAGAATATCATGCATCAAACAAGAAAGAATCTGGCCCATTAAAATTTATTCCACCAATTCATTCCAATCTGATCTTTTGAGTGTTTGTTCGAAAGTAAAACCCATGACATTAATAAAATTCATAGACATGTAAGCAGGGCTGGCTTTGGGCTAGGGACAAGTAGGCACTGGCCTAGGGGCCAAAACTTAGGGGGCACCAATGCTGCCCCACCTTCTGAATCATTCTAAAAATCATTCTACAAATGCAAATATTTGCATTGGTGGGAGATGGCACCATCAGTCAATGTGGCTTAGAGGCATCATATACCCTTGAGCCGACACTGCAGTGAAGACTGGATTATGATAATGTCCTTTTTTAAAAATGAAAGAGGACTATTGTTTCTGTTCTGAAAAGTGACTGACCTACTCTAACAAAAACAATGAACTACATAATGTATATTTTTGTAAGATCCCTTATAAAATAAATTTATCCAGTGTCTTGAATGTTTCAGGGCAGGAATATCTCTGTGTAGTCTGAGTAATAAATCCTCTGAATTTATTGCTCAGAATTTATTCTTGGTCTGAAATTTGTATTTTGTTCATATATTATACACATACAGTAGTTGTTTCTTATTAAGTTGAACCCAATAGCAACTGTATCTCTTTAATGGAATAATAAGGTATAATGTTGTAGAATACAATAGTGGATGCATTGGCAATGCATTTTACCAACATTTCAGAAAAGCAAAAGCATCCTCTTACTGGCATGCATAATGTTCTGGTTACTCTGTGTACGACCTTTATTTTCTTTTTGTCTTCCACCCCTGAACCCAAGCCAGCACTGGGGAAACAGGAGATGAACCCAAAGACCAGATAGAAGGCCACAGTTCAGGGCTTCCGGTGGGAACATGGTGGTCTGAACAGCTGTGCCCGCGGGCTCTGCAAGCAGAACTGACAGCGCGGCAATTTTTTGGGCTCAGGCAGGTTTTTCCTGAAGCCCAGGAGCGTTTTTCTGGAGAAAGGAAAACACTCGGAATTACCCAATCTGTTGTCGGGAAGGCTGCTTGCAGCCAGAAAGTCGCAAACAGCGTTCATGATCGACTGGTAAGAGCAGCCGGGAGGCTGGGGCATCATCATTTCCAAGTCACACTGTAGCCTTAAAGGGACATTAAGACCGGCCACCCCATTTCTAAATCACCCAATTTATTTTTCTTTTAAGTATGTGTACCCTATGAGAGGCTTTCTACAGCAGGGAGAAACGCATTCTCTTGGTGCTTATCGTTATTTTTGTGATTAATTTCTTTTTAAAAAAATTATTTTTAAGTTTTGGATTTTGCTTTCCATCCAAATATTAAGGAAGGTTGAGAGTACATAACCGTCTCCCTGTTATTATTTTTGTATTAAATTTGAAGATTTTAGCATTTTCCTACACGTTAGATCTGTTTTGAACTTTCACCTTTCTGTTGCTACTTTCCCTGGGGAACTGCCTGTTATCATACTTTCACTTGTGTAAACACGTTTTGGAATTTTTCTATTATCTCCCACTTTCTTGGGTTAAGTACCTAGGGGGCGCCATAATTTACTGCGTGAGACATGGAAGATTTCAATCAGACTCTCTCGGATTTTCATCGAGACCTTACACAGATTCTTTTTGATTCCTGTCAAGTTTTTATGCAAGGTGTTCAGGACATTGTGGAAAACATGAGGTCTAAAATGTGTCATTTGGTTGGGGATGTTGTGGAAGAAACTGAAGAGCTTAACGACGACAGAAATGTTTCTTCTAATAGCGAGATCGGGGCTTCTGTTCAAATGCTAGATGAAGATTGGATAGTCGAGTTGAAGAAATTAAAGGGACAGATCGAGTTGCAAGTCATAAGTGAAATTGATTTTCTAATGGAATGTTATGGAAAAGAAGGGGTTATTATGTATGGGAGGCTTTCTGTTGAGAAGTCAGAGTTTTTAAGGGGGGCAGTTGGGCTGTTTGATTTTTTATGAAAAAAGCTCTGTGTGTATTGTGGGGATATGTAAATGCTCTGGTTTATTTTGAAGTGGGGCATCTTCGGACAGCACTGGCTCTTAGGCTAAGAAACGGAGATGAGCACTGCTCCCTAGAGTCGGACATGACTACGCAGGGGAAAACCTTTACCTTTACCTAAGAGTTTAAGAATATTTATTTGGATTGCTTCTAGGGCTTGTTTGACTTCATACATCTTTAACGATTTGGATTAAGATTAATAAGGTATAAGAGAGACAGTTTGGTCTAGTGATTAAGGTACCAGGCTAGAAAGCAGGAGACTGAGAGTTCTAGTCCCGCCTCAGGCATGAAAGCCAGCTGGGTGACCTTGGGCCAGTCACTCTCTCTCAGCCGAACCCACCTCACAGGGTTGTTGTTGTGGGGAAAAGAGGAGGAAGGCATATTAGCTATGTTGGCCGCCTTGAGTTATTTATAAAAATAATAAAGGCAGGATAGAAAATAAATAAATAAATAAATAAATAAATAAATAAATAAATAAATAAATGCTTGGTTTTAGGCTTAATATGATTAAGATTATTATAATTGTTGTATTATTAATTATAATGGCAGACAATTTATATGCTTTTTAGTCTGATTTTTATTATGTAGACAGAAATGTATAGTAGTAGGAAGGAAATAATTAAATAAATGTTATCTTTGGGGGGGAAGTTGATTAGGTGGTGTGTGTGTGTATGTATATACACACACACACACAAACATATTCCTTCTTTTTCTTTTAATATAAGGGGATGGAGCAACTGTATTTAGTGATTTTTATAATGTGCCAATGGAATGATTTATAGAAATAATGTGATTTTGGTTTAATATAGAGTGAGGGATTGATTATGGAAAATTTGTTGTATATTCTTGCTGTTAAAAGTCGGAAGTCACCTCTTCTTGTAATTGTAAAAAAAATTTCTCTTGTGTTTTCACACTTTTTTAGTTTTCTTTTTTCTTCTTGTAGTTTTTTTCTTTTCTGTAGTTTTTATCCTTTTCTTAAATCTAATAAAATTCTTATAAAAAAGAAGGCCACAGTTCACAGCAGAACAATTGGGACTAAGCAGTTTGCCACCCCCAACCACGTCACTTCAAGTCTCCTCCTCTTCCATATGCTGATCTGGTTGTCTGGGTCAAAGGTCTTGAACCAGGTTAAGAAGGAAAACACCACTTCCGGAGCAGAGCAGAAAGCATCCTCAGGCCACCCCAGCTGTGGACTGACCTTGCAGTGCAGGAGGAGGGCTGAGGTCACATGCTCTGAAGCCAGTAGGTGGGGCATGGTCACAACAGGGTGAAGAGACCATGTGGCTGTGGCCAGGATTTGCTCTAGGGCAGATCAATGTGCTTGGCATAGGGCTAGGGTACAAAGTGGAACACTAGAAAAAGTGGTGCCTGCCAGCTCATTAGTGCCTGCAACCTTATAGAAAGTAACTTTATTCACTAAAGATATATGGGTGTGAAGGAAGATGGGGAGAAAACTGCTTGAATGTAGACATCGGTGTAAGAGACGAAGGAACTACAGGGAGTCCTCGTTTAGCAATCGCAATTGGTTCCGGTGACTCAGTCGTTGAGCGAAGCGGTCGCTGAGTGAAAAATCACGTGACCACGACCATGCGTACAATTTTACTTCAGCTTTCCTTTGCTTTACATCATCGAAGGATACGACCCCAAACAGCTGCGTGAGCCAAAAGGCAGGGAAGGTTTCCAGAACTTGACTCACAAGGAAGCCGGGTAAAAGGGCAAACCTTATTGCCCTTTTCCCCCACTCCCCCACCCTTTGGTATGTTCTCCCCGGTGCTGGGATATTTAGCAAGAAGGGAATTAATGTTCGTATTTACATTCATTGGAGAGGAAGGGATTACAAGAGAGTAAGCAGGCACCCAGCGGGGAATGCGCCTCAAAAGGAAAGCAAACAAAAGCCTTTAGTGTGAAACTGATTGGGGTCTTGCCAATTCCAGGCAGCAGCTGCCAGCGGCCCAGCATTCTAATCAACCAATTGATTAGAGTAAGTCATTGTAAGGAAAGAGATCAGGAGGACAACCAGCAGCAAGGCGGATGGGCTCTGTTACAGTGGCGATGGGAGTGCCACTGAACCAGCAAGTCAGGGACAGATCATCATGGAGAAAATTTATCTATGTGGTCTCCAAGAGTCAACATTGACTTGATGGCACATAATCAATCAATCAATCAATCAATCAATCAATCAAAAGTTAATTATGCTCCCAGACAGATTTATAATTAAAACCCATACAAGATAGCACCTTTTCTGACAAATTTTATTAAAAGGCATAAGCTTATACAAGAGGGGCAGGGCTGGGATTGCAACATCACACCCACCATCTTGCAGATTTTGACCCGCCCTGTAGACACAGCTGAATTCTAGTGTGATTATGTTGCGGCACTTTCTTTGTTTACATCTTCCATAATATCATAAACTAGCATCATGACCCAACTTCCTTTACTGCATCAAGCTAAAAAGCGCCTATCTTTAGCCCTTTGGGAAGCTAGAATCTATACCCTCATGTGATCCCGTTAGTTCATTGTTCTGTTCCTTATTCAAATCAATTGTATTCTTAGGAGGCAATTAGTGTGCTCCATTGTTAAATGTAGGCATGACAGACAGACAGACAGACAGACATTATTTTAGTTCCATAGAGTTTCAAATAATGAAGTTGCTAATGTTCCCCTGCTGTATCACTCAGAGCTGAGGTTTCAGTGGGCTTGTTGCTATAGGCTAATAATGCCAAGTACTGCAAGACACACTTCTACTAGATTGGGTCTTTATGGCAATGTTAATTTTATTTAAAAGTTCCAACAGAGCCAGCTTTTAAACAGATTTTAAAAATCCCTTTAAATTTTAAGATTTTTTCCTCTTTCTGAAATAACTTCTATTTTTTTTAATGCCCGAAAGCATATGAATAAAATTTTTTTAATCTGTTCAATCATGTCCGATTCTCGGAGACTGCCTGGACAGGTCCCTGCAGTTTTCTTGGCAAGGTTTTTCAGAAGTGGTTTGCCATAACATTAGCAGCACAATAACTGCAGTTTTACTTTCATATTCAAACAACAAAACAGTTAAACATATCAACAATTCAAAATAAGGATTTCTCCGTAACAATTTCAAGGGTGAACTAAAAATACCAACTTTCAGTATGACAGTCAGTAGTGCTTCCAGGTTAAAACTGATGCTAAGCAAATTCCTTAACAACTGATATGCCCAGGAACGTTTTTGCCATTCAGAATATGTTTACAGGATCCACAAAAAGTAAATGATACCCATTTAAGTGATTGCAATGAGAGTAAAGATAAATGCTTGGATGCAGTGGTATCGTACACCATGTATGATAAGAGCAGAGGGCCACTGTTTAGAATTTTCTATGCAGCCAGAACAAAAAGATTTCATGTCTTAAAATGTTGCTACTGTGGCTGTTCTGAGACAGAAGAGGGCATTTTAGGACATGGTCTAAACAGTCAGTGAGTAGTTGAGTTGGCAAACAGTTCCCAAAGACCATTGCCAGCTGGAATGGCTTCAGAAGATCTTTAGAGGTTCAGCTGCACACTCATAGCACCAACGTCTTGCTTTTACAAGCATAAATGAAGTAAAACAGAAAACACAGCAAACAAAATGTTCTTCTTACAGCAGGGACTTGTGCAGAGAGCTGGCCCCACTCCTACTTGTTGGAGCCAAAGCTTATGATCTAGCTTCTCAAGTATGCAACAGATTTCTAAGAAGTACAGAAATACATTGTCTTCTGCATCCTATAGTCCCACATAGGTCTATTATTCACATGGACCCCTAGAGGTCAAGCTCAAACATTACACTAAAAAGCCCTCCTGACCACATACTGTGATGGAATCCAAGGTTCAACTTCATAGGTGGATAGTGAACATTTCATAAGTTAATGTTAATTTACTGCGTGCAGAGAAAAGACAACAACAGTGTTAAATAATAGAGCCGCATGGGAATACTGTTCTTCAACACAGAGATCAAAAATCCTGCGCTGTGTATCAAGAAAGATGAAACCAGAATTAAGTGGGCAAATTTGGACATTTGTCAAATTATATATATTTTACTTGCTAGTACAAAGTAAAGTAAACAAAGTTGTGCATCCAAGCTCTGACCACTGGAAGTGATTTCAGCCACCATTCTACTTTCTGGGCTTTTAGGAGGCAGTGCCTACACATTTGCAAAATCCAAATTAGACATTTACTTCTCAAAACAGCCAAATCTATTGGAATGCAGAAACTGAGTTCTGTGCCCACTTACCGTATAATTCAGAGTTTGAACATATATTCACAAGCTTGTCTATGGCTCTTCTAGAAGAGGAAACCAAAAGATATGGTACAAGTAGAACTTCCTGTTATGAGGCAAGAAATGCATGACTTAAACTGCCATCCTATTCACCTGAGAGTGAACCCCATCCAGATAAATGGGATTTATTTATAGGGGAAGAGACATAGAGCTATAATTGATCAAGAGTGACACAAACATATTCCAGTCAATCAGTCCATTGTAAGACAATACAGTACTATAGTTATATCTCAGTTTGATCACTAAGTATTGTTACTGGGTTGTTTTCTTTTTTGGCGATCTATTAGCATCTCACCCTTCTAGCTAGCTCACTTGAAGTACTTGGGCATGCTCATGTGAAAGCTGTGATTATAAGAGTTATAATTGTGTCCTTTTTTGTAGGATTTAACCTGTGCAAAAGTAGTAAGAAGATCTTACTTACTCGGAAGACCTCACACAAATATTCTAATCTTTCCCCAATCATATACTTTTACATCATAATTAATGTGTCATTGGTGGTAGCAAAGTTTAGGATTATTTTGACAATAGTTTATTTAACTGTTTTTTCACCCACCATTTCACACTCGTTTTCTGTTTTCTTGATACACTTACTTGGAACTAATGCTATAACCTTATATTACAATAAGTTGGGAATAAGTTCTATGGAGCTCAGGTAAATGAAATTGCACTGTAAACTTTAGACATATATGTAATCATTCTGTGTGCCTCACATTTAGATCTACACATGAAAAAGTAACCCTAATCTACCACAATCTCTATTCTCCTTAATATAGGAAAGGATCATTTAACTCTAAGAGATATGCACAGCTGATCTGAAGTGACTCATTTTTCATATTTTCTTGTGACACATGGATTGCCATTCTCAAGTTATTCAATCAAGAACACAATCATTTATTTTGAAAATACACTAACCTTGAACTGAAATATATTTCCTCAGGAACTTCACAGTAGGATTGGTCGCGGCTTTCTTTTTTTTTTTTTATAAGTAAATTTTATTATTTAAAATATTTACACATCACATCGATAGTTACATTTACAAAGATTTACAGCACATACATAACATACTTACACAAAACACAAAATACAAAACTATAAGAACATTCAAAGTTACATACAAACTAAAGTGACTTCCTATTTCTTTTAAGAAGAAACTTTTATAACTTTTATTCAATAATACTATTTTCTTTATATTTTTTCTTCCTTTTTAATATTTTGTCTTTATATTTGTAATTTATCTCATTTATTAATTTCATTTTCAACTTTTTCTTTTGTCATTGTTTTTATCTATCTTACAAAAATAATTTTATATTGTAATCCTTTTGTATGAAATTTAAAAAGGGTTTCCATGTTGATTCATAATTTCCAATTTCTTTATCTTTTACTAAGTTCGTTAATCTGTCCATTTGTGCTAATTCCATTGTTTTGAAAATCCATTCTTCTATTGGTGGAGTCTGTTCTTCTTTCCAATGTTTCGCTAGGGTTATCCTTGCAGCAGCGATCAGATGTAGTAGTAAATTCTTACAGTCTTTAGTCCAATTTGTGTTCATAAGTCCCAATAAGTAGAATTCTGGTTTCTTTTCCATATTTATTCCAATAATTTTACAAATACACTTATGATTTTTTTCCCAAAATTTTTTAGTTTTTTTGCAGGACCACCATAAATGATAATAAGATCCAACTTTTATTTTACACTTCCAACAAATGTTTGATCCTAAACATTTCATTTTATATAATTTCTCAGGAGTCATATACCATCTGAAAATCATCTTGTAACTGTTTTCTTTTAAATTATTACTTAGAGTAAATTTAGTGTTTTTAATCCCAATGGTTTGCCAATCTTCATAACTGATCTCTCTATTCAAATTCTCTTCCCATTTTATCATGTAATTTTTTGTTATTATATCATTAGTTTTTAAATCTATTAATTTTTTATATAATTTTGAAATTAAGTGGTCATTTTCTTTCCATAATATATTATCCCAATTTTCTGTTGATTTAAGAAATTTGAATGTTTTTTGATCCAATTTGAATTGTTCTTTTAATTGTAAATATAAGAACCACTGACATTTGTACCCCTCTTTTTCTAATTCTTCTCTTGTTTTAAATTCATAATTATTTCCCCTAAATTTTAGCAGAGCATTGTATCTTAACCATTTTTTATCATTTGAGCTTTCTTTTCTGGCATATGCCTCCTGAGATGATGTCCACAGTGGAAGTGAAGGTAGTAGAGAGTTTTTGTATCTGTTCCATACTCTTAATAATGATTTCCTAATTATGTGATTATTAAATGCTTTGTTAACTTTACTTTTATTGTACCACATATATCCGTGCCAACCGAATCTATTATCATGTCCTTCTAAATTTAGTATATTTGTATTTTCCAATATTATCCATTCTTTCAGCCAGATCAAACAACAAGTTTCATAATATAATTTTAAATTTGGTAATCCCAATCCTTCTCTTTCTTTAATATCTTGTAAGTATTTTAATTTTATTCTGGGCTTTTTTCCTTGCCATATAAATTTTGTTATATCTTTTTGCCATTTTATGAAAGTCTGGTCTGTTATTGTTATAGGGATCATTTGGAACAGATACAAAATTCTAGGTAATACATTCATCTTTATTGTCGCTATTCTACCCAATAGCGACAGTTGTAAAGATTCCCATTTTTCTAAATCATTTTTGATTTCTTTCCATATTTTAACATAATTATTTTTAAATAAATCTATATTTTTAGTAGTTATCTGTATTCCTAGATATTTGTTTAACGTTTTGGAATCCTGATTTTTGTTCCAATTTTTCTCGCTCTTCTTTTGTCATATTCAAATTTATTTTGGTTTTTTGGTTATTTATTTTAAAGCCTGGTACATCTCCAAATTCTTGCAACTTTTTGTTTAAATTTTCTATTGAATCTAGTGGGTTTTGTAATATTATCACCAGGTCGTCTGCAAAAGCTTTTAATTTATATGTTTCTTTTTTAATTTTGACACCTTCAATATTATCATCTTTTCTAATTTTTTGCAGTAGACCTTCCAATACTAATATAAATATTAACGGAGATAATGGACAGCCTTGACGTGTACCTTTTTCTATATTAATTTCTTGTGTTTCTTCTTCATCCACTATAATTTTGGCTCTCTGTAATTTGTAAATTGCCTGAATTGCTTTTATAAATTTATCCCCAAAATTTCTGTGTTCTAATGTTTTAATTATAAAATCCCAATTTACATTATCAAATGCTTTCTCTGCGTCTAGGAATAATAACATTATAGATTTTTCATTATGAACATTTGCATATTCTATCAAATTTATTATTGTACGTAAATTTTCATTAATTTGTCTATTTGGTAAGAATAAGATTCTTACCAAATAGATTGGTGGCGGCTTTCTCATTGTCAGTATAATTTTCTGGGCCACCTGGAATTCCAAACTTTCCTATTCGAAGTTCCGCATCACTCAGATGAGCATGGGAAATCCGGGCATAACCCAGTCTGCAATAAATACACATTTCCCCCCCAATCATTATTTTACATCCCTTCATTATTCTCAGACTACTGCCTGGCTCTAAGGAGTATGTTCTCCTAGAATTTAAAAGGCAGCATTTGTTGGTCAACATAATCAAGTGCCTTCTCTACCGCAGCACTTGGGGACAACATTGGAAAAAACCTTCCCCTTGGGATCCATCTGACCCCCCAACCCGGCTGTGTTTAAAAGAGCCCAGAAAACCTGGCTCCTCCCCCACTTGGGCTAGATGGGTGGCTGGTCCTGGAGGCTGCATTATTTTTAGAATGGAAAGTCCTCTTCTTCTGGATGCCTGTCATTTTGTACCTGTAACTTTTTTAGTAATGATTTCATTCTTGTACGCTGCCGAGTTGTCATGGAGTTGGGTGGCCTTATAAATAAATAAATAAAAGAAGAAGTAAGGCGGGACTGTGCTCAATAACCTCAAATGTTACATTTTTCCACTCATCCCGCTCCTCTTCCCAGCCTTTAGGCGGCTTATCAAAAGTGTCTGTAAGGGCAGAGGAGCAAAGACCTAGGTGCTTCTCTCTCCTTCCATCTGGAACCTTTATTAAAAACCAGTTCCTGAATGATGGTTCAAGGGAGGGAATGTAAAGAAGGGTCAAGCTTGTCTATCTGCTCTATTCTATGTCTGTATTCTTTTTTAGATATAATTTATTTGCAGTAAGAGTGACCTTATCAGAGGGATCTTGGCCCCAGAGGTATCTAAGTTGGAAAGTTTTTTGCTTTGAGTAAGAAGCAACAGAGTAAGCTGAGAGAGCTGAATTTGTATACAGGTAGTCCTTGACTTACGACCATCCGTTTAGCGACCATTCGAAGTTATGACGGCGCTGAGAAAAGCGACTTGCAACTGGTCCTCGCACTTATGACCATCGTAGCATCCCCACGGTCACGTAACCAAAATTCAGGCACGTGGCAACTGGCATGTATTTATGACATTTACAGCGTCTGTAGGTCACATGATCGCCATTTGCGACTTTCCCAGCTGGCTTCCAACAAGCAAAATCAATGGGGAACCGTGTGATTTGCTTAACAACTGCCGCAAAAAAAGTTGTAAAATCGGGTGCAGTCACGTGATGCCTTAACGACCGCACCACTTAAAGATGAATTTTCCAGTCCCTACTGTGCCACTAGACCAATCTGTACCACTGTACCACTAGACCAATCAGGTATGACCTAAATAATATCCCCATACAGTGGAGGTGAGGAATAGATTTAAAGGATTAGATCTGGTAGACAGAGTGCCTGAAGAACTATGGATGGAGGTTCGTAACATTGTACAGGAGGCAGCAACTAAAACCATCCCAAAGAAAAAGAAATGCAAGAAAGCAAAGTGGCTGACTGATGAGGCTTTACAAATAGCTGAGGAAAGAAGGGAAGCAAAAGGCAAGGGAGAAAGGGAAATATATAAACAACTGAATGCAGAATTCCAGAGAATAGCAAGGAGAGATAAGAAGGCCTTCTTAAATGAACAATGCAAAGAAATCGAGGAAAACAATAGAATGGGGAAGACTAGAGATCTCTTCAAGAAAATCGGAGATATCAAGGGAACGTTTTGTGCAAAGATGGGCATGATAAAGGACAAAAAAGGCAGGGACCTAACAGAAGCAGAAGAGATTAAGAAGAGGTGGCAAGAATACACAGAAGAACTATACAAGAAAGATCTTAATATCCCTGATAAATACGATGGTGTGGTCACTGACCTTGAGCTGGACATCCTAGAGAGTGAAGTCAAGTGGGCCTTAGGAAGCATTACTAACAACAAAGCTAGCGGAGAAGACAGTATCCCAGCTGAGCTATTTAAAATCCTAAAAGATGATGCTGTTAAAGTGCTGCACTCAATATGCCAACAAATTTGGAAAACTCCAGTGGCCACAGGATTGGAAAAGGTCAGTTTACGTTCCAATTCCAAAGAAAGGCAATGCCAAAGAATGTTCAAACTACCCTACAATTGCGCTCATTTCACATGCTAGCAAGGTTATGCTCAAAATCCTACAAGCTAGGCTTCAGCAGTATGTGAACCGAGAACTACCAGAAGTGCAAGCTGGGTTTCGAAGAGGCAGAGGAACTAGAGATCAGATTGCCAACATTCGTTGGATCATGGAAAAAGCAAGAGAGTTCCAGAAAAACATCTACTTCTGCTTCATTGACTACGCTAAAGCCTTTGATTGTGTAGATCACAACAAACTGTGGCAAAGTCTTAAAGAGATGGGAGTACCAGACCACCTTACCTGTCTCTTGAGAAACCTGTATGTGGGTCAAGAAGCAACAGTTAGAACCGGGCATGGAACAACCGACTGGTTCAAAATTGGGAAAGGAGTAAGACAAGGCTGTATATTATCACCCTGCTTATTTAACTTATATGCAGAGTAAATCATGAAAAATGCCGGGCTGGATGAATCACAAGCCGGAGTTAAGATTGCCGGGAGAAATATCAACAACCTCAGATATGCAGACAATACCACCCTAATGGCAGAAAGTGAAGAGGAACTAAAGAGCCTCTTGATGAGGGTGAAAGAGGAGAGTGCAAAAGCTGGCTTGAAACTCAACATTAAAAAAACCCAGATCATGGCATCTGGTCCCATCACTTCCTGGCAAATAGAAGGGGAAGAAATGGAAGCAGTGAAAGATTTTATTTTCTTGGGCTCCAAGATCACTGCAGACGGTGACTGCAGCCATGAAATTAAAAGACGCTTGCTCCTTGGGAGGAAAGCTATAGCAAACCTAGACAGCATATTAAAAAGCAGAGACATCACCTTGCTGACAAAGGTCTGTATAGTTAAAGCTATGGTTTTTCCAGTAGTAATGTATGGCTGTGAGAGTTGGACCATAAGGAAGGCTGAGCGCCAAAGAATTGATGCTTTCGAACTGTGGTGCTGGAGAAGACTCTTGAGAGTCCCTTGGACTGCAAGGAGGTCAAACCAGTCAATCCTAAAGGAAATCAACCCTGACTGCTCATTGGAAGGACAGATGCTGAAGCTGAAGCTCAAATACTTTGGCCACCTAATGCGAAGAGAGGACTCACTGGAAAAGACCCTGATGCTGGGAAAGACTGAAGGCAAAAGGAGAAGGGGACGGCAGAGGATGAGATGGTTAGACAGCATCACCGATGTAATGAACATGAATTTGAGTAAACTCCGAGAGACAGTGGAGGACAGGAAGGCCTGGCGTGCTATGGTCCATGAGGTCATGAAGAGTCGGACACGACTAAACGACTGAACAACAACTGTGGTCATAGATCGAGGACTACCTGTAGAGCAGAAATAGATTCTCTTTTAAATTCACATTTGTTGCCAACATGAATTTGAGATGAATCAGGGGGCATAAAAGAAGAAGAAGAGAACATCAGATTTCAGGAAGGCAATCCTGACACTGATTTGCCATTTCACTTTTCAATCCATTGTGAAAATGGAGTAACAATGGGGGGGAAGTTTATGAGCCCCCCAGATTGATAAATTCTACATCAATCAAAAAGAAGAGGAAGCCCACCTGTCATCTGGTCCCAGAAAAAAAGTTTCATCTGATGTCTAAAACAACTTGTTGGATGCTGGTTATTCTGTTCTAGAGAATGTCAGGGTGTGATGATGGTGGGTCTGTTATGGCTCTGTAGTTGAGGATGCATCTATCCAGTTTTGGATTATACCCTGCTTGTACTCTCTGCAGGAGTAGAGAACCAACAGGGTTTATGCTTGGGATTTTGGGAGCTGAGTAGTTCCATTTAGGGGCTATTCTGTAGTAAGGATGGCAGGATGGTATTACATCCAGCTAACAGTTGGGACTTTTTTTAGTGACTTTTATCAGGATGCCTGTTCTGTGAAGAGCAAAGCACTTACATGTGCAGTTTTTTACACCTGTCACATGAAAAGTGGAGGATTAGTGACCTCCATCAATGATGGGACAGAAAAATTAAAGCAATGATAGTCCCCACTATAGCTGAAGAGGATAATTCATTTCCTGATCTTCTGTGCTACAAAACATTTGCCCTAATTGTTTGCCATGTCCCTAATCCTGGCTATATATTTTCAAATGATAATATGAATTTGCATGCAGGTTGTCATAAAGTGGAAGATAGGGATGGGCTTGAACAGTTCCTAGAAACGGTTGAGAAAGGAACTTGAGAGAAAACAATCAAAGTGTCTATTCTAACTTACCTTATCAATCCACAGTACATTATATATGCACCATGGGTCATAATCTGTGCTGTCAATATCCTAAGTACCAGGATAACAAATAGAGAAACGGTTAACATGCTTTTAAAAGGTAAAGGTTCCCCCCGCACATTTGCGCAGCCGTGTCCCACTCTAGGGGCCGGTGCTCATCTCCGTTTGTTAGCTGAAGAGCCAGCGCTGTCCGAAGACGCTTCCACGGTCATGTGGCTGCATGACGTGCGTGGAACGCTGTTACCTACCCACCGAAGTGGTACCTATTCATCTACTTGCATTTGCATGCTTTCGAATTGCTAGGTTGGCAAGAGCTGGGGCGAGTGCGGGAGCTCACTCCGCACGCAGGGCTAGGGATTCGAACCTCCGAACTTGCGATCTTCCAATCGACAAGCCTGGCATCTTACCCGCTGAGCCACCACGCCCCTTAAAAACACATCTTTACAGCTCATACAAAAGTATATTTCCCCTGTTACTTCTGAACCAGCATTCATAAGAGTTCATTGTTAAGACTGATAATTAGGGTGATCACATTTTATTAAAAATGAGTGAAAAGAGAATCTTTAGCAGTTGCGTACAAAAAGCTAGTGGTGCTAGGCTCTGGCAGAAGCCTCAAAGATTGAGGAGCTGTACTCATGCTCCTGTACATTCCAGAGAACCTTTTTGCAGCATGCATTGCCTTAGCACATACTTATTTATTTTATTTTATTTATCCGATTTATCACCGCCCAACTCCCTCAAGAGGGACTCTGGGCGGTTTACAATCAAGCATAATTAATTGCACTACAAATATAAATAAAATTAAATAAAACATTAAAATAACAGTTCAAGAATATAATAAATATAATAAAATCCAGATGGCAGTATCTTCTTTAAAACCATGGAAAGGGCATTCTAGGACCACCCTAAGGCATTAGCCATCCCCAAGAGTGTACACTCTTCTCCCTGCCCCAGGCCTGTTGACATTTGTGCTAAGGTTTATATGGTGCTTAGAGAAAGAATATGGTGTAACATATGCATTGCCAAACATAAGAAGGAAAGCAAAATGACAGCACAGATCTGCATTACACTTTCATGTGCCACTTTACAGTTAGAAATGCAAATCCTATACACCACCACTTAGTAAACTTGAATCTAATCTCCGGATAAATATCCTTACCTACTGGTTAAAATTACACCACAACCCCAGTGGACTGACCCATGTAATATCGGCAGATAATTTCAAATCCTCCTGGGAAATAGCTATTCAAAAGAGACTGAGTCTCTATGGTTTCTCCAGTGATGCCATCTTAGCCTTAGAGTCAAGACCAAGCTAGATCAATGGATCTTAGACATAGGAGGGCAAACAGAAATGGCTTTTTCTCATATTTGTCAATAACCAAATTCTAGTGTCCAAACCAGCTCTGTATTTATATTATATTTCAGTTCCCAAATTTAGGAGAGCCCTATCTCTAGCCCAATTTAATGCCCTCCCCACAGCTGCTTTGGAAGGGAAATATAGGAAAATGCCATATGAAACCCGATACTGCCCGTGACACAGGTGCCATAGAAACCACGGCCCATGTTCTTCAGTACTGCCAGTTCTACAGGGACATTCGCCACCAGTTGCTTACCCCCCTTTTATTTAAATTCCTGGGGCACTCTGATAATTTTTACTTATGTTATCTGTTAAATAACCAAGATAAATATTTCTTTGAAAATAGCAAAATTCTGCTACATTATGTGTAAGCTTCACCCACAAATGGTTGCCAACAGTTATTGATATTAGGGGATAATTTTGCTTGTTTCATAGGATGTATTTTATTGGTCAATGACTGAAATAAAGTTTCTACTCTACTATACAACGCCACTCACCACAGCAGTGAAGAACGAGATCATACTGTTAGCCAAGCACTAAGTCTTCGTGGGGAACTGCAAATCTCCTCCACTTCACTTCTCATGCTTTTTATTTTTACACTGAAATTAGAGTGGGCCATCTTTCATACAGATGATTCTTTCAAATAAGGGGTCAGTCTTTTTGTAAAATAGCGTGCATTCACCATAAGGGCATCAAGCTGTGTTTGTGGGTGAGCTGGAAAAAAGGAAGAGATAGAAGAACATCTGGCAATTTGAAAAAGACACACACACACAGAGTTGACTTTGGAATGGCAGCATTTTCTTTTAGAGCAGCAGATGTATCATTCACATAAATATGAGCTCTCTTCCCAAAGAAATCTAACCCAGATGATGCTATCCCTAAATATGTTGTACCATTCAGTCTTTTAGTTTCACCAGTTTGCATTTCTGGGAACTGCTTCTTTGGAAGAGAAAACAGGTGGGGAAAAATTGTGCTGATAGGCAAGAGACTTGCCTTTTAATTTTCAGTTTTAATTTTAACATTCCACCCTTGGACAAATGAATATTTTTGCATTCTATGGCAGCAGTTTTGTGATAATGCCTATGGTCAAAATTCACAACATCTCAGTTAAATCACAAAGTAGGACAGCCTGATATAAAACCTTAATACCACACAACAATCCCATTGCTATTCATTCAATGTCCATGTCTTTTATTTATCTTTTTAATAAAATAGGACTACTCACTCCCAAGTATGATCTCGTGGACTTGGCCGAAAATCAGTACAAAAACCAAGTTTTTTCCCCAACCACAGGGTTTGATCATGGTTTCCAATGAACAGCTTTGAGGCACCACTCTCTACAACTGTAATAAAATCTGCACCTAGGAAACAAAAGTGTTTTGAAACAGTATACCAGTAGTCCTTCAGCCATGAATCTATAGGCAAAAATTATCACAGAAGAACTCTGGGATTTCAGTTAATTACACTAGCAGTAAAATTATCTTCCCATCAAAAGAAAAACATTAAAGGCCTTCATTCTTCCATTTATGCATTGGCTCACAGACTCTTTGGCAAGGTTGATATATAATATTAATATGGTTTGTTTCCTCTTAGCATAGCACTGAATATGAATCAAGCCTCTGTAGCTTGTTCAACAAAAAATGATGTTAAATAAATCTTGAGTTAGCAGTTTGTGTGAATTGCACCATTGAGTGAAAGGAGCAAAAGACAAACATTCTAGGTTGGGTCCAGGTTGGGACAAACCTATTGACCGTGATTCTATTTAGTTATAATTTTAGTAGGTTTTTTTTAATTGAATGATTAATAATATTTTATACTAACTTTCAAGCTTCCACCAAGCAATTCTGTCTGGTTAAAATTTGATAACAACATACCCTCTTTTGAGGGAGATGGGCGGTGACAAAATTTGAAATATAAATAAACAAACATTAACAAAAACCCTAAAAGAATAGTATGTAACATTTAAAATAATAAGATGAAAACAGGTATCTGTTCATTTATATATTATTATTGTTATTGTTATTATTTAAAGCAATATCTGAATTAATACTCTGAATGTTACATTTATTGGCAATATTAGTTTAGGCTATTGAAATAATAAAACATGTTAATATTTCTATTTAATCATTTCAGTTGGATGACTGACTCTTCTGAGACTATTATCAATCTATCTTAAAAATGAATATTACATAGTAAACTAATTATAATATATATAATTAACATTATGACAGTATGTTAGGGGGCTCCCCTACAGTATCCTAACTGATTTTGCAATCAGTTTCGGTGTGATAATTTAAATAACACCGTTTCTAGCTGGTTGAAACAAAGAACTGAGATTTTTATCTCACAGTCTTCACCATTATGCCAAAGCAGCTATCACTCCAACTTGCTTTGGCAGCATCTTCAATCAAATGTGAAATATCTGTTCTATTATTCTAATAGCATATGAAATGCTTAGCAACAGAGGGCATGTTTTGCATGTACAAAATCCCAGCTTTTGATTTTCACATCTCCAAGGTTCAAATACTGTAATGTGAAACATCTCTGCCCGTTACTTCATCAAAGTAGATCAGCCTTTCCAATGTGGAGCCTTCTAGATATGTTACTTAAACTCTCTTTTGACCATGCTGGCTGTGACTTCTGGAAGCTGCAGTCTCAGTCTCCAGAACTGGATCACCAAGCGGGGGAAGGGTGACACATGGAATAATAGGCTATGGATAAACAATTTCTCCTAGCTTAATTCTGCTTCCTATGGTATTACATGACAAGATGTAATTATGGATGATTTTTGTTTGAGCTGAGAGTAGTTCCAAGCTCAGTGCCAATCGTTGGACAATGACTTCAATTACCATTATGGCTCTTAGGCCTTAGCAAAGAAAGTATCTTTCGTTCTATCGCAAGTGGAAGAACCTACTATGAATACCAAGAGACCCATAATATTGAGATAGATATTCATTGAATGTACCTGTTTGATTCAACAAAATGGCAGATCGTTCTATGTTAGACCATCCTTCATTATCATAACCAAATCTGAATGGCCAAATCAAAGCAGAGAAATCTTTCTTTGGTGGCTGAAGATAATTGAAAAAAATACAAAGTCCTGTTGGCTTTTTTCATAGCATTTCACTAATCTATCTTTTCCTCTTGGTAGCTAAAGACAAAGGTACTGACAGCATAACAGAGATTGACAGAATTAGAAAATGTATATTAATCCAAAAAAGGAAGGAAAATTGTGACCCAAAATGAAATAATTAATAATGGAAATCTGGTGTAATTCTCTCTCTGCAGGTTGTTGTAGTGATCCTCTCTTCCCCTCTGCTGTTTTTGCTGCTTTTCTGGTGGTTGCCATTGTAATATTGTAATCCAAAAGTGAAAGTGTCTCAATTGCAAGCTCCGCTCCCCGTTTTTCTTTCTGTTTAGTCTTCCTGTGCCCTTAATACTTTTGTCTCAAATGGCACTCCGTAGTTATAGTCAGCATCACAGTCTGGCTCATATTACCTTTATCTTTTGTTTTGTAAAATCCACCAATTGTCTGCACTCTTTAATAGTAAACAAAAAACACTCCCACGAAGGTCCAGATCGTTTGTCGATTTTAATTCCAATTTGTTCAAAAGCACTTTCACCAAAATATCATCTTTCAAAATAACTATCCCCCTTTTCCATTTTAAACTTTTTTATATCCACTTCTTGTTAAACTTTTTGCCAAAAGTTTCTAAATCTTTGAAACCCATTTTTTCCCTTTTTAATCCAGAAAGAATGTTGACTCAGCAAGTGGAATTCTCTTATCTTGCCACTCAGAAAATCTCTCTTTAGGTGTAAATTAATTACATCCGAAAGTGTTTAAGAAATGAGGCTTGTGCGAACCTTGTGTCCATGTAGGCTGCATTATGGCCATGAGCTTGATTGAAATCCCTCGACTCCCAGCCGCTCAACTCACGGGCCAACCGCAAAAACCTCAGTTCCTGCAGTCTACTCACGAGGAGCAGCTGTCCGGAGTGCAAGTGGGCGATCTCACGATCTCTCCTTTATCCAGAAAGACCGCGCTGGCCAGAATTCACCGTCCGGCCACTGATCTCTGCCACAATGCCGTCCCCGCTCCTTCAGGGACATCTAGTCCACCATAGATCCTCACCGGAAGAGGTAAATTTATAATTGTACTTATAATTGCTGTAAAGAAGATCGGAAGCCACTTCTTTGTATCTTTTTTCTTTCTTTTCTCTTTTATTTTTTTTTCCTTTTTTGCACTTTTAGCTTTTTTCCTGATTTCTTTCTTTTTCTTTCCTTGTTCTTACTTTATATTAGTTTGCATTCGTTTTTATCTTCCTTTTTAAAACTTTTAATAAAATAATATTAAAGATATTAAAAAGGGACAAGCTTAAGTAATAATTCATGAAATTAGATTCATTTTAAGTAAGTTTAATTTGATTAAATAGAAAGAATATTATTGCTCCATATGCCTTTAATAAATTCCATTCTTGTCACATTAAAATGTTCAATTCAGTGAGAATGTCAGGAGAGACATTGGCCAAGGCTTTCAGTAGCCATATGTAACCCTGGGTCACTGGGTTACGGGTCCGTGCTGCAGGCAATAGCAGCAATAACACTTGGAAATAAGTCCATTTGAAATTAATTGCACATAATTGTGTATAGATATGTAGATTTGATGGATGCTTTTTAATTTTGTGCATGCCCTTCAAGACCAATGGAATAAACATAAAGAGTTTGTGAACTTGTTTAAACAACGAGCTTGCTCCTTTGTATATGTTACAGCAGCCTTTCTCAACTTTTTGACCCTGGAGGAACCCTTGAAGGGTTTTTCAGGCCTCAGGGAAGCCCTGCACATTCAGGCTCAAATAGAGGCCAGAACGTACAAAATCGTTATATTCGTTTCCTGGGTAGGCCTGTATATATGCATTACGGTGTTCTTAAACTGAACATAAAGAATGAAACTTACTTCTTTAATGTGAAGTTGCCTGAATTTGAAATATTTTTTTAAATAAATCGTGATCTTCCAGGGAACCCCTAGTGACCTCTTGCAGAATCCTAGGGTGCCGCAGAACCCTGGTTGAGAAATCCTGAGTTACAGGAACAGAAAGGATACTAAAGAAGACACAAGTAAAAAGGGGAGAGCTTCAATCAACTGGATGTAGCCACCATCTTGACTTTTTGGACCCCACCGTATGGACACCTCTGGTTCTTCTGGATATCTCACATTCTGAGAACCATTATTATGGTCTATTTGGGCCCTCTGTTTCAACCTTCTACACTTAATTAAGATACTTGTATCCAGAAGGCATTTCTATGCCAGAATTAGGACTTTTAGTCCAATCTTTTGTTATTAGCTGTAACCTGTTTTATTAGCAGATTGACATGCTTTTATGAACTGTATTTTTAGTTGTGATATTAGCTGTCCTTTGTTAATTGAGCGGGGGGGGTGTTATATGTCCAGTGAGAGAAGAAAAAATATCTTGACTACAGTACTAGAACACAAAATTATTGTGTCAGTGAAGAAGCTGAATTTGAAAAAAAATAAGAAAAGCCATTATGAGACCTATGTTTTATGTAGATCACATATAAGAATTTCCACTAATAGACAGCTTATTGTGAATAAATACTGCCCCAAATATCCTGTTGGATTAGGCTGCCATAACAAACTGTTGGCTCTGCCATGAGCAGGAAGAAGCTACCTGCTTCAGGTTGCACCATGCAGATGAGAATGGAAGAAGGCCAGAGATAAATAAAGGTAAGAATCCGTATCTGACTGGTGCAACCAGACTTTTTGAAGTGTTGACCATGGTGATGGAGAAGCAGGGGATTTGAGGCATAGCAGTATTAACAAATGCAGAAGATTCACGGCCATTTAGGAAAAGTGTCTTTTTGAGTAGAAGAGCAAATGAAACATTCTTTGGTTGAATTATATAACACAGCACATATTTTCTCCTTGAAAAGAACAGAATAAATAATCCACCATCACATCTGATGTTACTGCTCAAGTTATGTTAGCTGGTCCCTAAACTACAAATTCTAACAGTTTGCACATATCACTCAATTTGTTTTAAATCTTCTATGCACTTCACAGCAGCAAAAATAACATCACTCTTATGTCCTTTTAATGTTGGAAACTGATTAAATGCAGCAGGCAAAGGACTGTGAAACTAGTTAATTACAGCTTCCAACTTCTTGAACTCAAGCCAAAGAAATCTAATGACTTCTCTCGAATAACAGAAGAGCCAACGTGCCCATAAGAATGTGGGAGCTTTCTCTAACATAAATTCCACCAGGTACAAATTTAAAAGCTGTACAGCACGCACAGAAGAATGCTCCAAGCACAAACATGAGCGTGGCTATACTCACGACTTTTCCAGGACATAAACAGCTAACAAAGCATCCAGTTACGTGAGGCCACGTGCACAGTGTAAAAACAGCAAGGAGGTCGCCAGCAATGGCTGCATTCCATGTTTGTAAGCCAAGGAGCCCAACTGCTCCTGCTGGGCCTATAAAAAGAAAAACAAAAAGGACGTTATAGGAGGGGAAATCACTTCTTTTTTCATTTAGATGCCTATGAGGTTAAAACATTTCACGGAAACATGGAATCCAAACTTTGGTCTCAGCAGAATATGGATTCTGTCCTGGGGTGGGCTTTTCCACCTTCCTTCACTCCCTATGGACGTATGTCAGTATTAGGATAAGAAGGATGTTATCCACTGCTTACTGGCCAGGCTCCTGGGACTTAATTTTCCTTGCAACAACACAATTCCTATATTAGTCATGTAGTTCTGAGGTATATGCATTTATTCTTTTGGTCAGAACTTTAATATGTAGAGGGCCAGTTTGGTCTAGTGGTTAAGGCTCCAGGCAAGAAACCAGGAGGCTGAGAGTTCTAGTCCCGCCTTAGGCATGAAAGCCAGCTGGGTGACTTTGGGCCAGTCACTCTCTCAGCCCAACCCACCACACAGGGTTGTTTTTGTGGGGAAAATAGGAGGAGGAAGGAGTATTAGGTATGTTCGCCGCCTTGAGTTATTTATAAAAATAATAAAGGTGGGATAGAAAATAAATAAAGAATAGAATAGAATAGAATAGAATAGAATAGAATAGAATAGAATAGAATAGAATAGAATAGAATAGTAACTGGACCTATTTTCTGGATAAGTAAGTATGGGAGAACCTGTGAAACACAAAATGGAGGTTCTCAAAGTGGGCGGGGCGATGGCCTCAAGATCCAGCTCAGCTTGGGGACTAGCATCAAAGGATCAGCTGACACCAGGGCATGACTTGTAAGCAGTCCAGAAGTTGTCTAGCAGGCAGATTAGAAGATCAATTGATCTATGCCTCATGGCATACAATAATCAAATAAAAACAATATATATTCAATGTATAGTCGAATATTCATATTCAATCAAATAATAACAATACATATCAATACAAAATACACACAACTCTAGTTTTGTGTTGGATTCATCCTTGTCAGCACACCATGCCCAATGCTCCTGGCTCAAACATAATTAAAACAATTTGCTTTTTTAAAAATTGCCATGAAATTTAAAAAATATAAACATTGATTCAGTTGAGAACAGAGTAACCTGTTAACCTGTTTCCAAATGCCTGTTGAACAGAAGCTATCTGCCCTTTCCCACTACCAGGTTCTCAAACTCACAGCCTTCGAGCTGCATACAATCCTCCAAGTCATTTTATGCAGCCCCCAACAATTCTTTGGTTCCACTTAAAAGCTACTACTAGGTACTGTAGATGCAGAATAATATCTCCAAAATAGTCGGTTAGAGTCTGTCTGTCTGTCTGTCTGTCTGTCTGTCTATATATTTATTTATTTATTTATTTATTTGTGGGGGCGTGGGGGCTCAGTGGGTAAGACGCCAGGCTTGTCGATCGGAAGATCGCATGTTCGGAGGTTTGAATCTCTAGCCCCGCGTGACGGAGTGAGCTCCCGCACTCGCCCCAGCTCTTGCCAACCTAGCAGTTCGAAAGCATGCAAATGCAAGCCTAGAACACTAAACCCAAAATGAACAATTCATTTACTAGCATCATATGTGAACCCAGCCATGGAAACATTGCCTGATTCACACATTTTTAAACTTTGCATTATGGCTTGGGGTTGTCTCTTATCTAATCTTTTCTTTAAAATTAAACACTGTTTTGTTCATTGTGTATGCATATTTTTTTTTAAAAAAACAGCACAACCAGACTTGCAAGATTGTTATTATAGCCCGTTAATAAAAGTACTGGTAGTCCTCACTTAGCCACCACTCGTTCAGCGACCGTTCAAAGTTACGACGGTGCTGAACGAGGAGACTTAGGGCCAGTCCTCAAAGTTGAGGCCGTTGCAGTGTCCCCATGGTCACGTGATCACAATACGGGTGCTTGGCAACCAGTGCACATTTACGATGATCACAGCGTCCCACAGTCACATGATCGCCATTTGCGACCTTCACTGCCAGCTTCCAACAAGCAGTCAATGGGGAAGCCGGCAGGAAGTTGCAAGTTGCAGTCACGTGATGTCGCGCTTAACAACCATGTGTGATTTGCTTAACAATCAATCAGAACTGCCATTGTTACATGCGGTCACACGATTTTTCACTTTACGACTGTGTCGCTTAGCAACGGCATTCCCAGTCCCAATTATGTTTGTTAACTGAGGACTACCTGTAGTCTTAGCCTTCCTGCAGAGTTGGTTCTTGGTCGGGTCTACCTGGTGGGGTGGACACCCACCCACACAGTACACTTAACTGAACCATGGTTTACCAAATTGATCCACAAAATAGGGCTGGGATATTGGCCAGGATCGCTATTCTTGAACAAACTGGGGCTATACTACCCTTGGTTTCTGGATCAGGTTCTGCTAGACCAAGGGTCGGAAATGGCGGCTCGCGAGCCACATGCGGCTCTTTGGCCCCTTGAGTGTGGCTCTTCCGCAGCTGAACTCACCCCCGCCCCTTCCACGTGATTGGATCCCGCCCCCAAACTCTTACGCTCTTACGCGCTCTCGCTCTCGCTGTCCAAGGCCGGGACCACCCGCAGCCGCCCACACCTCGCGCACAGCCCGCGGGGCTCTCTGCCGCTCCCTTTGACAGAGGAGGGACCGGCGTGCCTTGGGAGCTGCTGCTGGCGGCATGTCTGGGCGAGGCGCGCGGGCGGGGCTGCCCGTCTGGCACTTGGGCGCTCCCGAGCCTCTTCCCTTCTCCCTCGCCACGTTCGGGCGTTGAGGCCAGGCAAAGCCGGGCGGTTGCGCAGGGGTGAGGCGAGGAGTCCCGCTCCTGCGCCTACCGCCACATCCGTCCGTTCCCGGCCTCTCTCCCCATATCCGGCGGGTGCCCATGCCAGAATCCCCGCGACCCGGAGGCAGCGACTGCTCGGAGGGCCCCAGCGAGAAAAGGCGTGTGATCCCCGGTGGATCCCTTCGAGGGGCTGCGGGGCTTCCCCGCTTTCCTCCCAAGGAGGCCTCGACGGCGCACCCTCCCGCCCCATCAATCCCCCCACCCCGCCGTTGGGCGTCAGAGGCTGAAAGGATGTGGCAGGAACGGCCCTGCAAAGCGGGGCCTGCGGAGCGCCACCTTTGGGGAGGAGGGTCCAGCCGGCGAGCAATGGCGGCACCGGAGTTTTCGCCGGAGCGCTGTCTGTCGGGAGAGAAAAGCAGCCACCGCACAGGCCCGCTTAAAAAACCACCACCCCGAAACCGCTTTCGAGCCGCCTCTCCGGAGGGTCCCTGCGGTCCCGCCTGACAGACAGCGCTCCAGCGAAAACTCCGGTGCCGCCATTGCTCGCCGGCTGGACCCTCTTCCCCAAAGGTGGCACTCCGCAGGCCCCGCTTTCCAGAGCTGTTCCTGCCACATCCTTTCAGCCTCTGACGCCCAACGGTGGGGTGGGGGGATTGATGGGGCGGGAGGGTGCGCCGTCGAGGCCTCCTTGGGAGGAAAGCGGGGAAGCCCCACGGCCCCTCGAAGGGATCCACCGGGGATCACGCGCCTCTTCTCGCTGGGGCCCTCCGAGCAGTCGCTGCCTCCGGGTCGCGGGGATTCTGGCATGGGCACCCGCCGGATATGGGGAGAGAGGCCGGGAACGGACGGATGTGGCGGTAGGCACAGGAGCGGGACTCCTCGCCTCGCCCCTGCGCGACTGCCCGGCTTTGCCTGGCCTCAACGCCCGAATGTGGCGAGGGAGAAGGGAAGAGGCTCGGGAGCGCCCAAGTGCCAGACGGGCAGCTTCGCCCGCGCGCCTCGCCCAGACATGCCGCCAGCAGCAGCTCCCAAGGCACGCCGGTCCCTCCTCCGTCGAAGGGAGCGGCAGAGAGGGTGGCCCCGGCCTTGGAGAGCTGGGGTGCAGGGGGACGGGAGCGTCGCCGGCAGCCCACGAGGACCGGCCATGGAAGGTGAGCGAGGACCGGGGTGGCCGGCCAAGCGCAGCGCAGCCCTTCCACGCGATTGGATCCCGCCCCCAAACCCCGCCCCTTCCACGCGATTGGATCCCACCCCCAAACCCCGCCCCCTTCCACGCGATTGGCTCCTGCCCGCAAACCTCGCCCCCTTCCACGCGATTGGCCCCCGCCCGCAAACCCCGCCCCCTGGCTCTCGAGCACTTAAAAATGTGCACGAGCATACCAAAATGGCTCTCGGCTCAAAAAGTTTGCCGACCCTTGTGCTAGACAATCAAACTTTCCTTGCATTTAATACAACCAATGTAGGCCTGTTGTATTAAAGCAACCTTCACATACATTTATTTATTATTTATTTATTTAATTTATATGACCGCCCATCTCCCCCAACGGGGAACTCTGGGCGGTTTACAATAAAATCACGTTTAAAATAAGAATATAAAAATATAGAATTACAATTTGATTAATACAATCTAAATAATTATAAAATCCAGTTTTGGCAAATTAGTTTTAACAAAAAGGACGGACATTATGGAATTAACCACCCCCATGAGGAACCCCATGTTACTTTCCCCTTCCCATGCTAGGCGGCAGAACCAGGTTTTCAGCTCTTTCCTAAAGGTCGGGAGGGAGGGGACCTGCCTCAACTCTGGGGGCAAGATATTCCATAGGGTGGGTGCCACTACAGAGAAGGCCCGCCTCCTGGGCCCCACCAGGTGAAATTCCCTTATTGATGGGGTCCGTAGCAGGCCCTCCCTGAATGATCGGGTGGGGCGGGTCGATGATATGGGGATAAGACGGTCCCTCAGGTATCCTGGCCCCATGCCATGTAGGGCTTTAAAGGTGATAACCAACACCTTGAATTGGACCCGGAACCAAACCGGCACCCAATGCAGCTCGCGAAGCAAAGGTGTTGTATGTGCTGATCTTGGTGCACCCAAAATTGCCCGCGCGGCCGCATTCTGCACCAGCTGTAGCTTCCGGATAGTCAAAAGAGTTGCCCCAAGAGTTGAGGCAGGTCCCCTCCCTCCCGACCTTTAGGAAAGAGCTGAAGACCTGGTTTTGCCGCCTGGCATGGGAAGGAGGAAGGGATAGTTCCTCATGGGGGTGGCTAACTCCTTAACTTTATAATGTCCTTCGTTTTAATTCCATCGTCCATCTGGATTTATAATTATTTATTATTTTTATTTTATTTTATTTTATTTATTCAATTTATTCCCCGCCCATCTCCCATACAAGGGACTCTGGGCGGGTCACAACAATCAAAGTTAAAAACAATACAATAATTTTAAAAAATACAATATAAATAAATAAAATACAAGATGGGGGACGTAGGGAACGTAGCATAGTGTTGCTACGGGGCTAGCCAACCCCAAGAGGCACTCCCGCCTCTGTTGTCCCAGGCCAGGTGGCAGAGCCAGGTCTTAAGGGCCTTCCGAAAGGTCAGGGGGGAGGGGGACAGTCTCACCTCCGGGGGCAAGATATTCCATAGGGCGGGCGCTATCGCAGAGAAGGCACGCCTCCTGGACCCCGCTAGATGGAATTCTCTTGTTGAGGGGGTCCGAAGCATGCCCTCTCTGCATGCACGGGTGGGGCGGGCTGACGTTATTGGGACGAGACGGTCCCTCAGGTACCCTGGTCCTATGCCATGTAGGGCTTTAAAGGTGATCACCAACACCTTGAATTGGACCCGGAAGCAAACTGGCACCCAATGCAGCTCGCGAAGCAGAGGTGTTACATGGGCCGATCTCTTGGCCCCCATAACTGCTCGCGCCGCCGCATTCTGCACCAGCTGAAGCTTCCAGATACTCTTCTGCACCAGCTGAAGCTTCCGGATACTCTTTTATATACTGTATATTGATGTTTTATATTCTGTTTTAACTATTTTATTGTAAACCGCCCAGAGTTCCCCGTTGGGAGAGATGGGCGGTTATATAAATTTAATTAAATAAATAAAATAAAATAATTAAAAAAGAGAAAACTTCCTTAAAACATTAGGACTTACTAGAAAAAATAAGGATATTCAAACCTCATGTCTGTAATTAAAAATGGTACAGCTGAGGGGGTGGTTCTGTGGTTTTGTCTTTTATGAGTGAAGCACAAGGTGAAGTCTGTAATTTGGAAATAAGACTAAACATTTGAGAACACTGGTGCTTGGAGTTTCATCATTTTTAAAAAAATCCATTTTCTTTCAGATGCCAAACATGTTCCAAATATGCAGAATGACTGGAATCCCCACTGCAAGTTAATTCCCAACACTTCTACATATAGAGGCATGCATTCTACATTTTTGACATGCTAACCAATGGCTAATTTAACCTTGTTTTTCTAAATTAGATCCAACTTCTGGGGGTTGTACATACTGTCCACTATGTTGAGCTACAGACACTCGAGCAGCCTTCCCAAACACAGATGTGCTCCAGGTGTGTTGGACTTCAACTCCCATAATCCTCCACTGGCATGGTCCAGGATTACGAAGTTACCTGGATTGTGCTGAGAAATGCAAAAACCATTGAAGTAGCTCCGGGGTCAAGAAAGTCAAGATGGTGGCTGTGAGACATGATCAAAGCCCTGTCCCTTTCGCATGAATGGCTTACATTGCATGAATGACACACATAAAGCAGATGACGCTTGGACTGCACAGTCAGGGTCACCGTTTTGATATTTTTGCCCCCCCCAAAAGCCCCTGCCATTCTAACCACAAGAATATGTAGCTTGTTTGGGATTTAACATGAGCCCTAACAACCGTAGCTTAAAGCATCGTTAAGGAAACCAGGCTGAGCATATAACTGTGAACTCAACTCAAATGTGAGAGGCTGGACCTACAAGGCCCAAGTGGATACCTGCAGATTTTCCTAACACCTGCACCCCAACCCCCTCGGCCCGCTCTTCTCTTCCTCCGTTCAAACCCTTCTGCTCTTTACGAAGGGACGGTGCAAACGCTAAGAGGAACCTGGCTTTCTAGGAACGGCCTCTTTCAACTAATCCGAGAGACGCAACTTCTTCTCCGGCCCCGCTTTCCGGGCAGGAAAGAGAAGCTCCGGAGCGAGGCCGGGCTGCAAAGACGCCCATTTCCAAACGCAGGTTGCACCGCGGGGCAAGCCGACCCCAAGAGGTGGGGACGGAGGAGGCGGAGGAAAGCGGCGGAAGAGGCGGAGAGGAACCCACGGGCGCCCGGGTGGAAGGTAGGGGAGCGCGACACCGAGCTCCGTGGGGTTGGCAGGAGGCCGGAGTGAGCCCCGCCCCGCCCCGCCCGCCTGCCCTGCAAGGTCGCTCCTCCTCCTGGGAGGCGGGGGGTGGGCTGAGTGGACAGAGCTAACCCTCGCACGCTTTCCGGGTCGATAGTGGCACCCGCTTATTTCCAACTAGCCAACATCCAGGGTGAGAGTCTTCCTATAGAGCACGTATCAAAGTTGCCAAGGTTGAGAAACACTGCTGTGGAGTTGAAATCGGGCCCAGGAACGATTGCAGGCGGATGGTCGTGTGAATGCGTTGCAGCAACAATAACAAAAGGCCGTGACTTCTCATGGCGTGAGCAACATGATTTATTTAAACAGCGCCTGTGGCTTTCTAGGCAGAACTTTCAGTTGCCTCTGAATTCCTACCCACCAGAGCAGTGTTTCTCAACCTTGGCAACTTTAAGCTGCGTCCTCACTTCTCCATTGCTATTGAAGGAGGTAGTTGCTGAACAAAGATGGCAGAGATAACAAACCCAGATGGGGACAAAGAAAAAGAAGAACAGGGGGCTTCAGTCACGCTCACCAAAGGCCTTGGTGAAGAGCCGGGTCTTCAGGGCCCTTCAAAACACCGGGTGGGGGCTGTTCAAATCCTGGGGGAACCTCGTTCCAGAGGGCAGGCACTGCCTCAGAGAAGGTGAGGTCCTGAAAGATGGCATTGTTTAATCGAAGGCACCCGGAGCATGCCAACCCTGCCAGATGGAATTGGCCGGGCAGATAGTATGGGAGACAGGTGGTCCCTCAAGTAACCAGGCCCTGCGCCACGTAGGGCTTTATAGGTAGCAACCTGCACCTTGAATCGCACCTGGAAGCAAACTGGCAACCAGTGCAGCTCAAAAAGCAGAGGTATGAGATGGGCACACCAAGGCATGCCCATCACTGCCTGTATCACTGCATTCTGGGCCAGCTGAAGCTTCGGGGTGGTCCTCAAAGTCAACATTAGAACCGTATAGTAAAAAGGGCATTTGAAGTTGCCTTAAAATGAACACTGGATTATTTTATGAATTCTTTTCTTGTAGGACACTCACATTTTGGGGGGTTCAGATGTGCTGGAACCACTGAGAAAAACATGGTTTCTGCTCCAGTAGATGCTCAGGCCTCTTCAACAGAAAATAAGAGCCAGGTTGGTCCTTTCTCTTCTGCAGAGATTAATTTTTGCACTGGGTCAAAGGCTGATCAGATTGATCAACCTCTCTTGCTAGATTGTGTCATGCGACTAATTCATATTCTAGCAGCGGTATTAAAATAATGTGTATTATTATATTAAATCTAAACTGAACAATTTTCTCCCCTAACTTTAATTTTTTTTAATTGACTTGTTTTAGAAAGTTATATAAGATTTTAATAAGTTTCAGACGAAGAGATGATTAACTAAATCATAGACCATAACTTTCTACACTTTCAAGAATTTTCTGTTTAGGCATAGAAAAGAAAAAATCCCAATATTTTCTTCTTTGTAGTTCAACATGCTGTCCTCATACAATTATTTATATAGGTTTTTATTTCCAGAACCTACTCAATTGTCCGACATACCTTAGTCTTGAAGAGATGGAAAAGATCAATCAACAATGTAAAGAAGAAAGTTTCTGGTACAGAGGTATATTTGTTTGTTCTTGATTCAGTAAGAAATATAACTGTATTTTTGTCTGCATTTCTTTGTTTCACTACTGCCAAGTCCACTTGAGGATTATTAATATTTGGAATTGACAACGTGTTACATCCTAAGGACCATATTTGTTGCTTGGTGGGGGCTGTAGATGTACATGTATTTTATTTATTCCTTCCATATATATCCTGCTACAGTCCAGTAAGACTCTCAGTAATTCGCAAACAAGAAATAACATCTAAAATATTCACAGCACTTTTTAAAAATAGAAACATCCAAAATAAATCACTGAAAATAATTTAAAAACCCAATTGTGATAATGACTTCAGTTCATTATTCTCAATCATGATAGTTCCATATGTGCATGCGTGCAGTCATTCTTCCTCTCCATGTTCATGCTCATGTATAAACATCTGTCTGCCGGCATTGCCCCCCCTCCCATCCCCAGTAATCTGGGTATCCTTCTGTGTTTCACAGGATTTAAATCCGAAACTGAGATTACATTCCAATAACAACCATTTCCAGTGACTACATTTGGAGATATATTGTCTTTATCGTTATATGGAATGATGTTAGGTATAACCAACCTGTCCTCCCCTCCTTGCTGGCTGGGGAATTCTGGGAGTTGAAGTCCACACATCTGAAAGTTGCCAAGGTTGTGAAACAGTGGTCTAGTTGCTCTGTACATCCAATGAAGTGAGCTGCAGCCCACGAAAGCTTATGCCTTTTAATTAAATTTGTTAGTCGGAAAAGTCTGTAGCTTGAATCATATCAACTGGATTTCTATTTTCTCAGTGGAAACGTTTCGCTCCTTATCCAAGAAGCTTCTTCAGTCTGAGCAAAGTTAGTAAGGGAATCCTTAAATATGTTTCTAAGGTGGCTGTGGGACCTTGCACCTGGGGCTAGGTCATGGTTATTAGAGATGTTAATTTCTAAGTCCCTTTATCATCCAAAGGAGGATCGTTAAGATTACCTTGCTGTTGTTGAGATTGCGAAATGGTCTTAATCTTCCTAGGCACAGAAGACAAAGCAGGAAGGAAAATAGGGGAAAGATTGTGCCTGAGGCCCCCACCTCTATTCAACGAAGGATTTTCCAAGTTGGCATAAATGGATTCCTTGACCCCTCTTTCAAACCACTTATCTTCTCTGTCTAAAATGTGAACATTAATGTCCTCAAATGAGTGTCCTTTTTCCTTTAGATGAAGGTAAACTGCTGACTCTGGTCCTGTGGTGTTGCTCCTCCTGTGTTGGGCCATCCATTTGGCAAACACCACATACCTGTATATTTCAAACCCACCAACACATTGAGACAGAGGCTTGTACACCCCAAAGATCAAACTCCAAAACACAAGAAAAGCAATGTAGTGTATGCAATCCAGTGCAGTGAGGAGTGCTCTGAGCTCTACATTGGAGAAACCAAACAACCTTTGTACAGGAGGATGTACAAGTAATTTATTCAAACAAATCATTTTTCATTGACTAAAGTTTGAAGTTGATTTGTTTCAAAGGGCCATAGCTAAGACTAGTCTAGGTTCAGATATAAAATTAAATAACCAAACCAGAAGGACATGTTTCAGATCTCTTTGGAGCCATATTTGAAGAAGGTAAAGAAGGAAAGGGGCTAGGGAAAGTGGAAGGCAAAAGGAAGAGGGGCCGACCAAGGGCAAGATGGATGGATGGTATTCTGGAGGTGACGGACTCGACCTTGGGGGAGCTGGGGGTGGCAACGGCCGACAGGAAGCTCTGGCGTGGGCGGGTCCATGAAGTCACGAAGAGTCGGAAGCGACTGAACTAATAAACAACAAAAAAGAAGGAAATGACGACTCTGGGTCTTACCTAATTCATCTCCATAAAGAGAGGCTATTGTTACTATGCCCAAATGCATTCAATTATGAATTTGGATTTTTTTTTCTCATTTTACTAAGTAGAGAGAGAGAGAGGTCATTTGCTTAACTGAATCCTCCCTTCATGGTGCAGACAATCAGATGAAAACTTCTAATATTAGTTTCCTGAATTAGTTTTATAAACTAGGGAACTATGATTAACAGATTCAGAACAAGCCAGGGTATTACGAACTTCAATCTGCTGCTTCATTGGGAGTGGGGGCTCACTGGAGTGTACACCAAGGCTGAACTTGTTGCAATGTTTGTTTACAGCGCTTCCTGTATCTCTTGGAAGTATGCTTATTGCTCAAGGACTAGTTACTAAAGGTAAGATTTTTAAATTAAAAATATGTGGGGAATTTTCAAAAACAATCAGTTACTGACCATTCCCATGTAATAAATATTGGGGGGGGGGGGGGAACCTCAATCTAGATGGCAAAAAGCTGGAAATCTAAAGATTTCTTATGCAGAATATGTGAAATCTCTGCACATTTCACCCACCATTGAGAGAAACGTCTTGTCTTTCAGAGGCCCTTTTTTATATCTGTCTTGAAACAATGGCTTCCACAGTGAATGTGTTTGTATCACTTAAGAGTTTTAGCTGCCTGTAATGTTGCCTTCAACAGAGTAAGAAGAAGAGGTTTTTCCTAAATTCAGGAATAAAATATATACCCACTATTTTTTTTTTCATTTTCATGTTTAATCTGAAAGAAAGCATGTTGGAAAGTAAGAATTCATATCAGAATTTAAGTACCCTTCTTTAAAATTTGCCTACAGGAATCATCGTAACTTTAGTTTGAAATGTTCCATTTTATCTTCATTTTTAAAAAATTCATTATATTGGTTGTGAACAATCTATCCCTTTGTCTTCTTTCTTACAAGTGCACATTACAGTTGGACTTCCAGTTTAATAAGTGTGTTTAAGGTGGTAATGTTCATCATGTCTTGATTTTTGATTGATCGTGATAGCTATTGCAACTAGAACAGGCAAGATTTATTTATTTATTTATTTTCTATCCCGCCTTTATTATTTTTATAAATAACTCAAGGCGGCGAACATACCTAATACTCCTTCCTCCTCCTATTTTCCCCACAACAACAACCCTGTGAGGTGAGCTGGGCTGAGAGAGAGTGACTGGCCCAAGGTCACCCAGCCGGCTTTCATGCCTAAGGCGGGACTAGAACTCTCAGGCTCCTGGTTTGCCATTGGCTCCTTCCTAGGGCTGAGAGACAGGGATTGGCCCAAAGTCACCCAGCCAGCTTTCATGCCTAAGGCGGGACTAGAACTCTCAGGCTCCTGGTTTCTAGCCCAGCACCTTAACCACTAGACCAAACTGGCTCTAAAAGAAAAGATGTACTTTTCTGTAATGTATTAACCAAGCAAAGTTGGTTTTGGTTTAATGCATTGTAGGCATCCTGCAATTTTGATTTTTAAACTGGCTTATATCCTAGTGTGATACATGAATCCATTGAGTTATACCTTAATCAACAAAATGCAATGATACAAACATAGTTGATCCATGAACCAGATCAAGATTTCTCTCTAATGAAATGCGCAAACCTGGTGCATCATTTTCTGCTGGCCTAAAAATCTTTTCCTAAAAATGATTTCTTTTTCTAGGTGTTATCAAGACTGGTTCCTTGAATACAGTAGTGCGTAAGTTTTGAAAGACTGAAGTTACAGAAGGAAAAAAGGAAAACTGTTTAATCTATAATTAGCATAAATTAATGTCCCTGAAACCCTCCTGTACTTGCACTCGAACACAGAGCATGTGGGGAATCCACATATCAGCCCTTCAAGGTAGGCCAGGTCAGGAAGCAGACAGCCCAAAGATTCCAGGTATGCTATCATATTGTTATGGAGTATAACAACAGAATCTTGAAAGCCTGGGCAAGTTTTCCCTCTGTCCACTCGTATACCAAACAGACTCAAGACAGGATTATTTGGAGTTTCTCATACCTTTTCCTTTCCCAGCACTGAGTTCTTTTTTATTTTGCCTAACTTCCTGCATACTTTCTTCAAGGTTAGCTATGCATTTCTTTACCCCAAGAGAACTTAAAGTATTTAAATTTTAGTACAGATAGTCCTCGCTTAACAGCCACAATTGAGACCGGAATTTCAGTTTCTAAGCGAAGCGGCCATTAAGTGAATCCAACCCGATTTTACGACCTTTTTGTGGTGGTCATTAAGCGAATCACCAGTCGTTAAGCGAACCATGTGGTCGTTAAGCAAATCACGTGGTTCCCTATTGATTCTGCTTGCCAGAAGCCGGCCTGGAAGGTCAAAAATGGCGATCACGTGATCACAGAATCCTGCGATGGTCATAAATGCAAACTGGTTCCCAAGCACCCAAATCGTGATCACGTGACCACAGGGATGCTGCAATGGTTTTAAGTGTGAGCACCGGTGGTAGGTCGGTTTTTTTCAGCAGTCGTAAGTCTGAACCATCACTAAATGAATGGTCATTAAGTGAGGAGTACTGAGAATTTTGAAATATTTGTTATTTTTTATGAATTAAGGATCCGCAGCCCATGTTTCTTGCATATTTTATTTTATTTAAAATATTTATAGCCTGCCCACTGCGGGGCCTGTTGCTTCATGCAGTGAGGTTTTAATTGGAACAAGTATCCAACTTTAACATTAAAAGATAAATAGCCCAAGGTATTTCTAACTCCCACTCTCAAAACAGCAATCAATAAAACATTGTTAGAGCAAGTTTCCCATATTACAGGTCAACGTGGGGGGGAAAAAAGATCTGAGGAACGTTTGTCAAAGGTTACTGATGCTGTTGCTCTTCCTTTGTAGTTATTGGTGCTTTGGCGTTTTTTGTTGGGAAAATGTCATATATTAAAAAATGCACCCAGAATTTAGGAAGTCATCTTCTGCCACATGAACCAGAGCATAACAGGTTTGTCTGGAATCCATATTACGATGATAATTTTGTTTCTTAGAGCAATGTTTCTCAACCGTGGCAACTGTAAGATGTGTGGACTTCAACTCCCAGAATTACCCAGCTAGCAGTTGAAGTCCACACATCTTAAAGTTGCCAAGTTTGAGAAACACTGGTCTTGATCATCTGCCTTGCCCTCTCTACTTCCTTTTCCTCTTTTAATGAAAAATCATATGGGACTTTAAATTTAACAATCATATATGATTTTGGCCATTGTGTGTGAAAGGAGGAAACAGTGGATGATTCCAAGCTTTCGGCTTGGTCTTTGAATTGTTAATATGTGGTTTAGCATTACATCTGAATACTACCATAGTTTTCAAATAACTTTTCAAGGGTTACTCTACGTAGGTGAAAACGGAACTGATGTGGAAAAATTAAGATGAATCCCTGTTGATGTTGATAAGGCGATCATGAATCAGACTCAGTTCCTCTCAAGTTATGTTCCTGGTGTAAATACTTTTTGCAGGATTGAGGAGAGAGCAATGATTGGTTCAAGAACTGGATCCTAATGTCATTGAGTGGTGTTCTACGTATGGAAAGAGAATTGTCAGGGAATCCTAAGAGAATTACCATAAGGCAGATTTCATAGATTTCATTCTGTTCTCATCCATGCTCAGTAAAACTTTTCTGAAGACACAATATGGGACAACATGGGAAACTGTTGATGACAGAAAGAATCTGTGAAAACCACCTTTCCAATGGTGGTGGTGGTGGTGGTGACGACAATGCCAACCTGAAGTGCACTGAAACTATTCCCCCTCATGAAGATCATCAATCCCAAGAGAACATAGTTATTTGTATCAGATTGGAACTATGGCAACCTAGCAATACAGAATCATGGAATATGATATCGTATTTTTCGAGAAATGACCATTAGACTTGCTTGAGCCTGGCAGTGACTTATCTAGTCTAACATTTTGTGTCACACAGAGGCCAATGTAATTCATGCCGGAAATCGATAAACACCGATAGGAGGCTCTGTAGGAGGGATGGTGGAGAAGGAATGGAAGTTCAACTAATGACTATTGTCCTGAGCGAGTGGCATCTCAGCATAGTGAGGATGAGTTGATGAGCTTAGTGTTATTTTTGTTTTGTGTTTTATTGTGTGTTTTTAACTTTAATTATAGTACTGAGGTCTGCTAAGCTGCTCAGAGTTAACAGATTGAAGTGTCATAGAAACTTGTATAATGAATGAATGACAGCCCTTATCAATTACTGCTCCATAAAGTTGCTACTTAAGGCACACTTTTTGTAATAACAGAGGTAAAATTACGATTCTATAGTTCAGCATTATGAGTATAACACTCTGGCTTTTTCAATAAACCATAATTCATTTTTTTTATTTGCTCCTAATGCTTTTAGGAAAAGTTCTCCCCCAGATGAAGAATGCGAAGCAAATCTTCAAACAAAAAAATCAGATACTTCTGTTTCTTAAAACAGGTACACATTACTACAGTTAATATTTTAATCCTATTGTTGTATCTCCACTCTTACCTTGCAAATAGAGAATTATGGTGAATATTGGAATGATTATTCCTGTGCACTGGTAAATCTGGTTATTTTCTCTAAATACAGAGAATGTTCTGCAAAATTGCCGCAAAAATTGAATTAGCAAATGCTGAAATCTCAGCTGGGAACGTGCGTGTCATATGATTCAAATGCCACTCTGCACTTCCGCGAATAAGTGTATAAGCTTTGTACTGATTTTGTGGTATAAATATAAATTTTTGCGAGTAAGTGAATTCACATATATGGAGTCCATGAATAACGAGAATTGCCTGTAACGTGACTGGTTGTCAATTAAATTAACAATGGTAATTATTCTTAGGTTATCTTTAGTATTGTGTGTTAAATTATAATCATACTTGATTGTGTTTAGCTGGTAAGTTTTATTTTTTATTATTGCTTCTTTGAACGCCACCTGTTTGGCAGGACACAGTATATATATCCCCATCTGGCCTGCAGATCGAGGAACGCTGGTCTGGAGCCTGCGAAGTGGTTGTACAGCTAGGGAAATTGACAGTGCTTTCCCACAGATTATGGTTTTTATGGTTTTTTTATGGTTTTTAATGTTTTAATGATTTTTGTTATTTTTTTGTTATTTTTGTATTGTTACAAAAACAATACAAAAAATAACCAAAAACATAGCAAAAATGTGCTATCTCCAAATTCACTTTGTAAGCCACCCAGTCACAGAAGCAAGATGGGCAGCAATATAAATTTAACAAATAAAATAAATATATCTGTGGAGTCCTTGGTGCTCTCTGAGCCTTGTTGTTTTCTTGCAGTTTAAATACAGTATATCTAAAAATGTTCATTTCCGAATTCATGCCAAATAATAGAAGAGGTGTTGTTGGTTTTTAAACACAAACTGCCCAATGTTGTGGTACAATGTCATCAGCTACGAAGTGTAGTTTTAAGAATAACAGAAAACAATTTTGGCTATTTTGTTTGTTAGATTCTCATTTAAACAACAGTAGAATTGAATATAACATTTTTTAAAAATGCTACAGATTTCATCAAAGTATTTGTTGAACAAAAATGGTTTTGGTCTTAAGCTGATTACTTAATATTAAGGTCTGTGCTGTATTGTTACTTAATGTTTTTTGTACACATTGATAAAGGAAAAAAATCTTACACTCATTAACATTGACATCCTAAATTGTAATTAACATTGATATATCTTTCTTTTTTTATCCTCAATAGTTGAAGTTATATAAACATTAAAAGTGTTAATCATCTTCAATCAATACTATACAAATATCGCTGTATTGAAACAATATTTACAACATAATAAAAACAAAAATATCCACATATGCCAAAAAAGCAACAATAAACCACAGAGAGCAATGCTCTTGCTTGACTTTAAGTATTCTCAGACTTAAAACTCCACTTATTCACTATCACTTTGGACATAAACAGCATCATGTTCACTATAAACATGCAGCCACTTGGATGCTCAAGTGATGATGGTTCTTGTAACGTTCAAAGAAAGATTGTTGCCATTTGCATCAATTCTCCTGTCCTTTTTCTCCATTTCAAAGAAGTTCCAAATCTGCATTTAGCTAGTGATGCTGTTTCAGGAACATCTAAAGGAATCCCATATTCTCCATGTTTTCAAACAAGCTTTTTTAGTAAATATTTCATGCTTTCACATCCCACCCGTTCTCTAAAGTTGGAATGTTTTAGGATAGCGTTTTTATTTAAAACCTCCTTTACTTAAAAATGGTATCAGAAACTTTTGAGGTATAGCTCATTCTAACATCAAAATGGCCAAAGACCATTTAATGGGTGATCCTCTTTTTTTTTTCTATTTCAGATAATATGGAAGAGACCATTTTGTCAGGGTACCTATTCTACAAGACCACCTCACCGTTCTGTAAAATCTGCCCTCGTCCAGTAACATTATTTTTAAATAAAATTTGACACTATCACGGGTGGTGGAACACAATACTAAGTTTATGTTTTGGAAATCTTCTAACTTTCAAGAGCATTATTACCACTGCAGAGAACTTTTGGACTCAGATTTTAAGACTGCACAGTTGTGAGGGGGGAGGAGAATGAGGGAATATCTGCCTCCCAGAAACCCTCGTATTTCCCACGATTCAGGGCCAGGCACAGGCAAGTGCTGCCTCGTGCAGACACGGTTCACGTAGCATGTTAGGGGAGGTAGCTGTGCACTGCATGGTGGAGACCCGGCTGTCTGGGCAGTCAAATCTCAGCTGTGTCTTCCTGGTCATGGCCCAACATGTAAAGGGGAATCCATCAGGGGCAGTCAGCTTCATTGATTAGAAACTGCATCTAATTGGGCATGATGATCTTGATCTGGAGGGGACCAGTACCAGGATCGTTCCAGGTGGCACCAAAATTGCCACCAGCACCCTTGTGGATGAGTGCTCCAAGACTGCTGATGAATTGCCCTGGAGTGCAAAGAGATGGTGGATACTAGACTATCCGCTTGATCCCTTAAGATGTCCCCTCTCAATGGAACTCTACTGTCAACCCCACAAGGTAAAGAGACCAGGAAACTGACACCACAGGATGACAATATTTTAAAACTGTATTTTATTGAGATAAGCTATAGTAACAGAAACTTGCAAGTCTGCCCTTCCTCTTATACCCCAAAGGAGTCAGGGAGATGCCAGTCGGTCTCTAATACTTTCCCATTCCCCTGGGCTTAACTCATGCTGCTTCGTCTTGTTGCCCTAATGGCTTGTGGATGCCTTTGTCAAGGTCATTTCCATGGCTCCCTACATTTAAGTGGCTTTTGTTCAAGTGTGTGTGTTCATTCTTATATGCACAGTAATCCTATTTTAGTCATTCAACATTTTTTTACCGCTTATTAAGTGAGAATCCAATTTCATTTGCAACCAGGGTGTTAATGAAAACACTAATTTTAAACGTGCTTTTTTTTAAAAGCAAGACCTTTATTTTAAAAGCATTTAAAAGCAAGACCTTTATGTTAAGCTTTTTGTTCTGTTTTTGTTTTCTCCTCCTTTTTGGCATATTTTTTTAGAACTTTTCTAGAACAAACGGTAGCCCAACTTCAGTGGAAGTTCATATGAACATTTCAAGTTAAAGTAACTGAATTTCCAGCATCTGCTCAGGTTTTCCTCACTGTTACCCATCAGGAAGACCTCAGGTTCCATAATTCCAGTTAGCTGGGTGACATGATGCCCCACACCATTTTGATTTTCTGAATTTGAAGAGGAACCAAAAGCGCTGTACTTGGTTTTTTTCAACGGGTCTGCTATTACCTTCTTCCAAGACTGCAATGTTGAAAGTATGCTTTTAATCAACTATACAGATATTCCTGATTAACAAGGGCCACTGAAGACCAAAGATCATCCACCAATACTCTAACTCAGGGTTTCCCAACCAGGGTTCCGTGGCACCCTAGGGTTCCGCAAGAGGTCACTAGGGGTTCCCTGGGCGATCACGTTTTAAAAATTATTTCAAATTCAGGCAACTTCACATTAAAGAGGTAATTTCATTCTTTATTTTTAGTTTAAGAACACTGTTAATGCATGTATACAGGTCTACACATGAAATGAATATAATTTTGTAGCTTGTGGCCTATATTTGAGCCTGAATGTGCAGGGGTTCCCCGAGGCCTGAAAAATATTTCAAGGGTCCCTCCAGGGTCAAAAAGGTAAGAAAGGCTGCTTTAGCTGAAACCAGGAACAACAAAAACATTCCAGGTTTTGTTTCTGCCTAACTGCAGCCAATCAGGACTGGTTCATCAGAACTTCTGTTCTTGGCCCAAAGCAAAACACACGTTCCATTTTGTACACAACTACTTCATGTAACAAACTCTGAAAAAAAAACGAGTGAAAAAGGGAAACAAGTATATCTTTATTGTAGATGTATTGTATCTCCATTTGACAGTAGAACATTCAGCTATTTGACCAACAGTGATTAAGCCGAAATAATGGTCCAAAGACAGGTCTTGAGGAAGTGCAAAATGTTCACTCTTCCCAAACATCTCCATACTTATTAACCTTAGCTAGAAAAAAGAAAAAAAACAGTCATGCACATAAGATCTAATCCTGTGGCCCCCTTTACCAAAAAATGTTAAGAACAGGGTGGACTGCTTGCCAAAACAGCATGATCTGACACCTTACACCAGAGCTTTCCAAACTTTTCATGTTGGCGACACACACCAGCGGCGGCGGCAGCACAGCCTGCGGTGTCCTGGTGTGTCGCGCGAAAACCCGGAAGCGCTGATGGGGGGAACTGGAAGAAGCGGCACCCCCGCCAATTAGTGCCACTGACTGGCAGGGGTGCCGCTTCTTCCGGTTCCCATCAGCGCTTCCGGGTTTTCGCGCGACACACCAGGACACCACAGGCGACACAGTAGCATGTTGCGACACACACTTTGGAAAGCTATGCCTTACACTATTATGCCAATGCTACTCTGTTTCTGCTGTATAGCCACTGCTTTCACTAGGTTTAAAACATCACTACAAGTAGTCCTTGCTTACTGGCCACTTGTTCAGCAACTGTTTGAAGTTATGACAGTGCTCAATAATGAAACAACCAGTCCTGGAAGTTGCGGCCATCACAACATCCCCACAGTCACATGATCATGATTCAGGCGCTTGGCAACTGGCATGCATTTATGACAGTTGCAGCATCCCATAGTCACATGATGGCCATTTGTGACCACAGCTGGCTTCTGACAAGCAAAGTCAACGGGGAAGCTGGCAGGAAGTCACAAGTCATGGTCATGTGACGTTGCACTTAACGACCACAGCTGGAACTAACAAACTGCCGTCATAAGTCAGGAACGGGCATGTGAATTTTCACTTTACAACCGCATCGCTTAGTGACGGAGTTGCCAATCCCAATTGCGGTCAGTTAGTGAGGGCTACTTACTGTACTCTATCATATTTAGAGAGGTGTGAATTGCACTGGTTCTGATACTGGGGACAAGTATCAGAATCTGATACTATAAATCTATTCTATTTGCTTCTCTAGATCAGAGCTTTCCAAACTTTTCATGTTGGTGACACACTTTTTAGACATGCATCATTTCGCGACACACTCTTACAGCAGGGCACAAGGCAGGCACTAGGACCTGTGCGGAATCACAGCAGGTTTGGAGGCAGCAAGGCACAAGGCAGGCACTAGGACCTGCGCGGAATCCTGGCAGGGCTTCGAGGCAGCAGCCACGACACACCCAGACACTGCAGCCGACACACTAACGTGTCCCGACACAGAGTTTGGAAAGCTCTGCTCTAGATGTTGTTGTATATCTGCTGAAACATATCTGACTGGTTGAGTTAGGTTTCTACAAAATACCACCATTAAGTTGAAGACATACGCCAACATGTGGAAGCCTAGGTAAGGAATGTTCTACAAATCATACTGCTCAGTCAGTTTACTAATACATTCCTTCCTCCATCTTGTTTCATAGTAGCTCTTTCCTGTATGAAAGAATAATGCCTGAAAGTATGTACTAAAAAGGCAGAAGACACTCAATTTCTTTTTTCCCCCTCATAGATGACATTTTCCTTTAAGTAGGGATAATTTGAAATTGCTTGCCTATTTCATTTCTTAATTTCTCTATAAAGTGTCATATCTAATAAGAAACACCATCTCAAGACTGGTGCCAAGTTCACTTTCCTTCCAGCACAATGATAAACAGAAGGAACAAAATCAGTCTCTGCATTCATAAGTTTTTCTTTAAAAGTTGTTTTCAAATATAATTGAAAGAAAAAGATCCCTGGCTGATGTCAAACTGATGTCTCTCTTAAAATGGAGGGCTTATCATTTTCCTTAACACGATGTCCTGCTGACCCATTTTTTTAACCTTCCTTAAATTACTTTCTTAAAACTTTTTTTTTACTTTCCTAGCCCAAGTGAGTAGCATTCATCTCTCCCAACATGAATACTTGAGTTACTTATTAGTGCTAAAGCCCTAATCTCGGTAAGATTTTTTATCTTTTTTGTAAATTGAACATCTAGTCCAGAGCTTTCCAAACTTTTCATGTTGGTGACACACTTTTTAGACATGCATCATTTCATGACACACTCTTACAGCAGGGCACAAAGCAGGCACTAGGACCTGCGTGGAATCACAGGAGGTTTGGAGGCAGCCAGGCACAAGGCAGGCACTAGGACCTGGGTGGAATCCTGGCAGGGCTCGGAGGCAGCAGCAGCAGCCGCGACACACCCAAACGCTACAGCCGACACACTAACGTGTCCCGACACAGAGTTTGGAAAGCTATGATCTAGTCATTCCTCTTTTGCTCATGTTAGCTATTTCTTTTCTCTAATCCTCTAAATTCTCGTTTCTTTTATGCTTTTTTAAAAGGTCAGGATAGATCATAAACTAGTTTTTCACTATTAATTTCCAAATCTTGGAGGGTTTTATGGTGCAATAAACCCTAATCCTGGGTCAAATCATTATACAAAGCTCTTTTTTTTTGGTTTATAGTAAAATCTTGATTTACAAGTTTCTTGGATCAAGATTTACCTACTTAGTAGTCAAGTTCTCCAGACTTTCGGAGATCAGGGCCAAGATGCTGATCAGATTTTCTGCAGTTTGTCCCATGTCCAGGGCAATATCTTGGTGTTGACTAAGTATGTAAACCATGATTTAACTGAAGAGTTTAGCAGATTTAAGATATAACAGACAGATTTTTTTTTGTTTGGACTTCATTACCATTTAATGGACTATTGTTAATTAAATCAAGATTTTACTGCAAATACTGCCATTTACATCAATTACATAATCATGGAAATAATGCTAATTGATAAAAATAATGTAAATTTGGATATGAGAGACATTCAGATTCAGCAGGTACCCCCATGGTCTCTTAAATGGAGTATTTACTCAGCTGCATAATAATATGGATGGGGCAAATGGAAACCGCATATACAAGCATTCTGTTCATTCATAATTTGGACTGTTTAATCTTATTTCTTATTTTAAAGCAGATTTCCAGATTGGACTAGAAGTATTCTTAGCAATGACCAAGGTGCCTCATGAATTCTGCAAGTTCAAGTCCCTCCAGATTGTAGGATGCCTCTATGAAAAAGCGATGTGCAAAAACAACCATCACCTTTATTATATAATCCTGCCCACCCTTTATAGAATACAAATATTTATATTCTTACCTACCAAAGAGAGAAATTTCATTTTCACTGCTCTAGTTTGGCAACTAATTAACAGACCTTACTTTACACATTTTAAATGTTACATGCTTCTTTGTTTCTGTGAGAGTAGGTATGGGCCATAGTGAAAGTAGAAAGAAGCAATAATGGAACACAACAGCCCAAAACAAGGTCGTCTAGGGCATGGGTTTGTATTCCTATACTTCATTTCACAGGCTGCCTGTAATGGGAAACATGGCTTAAGTCAACCTTCTTTGCTGATGATAATAATCCAACAACTTGATTTAAATCAAAGTGCTTTGAAAGCTAGTGATCCAGTCCTTGTTTTTTCTTTTTTGATTTGAGGTCTCTGTACCAAATAATGCAAAGTATATATTTGCTTTATCAGCTACACAGATTTTTTTATATATTAAAAAATGCTAAAACTCTACAAGTAACTTTAAACCGATGATCCCAACAAAAGGAAATGATGGGTATAAAAATAAGTAAAAAAGAATACTGTTTCTAGTTCATGGCTCAGTGTATTCCAAGCACAACTAAACGCACAATTAAATACAAGATTTTGGGTCCTTAGCACAATTGCTGCAATGCTGCATTACCGACTATGTTCCCTATTGAATATTTACCTCTCTCCTTTACCGGTGGTGGGGTTGCTCGAGGTTCAGATTTCTGCATTATTCCCGCCTCGTATCCTTCTCTGTTTCTAGTTCTGAGTTCTTCATATGTGATTCTTTTCTTTTTGGGAGCTTCTTCCTGAAGTTCAGGTTCTTAAAACGAAGAAGAAATACCGCCCCCCACAAATAAATTAACAGGTCTTGCTGCAGATGGATAGAAGGTATATATTGAAAAGTATATTGATTTTATTTTCGCACTCTTTATGATTTCAGCAAGCATTTTGACTTTGGTGGAAATTTAAATAGACATCATTGAAATTAAGAGTTGATATAAATGGAAATGACCTACCCCTTGTGTCTGATTTAGAATTTTCAATATATCGCATGTGCTGTATATTTCAATGCTGACCAAAATTCAGAAGTTGCATCGGTTTCCATCTGATTTTCAAAGCAGCACATTTCAAAGAGGGTGCACGAAGTGTGAATTAATTTCATTCTCACGGCGTTTGTCAATGTGCTGGTTCTGGCCTATAACGCCCTTCGCGGCTTGGCATCCCTGCAACCTGCAGGAGCACCCTCTCTAACCAGTTTCAGCCCAACCGGTTAGCTCTGCCAGGGAGGAACCACTGCAAATGCCGCGCTTTCGGGAGGTTCCGGGGGCCGAGTCGAGGAGGCGTCCCTCTTTCCTGGCAAAGCTGAAACTGGGCTACAGCCTCCCCGTGCAGATCAGGTCTTTCCTGTCTGCCCTTGAAGCCCAAGCTGTTTCAGAGAGCCTCCCCGTGATTTGATTGGATGCTGCCAACTTTCTCCATTCTCTTTTCTTTGTATTATTGCACTACTGATGTGTTTTTACTTTTTGTACTCGGTGTGCTTTATATTTTATTTTTTCTATGTAAGCCGCTGAAAGCAACTTTGATTACATTTTTTTTTATCCATTCAACCGTGTCCGATTCTCGGAGAGTGCCTGGACAAGTCCCTGCAGTTTTCTTGGCAAGGGTTTTTGGAAGTGGTTTGCCATTGCCTCCTTCCTAGGGCTGAGAGAGAGCGACTGGCCCAAGGTCACTCAGCTGGCTTCGTGCCTAAGGCGGGACTAGAACTCACGGTCTCCCGGTTTCTAGCCTGGTGCCTTCACCACACCACCAAACTGGCTCTTTTGATTACATTACTGATTACTGAATAGAGATCAGTTTAACAAATAAAAAATAAATATTGTGCAATTTAGTCATTGAAGTTGATTAAATATTTCCACCTATATAATGTTTGAGTCAGATGTGTTAAATTTTATTGCATTGCATAGTTCTGAGTCCACAAGTAAGTACATTTAGAAGACTGCCTCCGTGAGATACGTTCCATTAACCAATAATCCAGGACTAAAATTGCTTCACACACACACACACGCACATGCCAGTTGTCCCAAGTTTTCTGAAACTCTTTTCCCAGATTTCAAGACCAGAAGTTCCATAGTCAAGGAGGAAAACCCAAAGCCCATCAATGAAATCACATGGGCAGAACTGGCAAGAAGAGAAAGGGTTACAAGTAGTCCTTGACTTACGACCACAATTGGGACTGAAGTTTCCACTGTAAGTCGTTGCGGTCATAAGTCAAGTCACCACATGACCGGACCCTATTTTACAACCAGTTTTACACTGGTCGTTAAGCAAATCCCGGGTTGTTATGCAAATCACCGTGGTTGTTAAGCGAATCCAGCTTCCTCAATAGGCGTTTTTGCTGGAAAACAGCAAAAAACGTCGCAAAATGCAATCATTTGACCGCAGGACACTGCAACTGGTGGTAAGTGTGAGCTGGTTGCCAAGTGCCTGAAATGTGATCATGTGACCATGGTGCGACGTTTTACGACGCTAGGAAGTGCTTTGCAGGCCGTAAAGCACCCATTCTGAGGCTGTTGTAACCTCGGACCATCATTAAACAAACGGTCGTAAGTCAAGGACTACCTGTAACTGTTGCCAAAGTTTATTAGTATTATATGTTTATTAGTACAATACAACTCCTTAATGCTCCTACTTATCATGAACTGACACTTCATATCTAAATAAGCTAAAGAAGACCAAGATCTAAGTACTCAAATAACTATAGGAGTCTTAAGTTCTAAGACAAAGGCTACCTCCAGGGATGCTGTCTGTAATTCCACTTGGAGTAGATTCATTCATGGAGGAGCTAAATGGGACTGTTTCGTAGATCCTCCGAGACTGTGGTATATCTGTTGCTGGAGCCCTTTCAGGAGAGGAGGGTTGTCTGGAAGGTTTTAAGTTCTGGTTTCTAAATCTGTGGAGGAAGAGAGGTTGCAAGCGCTGCACTGTTTTAAAAAATCATAGTATTTCATTTGAATGTATACACATTGGAACATCTTCCTCAAAGCAATACAAAAAGGAAGTTTGTAACAATGAAGATAACTATTTAAATCAGTGTTTCTCAAACTTGGCAACTTTAAGATGTGTGGACTTTGATTTTCAGAACTGCTGGCTGGGGAATTCTGGAAGTTGAAGTCCACAAATCTTAAAGTTGCCAAGTTTGAGAAACACTGATTTAAATGAATCACAGGAAGAAAGAAAGGAAGGAAGGGAAAAGGAAAGGAGATACATGACTCAGAAGAAGGAATTCAATAGAGATGGAAATGGGTAGGAATATTAATGGGGCTAACTTCACCGTTGAAGTGGGTGAAATTTTCATTTAACTCAGTAGTTCAGGAGCAAAGAGAATTGTTCTCTATCCTCTGCCATAGTTTTTATACTATTATTAAAAGGGAATTTTGTACGTGTGGGAACTATGTAAAGGTTAACCACAAAATTTTAACGGTGTTTTCAAACTCAAAAAACTTGTCATTTTACAAAATGTTCCTTTCTTATTCTTGTACTATTATCCAATTTTTTAACTTATGTTTACAGGTGAAGAAAAAAAATGTATATACATGGAAAACATAAGCAAAGAGGAATCATTGACAAATTAGCACCCTCATGCATACCTAAACATATGAAAAGTTTGGCTACACAAGCTAACATTATTCTAAAAAAAAACAGTTACAAGCATCATAAGCATATCACAACCATTATTTCTGAAGTAGGGAGGAAGCATGCTTAATTTTGAGAAATCAAGGTATATCTGAATTAATCATCCACAACATCTTCAGCAGAAGGTTCTTTCTATTCTTCCATTCCTAACATGTTGAAAAGTTTCATATTTTTCTATATATTTAACTCAAAACTTGTTTTAAATTTTAGAGAATAACACCCTGAGGACATACATAATACTAAGCTGAACGTGGTTTGTTTGGTTTTGATACACTGAAACACAAATGGGGTCAGTGAATAAACTGGGTATAATGCATTAGAACACAGTCTGGAATTATGACCTTCTTGCCTTACTGATCGTAATTATTTTGACTGCCAGAGAAATAAGCCATTAATACATAAATAGTCTTCACCCAAAAGATTGCACTCCCACTGTCTATACTAATGTTTTCCAACCTTTGTAAATGTGTGGACTTGAACTCCCAGAATCCCAGCTGGCATGGCCAGGGCTGAGAATTCTAGGAGTCAAAGTACACACAATTCTAGGAGTCAAAGTCGCCATGGTTGGGAAACACTAGTCTGTTTCTCAGTTCAGCACACAAGCAGCCTGGGCCTATTCAGTTTTACCATGCTATACAAGAACACTGCTTTAATGCTTATTAGTAGCTTCTAGTTAAAAGCCAGTTAAGAGTCTTGCCCCAGTTGGACTTGATAGGACAATCCTGTCATTGTAGAATAACAATACCAGATGTAGTCTTCTACTCAAATTCAATTCAAAATGCTGGTGGTGAACCACAAAACCCTTTACTGCATAGGATACATCACACCTTGCCATACTTAAATCTGACATAAGAACGTTGCAAGAACTTAAGTCCCCACCCTAGATGAGATGAGGGGGACACAGACTAAGCAACAGGCCTTCTCTGTTGCAGACCCTCTGCTTTGGAATTCCTCGTCTCTGAAGTTTCAAGCAACCCTTTCCTTCCTCACATTTCATAAAACTGTTAAAACAACACTATTCCACCATGCTTTTAACCAGGAATTAATGTTTCTGGGTGGGCATCTGGGGGACTTCAATTTTACGTCTTAAAAAAAAATCTATATTTTCACTCTGTCATATTCTGCCGAATATGTGGATTACAAACTTAATAAATAAATAAAATTAAATCCTACTCCAACTGGGACATTAACACCAATTGTTCTGTGGACAGGATACCAGAAGAAAGAGGCTCTAGTTGTTACTTTGTGTTTTGGGAAAGTTATATGTGCGTCAGGATCTTGGAAGCTGAAGGGGAAGAAAGAAACATAAACTAAATAAGATGCAGAATCAAGGCCAGAAATTACACTAGATTTGGCTAGACTATTACTTTCAAAGTACTTTGAGGTGCAAAAACACATAATCATTGAATGATTTAAAATACACACTGCCAAAATAGAGTCTTATACAATGCTATTGTAGATTGTTTATGGCAAGTCATATTATATGGATAAACCCCCTTTCCGTGTAATTGTGTATCAAGAATAGGAAATGGTTAAGAAAATTCCCCGCATTTGTGTTAAAGGTAAGATAGTTTTTAAATTTTCATAGATACCTTAAGGTTCAAGAAAACAGATCATTTAAAAGGAGCGTTTGTTTGTTTGTTTTTAAAAGCATTGATTTCTTCCCCTTTATATATGCTTTTCTCCTGCTAACATCATAAAATACAAGTTCCGGTTAAATTCGAACCATCTGAAGTCCCATCAGCTTCAGCAGGAAAATTAAGTACTTGCATAAATATCGCCCCATGAAGACAAAGTCCAAGCACTTAGGTTTAGCTACGTTATGCTCAAATATTTTCCAACCAGCCTCTCTCTCAAGCAAGACTACCTTTTGGAAGACTGTGAATAAATGTCAAATGTTTTCATTTGTATATATTTTTAAACCCACAACCATGTTTTCTGATTCTAAAGGCAAATCTACCCAAACACAATATTATCCACCAAGTCTATTTTGTCCCAGTCTAAAAGAAAATGTCAATTTAATATTTTTAAAAGTCTCAGAATTCAAACTGATACCACTCATATGTAGAACACACTCACTTTCTGAAGACTTATCATGAATCATTACAATGGGAAAATAAACAGCAGCATTCCGTGTCACCCTGTTATTTTAAAGCAGGTTTCCTTTCTAGAAATGAAAATCTAACTCAATAAAAATTCTTACTGTAATTCATTCTTCATAATTTCTCCCAGTGGTGAATCCTCTAGCTTCATAAACTTCTGTTTGCATACATTTATATAAGATATCTTCCCAGCAAACCATCCACAGATGCCTGCAACTTATTTTCAAAGGAAGGCAAATACTGTTTTAAGATTTGACACGAAGACATTTTAAACAAAAGAATACAGTTAAAACAGAATCCGTGAAAGTCACACACACAAAGCCAAACAATCTCTTGCTTAATACAAGTTTTTAACTTTCTAGGACTTCCGGTGGAGGAAAATGGCGGAGTGACCGGTCCTACCGGATTCTGGGGTTAGGATCGACAACGCGGCATTCATCTAGCGGCTCAGGCAGGACCTTAGAGCCCCAAAATATTCCTCGGGAAAGGAGAATTCAAGGAATTATTCCCTGTGCCCTCTGGACAGCTGCTCCTTACCGGAGGATCGGGAAACGGTGTTCCAGCGACCGAACGGTGAGTGACCAGCTGAGAGGCAGAATTACCCTCTCTTCCAAGCCACGTTGAAGCCGAAAAACGGACATTAACTCCAACCACCCCACTTCTAAAATCACCTTTTTGCTTTTGAAGTAGTGAATTTAAAGAGGCTTTCTCCAGTACAGAAATATTGATTCTCTTGGTTGATCTTTCATTATTTTTGGGACTTCTTTTTTGTATGTTTTAACTGCTTTAAAGGATTAAAGTTTGAGCAAGGAAGCTGAAAGTTGAACCGCTTTAGTAAAATTCTTTTTTAAGGGAATAAATTTTCTATTTTCCATTTAAAAAAAAATTTAAGTAAAAGAATTTTGTTGGATTTGGGACTGGTCTTTTTTTAGTCGCTGTGGGGAAGTATTTGCTGCGGTTGTTTTTTCAAGCCGGGATTGGCTACTTTCTTTCAGCACTGATAAAGAAAGACTTGCAATTTCAACTTGTGGCTTTGTAACTGGATACTTTGTAATTGGAAACTTTCTCCCCTCTTCAATTACTCTCTATTACTGGAGTCATCTTTCATTGTAAATACCATTGCTGGTCATTAAGGGAGCCAAAGTATTAAATTTTAAAGCATTGAAGTTTTAAATCTATCAATAAAAAAAAGGGGGGGATAGAAATCATGGCCACTAGAAGAGTACAAAGATGAGCCTCTGGCGAATTTGAGGGACTAAAGAGCATGTTTGAGGAGTTCACGGCTAAATGTACACAGTCTATTGTCCAATCTTTTGAGGTTCTTGAGAAAAAGGTGGATACAAGATTTACTGACTTTGAAAAAAGATTGGAGCAGAAATTAGAGAAAACGGAAGGAGATGTGAAACAAGTAACTAGCAGAGTTGATATATTGGAAAGTGAAAGGGAGAAAGAGCTTGACAGAATTGCACTGCTTGAATTAAGGGATAAAGAATTTTCCTTAAGGCTCAGGGGGATTCCTGAAGCCAAGGAGGAGAGTCTTAAAGATAAGATTTCACAAGCTCTGGCAGCTTTAATTGAATGGGAGGATGACAAAATGATGGAAGAAATAGAAAAAGTCTTTCGCATTAACTCAAGGTACGCAACTATAAATAACAAGCTGAGAGATGTTCTGGTCCAGTTTGCTAGGAGGAAAACAAGAGAATTGGTCCTACATGGTCACTTTGACTCTAAACTTAATATTAACAAAGTGGATATAATTGTACTGAAAGTAATTCCTGTGAGAATTTTAAGACAGAGAAAAGAATACACTTTCTTAACTGATGTTCTGAAAAAGAATAGGATTCCTTTTTGTTGGGAAAAACTGGAAGGGGTAAATTTTACTTTTCAACAACAAAGGTTTAACTTCAATCCCTAAAGCCAAAGATCTCCTTGTCATGCATGGAACTACGTTGGAGCAGGATGAAACTGAAAAGGTTGCATCTGGAACTAAACAAATGGATTCCACAATACAAGATGAAGAGATGGGTGCTACATCCAAAGACTTTGGTGGGTTGTTTCCATAAAAATGGCCTTGAACGGTCTTACATGGAATATAAATGCAGCAAATGCCCCTCAAAAAAGTTTTTTTTTATTATTTCAAAAAAATTGAAACAGCATGTGATATGTCTATAAGAAACTCATATAAGGAAAAAAGATACAAAATATTTCATAAATAAAAATTTGGGATAAGAATTTATTTCAGCAGGTCTGAAGAAAATTAATGGCCTTGTATTATATGTTAAACCACATTTATTGAATATTTATTGAAACCACGTTTATTATTAGCTGATGAGCATGGTAGATATGTAGCAGTTGAAGTGGAACTTTATGGATTTAAATCTATTATTGTGGGAATATATGTACCAACTGAAGATAAAATCAAATTTTTATGCAACTTTTGAATGAATTGTCATCTTTTTCTTATCAAAGTTGGTGTTAATGGGGGACTGGAATGATTTCCCCATTGACTGACAGAACATCTGGGAAACAAATTAAAATTAAACAAGGGAAATTACCAAAATCCTTTTTTGATCTGATGGACAATTTGGCATTGGTGGACTCTTGGAGATACAAAAGTGGACTGGCAAAGGATTATACTTTTTATTCTGAGAGACATAAATCTTTTTCAAGAACTGATATGATATGGATTTCAAGGGACTTGGCGAATAAAATTTCTAAAGTGGATATTTTACCAAAGACTTTTTCTGATCATAATCCTGTAAGTATGACAATAAAGAAAACATTTAGGGCATATAGATGGAGACTGAATTAATTAATTCTACAAAAAGAAAAGGTTGTGGAAGATTGTAGGAGGAAATTAAAAGATTTTTTTGATATTAACTTGGACAATGAAATAGATCTAGAAACTGTTTGGGATACTAGTAAAGTGGTTATGAGGGGGCATTTTATCTATCATAACTGTAGTCTTAAAAAGAAATCTCAACAAAAGTTACAAACGGTTTTGGATCAAATTAAGCTGAAAGAAACTGAGCTACAAAAAAACTGACAGATAACAATATTGTGTACCAACTTAAGTTACTACATCAGCAATTGTCAATGTTGACTGTGAAAGAAATAGAAACAAAGTTGAAATATGCTAAACAGAGACATTTTGAATTTGCTAATAAAACAGGAAGATGGCTAACATATAAATTGAGGAAAGAAAGAGAGAAGAAAATGATAGAGAGCCAGTTTGGTCTAGTGGTTAAGGCAACGGCTGGGTGACCTTGGGCCAATCCCTGTCTCTCAGCCCTAGGAAGGAGCCAATGGCAAACCAGGAGACTGAGAGTTCTAGTCCCGCCTTAGGCATGAAAGCCGGCTGGGTGACCTTGGGCCAATCCCTGTCTCTCAGCCCTAGGAAGGAGCCAATGGCAAACCAGGAGACTGAGAGTTCTAGTCCCGCCTTAGGCATGAAAGCCGGCTGGGTGACCTTGGGCCAGTCACTCTCTCTCAGCCCAACTCACCTCACAGGGTTGTTGTTGTGGGGAAAATAGGAGGAGGAAGGAGTATTAGGTATGTTCGCCGCCTTGAGATATTTATAAAAATAATAAAGGCAGGATAAAAATTAAATAATACCCGAGGGTCCGTCTCATCCCCATGACATCGGCCCGTCCCACCCGATCATGCAGAGAGGGCATGTTACGGACCCCATCTGTAAGAGAATTTCATATGGCGGGGTCCAGAAAGCGGGCCTTCTCTGCAGTGGCTCCCGCCCTTTGGAACATCCTACCCCCGGAGGTGAGGCAGGCCCCTTCACTCCTGACCTTCCGGAAGAACCTGAAGACTTGACTCTGCCGTCTCACTTGGGGCGGGAAAGGGAGTAGTCATTCTTGGGGGTGGCTGGCGCCTTAGAGCTCTTCTCACCGTATTAGATTTTTATAGCCACTTGGACTCTATATTTATTTATATTTTATACTTATATTTGCAAATTGTTTTTAATTTTTAGATGATTTTTATGTTTATTGTTATAATGTCAATTTTATTGTAAACCGCCCAGTCCCTCTTTGGGGGAGTTTGGGAGTTGTTTTTAAACTGTTTCTCTTGGGTCTGATGGAGAAACAGCTCGAGAAACAACATGGGACTTTGCTTTTATACATGATTACAGCAGCAAGAATTTTATATGCACAAAGATGGAAAGATCCACAAATCCCTACAGTGGAGGACTGGATTATCAAACTGATGAAGCTGGCCCAAATGGCCAAATTAACAGCGCTGATAAGAGAAAATACTGTTTCTGGATTTGTTTCTACTTGGCAGCCACTTTTAGACTACTTGCTTGTGTCAGGAAAAAATGAAGTTTTGATTTTGGGTTTTAATGATTAAACGGTTTGATTTGATAGAAATAATGATACTAAGGTTTAACTAATGGTAAGAGATTATATTTGTAAATGTATTTATATCTGTATTGGAGAAGGTCAGAAGTCACTTTCTGTTCTCTCTCTGTTCTGCACTTTTATAGTTTTTCTTTTTTCTTTAGTCCTGTATTCTATCTGTTCTATATTCTATATTTCGTATTTTAATTATATTCTAAAAATTAATAAAGTTATCTTAAAAAATACATGTTTTTAACCTTCTACAGCCTTTTTCTCCACATTTCCTAATGACAACACACACAGGCCTCATAAAACTGCTAAGGTCTTCTGGGGGGAGATGGGCGGTGGCAAGATTTGAAAAATAAATAAATAAGGTCAGCAACAGAAAATTCAGATTTGCCTATTTTAATACAACAGAGTAAATTACCCCTGACTTTTAAGCAAACACCTCTATTTTCTATCTGTTGTTCAGCAAGATGACGATAGCCTCTTTATGAGATCACTATTACAAGTCCGAAATTCTCACTACAGTTTAGGTTTATAGCCAAGTATACCTGGATAGGATGTTACAGCTTTTCTACTTTTCCTATTTGTATCACTATTTGTCTCAGAACTTAACAGAAAATGATACACACACACACACACACACACACACTCCCTTACTTGGCATATAGTCTGAGATTGTGCACGGCCATTGAGTACACGGATGTCTTACCAGGGGATGCAAATAATGATGTGTGACACCTTCAGTCACACAGATGCTGCAATTTGTGTCAACAGTTGGAATGCAAACCATAATGGTGGTATTTATGTGGTGTCATTGCACATGTGTCATTTTGGGGTCAGTGCTTATTGCTATAGACCAGGGTTCTACATTGACCCCCAAGGGTTGATGGGACTAGCCAAGGGGTTGATGTTATTGTTATTATTCGTAGTACAAATGGCTAGATTAGTATTTATTATTTTCATCTAATAAATGTTTAGGGGTTGATGAACAATCTGAAACTTTATGAAGGGGTCAACAAGCTGAAGAGTTTCATGACCCCTGCTATAGACACGGTTTACACAGGCCCACTTATGTCTAAGCTTTGAACCTTGATACTACTGACCTATTACACTGACCTGCTTCCCATGCCACGTTTCTTATATCATTTGTTAAAAGGCACAGAATATTTCCTCTCTCATTAAATAGTAACGGCAACCCTCACCCTCAACTATGAGCCATTAAGTACAACTGAAGTCTGATATGAATGAAAACTCACATGCCATTTTGGGTACAGCGCCAAACTTTGGATGAGATGTAATAATTCCTGATAATAAATATTAAGATGGAAAAAAGTAGTTACTATACAAAAACATTAAGTAAAAAAATGGCCAGGCAATTATTTCACCTTCTGCATGTTTGTATCACTTAGGTTCATTTTTCCCCCCAACTTGACATGTAATAAAAAGGTCGACATTAGGGATTTGCAAAATATGTCAATCTAGGAATGGAATTTTTCTCCAGAATTTCTAAACACCATGTATCAGTTAAGATATTTAGATTGCAAGGTTTTAATAATATTAATACTCAAAATTCTGAGGTATCACTTCAGTAACATACTGAATTCATATTTTATGAGGATATTTTTAAAAAGTACATTCTTTCCTTCACCAGCTTTTTAAGAAAATAAAATTATATACACCTTTGCCACAATCAAGAGCAGTATATGAAGGCCAAATAATACCAAGGAAAAATTATAAATGGCAGACTTTCAAATTTAAAGGTACTTGGGACATACCTTTACGAATTAATATATGAGTGACCGCTATGGCAAAACTTGAGAACGGCAAACCTAAGAGGCAAGAAAAAAAATGAACATTTGTGGGGAGGTGAAAGTTCAGTATATTCTGAGCAACAATCACTAATCCTGTAAACATGTTTAGGATGGTACAAAACAGGATTCTTTCAAATCAGAAGACCTTCAAGTCAGTAGTGCAGAGCTTTCCAAACTTTTCATGTTGGTGACACACACCAATGGCGGCAGTGGCGGCACGGCCTGCGGCATCCTGGTGTGTCGCGCAAAAACCCGGAAGCGCTGATGGTGGGAACCAGGAGAAGCAGCACCCCTGCTAATCAGCGCCGCCGCCATGGTGGCAGGGGTGCCGCTGATTGGCGGGGTGCCGCTTCTTCCGGTTCCCACCATCAGCGCTTCCGGGTTTTCGCACGACATACCAAGACACCGCAGGTGACACAGTAGAGTGTCGCAAAACACACTTTGGAAAGCTATGCAGTAGTGGATTAATTATTGGATTTAAACCAAGGGAACCCAAGTACAAATCTTTATCTGACCAAGTTCATTAGATGACCTCTCCCTAAATCAAATTTCTTCACAGAGTTATTGTAAGTATCTTACAGTTCTTAAATCTAAGCTTCTGGAAGCTTCTACCTTCATCTTAGCTTCTAGAAAGAAAGATGAAATAAAAATACAACACACAAGCTGGGTTCATACACTTGCTAAGCCATAATGTGGCTTAATTCTGATTATCATGTTGTGGGAATCCAGTCACTGTAGGCCATCAATGAGAGTCTATGCTTAGCATATGCACACGTTGGCACAAAGTGTGGAGTAGGAGATACATAATTCAGGATTCCCTGCACTTCAACAGTGGATAGTGGAATTAAATCCTGCTTCACATGAAAAATTGTACAACCATCACCTCCACTACTGCATAAATCCTAGGACACACATACTACATTGCCACATGGGACACTGAAATATTTTCACACAGCCCTGATCCTACAAATATTTTATAACTGGTATTAGATTTTTCACCTTCTTGGAATCAGTGTCTCACGTCTTGAAAGAAGATTCTGTAAGACCAATGGATCAAAGATGTGTGAATTATATGGAAGTGTTTCTCCCCCAAAAAGCACCAGTAACATTACTAAACTCTGTAATCTGTGTGAGCTATATTATTTATAAAATCAATTACTAATTATTTGGCGTAAGACATTGCTCAGCAAAACAACAGACAAGCACAAGCATGTTTTTGGAACATTTTACTTACATCTGTAGAAGAAGCTCTCTCTCATGCATTCTTGGCTTACTCTGTATTCTTCTGGTGTGAGTTCGTATGAATTATCAAGCTTGTGCTTTTATGAAAAAGAAAACAAAAATAAAATATTAAGAGAGAGTTTGAAGTATCTCAGCCACAATATATATCAGCAACAATAAAATAAGCATAAATGTTTGCTATTATTTTATCAGTGTACGTAAGATTAATTTAAAAAACTTAAAACCATGCTCATGGTAGATGTCGTTATATCCTCCAGAGCAGGGGACTCCAACCTGTGGGCCATGGCCCACTAGTGGGCCGCAGCCCGTTAGGAACGGGGCCGCGGGGCTCCCGCCCGCAAATCCCACCCCCTTCTGCACAATTGGCTCCCGCCCGCAAACCCTGCCCCTGGTGCTTGTGATTGGCTCCCGCCTGCCAACCCCGCCCCTTGATGCACGTGATTGGCTCCCACCCACAAACCCCGCCCGCGGAAATCCCGCCCCCCCGGTCTGCAGAAAAATCATCTTTTGAAACCAGTCCCTGGCACCAAAAAGGTTGGGAGACCCCTGTTCCAGAGAACTGGAATGTGGAACTACGACACAATTTCTATTTCCTTCCATTTGCTTTGTACACATATCCCTGTACAGTATCTATATACTTTCAGATATATGCTGTGATAAATGTGTTAGTATGCCGCAGAAGCTGCAACCATTCTTGCTACAACACTGATTTAGCCAGACTTTGGATAACTTTTTCTTTAGTATAAAGAAAAATAATAGAGAATATCCAAGAATAGCATTTTAATATAGTCTACATACCAGGGACAACATTATCATTAGTTTCAGACATCCAGTGCCACTTTTTATTTGAATAGTACTGCCAAGTGTGCTTATACTTTTGAAATTGAGTGTTCAAAGTACACCAGGGGGAAGCGAGTAGATTTCATGGCACTGCAATTGTCTATCATAAAGAAATTCTGTAAAGTCGTTAGAAAAATGTTTCTCACTTTGTAGCACTTCATTATTCTTTGGATGATCAAAATATCTATGCAGCTGACCAGTTAATGCTTTTAACTGTTTGCAGTAGTTATACACATTGCTCCAATAAAATCCTTAAAACAGCATTCCTGCTCAGGTAAGGATTATATCACATAAAGGGTTGTTTGATCTGCTGGCTATTTATTTTATGCTATTCTGTTTTATGGGGGGGATCCTGTACTGCCATAGGGTTTTTCATTCTTCAGAGATTTAATATCAACAGTAAATACAATTCTTATGGTTAGAAATTAATCTTATAAAATTTTTTACAATTCTGTATTACTCATCCTTAATATCAAAGTTTTACCAATCCAGGTAAATTTAAGGTATAGGTATAGAATAACATGTTAATATCCAACATGTTATTCTATACCTTAAATTCTTATTCCTGGATTGGTTGTAATTCTAGATGTTTTATACTGGTTTACAATCAACACAAAGATCGACTGATTAACTAGAGCAGAGCTTTTCATGTTGGTGACACACTTTTTAGACATGCATCATTTTGCGACACACTCTTACAGCAGGGCATCATTTTGTGACACACACAGCAGGGCACAAGGCAGGCACTAGGACCTGCGCGGAATCCTGGCAGGGCTCGGAGGCAGCAAGGCAGGCACTAGGCCCTGTGTGGAATCACAGCAGGTTTGGAGGCAGCAAGGCACAAGGCAGGCACTAGGACCTGCACGGAATCACAGCAGGTTTGGAGGCAGCAAGGCACAAGGCAGGCACTAGGACCTGTGCGGAATCCTGGCAGGGCAGCTTTGGAGGCAGCAAGGCACAAGGCAGGCACTAGGACCTGCTCGGAGGCAGCAGCAGCCGCGACACACCCAGACACTGCAGCCGACACACTAACGGGTCGCGACACACAGTTTGGAAAGCTCTGCACTAGAGTCCTAGAGAAGCCTGTATGTTTAAACCCTCTTAAAGACCGGTCTGCATAGAGTTATCCATCAACGCAGGAGCACAGTAGATTTAGCTGCTATTCTCTCGCTCTAAAACTATGGCGCTTGGAGTTGCGCTGATGCCTAACCTAACTCCGCATGTTCTTTCTTCCCTTCTCGGTCCAACTGAGAGCAATCATTACCAGTCCTGGAAAAAAAAAAAGCAAGAACCTCAGCGTCAGGCCTCAGTAGATATCATCTTCCAATTTCTTGTCCGATATGGAAGAACCAGGCGGGAGAAGACATGTTCAATCCTCAACTCCCCCGCCCCCTTTCCCCGACATTGAGAAAGGTAAAGGTACCTTGCCAACGATTCCGTCGATGGGACCGAAGGACCCGTGGCCTCGCGGCTGACCAGTCGGTTCCATACGTCGGTCTATGGGGCAAAGACACCGGGGCGAAAAAAGACCCGCCGCTCCCTCGAAGGGGGCCCTCAGGTGAGAGGGCAGAAAGCCCAGAAACCGGAACTCCGTTTGAGAAACCGGAAGGGCATCAGGAAGGACGCATGCCGTGCAATCTGTGGTTTCCATAGACAAACGGAGGCTAGAGGGACCTCGGAAACAGTGCGAAGGAGGCGGGAAAGGAGCCGCAAAATCTCACCATAGAGGTAAAGCTTGTGGACCCAGTGAAGGCGCATGAGTTATTCCGGTTCTCATGATACTTCTGCAGGCGAGGGGCGAGAGTGGGCGATGTTTCAGGGATCCACGTTTTTAGTAAAAAGGCTTTCAGGGCAGTGCTTTCAATTAATTGCACACTCGAGTCCAAATAGTTGCTTTGGGGTTGCATGGTAGTTATTGAAACAGAAATACGGATTTGTTGGGAGAGGTGTTTTTGTTTTGCCAAAACAGGCTCTAGTGAGGCTGGTACACATGAGCAAGAAAAGGTCAGTCAGCAAAGAAATTTAAAACTGGCATTCAGGGTAGGATTTTAATAATAGCCTAAGAATTACAAAGAGTAAGTGTTTGGGAAACTGTGCGTTTGCTTCATTTGAGAGTTTTAAAAAATACAGCTGGTTCATACTAATCCACCAGCATGTATAGAACAGCCTGTATAGAAAGAAGTGATCAAATGTTTTTAGCTCCAATTTATTTATTTAAAGCAATATAAAGTATTTTAAAAAATGAGAGATTGCATGTCTGAAGAGTGAGAACCAAATTACACAGTCAGAACCAATCAAAGCCTCTTGTTCGTTCCTGACTGTATAATATCCATCTTCAGAGACCAACCCTTGTGTCAAATCTACAAAATGCTATTACCATAGTATAAATATACATTTAATATAGTCACATCATTTTTCAATTGAATCAAGAGAACACACACACACATGTACACCCAGATATATATAGGTGATGGGGAAAGACGCTCACTATGAACTATTGCAAAAAGTATCTTCAGGTTCCTCAGAAACATAATTCTGAGGCTGTATATACCAACAATTACAAATATTCAGAGTGTTAAAACTACTGGAATTACTTGAAAACTCCCTGAAAATTTCTATAAATACTAACCTAATAAGGAACCAGTTAGTGACGTACTTTCCAGAACACCTATAAATAGTATGAAAAACAAAGCTGCAGGCAGATGTGGTTGATATGACTGAAGAATTTCCTTTTCCAACAGTTGGTTCTCCATGCTAATTATGAAACTCGTATCCTGGGATTTTTCAGTTGAAGTCGTTTGCTGCTGGCCTCAAAATATTAATTCCAGCAACTTTCCCTAGCCTTTCATTTTCCAAATCAGTTTGTTTGTTTGTTTGTTTGTTTGTTTGTTTTCATTACATTTGCCCCCTTGCCATTGCATACAGCAAAGCAGTTTAAACCATACTATTTCAATGTGTGTTCAGCTCAAACTAATTGTTTGTGGGCATTCCGCTTGGGTATGGATTGTATTGTAGTTTTGATTGGAGCTGCCTACAAATATTTTTACATATTTGTCTATTTATTTATTGTATTTACATGAAAGGAAGATTAGATTCTCCCCCCAAATAATTTACTTTTAAAAATGGGAGGCTCATTTTATTTACTGAGAATATGATAATGGGAGCAAACACATTTTTCCTCCTAATCCTCTTTTGGAGTGAAGGGGGAGGGGGAGGGCAGAAGGTCATCTCAAATTTTGTTTCATCTTCCTTTCACGTAAATGCAGATTATTTCCAATAATCAGACAATTTCAGATTATTGTCTTTTTCTCTGCGATCATTAAATTCAATTGACGGAATGATCACATTTCTACAAGTATTTATAGTAGTAGATATTATGAATAACTTTGATAGGATTGTGAAAATAAGCATACTGTAGCTGTTAGAAATGTAGCATATGGTGATGATAAAGTCCATAACTGAGTAATGTAAAAGGGTGTTCTTCAAATTCAGTCGAAAAGCCTCGAAAATTCAGTACTTTATCTAGGAAAAAAATGTGAATAATTTCTGGAATAGACCCATATCTGCATATTTGACATTACATAGTTCCCCCCAAATGAAAACAAAAACACCCCCCTCTCTCTCTTTCTTCAAGTATTATTTAAGAAAAAGAAATATTATTTTGGTATCTATAGAAGATCTTAATGGGCAATTAAATCTTATGTTACAGTTGCTTAGAAGGTATAAATATGGTGTTGATATACTGCCAGAATAACCACTATATTCAATTCAATTCAATTCAATTTATTTTATTGTTTTGACCATTGGTCATAACAAATAAGATAAAACCTCCGCAAAAGTGGCCAAACATTAATAAAATATATTAAAATGTACAAAAATCAGTAAAAACATTAAAACAGTGTTATTACAGTAAGTAAAATATTAGAAAACATTAGGAACTTTTAATAAAATATTCTCTCTAGCAGCAGCCCATGCAAAGCTTGCTAATTTTCATAAAATTGTCTCCTTGTCTAAATACATTGGATATTCAATTTTATATGAATCAGGCCAAAATGGTTTTCATATCATGAGGGGCTCCAGAAATTTTCCATGCACCGAAGTGGAAATAGGGCAGTACAATAGATAATGGGTAAAATCTTCTATAATTTCCTTAGAGCAAGGCAGAAGCACATATTTTATGGGATATTGTGAAACCGGCCCTCTGTAGTTGCTGATGCCATTTGCTGGAACCCTAGCCTTGTAAGTGCCTCTTGAAGGGATGGCATTGTAACACACCTCAGATAATGTTCACATTCAATTTTGGTTTGATTAAGTGCATGTTTTTTTTAATCTGTTCAATTGTGTCCAGTTCTCGGAGACTGCCTGGACAAGTCCCTGCAGTTTTCTTGGCAAGGTTTTTTGGAAGCGGTTTGCCATTGCCTGCTTCCTAGGGCTGAGAGAAAGTGACTGGCCCAAGGTCACCCAGCTGGCTTTGTGTCTAAGGCGGGACTATACCTCACGGTCTCCCAGTTTCTAGCCTGGTACCTTAACCACTACTCCAAACTGGCTCTCATTAAGTGTGTACCAAGGGGCAATTTTATTTTGTGATAATTTAAACAAACTTCTTTGGGCAAAGACATCCAGCACCCTGTTTTTAAATAAGAGATTATTGTTTGCATTATTTCAATTTAAAAAGAATTCCAGAGAAAAAACAAAGATATGCATATGATTGGATAAAAATGTAAACCAACTGGTACAAGAAGGAGTGGAGAAATTCATTTGCTCCAGGAGGCACCGCTTGACAAGTCGGGGATCAGGTAGTGAGAGGAGTCTAGCCCAATAATTAAATGCCCTTACAATTATTCTAGCTTCAATCAGGTATGCGCAGGTTTCTGCATAGAGAAAGGGGATAGGAGTACCATTAGGTGCACCTAAAATCGTTCTGAGGAGCTTGTTTTGAAAGAATTCCATATCGTAAGGGGTTGAAATTCCCCATAACTCTACTGCATATGAAAAGTAAGGAACTAACTTGGTGTTTAGAAGAGTTAGGATTGGAGGAATTTGTCAGCTACCACTTGTATGCCAGAACTTTACTATTCCTGCAAAGCTTTCTCAGTTTTTAGTTTTGGGGCCTGATAGTGAGAGCGCCAACTACCTGAGGCATTAAAAAAGATGCCCAAGTATCTGTAAGAGAGAACTTGCTCTATATTATATTCCCCAATTCCCCATTTGTGTCTTTTCTTTTTCTCCCCAAATACACCACCTTTGATTTTTCCGCATTCACAGTTAGACAATTTAAGGAGAAGTAGCTGTCCAAAGCTCCTGACTGTCTGCGCAAGCCTATCCCAGAATGGGATATAAGCAATAAACCATCTGCATAAAGTAATATGGACAAGTTCCTATTTCCCGCCTTTACTGGAAAAAAAAAATTTCGACTCAGGGCTGGAACAATATCATTAATAAATAGATTAAATAGTAAAGGTACAAGCACACTTCCTTGTTTTACCCCTTTAAAAGTCTTGATATTATCTGTCAGGTGCCCTACTGGGTGAACCTTACCTGAATTTGAGTATTTGTATATAAAGGTAAAGTAAAGGTTCCCCCCGCACATTTGTGCAGTCGTGTCCGACTCCAGGGGCCGGTGCTCATCTCCGTTTGTTAGCCGAAGAGCCAGCGTTGTCCGAAGACGCTTCCACGGTCATGTGGCTGGCACGAGGCACGCAGAACGCTGTTACCATCCCACCGAATTGGTACCTATTCATCTACTTGCATTTGCATGCTTTCGAATTGCTAGGTTGGCAAGAGCTGGAGCTAGTGCGGGAGCTCACTCCGCACGCAGGGCTAGGGATTCGAACCCCCGAACTTGAAATCTTCTGATCGACAAGCCTGGCGTCTTACCCGCTGAGCCACCACGCCCCTATTTGTATATAAAGCCATGATCAAAATTAATAACCTTCTATCCAAATTCAACTGATCTAGCTTAAGCCATAGTTTGTTTCTATCAACAGAATCAAAAGCTGCACGAAAATCCACAAAGGCGACATAACGGTTTCCTGTGGGCGTGTTTTACATATTCATTTATCAGATGATCCAACACAAAAACATGATCAATGGTTGAATATCCTGCTCTAAACCCTGCCTGTCCCTCTGCAAACACATTGTTATCGATGACCCAGTCCTCTAATTTATTAGATAGATGTTTTGCATACATTTTAGCTGTGATGTTAGTCAGACTAATCGATCTATAGTTCTCTGGGTGGCTACGATCACCTTTTTTGATGCATGTCTAAAAAATGTGTCACCAACATGAAAAGTTTGGAAAGCTCTGCTCTAGAGCATGGGTGTCCAACCTTTTGGCTTCCCTGGGCCACACTAAGTGAAGAGGAATTGTCTTGGGCCACACATAAAATATATAATATAGTTAATGTATATAAGTAAAAAAAATTTCATTTATTTTTTTATATTTTTTATTATAAAATTTTTAAAAAGAGGGCAACATAAAACTAGTGGGATATTTGACCTTGTTTTTGTGAAACTAATGCATCAATGTCTGGTTCGATGAAAGTGGTTGCAATTCTCAGTGAGTTCTCAAGGTGCTCGTCAGCTTTTACCTGGGAGAACCATCACCCATTGGCGACTGCTGCTAACGGCGCGTTTTTCTGCCGGAGCCACTGGCGGCCTCCCCTTTCCGCTCAGCATCTCGGCTCTGCTCCGAGCAACAGCCTCCGCCAATCTTCGCCTACTAACTACAGACACATTAATGGTAGAGCAGTGGACTCCGCTTGGCTTGCGAGTCAAGTTGCAAAACTGACTTCGGCGGCTGCTCACAAACCGGTGGAAGGCTGCTGCCTGCCTGCGTGGGAAGCCGAGAGGAGATGCGGATGCTCTACGCAGGTGATGTAATTACCCTGAGCTTTGTTACTGTCTCAAATGTACTGGGATTGTCTATTTTTGGCATGGGCCTGGCTGCAAAACAGAAGAAAGAGAGAACAGCAGCCAAAAAAATCGCAGAATAATGTTAAAAGTTTACAATTTTTGGGGGCCGCATTACTAGCTGTTCAGGGCCACATGCAGCCCGCGGGTTGGACACGCCTGCTCTAGAGGGCAAATTCCCACTAGATATTATTATAGTGGGTGATTTTAATGCAAGAATAGGGGATGATAAGCACAAAATAGCAAAGCAGTTGAAACTTGACACTGATGAACTTTATCTTACTTTCCCTTATACTCTGAAGGACTCTAAAGCAGAGCTTTCCAAACTTTTTATGTTGGTGACACACTTTTTAGACATGCATCATTACGCACAAGGCAGGCACTAGGACCTGCGTAGAATCCTGGCAGGGTTCTGAGGCAGCAGCAGCCACGACACACCCAGGCACTGCAGCTGACACACTAACCTGTCCCGACACACCGTTTGGAAAGCTCTGCTCTAGAGCATCAATTGTATATTCAAGTGAAGCCCAGTTGTCCTGATTTTGAGATTTAGTACCTCTGGGAGGCATACAAACATTTAATATTATTAGGGCAATCTTATTCGTCATCATAAATCTCACTATAAGGAAAGAGGGATTACAGTCCAGATTTATTTGCACTGCCTCCTGATCCCACTTCCTATTTAACAAGATAGCCAAACCCACAAAAGGGTGGCCCATAGAATGTAATTTCCTTGCTGGAATAACCCATGATCTGAAACCAGCTAAATAAATTGCATCAGACTGGTTTTCTGGGATTCAAGTTTCTTGCAAGCATACTATGTTGTATAATGTTAGTAACTTTATGGAATCCTTGTCAGTAGTTTGAGTATTCCATCCTGCTATATTCAATCTATGTTCTGCTCAGGATAGGATGAGAAACAACAATAGAAAGAATAAAAAATGCTGGAAAATTCTTTGATAACTGTGTCTCTAGTCCCCAGCCCTCACAGGTGGTCCAGATGAATACCATGGTCAATGGCATCAAAGACTGACTAGAGATCTGACAGGACCAAGAGGCATATGATACATCCAGCCAGTCCTGACAAAGATCATCTGCCAGGGTAACCATGCAGGAGATCTACTTGTTCATGCTCTCCAACAGATATCTGGCCATCCTAAACAAGCTCCTGGCTGACAGCCCACCAGCACAATAAAAGAGGAAAAGTAAGACCGTTGCACTTCCTTTATTGCTGCAGAGTTGGCCTGAATGCGAACTCTGCTCTGCTCCATGCTCAATCAGATTCATTTTTTGTCTTTCTCTGCACACATCCCAGGCATTGCTCCTGTCACTTCATCTCCCAAAGTGCCTCAGGAACTGCTTGGGAGCAATCACCCTGAGAGTTTGAGTAGTCCCAGTACCAGATGTTAACCAGACAATCAACGGAACTATCTGCCAGATTGCTGGGACACTCCCCAAGCACCTGCCAAAATTCATCTGGATCCACGAGATGTTTGGCATGGACCTCCTCACTAGGCCTGTTTGTCCCACAGAGATCTTGGGTGACAGTCAACATAATTTGGACTACGAAATTATTGCTCTCTTGATTTTTAATTATTTGAGACGTAGAACTCTCCTGGAAGAACATTCAATATATCTCTGTAAAAGAACAATTTCTCCTCTGTAGAGAACCATCAAGAAAACTGTTCTGTTTGTGGTAGAATGTATACTTTAGCTACAAAATCAGCCACACACTTCCCACACCATTATTAAATATTTAAATATAATAATATTTAGCTAATTAGTTGGTTTTAGTTATTTATTAATAATAATATTATTGTGTTTGTTGATGACCTACGGCAAGACTGGGATGGGGTACATCCATCCTGGCCTTCCTTGCTCTCTCAGCAGTTTCTGATACCATCCATCATGCTATCTGCTGGAATGACTCAGGGCTGGGAGTGGGGGGCATGGTGTTACAGTGGCTTCCCTTCCTCTAATCCCTGTTGATGAAGGTGGGGGCTCTTGCTTTGTAGGGTGCTTCCGGCTTGGACTTTCCCTGCTCGTGTTTAACATCTACGGTAGAAAGCTAGGTAGGGTCATCTGCCAGTACAGAGTTAGGTATCTTCAGTTACATATCTCAACCTTGCAGACGAAGCAATGCCACTGAGATTCTGTCTCAGTGTCTGGAGATTATAGAGGTCTGGATGGGGGAGGACAGGCTCAGATCTAACCCTAGCGATGCCAGAGTAGCTGTGGATTTGAAAGCCACTTGGATCCAGAGAATTTCCATCTTTGGTTCTGGACAGAGAGCACTACCCTTGCAGACCTGGTACACAGTTTGGGGTTCTTCCTGGATTCTGCTGCTTGAGGAGCTGATGGCAGTTGTGGCTCAGAGGGCCTTTGCACAAATCTATTGTGTGCCAATTGTGCCCATTCCTGAATTGAGGGGCCCTACTCACAATTGCTCATGACTTGATCACCTCTTGTCTGGATTACTGCAATGCGCTGTACATGAGACTACTCTTGAAGACTGCTCGGAAACTACAACTGGTCCAAAATGCCACAGGGTGAGTGGTTATACGCGTACCTCAGAGCACCTATGTGTCACCCACTGCTGCTTTTTGAGCTGCATTGGTAACCCATAGGCTTCTGGGTTCAGTTCAAAGTGTTGGTTGTTATCTATACTGTAAAGCCTTCATGGCCTAGTTACCTGTGGGAGTGCCCATCTCTGATTACTTCTGCCCGTCTGATAAGATCTGACAGGGTGGGCATGCCCTGAGTCCTTTCACTTAAGCAGTCAGTGTCATCGGGCAGAACCCAGGAGACATGGCTTCTCTGTAGTCGTGCCTGCTCTACAGAACAGCCTTCCCTTGAGAGTTGGATGGCCCTGATCCTGCCTGCTTTTCAGAACACTCTGAAGATGTGATTTTCTCCCAGGGCGCTGGGTTGGGGTTTTTTGCACCTCTATGGACTGTTTTTGATTGTTTTTAGTTTTTGAAGTTGCCGCTAGGGCACTATGTTTTATTATATTATATATGTAATGCATTTTGATTCTTATTTGCTGTTTTAAAATCCACGTTGCACATTGATGGGGCGGCTATATAAATAGATCTAGTAAATAAATAATAATGAAAACTACCTGCTTGAGGTATGGGAACATAGTAAGACTGATGAGGGAAGCAATATAAAATTGGTGGCAAGTTCATCTGTCAGCTCTATTTCAGAAGAAGGCTTATCTCACATGAAAAAGGTAAAAAAATCAGAAGGAATCTGATAGCACCTATTGCGACTAACACATTTTATTAAAAAGCATAAGCTTTTGTGAGCTGCAGTGTTACTACTATTTCTCCAGTTTGTGTATGCTTTGTATACAGAAAATACTTTTTTAAAAGTGAGAATTTATTGGTTACTTTTATTTATTCTATTTCCATATTTTAAGATTCTTTTTTTTTGGTTACTTACTGTTATTGCAATTCCTTATTTTATTTTATTTATTTATTATTTAAATTTGTATCACCGCCCATCTCCTCCATACCTGGGGACTCTGGGCGGTGATTTATAAATTTACATTTATAAGTGAAATATGGCACTTACCACGAAAGAGGAATTTCTCCACTGCTAATGAAATGCTCACCAACCATTCATGCATTGGCAGAAAGCTATATTGGCACATAAATCAGCTGTACCCATTGCTGATCCCAGTCCTTCCACAAATGGCTTCTGTTCCATCAGTGCAATCAACTGTTCCCTCCCTGCAAGGTAATGCAGGACAGAGGCTAGCAGTCTTGAGGCTGTCCTTGGATGACTACTTCAACACTAGTATACGTAGCTGAGGATGATTTAAGCCTGTGGCACTCAGGGACTAGGGAGAAGATGAAGGCAACATCATGGGGACATAGAGAAAAAAAATGTTGCCAGGTCATGTTGGGACTATGCTGAAGGGCAAGTGGGCAAATTGTCCGTATTCGTGAGTGAACTGACAAAAGCCTTGTGATAGACTTTCCTGTCCTGGAATCATATAGCATTTCTTTTATTTGCCCTAACCTGTTGAATCCAATAAATTGGTAGTTACTGTCCTTGAGTTCTCAGTGATATAAACTATTAGGTGCTAGTCTAATCTGCCCTGGTTGCCTAGCTGGTGGTACATCCTGTTGGCTCCTCTGATTCTTGTAGATATTTAGAGGCTATATCATTTTGGGAGGCAACTATAAAAACTTGTGTGCAAATTCTGACTTAGTTTGTACCTGACATTAAGCCACTGATGAACAGTTATTTAATAAATAAGTCACAGTGGCCTGGCCAGCTCAATACCGGCCTAATACATAAATCATGATTTACAAGCTATAGCAGTTTGGTTCACCTATCACATTAATTGATTGCTCTGGTTTTGGTTTACTTAGCATGACATGTGAACCTTCCATTGGAAAGTAGAACTAGAAACTCGACATGGAATACTACTTGTCCTAATTGTAACAGTGGAATATTCTTCATAACATATACTCAGTTCAGTTTTTATTTTGGTTATTGATCAAGTTCCTTGAAAACAAAAACAACAACTATCAAAGTGGGAGATCGGTTCACCAAGAAAAACATTAAGAAGTTCAATACAGTGGAAATGAATTGCTTAAGAATTAAGTGTGCTAGATCAAGAATTAATGGATGCTGATTAAATGTGGACTGAATACAAAAGAAGTATGTTGAGGTGGCTTAGTCATGAGAATGAATGAATGAATACCAAACTGCAAAACAAATATCTGAAGGAAGAGCAAACAGATGCTGAGGGAGGGGAAGACAGAGCAAGTTGTAATTGGACAGAATGAATGAGATCCTAAGAGAGAGATGAAATTTAAAGAACAAAAGGTAATGTGTTCAGTAGTGCTTAAACTTGGTGGAAGCAAGGATTATTTGCAAGGATAAAAAAGTATGAAGTTTATATTTTCTCTCTCATCTCTTGCCTTTAATTTCTTTCTGATGTTTTTTACTCCTTTTCAGAGTTTTGCATAAAGTTGCTTACCCTGAGAGGGAGGATTCTGTTGGATAAATAGGTTTGTAAGAAAGTCTGTATAGTACAGGGGCTTTGTTGTTTTTTTGCTGCAAAAGCCTCACAGTGCAGCTACCCTTCAGACTTCTGCAAAAGAGGAGATAAAAATCTGTAACAGAAAAAAAACAACCCTACTATTAGGTAATTTACGCCTTGCCTGCCAGCAAGAACTATTGTTCAGGTAGCTGCAAACCAGTTAAGACACATCTAGTCTTTACCTCAGTTTCTCAACCTTGGCAACTTTAAGATGTGTGGACTTTAACCCCCAGAATTCCCTAGCCAGCGTGCTGACTGGGGAATTCTGGGAGTTGAAGTCCACGCATCTTAAAGTTGGCAAGGTTGAGAAACACTGCTTTACATCAACCAACAGGAACTGGGCGGTCCCTTCGCTCGTTCACGAGCTCGAGGACAGACTGGTGAAGTTTAGGAGTGACTGCCATCTTGACCAATGACATGGAAATGAAACGTGCCCAAAACACCAATAGCGGCGAGCATCGCCATTCCGGTGATGCGATTGGCGGCTCAGATGTCCCGCCTTTGCGTACGGAGTCGGTGGTGAGACTCCCTCGGCCCACCAGCCAGTCAGAAGGAAGGAGGAACGCGGAGACAGAGGAGTAGCGTCGTTTTCGACGAATGAGCGCGCGAAATGTTTGTTCCTGTTTGAGAGAAGCACGCCAATGGGGAAGGCGCTGGGGCGGGAAAACGGCGCTGGGCTGCTGAGTTCTCGGGAGAGGGAAGGAGCGGGGAAAAAGCCCCAGGGAGACGCCGACCGAGCTCTTCTGTCGCTCTCAGACCCGAAAGGGACCCGGCAACAGGCGTCGCGGCGAGGCTGGTCGCCGGCATGGAGGGGGAGTCTCTGGGCTGAGTCCGAAGCATCCACCACCCGGGAGGAGGCGGAGGAGGAGGAGAAAGCGCCTTCTTCAGCTCGCAGGAGGACCGCCGCCGCCGCCGTCAGGTAAGGCACCTCCTCAGCGGGCAGCGCTTGCGACGGAGCACCCTCCGCGGGGAAAGGGTGCCGCGATGAGGAGCTCGGCACACCTGCTCAGGAGAGAATCACCCCGCAGGAGCCAGGCGAACCTCGTTCAGCCGCCTCTCCCTCACCAGCACCCGCCTCCTTCGTCTGCCGCCGCCGCCGCTTTTGTTTAGGGCCAACCGAGAGCCTGGGCTTGTGTGGTGCCTTGAGGCGGTTATTACCCCCGCCCCTCTGTTGCCCGTAGAAACGGGAGTGCGGGGAGGGGGGTCTCACCCTCCCTCCCTGGCCAATTGCCCCCTACCCCCGTGGCTTCGCTTCGCTGCGCGGGGCGCGCGCTGGCCCCTCTCGAGGGCTGCCGGGATGGCGCCTCTCCCTGGCGCGAGCGTGAAGACGCCCCGGCCGGACCGAGCCCCTCCCTTGCTTTTCTGGGCGAGAAGACGCCGCCTGCGAACTTTCTCCTCCCGGGGGGCTGCGAGACGACTTTCCTCCTCCCGGGCGGGCTCCCCCGCGCCGAGACACGCGGAACGTGATTATGTGGGCGTGACATTTCCTCGCTCGCCCGTCGTTCCGGCTGCGGTTGCATCGCCTCGGGCCAGGCACTCCCAAACGGTGACTTTATTTTGAGCGGAACTGCCGGTGACGGGGGGTGGGTGGGAGTGGGATGGAGTGCCTGTGAAGCCGAGGAAAAGGGGAGAGAGGGCCGGTGCTCGGCTGTTGCTGGAAGCGGGGGACGCGTAGCGTGGGCACGGAACTACACGTGTGATGAGAGAACAAGGGCGCTCTGTGGAGGGTAAACAGGGAACGGGTGAGACAATGGGTCTTTCTTAGGTCGGCTAGCTCTTCTTCCAGAGGCCTGACTTGGATGCGAAGAATTCTCTAAAAAGTTGCAGGGACAAGTCGTGGCTATTCCAAAGAAAAACTCCGCAATCTTTGGGGTAGAGAGCGGTTTGCTTTCTGTAGGCCAGGGGTACGAAAGATGCCAATTCTGATGGGTGGAAATGAAACATTTTAGGAAACGCTCATCTTCTGGTCCCCGAAACTAAGAGTGTATTCCTTCCCAAGGAAACTGGAATCAGTTGCGGTGGTTGTATAAATAGGCTTTCTGAGCACATTTTATAGGGATATGTGTTCTAATATACTGGCAGTTGTGTGCAACACACCTTTAAGAGAGACTTGGAGATTTCCAAATATGGACTCAAATCTTGGTTCCAGATTGGTTGTTTCTGATCTCATGGCAGTGATGCTACCATTTAGTGGAGATTCTTGCTCTTTCTCTAGAACTTATTTACAATTAGAAACTTCAAGATGTTTATTACTGGTATTACAGTTCCTGTTGTTACGATATTGAAATGATACATGGGCAGTAATATATGAACAAATGGTAATAAGAGACGGGATGTACTTCCTTAAAGTCTTTGCTTCTCTCACCTAGAGAAGCAGACGTTTGAAGTTGTTGGTGTTTTATGTTTCTTCATAGGTTTGCTTGGGATGGAGGATGCTGTTCTCAGGCATGCCCATTCTGGCATGTTTTCTCCACCAACTCTTGTATGTATGTATGTTTGATGTATTTCTTGTGAGGAGAAAAGTAATTTCTTCTCTCACCCCTCCCACCTCATCTTCAGTTTAATGATGCCCTGATGTTTTGCTTTTATTTCTTATGGGGGGAAAGGTTAGAATTCTAGTTCAGCAAGATATGGAGGAACATACATTTGCTACACTTCAAATATCAGAGAGTGTATACTGAATGATTGTTTTAAAAGTGGGTTTGTGTATAATCACAGAAATAGTCCAATCTGTTGTTTATGTACTTTAGAAAAGGACAAATATATAAACAATAAAAATTGTTACAAATAATAGGTGTTATTATAGACAAGAACTAATTTGGACTCAGCAGATTTTTGTTTCCACAATATGTTACTATATTACAGTGCTCTTACTGCAATTGTAACTTCAGTAAGCTGTACAAAATCCTTTCAGAATCTCCACAGAAGGTAACATAAGTGCTGAAACGATAGTAAGGATCAAACCCAGAGATGCATTGGTTGGGTCCTGGTAACACCAATTTACATGGTGTTTTTTACAACTATAAAAATATAGATGCATTACCTTTATGATAAGGCGTTTATTCTAATTTTTAGGGTCATACCTACTGACATATTAGGAGTTACTTTTCAGTTGACAAAAACCCACGTGAATGATATAGCTTAACAAAGAAGGAAAATGGAACCAGTATGAAGAAACCTCTGTATATTGTCTGTACAGGTGGTCCTCATTTAATGACTACTTGTTCAGCGACCGAACTTACGTTGGCGCTGAACAAGTGGTACTTACAATGGTCGCCGCTTCCCTGTGGTTACGTGATTGCAATCCGAGCACTTGCAAAGCAGGAGGTTGCAAATGGTGACAATGTGACATGCTTAGCGACAGCGCAGGATTTGCTTAACAATGGCAAATAGAAGTGCCAGAACTGCCATCTTTAAGTGGCATGGTCATGTGATGTCACGCTTTACAACTTCATCATTTAGTGACAGAAATTCCAGTCTCGATTACCATTGTTAACTGAGGACTACCTATATGTTACTTTTAAATGGTCTTTGAGCTATTGTCACAATAGTAGTTTATTAATTTTGTATGCCACCATGAAATTATACATACTACTTTCAAGTATGTTGCAATACATATAACTTGACGATACTTATCCTCAAATTAAGAACTATATTGAATGTCTCTTATTGGAACTTGTCCAGAAAAAATATCAGTTTGTTCAATCATGGTTTATTTAATAAATCACAATCGCTAGATTGACACAGTATGTCACATTATAGCATAGCGTAATATATGAAAGCAGTCTTTATATCCTGTTTTCCTGATATTTGCCTTCCTAATATTTGTGTCTCATGGATACTCCAACAGTTCTAGACTTAGAGTCTGCTTTAGATATTAGCATCAACTTTTTCTTGTATTTTTTCTTGTATTTATGTTGGTCCCATTATTTACAAAATCTTTACAGACCATAAATGACTGTAATATCCAATCAGTGCAGGTGTTCATTTTTTGCTCTTTTTAGAAGTGATAGAAAGTGACAATATCCTGTTTTAATCTATTTTATTGTAAACCGCCCAGAGTTCCCCGTTGGGGGAGATGGGCGGTTATATAAATTTAATTAAATAAAAATATATATGAAATATAGAGATCATTTGCAGTGTTTGCTTATACAATGCTTAGTATGCTTTTGTTCCTGCCATAATCACAAAGATAGGAAATGCCTAGCTAATTCCATCATAATACTGACTTCTGGGATATTCTGTAATACTGAGTGAACAAATGTGTAGAAATCATTTGATAAGGCATTAGAATGCATATGGGTAGAAGAGGAAATATTGTTTCAAGAATGATTTGCAATGCAAAATAGACCTTGGCTATGTTCATACAATGGTTATAGTGATGCTATATGTAGTTCCAGCATAACAAAAGAGAATGCATTAAGCAAAGAAATGTGCTGTGTATGTGAAGAATCCTCCCCTCCTCCTGGGGAACTATAAGCAAAATACCTGATTTATCTAACATTTCCCCTATTAAACAGGTATCTCCTTTGGATATCACTTAACTAAAAAAAATTGAGTTCTCCCAGATCATATGCATGAAAATAAACTAGGCTTGTATACAGAAGTTCATATATAGTTTGCTTTTAGTTTTTAGTGCTGTTTATTTTCCAGATTTTTCTGAATAAAATATGGTAACTATATGATCAGATTAATCAGATTTAATCAGATTTACCTTATAGAAAAATGTTTGAATTGTACTTTAAAAAGGCTGGCCTTTTTAGCAGCTATTTATAATTAATTCAATTCTACTTTGAAAAGATTGAAATGTTTTTCCATTGATTTTTCAATCATTTATTCTTTAGCATAGAGATTGGTTAGTTTGCCTGTAAAGTGTAGTGGGGCATTGCTGACAGATGAACACACTGAAGGACGAGTTTATTTCCACTAATGGTGTTGGTGATATTATTGGGCCGTTTAATATTTCTAGAATGGTTTGGGGGATGGAATTACTGTCTGTGACATTATATCAAAGTTAATCTGAAGAATATTGATGAAATCTGATTTTTCTGTTCAGTACCATTTGTAATTGAAGGCTCTCTCATGTTTCATTTTGGAAGTTTTCTGGCATTTTTATATGCAACATTAATAGTTTTAAGCTGTTAATACTACAGGATCATATATATTAGACCTTTGGACTCTCTCTGCTTTTGCCTGTCCTATGTTCTGAAACAGATCTTTATCTTGTTTTTCTGGATATCCCCAATCAGGAAGTAGAATCAATTGTGCATAAAATGTGGAGGATGATTAAGAGGGAGTCAATTTCCCATGTTTAACTGTTTCCCATTGTGTACTGCTAAAAGGAAATCAGTAAATTCTTATATCAGAATGCTTGTAAAAGTGTTTTGAGTATAGCTTTGTTTATATCTTAGCCTTTTCATAATAAGTAACAGTATTCTGGTTTTGTTTCCTTAAAACTAAATGAGATGTAAATCCTGTTGTTGCATGTTGAGACCTGAATTGTTATAAACAGTCAAAATGCTTGAGGGGCCTCCAGGGTGAAATAATTATGTTTTAAATATGAAAATGGTTGTATCTCCTAATACAAAAGAGGAATGGATGGGAAGGGGGCATATTGTAGATTAAGCAAGTTAAAGCAAGTACTACAAATACTATATATACTTAGTTAAAAACTGAGACACAGTTTAAACAAAAATGTATGACATGGAGTCTGAACAGTGATCCTGTGTATCTTTCCAATTGGTCACTGTTAGTACGTTTTGAAAATGGAATTAAATATATCTATCTTGCTTGCACTGTTTGAATGCAGAATAAATAATATCCCACAGTATGTGAAACTATGGAATAAGTGGTCCTTAAAATAGGCCCACAAGAAAGACTGGGAATCTCAGGAGGCCTGTTGCAGTTTTGTGTCCTTTGTGCACTGCCTAAATGGAAAGAAAATAGATGAGCTCATTGCTAAGTAGAATTGCTAGATTGCATTAAGTAGGACAGAGGACAAATGACTTGCTTTTTAGGAAAGTGGTAATTGAAAGACACTACATATATTTTCTTATGTCAAACCTGCTGACCAATCTAATTAAATTGAAGCTACCTTTAAAATAAATACAGAATAGCTTTTTATTAATATCATTTTTCTCCTTTTCTACACTTCTCTAAATAAATTCTATATAATCTTTGCCCAGATTACCATGAAAACTTTTAATCTTTCTGCTTTTATTGCATACTTGAATAAACTTGGCTTCTGGGGTCATAATGCCATTATGGGTCCATCTCGGGTGGCTTGGAAATTATGTTAGTTTTCCCTAAGTATTTTCTTCTTATCTTCAGTTATGTCTACTACTGTGTTATGTCTACTGTTGGATTATTGTGAGTAGATACTTTATTACTGTGAATTTGAACACTACTGGAGACAGAACTATTTCTTCTTTTAGAAAGGGAAAAATCCCTAGGTCAACCCTTCCAAAATGAAGGAATGCCCTCCTTTAGGTCTTATATGAGATTATACTAGAATTCCATTTATAGAATGGATTGTATAGGACCAGTAACGTACTGTTCCAAACCTTTTTCCAGAACATTCTATCAGAATCTACATTAATTGATCATACATTTGAAGAGTGCTTTATAAATGCATATGTAAGTGTGCTGCAGATAACAACAACAAAACCTTTAAATCAAGAGTGGGCAACCAGGAAGCCCCTGTAATGATTTGTGCTAAAAAAAACAACTAATGTCACAATTTCTTCCCATTTTAAGGTAGAAAATATGAAAACCATAGTGTGTGCTGTAAAATAGGTATATCAGAGTTTAAAAAAATCAAAACAATATCTCCAAAGTTCCAGAACAACTCCCTCACACTTAGGTCTGACTATATGATATGACCTCACCCTCTTTGTGGCCCTCAGCCTGCCCAAATTGTTAAGTGTAGAACTTTGTTTTCCAGCCTGCTTTAAATATGTCTCTGAATTCTGTTTCCTAAGGGAAGGAACAGTTATTTTTCTTTGAAGTTGCTTCCCTATCACTTGGTATGCTACAAGTGCATTCCTCAAGATCCCTGGAGGTAATAAATTTAGACACGTAATTTCCCAATTTGTGCCCATGAAAAGAAGGAAACAAGGAGCCCAATTTTATATTTAGCTGTTCTATCCAACTGAAATAAGAGTATGGCTCACTTTGAGCTTATGCTAATTACTTTCCTTGAAATAAACTTAATTAAGGATGGAAATAAAAGCTCCTGAACTTGATAGAAAATAGACTTATGGTAGCAATCAAGATTGCCCTGGGTATAGGGCAATTTTATGAAAAAGTACAGCTGGGTGTCTACCTACAGTGTCCCTACTTTCAATGTCATATGAACATTACAGCGTAATTCTTAAGTAGGTAGGAATGGGCCTTCTACTGTTTGGCTCTCAGGCTGTGGAATGTACTTCCTTGGTAGACACATTTGACTCGTAAAAATCTCTTCTGCCAAGATTTAATAGTAATTTGTCCTAATGATTACTTTTAATTCCATTTTAATTGTAATAATGTTGTAAACTTATTAAAATGTATATTTGTACATTTTAATCTTGGTAATCTTTAATCTTGGTAAGAGGATAGGAATTCAATAAATAAGAGATCTGATGAGTAATCTGTTTTTGAGACTATCCTCAACCATCCTCAAGAAGTACTGCCCTATTGAAAAAAAGAATTGGCCATGGCTCTAAACATGGGGTCCAAAAATTCAAAACCTTGGTGAAGACAAAAGGTATCACCTTGTTATGCAGATTCTATAGGCCACTTTTTACATCCACTAGCCTCACTGCTGAGGGGGATAGAGCCCCCACATGCACATCTGTTGGTGGATTTTAAGAATGTCATAGTTTTGTTGAATCAAAAGTATAGTCTCTGCATATCAGTTTCTGCATTAGTCTTATAAAAGCTTGCCTGTTCAGAAAATGCATCTTGAGTTCTCAATAAATGTTGGGAAAGAAACTATGAAATATTGTGGTGTCCATGGAGGAAAACAGAGGCAGTACCTACTAGTCTAGTGGGTTCTTTTTTGGGACTCAGGAAAGTAGTCTTTGTGAAGGTTGATGTTCAAGGCCAATTTTAGGAAGAACTAGGAAGAGTTCAGAGTTCAGGAGATCTTTTTGATATTCTTGAAAATATGCCTTCTCTCCCTCGGTCGTGCAATTCCTGGAAAAGATACAACTGCTTTAAAGAATTGCAGATAGGTGCTATATTCCAAAGAAAGCTTTCTAAAATTGAATCAAAAGCTAGTACAGCCTTAGTATATATCATGGCCAGCAATTTTATGGATAGATTTCTTTCAGCTCTCTTTCTGGAGATAGATGGTAGTTCTCTTTGTTGGTATTGGGTTTTGCTCCAGCTGTGAAAAACAGCCAGGGTTGTGGCTGTTCCCCACATATCTAACTAGAATTATTCACCTGAAGAGCCAGGTAAGCCAAGTTTTAAACTGTGACACTATCTATAGTATTACCTACCATTCCCATTCCTGAAGAATAGCCAGGCAAATTCAGAGGCTTTATCTTAAACAGAAATATTAAAAAGGCAGTACTGATAAATGATTAAATTAGCCTAATTAATGTCAAAATATGACTGGCAATTGGTCTTGGGTATGAATAAAATTATAGCTTTTTGCCATTGATTTCAGGGTGTTTTGGTTTTTATATTCCTTTCTTCTCTTTTGAAAAGAGAACATTCAGCTTCTGTGTTTCCTGGCAAAAACACGAGAATGCATATCAGGGTAGAAAACTATCCTTAATAGGAAAGATGGATGGGAAAGAAAATTGGAAGTCTCCTTATGAGGTCTTGATCCCAGCACTGTTTACTTTGGAGAAATGAAAGAACTTAAAAACAAATGTCTGTAAAAGGCAAGCTTTTATCTTAGAAACATTACCCAGAAATCTTAAATACTTATCTCTCTGTAATCCTGTTTGTCTTGAATCCAGTTGCTGTTGCTTCGAGGCACATTGGTAATGGATGAAAATTATTTCTGTTCACCCTGATTTGTTTGCTGTCTTATGCAGGAAAATGAACTGTGTATGAGAAGATGTTTCTGAAAGTTCCATGGAACAGAGATGAATAAATACTGTAGATGAATCTGTCCTACATTTTGAGCTTTGTAAAAGGTTGTTAGCATAGTTTGCTGGTTAATTGTTCATTGTTAGGCATAGAGAGCTGCAAGATTTTTTAAAACTAGGAAACTTAGGAGTCTCAAAGTAAATTATTTCTGAAATTAATATTATTTAATATTAGAAAGGCAAACAAACTCTTAAGCACTATAAATTTTCCTTGGATATAATTCCCTTTTATAATCCAAACTGGCAGGAATGGGGAAGAAGAAGAAAATGAACTACAAGAGAGATTTAGAATTGCTTGTCTAAAATAATGTTAAGAATCCAAGTTAAATGCATATTTAAAAAAAATTATTTTATTTTTTTATTATCAGGTCCATAAGCTCCTGTATCCAAGTTTTAATGTGAAAGCAGGATTGTGTAACCTGAGTTGGCAAGCAGTCCCAGACCCTATTTTGCAGCTATCAGAATAGCTCCAGATTATGGTGGTGAAATTCAGTAATTCCGTTGCTCACTCTTGTTAAACAGATGTACAAGTCTCAGTATTGTTCAATGCATGTGTTTTTCACAAACATCCTAGACACCAGAAAGGGAAAAAGCTGCCTGAAAAGTTTTGGCCATGGTGTCACTAACTATGGCCTTTGCAGTCCCTAAAGGCCAAAATAATAATAAAAAATGTAGACCCTAGCATGCCCCCCCCAGTTTTCTATATCTGTATTATAGGGTCAATTCATCTGAAAGTTAAATAGTTTGCTTTTGAAAATATGATGTACACATTATATATCTCTAATCCCAACAATAGATTGGAAAGTTTGTCTGTCAAGATCAAAGCTACAGTATAATCTGATTCAAGTATATTAAAGAATCTGTCTAGTTTCAATGGAGCTTAAATGTGTGAAGGATTGCAGCTTTAATTGCTGCTCTATTTTTTGCCAGAATGGAGCTGCAACAAGACAAGTCTGTAACATAAGAACTGGAGTCTCTCCAGGTACAGTTTATTTCCAGCAGCAATAGCTATTGTCATCAGCAGGTATGAGGTTTTGGATACTTAATGAATGACAGAACATTTTACTTACTGTAAGTACTTATTTGAGCCTTGTGTGGCGCAGAGTGGTAGGCGGCAGTACTGCAACCGAAACTCTCCCCACGACCTGAGTTCAATCCCAGCGGAAGTTGGTTTCTCAGGTAGCCGGCTCGGGTCGACTCAGCCTTCCATCATTCCGAGGTTGGTAAAATAAGTACCCAGCTAAGCTGGGGGAAAGGTAATCACAACTGGGGAAGGCAATGGCAAACCACCCCGCTCTACAGTCTGCCAAGAAAACGTCAGCAAAAGCGGCGTCCCTCTCAGTAATGACTTGGTGCTTGCACAGAGGACCTTTTTTTTCCCAAGTACTTATTTAGCAGCTATCCTAAGGAAGACAGCCCATAGGATGTACGAATATGTAAGAGGTAGGAATACTTTGTTTTTCTTGTATTAATTCTCAGTGCCAAACTACCTGTGGCTTAAAAAGAAATGAAGAAGTGTCCCCTGACTGGTATTGGGGCAGCTTTATCAAGGTAGCACAGTTACCCACTTTTTCTTATTTGAACTTGCTCCCTTCCAGCTGCTGTTAACTCTTTCATTGGAAACATGGCTCTTTTCTCTCCCTCAGTGTTTCTCAACAATTGAATATTTGTTTGGCAGTAACATCAGTTGAGAGATGAAGTAATTTTCCTCATTCAACACTGCTGTCAGATTACATTATTTTCCCTTTAGTTCCTTAAAAACACACACAGGAGATCCAGTGTTGGATTTTTGTATTACAGTTAATACATTGTTATAAATGTAAAGGTAAAGGTTCCCCCCGCACATTTGTGCAGTCGTGTCCGACTCTAGGGGCCAGTGCTCATCTCCGTTTGTTAGCCGAAGAGCCAGCGTTGTCCGAAGACGCTTCCACGGTCATGTGGCCGCATGACGCGCGTGGGACGCTGTTACCTACCCACCGAAGTGGTACCTATTCATCTACTTGCATTTGCATGCTTTCGAATTGCTAGGTTGGCAAGAGCTGGAGCTAGTGCGGGAGCTCACTCCGCATGCAGGGCTAGGGATTCGAACCTCCAAACTTGCGATCTTCCGATCAACAAGCCTTGGCGTCTTACCCGCTGAGCCACCACGCCCCTGTTACTCAGTAACATTGTTACTGAGTGAAAAAAGAGAGCCTAGATGTTTTCAGAAACACATTGGCTGATCGATTTTTGAAAATATATTTAGGGCAGGCTGAAAAATGTTAGATAATAGCTGTTTCTGTCATTAGAATTGTTTGTCTAGAAACCCCAGAAACTGTTATATTGCTGAGTGCTGAACCATATTACTGTTCTATGCTGACTGGGAGTAGCTCTCCAGGGTTCAGACAGCCTACCGTCAAAGGAAAAATTAATACTGGGATCGAACCTACCATCTCTGCATGCAAAGCATTTTCTTGCCATCTAAGAATTCATTACTTCTTTTCAACTTCAAATCTTAACATGAAGTCAATACAGATCAAATATAAGTTAAACACATTGAGGGGTTAGTAGTGTTCATGGAATGCTTTACAGTGCCATCTGATGGCAAAATAAAAATAATTTTTATTGTCCAGTTTCCCTTTCAAGATGGTGTTCATAATTTACCCAGAGTCTACTGCTGTAGAGATGGGCGGTGATAAATCTGAATAATAAAATAAATAAATTTACAATGTAGGAGACCTGAGGTTGTGGCTTCTGTGAAGAGATACAAATACTGTTCTCCTTTGACCCTATAGTGTGTCAAAATGGTCCATTTATTTTCTACCTGAATGAGAAGAGTGGAATGATGATTCCTTCTTCACTGAAGGTGAAATGTTGGCTGGCCTGCCATACTCCTTAAAGTGATAGTGCTTAAATCTAAGAATTGTCACTGGCCTTCTCAGTGGATCTTTCAGATTCTTCAGGAAGGCTTACAACCATGTAGAGCTGCTTTTAAGAGCTGGTTTGGGTTGTTAAGGGGTGTGGTGGCTCAGCGGGTAAGACGCCAGGCTTGTCGATCGGAAGATTGCAAGTTCGGAGGTTCGAATCCCTAGCCCTGCGTGCGGAGTGAGCTCCCGCACTAGCTCCAGCTCTTGCCAACCTAGCAATTCGAAAGCATGCAAGTGCAAGTAGATGAATAGGTACCACTTCGGTGGGTAGGTAACAGCGTTCCACGTGCGTCATGCGGCCACATGACCGTGGAAGCGTCTTCGGACAGCGCTGGCTCTTCGGCTAACAAACGGAGATGAGCAGCGGCCCCTAGAGTCGGACACGACTGCACAAATGTGCGGGGGGAACCTTTACCTTTTTGGGTTGTTAACATAGCACAGTAAGGAAAATTAAAATGTTTGCCCTTGGGGGGGAAGGGAAATTAAGTGGATAAATTGTCAGTGTTCAGTAGGAATGAATTAATGGATGAGTTATTGCTTTTCAGGATCTTTACTGTAAATTAATAAATAGTGGGGCTATCCCAGCATATTGGTGACACAAAACATACAGTAGTTCACACCAATGGATTTGGTGTTTTTTAATTAGTAGGAACGTGATATACTATAAATATGGTATTTTTCTTTTAGTTCCTTGTTTACTTTCTGTAGAGGTTTAAAACCTGAAGCAGCCATTTTTCTCTACAGGATTATTATCCTTCCAGAAGGCTTTTAGAATCTGAGGGAGTCTTACTTGGCCACCAGGAGTTTACAATTAGGATACTAGCAGTCCTGTAGAAGCCATAGTGTTTTGTGGAATTGGGAGATGTCTTGAGTGATAGAAGTGGTTGCTTCCAGATGTTCGTGCAGTACAGAGTACACACAGGTGCCTGCAGTGAAGCAGCAAACCATGGGACAGGAGCAAAATGAAATAGTGTGAATCTGACCAAATGTAGTAAAGCTCATTATCAAGCTTGTAACAGGAAAGTTGATAGACTACTTGATTTCTACCATTTTATCATAAGAATGCCATCCAGTGAAGCCTTCTGGAGGGATATAGGACTTGTTTCAGCTTGTTGAAGAATATGATTAGAAAGAATCCTTGGAGGCTTGCTGGAGTATCTGCTAAGTATTTTGAGGGTAAAATTAACCCTATTTGTTGTGGCTTGCATGTAATTAGTGGTGCAATTCAGCCTAGGCGTATATCTTAAAACACACATTAGACCTATGGTTCTGCTCTTGAACACCATCTGGAAATTATAGCTCATCCAGAGTGCAGCAGTGCATGCACTTAAGGGTACCCTTTGGTCTGTCCGTATTACACCACTGCTGTGCAAACTGCCCTGCCTTCCTGTTTCTTTCCAGGTGCAATTCAAGATGCTGGTTATTACTTTTAAAGCCCTACATGCATGGGGCCAGGTTGTCTGGGGTAACCACCTCTCCCTGAAGGCATCTGGCCACTCCACTAGGTTGGATAGGGTGGGCATGCTCCAGGTCCCTTCTGTTAAATGTTGCAGGACCTGGGGAGCATGCCTTTTCAGTAGCAACCCCTGCCCTGTGGAACACCCTCACCCCAACCCTTCTAGCAGAGCTTTAAAAGCTGGCTTTCCCCCCAGGCATTGAGCTAAGGTGGGGCTAGGGGCCCAGTGATTGTGATTGCTTAAGTATTGGGGAGTGTTGGTTTATGGTGCCAGGAATTGTTTTTTAGATGCTGGTTTTTATTGTTTCTTTTATGTTTTTATTGCTGTTGGTGTGAGCTACCTAGAGTAATGGCACATAAGATAGGTGGCCATATAAGTCTCATAAATACATACAAACATACTCTTTGCTCAACTCGTGTTATTTGAATTATTTTCTATTCTAGAAATGCACAGCTTCTGACAAAGATAGGCTTGCTGCAGTTATCCATAGTCGGTTACCCCTCAGGTTAGATCAGAGCTTTCCAAACTTTTCATGTTGGTGACACACTTTTTAGACATGCATCATTTCGTGACACACTCCTACAGCAGGGCATCATTTCGCGACACACTCTTACAGCAGGGCACAAGGCAGGCACTAGGACCTGCGCGGAATCACAGCAGGTTTGGAGGCAGCAAGGCACAAGGCAGGCACTAGGACCTGCGTGGAATCCTGGCAGGGCTCGGAGGCAGCAGCAGCCGGGACACACCCAGACACTGCAGCCGGGACACTAACATGTCCCGACGCAGTTTGGAAAGCTCTGGGTTAGATAAATATTGAGAAATCCACTAAGATGTCTTCTTTGTTTATAATTTAGCTGAACTGTTGAGTGTTTTGAAACTTATCTGTCTTTGGTTCTGTATAGGGATATGATGCCCTTTACATCCTCCGCTGAAAAGGTACTTCAGGGTGTGCATAAACGTGCATGTTCCATCCAACAGTTTCTTCTTAAAGAAGCTTCCATAGGCTTGCATAATAGCTGCTCAATCCCAGGAAAATATATGCTTTTACAAAGTGACTCCGGGTGATAATACAAAAATGAACTACAGAAACAATACAGTATTTTAAAAACCAAGTAAAATAATAAAAGGGCAACTGGACTAAAATGTATTGCAACACAGCAATTGGGATTCCATTCATCCAGATCCAAAGCCCTGGGGAAGGAGCCGGGTCTTGACATCCTGAAGGCCTGCAGTATCAGGACCGACCATATATCAGAAGGCAGGTTTTTCCAAAAAGCAGGGGCTGCCACCAAGAAATGCCTCTGAGGTCCCATGAGGTGACATTGTCTCAGTGAGGGGACTTGGAGCGGGCCCTCCCTGTTAGAGTTAGACAGATACTCTAGGGAGCAGGCAGTCCTGCAAATAACCCAGTCCTATCCCGTATGGGGCTTCATAGGTGATAATGGGAACCAGTGCAGCTTGCGAAGTAGAGATGTCACATGGGTATAATGAGGAACTCCCGTAACTACCGGTGCCACTACATTCTGGGCCAATTGAAGTTTCCAAATGTTCAAGGGCAGCCCCATGTAGAGCATGTTGCAGTAATCCGTCTAGACCAGAGCTTTCCAAACTGTGTGTCGGGACACGTTAGTGTATCGGCTGCAGTGTCTGGGTGTGTCGCGAGCCCTGCCAGGATTCCACACAGGTCCTAGTGCCTGCCTTGTGCCTTGCTGCCTCCAAACCTGCTGTGATTCCACGCAGGTCCTAGTGCAGGGCTTTCCAAAGTTTTCCCGCGGCGACACACCAACCGCCGTTGGTGTGTCGCTACGGGAAAACCTGGAAGTGTCGCTGTTGCGGCAGCGTGCAAAACCCCGGAAGCACTGCTGCCGCTTTCAGTTTTTGCGCGCCGCTGTTGGTGTGTCGCCACGGGAAAACCCGGAAGCGCTGATGATGATCAGCACTTCCGGGTTGTGTGGCGACACACGAGACTGTGTGTGGTGACACACTTTTGTGTCGCGACACACAGTTTGGAAAGCTCTGTCCTAGTGCCTGCCTTGTGCCCTGCTGCAAGAGTGTGTCGCGAAATGATGCATGTCTAAAAAGTGTGTCACCAACATGAAAAGTTTGGAAAGCTGTGGTCTAGACAAAGTGGAGGTGCTGTAGGCCAGATCAAAGGCTGGTTCAGCTTAGAGGACAGCTACTTTATGTCCCTACTGGTTTCATTTGCTGTGAGTAGAAAAGACCACAAGTGTAAAACTTAATTGAGAACTTGTTTCTCATACAGTGCTAATTGTTTAATGCTAGGATAGTCTAATAACTAGCTAGGACCCAGAAAACATTAAGGACCCTGCTTTGTAACCCATGATTCATTAAAAGCTGCATCTTAAATCATGTTCTAGTTTTAGTCATGTATGAACAGATCCACTTGATAAAGGTTTTCTTGATAAATTTACCCCCATGGGTCAAGAGGTTGATAGTTGCTGGTTTCACCGGGTCCTCACTGGTGCTAAGTGGTTTCGTTTGCTTTGCAGTATACCAAGCAACATAAGGAGCAAGGCTGGCTTGTGGCATGAAACATAGTGTTTTTTTTGGCTGGAATATCTGATTGTAGTCGAAGTTATTCTTTCCTTTCGAGGAAGTTCTGCTCTTTGTTTAGGTTGAAGTTATCTCTTTAATTTATTTTGCTTTAGCAATTTATTTACTGAGTATGTTACAGCTATACCATAATCAATGAGATACTGTATGTAAAACCTACATACACATACACCAAGTAAATTCACTACATTATAAATAAAATTACAGTCATTAATAAAATGCAGAGTAAATTGCTCAGCTCCACTTTAGTGTTTTTTTTTAATTGGGTGGTTTTCAGTTTTTAAGACAGAAATTGTTTGAGACTGTACAGTTTCTACAGGGTTTTCAATTAAACTGAATCAATCATCACCTGAATATTTAATTGTTCTAACACAGCTGCTTCAAAGAATTGCTCAATTGTCTCCTTGTCTTTTCATATACTGAAGCCAGACTTTCTACACAGCACAATCACAATCCTTAATAACAGACTGAGTACACAGGGAAGTAAGTGTGTTTGTATTGTGACGCAGAAATATCTGGGCAAAGCTCCTGTGAGCCTACAGGAAAGGGATGGGTCAGATGCTGAGAGTTAGGAAGAGGCGGGAGGAGGGGGTGAATCTCAAAGATGGTAGAAATCTCACACACTCATTCAGGGTCTAACTCACCCCTTGCTGTCAAATCAGTTCACTTCAATTCATCATGCCCCGTCATGCCCCATCTTAGCATGCTTGCACAGAATTTATCAACAGGATCATGGCAACCCTCATTTGGGTTGCAACCCACAGATTAAGAGCCACTAATCAGACTAAAGCAAATAGATTAGTTGAAATGAAAGCAAAAATGATATGTAGTAAACTTAAGATTTTGCAAGTAGCTTGAAGTAATGAATAGTAAAGGTAAAGGTCCCCCCCCCGCACATTTGTGCAGTCGTGTCCGACTCTAGGGGCCGGTGCTCATCTCCGTTTGTTAGCCAAAGGGCCAGCGTTGTCCGAAGACGCTTCCACGGTCATGTGGCCGCATGACACGCATGGAACGCTGTTACCTACCCACCGAAGTGGTGCCTATTAATCTACTTGCATTTGCATGCTTTCGAATTGCTAGGTTGGCAAGAGCTGGAGCTAGTGCGGGAGCTCACTCCGCACGCAGGGCTAGGGATTCGAACCTCCGAACTTGCAATCTTCCGACCCACAAGCCTGGCGTCTTACCCATATAATTATTTTCTGCTTAATTTAGGCAAGGTATACTGTATATCTCCTATCTTGAAATGTTGTATTCATGTACCAAGACTTACCCTTGTTTATTTCATTGTATACCACCTGAGTTAAAAGGTCTGTGAAATGGCATTACTTGATAATTTTGCTGCGTACTTATTTTACATGTTGTTGTGTATCTATGTATACTAGCATTATTCACCATTTCAGAGTCAAAGGAAAAAAGTGCTTGGAGGTAGGGGGGAATGTTTCCATAACACCCTTCAGCAGCTCCTTAAAGCAGCTGCATCTTGTCTTAGAACCATGTGGTTGCCCTCTGCAGCAGCACATTCCCTGGGAAAGATGCATTTGGTTTAAGATGATGTTGACAAGCTTTATGTGCACACCCATGCGTGCTTCTTCAGGTTGAGTATGAAGCCCTGCACAACTCCGGTGGACACCTACTAGAGCTCTGCTCTAATCCCAGCATGAGTTCTGGTTGGAATGAGGCTGTTCAGGATGGTTTTAAACTAGTAGCAGGACAAAGTTGGCTAACATTCAGGGTCTTCTTCAAAGCCTTCCGGAGCGCTATTAATGCTTTATCCTTCAGTAGAAATGTAGCTTTGTTTTAAATGTTATAATTGTTCTTGTGAAAAATAAGGTTATGAGCCCTTAAAGGAAAATTAAAGGGACAGCTCAGTAATATATATGAATATAATGTTCTAATTTTCATGCAAATTTCATTCCATTCTGATTTTAAACAAAATAAAATAAAATATTGTATCTATTAAAATATTTCTAAAGTTAGATAATGTGAAGATGAAGCTTTTAATTTCCTGAATAAGGCTGGAAAATTGGGCATCAGATGGGACAAGTTATTGCCAGGCCAAACACGAGATGGGGAATTGGCAGCAAAATGGGTGAGGCAGACCTTATACAGAACTAATTGTTATATTAGAATTGGCAGTTGTAATTATTTCTGTCAGAATTTATTTTTTACTTTGAAGTGTTACAATCTATTACCAATAGATGTCAGTCTAACAAATATCTTACATACAGCAACGATTTTTGTCAAGAAATGTATACTCAGTATATAGTGATAAATTGGTCTGATATCTTTGAAGTCATAACATTTTAGGTTTGCTTTGATGCCAAATTAGATCTTATTTGATTCTCTCATTACACTAAACCCAGAGAGGTGTGAGTTTTTATTAAATTAAATTAAATTAAATTAAATTTATTTTATTTATTTATTAAATTTCTATCACCGCCCATCTTCCCCCAAAGGGGGAACTTTGGGCGGTTTTTAAATTAAACTAAATTTCTTCTTTTTTATTTTTCCATAAAAGTATGCTGGTGCCAATATATTCAGTTTAACAAAACTGGTAATAGATGTTAGAAAATTAGTGTGGGTAACCTCCAGTTTAGTTTGCACCCAGCACACTTCCAGGCAATCCCTATATCCAAATCTATTTATTTAGTATTTATTTATTTATTTAAATTAAGAGCAAGCACACCTATCTTTAAGTTCATTTGGCAAAAATATATCGCTTGGTGTTTCTTTATTAAACATAAAACAACAAAACAGTTTACTGTACTAGTAAAACAGGAAGAGAAAAATAAGAGCAGGCAACAGTTTACCTTATCTGTATTTTTAAATAGCTATATTTAAAAGGCACAGAATTTTCCTCAGCCACTGGAAACAATACTGTTGGTAATAAGCATGGACAGTCCCAAAGGGAGTGGCCTTTGGTTATTCCAGGTTTAACCCTTTTTGCACCTAGTAGTAGCAGAATAGGAATGGAAAGTAGGACACCACGTGATCTGCCCTCTGTTCCACACCATGAAGAAACAATTTGATAGATGGATCCAACATTCCCCCGTCTCATCAGCTCTGTGCACTGAATAATGTACTGTAATTGGTTGTACCATTATGATCCCTGAGCATCTGCCACCATATCATCTGTTGGGTGGTATATAAGTTTTACTTGTCCCTTTTCTTGCATGTCCTTCACATGGTGTAGTTTAACGTCTGTGTGTTTCATGTTGGGTCTGGGTTACTTTGTGTTGGCAATTCTGTTACATCCTAAGTTGTCCTCAAATGACATGGTTGGGATTGGTTGGTTGGTTGTTTATTTATTTTATTTTGCAGTCTAGTAGTATGTAGAACCACACTAGATATATCTAAGTGATGCTGGTAAAACTAGGCTGATTTGTATATAAGTATTGCCGTTCATTTGGGTTAATCTTTTTTCCATTAAATGAGCAACGCTGCATGTTTTTACTTTTCTAATTTTTACGTCCCAAACTCTGTAGCCTTTTGTTCCTATTTTGATAGTCTAGCATTATTCCCAACTGGGTCCTGCAATTTAATGTATTCCCTTTTAAAATTAAGAATAGATGCATAAGCTTTACATCAAAATTTCTTTAGGAGAGGCAGATTGGGTTTGCTCACATTCCATAACTCATATTTATTTATTTTATTTATTTATTATTTCAATTTGTTCCCCGCCCATCTCCCTTGCAAGGGACTCTGGGCGGGTTACAACAATATGAGGCTTTACCTGCACCTTTCGTTGGGAAATTATTTTGAAGATAAGTAGCCTTGTTAAGTGATTTCCCCCCTCCCCCCAAATAGTCTGGTAACCTTGCATCAACCAGAAAGATACTTTATCATGTTTTGATTCATTCTTTCTACAACCTCATTTTGCTCAGGGCCCTAACTTAATGTTTTTTCATTTTTATGACTTTGTTGTTCAAATAATTTTAAAATTCCCAGTTGTAATACTTTCCCCGTTACCAGATTTCAATGTATTTATTTTTTTTTAAAATATTTTTTATTGAAAGTTTTAATAATAATAAAAGAAAAAACAAACTAAACTCAGAAAGAAGGGAAAGTAAAAAAAAGAAAAAAATGTCAGAAAAAAGAGAAAAAAAATAAGAGAAAGAAAAAAGAAATATTTAAAGAAGTAGTTTCCAATCTTTATCACAAGTACAAACAAATTTAATAATTCATCACCCCCTATAACGTTACATTCAGGTATCTCTTCTTCCCATAATCCATCCCTTATCCATACACAAATCCATAAATCATTAACATTTCAGTCCTAGTGTCAGCAAAAAGTCTGTAAAGGGATCCCAGATTTATACAAATGTGTTTTATTTTAACCTTGATCAAACAAACCTACTTTGTACTCCTTTTGCTTCTAACAATCTTAATTTTTAGTTCATTCAGATGTTGTCATAGGATTTGATCTCTCCTCCATTTTTCTTTTTCCCATCTTGAAGATTTCTTCAAGTCTTTAACAGACTTTTTTTATAGGTCCAATAAAAAGTCCTTATCCAGGTTAATTTTTTTGGCTTCTCATTTGTATTTCCACTTTAGTTGTTTTCTCTGTCTTATAGTCCACCTTTATTTATTTTCCAATACTTCTGCAAATTCTTTATATTCTGATATTTCTGCATCAGGCAAAATTTGTTTCATCTCTTTATCTTGTAAATCTTCCAAGATGTTCTCTTTCGCATCAGTAATTTCTTCTTTAATGTCTTTGGGACATAATTATTCATAGAAGCATGCATCATTGCTGAGATTGAAGCTGCTATTTTTTTCTTCAAAAATCTCCTGAAGTATTTCAAATGTCAAAGCATTTTCTGTCATTTTGCACTTTCCAGTACTGACTAAAGACAAGAGACAGGCCTTTCCCTCCCCCCCTTTTTTTCCCCTTTTCCCTTTCTGCCTGGAATCTTTAGTACCCTCTAGTGTTCAATTTCTGAAATCATTCTGAAAGTTTCTGTTTTGACTTAGGATAGACTGAACATCTTGGTTCCCATGAATGTGCTGTTAATTTATATAATTATTTCCAAAATCTTATAGCAAAAGCCCTAATATTCCATTGTTTCAAGTTTGTCTGGTCCCTTAATTCATTTATAACTTCATAAATCAGATTCTTATTTAGCTTTTTGCCATGTACAGTAGACTCTCAGTTAACCGGCACCCATGGGGGTTGGTAGATGCCGGATAAATGTAGTTTCTGGTTGCTTGAGAGTTACTATTAAACCCTAATACCCACTAGATGGCAGCAGAGAGAGACAGATTCCCCGCCCCCCGCCCCGTTGCTTGAGAGTGCCAGTTTTTTTTTTTCTGGTTGCTTGAGAGTGCTGGTTCAATTTTTTTGCCGGTTGCTTGAGAGTGCCGGTTGCTTGAGTTCCGGTTAACTCAGAGTCTACTGTATTTCTAATTCTTTAAGTTCTTAAGCTTATATTTATTTTATTTATTTTTAATTTTTATCCTGCCTTTTATTATTTTTATAAATAAGTCAAGGCGGCGAACATACCTAATACTCCTTCCTCCTCCTATTTTCCCCACAACAGCAACCCTGTGAGGTGAGTTGGGCTTAGAGAGAGTGACTGGCCCAAGGTCACCCAGCTGGCTTTCATGCCCAAGGTGGGACTAGAACTCACAGACTCCTGGTTTCTAGCCCAGCACCTTAACCACTAGACCAAACTGGCTCTCTTTATAGTTAAATTTTCTTCTATTCAGGAACAAAGGTAAATTCACCAGGTGGCTTTTCAAACTTGTTGTTTTGAAGATCTCAAATATCCTTAAAGTAGTTGAATAGGTAATTTCCAGAAATGATTAGAAAGTGTTTTAGTGAACTCAGTGTCCTTTAAAAGGCTCTGCTGCAATTCAGAGCATGATGGTTTCCTTTGCCTCCCAGCGCTCAAACCTGCGGGAAACTGCATTCCTGAGGTCTCCTCACGAGGAGCAGCTGTCCAGAGCACAAGTGGACGATCTCCTGTCCTCTTCTTATCCGGAGGGGTTCCGTGGGACCGGTCTACTTGCCAGTCCTTCGGTCTTAGCTACGGTTGTCATTCCGCTCATTCAGAGATGTCTTAGCTCGCCATTCTTCACCTGGAAGCTCAAGGTATTTATTTTTCTGTTGAATTTATTTTCTATGTACGCACAGTACAGTTTGGATTTCTCAAATATTTCACTCCTGGGTAACAGTTGTAAGTACAGTCATGTGAAAAAGTAAGTAAAGCTCCTTGAAATGCAAAATTTGTATTTATGTTTATTTAAATTACACAATGGACTACAAAATGTAAATGGTGCATGTAATTTGTTTTATTATATTCCCTTTATCTGTGTTGTTGAAATTAAGATCAAATATCTGTATGTTGAAATATGTTGAAAAAGTCAAAAATTTCAATGTGGTGTACTCACTTTTTCACACGAATGTATACTTTGAATGACAGTCTGTGAATGTTACAAAGTAGTTTTTGCTGCCCTTCTTCTTGATTGGCATGGGACCATAACATCTGGTTGGCTTATTGAATAGAGCCCATGAAACTTTTTTTTTTTTGCTTTTAAACAACAATAAAATTTTAATTCCTTTTGTTTCTTGCAAGGACGTTCAATCCAATTACTAAGTCTTCATCCTTTATTTTCATAATGACAGACTCATCTCTGTGAACAAATCTTCTACACCATTTGTAGGATTATTATGCATGCATCCTGCTACTCTGTTTGTTTTAGATTGCATAAGCTCCAGCAAATGAGATTCATTGTGCTTTTCCATTAGGTTTATTACATGGTCCTTCCTAGCAGTTCAAAGTCCATTTTTCAGCACAATTTTACAACCACAATGCAAAAGGTAACATAGACTTAGGTAATTTGGATCCAATTCAGGTAAATAATATCCTTCTTGAAATATTATATTCCTGTTTTCATTATGATTTATCAGGCATTTTAGTTCAATACTGCCTTTTCCATATACTTCAATCAATATTCCATAAGCTAAATTAACTTTTCCCTGGTAAGGTTCATCAAGGCTTATAAACACATCTTTTTTGCAGATATATTGGCTTGATGTATCACTGTCCAACAAAAATCTGTTTTTCTTTTCAAATTCAAAATCATGTCAGATTTCAAGTGAGGATTTATTTATTTACTAACATAAGCACTGTTTCTTTGTCTGCACCATGTTGGTTTTGCAATTCCTGTGCAGACTTTTTTTTAGTACATTTGATCTCATATCTCCCTGTTGTATGGGTTTTACCTCTGTAAACTCTGCATTCTACTTTAATATGCCCCTTTCTGTTGCAGTAATGAAAGATTATATTTTTCCCTTTAACTTTGTTTAGAGAATTCCCTTCAGTTGCATCTTTCAGATCATGCTGGTATGCCTCCAGTGTGGCAATTACATTCTCAAGAGAAATTTAATCATGAAGTTTGATTCACTGCACAATACATTTATGGTTTTCTGATAACAAACTTAATAACAGTTCCCTGTTTGTGACTGGAGTGCTCTAGGTGGTCAGAGCCCAGCTCTGGCTTCCTGATGGGCACACAACCCTCTGGGAAATTACCAGTTTAGTTTGCGCCCAGCAAACGCCCAGTCAATCCTCACATCCAGATCAGAGCAAACACACATGCCACTCAATACAGCTAACAAAAATACAGCTAGATGTTTGCTTATTAAACATCAGCAAACATCACAACAGAGTTAACTGGCAAAATGGAATAAAAGGCAGGCAAAAGCAGGAAGAAAGAAATATGAACAACAGTCACCAGCCCAAAAGGAAGTGGCTTTTGATTATTCCAGCTTTAACCCTTTTATGTACATAGCAGTAGCAGAATAGAGATGGAAAGTGGGACTCTTCCTCCACTATGTATCATGAAGAAACTATTTGGGGGAAGAGGATGATGTATCCAACAATGAAGACAAGAGTTGCCTTGTTTGATTATCTCTTTATTTGCATTTCCATCCCCTACCCCCAAAGTCAACAAATGGGTAATATCTTTATTAGAAACAAGTGAACTGTCAGAGCAATGACAATATTTTGAGTTGTGGAGAACTGTATTGTCGAAGGCTTTCACGGCCGGAGTTCGATGGCTGTTGTGGGTCTTCCGGGCTGTGTGGCCGTGTTGTGGAAGTTGTGGTTCCTAACGTTTCGCCAGCATCTGTGGCCAGCATCTTCAGAGGGCAGGAGCACAGACAGAAGCTGTGCTCCTGCCCTCTGAAGATGCTGGCCACAGATGCTGGCGAAACGTTAGGAACCACAACTTCCAGAACACGGCCACACAGCCCGGAAGACCCACAACAGCCATTGTGGAGAACTCTTTATCAGATTAGATGGATTTAATCCAAGCATGGGATGCAGAAAAAAGCAAACTCAAAACTGAACAAAATATTTTGGTCATTTTTTGCCTGCAAAAAATGCATATTTTGCAGTTCCAATAATGTTTTCATCTTTCTTGTGAAGGGGACTGTTTGGGCCCATTATTATTATCATTATTGAAGGATATTTTTTTTAGTCAACATTATTACAAAACTGAGGAAAGGCTGGTAAGATGGGTAATAAAATGCTAAGAGATAGAAACTAATATGACAGGCATGTGTATAAGTGTTTCTCTTTATGTTTTTATTTATTCATTAATTATTGCTTTTAAAATAATAACAGAAAAACAAAAAATGCTAAGATAATTATAATGCAACTACATACATTTTCAAAAATGAAAAAATATACATAAAAAGTGCTTTACAAAAAAGTATAAAAAGTAAAGGTTCCCCCCGCACATTTGTGCAGTCGTGTCCGACTCTAGGGGCTGGTGCTCATCTCCGTTTGTTAGCCAAAGAGCCAGCGCTGTCCGAAGACACTTCCGTGGTCATGTAGCCAGCGCTCACTCCGTCACGCGGGGCTAGGGATTCGAACCTCCGAACTTGCGATCCGATCGACAAGCCTGGCGTCTTACCCACTGAGCCACCACACCCCTATATATACTGTACAGTACAGTACAGTACAATACAATACAACACAACACAACAGGTACAGTAAAGGTTCCCCCCGCACATTTGTGCAGTCGTGTCCGACTGTAGGGGCCGGTGTTCATCTCCGTTTGTTAGCCGAAGAGCCAGCGTTGTCCAAAGACACTTCCGCGGTCATGTGGCTGGCATGATGCACGCAGAACACTGTTACTTACCCACCAAAGTGGTACCTATTTATCTACTTGTATTATACTATACCTAAATTTAGGAAAATATGCAAATTAATTACTGCATGTTTCCTCAAAACATGTATATATAGAATTATAACTGTTAATTCTTATAACAGTATAATTATAAGAATTAACAGTTATAATTCTATATATACATGTTTTGAGGAAACATGCAATTCTCTTCGATTGGTAAACATGCAATAATTAATTTGCATATTTTCCTAAATTTAGGATCTGTTTCGATTTGTGACTTCAGCTTCTCTAACAAAATCTCATACCTATTAATGTATTTTGTTTTGCCATTGACTTTTGTTTACCTAGCTTCATAATACTGCATTTTCTTAATTCTTGAATGGAAAATTTGCAGTATCCTTAGTTCACTGAATATGCTTGTGTTTCTTATTTAAAGTGTACATTCAGCAGAATGCTGTCGGATCCAATGATAGATAAGAACATTGCTTTATCAGCACAAAGATACAAATTTTTATCAGGTTAAACTCAGGTGACGTTTGTTACATTTCAATACTATATATAGCCTTTTTTAGCAATTGGTAAAAATTTAACAGAATTTCAAAGATGCTCTAACATGGAATTACTGTCCTAGAATTTATTGTTAAACATGACCTTAGCATTCTAAATCTGCTGCAGTGTAGGTATTTTTTTTCTCTCGGGTATCCTGTTATGCTGTTGAAAATAGCAAAAAGCAAAAACAGAAAAACCACCACCACCAAATGTTATAACCAGCGACTACTATTGTGATTGATGGTTAATCTGTTCTTACCTTTTTTTATATATTGAGGTCTACATAGAAGTTCATTCAAACTGCTCAGAAGCTCAGACCTGCCCTCCGTGTGTCCACTGCTGTTGCTTTGTACTGTTTGTGAAAATAGTTGCTGGTGCCTGGAAAGAGGTTTCTCCCCTCTGTAGAATTAATGTTGCATCATCTAGTTCTTATTTGTTAACTTGGGATTTGCCGAAGATAGTTTACCCTGAAGGGGCAAGGGTCCCTCCTTGTGATGGGATATAAATATGATTGATAAATAAATAAATAAAAAATAACTTCAGTGGTCAGCTGTGTGTACAAGTCCCTCCCTCTTTTTTTCAATGGTAAAACTTTTTAAATTCTAATGAAGGTGCTACATGACTCTTTGGCATAGCTTTTTTCTTGATTCAAGAGTTTTGTGCAACGTGTTACTTTTGATACTGATATTGTTGGCTATCTTGTTTTATGAGAGTTCAAGCACAATCTTTAAGTAACTTTGAAACCTGAAAGTTCTACCATAATCAATAATCTATCTGCCATTTCTGTATTTATTGCTATTCCAAAATGTGGTGTGTGCAAGGTAGACATAGAGAAAGAGTTCCAGAGGAGATTACAGTAAATGAGTAATTTTATTCAATAAAAATATTACATGCTATTTTTTGAGAATTCATTATATTATTATATGTTGTTATGTTAGGATGTAAACAGTGCAAGTGAATCTAGTATAGGTTGATTCAGGTATTGCTCAGAAGTGTGGTCGGCAAGGACCAGAAAATTGTTGCTAGCATTTGCAGTAGGACTTCCATTCTGCCAACTTGTTTTTAGAAAACCATAATTCTGGTATACTATAAAGCCTCAGTATTACTGCCTTTGCATTGGTGCTGCTTTTTATAAGTACTAGCTGGCAATTCTCCAGGATACCCTGGAGAAGATGCTGATGCTAGGGAAAGTGGAAGGCAAAAGGAAGAGGGGCCGACCAAGGGCAAGATGGATGGATGATATTCTGGAGGTGACGGACTCGACCGTGGGGGAGATGGGGATGGCGACGGCTGACAGGAAGCTCTGGCGTGGGCTGGTCCATGAAGTCACGAAGAGTCGGAAGCGACTGAACGAATAAACAACAACAAGCTGGCAATACTTCAGGTTAGGGGCAGCTATAAATCTCTACTCTTCCAGAAACTCAACCTCTTGTTCAGAAGCTAGATAACAGCAGAAGCTTCACATACTTGACACTGCTAGATAAGCTCCTTTATTGTACACAAGAAGCCATATAGATGCAGATGATCTGCCTGCTGCAGAACACAGAAATCAAGGTGTCTATATTTGTCATCTCCAGGTATTAATGCTCAAGCCTGTTCCCTGCCTTTTCAAATCAACAGATTTTTGGCTTTTCTTTTCCTAGCCTTGGGGTTGGAATGCACCTGCTCAGTGTTCACACACTGGTTCTCTCTGGCTTGAGTTATGCTAGTTCCCATCTCTCCTCTTTAGCCCTTATCACACTTTATGGTGCATTCATTGCATCCAGGATGCAGCTCAAAGCTTACTTTCCTGGGTGGTATTGTTGAATCACCTGTGTAGTTTTTATAGACAAACTGTTGTTGATCTGTGGATAAAGCTGAATGCTAAAGGAGTTTCCCACCTGCACAGGGTCTTTTAGTTGGGGTAATAAGATTGAAGTATATAAACCCAAAGTCCTATATCTCTTTCTGCTTCCTTCTGGCGTAAATACCAGTATACATATAATTGTATAGTCAAAGGCTTTCACGGCCGGAATCCGATGGTTGTTGTGGGTTTTCCGGGCTGTGTGGCCGTTTTCTGGCAGTTTTGGTTCCTAACACACCCTCTCAGCAGCTATAAACAGCAGGAACACACACCCTCCACTTGGGCACAGAGAGAATCTTCTAGCTGTGCTCCTGTCCTCTGAAGATGCCAGCCACAGCGACTGGCGAAACGTTAGGAACCAAAACTGCCAGAACACGGCCACACAGCCCGGGAAACCCACAACAACCATACATACAATTCTTGACTTCTTCATTAGAGATTTTGAATTGAAAATCTGTGTGAATTTCTGTCCTGATAAAATGCAGAAAATTATGTAGCTTTAGGCAGTATAATTGGCCTTAGCTTCAACAAATTATTGTTCTGAAAGTATTTTACTTAAATTTTAAAGCTGGCAAATTTACATACATAACCATCACACTGCTCTGGAGTAAATGCAGAAAACAAGGCCTATAAGATATGTAAACAAATAAAAGCAAATATATAAGAAATAGCCACAGAAATTAGAAAATACATATAGGCTAAAATTCTTCAAAGAGACCTGTCTCATTAATGCTATTCTGTTTGAAATATGTATTATATGTAATATATGTTATATATGTACATATGTAAATATGTAAACATTGCTTTGCACATTCCTTTGAGTAAGAAAAATGAAAGCTACACATGTGGTTCCTAAATTTCTCCATGAATAATATATAAATAATGCAGCATTACAGAAAATACTTTGTATAAAATGTTGTGACAAAAATTGCTATTTATGGACAGTCCTTTTGAGGCAGAATGATTTGTTTTTTTTAAAAAAAGTAATTACAACTTAATTTGGGTTATAGACTGAATGGATACTTAGTCCAGAGTATTGGAAACCTTGGTAACTATATTTGCAAGGGCCACAAACATTTCACAATGATAACTGTTATCTTTTGAGTGCAGAAGTGTACTCCTCCCTTACAAGATAAAACTAAAAATTCCAGCTAATTAGATAGAAATATGTCTTTATATGTATGCATGTGGTATATTTATGTTCTTTAAATGATCATTTTGCTACTTTTACTGGTTTATGTTTCCAGTTCACAGTCTCAGGGTATTTCTAATACCTGGGCTGCTTTAGTTTGTTAAAATGTACATCTTTAAAACTTTCTCAGTTAGCTGTTGGCTTGCTGGTGTTTGAACTGTGCACCACCCAAGTTTAGTATGACATCATTATGTAAAGTAGCACAAACAGTGTAAAGGTTCTTCAAGGAAGTTTGCACAAGCATCTGGACTTCTGCTTGTGGCCGTTGAACAGAAGACTTTAATCACTATTCTAGGAATGGTATAAAACTCAAGCATGGATTTTTTTAAAAAAATTGTGCCTTCTGTCCTGTCAGGAGACGTAGTTTTAGATGTTGGGAGTACGGTCTGTGAAAACTCTCCGAAACTGTTGAAAATGAGGCGCGTCAGTTTGTTTTCGTTAGGACAGACTATAGATGAAGATGGCATTCATTTTCTGCATCCCAATTACAGTATGTATTGATGTATCTTGATTATGGGAAATTTGAGGGCAAGTGTAATTTTTAAAAGATAGTGCTATTATCAGCAGATACTTGGACTACTACAAGTAGTTTTGCCATGAAAATGGAGCTTTGTGTACCATCTGCTGAAGGGCTCATTTATTTAAATGGTGCCCAAATCATACATTGTTCTGTGAAAAATACCTGTCTGCAGTTTGTAAATTACATGATGTAATGCGGAAAGTGTAATGTATTGATGCTGAGTGTAGTATGCTTTCTTATTTTTCTTTGTTTGTTTGGGTTTTGTTTTATTGATAGTTATGAGAAGCCAGAAACTTTTTAGGGTTTCTTGCTTGATCCTTCTTTCATAGCCCTGTCTTATTATGGAGGCTACATCTCAGTACATCAAATATTTGTGATGATTCAGTCCTTAAATGTGGCATTAGTTAATGGTTAGTCACATACTTCTCTTCCATAGTATGAATTACCTATGTGAGATCAAGCATTGTTTCTCTTTTTGTATTGCAGTTCACTTGGCATAAATTGAAAGATTACAGGCACTTTTTAAACACTAGTAATATAATTATATAAAATTTAGTCGTTTGGATCCAGAGTATCTTGTCCCCAAATGGAAAAATGTTCAGAGGGCCCCGATGCCTTTTAGAAGATCTTTAAAACCTGGCTGTTCCCTTGGGCTTTAGGGCCAAGATATTATTAAAGCCCAGTTTGTCTGTGTGTTTTGCTCTGTGTCAGTCAAAGAGTTGATTATTTTTAGCTGGCATGTTTTGTTTATTTTTTTACTCTTTGTAAGTTTTTTATTTTATGCTTTCTTAGCTGCCCAGAGTTATTTGATTAAGATAGCCATATACTTTTTCATAATAAATATTTTAAAATTTTCAAAACTTCTTCAGTGCAAGAAAATGAAAATCAACCAAGGAGATTACTAAATTAAATAAAGAAAGCACTTTCCACTTGTGTTACTTTCTATATTGTTGGGAAGGTTGCACAATTCTTCCAAATCAGTGTTTAAGAGCTATAGTGGAAGGAAGAATTTGTGAAAATAATCTCCTTTTTCTTACTCTAAGGATGCTTGCAGGATCCAGCCTGAAACATGTTCTCATAATAACTAGTTTGTTTCAATATGTATATGTTCAGTTTCTTTTCCTTTTCTGTACTAGCTAATACATTTTGAATAGCTACTGTATTTCCTGATGTTTCATCTGATTCCAATAGTGCAAGGGTCGGAAATGGCGGCTCGCGAGCCAAATGCGGCTCTTTGGCCCCTTGAGTGTGGCTCTTCCGCAGGCAGGCGTGGCGGGCGTGGCGCAGCAGCGAGTGTGGCGGGGCAGGCGCGGCAGCGGGCATGGTGCGCGTTGCTGTGGGCATACCCCTGGCAACCTGGCAGCCGTCTCCGGCAGCCATCTTGACAACGGGCAGGGCTTTCCAAACTGTGTGTCACGTGACAAGCCGGAAGCGCTGAAGGGAGTGGAAATTCTCCGCGCCAATCAGCTGTGCCTCGGGAAGCCCGGCAGCCTGCACGCGCGGTTCCGAGGGCTTTTTCGGGGTCCCCGGAGCCTGCCCTTTCGAAGGGGCAGCGGCAGCAGCAGCTGCAGTGCTGCCCCTTCGAAAGGGCAGGCTCCGGGGACCCCGAAAATGCCCTCGGTTCCGGCAGGGAGGCTGCGCGCAAGCTGCCTCAGCTGTTCTGTGGGGAGAATTTCCACCCCAAGGCAGCGTTTGCGTGTGGAGAGGGGAGGTTTCTGCCTCCCTGCTGGAACCGAGGGCATTTTCGGGGTCCCCGGAGCCTGCCTTTCGAAGGGGCAGCGGCAGCGGCAGCAGCAGCTGCAGTGCTGCCCCTTCGAAAGGGCAGGCTCCGGGGACCCCGAAAATGCCCTCGGTTCCGGCAGGGAGGCTGCGCGCAAGCTGCCTCAGCTGTTCTGCGGGGAGAATTTCCACCCCAGGGCAGCGTGTGCGTGTGGAGAGGGGAGGTTTCTGCCTCCCTGCCGGAACCGAGGGCATTTTTGGGGTCCCCGGAGCCTGCCTTTCGAAGGGGCAGCGGCAGCAGCAGCTGCAGTGCTGCCCCTTCGAAAGGGCAGGCTCCAGGGACCCCGAAAATGCCCTCGGTTCCGGCAAGGAGGCTGCACGCAAGCTGCCTCAGCTGTTCTGCGGGGAGAATTTCCACCCCAGGGCAGCGTGTGCGTGTGGAGAGGGGAGGTTTCTGCCTCCCTGCCGGAACCGAGGGCATTTTCGGGGTCCCCGGAGCCTGCCCTTTCGAAGGGGCAGCGGCAGCAGCAGCTGCAGTTCTGCCCCTTCGAAAGGGCAGGCTCCGGGGACCCCGAAAATGCCCTCGGTTCCGGCAGGGAGGCTGCGCGCAAGCTGCCTCAGCTGTTCTGCGGGGAGAATTTCCACCCCAGGGCAGCGTGTGCGTGTGGAGAGGGGAGGTTTCTGCCTCCCTGCCGGAACCGAGGGCATTTTCGGGGTCCCCGGAGCCTGCCTTTCGAAGGGGCAGCGGCAGCAGCAGCTGCAGTGCTGCCCCTTCGAAAGGGCAGGCTCCAGGGACCCCGAAAATGCCCTCGGTTCCGGCAAGGAGGCTGCGCGCAAGCTGCCTCAGCTGTTCTGCGGGGAGAATTTCCACCCCAGGGCAGCGTGTGCGTGTGGAGAGGGGAGGTTTCTGCCTCCCTGCCGGAACCGAGGGCATTTTCGGGGTCCCCGGAGCCTGCCCTTTCGAAGGGGCAGCGGCAGCAGCAGCTGCAGTTCTGCCCCTTCGAAAGGGCAGGCTCCGGGGACCCCGAAAATGCCCTCGGTTCCGGCAGGGAGGCTGCGCGCAAGCTGCCTCAGCTGTTCTGCGGGGAGAATTTCCACCCCAGGGCAGCGTGTGCGTGTGGAGAGGGGAGGTTTCTGGTTTTCATGCACACGCTGCCCTGGGGTGGAAATTCTCCCCGCAGAACAGCTGAGGCAGCTTGTGCGCAGCCTCCCTGCCTAAACTGAGGGCATTTTCGGGGTCCCCGGAGCCTGCCCTTTCGAAGGGGCAGCCGTTGCCGCCGCAGCGACAACCTGGAAGCACCGCTGCCGAAGCAGTCGAGCCTCTCTTTCCCTTCTTCTTCCAAACCTCCCCCGCCCTCTTCCACGCGATTGGCTCCCGCCCGCAAAACCTGCCCCCTTCCACGCGATTGGCTCCCGCCCGCAAACCCCGCCCCCTTCCACGCGATTGGCCCCCGCCTGCAAACCCCGCCCCCTGGCTCTCGAGCACTTCAAAATGTGCACGAGCATGTCAAAATGGCTCCCGGCAAAAAAAGTTTGCCGACCCCTGCAATAGTGCAAATAGAGTCTAGTTCTAAAAGTGTGTGGACTAAAAGTGTGCTTTCCCTTCTTAAAGATGATTATAGGAAGTAATATTAATATAATTCCCATTTCTGTTAATCTAATTATTTTATTTGAGCTCTTTTCTGAGGAAGAGCTGTCCAACAATACTGTGACCAACCTGTGAGTCACCCAAGCTATACAATGTTTGAATGTTCCTTACATACTAACACCCTGACATACTCCTATGGTAGTTCTAACAGCGCTAAAATATAGAAATTGATCCAAAGGTAGGATTTGAATTGGGAACTTAAGAGTTCACAGGCCAGTTGTTTTGATTTCATAGCTCGGTGAAATGAACATGCTTGCATTTAAAATAAAATGTACCAGTCATATGTATTATAGGTGTTAGAAATGATGAATCATTGAGCAGTATAATAGGTTCTATATAGTTCTTGGTTTAAATGACTAGCTGGAAAGAAACATTTGTGTCTGAACTGTCTGTTGATAACATTAATGTATTCTTAATTCTAGTGTAATGCATTCTCCAAAAAAGCCACTCTTAAGTTATGTTGTTGAGATAGTTCTGCAATTTCATTTTTAATTATAAAAAAATACTGAGTAAGCATTTTAACAGAAATATTGTTATTGTGTTCTCAGCAGTCTGTCCAAAAAAAAATAGAACCTCGGGCTTTTTGGTAGTTACAACTTCTTAAAGGAACACCCTCTACAGATTTCTTGCACTTCACCCAACCTCCCCTTCCCTTCCCTTCCCTTCCCTTCCCTTCCCTTCCCTTCCCTTCCCTTCCCTTCCCTTCCCTTCCCTTCCCTCTACAAATTGGTATTCCCAAGGCAATCTGAAACTGGATTGGAATTTTAAACATCTGTATAACTCCCTCAGGTGCTTTTTTTCACTTCATTGAATAAAAATGACATAGGTACAGTATGACCCTAATTAAATACTTTACTCTTTTCCCCAGGTCCTTTTGTCCTGTTAGAAGGCAATAGGTGATTGAGGCTATATACGAGGAGTGAGATTGCATTTTCACGTCTTTATGTGAGCTTTTCATAACTGAAACCTGGTGGGACAATACATCTGAGTGGAATGCAAGGATTGAAGGATATAACTTATTTAAAAGAATGAGCCAGATGGGGTGGGGTGGGGGAGAAGTGAAATCCAGATATTTGAGCATGTAGGAAACTGTCTTCAAAAAATTAGGGCTGTCAAGTAGAAGATGGATAGAACTGTTCAGAGCTATTCCAGAAAGCAGAACAGGAAACAATTGATTTAAATTAAAGGAAGTAGATTTTGGTTGGACAATATATTTCCAAATACTAAGAGTTCAACAGTGGAACAGGCTGCGTTGGGAGGTGGTAAATTCTCTTTGCTTGAGGTGTCAAAACAAAGTCTGGATGGCCATCTGTTGGGAATGCTGTAGTAGAGGATTCCTATGCTGGACTTGACTGGGTGATTCTCCGGTCCCTTTCCAATTGTTATATTTTTATGTCTCTGTGATTCCCAAAGGAATAGCTCCTGGATTGTTACTGGCTTCAGAGGGGAAGCAAGTTATTACTGGTTGAGCCAATACCAATCTTCTGTAGGACAAAATAATTTAGGGAGAGGAAGGGTAATATTTCATCTTGGAAAACAACATGGAGATAAAGGCTTAAAACTCTCCCCCCCCCCCCATTTCAGTGTTGCATTGCTGTAGATTAATCATGACCCAAATGGCTGTATTTAATGAATTATTAAGAATGTGTTGTTAGAGTGTTAATTTGAAAAATCTTTTAGTTTGGTTCTAAATATCTACTACACATTTGCCAAAAGAGTAATGAATTATGCAGAGCTTTTCCTGAACATCTTTGAACCTTGGCAATTTTAGAATCAAGAAAACATTGAAAATAGTGTTTTTTCTTTTTTTTTTCTTTTTTGAATCTTACAGTTGATATCTCTGATCTTCAAACTGAAATAATACTGTATGTATGGTGGTATAGCAAGACTGCAGGTGGCAATCTTAAGCAGCAAAAGTGAAAGAAAGGTTTTAACATTTATGTAGGATGTAATCTAGCTGGTTGAGCAATTGAGATAACAGGCATAAAGTATTCTAATTGCTTGGTTGAAGATTAATCCTGTATTGAACTGTTTAAATGCTGCCAAATGCTTAAGTCATTAGAAATTTCTCAAATTCAGTTCGTATTATTGCTAGTCAAAAACTATTTGAACTTATGAAACATAGATTTATAGTAGTCTACAATCCTGCGTTTTAGAATAGTAGACAGAAGTCCTCTTTAAATTATCTGCTTATTTCTATTTTTGTATCCTGATAATCATGCAAATGAAATGTTCCTGAGGCAAACAGTCATAAGCTGCTGAATTACTAGTGAGATGTTGCTAGATTTATTTATTTATTTATAATTCAATTTATATCACCGCCCCATCTCCCCCAAAGGGGACTCTGGGCGGTTTACAGTCAATAATTGAAATAAGTAAAAATATAATTCAATACATATAAATACAAATAAATTAAAGATAAAATCCAAGAGACAATAAAATTGTTCTTAAAAGGGCTCTATGGGACCAGCCATCCCCAGGAGGAGCTGTTACCCTTCCCATCCCAGGCGAGGCGGCAGAACCAGGTCTTTAAGTTCTTCCGGAAGGCCGGGAGTGATGGGGCCTTCCTCACCTCCAGGGGTAGAATGTTCCAAAGGGCGGGCGCCTCAGCAGCTTCAGTCTTTACAGTACCTATCTAGCTTTAACCATTATTTTTTGTTGTATTTAGAGAAACAAAATATTTTAATACATGAAATTGATAATGATAGTTTTAACTTGCCTAAAATAGAAAAAAAATAGCTGTACTTAATTATAGGTTTTAAACTGTATATTTTGTTTTCTTTTTAAGAATGAAACATTGGATAGGTACGTACTATAAAAGTCTTGCAAACCCCATAAATCAATATTTCTTCTATTGCGATAGATAAACTTCTTTATATTGGTGTTCTCTGTGTGTTTTTCTTTCACACAGATATGTAAAATAATTCTAATGACTGATAATTGTCTTCAAAACTGAGACTATTATAGCAATGTGCAAAAAGCTCAAAACAGTATTATTTTTAAAGACAGTAAATAAAGAAGTGCCTTGAGGATTTTTTCCATGGGTTATCTTTTTGGTAGATACTTCATTAGTTATAAAGTAATGTTATAAAGTTATAAAGTAAAAATAATTGCAAATATTTTGCACAGAATATTAAGGCAAGGTTTGTTTTAACAATGGGTTGTTCAAGAAAGTAAGCCTGCTGAACAAAAATAATCGTTAAAGAAAAAAAGCCTTTAGATAAGGAAAGTAAACTAGCCATTTAGATAGCTGATTCCCTTTTTATAAAGATCTGTAAAATGGCCCTTTTTGGAGATGGAACATTTCATTTTTTTTCTCCTAGCCATTCTCAGGGTGGTCTGAAAGCTTTCTGAAAGTAAAATTGTCTGGAACAGGAAAGGATTTCTGATGTTCTGGATATGGTCTGGCCCATCTGGGTGATGCACCTGCACAGAATTGTGCTGAAATCATGCAGGGGTGCGAAAGATTTTTTTGGTGGGATACACATGATATGTGGTGGAAAAATGCTACCTACCAATAGACACTCATTGCCTGCTTTGGTAAAGGGTGCACAGTTGAAACTTGCCTGCATTGCGGCTTCCGGTGGGAATATTGCAGACTGAGCAGCTGTGCCCGCGACCTGCGCGGGCAGAACTGGCATCGTGGCAGTTTTTTCAGGTTCAGGCTGGTCTCTCCTGTAGCCCAGAGCAATCGACCCATTCGTCCTCTGGACAGTGAGTTGCAGCCAGGAGATTGTGGACAGCATGCGCGATCGACGGGTAAAGACTTCACTGGGAGGCTGGGATTTCACCATTTCCGAGCCGCGCTGCAGCCCTTAAAGTGACAGTAAGTCCTACCACCCCATTTCTAAACCACCCAATTTATTTTTCTTTTTAAGTTTTGTACCGTAAGAGAGGCTTTCAACAGTAAGAAGAAGCGGATTCTCTTGCTGCTTTAAGTTATTTCTGAATTAAATTTCCAATTTTTTTTTAAAGTTTTGGCTTGTTTCCCATTTAAACATTAAGGAGGACTGAGAATAAATAATCATCTCCCTGCTACTACTTTTGTATTTAATTTGAAGGATTTAACATTTTCCTACACGTTGAATCTGCCGTTTTGAGTTTTTAGCTTTCTGTTCACTTTCCTTAGGAGCCGCAGCTGTTGGTTAGCATACTTTCTCTTTTGTCAATATCACTCAATAACTCTTGGAAGCCTTTTATTAAACCATTAGCTCCTATCTGTGTTAGCCAAGTATCTAGGGGGCGCCATAATTTACTGCCTGAAACGTGGAAGAGTTTAAGGAGATTTTCTCAGAGCTGCATTCTGAGCTTCGTTGTGATTTCAAACAGATTTTCCATTATACCTGTCAAGCTATTCTGCAAGATATTTGGGATATTGTAGAAAATACAATGTCTCGGGGGCCTGGCGTTTGGAACTGGGGTGTCCTCAGAACAGGACGGACTCTTACACCTTACATCTGGACTCTAATATTGAAATTAATTAAGATCATTTCAATATTGTTTAGCTTGTTGCCTACACGAAGGACAAATCACCCCCCGTGTTACGGCGGCAGAGAATAGCGGGGTCTCTTGTATGAGTGTGGTTCCCCCCCGTGAGTGAGAGTCGCAGGAGGGGGTCTAGGATTATATGAGTTACGCGAGAGTACCTAACCCTGAGTGGGAGGCAGGGTAGGTAGGAGTGATTGTGTTGCCCCTCTGGCTAGTGAGAGAGGCCACAGGGGGCATAGTGAGTGGGTGGTGGATGTAAGGGGTGGTTGGGGCTTACCAGCGCCGAGAGCACTAGCTGGTTGCGCTGGTGGATGGAAAAAAAGACGCCCGCTCAGACCCAGGTCTTCTAGGGATTCGGGAGTGGAGGCGACCGGATCGGGAAACACTGGGGACTACAATGCGGCCAATTTGATCGAGGTGGTGACGGGCAGGAAATATTGTGACAGGAACTGGAGGACAGGCCATCTTCAGGGAAGGCGTCCCCGGTGTTTGGTACCGGTGGCGTGTTCCGGTCCTCCAAGTTCAAACCCAGGTTCTGGACAGCAGATCCTTGAAGGCCCTGGTTTCCGACTGCTGTTTCTTAACGCCAGGTCAGTAAACAACAAAGCCCCTCTCATAAGTGAATTAATCACGGAGAAGGGGGCCGACCTGGCGTGTATTACTGAGACCTGGCTGGGCCCAGAGGGAGGGGTAGCCCTCTCAGAAATGTGCCCAGCCGGGTTTCAGGTGTGGCACCAGCCGAGACACCGGGGTAGGGGAGGAGGGGTGGCAGTTATCATCAGAGAATCTTTGATGGCTTTCAGGGGCCTTGCTCCACAAGTGTTCGGATATGAGACCCTGTTTTTCAAGTTGGATGCCCGAGAACAGTTGGGAATGTTGCTACTGTATCAGCCTCCCTGCTGCGTAGCAACCTCCCTGCCTGAGTTGCTGGAGGCCATCTCGGGGTTGGCGGTGGAGTTCCCCAGGCTTACGGTCCTGGGGGATTTTAATTTGCCTTCCCTGGGGTGTGCTTCGGAAGCGGCTCGGGAGTTCATGGCTACCATGGCAGCCATGGGCCTGTCCCAGATTATTCGGGACCTGACTCGTGACAGTGGACTCACCCTGGATTTAGTTTTCTTGTCAGAGCAATGGCAAAGTGATCTGAGGGGAAAGTTAGAACTATCCCCATTGTCATGGTCAGATCACGTCCTGATATCCCTAAGATTCTCTTATGCCGCCCCACTCTGCAGGGAGGCAGGACCTATTCGATTGGTCCACCCCCGGCGACTTATGGACCCAATGAGGTTTCAGAGGGAGTTGGGGGTAATACCCGATGATCTGCTGCACGGTCCAACGGAGGCACTGGCCGCAGCCTGGAATAGGGAGGCGGCCGGGGCCTTGGACAGGACTGCGCCAATGCGACCTCTCCAGCCCCATTCGACCTGTCACTCCCCGTGGTTTACGGAGGAGTTGAGGGTCTTGAAGAGGGTGAAGAGACGTCTAGAGCGCCGCTGGAGAAAGACGAAGGCGGAATCGAACCGAACACAATCTAGAGCCGCTATTAAGGCCTACCTTGTGGCGGTAAGAGCGGCGAAACATGAATATTTCTCCACTCTTATTGCATCCGCAGAATGCCATCCGAAGGCCATGTTCGAGATTACGCGATCTCTCTTAAGTAGGGTGGAGTCGGTGACCCACCTGCAGGGCCGTGCGGAAGAATTTTCCGAGCATCTGCAGGATAAAATCGCTCAGATTCGGTCTAAGTTGGACTCCATGCGTGAAATGCAGTCTGGGGAGATGCCGGGAGAGCGGCCTGGCCTTATTGTCTGGGAACAATTTGATCCTGTTGGACCTAAGGAAGTGGACAGGATCCTCCGAATTGTTAATTCCACCACATGCTACTTAGATCCCTGCCCTTCCTGGCTGGTAAAATTGGCCAGGGAGGTGACAGGTAGATGGGTCCAGGCTATGATTAATACATCCTTGTTGGAGGGGGTGGTTCCAACTGCCTTCAAGGAGGCGTTGGTACACCCCCTCCTCAAGAAGCCGTCCCTGGACCCTTCCATCCTGGACAACTTTCGTCCAGTCTCCCACCTTCCCTTTTTGGGAAAAGTGGTTGAGAAAGTGGTGGCGTTGCAACTTCAAAGGACCCTGGATGAAGCGGATTATCTTGACCCTTTCCAGTCAGGTTTCAGGCCAGGATATGGGACAGAGACTGCATTGGTCGCGCTTACGGATGACCTCTGGCGGGAGCGGGATGGAGGTAGTGCATCCATCCTGGCTCTCTTGGATCTCTCAGTGGCTTTCGATACCATCGACCATGGTATCCTGTTGGGGCGGCTTAGGGAGTTGGGGGTGGGCGGCGTAGTTTTACGCTGGTTCACCTCCTTCCTCCAGGGCCGCTCCCAGTTGGTGGTAATAGGAGAGGAGAGATCTGACCGTCGGCCCCTCTTGTGTGGGGTGTCGCAGAGTTCGGTTCTCTCTCCTCTCCTATTTAACATCTACATGAAACCGCTGGGCGAGGTCATCCGACACCATGGGATGAGGTATCATCAGTATGCTGATGATACTCAATTGTACATCTCCATCCCTGGTGAAGTAAGTAATGCAGTGACTACCCTGTCCCAGTGCCTGGGGGCTGTGAGGGCCTGGATGGGGAACAACAGGCTTCAATTGAACCCTGGTAAGACCGAGTGGCTGTGGATTGATGGCCTAGCGTCTTCTGGGAAATTATCATCTTTGGTTCTTGATGGGGTAGCACTGCCCCATTCGGAACCGGTGCAGAACTTGGGGGTCCTTCTAGACTCACGATTCCTGCTCGAAGAGCAGGTGGCAGTCGTGGCTAGGAGGGCTTTTCCTTTTAATGTTTTAGTTTAGGGCTTTTAGTGTTTAGTCTTATTTCCAAATTACAGACTTCACCTTGTGCTTCACTCATAAAAGACAAAACCACAGAACCACCCCCTCAGCTGTACCATTTTTAATTACAGACATGAGGTTTGAATATCCTTATTTTTTCTAGTAAGTCCTAATGTTTTAAGGAAGTTTTCTCTTTTGACTTATCTGGAAGCTACAACTGGTTCAGAGTGCAGCCGCGCAAGCAGTTCTAGGTGCGCCAAGATCAGCGCATATAACACCTTTACTCCGCGAGCTGCATTGGGTGCCGGTTTGCTTCCGGGTACAATTCAAGGTGTTGGTTATCACCTTTAAAGCCCTACATGGCATGGGACCAGAATACCTGAGGGACCGTCTTATCCCCATATCATCGACCCGCCCCACCCGATCATTCAGAGAGGGCCTGCTACGAACCCCATCAATAAGAGAGTGTCATCTGGTGGGGTCTAGAAGGCGGGCCTTCTCTGTGGTGGCACCAGCACTCTGGAACACCTTGCCCCCAGAGTTGAGGCAGATCCCCTCCGTCCCGACCTTTAGGAAAGATCTGAAGACCTGGATCTGCCGCCTGGCATGGGAAGGAGGAAATAATAGTTCCTCATGGGGGTGGTTAATTTCTTAATGTCCTTCTTTTTATTAAACTATCTGGCCATTTGGATTTTATAATTTATTTATTGTATTATTTGATTGTATTTTTATATTCTTTATTCTATTTTAATCAGTTTTATTGTAAACCGCCCAGAGTTCCCCGTTGGGGGAGATGGGCGGTCATACAAGTTAAATAAATAAAAATAAATAAATAAAATATCAGTTCTAAAATGTGTCAGCTGGCTAAGGACGTTCTGGAGGAAGACAAGTTCAATCAAGATGCTTTTACTGACAGTGAGACTGGAATCTTTGAGGAAATGCCAGGCGACTATTACAATTTGGTGTTGAAGGGGTTAAGACGGTTTGACTTGCAAGATACTGCTGGGATTGTTTTTTTCTGAGGGGTTGTTTTGGGAACGAAATGGCTCTGTTCTGTGGGAGGCTTTCTGCTGAAAAGTCTTGAGTTCCTAAGGGGGGTAGTTGGGCTATTTGATTTCTGTATGAAAAATGCCTTGTATGTAATATGGAGACAAGTAAATGTTCTGGTTTATTTCAAGGCGGGATAATAAATTAAGAATATATATGTGGATTGATATTAAAGCTTGTATGATTCCATTTTTCTTTAATGATTTGGATTAAGATTTATCTTACTGCTTTTAAAGTTTGATCTTTTAAGATTTATAAGATATAAGTGTTTGGTTTTAGGTTTAATATGGTTAATATTGTTATAGTATTATTAAATATAAAAGATAATTTAAATGTTTTTATAATTTGATTTTTACTATAGTGATCAGAAATATATAGAATAGTGGTAGGAAGGAAATATTTAGTTGAATGGGTTTTTTGGGGGGGAAGTTGATTTGGAGGATTATATATTTGTTTTATATATATATATATATATATATATATATATATATATGGAAGGAGCAATTGTTTTTAGTAATTTTTATAATGTGCTAATGGAATGATGTGATCTTGGTTAGATATAGAGTAAGGGATTAATTATGGAAATTGCTATATATTCTTGTTGAAGTTGGAAGTCACCTTGCTATGTAATCTCTTAAAAAATCTTTTTTCATTTTCTTTTTCACCTTTTTTCTTTTTGTAGTTTTTTTCTTTTTTGTGGTTTTCATCTTTGCTTCAAACTTAATAAAATTCTTATTAAAAAAAAAACTTGCCTGCATTGCAAATGAGTTACAATGCAAGTGTCCGGATGTGATATCCTGCCATGGCGACAGGAGCCAGTCTACTTTGAAGTGGACACTCACCAGACTTGCGGAGTAGGTGAGAATGCTTGTAGTGGAGTCCTGGTGTATTCATGGAACCACAAATTATGCTGATGCAAGTATGGTGTCTAGCAGTTCAGCACCAAGGATAGATCAAAGAATGCTAGCACCTTGTTAGTTGGGCTGGGAAGACCGAGAAATTGAGAAGTGAAGGGAGGGGCTGTCAACTCGCGGGGGAACCTTGAAGGTTTTAATTGTTGGTTTACACGAGCTTCATTCATTAGAGTCTTTAATGTGTTATGGATCTCTAGCTTTAATAAAGAACTCTTCATATCCTTAAGGGCTTGTGTCTGGAGTTTCTGATTAATAGCTAAAGGATCAAGAGCATGACAGCAAGCCATACAAATAATTATTCTTCGCTTAGGTTGCTTCTCTAAGAGAGAGACTTGACTGAGGCTGATTGATATCCCTCTTAATGACATTGAAATCTGTTGTAGTGATTGAGATACTCATGACCGGTGATGGATCTGGCAATATTGGTTCAGTAATAAATGCAGCATACTACAGCACCCTTTGCTTACCTAGGATAACATGTTTATTATTCTTTTCCACTCCTCAGTCATCAGAGGCTTGATAGAATAGCAAGGTTTTACTAACTCCCAAAATAATAAGAGGAAAAGAGCTCCTCTCATCATGGAGGCTGTGACAGTTCATAAAAGGGAAGTCTCTATAAAAAATACTTCTGGCCATGATTTCTGAAATCATGGTCAAAGGAGGGCTGCCAAAAAAGAATCTTTGGTAGCTGCAGATTGTCTACCCCTGTTTTACAGTTTTGTTCTAGCTTTATTGTGGGAATATTTTCCCGATAGCATGGTCACAAAAGGAGATGCTTTGTTTCAACCCTTATCTACCATAGTTTTCTTTCACTTCCAGTTGTATGTAACCAAGTCCAAGATCTAGCATGAGGAGCATGGCTATTTCTAAAATTTTGAATTTTCTTCCCTTTCCCCTATCCTCATGCATTCATACTGCCTTAGCTATGTTAGCAGAAACAAGGGAAGTCTGGTTTTCTATGTATTAAACTGATGTCCAGCTGTGTCCTGTGTAGTAGCAGAGTAAGGAAGAAAACATAAATGCCATTATCAGTTGGTGGGTCAACTAAAATGCATAATGGCACCTGCTTTGTGAGACCAATTTAACTAACAATTTCATTTATAATTTATTTTGGCATGAACAATAAGAAAAATGGAGTTGTTTTGTATATAAACCCACAATTACAACCAAAAATTGATATTGACTGATAACCATAGCAGATATGTGGAGGTTGAAATTAATTTGAATGAAACTAAGATGATGATATTGGGAATATATGCCCCAAATGAAAATAAAGCTGTATTTTATAAAGAACTTATGGAAAAATTAATAGACTTGTCATATGAAAATTGACGTCTATTGGGAGATTGGAATGAAGTGGTTTGCCCACAAAAAGATATAACCTCTGTGAAAGGAATTAAAACAATACAAGGTAAACTACCGAAAATATTTTTTGAAATGATGGGCAACTTTGAGCTTATATACTTATGGCAACATAAAAATGGTGATTCTAGAGAATATACTTATTTCTCTGAAAGACACAGATTTTTTTCAATAATAGATAAATTTTAGATTTCTTAAAACCTTGTGTCACGTGTTAACAAAGTGGAGATATTGCCAAAGACGTTTTCAGATCATAACCCAGATGGATTGCTGGCTTCCTATTACAAATATTTTGAAGGTGAATTGTTGCAACCTCTTCAAAAAATTATAAATTCTATTGTAGACAGTGGAAGGATACCAGACAGCTGGACAGATGCAAACATAGCACTAATCCCAAAAGAAGGTCAAGACCCAACTTTGCCAAAAAAAAATTTATTGACCTACATCTTTACTGAATAATAATGTATTTACCATGATCTTAGCTGAAAGGAATAAAAGTGTCTTGCAAGACTTTATTCATGAAGATCAATGTGGCTTTTTACCCAAAAATCAATTAAGAGCAATATTGGAAATATTCTTAATATATTAGAATATTTGGAGCAGCATAATGAAAAACAAGCCACGCTGATCTTCCTTGATGCGGAAAAATCATTTGATAATTTGAACTAGACTTTTCTGTTTAAAATCCTGGAAGACGTGGACTTTGGAGAAAATTTTATTAAATGTGTGAAATTGATATATACTTCACAAAAGACACAAATTATAGTTAATGGGGAACTGAAAAAACCCTGTGAGATACAGAAAGGGAAAAGACAAGGATGCCCGCTTCCACCGCTGTTATTCTAGCTCTTGAAGTTCTGAATAGAGAGACAAGATATGAGAGAATTGCTGGGGTGAAGGTTAAAATAGAAATATATAAACTAAGGGCATTTGCAGATTATTTTGTTTTAATTTTGGAAAATCCTATGGAAGAAATAGAGATATTAATGGAAAAATTAAAGGAATTTGGTTAGCTGGATTTAAAATTAACAATAAAAAAGAAGATGTTAACAAAAAAATATGAAGATGGATAACCAAAAACAATTGATTTCAAAAACTGGTTTTCAGATTGAGAAAAAAGTAAAATATCTGGGTATTACCATGACTAATATGAATAGTATATTATTTCAAAATAATTATATAAAGTATGGAATGAAATTAAGAAGGACATGTTAAGATTGGAAAAGTTAACAGTTATCACTGTTGGGGAGAGTTTTTGTGGTAAAAATGAATGTATTACCTAGAATGATGTTTTTAATTCAAACAATACTTGTTTTGACAAATGACACATTCTTTAAACAATGGCAGATGATAGATAGATAGATAGATAGATAGATAGATAGATAGATAGATAGATAGATAGATATTTGTATGGCAAGGGAAGAAACCGCACTTACAACCGGTTGCCAAGCACCCCGCGATCATGTGATTGCCACTTGCAACCTTCCCTGCTGGCTTCCCCCAGAAAGTCAATAAGGAAGCCAGCGGGGAAAGTTGCAAGTTGCCGGGATAAGTCTCACCCATCCATGCACCCTCCCCAGCCCCTCTGCGCTCGCGCCACACTGGCCACTTACGCACTCCGTGACCCACACTGCACACCTTTCCTGTCCTGCGCCGTGTTTCTCTCACACCCTCGTGCGCCCTCCACAACCTGCACAGCACCTCTTGTGCACTCCTGCGCACCTCCCACGCATCCCCTCACTCCCTCCCCCACTCAGCAGCAGCCACCTGCCTGCCTACCGGCCTGGGACTTGCAGCTTCCTGCTGGCTTCCCCATTGACTTTGGTCGTGGGAAGCCGGCAGGAAATTTCCTCACCTAACAACTGTGGGATTCAGTTAACGACGGCAACCAGGACTGCAGGGATTGCCGTTGCTAAGCAATGCAGTCGCGCTTTATGACCACATCGTTTAGTGAAGGAAATTCTGGTGCCAATTATTGTAAGTTGAGGACTACCTGTACTTCTAATCAGTGTTGGAAATGTGGAAAAAATGAAGGGTCATTTTACCATGCATGGTGGACATGTGAAAAAGAGCAAAAAAGAAAGGGAAACACACTTAACCTGAAAGAAACAAGATAGCAACAAGGTCAAGTTACAATATGGTGGGCTACAAGTTATACTATACAGTATTGTTTACTGGTATTGGAGTTAAAGCATCATGCATAGATTACAATAATAACAATAAAAGACAATAAAAAAGGCCCCAACAGCCAACATATATAAATAAATACTGAGAACAGGATGAACAAGCAGTAATGCTAGCTCACATTCAAAAACCCCTTCAATGCCCTTGTCCGCTTTTATATGTGGGTTACACTTCAGGAGCAGTGAAAACGAGGATTTGTGAACACAGAAGCTGTATTAGAGGTCAGAAGATTACTTCTCCTCTTGTGCAGCACTTCAGAGCCTTGAACCACACAGAGAGCCAGATTCGGTTTTGGGTTCTGGAAAAAGTTCATGCTTCAGGAACTCAGCTTTTTCACAGATTGAAAGGTAGAGAGACTTTTTGGATCTTTAATTTGCATACCTTGACCCCTCATGGAATGAATGAGGAGATAGATTGGATGTGTTTATGAATCTATCTTATTTTGGGTTATATAGTTTATCTTTTTAGTTTGTTATTCTTTTCTCCTATTCCCCCCTCTTCTTTTACATCAGCTAGGAGTTTTGCTTTAAATTCCTTGTATTTCAGTCAGATGCTAGTCATTACTGCACCGTTTTACACTCCTTATTTAATTTGGTTAAGCTCATTTCATTTTATTCATGCATATGGTATTTTGAACCCAGCCTTCGCACTTGCTTGGATGTAGGTGTATTTTTTATAATAAATAGTATATCTCCTTACCATTAAGAACAGAATTTAAACTTGTATTTAATCATTGTTAGGTGTGGAGAAATCTATTTTATAGGAATTTAGAATAAACTATATTTAAACTAGCCAAGTAAGTGCTACTTTCATTTTTATTGTAGGTTTATGTGGTTGTGATTCATGATTATTTATATTTGTTTTTTTGCTTTTTTCCAGCATTATTATAACCCTATAATTGTGACTACTGATGAAGGCTTATTAGTCGAAACACGTTTAGTCAGGTTGTTGAATGTTAGCTAGCATTACTGCTTGTTCATCCTGTTCTCAGTATTTATTCATATATGTTGGCTGTTGGGGCCTTTTTTATTGTCTTTTATTGTTATTATTGTATTCTATGCATGATGCTGTACCTCTATATCCAATACCAGTAAACAATACTGTATAGTATAATTTGTGGCCCACCATATTGTAACTGGACTTGTGAAAAAGCAAAAAAAAATTGGATACAAATACATACAGTATAATGATATAAAGAATATTAAAGACTAATATTCAGATGAAACCAGAACTTTTTTTTTACTGGGACTTATTGATAGCCAATTAAAAAAGTCCCATAGAAGATTGGTTTTTTATATGGTAACTGCAGCAAGACTATTATATGTGCAAAGATGGAAAAATATTGAAATACCCAGAGGAATGGATTGTGAAGATGATGGAATAACCGCCCAGAGTTCCCCGTTGGGGGAGATGGGCGGTCATATAAATTGAATAAATAATAATAATAAATAATAATTTTTATTTATTTATTTATCTTTCAACTTTTATCACCGCACCATCTCCCGCAGAGGGGACTCTGGGCGGTTTAATAATAATGTATAATAATAATAATTTGCAGAAATGGCAAAATTGACCTGTTTGATCAGGGATAAGACAAGTACTTTTTATTAAAGACTGGAAACCTCCTATGGACTTTTTGTTGAAAATGGAAAAAATGAGCTGTTGATTTATGGATTTGCTGATGAAAAAGGATTGAATATGGGAAGAAGGGAATTATGATGTAACTTTAAAAGAGGGAGGATAGATAAGTTTGTAACTGCTGTAAAGATCAGAAGTCACTTCTTTATATATCTTTTTTTTCTATTTGTACTACTTTTCACACTTTTTTTCTTTTCTTTAATTTTACTTTATATCATTTCATATTTATCTTCTATGAAAATTTTTGATAAAATTATTTTAAAAATTCATTTATAACAATGTATTTTGCCTTACTAAGTTGGTAGTTCTACAACTAAACCATGGTGTATGTATGGGTGAGATATTGAGGGTTAACTGAATTTTTTTAAACCATATTTCCATATGGGCGGCCATATAAATTGATTCAATCAATCAATCAATCAATCAATCAATGTCACTTGCACTAGCCAAATCAGCTTGGAAATCTAGCAACATAGTAGAAATCTTTTAAATTTCATTGGTTTCTGATATTGATTAGTGGCCCAGCTTTTCAGAGCAAGTACCACAATGAAACCAGTTTTAATCACAAAATTGAAAGATCATGACAGTATCTTTAAATAAAACCCTCTCAGTTTCAGACTTTTTCCTCCCTGGATGATAGCAAAACCTATATTCCAGGAATGAATAATACTTGAATGATATGCTGTGGGAGTTGTGCAGGCCATACACTCTATTTATTTATCATATTTAGCCACCACCCATCTCCCCCCGAAAGAGGGACTCTGGGTGGTTTACAATATAGCTAAGAAAAAAATTAAAATACAATAAAACCACAATTAATACATAAAATATAAATATAAATACAGAATATAAATATAAAATAAGTTGATATAATGAGATCTAAGTAACAAGTTGTTGGTATATTCTGAAGTCTAACCAAATACTTGACACTTCTGTGATCTGTGTAGTTCAAGTTGGCATTGTACAGGAAATGAAACACACTTGTTTCAGAACACTATTTATTATTATTTATGAATTATTTTAGAAAGAAGATATTACAGCTTTTGTTCCATTAGCTAGCATTGAACTTAATGTATTAAGCACTACAGCAGGGGTGTCCAACCTTTTGGCTTCCTTGGGCCACATTGAATGAAGAGAAATTGTCTTGGGCCGCACATAAAATATATAATTTTTCCAAGGACCAGGGGGCGGGGTTTGCAGGCGGCAGCCAATCACGTGTGCCGGTGGGTGGGGCTTGCAGGCGGGAGCATTACATTTATTGTGCACTTTATTTCTAGGGGTCCCCGCCCCCCGGCCCATGCGATTGGCTCCCGCCTGCAAATCCTGCCCCCCCCCGGCAGGTGCTTCTGGCGAGGCTTTTCTCCTCCCTGCCGCTCCAAGCAACATTTTTTTGCGGAACTGAGGGCATTTTCGGGGTCCCCGGAGCCTGCCCTTTTGAAGGGGCACCCCGGTGGGGTGCGGGGCGGACTTCCCGCCCCCACTTTTGCTCCCCGCGCTTTTTCGCCTCGCAACCGCAGCTTTTCTTGGCAGAGCACCACTGTTGCGAGGCGAAAAAGCCTCGGATCACTGCAAAAAGTGACGGTGGAGGGGGCGCCCTGGGGTGGAAAATCTCCGCGTCGATCAGCTGTGTGATGGGGAGGCGGAGGCGCGCCCGAGCTACCCTGGTAGGGGCCAAAAAAACCACGGGGAGCAAAAGGGGGGAGGAAAAGTCTGCCCCGCGCCCCGCCAGGGTGCCCCTTTGAAAGGGAGGCTCCAGGGACCCCAGAAATGCCCTTGGTTCCACGAAAAAACGCACTGAGCGACAGGGAGGCAAAAATCCTCACCACAGGCACGTGCTGCCGCCGGCGCTGCCATCTTCCCAACCCAGCCGGCACCATCACTGCACCTCCTCATGCTGCCGGCCCGCTCGCAGTGCCGCTGCTTTCCTCCTACTCTGTGGCAGACTCGCACACCACCCGCTCCTCCTCCTCCCTCAGGCAGGACAGCTCAGAAGAGCAGCAGGAGGAAGATGGCTAAGGTTAGCTGGGCGTGGCAGGGCCTGTAGAGCACAGGGCGGCAGGGGTGGCTGGTTCTTTGCTCTGGGGTGGCTGCCCACGGGGCTTGAGGCAGCACTCCTTGGCGGCAGCAGCGCTGTGGCTGAAGTAGAGGCCTGGGGGCAGTGGCGGCCAGCTGAGACTGAAGGGCCCAGGCCTCTATTCAGCTCCAGCGCCACCGCCAAGGACTGCCACTGTGCAGGGCAGCCAAAAGGGCAGAGATTGGGGGGAGTCGCAGAGGAGGCAGTCCCTTACCTTACCAAAGCTCGAGACTGAGAGGAACCAAGCCAGGAATGGCTTAGATCGGGGCAGGTCCTTGCCTAATGACCAGTGGGATTCAGTTAATGACAGCAATAGGGATTCCCGGGATTGCTGTTGCTAAACGATGCAGTCACGTGACATTGCGCTTTATGACCGCATCACATAGCTATGGAAATTCTCATCCCAATTACCATTGTAACTCGAGGACTACCTGTACTTAAGAACCTTACAAGCATGCTCAGAAGTCCCTGCTTATTGACTAGTTGGATGGAATTATGGAAAGAATGGACTGGATAGTCTGTCTGTCTGTCTGTCTGTCTGTCTGTCTGTCTGTCTGTCTGTCTGTCTGTCTGTCTGTCTATCTATCTATCTATCTATCTATCTATCTATCTATCTATCTATCTATCTATCTATCAGATTTATCACCGCCCATCTCCCCTGAGGGGGACTCTGGGCAGTTTACAATAAATTGAAGAACAGCAATTCTAAAGTTGGAGTCACATAATGTAAAAATACTTCGCCTGCAATTTGCAAACAGATAGGGGTCTCTTCCCACTGATTTCTTTTATTCTAGTAGCAGTAAGAGCTATTACAGTAAGTTGCCACTTGAAGTTCTGAACAGCAAGGTGACTAAAAGCTTTGGGTTCAGCTGCATTTCATTTTTTATTTTTTTGGTCTTGTTTGGGGACTACTGTGTCATCAAGAAATATGAGTATCCTGAAGGGCATCCTCCTATGACAAGCATGGGAACTTTATTTCCTCACTGAAGGTCATCTGCATTCAGCAGCATTTCTACTATAGTTGTGCGTCACTCGGAGGCTGCATGGTAATGAAATACTGATGCTATGGGCCAAAACACTGTTGTCTGTGAGGAAAAAAGGGATGACTGGTAGACAAGCCATACCAACAAAATTATAGCTGCAGCAGCTCTCTGAGACACGATGTTGAGCCTACAAGACTCTGTGCTTTTTGAAATTAACATTAAATCCCTGCTAAAGTTATGGAACAGCAGCTGTAAGTATATTATCTTGGATGAGGCATCTACATCATGAGAGTTCTTCCTTGCATGCTAATTTTTGAATGTTAAGCTGCTGAAAAGCTGACTCTGTTGTGAGAGAGAAATGGGAGATATATTAATATGGACGATTGCAGTATATGCATCCTTTTAAAAACTGCAATTAAGTTCTGTATATATTCCTCTGTTTTGAAAAATGTGGCAGAGTTTCTTCTTTTAAAGAGAAGTGACAGTTTAAATCCAGGCTCTGCAGAGGTTCTGTGTCTGACTAATGTTATTCCATAGTTCATTTCAGGACAAAATAAGCTTTGTAGCAAAATCAGCTGCTTAGTGCATTGTACAGCAAATGGAATGTTTTTAAATGTTAAAATGTTTGTAATTCTATAATTGATGTTAATGTTTTTCAAAGAATAGTTGTATCCCAGTTCTTGCGATGCATTTAGTTTGTCTAAATCAAGTGATGGAGGAAAAAACCTCTTGAACAATAGCCCCATTCCCTTTGAGGAGCATAGATGCCCTAGAAAAAATTGGAACTCTAGAAGAGAAAGAACCTACTATCCTTTCTAGCCAGGATCTAGATAGATTATACTCACTTCACAAAAATTGTCAGGGATTTTCAGTCTTCCTATATATCTGTCATATGAACATAACATGGGAGAGAGCTCAGGAAGATTTGCTTCTTTACTCTTGTGATACTAAAGTTGTGAAGCAGTAATGATACCTTCTTTTGATGCCTGTTCACAGTTAATTATTTTTCCAGCTGGCAGTTCCTAAAAGTGTGCTATATGCACCTGATTACATGCAAATATTTTGTGTATTGAGAAGATGGTTGGCGTACATGAGAGACTATATAACTTTAGAAGTTAGAGAGTTCAAACTGTGGTATATCTCTTAGTTCACTCTGTAGATGAGAGAAATGTAGAAACCTGAATCAGTATCTGTAGGCAATTTTTAAAAAACCTGTTGCATCACTAGGGAGGCATAGGTATATTTGAATTAGAAGCTGTTCTTTTTTTCTGCCTCAATTTCCTTAGCTGTGCTACGGCTTTCATTTTTTAAATTTGTTTTAAAATGTGCTGAGCTTTCTACCTTTTTTATTTATAACCTACAACAGTAAAGACCTCAGAAGTAGCTACAAATAATTTACAAATGAACAGTTTTTCCTTTCCATAATCCCTAAAAACCTTAAAATAAACTTACCCGTCCTGTTTCTTTCTAATTCTTAGGTTCTTAAACCTTGTGATACCATGACTCCCTAAAATTATCCATGAATTAATGTGGACACCATCCCTCACGAATGAATAATTGCTTGCTGGCTTGCATAGGCAAAAAAGTAGCGCTGTCAAAACTCACTCCAGGCTTTGATTTTCTGATTCCCTTGAGAAGCTGCAACCCAGAGTTTGAGAGCCCCTGTTCTAGTTTATATTAAATGTTATTCATGTCTCAAATTCATTTAATTTTTGAACCGAATGTTTAATGTCGGTGGTATGACTTTTAGATATATTTTAAATTGCCAACTGGTGGGAAAGCTGTTTACAATGTTCTTTCCTTAAAGGTAACTTTAATATGAACTCTTATATGTAAACACACACAATTCTTTACTGTCTATGACTTATAATTGGGGGGAACAAAGGCCAAGGACACAGGCTTCTCCGTGTAGTGACTGGGTTTTTTTTAATATAACTTTATTAAAAATTTAAAAAGAAAGATAAAAACTAACAAGAACTAATATTTAGAATGAAGAGAGAAGAAAAAGAGAAATAAGAAAAGAACAAAGCTAAAAGTGCAGAAAAAAAGAGAAAAAAAGAGATAAAGGAATGACTTCCGATTTTCTTTTACAGCAGTTATAAGTATAAATGTAAATTAATCTCTTATTCTATGGTTACATCATTGCTTACATTTTCTCTATAATCTATTTTTTTTCTTATCAAATCCATACATCATAATTTCATTTTTTTTGTTTCACGCAAAAAGTCAATAAGGGGATTCCAATCAGCATTAAACTGAGACAATGTCTTATATTCTCTTTGATTGGTACAATGTCTTATCTCTAATTAAAGCTGTCAATTTGGCCATCTCAGTAGTGACTGGGTTTTTGATATGATCTCAGATGACTGTTCTTATAATCCAAAATAATAGTTACAATCATGCACTAAAAATGCATTTTTCCATAGAGTTGTGACTATAGGAAGCACTAGCAATTTATAATCCAAAATAATAGATAGAATCATGCACTAAAAATGCATTTTTCCATAGAGTTGTGACTATAGGAAGCACTAGCAATTTATTACTTTGAGTGTTTAGAATAAGATTGTTTACCAAACCTTAGTGTGAAATTGGTCTCAAGGAGGTTTGAATAGCTGCATGACCCACAATTGTGTCTGTTCTGTTGCGTCTGCAGTTAAAAAGTTGAATAGTTGTTGCTGTTTTCCCAAAGAGGAAGGTGTTTGGACAGTTTTCTTGCCAAGGAAAGATTAATCAACACCTTGCATTACTGTATTCTAAACATCTAATTTTAGATTAGAAAATAGTTTATTAGTGATAGGTAAAAGGTAAAGGTTCCCCCCGCACATTTGTGCAGTCGTGTCCGACTCTAGGGGCCGGTGCTCATCTCCGTTTGTTAGCCGAAGAGCCAGCGTTGTCCGAAGACGCTTCCGTGGTCATGTGGCCGGCATGATGCATGCAGAACGCTGTTACCTACCCACTGAAGTGGTACCTATTAATCTATTTGCATTTGCATACTTTCGAATTGCTAGGTTGGCAAGAGCTGGGGCGAGTGCGGGAGCTCACTCCGTCACGCGGGGCTAGGGATAAGAACCTCCCAACTTGCGATCTTCCAATCGACAAGCCTGGCGTCTTACCCGCTGAGCCACCACGCCCCTTTATTAGTGATAGTGCATTTAATTAAGATGTTTATGCATTTAACTAAGATGTTTTATTCCCTATATTCCATCCACCATAAGCAACAGATTTTTGTCTTGTTATTTGGGAACTATATAATGCTGCAATAATACTGCTTATTGAAGCTTTGTTTGCTCAGAAACAAGTAGTACTGACCAGTGTGGTGTGAAATGAGACATGGTTTAATTATAACTTATATATCTTTATGATTTGATTATCTTAGTCTTTTCAGATTATCTCAATAAAATTTCTTGTTATATTGAAAATGTCAAGTTACTGTATAAATTTATATAGATTCTATGATTATATATGCTTAAATGACTAAAAATATACACTCAGTAGCATTGTTCTATCAGACTTTTTTTTTAAAAAAAGTTTGCTTAGCTGGCAGAATGTTGTGGCAATGCTAGCTAGGGTTTGATTGTAGTTGCACTTTTTTCTTTCACTAATAACAATGGAGTGGTATTCATAAGGCCTAGATTCAGGATGCTGTATCTCTGCCAACAATTCCTTTTGCATTGAGTCAGGAACATTCTGTTAAACTAGCTGAATATTGAGGATATTTAGCAGTTAAGCTATCCCTTATTTCATTCATAAAATTGACAGAAGATGGTATCTTACTAGTTTTTCCTATTACATTACCAAATATGAAATCTTTGTCAGAAGCCACTGGAGTTTTTGTACCAATCCTCCATTCTTTGCTTGATGTTCATGCCGATATCATCATTAAATTGGTGCATCCTGGACTTGACCCGGTTCTGGCTCCTGGGGAGTACTGTGTTATTGCAGCTGGGAAAAGCAGGGTGCGCTCAGGCTGAGAAGCCAATATCTGTCAAGCCCAAGATATCCTGAGATCCACAACAGATAATCAGAAGGCAACAGAAGTGGAATAGGAGAGAAAAAGCAGACCAAAGGGTCCAAGCGACAAATGGTCCAAGCAACGTTTGACAGGAAGAAGTGAGGAGATAGATGACACTGATGTAGAGAAAACATGCTTCTTAATTAAAGAGAAGTTTCACTTTTCTTGTAGTGAACAATAGACCAACCTAGGAAAATTTATGTAGTCCTCATAAAGGCATCCATTTGACAGCTCCCTACAGTATTTAGTCTCCCAGCCAGACTTTCAGGACATAGCATCTGGCAGCTCTTCCAAGCAACCAGTTACAAAACTACAAGGCCCTCAAGAGCCTAGCTCCTGTTTTTTTCAGACACTGAATGTTTTAAATATCCTATAAGCATTGTGTGATGTAATAAAGAATTTATTTTTGCTGCATAACAGTATTTCTATGAGGAATTCTAAAGCCAATGGAAGAGTTAATTTATCTGGAAGTTGGAGTTCTACTTTAGGGCTATAGAAGGGGAAGGGATTTATATCCTACTTTTTTATTCAGAGGTTGAAAGTGGTATACATAGCTCCTCCTGTTCCCATTTTCCCCCCACAACAACGACCCTGTGAGGTAGGTTGGGCTGAGGAGGAGTGACAGGCCCAAAGTTACCCAGTCACTTCTGTGGCTGATCTATGCATCCATGCCCAAGCCAGCATGGATGGAACAGTTGTCCTCTGTTGTATTGAAGATCACCAATGCAAAACCAAGTGTGCTATTATCCCATATGTTTGTGTAATACCCAGAGTCCGTGAAGAATAGTAACATGTTTTCCTGTGGTTCTTTGATTCATTTAGAACAAAACAAATGACACCAGTCTTCTTTTAAATAGGTGACTAATGCTTATATTCTGTTTGCTTTTACTCTATTCAGCTATCCCTTTCTTCATTCTCAGGCCAGGTACAGACAGAATTCAAAGCTTTATATCCAGGGTTCTCGGGTGATCCTGTTTCTATACTATTTAGGCACGTATCGGACTAGCCGCAGCAATGGTTGCATCATGTGCCCTCGAAAAATTACATTAAATGTAAGCCTATGTGATGAATGCACATGGCCCAGGACAGTTCAGAAAATAATGAAATGTGTTCTTCCTTCCTCAGTTATTGTGTGACATACAGAAGTTTATTTTCATAAGTAGATATTCCCGTAGAATATAATAATGATTTCTGATGAATATATGTTGCAGCAGCTGAAGATACAAGATTGGTTGTAAATTTGAACTGTGTGAAGCAAGAAATACCAAATTCAAGTCCTTATGCTAGTAATCCATGAAAGTTTTTAACATTAATTTTTACCTCAAAATAATTAACTGTGAATTGAGTGTATAAATCTTACAAAAGGAATGGGCAAGAGGTACAAATTGCAATAGGTATTTGCTGTTGAAAAGCAAGAATGCCTTGAAGATTAACCTAAAGATTAGTTGTTGCTCCCAAGGGGCTGCTTATTTGGTGAATTTGATCCTTTCTGAAACAAATAAGTGTTTTCTCTTTTATTTCCCCTTTCCATTTCTTTTTACATCTTCCCTTTCTGTCAGTTTTGTTTTTCTTCCTGTTCCAGTAGGGTTATCCCTTCCATTGAACCTATCTGCATCTCTCCTCCTTGTTATACACCCTTCCAGCAGAAAGGAAGAAAATATGTTTGTGTGCATGTATATGTATTTGTATAAGAGAAAGTTGTTTATATAAAGAGATTGTGTCAATTAATTAGGAAGCAGGACACTTTATTTTACAGGTAATTTATTTTAATTTAAATCTATTAATTCAATGAACCTGCACGGAATCCTGGCAGGGCAGGTTTGGAGGCAGCAAGGCACAAGGCAGGCACTAGGACCTGCGTGGAATCCTGGCAGGGCTCAGAGGCAGCAGCAGCCGCGACACACCCAGACACTGCAGCCGACACACTAACGTGTCCCGACACACAGTTTGGAAAGCTCTGATCTAGCCTGATACTTTATGAATCTCTAAAACAGAGCTTTCCAAACTGTGTGTGGCGACACAAAAGTGTGTCGCCACACACAGTCTGGTGTGTCGCCACAGAACCCGGAAGCGCTGATCATCATCAGCGCTTCCGGGTTTTCCTGCGGCGACACACCAACGGTGGCGCGCAAAAACCCGAAAGCAGCAGCAGCGCTTCCGGGTTTTTGCGCGCTGCCGCAACAGCGGCACTTCCGTGTTTTTCCGCGGGAAAACTTTGGAAAGCCCTGCTCTAAAACAACATAGAAGCTGTTGACCTCTGAATATCCCTTTATGGACAGTAAAGTCTTAATTCCCTTGTACGCATTGCTTTTTCTCCAAATTGCAATCAACATAGTGAATCATTATCAGGCTTCATTTAATAAACTGGTACCAAATTTATGCTTGCTATTCATGCAGATAATACAATTTATATTCTGCTTGTTTGAAATGATATTGCAGTAAGTCCCTCAGTGCTGAACATGTTGCCACACCATACGACCACCCTATACTTTAAACTGTAACAAGGTGTTGGCTCCTGTTCCCAACTATGAAGTAATCTTGTATTGTTTCCAAAGTGATTACTTTATTTACAAAATTGCTCTTTTGCTTTACTAGAAGGACCCTTGTCCTGAGAAGTACATCATGCATTTTCCACCTGCACTAACTGTCAGATTTCAGATCAGGCACAATACATCTCAACGCTCCAGGAAGAAATCTTAGCCTTATCTTTAGGAATTGGTTTACAGCAGAAATTTCACAATATGACACAACTTTATAAGCATTTTTATGGCAGACAGGAAGCCATATACAGGTAGTCCTCGAGTTATGCTCATTCGTTCAGTGACCGTTCGAAGTTATGGCAGCACTGAACGAATGTTGCTTGTGCCTGGTCCCCAAAGTTACAGCCGTTGCAGCACCCCCACGGTCAAATTTGGGTGCTTGGCAGCCCGCCTGCACTTACAACACAGGGGTGCTTCAACTCCCCCACCCACGTATCTCACCCCCCATCTCTGCCCTTTTGGCCCCCTGCACTCTGCGGCCCCAGTCGCCCTGTGCTCTGCTGCCCCCTGCTGACCTTCGCTGTCGTCTTGCTCCTGCTGCTGACCAAGCACGCCTGGCCTGGCCGTTCACGAGGCAGCTGCTGGTGGCACCAGGCCTTCTTCCTGAAGCTGTATCCGCTCTTTGTCCAAATCGCGCACGGTCTTGTGAGGTGTCGTGGCCAGCTCAGACTCTGAGGAAACCGACAAGTAGCCATTTCCCAAGTTGCCGGATGAACAGCTGCCTGAGGAGGTGTCGTGGCCAGGGAGTGCCGGGAGTGCCATCGCTAAGTGATGCGGTCATGTGACGTCAAGTTTTATGGCTGCATCACTTAGTGATGGAAATTCGGTCCCAATTGCCGTCGTAACTCGAGGACTACCTGTATGTATAGAAGATTTGCCTATTGCTGAATACAGAAATCAAAACCTGTATATATGTGTCATTCTCAGAGTTTAAATTCTAGGCCTTCCCCCTGTCTTTTCTAATTAATAGAATAGCCTTTTTCTGTTCTTTTCCCAGCCTTGAGAGTAAGAGGTACTTGCTCAGTGTTTATATATTGTTTCTGCCTGGCCTAAGAATTACTGGTTCCCAGTTTGCTAGCTTCAGCTCTTATACTGTTTCACAACTGATTACAAGATAATATTGATCTATTCACACATCAGGTATGCTTCACTGTAGATTTAGAAATTTCTAGTAATGTTTAATTTGGTCAGGGACTTGGATCCTAATTTAAATAGAGCTGTTGAACAAATTAAAACTTTATATATCATCCTGTGAGAATCAGTTCTCACATTGATAAAGAAACAAGCAACTATCAAAACAACAGGGAAATGCAAGCTGCCCAGTCCTTAAAAAAGCAGCAGGTATCCTCCCCCATTGCCTGCCGCCACCACCATTGCTGCCATAATATCTACAGATGTCTTGTTTGAAAGTAAAATACTTGGTGGAATTCTTGTGTTGTCGTGGTGCTGGAGCATGAGCACCTCAATGACGCCATGAGCTAAACCGTGAACGGACACCCAAGACGGGAAGGTCATGGCAGAGAGGTCAGACTAAATACGATCCCTGGGGAAGGTAACGGCAACCCACCCCAGTATTCTTGCCGTGAAAACTAAATGGATCAGTACAACCAGAGATATGTCGGTATACCATCGGAAGATGGGACTCCCAGGTCGGAAGATGGTCAAAATGCTACTGGGGAGGAACAGAGGATAAGTTCAACTAGCCCCAGATGTGATGACGCAGCTAGCTCAAAGCCGAAAGGACGGCTAGCGGCCGACGGTGCTGGTGGTGAACGACGAATCCAATGTTCTTAAGATCAACACACCATAGGAACCTGGAATGTAAGATCTATGAGCCCAGGGCAAATTGGATGTGGTTATTGGTGAGATGTCAAGATTAAATATAGACATTTTGGGTGTCAGTGAACTGAAATGGACTGGAATGGGCCACTTCACATCAGATGACCACCAGATCTACTGTGGGCAAGAGGACCACATAAATGGAGTAGCCTTCATAATTAATAATAAAGTGGCTAAAGCAGTGCTTGGATACATTCCAAAAAACGATAGAATGATCTCAATTCGAATTCATGGTAAGCCATTTAACATCACAGTGATCCAAATATACGCCCTAACCACAGATGCTGAAGAAGCAGAAGTAGATCAGTTCTATGAGGATCTGCAGCACCTACTGGATAATACGCCAAAATAATACAACCTAAAAGACGACTTTATACATGGACTTCACCAGATGGTCGACACCGAAATCAGATTGACTACATCCTTTGCAGCCAAAGGTGGCAGACATCTATACAGTCGGTAAAACCAAGACCTGGAGCTGACTGTAGTTCAGATCACGAACTTCTTTTTACACAATTTAGAATCAGACTAAAGAAAATACGGAAGACCCACAGAACAGTTAGATATGAGCTCACTAATATTCCTAATGAATATGCAGTGGAGGTGAAGAATAGATATAAAGGACTAGATGTAGTAGATAGGATCCCGGAAGAACTATCGACAGAAGTTTGCAACATTGTTCAGGAGGCGGCAACAAAAAACGTGCCAAAGAAAAAGAAAACCAAGAAGGCAAGATGGCTGTCTGCTGAGACACTGGAAGTAGCCCAAGAAAGAAGGAAAGCAAAAGGCAACAGTGATAGGGGGAGATATGCCCAATTAAATGCAAAATTCCAGAGGTTAGCCAGAAGAGATAAAGAATTTTTAAAGAAGCAATGTGCGGAAGTGGAAGAAGACAATAGAACAGGAAGGACAAAAGACCTCTTCCAGAAAATTAGAAACATTGGAGGTAAATTCCAGGCAAAAATGGGTATGATCCAAAACAAAGATGGCAAGGACCTAACAGAAGCAGAAGAGATCAAGAAAAGGTGGCAAGAATATATGGAAGATCTGTATAAGAAGGATAATATCAGGGATAGCTTTGACCATGTGGTCAGTGAGTTAGAGCCAGACATCCTGAAGAGTGAGGTTGAATGGGCCTTAAGAAGCATTGCTAATAACAAGGCAGCAGGAGATGACAGTATCCCAGCTGAACGGTTTAAAATCTTGCAAGATGATGCTGTCAAGGTGATGCATGCCATATGCCAGAAAATTAGGAAAACACAAGAATGTCCATCAGATTGGAAAAAAACAATTTATATCCCCGTACCAAAAAAGGGAAACACTAAAGAATGTTCAAACTAACAGTGGCACTTATTTCACATGCCAGTAAGGGATAGCTTTCGAAACTGTGTGTTGCGACACAGTACTGTGTCGCCTGCGGGGCCCAGTTGTGCCGTGCAAAAACCCGGAAGCGCTGATGGTGCGCTGCCACCGTGCCATCAGCGCTTCTTGGTTTTCGTGCAGCACACCAGGACACCGCCGCCGCCGCACGTGAAAACCCGAAAGTGCTGCCGTTGGTGTGTCGCCAACTGAAAAGTTTGGAAAGCCCTGCAGTAAGGTAATGCTCAAGATCGTGCAAGGTAGACTCCAGCAATTCATGGAGCGAGAATTGCCAGATGTACAAGCTGGGTTTAGAAAAGGCAGAGGAACTAGAGACCAAATTGCCAATATCCGCTGGATAATGGAGAAAGCCAGGGAGTTTCAGAAAAACATCTATTTCTTTTTAATTGATTGGGAAAGGAGTACGGCAGGGTTGTATACTCTCACGCTACCTATTCAACTTGTACGCAGAACACATCATGCGACGTGCTGGGCTTGATGAATCCAAGGCTAGAGTTAAAATTGCTGGAAGAAACATTAACAATCTTATATATGCAGATGATACCACTTTGATGGCTGAAAGCAACGAGGAGCTGAGAAGCCTTATGACGAAGGTAAAAGAAGAATCAGAGTCTGCCACGGTAGAGATGGGCGCCCAGAGTCTGCCACGGTAGAGATGGGCGGGGATAAATCCAAATAATAAATAAATAAATAATAAATAAATAAATAAATAAGAAAGTGCAAACGCTGGGTTGCAGTTAAACCTCAAAAAAACCAAGATTATGGCAACCAGCTTGATTGATAACTGGCAAATAGAGGGAGAAAATGTGGAGGCAGTGACAGACTTTGTATTTATAGGCGCAAAGATTACTGCAGATGCTGACTGCAGCCAGGAAATCAGAAGACGTTTACTTCTTGGGAGGAGAGCAATGGCAAATCTCGATAAAATAGTTAAGAGCAGAGACATCACACTGACAGCAAAGGCCTGCATAGTTAAAGCAATGGTATTCCCTGTAGTAACCTATGGCTGCGAGAGCTGGACCATAAGGAAGGCTGAGCGAAGGAAGATAGATGCTTTTGAACTGTGGTGTTGGAGGAAAATTCTGAGAGTGCCTTGGACTGCAAGAAGATCAAACCAGTCCATACTCCAGGAAATAAGGCCAGACTGCTCACTTGAGGGAATGATATTAGAGGCAAAACTGAAGTACTTTGGCCACATAATGAGAAGACAGGATACCCATTATATTTATTAACTACAGTTATGAAATACACCCCTGAAGTATTTATACTTGCAAATGATGAATGGTACTTTTGGGTTCCTTCAGAATTACTTCCCCTCACTTTTTTCTGCAGCTTCTTTTCATGGTCCCTTTCTGACAAGGAGAGAAACTTAGTCCTTTCACTCCCTGCCCCAGCAGCTTTCAAGCAACTTTTCTTTGCTTGCTTTGCTACTGGGCTGGCCTCTGTTGCTGTTCAGTACTGCTGGGCTGGTGATGATGGGCTTTTTTGGCTTGGTAGTTCCAAGTGAGCATTTATTGCTGCTGCAGTTGCTTGGTTGGAACTGTTGCCATGTCTTATGCTTCTGGCTGTCACTGAGTTGGGATCGCTCTGCTGCTGTGGTCCCTCTGTTGGTCGCTGGAGGGATGGGGTGAATTGTCTGCTGCTGGGCAGGCACTGTTGAGGCTTTGTCTCATTGCCTCCAAATTCCATCATGGTCAAGGCATGGTCAACAGGGAGAGCAGAAGATTGGATGGTTTTGGTTGCAAAAACTTTATCAGGGTAGCTATTTATTATGTCTGTACAGCAAAACACCATAATTTCTTATGGGAAATGACGAATGTCAAAATGGTCCAAGTTTTCCAGATGGAGGTGGTAAGCTTTGCTGAGAAGAGTTAATTTTTGTTCACCATACAGCTGAGTTAACAATAGAGGACATGGCAATCTCAATTGTGCTTTGCCATTATGCAGTACATTATTCCAAAGTCCTGGGCTTACTTTGGAAGCCGAATCTGGGACTGAGAGATTGCCTTTTGATAAGGATGGACTGTTTTGTGTCGAGATCATCAGCATTTATTTCCTTTTGGGTGCTCTTATCAAACTTTATGCAGGGGCTCAGTACTATTATCCTGAGCAACAGGCATTCAATCCATAGCTCTTGCTGGTGTCTGACCACAGTGTATTTCTGCATCCATCATTTGGAGACTGGTCTGATTCTAAGGAATGTAGTTCACTACTGTATAACAGATTGCCCAAGAATATGACATTGAATTTTGAGATAACCTACTGCTGAGTTCCAGGGCTTTTTTAGAATTGTGCCAGGAAGTGCATCTCCTTTTGCTAAAAGAGCCTATTAGTTTGGGAACCATATTGTCAGTTCAAGATATTTTGAAATTCATCCTTTTTTTTTTTTTAATTCTGCTTTATAGTCTGGTGCTTGTATGTCTTGCAATGTGTGCAGGGACCTGTTTCTTGGTTAATATAGTGATTATGATGGGTCATTATTCTCAGCTGCTATGTATTTTAATTTTTGTATTATTGTAAATATTTTTAGTTTTTAAATTTTGTTCGCTGCCCAGAGTCACTTGGTGAGATGGGCAGCCATACAAAATGAATGAATGAATGAATGAATGAATGAATGAATGAATGAATGAATGAATGAATGAATGAATACAGCTTCATAGTACTGATTCATGTGGTGGGAGACAACAATATATTGTGCTACTGGCTCAACTGAGATTCCTCTACCACTGCTGAACACCAATTGCATACTGCAACAATTAATGTTTCAGGTGTCACATGAGCAGTCCTGTTGTATCTCAGGCCAACTCTGCTTCTGCATCAGGAGAGGTGTAGACCAATATTTCATTGATTACAAGGAGACTCATGAATATCTGCAGGGATTTGGCCAATGGCTTCTTCATTGCTTTGACAGCCTCAATAAAAAGGTAAAGGTACCCCCCGCACATTTGTGCAGTCGTGTCCGACTCTAGGGGCCGGTGCTCATCTCCGTTTGTTAGCCAAAGAGCCAGCGTTGTCCGAACACGCTTCCACGGTCATGTGGCCACATGACACGCGCGGAACGCTGTTACCTACCCACCGAAGTGGTACCTATTAATCTGACAGCCTCAATAGTTATGGTTAACTTGCCAAGATTATCTATGCCTCTCAAAAGGTTCCTGACCCGGCATCTCTCCATTGAGGAGACATGTGCTATCTGGATATCAGTCATCCCCACAGAAGATTTGGTTCGATCTTCCCTCAGATCACAAATGGACAAGATTCTCTGGACTCTCACGAACTCTCCATTAGAAATATGTTTGTTGTTTATTCGTTCAGTCGCTTCCGACTCTTCATGACTTCATGGACCAGCCCACGCCAGAGCTTCCTGTCAGCCGTCACCATCCCCAGCTCCCCCAAGGTCGAGTCTGTCACCTCCAGAATATCATCCATCCATCTTGCCCTTGGTCGGCCCCTCTTCCTTTTGCCTTCCACTTTCCCTAGCATCAGCATCTTCTCCAGGGTATCCTGTCTTCTCATTATGTGGCCAAAGTACTTCAGTTTTGCCTCTAATATCATTCCTTCAAGTGAGCAGTCTGGCCTTATTTCCTGGAGTATGGACTGGTTTGATCTTCTTGCAGTCCAAGGCACTCTCAGAATTTTCCTCCAACACCACAGTTCAAAAGCATCTATCTTCCTTCGCTCAGCCTTCCTTATGGTCCAGCTCTCGCAGCCATAGGTTACTACGGGGAATACTATTGCTTTAACTATGCAGACCTTTGTTGTCAGTGTGACATCTCTGCTCTTAACTATTTTATTGAGATTTGTCATTGCTCTCCTCCCAAGAAGTAGACGTCTTCTGATTTCCTGGCTGCAGTCAGCGTCTGCAGTAATCTTTGAGCCTAGAAATACAAAGTCTGTCACTGCCTCCACATTTTCTCCCTCTATTTGCCAGTTATCAATCAAGCTGGTTGCTATAATCTTGGTTTTTTTGAGGTTTAACTGCAAGCCAGCTTTTGCACTTTCTTCTCTCACCTTCATCATAAGGCTCCTCAGCTCCTCCTCGCTTTCAGCCATCAAAGTGATATCATCTGCATATCTAAGATTGTTAATGTTTCTTCCAGCGATTTTAACTCCAGCCTTGGATTCCTCAAGCCCAGCATGTCACATGATGTGTTCTGCGTACAGGTTGAATAGGTAGGGTGAGAGTATACAGCCCTGCTGTACTCCTTTCCCAATCTTAAACCAGTCCGTTGTTCCGTGCTCTGTTCTTACCGTTGCTACTTGGTTATTATACAGATTCCTCAGGAGGCAGACAAGATGACTTGGTATCCCCATACCACCAAGAACTTGCCACAATTTGTTATGATCCACACAGTCAAAGGCTTTAGAATAGTCAATAAAACAAAAATAGATGTTTTTCTGAAACTCCCTGGCTTTCTCCATTATCCAGCGGATATTGGCAATTTGGTCTCTAGTTCCTCTGCCTTTTCTAAACCCAGCTTGTACTTCTGGCAATTCTTGCTCCATGAATTGCTGGAGTCTACCTTGCAAGATCTTGAGCATTAGCTTACTGGTATGTGAAATAAGTGCCACTGTTCAATAGTTTTAACATTCTTTAGTGCTTCCCTTTTTTGGTACGGGGATATAAGTTGATTTTTTTCCAATCTGATGGCCATTCTTGTGTTTTCCAAATTTGCTGGCATATGGCATGCATCACCTTGACAGCATCATCTTGCAAGATTTTAAACAGTTCAGCTGGGATACCATTGTCTCCTGCTGCCTTGTTATTAGCAATGCTTCCTAAGGCCCAATCAACATCACTCTTCAGGATGTCTGGCTCTAACTCACTGACTACACCGTCAAAGCTATCCCTGATATTATTATCCTTCCTGTACAGATCTTCCGTATATTCTTGCCACCTTTTCTTGATCTCTTCTGCTTCTGTTAGGTCCTTGCCTAGAAATACGTACCTGTGCACTAAAGTGGAAAGTTGCACAGCACTGAATGTAGAAAAGGAGCAGTTTAATCCTCTCCAGTGTTAAATTCCTCATATTTTGGTTTCCTATTAAGTTTGAAGCTTATGTTACTAAATCTTTTCAGATACATTTGTGTGTCCAGGGACCACACAAGTGGTGGTGATTACTGCTTATCTCTTAGGCTTATATAAAGATGTAATCTCTCTATGCATTTACTCTTAATCCATTTTTATAAGCATCAGTGTTCTATGCTTTACACTGGTAAATGAAATCTAAGCAAGTGTGGCCTTCTCTGTTTGTATGTTTGCTTGTTTGGTTTATATCCACTTTTATTCTAGGATCTCATAACTCCCTCTCCTCCAATTTTTCCATTTTTTTTCTCCAATGAGAAAAATGAATTGGCTGACAGTGAATTAGCACTAAGATACCTATGCATGGCAGAGATACTTACATCTAGTTGTCCTTGATTCATTTGCAGTGATTCATTTCCCTGAGTATGTAGGGATTCAGAACTCCTAAGTGCATGTTTGTGGAAAGTAACTTTAATGCTCCACCTTAATGGTGGGAGGGAATGGGGGAACAGAAAGTCAGAAGTGGGCCCTGGGGCTCCCTCCTGCAAACCCCGCCCCCAGTGTGCGCGATTGGCTCCTGCCTGCAAACCCACCCACCCCCCGGTCCGTGGAAAAATTTTCTTCCACGACCTGTTCCTGGTGCCAGAAAGGTTGGGGACCACTGCTTTATATCATTCTTCTCACTTCACTTCTCTGTCTAATGACCCTGGATTGGCTCCACCTCTGGAACTGTAGCCATGAAGGCCATATCTCCACCTTTGTTGTAATTTTCCATGCTTTCTTCTTTAATCAGATTTTTCAGTTGCTTTGTATCTCAGTTGCTCCTTGGGTCGCAGAGGCTCTTGTCAAGCATTATGTGTCCAGGTTTGTTGCCTCTAGCAAAAAAAGAAAGTCTCCAAGTATGTATTTTTGAAGGTTACTTTTTTTATGGTTGAGAAAGACTTCCTGCATTTCATTTTAAAGATTTGAAGCATTGACATATATGAAAACATCCTCGTTAGGTAATTTACATAGGAGGTGAACTTCTAGAGTCACAAGAGATTCTTAGGTTTTATTGATGCAGAAATTATTGGTATGAGCCGGCTTGTGTTAAAACTACTGGTCTATGGGGGAAAAACTTCTGTTTGCAGTTATTAAGTCTGCTGTTCTTAAAAGAATTTCAGTACAGATCTGCTACAACTGCTTACAAAGCAATATTGGTAGAGCAGCACCTTGTCAGTATTTTGACAGCAAAACAATTTCAGGCACAATTTATATTGAGAAGTGATATCTATTTCAGCGATTTGTTACCAGTGGTAAATTGCAGTCATCAGTTATTGCAGTAGTTACTATTTTTATCTGGGTTGGCAGAGTCCCTTGTCCATCTCTGCTTCCTGGTTCTCATCAAATATATATTGAATAATGCTTAGTTTGGCCTATGGAAGAGCATCCTGAAAGCTTCTGTGCAAAAGGGAGTTGAAATTTTTTAGCTTGTTCTATTTGAAAGGAAACCATTTTTCCTTAGGAAAGGTTTTTCAGTTTGAAATGTTATAGTTTCTGTTACTTCACTCATCAGTTTTCTCAGAGGTAGAAAATAGATATTTCCACCAGATTTTCTGCCCCTATGTAGTCTGAATTTTCTTTAGATTCTTTTAATCAAGATAAACAGACTGTAGCATACTGCAAAGGAAAAGCATCAACCAATACCATAGATATGGGTGAGCAAAGGGCTGACTGCTGTCCCTGGGCCCCTTTTTTGTGGTCTCCAGAGCACCCAGGATTGTACCACCAAAATCTAATGGCAAAATGCTGAATCATAGTAGGGTAGTTTTTGGGACTTAGAACTTTGCTTTATAATAAGGTATAATAGGATATAATAGAATCTTGACAGCCTGCCAGAGTTTCCTTCTGTGTTGTCTTATATGATGCAGGATCAAGGGTGTGTGTGTGTGTTATTTTGAATCTCTTCCTTATGCTTATCTCTTTCCCAGGACTTACTTACATTTACTGTCTCTTATCTGTTAATGTCTTTTATGGGTGGAACTGCTTCTCAGACTTCCCATCCATTGTACATATGTTTTTGTTTTTTGCTCATTTTTGTTCGTGGTACTGTGTGTCATGTATACTTGGATGTTGGGTGAGCAGCAGTGGTTCATGAGGACTGATATTTTGGGCTTTTGGAGTCTGCTTCTGAAGAATGAGAACTAGCTTACTGGGAGAGGAAATTATGCTTGTCTGGGGCCCACATGGAAGATCAGCAAAAGACTGGATCCTTTCAGTTTTTCAACCTGCAGCCATCAATTTTACTTACCTCTTTGGTTTTTTGGACTGGAGAATTTGGCAAAGTTGCAGAACTTTGATAGTGGATGAACTGCAGTGCTCAGAACCGTTGCTATCTCTGTGCTGTGACTATTACAGACTCATGAGGCCTAAGAAGCTGGAGAACTGCATTTAACTGTACTTTAGAGTCTGAGGCTAGCATAGCCTCATTTTACTGTGAACCTTCCTTTCATTCCTGGCAGTAACTCAGTGGGACCTCTGCTTGAATTCAGACTGTAAGACCTGTAAGATAGTAATTTCAATCCAAATTGTTGGCAGGATTGGGCCAACTAAAGGAGCTGCTGAGTCTGGAATGGCTAATGAGTTGACTGCTGACAGAACGTGGGGAGGGGCTGGGGGTGAAGACCTCTCATACCAATTTAACCCTGCTTTTGAAGTAAGAAGCAGACGGAGGCAAAACCTGTGACACTTTGGCTTTATTGAGAATAGTAATATCCCCAGAGCGTTGGGTTATGAGAGATCTGGTAGAGAGCGTTGAGTACATTGTTCCAGGGCAAGGGAGACCTCCAGTGTAGTGGTGACCTTCCAGTCTAATCACTCCATTTTGGGAACCAGGTGGCCTTTATGCTGGTAACTTGGCTCTTGGTGCTGGAAGCATATAACACTAATTTTGCAGGCCCTGCATTGGTTGCTGATTGGCTTCCAATTTAAGGTGCTAGTGTTCACCTGTGAACCCTTCATGACTTGGCACCTGGGTACCTGTAGGACTGCCTGCTCCAACTGGAATCAGACGGACTCACTGGGTTCTCTAGGGAACCATTGTTTTTGGCCCACACCTCCAGGAGGTGTGGGGGAAAGGAACTAGAAGATGCTGCTTTTCTGTTTTGGTGCTGATGCTTTGGAATAGCCCCCAATGGAGATTGGTCTGGCTTCTTCCTTGTTGATTTTCAGAACATGCTGAAAATGGAGCTATTTCAGAAGGCATTCCCCTAATTTAAGAACTCAGCCATTTTTTATTTCTTTGTTTTTGTTTTCTCATTTGTTATTTTTATTTTCAGAGTTTTATGATATTATCTTTTAGCCATACTGTGGGTGTTTTACATTTTTTTTGTTACATTATATTCTACAGAAGCTGCTGAGAATTAGATTGCAGTGGTTATAAGCCTAATACATAGAAATTACCAAGACATAAAGGATTACATTGTTTCTTTGGATACTGCTTCACAAAGAAAAGGTTTTATCAGCTACAATGTTTAAAGTATGGACTAGTCTTAAAAAAAAGGTTTACAAAACCCCTCCTTGCTTCATGTAAAATAGGATGTTAGGTGCATTTTATTCTGGTGGTTAATCATTTTATATAATTTTACAATATGAGCAGACTAAAATGTTTAAGATTTGTATTCTAAAGTGTTGTGGGGAATATGTCGATGAAGGTTCTCAGTCATCCAGGTGGAACAGTCTGTAGCTTGAATCATGTCAACTGGATTTCTATTTTCTCAGTGGAAACGTTTCGCTCCTTATCCAAGGAGCTTCTGAAGAAGAAGAAGAAGAAGAAGAAGAAGAAGAAGAAGAAGAAGAAGAAGAAGAAGAAGAAGAGGAGGAGGAGGAGGAGGAGGAGGAGGAGGAGGAGGAGGAGGAGGAGGAGGAGACTGAAGAAGCTCCTTGGATAAGGAGCGAAACGTTTCCACTGAGAAAATAGAAATCCAGTTGACATGATTCAAGCTACAGACTGTTGTGGGGAATGTTATTTATGCTGTATTTTAGTTATGATTTGCATTTGTATGGTATCTTGAATTTATAGAAATTCAGTTACCTTTATTATAGAAAGGTGGGAGTTAAATAGCATTTCCTCTGTCCAATGCAACAAACAACTCTTAAAAGGAAAGGAATTTCAGAAGTAGATAGTGTTAAGGCAGAATGGGTTGGGATGAGGGGAACACAATGTCAATACTTACCACTGGAGAATGATTAAATATTTTGAATCAGCCACATATCTTGGTTAACTGTGAACCACATGTTCACACAAATATAATTCTTCCTTGCTTTTAGGAGCAATAAAATCATATTTATAATCTCATGTTTTTAACAAGGAAAAATTTGAAATTGTCAAGAATATATTGGAGACAGAGGAAGAAATATAGTTAGATAATCCCCTAATCCTTGATAGTTTTTAATTCCTTTTCTGTTTTTACTGTATGTATTGATAGCACAATAACTGTAAAGAGGGTTAAAGAGAGCATAGGTGGCATAAATTGCCTATGTTTATCCCTGGTATCTTTGATTTAGTTGCATATGGCCCCAATATCTGTCAATGATACTTATCCTCCAATTTATACATTTTTCTTATGCTTCAGTTGGAAACAGACGTAGAACTTTCTCCTCTCTTGGAGGCCTTCCTTAAATTCTGACATTATAAAATACTTTGTTGTTTGTAAGAAATGCTGATGCTTTTGATTTACTCCATTGTTAATGATCTATATTTCTCTTCCTCTAGCATCAGCACCAGCCAGAAGCATTGCTAAGCACAGAATTTCTCCCACCATCAATTCTACCTGGGAAAAGAGAAGCGTCATCATGTCTAATATTACCATTGATCCAGATGTCAAACCTGGTGAATATGTCATCAAGAGCCTCTTTGCTGAGTTTGCTGTTCAAGCTGAAAAGAAAATTGAAGTTGTAATGGCTGAACCTTTGGTGAGTTCTGTTACACAGCCTTTCAGTTTGTATTTTTCTCAAATTACTTAATCTTCATTTGAAAACAACAATGAAGAGCCATAATATGCAGTGAAGCACAAGGAAATACTATATTTCCTCTCCTCTCCTTTCTCCTTCCATGTGGCTAATTCCTTGTAAGGTCAGAGTTGGAGAGGTGATAACATGAAAATACTTAGTAGAGCAAAGGAAGTCATAAGTCATAAAACTGTAAAATAGAACTATATCAGCCAAGTGTAGACTTATTTTGTATCTGATTAAAATCCCCTTTATTTTAGTGGAATTTGAGCATTATATATAAAAAAACATGAAAAATAGAAAACATACTGCTAATAAAACTTATAAAATACCCATATTTGATTGTGTGCTACATTTTCCTTGATGTTCTCTTCTATTTCATTGATAACTGGCTGTTCCCCTGGTTCTGCTGATCCATGGCTACTAAAAGCTTCCTTTGAACCTGGCCAAATAAATACTTTAGTCTGAAGTGAAATTTATGTAAGTAGTCAGTATTCTGATAAAGGGTTGGCTCAGATAGACTAGCATTAGCGCTGTAAATATAGACTTTGGAGGAAGGCAATAGCAAACCATTGTTGCCAATAAATTTACATGGACATGCTCATGTAGTTACTAGGAATCAAGTGCAACTCAAGGGACACTCTATCTCCCATAATCTTTGGATACTATCTCCACTTTAGTCTTTTTTATTTTATTTTTTCAATGGGGGAAAACAGTTGGAAAAGGAGATGCACTGGGAAAAAGAAAGAAGCAGAAACAGCAGCCAGTGTTCATCAGCAAGGAAAAAGGAGATTTGGAGGAATCATACTCAATTGATAAAGGAGGGGGGAAGTTGCAAGATAAGAAAAGGAAATGACTACATGGAGGCAGTGGAGATGCTTGGCCATATATCTTCTACCTCTGGCTTGCTTTTGAAGCTCCCCATTGGATTATATTAGACCTGCAAGGACTTGTTTCATTTTTTAAAAATTATTTTTAGTTTACCTTCCTGCTGATCCACACAACAGTGTTGTCTAGATCAGGGGTTTTCAAACTTTTTCAGGCAGTGGAACCTATTAGTTAAAAAAAAGAAATTTCCTAGAACTCCTGACCAAGAGACAAAGTTCACTGTTTAAAAAACTGGCCTGATTAAGAAGAAGGGTAATAAGAGATTATAGATTTGGGTATTATATAATTTACATATGTCATTTCTTACAGCCAGAGAAATACTTTTCAAACTTAGATGAAAAAGTATAAGGCTCTTTCAAAAGGAAAAGAAAAAAAACTTCTTATGGTTTACAGTAGTGTTATTATTTTGATAATTGAATCACTTCAACTAAAATAATCAAGGCACAAATCAAAGCTTAATGATATGCAACAGTAAAAAATATAATTAATGCTAAGATATTACTATGATGAATTTCCAATTTGTCTCTTATGAATTAATTTTATCCATTTAATTAAGTATTTTTTAGCATTGCACTAGATACTTATGAAACTGATTTTGTTCTTTAGTGTTGTTGCTACTAATTTGACACTTAATTTAATGCGCCCAGAGTCCCCTTTGGTGGAGATGGTGCGGTGATAGAAGTTGAAGGATAAATAAATGAATTTGGAATTTGCAGGATGGATAACAAAAAACGAGAATACTAAAGGAGACACCAGAACAACAACAAACTTTTAAGAAAGTTTATTAAGAAATTGTCCCTGAGTATACTCATGGCGTTGGGGGTACTTCCTCAATCTGCCGCAGTGAGCCCAAGTGGCGATGACAGTCTCCAGAATTCGACTCATAAGGAAGTCAGATTTGCAGGGCAGATCTTATAGTTCTTTACCCCACTCCCCCACCCTTTGGAATGCTCACCCTGGCACTGGATTGATTAACCAGAAAGAAATTACCGTATTTTCCGGCGTATAAGACAACTTTTTAACCCAGGAAAATCTTCTCAAAAGTCGGGGGTCGTCTTATACGCTGGGTGTCGTCTTATAGGGCGGGTCACTTCCCCGGCGCACAGCTGATCCCCGGCGCACAGCTGATCGGCGCCGAGATTTTCCACCCGCCCCCCCCCCCCCAAATACATCTCCAAGCTTTAGCAGAACAAACCACGAAGGAGGAGGAGGAAGAGGGTGGTGGTGATGATGGGGGGAGGTTTGAAAAAGCAGATCCAAGCGCAAAAGTTACTGAGTCATTCCCTCTCGCTCTCTTTCCCTGGTGATGGATCAGTGGGGGGGGGGTCGGGAGGGAGGGAGGGAGCGGAGGGTGCCCCCCCCCCGCACTGATCCATCACCAGGGAAAGAGAGTGAGAGGGAGGGAGGCTGAAATGACTCAGTAACTTTTGCGCTTGGATCTGCTTTTTCAAACCTCCCCCCATCACCACCACCACCCTCTTCCTCCTCCTCCTTCGTGGTTTGTTCTGCTAAAGCTTGGAGATGTATTGGGGTGGGGGAGGGCCCTGGTGGAAAATCTCAGCGCCGATCAGCTGTGCGCCCGGGATCAGCTGTGCGGGAAGTGGAGTTGCTCAGTACTCACTCAGTAACTTTTGCGTTTGGATCTGCTTTTTCAAACTTCCCCCCATCACCACCCCTCCTCCTCCTCCTCCTCCTCCTCCTCCTCCTCCTCCTCCTCCTCCTCCTCCTCCTCCTCCTCCTCCTCCTTCATGGTTTGTTCCGCTAAAGCTTGGAAATGTATTCTTCACCCCTCTGCCTTGCCCAGGTAATTAAAGCTTTCTTTAAATCGTTAAAGCTTTCTCACCCCTCCCCCCAATATTCTCCTTCACACACACACCCCGCGCTGCTGTGCTTCACATTACTGCGGTATTCGCTTTCTACTGGTATTCGCTTTCTACTCTGCTTCCCTGTTTCCTCCCTGCAGTTTTTTACTTTCTACTCCGCTTCCCCACCACACAGCTGATTGGCGTGGATATTTTCCACCCCGGGGCGGAGCAAGCTGCAGGTTTTGAAGAGGGGTAGTCTGTAGCTTGAATCATGTCAACTGGATTTCTATTTTCTCAGTGGAAACGTTTCGCTCCTTATCCAAGGAGCTTCTTCAGTCTGAGCAAAGTTGGTAAGGGAATCCTAAATATGTTTCTACCCAGGTGTAAGGTCACACAGCTACCTAGAGACATATTTAGGATTCCCTTACCAACTTTGCTCAGACTGAAGAAGCTCCTTGGATAAGGAGTGAAACGTTTCCACTGAGAAAATAGAAATCCAGTTGACATGATTCAAGCTACAGACAATTCTACCTGGATGACTGAGAACCTTCATAGAAGAGGGGTAGTCTTATACGGCGAGTATATCCCAAACTCTATATTTTAAGTGGAAAAGTTGGGGGTCGTCTTATACGCCCAGTCGTCTTATACGCCGGAAAATACGGTAATATTTACAATTACATTCAATGAAGAGGAATGAATTACAAATGAGTAAACAGACACACAAGAGAAGATTATCACTGAAAGGAATGTGATAGCGCTGGCTGTTTGTTTAATGTGCTCGCTGCAAGCCGCTCTGGAGGTGAAAGCCATGAACTACTGTATTAAATTTATTAAGGTCAAGGCAAGGATTTTGTCAGTTGGAAGAGAAATGCTTGAATAGTTGGGGAGATTATAAAAGAAGCATAGGATTTGAGTTTGATTGCACCAAGCTGCCTGTTCTAAAAGTTGATTATAAAATTATGATTAAAAAAAAACTTGGAATATGACTCTTCCAAAGAGCAGTCTGCCCAAAGAAGGCCCAAAACAACATCAGTGTCAATTCAATTAGAAAAGGGGTGCCTTTTGCACAATTCATTTGCAAATCAGCAATTGAATCATCAGATCAAAATAATTAACATCACATAGTTTTCATTATTCAATCTGACCAATTGATTTGACTTAGAAATTCAAACTGTAGCCCTGAATTGAACTTTAACAAAGCATAAATCTATCCAATAATGTTCAGTTCAAATGGGAATTTGTTATTTCTTAACAAGTAATTTGTCTTGTAAGATCACTGCCTATATTTCAGGACTGGATAATGGGCAATATAGCACCATTTTAAAAACAGGATATTGGAAAGGGGCTGTGAATGTTTTTTTGTGGTAGTTTAATGTCTGTTCCTGCTATATTGGAGGAAAGCATTTTTCAAAATAAAATAACTTTCTAACATAGAGAAGAAGCCTTGCAAATGAAAAAAGTAACTTTGAACATAGAATATCAATTGGAGTATTTTAGACACACCACGAAAGCCGCTGCTTCCTGACTTTTGCCTATCTTGGTTATTGAAGATTGATTATGAGGGCTTTAAAAGAGAAATGGTCTGTGTCACCATGAAATAATTCTTAGAGCAAGGAGAGCTTTATAACTGCCATCTAGGTATTATTATCCCTTTTGGTAAGGTATTAGGGAAGGCGATGACACCTTAAATCCATGTATTTTTAGTTGACATGAATTAACTTATCTGGATTTAAATGTTGGCAGTCAAGGATATTTTAATGGAAGATACCTATTAATAATTGTTTCTTCTAAGGCTCTGAGCAGCTTTTAGTAATATTGAGTATTATATCTTGCTGGACCAGTTCTAAAGATTAGGTGAAGTTAGGTCTTATGCTTCAGCAATAATTTCCCCACTGTTTTTTCTTAAATGGGAGGGGGACCCAAAGTTGATAGTCCTTTATAGTTAATATCCATAATATTACACACTGACTAAGCCTCAGCATTTTGTGTTTCAGTTTTCAAGGATGGATGTTACTGAACAAGTAAACCTTTCGTCACACAAATTTTAGTATTTTTGCTTTTTTGTTTTAATATTTTAAAACTGATTAATTTCTCATGGTGAAAAGTGATCACCTACGTAGAAACTGAGCAGATATATTCACATACACCACCCTCAACAAATAAACCATATTAGAGGTTAATGTCATGGCCTGGTTCACAACATACTGAACTACAGATACCAAAACACAATTTAGCTAAGCCTACCTAATACATTTTTAAAATCAGGTTCCTTGCAAACTTGCTAATCATGGAAAGTAAATGAAACTAACCAACCCCTCTTTTCATCCTTTATATCACAAGTTCCCCATAACCTAAACTTGTCTTTATGTGTAAAAAAGAAGGTACTCCTGGACTTTGTAAATAAACCATGTAGCTAGTACTTATGTCTATAGATAGAAATAAAAGATTTGCCTATCTGTATATTATACTGTGTTTTGATTCTTGGGGAGTCTTTATGACTTTGAAGAAATAAAACAACTTTAATTGTAAGATCCTAGAGATTAAAATTGGGGGGAAAATTAAAAAGAACTTAAAAATAGCATTCTACCAATTTTTTCTGTTGATAATATTTGCTACGTTCTACTTATAGTTACAAAGATCCTGCAGATTGCGTAAATGATTCTAACAGGAATTAACAAAGTTACTATCTTTTCCTTTTCCCCTTCTTTTCCTTTTTGCATTTCTGTATTAAAAAGCAAAGAACTAAGACAAGGACAGATAAATAAGAAAACAGTACATCACTAGAAAAATATTAGTTTTCAAGATGCATCAATGTAATGCCTTGAAAGTGTTTTTATGTGCTAGAAAACCATAGGGGGAAAAGGGAATACTTTATTTAGTGGACTATAATCCTTAGTATGATTATGTTTTTCCTGAATAGGTTAGCATTAGAAAGATCATTCTGTCATCTGAACTTATTAGTAGGACAAATTCTTTCATTCACAGTTCCCAATCAGATTGAAATTAAATCTGATGCAAGCTAAAATAAACTACATAGATGCTATAATTGCTACCAATAGAAGAGAACATTAGCACATTAGCACAAGAGAACATTTAACATTAGCTATAATTGCTACTAACCAGTAGGAGGCACTATGTAACCAGTTTTATACTTATTCAGGCACAGGTAGTCTCCATAAACTCAGACCCCTTTATCAGGAGTTGAACTCACAGGCCTTCATACTGAGGTGACTATACAACATTTTAAGCTTTAGAGCTATTTCAGCATAGCTGTCAGTAGCTTGTAAGAAGGGATGTCTATAGGTAGTCTCTAGTCTGAGAGTGCAAAAGAACAAACAAAAAAAACAAAAAACCCACTGTAGTACCATTACATGGAGTTGTATAGATTAAAGATAGTAATCATGTAGTACAAGTTGCATTAGAATTGTATTCATTTGTTCTGAAATCTGTTTGTACTCTTGAATTAACTAAATCAATTTAATCATATTTTCTTATTGAATATTCTCTCAAATGCTTTGAACTTTTTTGGCAGCTCAAACCATGATATCACCACCACCATGTTTCTCAGATGGGATAAGGTTCTTATGCTGGAAGGCAGTGTTTGCCTTTTGCCCAATATAACACTTTTAATTCAAGCCAAAAATTTGAAATTGGTGGTGGTATTATATTTATAATTTTATTTTGGCTTGAAAAATAAGATGAATGACTCTGAATTTATAAAAATTCTTAGCAACACCATTAATTAAAGATATATGGTGGATGCATTTCAATATACTGTAAAGCTATATTTTAAAAATTGAAGAAAAGTAGAGATCAGTTTGGATTATTTGATATTGGGTACATGTATGATAGGGCGGTGCGGTGGCGTACCAGTTAAGACTACCTACTGTCGAACAAAAGGATGGCAGGTCGGCAGGTCGAGACCTGGAAGTACCACGTAACAGGGTGAGCTCCCGTTCTCGCCCAGCTCCTGCCAACCTAGCAGTTCGAAAGCACGTAAAAATGCAAGTAGATAAATAGGTACCACTCTGGTGGGAAGGTAACAGCGTTCCGTGCGCCTTGGTGTTTAGTCATGCTGGCCACATGACCACGGAAGCGTCTATGGACAACGCTGGCTCCCTCGGCCGAGAATCGGAGAGGAGCGCCGCCTCCTAGAGCTGGATACAACTGGAAGGGGAAACCTTACCTTACCTTTACCTGTACCAGATGTAATACTTTATTATTCCTATTTTAGGAAAAACCCTTGTCTAGATCTCTTCAGAGAGGTGAAGATCTTCAATTTGATCAGGTTGGTAAAATTTCTTTTAAAACCTAAAACCTTGTATTTGTTAGGGTTTTTAAACAGGAGAGGTCACAGAAGTCCACTACATACATTTCCTAAGGAATAAGTTGGTTGACCTAGATTTTGCTGCACAAGTTGGTTAAAAGCAGGTTTCTGTATCTTTTATTTGAAATATTTCAGAGATAGGGTTGATATTCTGGAGGTGACAGACTCAACCATGGGGGAGCTGGGGATGGTGACGGCCGACAGGAAGCTCTGGCGTGGGCTGGTCCATGAAGTCACGAAGAGTCGGAAGCGACTGAACGAATAAACAACAAAAAGGGTTTTTACTCACTTTAGAAGCATTTAGTTGCACCAAAGAAGATCTGTCCATGAACTGAAGCTCAAGACAAAGTGGGTCATGCAGCAAGACAACGACCCAAAACATAACAGGTCCTACGACCAAAGAATGGTTAAACAGATAGAAAAAAATACTGCTTTTTGCTAAGCCCATTAAAAAGTCATTACTTTATACAGTGGTGCTTAAAAGTTTGTGAACCCTTTTGAGTTTTCAATATTTCTGTACAAATATTACCTAAAATGTGATCTGTTCTCCACACAAGTGGAGAACCTAGATAACTAGATAAGGAGAACCCAATTAAACAAATGAGTCAAAAACATTATACTTGTTCATTTGTTTATTGAGGAAAATGATCCAAAGCTACATATTTGTGTGTGGTAAAAGTATGTGAACCTTTGCTTTCAGTAACTGGTGTGCCCCCCTTGGGCAGCGTAACCAACTAAACATTTTCAATAACTATTGATCAGTCCTGCACATTGGCTTGGAGGAATTTTAGCCCATTCTTCCTTACAGAACAGCTTCAACTCAGGGATGTTGGTGGGCTTCAGGTTCTTCCACAACATTTCTATAGTATTGTTGGACTTGGCCATTCCAAAACATTAACTTTCTTCTGTTTTAACCGTTCTTTGGTCGTATGACGTGTTTTGGGTTGTTGTCATGCTGCATGACCCACTTTGTCTTGAGCTTCAGTTCATGGACAGATAGCTTGACACTTTCCTGTAGAATTCGCTGATACAATTCAGGATTCATAGTTCCAACAATGATGGCAAGCTGTCCTGGTCCAGAAGCAGCAAGGCAGCCCAAACCATGATACCACCACCACTACGTTTCACAGATGGGATAAGGTTCTTATCCTGGAAGGCTGTGTTTGCTTTTTGCCCAACATAACACTTAATTCAAGCCGAACAATTCTATTTTGGTCTCATCCATCCACAGAACGTTTTTCCAAGAGCCTTCTGGCTTATCCATGTGGTCTTTTGCAAACTGTACATGGGCAGCAATGTTGTTTTTGGAGAGTAGTGGCATTCTCCTTGCAACCCTGCCATGCACACCATTGTTGTTCAGTGTTCTCCTGATGGTAGTCTCATTAACACTGACATTTACCTTTAGCTCCTTAGACATTACTCTGGGGTTCTTTGGACCTCCTGGAGTATTACATGCCTTGCTCTTGGTGTGATCTTGGTTGGTTGGCCTCTCCTGGGGAGGGTAACAGTGGTGTTGAATTGCCTCCATTTGTACACGATCTACCTGATGGTGGACTGGTGGAGTCCAAACTCTTTGGAAATAATTTTGTAACCTTTTCCAGCCTGGTGAGTGTCAACAACTGTTTTTCGGAGGTCCTCAGAAATCTCTTTTTGAACCATGACATACTTCTACATACCTGTGTTGTGAAGATCAGACTTTGATAGTGAATACTCATAATTCCATTCTATATACCCAGAGTTCCATTCTATAAATAAGGCAGAACCTCCCACATTCACAGCAGATTATCATCCCATTGATTGAAACACCTGACTCTTAATTTCCCCTTCAAATGATAATCCTAGAGGTTCACATACTTTTGCCACACATAAATATGTAGCTTTGGATCATTTTCCTCAATAAACAAATGATAAATAAATTAACAGTGCTCACAGGTGCCTGTGTAACTCTGCTTTTGAATTGGGCATATAATTTGCAAACTATTCTTACACAGTTAACTGTGCTTGCACTGAGCATTATTCCAGGATGTTTTAAACATGAGGCTTTCAGTGCGAAACCATCTTTTTCTTGCCCACCAACCATGTCAATGGGTGCAGCTCTTTCCACCCCACAGTTTCTCTTCCTTAGCCATAATGGTAGTGCTGGGAGGAGTATTCTTCATTTTACTTAGCTACTTCAGTTTTTCATGTCAAGCTATGCACTTGAAATTGTGCTCTGGGGAGGGAAAAGAGAGATTTCTGCTAAAAGCTTTAGAATGTTTCAGAATTGTGAAGTGCAGAACCCAAATCTATGTATCCCAAACAACTAATCAAAGTTGTCTGTAATTACAGTTAAGTATCATGACATTTACAAAATGACTCTGTTTGAAAATTAATATTTTATGGTTTTCAGAAATACGTTGTAATTGTATCAATACTCAAAAATTCCCTCCTTGCAAAAAGAAACTGTTATAGATTACTTGGAAGATATGTGGACAAATCTCTCAGCGGATTGCTGATTTGCATTTCTTGCATATGAAAAACCCTATCTATATTAAACATATAGACTTAGATTTTGTGATCCATGCTACCCAAAGTCTGAATGTACATATGCATGTTGTGCTTACAGAATGAGGCACTCATGTAAGTGGGATATTGGACAGACCTGGAAATAGATTGAGCTTCCTTTATTTTAGGAATAGGCAAAACTACCCATCAGCTTTTGTCAGCATGGGAAATGGCAGCAGTGGGAGTTGTAGCCCAAAACATCTGGAACATCAGACTGACTGAGGTGGTTCACCTGAAGTTTACCAAGTATATTTTACCTAAAGTAAAGAAATAATATAGCTCTCAATTTCATATTTTTTTTGTTTCTGCCTAGCTAATGTCAGAAGGCTGGAGTAAATTCATTGTTCAATTCAACATCCAATAATGCTGAAAGCGTCACTTTAATCTTAATAACTCATGAGCCTATAAACCTTAATAAAATTAAAATCTGTTAGGTATAAATTTAACCTCGAAATGGACTCAGTATGAACAGCACTTTGTTCTTCACTATGTATTATAGTGTGTTCATTGGAATTGGAAAACCTAGAATCAAGAGCACACAGAATTGTAACTTCTTATATCAAGTCTGGGTTTTATACCAACCTGGGATTCTACCACTGCCTAAATGCTAACCCAATAGAAAAACACATTAACCTATAATCTAGGAGTTGTCAAATTGTGGATTGTGATCCTGCTGGGAGATCATGAGCAACTTAGAAAGATGCCACAATTGGAAAAAAAAATTGCCTCAGGCATGGTAATCAAGCTGAGACTTTTTTGAGTATTACTAAGTTTACAGTTAGTTTTCCACATGCTTCCTTTTCTTCGCTAAGGTACAAGGATTCTTTAAACCACCAACAATTCTATATTCTTTAAATTATAAGACGTTATTTGGTGTGGCTTTTCTGAGCAATATTTCTGTCTCTGGCATCTCCACGAGAGGGTCTAGTAGTATAGTATTGAGAATACTGTAGTATTCAATAGTATTGAGAATATCTGTAGAAGGTTATGGGATTGTAAAGTCAGTATTATTCGCTATTTTAAATGTCTAGTCTTTCAGGAGGGAAACATTTCTGTTGGGTGGTAAGAAAACAGGTAAAGATTACCATAGTGCTGATAAACGTGTGCAGCACCTTATTTGTCTGTGTGAGGTTTTTCCACAGTTGGTGCTATACCAATCAAAAATAAATGTGGAATGAGAAATGAGAGTTGCTGTCATAAAAAAGAAAGGTTGATTTTTTAAAAAAAATTAGGGGAAGTGTCACGCAAATTAATTTATCATTTAAGATCACAGTGTGCAATATTTGAGAACCCTGATCTAGTATAATTTAGTACAAAGCTTGGTGTTCGTGTTTGAGTAAATACATTTGGGGATTTTTGTGACAGGATAAAAATGAGAGGGCAAAGATGCTATGGTATTACTGCTGCACTATAGTATGTACATCCTATGCATACATATGTAAGAGAATGTTCTCGAAAAGATAGTATATAGACTAATTACTCTAGGGAAACCCTTAATCTTTTCTCTTGACAGTTGATAAGCTCTATGAGCTCAGTAGCAGAGCACTGTCTCCCCTCCTTATTACGCACCTTATTTGACTGGTACAAACGCCAAAATGGAACTGAAGATGAATCTTATGAATACAGGCCTCGTTCCAGCACAAAGTCTAAGGGGTGAGTGCATTGCAGTGATCAACACCCTTGGGATTTGCTTTCATGTTATTTCTGTAATTACATATAATAGCTTGCATAATTCCGTGTTTATAAACATATTAGGCTCATTATCTGTCAGTTCTAAACTCAAACCCCAATGCACGCGCTCATATAAATTAGTCTTCAGCTTCATTGATGAGACAACTTGATAACAGTTAAATAACAGATAATAAATATAGATGGTCAAATATTGAAACATAGTTGTATGGAATAAATAAAAGCGGTATTATGATGAACAGTTAACCGTGCAAGATCAGGCAGTCTAGCATACAACTTAAAATGGCAGAGGACCAATGCCAATAACAAAGATATATTTCTTTGGAAAAATGGTTCAAAGAAGTTTGGAAATTTTGCCAAAAACAAAGCAGTGCATGCTAATAAGCAGTCAGGGCTGATCAATTATTGATACAGTTACAGAAGGAGAATTTGCAGCTTTAAATGCAGATACTCGGAAGCAATTAGCAAATGATATAATTCCTTGTTGGGTTAAATATAGTAGCAGTTCCTGACTATTGCTTTGAAAAATAATGATCAACTGGGTGTTTCTCTGAATTTAATTTCGTAATAGAGTTTTTCCTAAAAATTTTATTTTTGCTGCTGTCAGATTGTAAGGGCAATATGGAATTCCAGGATGAAGATGGGCACGAGTGTAGAAAGATTTTGTATGACTTTGTTGACTGTGTGCATACATAAAAAAAGTTACATGTATTTCTGTTTTGAGAAAGTAGCCTGCATTATGTCAAATGTATCTGATATTTTTATTTGTTTCAGGGATGAGCAGCAGCGTGAGAGGGATTATCTCCTTGAACGGAGGGACTTAGCTGTAGATTTTATTTTTTGCTTAGTTTTAGTAGAAGTTCTAAAACAGGTAAGCTCTTTAATTTCTGCTAGATATAAGCTAATATTTTTTGTTTTAATTGCAAAAACAGCTGAATGTCTACAGTACGTATCCTGCTTAAGGATGGAGTACAAAACGGAGGTGTACGTAAGTAGAGGAAGCTCAGTACCTAATCTTTTTTCTCTTACATTGTGCAGTGTAAAATATACAGTAGTTCTGTTAAAATTAAATTAATATTAATGTGGAAAAAGAGTTCAGAATAGTAGAATGTAGTTTAATTTATTCAGATCCCCAAATAAAAATATGCCCTTCTATATATTTGCACATACGTTTATCCAATTACAGTACAATTCACATTCCATAAAATGTCTAAGCCATAAAGATAAGCAGTACGTGCCTTCTCTGTTACAGATACCTGTTCATCCAGTGCCTGACCCTTTAGTTCATGAAGTTCTAAATTTGGCCTTTAAGCACTTTAAACACAAGGAAGGGTAAGTATATTTGAAGTACCTAAATGTCTTTAACCATTTCTGTCTTTTGAGTGAGTACTGACCATTCCAGTATCTCAGAGAAGTTGCACTAATGCATATCTTTGAGTTCAACTTGTTAATAAAATTTTCATTTTGATTAGTTAGCTAAGCTTTATTTACATTTTTGCTAAACAACGTTTTCGTGATTTAACAGATACCCATCCCACTGAGTTTGGCTAAATTTATTCCTAAAGAAATTCGTATAAAATTGGGGGCTGAAAAGGCCTGACCCTAAGAGAAAGAACATGCAGATACCCCCTCCAATCCTATATTGCAAAATAATAGCCTACTGATGCTGCTTTAATAATATCTAAAATGTTACGATGGTTAATAAATAACCCTGGATGGATACAGTTAAATTAAGAGTAAACATAGAAGTGGTTAAAATTCTGCATAGATGGTTTCAAATGTGGGAAATTCTGCTCTATAGTGATTACATGATTCTTGGGTCTGTTGCTATAGGAATAGTGCAAAATTTTGTTACACTCCTGGAAGTCATTGTTAAATTATCTGCTAGAAGGTGGAGAATGAGGTTGTGGTATTCAATGTTTGCACAAGAAGAATTATAGATTTTTGCACCATTGTGAGTTACAAGGGCAATATGGGTGATTGTTTCAAGTTCTGTTAGCTGTCAGGAGCAGAGAGCAAATGGTCTACAAGTTCTGTGGGGAAGGGGCTTTCAGTGTGCCTTTCTAGGGGGGGGGGCACTGATTCCCCAAATCTTTTACAGAGTCAGGAAATTCAGCGCAGATGTTATCTTCATAGCACCACACTGGCTCAGATGGGGCAGAATCTTCTGTCCCAAGTTCCAAGTATTTATCCAAGGCAGAATTCTTCCAGCTAACAGCATGGAATCTGCTCACATCTAATTGAGTCAGATAGTTTATTGTTGGCATCTGGGAAACATACTAACTGTGTTTGCAGTGTTATATGGAATTGCTTTTTTGCATGCTGAGCAAACCATAACCCAGATCTAGCCCATGTCAAATCAATTCCATTTTTATAAGCATTTTATTAAGTTTCAAGCAAAGATAAAAGCTACAGAAAAACAAAAAAACTACAAAGAAAAAAAACTAAAAAGGAGTGAAAACACAAGAGAATTTTTATTTTCAAAGTTACAAAAAAGTGTGACTTCTGACTTTTAACAGCAAAGATATACAAAAAATTTCCATAGTCAACCCCTTACTCTATATCAGGGCTTTCCAAACTTTTCATGTTGGTGACACGCCTTTTAGCCATCCATAATTTCATGACACAGTAATGAGGAGTCCCTGCCCCCCGGCCCATGTGATTGGCTGTCGGCTCCAAACCCCGCCCCACGTGATTGGCTGCCAGCTCCAAACCCCGCCCCCGGCCCGCGTGATTGGCTGCCAGCTCCAAACCCCGTCCCCAGCCCATGTGATTGGCTCTCGGCTCCAAACCCCGCCCCCGGCCTGCGTGATTGGCTCCCAGCTCCAAACCCCGCCTTCAGCACACGTGATTGGCTCCCGGCTCCAAACCCCACCCCACATGATTGGCTGCCAGCTCCAAATCCCGCCCCTGGCCCCCCAGTCTTGTACTGTATGTATTGTATTGTATGTAATTGTAGATAAAATACAAAAATGCCCTCCAGGTGTGCTTGATGGGGAGGTCATGGACCCAAGACCATGAGCAGTGTTTTTCAGTCTTGGCCACTTTCAGATATGAGGACTTCAACTCCCAGAATTCCCTACCCAGCGAGGCTGGCTGGGGAATTCTGGGATTTGAAGTCCACAACTCTTGAAGTCACCTAGGTTGAGAAACACTGCCAGATGGGAAAACTGCGTCCATTGCTTGGTAAGGCTCTGGGCTGGCACTTTGGAAAGGGAAGGGCGCTCTCCTTGGCGCATAGGTAACCCGTCTGTAAGGCCACCAAAGGGAAGAGCGCTTTCCTCACCCCTCCCTGCATCCCACAGGGTCCTGACACGCAAGAGCCATACTGACACAACACCCTTCTACCAGGTCACAGAAGAGCCGCTCCCCACGAGGTCTTGACACGCAAGAGTCATTTACAAAAATTACATGGCATTACAAAAGACTGCCAGTCTATAAGAGGGGTGTCACTGTTCATGTACATAAGCCAGGAATGGGGAACGTAAAGTCCTCCATATGTTCTCTGGGCGCCAGTCCCAGGAAGGGACTGAAAGCTAACTAAAAAGCACATGTGATGTGGGGCAAATGTTAGTGGCCACAACAGCCCAAGGAAGGATGTGCAAAACATTCTGAATGCAAAACCTTGTGTTTCAACCTTGCTCTGGTCACGCCAGGCAGTGTTTCAGGGCTGGCAAGCCTGCTTTGAGGGTGAAGCGCCCAGCTGTTGGGTATGGGCCACGTCCAAAATGCCAGCCCGCCAACCCCATTTGTGTGCAGGACAACCGATTGGCACTTCAGATGTTGCCTTTTGAAGTGGGCACGGTTAGGAATGGAAACATTTTGCACATCTCCGATGGCCTGGACGTAGCGGGCGAGTGAGGTTTGCATGCTGGCTGGGGAATTCTGAGAGTTGAAGTCCACTCATCTTAAAGTTGCCAACTTTGAAAAACACTGCTCTACGTTCTTCCCTTGTGTCAGGGGTTAAGGCAGTGACATATACTTGGTTGGATTAATCCCGATGAATTTAACCTTTTCCTTTCCATCCCATTAAGCATGAAAAGACTTTGGTAACTTGGAGGGGTGGGCACACAAGAGTTTGCGGTGCCACCGTTTGCAAACCTCACTGGCTCGCTAGGTCCAGGCCACGTAGTAAGCTTGGGTTCTTCAACTTGATTTTCTCCAGATACTGTACTTGGAATCGGAGATGTGCAAAATGTTTCCATTCCTGACCGTGCCCACTTCAAAAGGCACCATCTGAAGTGCCAATCGGTCGTCCTGCACACAAATGGGGTTGGCGGGCTGGCATTTTTGGACGTAGCCCATACCCAAGAGCTGGGCGCTTCACCCTCAAAGCAGGCTTGCCAGCCTCAAAACACTGCCTGGCGTGACCAAGGCAAGGTTGAAACACAAGGTTTTGCATTTGAAATGTTTTGTACACCCTTCCTTGCACTGTTGTGGACACTAACATTTGCCCCACATCACATGTGCTACGTCGCTGCGCCCCCCCCCACTCGGGCGGCCTAGTCGCCTCCCTCAACCCCAGTGTGGAGGCCTAGTCACTTCCCTGCACCCCCAGCGTGGCAGCCTACTCACCTCCCTGCATCCCCAGTGTGGCAGCCTAGATGCCTCCCTGCACCCCCCAGCCCCTGGCGCGGCAGCCTACTCACCTCCCTGCACCCCCACCCCCCCAGCGCAGCGGCTTAACGACGTCCCTCCACCCCCACCCACCCAGCGCAGCGGCCTAACGACGTCCATGCACCACCCACCCAGCGCAGCGGCCTAACGACGTTCCTGCACCCCCACCCACCCAGCGCAGTGGCCTAACGATGTTCCTGCACCCCCCACCCACCCAGCGCAGCGGCCTAACAACGTTCCTGCACCCCCCACCCACCCAGCGCAGCGGTCTAACGACGTCCCTGCACCCCCCACCCACCCAGCGCAGCGGCCTAACGACGTCCATGCACCCCCCACCCACCCAGCGCAGCGGCCTAATGACGTCCCTGCACCCCCAGTGGCATAGCGACGTCCCTGCACCCGTCCCCCCAGTAACTTACCTGGCTTCTGCGGGGAAAGCTGAAGAGCTTCGTTGAGCAGGGACCTGTCGGCGCGGCAAGGGATGGGCGGGGCTGCACGTGGTGCTGCACGTGGTGCATGGCCTCCTCTTCCGGGTTCCCCTGCGACACACCTGGGCCCTCGCTGCGACACATAAATGTGTCGCGACACACAGTTTGGAAAGCTCTGCTCTATATTAAACTGAAAACCACATTATTTCTATAAATCATCCCACATTGGCACATTATAAAAATCACTAAGTACAGTTTCTCCCTCCCCTTATATTAAAAGAAAAAAAAATTCATATAAACCTCCTAAACAACTTCCCCCTCCCCAAAGATAACATCTATTTAATTATTCCCTTCCTACTTCTATTCTATATATTTCTGTCTGCTATAATAAAAATCAAACTAAAAAGCACATAAATTGTCTGCCATTATACTTAGTAATAAAACAATTTTAATGATCTTAATCTTAATAAACCCAAAATTGGAAAAAATTCAACAGAAATCCCGATCTCACTCTTAGAAGAGACATTTCTGTCACTGTTAAAATCCTCAGTTTCATCCACGACATCCCCAACCACATGACACATTTTAGACCTCATATTTTACACAATGTCCTGAATGTCTTGCATAAAAACTTGGTAGGAGTCAGAAAGAATCTGTTTAAAATCTTGGTGGAAGTCAGAGAAAGTCTGTTTAAAATCCTTCATGTCTCCCACAGTAAATTATGGCGCCCCCTAGGAGCTTAACCAGCGAAAGTCAAAGATATGAAAGAGTTCTGGAATGTGTTTACACAAACGAAAGTGAGATATTCAGACAGGTGCCAAATGAAAGTAGAAGCAGAAAGCTAAAGGTTCAAATCAGCCGATCAAACGTGTAGGAAAATGCTAATATCTACAAATTCAGTAGAAAAATAATAACAGGGAGACAATTATTTACTCTCAATCCTCCTTAATATTTAAAAGGAAAACAAGGTCCAAAACTTAAAAAGATTTTTTTAAAAAAAGTAACCCCAAAAATAACGATAAGCACCAAGACAGCCCGCTTCTCCTTGCTGTAGAAAGCCTCTCTTAGGGTATGTGTACTTAAAAGAAATATAAATTGGGTGATTTAGAATATGTATATTATTCCTAATAACAGATTTGTGTTTTTTGTTTTGTACACTTTCTTTTCATTGTAGGTATTCAGGAACCAACACTGGAAATGTCCATATCATTGCAGATTTATATGCAGAAGTGATAGGGGTTCTTGCCCAATCAAAGTAAGCGGCTCCTTTTTCAAGATTCTTCTTTGCCACATGTTTACATATAACCATAAATCAGTGCTTCCCAAACTTTTTCCTTCATTACCCAAAACCGCTTATCAGAAAGTCCTTTTTACCCAATGTAGGTAAAACACTTTAAGTCAATTTAATGAGTTCATGTGTCATCACCCAAAGAAAAAACACTTTTACCCAATTTTAGGTAATTTACCCAGGTTTGGGAAGCACTGCTGTAAATGCTTAATGATCATAGGTATTGTGCTTTTTTATCATAAAAAAATAGTTACATAGTTACCTATTAATATAATCTACTGATCATTTGTCACAGTGATGAATTGTTGTGGAAGTATCTCTCTTAATGAGTTCATTCACTCTGAGTATTTTCTTTCAAAATATTTTTTCTTTATTATTTCAAACACACAAAAATGGCTTTTGATGACATCCCTGCTAAAATGGACTTTCTCATATACCCTAATGTGATCTAGTATGGCCTAGTATTGTTGGTATGGATGTGACTATCTTATTAAAATGAGGGCAATTATTTGACTGTTCACAGGGAATCTTTTTATCCATTATTCTTTTTAAAAACCTTGGTATCTGCCTTTCTGTTACTTAGGTTTCAAGCTGTTAGAAAAAAATTTGTCACAGAATTAAAGGAACTGAGACAAAAGGAACAGAGTCCTCATGTGGTACAAAGTATCATCAGCTTAATTATGGGGATGAAGTTTTTCAGAGTAAAAATGTATCCTGTAGAAGATTTTGAAGCATCATTTCAGTTCATGCAGGTAAGCTGTTTCATTGTATTATAGTTAGCATAATTGGTGTGCTTATAATTTACAGAATACAAGAGTGCAAGTTGTTGCTGTATACTTCTTAAAATTAGATAGAAGGGGAAATAAAGAAAGGATGGTAAAGTGGAGGCAGAGATAAAACAGCATGGAACTGTTTAAGTGATGGGTGATTTTCCCTGTGACATTCTATGGAAGTGAAAGTTGGACTTTGAAGAAGCAGGATAGAAGAGTATTTATGCTTTTGAACTTTGGTGTTGGAGAAGACTCCTAAGAATACCATGGATAGCCAAGAAAAGAAACAAATGGATCATTGAACAAATTAACCCAGTGTCCTCACTCTAGCCATGAAGGCAACATTTTCACTAGGCAAAATTTTGGAAGCCAATGTTTGGCTGTGTATGACATAGTGCATCCTGAAAACATATAGGGATTTCCCCCCCCCCCTGAAAAATTGTTTCTGAACACTGCATTGCAGGAACATGATCAGTACAAATCCAGACAGTTTTTTTCTACCGTGTCATTGTTTTGAAGATTTTCTAATAGCTTCAAAGTATCAACTATAGCAGTGGTCTTCAAGCCTTGGAGGAAAAAAAAACCAGCAGTTTTTCCTGCGTATTACAAATAGTTGAACACTTTTTCTTTCATCATTTGGTTCATCACAAATATTAACAAAAAGGTGCAATGATTTAATATTTTCCAAAACCTGGAATTTTGCATGGGAGAACATTGTTCATATCCATTTGCATACTTTAGCTCAGTCAGCTACAGCTTACGTATACAGAATAAAAGTGTTGAAGGGCTGTATAATTTAAGAAGGTTCCCAAATTCATTCCAGTTTAAACTGGGCTATTTTGGTTGCCTGTGTCTAATATTTAACTACAACCTATAGGCTTTTTTTTTGTTATTTTCATTATTCTTACTAAACAAGATGATGCACAGCAGAAATTGATAGCTATTTTCTTGCAGGAATGTGCACAGTATTTTTTGGAGGTAAAAGATAAAGACATAAAGCATTCGCTTGCTGGTTTGTTTGTAGAAATTCTCATCCCTGTTGCTGCTGTAAGTAAAATTTGTTATTTCACAAATACAGTGTGTAGTACATATGTGAATGTAGAAATGTTTTTACCTCAAATGGAGTATGCAGCTCTGGAAAAAAAATCCTTTTTGTATTCAGTGTTTTTTAAGGGTGTATTTTGCCATGCAGATAATGATGAATGTAGTCTGTTTCTTTTCTACAACCAAGTGTAAGATTTTTTTTAAAGTATGGAGGAAATTAGCCATAGCATTGATTATATCAGATTATGAGTTTCACTTGTAAAATTAAGGCCAAAATTTACCTTTCCCAAAGTTCAATGAAAAACTTTTTTTTTTCATTTTTAGTAGAGGAAGCAGTTGAATGAAAGAAAATATATGGCTCTCTCTCTGTCTCTCTCTCGCTGTTTATGGTAGAACTTGTGTGCAGTATTCAAAGTAATTCTTTAAGTGTTTCATTCTATTGTTGGACTAAGTGTGATGCTGTATAACTGATTTATTTTTAACAGCAGGATTTAAATCTGTGAGAAAGTAATAGTTGATTCTCATGGTTTATATCATTTTCTGTTTCACTACCTTTATCTCTGTTCTTGAAGATATACTGCAGACTTGTTTCTTTTGATCCTAGGCTGTTAAAAATGAAGTGAATGTGCCATGCCTGAAAAATTTTGTGGAGATGCTCTATCAGACAACCTTTGAGCTGAGCTCAAGAAAGAAGCATTCATTGGTATTTAAGGAATATTTTAAGTTGTTTAATTTTTGTCCAAAATAGACCCAGTGCATGCAATTTGATAGTAAGTCACATAGCAAATATCTGGGATCACCTGCTATTTAGGGTGCCAGAATTTGATGAAGAATTAGAATTATACGTTTTTTTCCTGATAGGTTACTTTAAACAACTGAAGTTATTTTAATCCAAATTTAATAAAATTATTTTATTTTCTGGGCTGGTTCTATGTTTGTATGTATATATGCTGTTTGTTTACAATGGGTATAAAAACTAAGGTAGCATGAGATCTTTTTCTGCACTTAGCCTTAAGGCAGAGCTTTCCAAACTTTTCATGTTGGTGACACACTTTTTAGACATGCATCATTTTGCGACACACTCTTACAGCAGGGCACAAGGCAGGCACTAGGACCTGCATGGAATCCTGGCAGGGCTCCGAGGCAGCAGCAGCCATGACACACCCAGACACTGCGGCCAACACACTAATGTGTTGCGACACACAGTTTGGAAAGCTCTGCCTTAAGGGTTGCTTTTTCGAGTCCCCCATCTTTTGGAAAAGCAGCAATTGAAGAAAGCATTTTCAGTTGCGTGAACTGATGTTTAGAAAACCTTTCTCAGGTGCCAAACCTATGTTTTGTTTTGTTTTGTTTTGTTTTGTTTTGGGCAAAAAGCTGCGTGAGGTTTTCTTCTAATTGGTTTAAAATGTGGGTGGGTTGGGCTATCTGCTGAACATTATAGTTTAGATTCATTTATACTCCCCATGGATTAATAAATCAGGATTCCTGGCTAATGTATGGATGCAGTCATAGATACAATCACATACTTACCCAGCTGTGGTTTGTTTAACCATGCTTTATTGAATGCACCACAGTTGGCTAGATTTATGCAGCTCACTGGTCCATTAATAATTTTTTACAAGTTTACAGTGGCTGAGTTTGCATGCTTTGTATGTGAACCCAGCAACATCATTTTTCATTTTTCTGAAAGTTGTAATAAGTTGTTCCTCTCTCACAGGCTTTGTATCCATTGATCACCTGTTTGTTGTGTGTCAGTCAGAAGCAATTTTTTTTAAATAACTGGCATATCTTCCTACAGAACTGTCTGTCTCATTTGAAGGTAAGGACTGTTTGCATCACGCTCCTGTTAGATTTGGTAAATAATATTTTCAGTCTAGATCAGGGGTGGGGAACCTTTTTTATGCCAAGGGCCATTTTGACATTTATAACATCACTCGAGGGCCGGGGGTGGGGTTTGCGGGCGGGAGCCAATCGCACAGAAGGGGGTGGGGTTTGTGGGCGGGAGCCAATTTACCTTTACTATAAAATGTAAGGCTCCAATAGAAGAGAATATCTGTAGCTCAGGGTTGAACTGTGGAGTCCTTGGTGCTCTCTGAGCTTGGTTGTTTGTTTGCAGATGTTTTATTACCCAACTAGGTAACATCATCAGAGCGAGGCTGTTTGTAAGGCTTGTAGCTCACAATAGGTTGTGAAGCTATTTGTATGGCTTGTAATGTAAGGCTATTTCAAATCAGAATAACCTATTCCTGCATATTTCTCAGAATTGTTTTTTCATATTGCCTTTGCTCATTTTATCCATTGTGAATTCCAGTTATTTAGGAATTTACTTTTGGGGGGTTGTACTTGGTCATGAGACCTTTTTAGTATTGCTTTCCAGTGGAAGCTGCCTGGGACACCTACACCTAAGACCAAGAGCCTTCTTGAGTGCCCTCTTATGTTGACCAAAGATGGGCAATGTTTTTGCAGCCAGGAGCTGCTCTTGCTCACTTTATTCATTTGTTTCTACATTTATTTATTGCCCCAAGTTGGGTGCTAAAATATCAAGCCTGTTTGCCTTTTAATGGGGGATTAAGGGCAAGCTAGTGGTGTTAAACATTACAGAATCTTAATATACTTACTTCTCTTCTTAATCTTGTAAAAAAGGTGGGGGTGATCATATACTCCAAAATAAATAGTTTTGACACTGAATTTCAGTGGCATAATCTGAAAAGTACTCTAAGATACAAAAATGGGACTGGAGAGCCTCATGCTAATGCAAGTTGCTCACCATTGGTATAGATGACCTGTTACCAAAATGGGGTATTACCGTTTCTCCTGTAGGTGCACAGAAGCCTGAAGGAGGGAGAAAGTGGGGGGTGGGGGTGGAAAAACTAGAGACCCAACAGATGTATGATTTGTATTGTATGATTCTTCTGATTTAACCCTGCTTTCTCTTGTGAGTTTTGTTTTTGTTATTGTGGAGATATGTGGATGAAATCATAGGAGAGTGTAATATTCACCATTCCAATTATATAACAATATGCTCCGTAGCCTTGTTTATGATGTAATCCATCTGCTTAGGGCAATGTATCTCAACCTTGACAACATGGTGGCTGGGGAATTCTGGGAGTTGAAGTCCACTCATCTTAAAGTTGCCAAAGTTGAGAAACACTGGCTTAGGATCTTGAGTCACCACAATTTTAATGGAAAATCTAAAAGCAATTTTTAATTACTGTCACTATAACATTTGAATGATATATGCAAACCATTTGATTGATTTTTGTTAATAGTATATTGCTGTTAATGTTTGAATTCACATTTTTCAACTACCTAGACTTTAAATTGTGTAAGGACAAAATCCAACAGTTGAATGTGTTAGGATCTTTCTCTTACTATATATTTTGTCAAGGTTTTGTGTATTTCTTTACACATTGGCAACTCTTTTGCAACATCTCCCCTTTTACTGTCTGTGTCTACCTGCTGTTGCTATGTGTTAAATATAAAGGGGTATGCAAGTATCTTTTTAGTTTTCTTATTTAGAAATATCACTCTGCTGACAATGGGCATATAAAAACTTCCATTGTCAGGGACTTTAGTTATCATTTAGCATGTATCACATATTTTAATATAGTTTTGTTCCCCTAACAACATAACATTTTATTACGTGGCTCTGTTCAATAGAAAAATTTAAAGCAGTTACAATACTGTTGGTATACCAGTTTTTTTTTTTAAAAAAATCTCTCAGATTTGGATCAATTTTATGCATTATATTTCAAGATACTGAGATGTTAAAATAGAAACTTATATAATTATGCTCAAACTCTGCAACTAGCTAAAAAGCTGCCAAATCTAGTCCTCTGTTATTTTCTTTTAACATGCATGTCCACCCGGAGGTTAGTCCCACTAAATTCAGTAAGGTTTGTTCCTAGAGAGATGTGCATAGGATTGTAGCCCACTTAATGGATGTTGAGGCCATAAAGGAAATAAAAGCAGTTTTTTTTTAAGTACTTGTAAACCAAAAAAGAAAGAAAATACACTTTGTAAGGAGAAACGGAAAATACGTTTTTTGCTTAATGTTTTTAGAATTGTAAAAGCAAATAATAAAAAAATTGTTTATAGGAAATCTAAAGACTGATCAGTTTTCTATGTTGGAATTCAAACAGCTATTTTCAGGATGTTCACAATTGTTCATATCTTCGTTGATATAAGCCAAGTTTAGATGTAGACTACTCTTGCATGTAGTTTCTAAAATTGACAATGAACACCAGATATTGTAAATGACATACAGTCTATTAAGTACACTGAATTACAGTATTGGAGTATCCCAATGATTCTTATCAAAAGTGGAGTCTTTATCTGTCAAAATATTTCTATTGAATGGAGCCCTAGTAAACAGCTTTCTGTTTGTCCTTTTTATTTTTTCATCTAACATGCATGTGCTTCCCATTCTCATGTTTGTTATGTTTTGCTGTCTTGCATTGCTTTATTTAGATACCATCTAACAACAGTATCAGAAAACAAATAGAAACACTTCAGGTGAGTTAATATGCTGTCATAGTAAAGTAAGAAATTGCTTTGCTTCATGTTTTTCTGTTGTTTCATTGTATATTTTGTTTTGTTTTACTGTATCTCAAAAAGATTATTATAAGTTAGTATTACTTGATGGGAAAAAGACACTTTGGTGACACAATATTAAGCTTATTATTATTATTATTATTATTATTATTATTCGATACTGTTTTCTTTAATTAAATATTTCCTCCATGTTAGTCACAGAAAACAGGTTTTCAATTTAAATAAAGACTGAAATAGCTTTGGTTTTACTACTATGTAGTATCCTGTAGAAGAAGACATTTTCTGCAACAGGCATGGCAATATACATCTGTATATTGGAATCGTATTGGATTATTTGACAGGCTTTACAAAGTACATTCTGAAACAACACTTCACTTAAACTGAAAATATTAATATGGTTCTTACGTTTAGGAAGAAATACAGAGAATCAATTTCTGCTCAACTTAAACACCTTCAAGTTACTTTGAATGTCCAGTATCTTGTCATTGCAGGAACTCAAATTACCATTTTAGGAATGCTTTAGTTCTTAGAGCTACTACTAAATACTTACCTGCAGTGAGGGTTATGTAAAACAGTAACAGCTTTTTTTAAAAAATTGTTTTTTACAGAATAAAGATCCGAAAATGTCTCGAGTTGCACTGGAATCGCTATATAGATTATTATGGGTTTATGTTATTAGAATAAAATGTGAAAGCAACACTGTAACACAGAGGTAAGCCATTTGGTTCAATATACTAAAATGTTGGTGATGTTAAAAGTGCTGTTGCTGCCTTTTGGTAGAGTTGCTAGCAGGATTTTTCAATATTGTCTTCTAATTGTTATTATTGTTAGCCGCCCAGAGTCACTGGTTTGAGATGGGCGGCTATATAAATTGATTGATTGATTGATTGAATGAATGAATGATTAATAAATAAATCTTTTTTTCTACAGCCGTCTGATGAGCATAGTATCTGCACTTTTTCCAAAAGGCTCTCGCAGTGTGGTCCCTCGAGACACACCTCTGAACATATTTGTAAAAATTATTCAGTTCATTGCTCAGGTAAATCCTCTTTATAAAAGCTTCAGTCCAACTATGATAATGCCTGAAATATTTCAATATTTGCTCATTCCCATGCTTATACACTATTCTGCAAGAACTTTAAGTTATATATTTTTATTCTTTGACGAAAGTTGGGAGATAAGTTAATTTGAGACCCAGGAATCTGCCAAAACTACTCAGAGCTATTATTAATGAACAGAAGACTTAAAGTTTAATTTTCCATACATAACAAATAGTATAACTTTGATTTTTTTATATAAGAACTTTATTAAAGTTTCAAAATACAGTTCAAATACAAAGTATAGAAAAGCTCGAGGAAAGAACTAAAAGAAAAAAGAGAAACTAAAAAGTGCAAGAATAGCTAGAAAAAGATACAAAGAAAGTGACTTCCGACCTTCTTCAAAACAGATATAAATGCATATATAATACCTTAATCTCTCACTCTTAACTAATCCTTAACAAACATTATTTCTATACAAAATAATTTAATAATCAAAACCCAAAATCAAGACTTCATTTTTTCCAGTTACAAGCAAATAGTTCAGAAGCGGTTTCCACATAGAAACAAATCCAGTCACAGTATTTTCTCTTATCAATGCTGTCAATTTTGCCATCTCTGCCAACTCCAGTAATTTCACCATCTATTCTTCCATTGTGGGAATTTGTGTATCTTTCCTTCAAGTCTGATTTTTGAAGTTACTACATTTCCCCATATATTGTTCATAGGACTTGGGAATATTATTTAGGAGACATATTTGCTCTAGGTCCACCTGTCAATCACATCAGTCACTCTTTTCACTTTAGAACACAACCAATGGCACATACAGTACAAAGGATAGAAATCAGTGAAGAAAAGCATTTGTCTTTCAGAAAAGTTTGTATGCCACTCCTGATTTCTTCATTAGTAATTTTCTGATAAGCCTCTGGGGGGGAAAAGTTTCAACAGTTTGAAATACAGTGCTGTAGTCACTACTTTGTGCTGTTGATCCTGGTTTGTATAAAAAACAAAAACTAACTGTTCTTTGTGTAACTATTTGCCTGAAGAGTTGCCTGTTTTTTAAGATTACAAAACAAAGCATAATGCCAAATCATTTATGCCGGATTCACACATACTGTAGTGCTAAACCAAAGTGGATGGATTTGGTAAATCAAATTCTTTAGTGGCTTAGCAGTACCATATTTATCTGAAGGGTAGATGAGAGCCCCCCCACCTTCCCAATATTTAGCTTTTAAGTTGGGAGGGGGGTAATCTTACATTTGCACATGCAGTTTAAAGGGAGATCATATAAATGTGTTGTCCTTACCCCACTAAGATATTATTTAAAGAGGCAGCCAGCGACCTATGCAGGAGAAAAGTCTTTGAGCTTCAAATCATGAATCTGGTGAATGTTAATCCTTTTTATAACACACTTTTTATACAGTTGAAGAAAAAAGAGGAATTTGTGTGAACGTGTACTTGCATATACAGTATACACACACATGAAGGATCATTTAATTTTATAATTAGGGGACCTTATTTTATTTTGTTGTTTATTCGTTCAGTCGTTTCCGACTCTTCGTGACTTCATGGACCAGTCCACGCCAGAGCTTTCTGTCGGCCGTCACCATCCCCAGCTCCCCAATGGTTGAGTCTGTCACCTCCAGAATATCATCCATCCATCTTGTCCTTGGTCGGCCCCTCTTCCTTTTGCCTTCCACTTTTCCTAGCATCAGCTTCTTCTCCAGGGTATCCTGTCTTCTCATTATGTGGCCAAAGTACTTCAGTTTTGCCTTTAATATCATTCCCTCAAGTGAGCAGTCTGGCTTGATTTCCTGGAGTATGGACTGGTTTGATCTTCTTGCAGTCCAAGGCACTCTCAGAATTTTCCTCCAACACCACAGTTCAAAAGCATCGATCTTCCTTCGCTCAGCCTTCCTTATGGTCCAGCTCTCACAGCCATAGGTTACTACAGGGAATACCATTGCTTTAACTATGCGGACCTTTGTTGTCAGTGTGATGTCTCTGCTCTTAACTATTTTATCAAGATTTGCCATTGCTCTCCTCCCAAGAAGTAGACGTCTTCTGATTTCCTGGCTGCAGTCAGCGTCTGCAGTAATCTTTGCGCCTAGAAATACAAAGTCTGTCACTGCCTCCACTTTTTCTCCCTCTATTTGCCAGTCATCAATCAAGCTCGTTGCCATAATCTTGGTTTTTTTGAGGTTTAACTGCAACCCAGCTTTTGCACTTTCTTCTTTCACCTTCGTCATAAGGCTCCTCAACTCCTCCTCGCTTTCAGCCATCAAAGTGGTATCATCTGCATATCTGAGATTGTTAATGTTTCTTCCAGCGATTTTAACTCCAGCCTTGGATTCATCAAGCCCAGCATGTCGCATGATGTGTTCTGCGTACAGGTTGAATAGGTAGGGTGAGAGTATACAACCCTGCCGTACTCCTTTCCCAATCTTAAACCAGTCCGTTGTTCCGTGCTCTGTTCTTACCGTTGCTACTTGGTCGTTATACAGATTCCTCAGGAGGCAGACAAGATGACTTGGTATCCCCATACCACCAAGAACTTGCCACAATTTGTTATGATCCACACAGTCAAAGGCTTTAGAATAGTCAATAAAACAGAAATAGATGTTTTTCTGAAATTCCCTGGCTTTCTCCATTATCCAGCGGATATTGGCAATTTGGTCTCTAGTTCCTCTGCCTTTTCTAAACCCAGCTTGTACATCTGGCAATTCTCGCTCCATGAATTGCTGGAGTCTACCTTGCAAGATCTTGAGCATTACCTTACTGGCATGTGAAATAAGTGCCACTGTTCGATAGTTTGAACATTCTTTAGTGCTTCCCTTTTTTGGTATGGGGATATAAGTTGATTTTTTCCAATCTGATGGCCATTATTTTATTTTATGATGACCTTATTTTATAGGCAAGTAATTTTCATCAGTAATTATTAACTGTTAATATTAAATTATTTTTTTGCCCTGGCCATTTCATTTTTGGGAGTGTGATGTCTAGTCATTGTGTACGTACATACATACATACATACATACATACATACATACACGCACATATAGAAAGGTGTATATGTATTGGTGGGGAAGCAGGGAGATCTCGTAAGTTTAGCTTCATCTGGAGTTGACAATTCTAGGTTGACAAAATGTGGAAGCTAGCCACCACTTAGGATCCTTGTGTTTGTTTGTTTGCCCCACAGCTAAACCATAGATATAAACAATCATCTTAAATTCAGCTACATCTTTTTTGTGGGAACTTGGTCTACATATGATAGTACAGATATTTTTAAAATAATTTACATTAAAATTTACATGACAATTTTTATAATAATTGGGGGAAATGTACCATTTTGCTTAATTAATTAATTAGATTTATGTCAGTTACTATACAAGTCAAGAATTTTAGCATTTTTTTTAGCATTTTTTCTGAAATGGTTTAGCATATGTTCTATGGTTTATAAAAAGTTTTATGTAGTTGTGATTTTCTTTCTAGGAACGTTTGGATTTTGCAATGAAAGAAATAATTTTTGATCTTCTCAGTGTGGGAAAATCACCTAAAACCTTCACTATTAATCCAGAGGTAAAAAAAATGGAGCTAAAATATCATATTCCCATTTGTTTTTAATGAGATTATAAACATATGCACTGTAATGGGTGGTGTCCTTAGAAATACTAGAGGCAGTTTGGTCTAGTGGTCAAGGCACCAGGCTAGAAAGTGGGAGACTGTGAGTTCTAGTCCCACCTTAGGCACGAAGCCAGCTGGGTGACCCTGGGCCAGTCACACTCTCTCAGCCCTGGGAAGGAAGCAATGGCAAACCACTTCTGGAAAACCTAGCCAAGAAAACTGCAGGGACTTGTCCAGGCAGTCGTCAGGAGTCAAAAACTGACTCGAAGGCGCACACAAGAAAAAAGAAAAGGGAATACTAATTAAATGTTCCAGCTTAACATTTGTAATTTTTGTGTTTAGTAATTGAGTAGGGTTTATTTTAAATCCTGAATTGTAATCTATATGCAATAACACAGTTGGAATTGGCTGAAGTGAAACAGAATCCTTGTTTGTTCTTTCTGCAAAAGGAGAATGAGAGCATGTGAGTCTGAGTGAAAAATCTGACTCTGGATAGATTTGCGTATCCTTTACAAAGCCATACATTTTTAACCATAGTTGCTGAATAAGCTACAACCGCCCAGAGTCTGCCATGGTAGAGATGGGCGGGGATAAATCCAAATAATAATAAATAAATACAATTATATGGGTTCATATATCACACTGAGTCATAAGTTGTGGTTTACAAATCTAGGTACACAGTGTCTGGAACAAGCCATAATAATATAGTGTGTCCTGACATCATTGCACAAATGATGCAAATTACATCATGACCTGTGATGTCACTTTCCCTCCCCATAGGCACCCATGGCTAGGTTATTGTAGTCATATAATGTCTCCTTGTAGGGTCAGCTGACAAAAGAATCTGACTTTTAAACTATTCTATCATTGATTTAGCCAACAGAAATACAAGATTTGATCTGTTTTAAAGCAGATTTTTAAAAAGTCATTTAGTGCTTAATTTAGTGATACGCTATTTGCGTTTCTTGAGAGATTGATATTTTATAAAACAAAAAGCTCCATTCTATTAAATATGTTTATGACACATGAAGATGAGATGGAGAGAGGCTATCTTTACTCATATTACGATATTTAACCTGTGGTATGTTACAATCCTTGCTGGTTCCTGATAGATGTTCCTCTGTCTTCTGCAGAGAATGAATATAGGTCTCAGAGTCTTCCTTGTGATAGCAGACAGTTTACAACAGAAGGATGGCGAGCCACCTATGCCAACTACAGGTGTTGTACTTCCGTCAGGAAACACTCTCCGTGTGAAGAAAATTTTTCTTAATAAAACACTGACTGATGAAGAAGCAAAAGTTATAGGTTAGTAAATTATGGTATGGGGAAGGAATAATATGTTTACTATTAAATCAGTGTAGTGATAGAAAAATAACAGTGTTTTATTTTTAAGCACAATAAAATTAACCTCTTTAATTGCTTATGGTTTTGAATATAGCATCTGGAATGCTTCAGAAGTCCAAATGCAGGACCTATTCCTCACCCTTTTCCCAAATTCAACCTTAAAACTGGGAAGGAAGACAGTGATTTTTTCCCTTCAAGCTGGTTTTCAGGGATGCAAATAATGTCAGATTTAATTTAATTTAATTTAATTTAATTTAATTTAATTTAATTTAATTTAATTTAATTTAATTTAATTTAATTTAATTTAATTTAATTTAATTTAATTTAATTTAATTAATATTTTAAAAGGTTTAGCCAATTTGACTAGTCAAATGCCCGACTTGATATTTATGACTTTAAAAATATTTTAAAGTAAGACTCTGTGGGATTTCGTTTCAAGTAATGTATACAAGATTTGTCTTAAAATGGGTATCCGATAAGATTCAAGAATCATTTCAGAATCAAGTGATGCTGACCTTTATCCCTTTAGGAATGTCAATATACTATCCTCAAGTAAGGAAAGCACTAGATAGCATACTTAGGCATCTAGACAAAGAAGTTGGGAGGCCAATGTGCATGACTAGTGTGCAGATGACCAATAAAGAACCTGAAGACATGATCACGTAAGTAGCAAATTAATTACAACTAAATCAGTGCTGACTTCTTTTATACTTTAAAGAGAATAGGTAGGAGATATTTATTAATAAGCAGAGTTTTTGATTATTATGGTTGTTTTTAGTCCAGGTTGTCATGTTTTGCTGTTATGTTTTAACTATTTAACATTTGGATGTTGTAAGTCACCCAGAGCCTTTGGGAGTGGGTGGCCATAACAAATTTAGTAAACAACAACAATAAATAATAATAACAATAGCAATCATAATACTTTGCTAGCAAAATTCCCCAGCCATATTCTGGAAACTCTCTGGATTCATCTGGCAACTTGGTTAGTCCATTTAACTGGTATATCACCTGGCCATTAGTTTAAAACTGAATAGGGAATGATCTCTCAATGAAACCAGAGTTCCATAAAGCTGTCCACTTTTAGATCACTTCATTCCTTTGATTGAGACCCCCTCATTCCCGGATAGCTTTTTTTTTAAACCGCAGCCTTAAGAAGCTGATGCATGCAATCCTGGGCAGGTAACCTCTGCCAGGAGCCTAAAGTCAGAGCCTGGTCCTGTGAAGAAGCTTTAGTCACTGGAACATCTAGTGTTTTTTGGGAACTGCAATCCACAGACAAACTAGCAATCAGGTAGCAAGAGTTCCCCGTTGGGGGAGATGGGCGGTCATATAAATTAAATAAATAAATAAATAAAAATAAAGATAAGTTTGCCTGTGTTTTGCTCAGTCTTCCTGTGCAGGTGTGGTCGTCATTGCCTTGGCTTACATTGAGTGCTCCTCTGGGACGGAGGGGAAAATTACATTCACACCTTTCACCCATCCTTTTGTTGTTGTAGTACAGAAGAAACTCCTATTTTCTAAGTGACATCTCACTTTTGTAATGTCAGTTAATATACACAGTTAGTACACTTGTTCTTATGAGATGGCCAGAGATATAGTGAGTACAAGAGCTCTTTTTGACAATCAGCAGAAGTCTGTAATCATTCCATAAGCTTTCAGTTGACCTAATTAAGACATTGCTTCAGCTTTTTCTTTTCTGTGGTAAACATGACTTTTACTTTTAATATTTAGTGTAGTAAGGTTTTTTTTTAATAATTTTATTAAGTTTCAAGCAAAGATAAAAGCTACAGAAAAAGAAAAAAAACTAAAAAGTATAGAAACACAAGAGAAAATTTTTCAAAATTACAAAAAGAGGTGACTTCCAACTTTTAACAGCAAGGATATACAAAAATTTTCCATAATCAATCCCTTTGTTGTTGTTGTTGTTCAGTGGTTAAGTCGTGTCCAACTCTTCGTGACCCCATGGACCGTAGCACACCAGGCCTTCCTGTCTCCCGGAGTTTGCTCAAGTTCATGTTCATTGCATCGGTGATGCTATCTAACCATCTCATCTTCTGCCGTCCCCTTCTCCTTTTTCCTTCAGTCTTTCCCAGCATCAAGGTCTTTTCCAGTGAGTCCTCTCTTCGCATTAGGTGGCCAAAATATTTGAGCTTCAGCTTCAGTACCTGTCCTTCCAATGAGCAGTCAGGGTTGATTTCCTTTAGGATTGACTGGTTTGACCTCCTTGCAGTCCAAGGGACTCTTAAGAGTCTTCTCCAGCACCACAGTTTGAAAGCATCAATTCTTCTGCACTCAGCCTTCCTTCTTGTCCAACTCTCACAGCCATACATTACTACTGGGAAAACCATAGCTTCAATTATACGGACCTTTGTTGGCAAGGTGATGTCTCTGAGATATATATATATATATATATATATATATATATATATATATCAGATAGATATATCAGATATATCAGATATATATATATATATCAGATATATATATATATATATATATATATATATATATCAGATAGATAGATAGATAGATAGATAGATAGATAGATAGATAGATAGATATATCAGATATATATATATATATATATATATATATATATATATATATAAAACTTATATCACCGCCCATCTCCCCCCCATTTCCAGAGGGGACTCTGGGCAGTTTACACAAAGCCAGCAATTAAAACATATAAAAAATTATAAAATACAATACATAATATATCTCTAAATAAATTAATTAAATATATAAGACCCAAGAGGCTCTGATGTTAAGTTTAAAAGAACTCTACGGAGCAAGCCAACCCCAAGAGGAGCTATTACTCCCCCCATCCCAATCTTAATATGCTGTCTAGGTTTGCCATAGCTTTCCTCCAAAGGAGCAAGTGTCTTTTAATTTCATGGCTACAGTCACCGTCTGCGGTGATCTTGGAGCCCAAGAAAATAAAATCTGTCACTGCTTCCATTTCTTCCCCTTCTATTTGCCAGGAAGTGATGGGGCCAGATGCCATGATCTGAGTTTTTTTAATGTTGAGTTTCAAGCCAGCTTTTGCACTCTCCTCTTTCACCCTCATCAAGAGGCTCTTTAGTTCCTCTTCGCTTTCTGCCATTAGGGTGGTATCGTCTGCATATCTGAGGTTGTTGTTATTTCTCCCGGCAATCTTAATTCTGGCTTGTGATTCATCCAGCCCAGCATTTCTCAGGATGTACTCTGCATATAAGTTAAATAAGCAGGGCAACAATATACAGCATTGTCGTACTCCTTTCCCAATTTTGAACCAGTCGGTTGTTCCATGTCCAGTTCTTACTGTTGCTTATTGACCCATGTACAGGTTTCTCAGAAGACAGGTAAGGTGGTCTGGTACTCCCATCTCTCTAAGAATTTGCCACAGTTTTTTGTGATCCACACAATCAAAGGCTAAGAAGTAGATGTTTTTCTGGAACTCTCTTGCTTTCTCCATGATCCAGCGAATGTTGGCAATTTGATCTCTAGTTCCTCTGCCTCTTTGAAACCCAGCTTGTACTTCTGGTAGTTCTCGGTTCACATACTGCTGAAGCCTAGCTTGTAGGATTTTGAGCATAACCTTGCTAGCATGTGAAATGAGGACAATTGTACGGTAGTTTGAACATTCTTTGGCATTGCCCTTCTTTGGAATTGGAATGTAAACTGACCTTTTCCAATCCTGTGGCCACTGTTGAGTTTTCCAATTTTGTTGGCATATTGAGTGCAGCACTTTAACAGCATCATTTTTTAGGATTTTAAATAGCTCATCTGGGATACTGTCTTCTCCGCTAGCTTTGTTGTTAGTAATGCTTCCTAAGGCCCACTTGACTTCATTCTCTAAGATGTCCGGCTCAAGGTCAGTGACCACACCATAGTGGTTATCAGGGACATTAAGATCTTTCTTGTATAGTTCTTCTGTGTATTCTTGCCACCTCTTCTTAATCTCTTCTGCTTCTGTTAGGTCCCTGCCTTTTTTGTCCTTTTTTATATGCATACTTAAAAGAAATATAAATTGGGTGATTTAGAAATGGGGTTTTCCGATCTTAGTGTCCCTTTAAGTCAACAGTGTCCCTTTAAGGTTACAGCGCGGCTTGGAAATGGTGACATTGCTGCCTCCAGGCTAGCTCTTACCAGTCAAACGTGAACGCTGTTTGTGATCTCTGGCTGCAAGCAGCTGTCTGGAGGACAGATGGGGTGATTCCAGGTGTTTTCCTTTTTCTGAAAAACACTCCTGGGCTTCAGGAAAAACCTGCCTGAGCTCAAAAAAACTGCCGCATTGTCAGTTCTGCCCTCTGAGCCCCCAGGCACAGCTGTTCAGTCTGCCATGTCCCCACTGGAAGTCCAATATTTAGTGTAGTAAGGTTTTGTTGATTCCGGCAGGGCTTAATCATTCTAAGTATATAGTTGCACAACAGTAAGGCCTATCTGTTTCTGTAAATCTAAGCTCTGTGAAAATACATAATTTAATAGTTGTTAAAAAAAAAGTTCTTAAGATTGTGTGGATATACAATCAATCCAGTAAGTGTGAAATAAGTTCACGTAATCTTACTCTCTTTCACAGGGGTGAGAGAAAACCAAAAATTGATTTGTTTAGAACCTGTATTGCTGCTATCCCAAGACTGATTCCAGATGGCATGAGCAGAAATGACCTTATTGAACTGCTTGCAAGGTAGGGATAGCCAGGCTTTTACTGGAGTAAATGTTGGTCCCCAACAAGTTCCCCAAAGAGCCCAAGGTATCCTCAGACACCCCTCTTTTTTTTTTTTACCTCTTTTTCTGTCTGCGTCAAACTTTAAAATAAAATTATTGTAATTTTTAAAAATGAGAACCTGGAATATTCAGCAGCATCATTAGCTCCAAGAATTCCTTCCAGCCCCAAGATTGTTCTTAGAAAATAAAATAAATGTTCTTAGAAAATAAAAATTTTGAATGGTTGGGGATTCCTCAGATAAAATATTTACAAAAGATCAATTTTTGAAATTGTGGAACTACTCTGAAAGATACCTTTTACCTAATCTAAAATATACAATCTTTTCACAACGATGGAAAGACTCACAAATCCCTACAGTGGAGGAATGGATGATTACATTAATGGAACTGGCCCAAATGGCTAAGCTAACAGTGTTGATAAGAGAAAATACCGTGTCTGGATTTGTTTCTACTTGGCAACCACTTTTAGATTATTTGCTTGTGTCTGAAAAAAATGAAGCTTGGATTTTGGGTTTTGATTATTACATGGTTTGATTTTATAGAAATCATGTTACTAAGGTTTAACTAATGGTAAGAAATTATGTGTGTATAAAATACTTTTATATCTGTATTGGAGAAGGTCGGAAGTCACTTTCTTTTTCTGCTTTCTAACTAGTTCTGCACTTTTATAGTTTTTCTTTCTTCTTTAGTTCTTTACTCTGTCTTACCTATACTCTATATTTTGTATTTTAGCTATACTTTGAAAAGTTATTTTTAAAAAAGTAAAATAAAATATACAATCTATGGCTAATATAAACAAAATATTCTCACTTGCTGCTTAAAATGTAAGAGGATTAGCAGAGGCTGTTCCACGGTCAAGGCCCAACTATAAATAATATGGGCTACTCATTAAAATTCCACCAATAATTTTATGTTGTCTTCAATTAGATCTCAGTTAATGAGCAGGTTCATACAGGAGAACCTAACACTTCATTTATCTTCGACCTGCCCTGTTTAGAGCTTTATAGTTTGAAATTCTACCTGGGAATTTGAGTTGAATTTAAAGAAGTCACAGCTCCATCTGTTGTCTGGCAGAGCTGGGGCTCCAAAGCTGGTAGACTGCTGATCTGAGATGGCTGCAGGCAAATCAGTAGTTCCTGTGCCACTGATACATGAAGCGTGTTTAATTCTAAAGTAATAAGGATGGATAGAACCCTAATTGAAAGTGAATAGTGAAATGAGAGGAGTTTATTCCAGGGAGTAAAAGAGCTTGGGAAAAGAGTGAACTTATAATTTACTTCTGGTTTCTCAATCACGATTCAATAATTTGCAGTACTGTATCTATACCAGGCCTCATTGTTAGATGTAAATAATCCAAAGGATTGCCAAGTTACCACCTCAACCCTGTATGTTGCCTTTCATCTTCTTCAGACTTCACTTGGTTTTCATAATAGATGTGCTAATTCTTCATTGGTTTCTAAACAAGAAATGTTCTCAACAGGCTGACAATTCACATGGATGAAGAACTGCGTGCACTGGCTTTCAATACTTTGCAAGCATTAATGCTGGATTTTCCAGATTGGCGGGAAGATGTTTTGTCAGGATTTGTTTATTTTATTGTCCGTGAAGTCACTGATGTTCATCCTACTCTTCTTGACAATGCAGTTAAGATGCTGGTGCAACTAATTAGTCAGTGGAAACAAGCAGTCCAAATACAAAACAAGAACCAAGAAACTCAGGTATAATTATACTGTATGAATTTATGTGCTTTAATTGAGCAATGAATCCCCACTACTTATTAGGAACCAGAGTGTAGGCATTATGTTAGATATGTGAATATATGGATGATTGAGCTGTGCATGTTGGCTGCATCCCTGACCTTTACCACGTTGGACAGTGAGATGAAAATACTGTCACATTGGTTTGCATGCAGGTGAAACTGTCCATGTGATTGGCTTTTATATGGCTCTATATATTTGGAAAGCATAAATACAAGATAGATACTTTATTGATTTAGTCTTTTAGCATAAGTACAAATAAATAGATCCCATTGATTTGAGTAACTTCTGTTTTTCCCCTTTTAGCGTGGCATAGCCAATGGAACTGCTCCTACCCTTTCCCTGGAAAAGACCCCTTATTCAAGTGTGTTCCATGTGGTTGAAGGCTTTGCACTGGTTATCCTTTGTAGCACAAGATCTGCCACTAGAAGACTAGCTGTCAGTTGTCTTAAAGAAATAAGAGCTTTGTTCACTGTTTTAGACATGACTAAGGTAAGCAAACTGTTATGTGTGGCTGTGTGTATCTTAATGTTGCCTTGACTTTGTCATGCATCAGATATTTGTATTCTTAGGGTGATGATGAGTTGGCCATAGATGTAATGGACAGATTGAGTTCATCAATTCTTGAAAGTTTCATACATCTCACTGGTGCTGATCAGGTAAGATTCATTCTTTAGAAATCATGAAGAATAACAAATGATTGATTGATGATTGATTAACCTTTTGCTTTTCTTAGTAGATATAATGCACATTATACATGTATAGCAAGCCTTGTACATGCTGAACTGAATGTTGAGCACAACTTCTTAAATCTCAGAATGCCTTTAAGCCTTTCCTAAATATTTTAAATGTAATTACCACATTTACTCAATAAAAGATGACTCCCTCTCCCCCATGATTATATGAATGGAGAGGGTTGTGTTCATTGAGAATAGTAGATGCTGTTAAGAATGACTGAATGGGTGGGAGGTGCAAATGGTTGCAGACATTGCTCCAAAAATGGAAATTGCAGGGCTCATCCTCATTCCTTTTTCTCTCTTCTTTCTTTCCGTTTAGTTGCCTCTTTCCTTCGCCTCATCAGTTTAGTTCACCACTTTCTCTTCATTTCCCTCCCAGTGCAGCTACCCATTCCCTTTCCCCGTCTCAACATCCCGTTTTTTTGTTGTATTTTACTGTTTTCTTCTGGAAGGAGGAAAGAGTCTCTTTGATTCTGTGAGTAAGAGAGAGTGATTGCTATCTGCACATGGGGAAATAATGTTGTAAATGGTCGCTTATTTTGCAGGCAATTAATTTTAATCCGTAGCTATTAATTCAATTAATACCAATTTATATTTTGTCTCCCACCTGCCTTTTTTAAGTTTAGGCACATTCACTCATATACACTCACATATCTGGGAGGTATTATAGAACTTGGCAACTGTAGGTTGATAAGGTGGGAAAAGGTGGATATTGCACTTGATTTTTACCTTCCTTCCTTCCTTCCTTCCTTCCTTCCTTCCTTCCTTCCTTCCTTCCTTCCTTCTTCTTCTTTCTTTCTTTCTTTCTTTCTTTCTTTCTTTCTTTCTTTCTTTCTTTCTTTCTTTCTTTCTTTCTTTCTTTGAAAGGTGGTGCTGTTGAAATTGTCTTAAATTTAGTGTGGTCTTCCTTTCTGGTAGATAAAATAATCACTTTGAATAAGGGACAGTTTGGCAAATGAAATGGGGAATTTGCTTTTCTTCAATCCTATCCCTAGTCCTCACTTAAAATAATAAATACATCTTAATCTGTGCACTTACAGTATGTGTGTCCTCACTATCAGAGATGTAATGATACCAATATCTTAACTCTGTGAAATTAGGAAAACGCTTCTAGCCTTTTCTTCTTTTCTTTGAAAATCCCTGTGTTCCTATTTCACCGCTGCTAATGTTAGCGTGTTTAGTAATGCTGCAAACATGATATTATATCATCATAAATTCTGACAAGAAAAGAGGGAACATTTGTGTTGGAGAGGAGAGTAGTAAAAGAAAAGTTTGTCCATTGCTCTATAAACCATGACCTGACTGACCTCATTTACCTGAATTTTTTTCATTTTTTTCCAAATAAAGTACTCTGTTTTTGTTTTTCCAAATAAGTCATTTTCGTTTTGCAGCGGGAATGGCCTTAGTTTTTTATGTGTGCCCATAGCTTCAGATACCATTTTTAAAGCATTTTCAGTGAGCTAAATGAATTTATTTTTGTTTCCATACACAGACTATGTTATTGTACTGTCCCAGTTCAATAGATTTACAAACATTAATTGACTGGAGCTCTTCTCCTATCAGCCACCAATTTGATGTCATCAGTCCATCACATATATGGATATTTGCACATGTGTCTCAGGGTCAGGACCCCTGGATTATTAGCCTTTCCAGTTTGATGAAACAGGAGAACCTTCCAAAGCACTGTCCCACTGCAGTGAGCTATGCTTGGATGTTTGCTTATACCAGACTCCAACTGTTGTCTCCACAGGTTGACATAAAGTAAGTCACTTTTTAATATAACAAAGTACTTTCACGCATATGGAGAAAAATTAGCAGGCTGGAGAAGTAGCTTATATTTCAATTCGGTGAAAAATGTAGGACTGGCCTTTGAAAAAAATGTAGAATGCTGAAGCAAAATTATTTTTGCAGTACCGTCAGTTCATATTTTAATAGTGTTTTTATAACATAGCTGAACTTAAATTACTAACTTTATAACTGAATATAATACAGGTAGTCCTCGTTTAGCAACCACAATTGGGACCAGCAACTCAGTCGTTAAATAAAGCAGTTGCTAAGTGAAACGGCAACTGTGCTTATGATCTTACTTCAGCTTTCCTTTGCTTTACAGACCTGCAAAGGTCGTAAATGCGAGGATTGGTCGCAAAGTTACTTTTCGTCACCACTGTAACTGTAAACTGTCACTAGAGGACTACCTGTATTAGAATTTTCACAGGATTTTGAGAAACTGTGATAAGCTACCTATGTTCTTCCCTTGCAACCTGGGGGATAGAAGCAATATTTTACGAATACAAAGGTTTTATTTAAAAGCTTATCCTAGGCCAGACTAATTATTATAGTTGTATGCACATAAACTTTCAATTTTGATATATTGCTTAAACAGTGAGTCTCATTTAAACATAAATGTTCAATGCATTATGAAATCTTCTCCCCCACCCTTTTCATTTTTTTTTCTTAACAGCAGCCCTGTCAATGCCAAGAAAGTAAATACCGCGATCAGCAGTGATTCCTATATTGGGCTCTGGAGAAACTATCTGATACTTTGTTGTAGTGCCGCAATGTCTGCACCATCTTCTGCATCTGCAGGTTCTGTCCGATGTTCACCTCCTGAGACGCTAGCGTCTACTCCAGATAGTGGCTACGGCATTGACTCAAAAGTATGTTCATCCAGTGGATTAAGCAGTTCATATTTATTTTCTTCTTAAGCAGTTTGGATTTCTTTTCTCCTTGTTGAGGTGTTAGAAGGATATACAATTACTGTGTTTCATTCTCTTGTTCAGTGATTAGAAATGAAATTGAGAAACACAGTGTTGGTTTATTTCTTTCCACAGCTTTTTTAAATCAAAAGACGTATTTGTCAGCACAGGAAAGCATAGATAGAGCTACAATGCTTTGAAGCCCCAGTTTTTACTTTTCTTTATAGAAATAATTTATTATATATTGTAATTTTGCCTATAAAATGATGCTTGAATTTTCTCTTATCTGAAAATCCCGTTTTTTCATACTTATTCCATCTTATGAAATAAAATAATCCCTAAGGCTTTGGTTTTACGTTCCTCCCATTTGACTGTCAATATACAGTTGCAGTCGAAATTATTCAACCCTCATTGCAAATCAGATTTATTGCCAAAATGTACAGACTTTCAGCTGTTTGCAATGAACAAATCAAACAAAAGCAATGGAAATAGCTCAACACAACGAATGCTTCAAGTGGTGTCCCCAACTGAAAATGCAACTTATCATGACTTCTCCCGTCTCAAAATTATTCAACCCCTTCATGGCAAGCATCTCCAGTACTCAGTAGAGCACCCTTTTGCTGTTACGACCTGCTGCAAACGAGATGCATAGCCAGACACCAACTTCTGGCATCGTTCCTGAGGAATCCTAGCCCATTCCTCATGAGCAGTGGCCTCCAGTTCAGTAATATTCTTGGGTTTGCGTGCTGCAACCGCCTTCTTCATATCCCACCAGAGATTTTCTATGGGGTTCAACTCAGGTGACTGTGATGGCCACTGTAGAATCTTCCAGGACTACTTCTGCATCCAAGCCTTAATGTAATTTGAGGTATGATTGGGATCATTATCCTGCTGGAAGGTCCAATGACACCCAAGCTTCAGCTTCCTTACAGACGGCATGACGTTTTCTCCTAGGATTTCCTGATACTTCAGTGAATCCATCTTGCCTTCCACACACTGCAGGTTTCCAGTGCCAAAGCAGCCCCAGAGCATCACTGTGCCACCACCATGCTTAACTGTAGGCAGAGTGTTCTTTTCAGCGTATGCTTCATTCTTCTTCCTCCAGACATACTGCTGATCCATTGGGCCAAAAAGTTCCAGTTTTGTTTCACCGCTCCACAGAACAGAATCCCAAAACTTCTGTGGCTTATTTATATGATTGTGAGCATATTGGAGCCGACTTTTCTTGTGCTTTTGGGTCAGTAGTGGTGCACGTCTTGGAGTTCTGGCATGGCAACCTTCTGTGTTTAGTACGTGCCTTACTGTGCTCACTGAAACCTCAGTGCCTGTTGCCACCAAGTCTTGCTCAGGTCTTTTGCAGTCATTCGAGGGTTTCTCTCAACCTGCCTTCTCAGAAATCTGGTTGCAGCCATTGACAGCTTCCTTTTTCTGCCCCGTCCAGGTAGTGTAACTACTGTTCCTTTAACTTTGAACTTGCGAACTATGCTTCCAACGGTGTCTCTAGGTACATTCAGTGCCTTCGCTATCTTTTTGTATCCTGTTCCTTGTTTGTGAAGGGCGATGATCTCTTCTCTTACCTTTTTGGACCATTCTTTTGACTTCGCCATATTTCTAACATGCAGTCAAACGTGACACTCAACAAACCCCTAGCCAGTTCAGGCATTTCATGTGTTCCAGCTCAAGCACACCTGGTGCAACTAATGAAGCCCTTGATTAGTTGCATCAGGTGTGCTTGAGACAACATCTGTTTTGCAGATTCTATTCAGGGGGTTGAATAATTTTGAGACTGGAGAAGTCATTTTGAATTTTCAGTTGAATTTGGGGACACCACTTGAAGCATTCGTTGTGTTGAGCTATTTCAATTGCTTTTGTTTGATTTGTTCATTGCAAAGAGCTGAAAGTCTGTACATTTTGCCAATAAACCTGATTTGCAATGGGGGTTGAATAATTTCGATTGCAACTGTAGCTAACAGTTTTGTTAGTGAAGCTCCAGATTCTATTGGAAATGAATGAGCTACTGTTTGGATACACAAGCTCTCAAATAAGCTGGTCTTTGCAGAGGAAAAAGTCAGGGCTGAATCCAGTAAGTTCTGGTGAGTTGTAAAGTTTCACTTGTGATCCAGCATGATAACGTGAACAGAAGCAGTGAACATTGGCATCTTAGGACTGAAAACTTCAGCTTGCAACCATGGTTTGTTCCTAGCTTTCTGATTACAAATGCATTTTAACCCAAATGAGGTACAAGTAAGACCTTGTGGTTTCTTTGCAGTTACTTTGTTTATGTGGTTTGTTTTATCTACCCAAGACTCTATAAACAGTTCGCAGAAGTGCAAGGTAGGAACAGCTAAACAAGGAGAGAAATCAAGACATGGTTAGAGAAGTTATGATCATTTTGCTCACTACCATGCAGAAAAGGGTTAAGGAAAGTGGATGAGGGAACAGAAGTCAAAATAAATATTTTGCCAAGTTTTTATTAGTCTAATTTTCTGAATCTGAAGTGCTCTGTCAGCAGTTTCAACTTCTATTGAAGGTTTGCCTATATCAAGTATATCAGCGATCCCCAACCTTTTTGGCACCAGGGACCGGTTTCGTGGAAGACAATTTTTCCACAGACCGGGGCGGGGGGATGGTTTTGGGATGATTCAAGCGCATTACATTTATTGTAAATAAATGTAAATAATGGGCGGGCCATGCGCGGACTAAAATAAGTGTCGATTCTGACTTCTCATAAGGAGCACGCAACCTAGATCCCTCGCATGCGCAGTTTACAGTAGGGTTTGTGCTCCTATGAGAACTAATGCCGCCGCTGATCTGACAGGAAGCGGAGCTCAGGCAGTAATGCGAGCGATGGGGAGCGGCTGTAAATACAGATGAAGCTTCGCTCGCTCGCCCACCTCCTGCTGTGCGGTCTGGTTCCTAACAGGTTGGGGACCCCTGAAGTATATGAAAGAGTGGAGTCATTAAATTTCAGTCATTAAATAAAAAATTATTTTAGGAATGGTTTTATACTTCAAATGTACCTTTATGAGCAAAGCTAGTTATACATCATCCATTTAATGACATAATAAAGTAACCATATAATTGTAAAGAGTGCTATAAAATAAGTGTTGCCTACACTTCAGTGTTCCTCAAATGAGGAGGGGATTTTTTTCCACATTACTTTAGAGTTTTACACTTTTAACCATGGTTTGTCTGTAAATTTAGAAAATCAAGCTCTGATTTGTTGTCAGAGCTGAGCCAAAGTATATATACTTTTTTTCAAAGTCTAATAATGTAGGAATATACAATATTTTAGGAAATTATTTACAGTGCATTCGGAAAGTATTCAGACCCCCTTCACTTTTTTCAATTTTGTTATGTTGCAGCCTGATACTACAATCGTTCAAATTCATGTTTTGCCTCAGTAATCTACACTCAGTACCCCATAATGACAAAGTGAAAACAGAATTTCAGAAATGTCTGAAATTGGATTTCAGAATCCTCTTAAAAGCTGTGTAAGAAAAATATTTGAAGCTGAAGATTTTGGGGGAGCTATTTACTGAAATGTTTTACAGCATCATGATTCCACGTGCTTATTCATAAAATATGCATCAACTAACAAAGTCAGAATGTAATTTTCGGCTTATATCTATAAATATAATACTTAGTTTTTGAAAGAGAACAGTTTCCTCACTGGGCTTAATTGATTAATATGGTAAAAGGGAAAGCATATAGCAAGATGTTAAAAGAATGAAAAAAGCAAACATTGGAAATATCAGATATATTTGTAAAATTCAAATAACTTGTGAAACCTTGGTAGACCACAGAACCTCTGTACTTGCAGGGATGCTTTATAATTCTTCTTCTTTCATGTCCTTAACTTCCTTTTCCTGAGCATCATTACTGTTCATCTTGACACCGGTTTGATTATGATACTGAGTGAACTTTGATGCCAATATTTTTGTTTCCAGATAATTGGTGTACCATCCCCTTCATCCTTGTTTAAGCACATTGTTCCAATGATGCGCTCTGAGAGCATGGAAATTACAGAATCTCTTGTGCTGGGCCTTGGCAGAACTAGTCCAGGGGCTTTTAGGTAAACTTTTTAAAAGTATCTGTTTTTGCTGCTGACTTGGAAGAAAATAAAGCACAACAATCCCATCCTTTTGTAAAACTGATCATGTTGTTTTGGCTAGTGCTAAATAGTATGCAAATAAATAAAAAGATAATTAAGTGAGTGCAGAATCCTGTAGCTGACAGAATTTCCTGGTGACTGAGTCATATTGCTTAGCAATGCAGCCTGTCTCTTTTTGATCATATCAAGTCATGATACTTCTTGTTCAAGAATTACTCATTGTGAGAGTTTCTTCTCACATTGATAAAAAGATTGGCAGTTATAAAAACAGCCAGCAGATGCACAGTGTCCACTTTTATAAAGGAGATAAGTTTTCAACCCCTTTCATTGTAAGAATGGGAGAAAACAGTCTTTTGCTGCCATAAATTGCCTATGTATAAGTAGTTCATTTGAAAGGAAGGTACTTGCTGGAATTCCTGTGTGGTAACCTTAACCTTCCTTCTAGTAAATATTACTAGGCATAGTGCTGGGAGAATTGAGAAGATGGAAGTCAAACATTTGTCCACCAGGAGATAGGCCCTGCTTGTGGCCCAAGCAGCTAGAGTAGGAAGCATCTGGTTCCCTTCACAAAGGAAGTCTGTCCAACTTCTATCCCCTGATGGGCTGCTCCAGGCTTTGTGTGGTATATTAAGGACTGCATACCAAACTGGGTGGAGCGAGGGCATATCTTGAGGGGTGTTTCAGAAAATGGGTTCTTAAGGATCTGGAAGGCTAAAGGCAAGCACTGTGCACCACAAAATCCCACCACTTTGCTCCAGAATTGCAAAAAGACGTGCCAATGGGTGGCCACTAAAGAAATGCTGGGGTCTTAGTTTTTAAAGTTGTTATTTAAATAATTCTTCTGCCATATATTTCTTATGAAAATGGAAAAAATATACTTGGGGGGGAAAATTGAACATGTTCAGTTCTTTGTTGGCAGGGATTCATAATGCCTGTTATATCTTATTCTTAGTAAATTCCACAACTGTACTTAAAATTTTACTTTTCTATAGTTATCATAAGTAAACTTAAATACATATATTAAGGTATGACCATGAGGTTGATATATGAATATTTATGCTTGTAATATTTAGAGATACAGTTATTGAATTTAAAGTATTTAAAGTATTACCAAGCTGATTTTTAATTATTACACAGGGAATTAATAGAAGAGTTGCATCCTATAATTAAAGAAGCACTTGAAAGAAGGCCAGAGGTAATGAATATTTTTAAAACTATGTTGAGCATCCAGTGACTGAATTTCTAAATAGAAGCCTTAAAACGTATGGCCCACCAGATTTTACACAGTGGCCTCTGAAGTTGCAGCACATTTGAAGGGCCCCTGGTTGGGAAAGAGGGCATCTAGCAGGCATCAGCAGCTGGATGACTTTGTTGGGGTTTGCAAGTTAAGCAGGATTGGGCTTAATCAGTACTTTGATGGAAGACCTGCAGGAATACCAAGGCTAGATTTGGAAGTTGAAAAAACATCCTGGAAGAAGGCACTAGCAATCAATGTCAGTATTATTACCAAGGAAATAGCATGGATATGCCCATGAAATCAACAGGAGACCGGCTTAACTCAAAAGAAACTCAGTAACAGAGCATGCAGGGTTGGCGCGCTCAAGGAAAAGATAAAGGTGGCAACTTGGTTGACCCAGACCTTGCTGTGGTTTGGCAGGTTTCAGTTTTTCACAGAAGGCTGGTAGAGTTGCCCAATGTTGATTTCCACATTTTTGTTTCAATCTCATGCCTTAACTGTGCTGAGAATTACATGGTGGGGAGTTTGCACATATGGTGATTTGGAAGTTGCCAGTACAGCAAGCTTCTGCTTTTTCTTTTTTACTGTTGATGAACCACACATAAACCCAATGTATTTTGACCTGTGAGAATTAATGTTGGAAGTATAAATGGTTGTATTTTCACAATTATGTTGTCCAAGAAAAGAATTGCACAATATTTGTTTCTATGGTAAGATTAAATGTGTGGTCCTAAAATAAGTCCTTTTCTGCATCCAGTTGAATTGCGTAGGATTTATATTTCCTATGCTGCCCTTTTTGCTAAAGATTAGTTACATTAAAACAATGACAGTCTAGCATCACATATAAATATATGCATGTCTAGTATTGTTCTGGCAGGAAAGAAAACATTTATGATTTAGCTTTTGAAATTCCAATTTCTGCAAAAAATACCAATTTGTGCAAAAATTATCATTTTTCCAAAATAAAGCTTCATATTGTTTGCCTTTGCAGACAGATGGAAGTTAAATGCCAAAATTGGCATATTACTGTATTATACTGATACCTCAAATATCAGCATAGCTTTATTATGCTGTTCTATTTATCTTCTTTAATAGAATATGAAACGACGCAGGCGTCGAGATATATTACGTGTACAGCTTGTACGAATATTTGAACTGTTGGCAGATGCTGGTGTCATTAGTCACAGGTAAGCATAATATTTAAGAACGGTCTGCAGAGAAGACTACCGTAAATGCTGTGCTGATACGCTGAAGAGGATCATAGGACATTATTTATTTAATTATTAGATTTCTATCTCACCTTTCCTTCAGGTGCTCAAGGCAGTGTACACAATATTCCCTCCTCCTGTTTTCTCCACACAAATCCCCCCTGGGACGTAGGTTGGACTGAGACGCACTGACTGGCCCAACGTCACCCAATAACCTGAGGGTGGTTTCCCTGGTGTTAGTCCACTTAATCACAGTGGCTCTCATTCACTTTCACATTCTGTATAGTAGAAGAAATATATCAGAGTTAGAAGTGATCACAGATTATGGAGTAGTTCATCTGGTTAGTTCATCTAGCAGTGCTGCAATGACTCATATCAGAATAATTATGGAGACCCGCTGGCTCTTCGGCTAAGAAACGGAGATGAGCACTGGCCCCTAGAGTCGGACACGACTGCACAAATGTGCGGGGGGAACCTTTACCTTTACCTTTACCTTTACCTTTACCTTTACCTTTATATAGCCTGAGGGTTAACACTAACATGCCTATCTTGGTCTCCTACCATCAAAATTCTTCCCTACCTGTTGCTGCTGTTTGCTCCTACAGTAATTGCCCCTCCTCCACAGGTGCTTATATTTCAGGAATTGCTGTTGGATGGGAAATGAGATACTCATTAACTCTGATTGGTGATGGTCTGTTGCCCCCTTCAATCTTCCAAAGTGCAATGCCCAAAATCTTTATTGGGCATTGCTTTATAAGAAGTGAAGGTGGGTGTATGGAAGCAACTTGGCTTCCATACAAATCCCTAGTTTTCACCCAATAAGGCCATCTGAGGAGATGCTTCATCCAGTGAGTTCATCTGCTGCTTCTGTTCTCCAGCAGATAGATGAGCTCAGATTCTGTTGGCATTTTGAATAATGGGCCCTTCTCTCATGAGTGGTACTAGAAAGGGAGGGAGATAAATGAACCCACAAAATATTTCTGCTATTTAGAAAATTCTTAAAATGTTAGTGATTAACAATAGTTAATTTATTGGTTCATAATTGTTCTGTGTGTTGTTTTGGTTGAGTCTAATAAAGGCACCACACAGCTCTGGATTTTGGAGATTTTTCCCCCACAGACCAAAAGAGTTATAAAACATAATCTTCACCAAAACAAGACAGACATATTTTGAGCTACAGTATATACCAAAGCATGTTTGAACATCTGTTCATAGTACTAAGGGCTGCCTGCAGAAGAATAGCTAAATACGATATCCAGTTTTAGCTGTAGATATAAGGGTGTCCAAAATGTTTCAAATTCAGAAAAGCAGTTTCAATTGTACTGAAAGTGGCTCAGACTTGAAACAGGCCTGCTTGGAGATGTTCTTAACTCAAAACATTTCTGGTAAAGCTGGAGCAGTATCAGATACTTCTACCAAGGTCAGAACAGCTATTTTGAGTTTAAAATGGATTGTTCAGGCTTGAAACATTTTAAACTCAAAAAACCTTTTGCACAGTATTATTGTAAAGTTACTGCTACTATACTCTGGATTTCGTGAGATTCATATGTTTGGCAATGCTAACATTTTTCTTCACAAATCTGTCTATAGTTTGCAATAATTTGGGAATCTTTTACATTACAGGGACCTGTATTTTTAAAAGTATATATTAAAATGCTTATGCTTTTCTTTATAGTGCAAGCGGTGGCCTTGATAATGAAACACGTTCCCTAAACAATACTTTATTGGAGTATGTGGATCTTACCAGACAACTGCTAGAAGCAGAAAACGAAAAGGACTCTGATACACTGAAAGATATCCGTTGCCATTTTAGTGCCTTAGTGGCAAATATTATTCAGAACGTTCCAGGTATTCACAATATTTTCCCCCCTGATTCTTTGGTTGATATTTCAATCTCATCGCATCAAATGTGCAAATGTATTATTCTTGTAACTTGAAAACTGCTGATAAATTATGGATCTTATTTAAAACCCCTTAATTCCAGTCACTCTCTCTCAGCCCTAGGAAGGAGGCAAGGGCAAACCACTTCTGAAAAACCTTGCCAAGAAAACTGCAGGGACTTGTCCAGGCAGTTGCTAGGAGTCAAAAACTGACTTGAAAGTGTGTGTGTGTGTGTGTGTGCGTGCGCGCGCACACACACACACATGTACACACACACACACACAAACACATCCAATTTAGCTTTCTTTAGATTCAGCAGCTAATAATAAGTTGTCAACTTCATTTGTTTTGTAATTTGTATCAACAAATCTGTGTATCAGTGGGATATTCCACAATCATTGTCTCCAGTCCGAAGTAGGCAGATCTCTTACTTGGTGAAAGGATCCCCAAAAACCAGCTTTTCTTTTTGGAGTCATGACCCCTCTTCCCAGTTGTGCAATATGTTGGTAGTTTATCTCAGCAGAGCTTGCATCTTTCACTTTGACCTGGATGCTCAGTGTTACTTTCCTGCACCAGAGGTGTCCTTTCACCTCTAAGGGTCACCAAGATTGATCTGGTTACAGATCAAGGTAATATACCGGGGGACGGGACAAATGCTCACATGGATTCTGCTGAAGAAATCTCAGCATTAGGTTTGTCCATTTTTTAAAGAGTCAGGTGGGGGAGTGGTGTCTCTGATGTTTTCATTTCACTTCATTTGATATAAAATGTGCCCTCTGTTCTTCCCTGCTGTTGTGCAGTGCATCAGAGAAGAAGCGTCTTTCCACAGCAGAGCCTCCGTCACAGTCTGTTTATGCTGTTTAGTCACTGGGCAGGACCTTTCAGCATCATGTTTACTCCTTTGGACAGATACAGTGACAGGAATATGCAAATAAACAGACATCAGTACTGCGCATTAAAGGTAATAAACTGTCACTTGCTTAGCCTTTATTTGAGAATTTTGTTATACAGTAACCTATGGTTATACAGGTTGTCTGCAGTGGTCGTAACTCATCTGTAGTGGTTGCCAAATAATCAGACAGTAATTGCACAAAATAGAATCCATTCCTGCTCCAGATAATTATGATCCTTGGTAAATAGTATAAGTAGCCATAATTTACACACAATAAAAGAATGTTAATTTTTCTTAGTACTTGGGGAATGAAATAATAAATACTTACACATATTTATTTATTGTATAAATATGATATAAATATAATGCTTTATATAATAAATGTATAATGTATAAAGTTTTATATATGTAGTGATAAATAAAAATATTTATATCCAACAGACATTATGTATTTCTTTTATTTAAGTAAAACCATAATCCAGCTTGTCTGATGTTTTCATCTGTTTTTTAAGGCAATGTCTGCAGTACTTTGTTGTGGCCCAGTTGCAGATAACGTAGGACTTTCACCAGATGGCTATCTATACAAATGGCTTGATAATATTTTGGATTCTCAGGATAAGAAGGTAATGTGTACAGTATCAATAACTTTTAAAATTTCTGTTTGTAGTCAGATAATCTGTGGGTTAAATGTAGAGAAACAGAGAGAAAGGTAGCTCCTGATATACTAAAAATAATTAAAATCGATACAGGTAGTCCTCGGCTTACAACAACAATTGGGGCCAGAATTTCCATTCCATTGTAAGTCGTTGCAGTCATAAGTCAAGTCACCACGTGACCGGACCCGATTTTATGACCATTTTTTACGGCAGTCGTTATGCAAATCCAGCTTCCCCAATGGGCGTTTTTGCTGGAAAATGGCAAAAAACATTGCAAAACGTGACTGCATGACGCTGCGACCGGTTGTAAATGTGAGCCGTTGTCAAGCGCCTGAAATGCAATTGTGTGACCATGGGGAGGGTGCAACATTTTGCAATGCTCAGAAGTGCTTTACAGGCCATAAAGCACCCATTCCGAGGCTGTTGTAACTTCAGACCATTGTTAAACTGTCGTAAATCGAGGACTGCCTGTACAGCTAAACTTAACAGGACGAGAGGTCTGTCTCTTTGGTTTGGATTTTTTTAAAATGTAATATAATGACTGAGTTCAGTAAGAACATAAATTATTCAGCCTACCTCAGGGTTAGATCAACTTTTTTGACCTACAGGCTGCACTTCTGCTCTGCCAGGAGGTGGCAAGTAAGCATGTTGGTGACCTGATGTGCCCAGAGAGGGCAAGGCCAACATTTCTGTATTTCTATTCATTCATTTCTATTCATTTTACAAACCCATTTTCCCAATTTGGGAGGCTCTGAGGTCCTAAATTGCAATCCATTTTGCTCCTTAATTTCCAGAACAGGAAAAATATGGCTGATTTTGGGATACTTGGGCCACTTAAAATGTTCAATCTCCCCTCCCATTAAAAAAGTTCAAAATTTTGCCTCTGGCTTCTTCGGAAGCTCTAGGGGCGGCAAATGCAGTGCTGGAGGTTACGTATGGCCCATAGGTTCCCTCCCCTATTTAATAATAAATAGCTTTTTTGAGGGAATTAAATAAATTAAGCCTTTTCTCTTTATATATCTCTTTATATACAGTGGGGCAAAAAAGTATTTAGTCAGCCACCAATTGTGCAAGTTCTCCCACTTAAAAAGATGAGAGAGGCCTGTAATTGACATCATAGGTAGACCTCAACTATGAGAGACAAAATGAGAAAACAAATCCAGACAATCACATTGTCTGATTCGGAAAGAATTTATTTGCAAATTATGGTGGAAAATAAGTATTTGGTCAATATCAAAAGTTCATCTCAATACTTCGTTATATATCCTTTGTTGGTAATGACAGAGGTCAAACGTTTTCTGTAAGTCTTCACAAGGTTGGCACACACTGTTGCTGGTATGTTGGCCCATTCCTCCATGCAGATCTCCTCTAGAGCAGTGATGTTTTGGGGCTGTCGCTGGGCAACACGGACTTTCAACTCCCTCCAAAGGTTTTCTATGGGGTTAAGATCTGGAGACTGGCTAGGCCACTCCAGGACCTTGAAATGCTTCTTACGAAGCCACTCCTTCGTTGCCCGGGCGGTGTGTTTGGGATCATTGTCATGCTGAAAGACCCAGCCACGTTTCATCTTCAATGCCCTTGCTGATGGAAGGAGGTTTGCACTCAAAATCTCACGATACATGGCCCCATTCATTCTTTCCTGTACACGGATCAGTCGTCCTGGTCCCTTTGCAGAGAAACAGCCCCAAAGCATGATGTTGCCACCCCCATGCTTCACAGTAGGTATGGTGTTCTTTGGATGCAACTCAGCATTCTCTCTCCTCCAAACACGACGAGTTGTGTTTCTACCAAACAGTTCTACTTTGGTTTCATCTAACCATATGACATTCTCCCAATCCTCTTCTGGATCATCCAAATGCTCTCTAGCAAACTTCAGACGGGCCCGGACATGTACTGGCTTAAGCAGGGGGACACGTCTGGCACTGCAGGATCTGAGTCCCTGGCGGCGTAGTGTGTTACTGATGGTAGCCTTTGTTACGTTGGTCCCAGCTCTCTGCAGGTCATTCACTAGGTCCCCCCGTGTGGTTCTGGGATTTTTGCTCACAGTTCTTGTGATCATTTTGACCCCACGGGGTGAGATCTTGCATGGAGCCCCAGATTGAGGGAGATTATCAGTGGTCTTGTATGTCTTCCATTTTCTAATTATTGCTCCCACAGTTGATTTCTTCACACCAAGCTGCTTGCCTATTGCAGATTCAGTCTTCCCAGCCTGGTGCAGGTCTACAATTTTGTTTCTGGTGTCCTTCGACAGCTCTTTGGTCTTCACCATAGTGGAGTTTGGAGTGTGACTGTTTGAGGTTGTGGACAGGTGTCTTTTATACTGATAACAAGTTCAAACAGGTGCCATTACTACAGGTAATGAGTGGAGGACAGAGGAGCCTCTTAAAGAAGAAGTTACAGGTCTGTGAGAGCCAGAAATCTTGCTTGTTTGTAGGTGACCAAATACTTATTTTCCACCATAATTTGCAAATAAATTCTTTCCGAATCAGACAATGTGATTGTCTGGATTTGTTTTCTCATTTTGTCTCTCATAGTTGAGGTCTACCTATGATGTCAATTACAGGCCACTCTCATCTTTTTAAGTGGGAGAACTTGCACAATTGGTGGCTGACTAAATACTTTTTTGCCCCACTGTATTGTATTATTGTATTTATTATGTATTATTGTATTGTTAGGGGCGTGGTGGCTCAGCGGGTGAGACACCAGGCTTGTCGATCGGAAGATCGCAAGTTCAGAGGTTCGAATCCCCAGCCCCGCGTGACAGAGTGAGCTCCCGCACTAGCCCCAGCTCTTGCCAACCTAGCAATTCGAAAGCATGCAAATGCAAGTAGATGAATAGGTACTACTTCGGTGGGTAGGTAACAGCGTTCCACGCGCGTCATGCAGCCACATGACCGTGGAAGCGTCTTCAGACAACACTGGCTCTTCGGCTAACAAATGGAGATGAGCACCGGCCCCTAGAGTCGGACACGACTGCACAAATGTGCGGGGGAAACCTTTACCTTTACCTATTTGTTACTAGAAACAAAGAATGTACATCTCAGAAACAGGGTAGAACTTGAATTTTCTGTTGTATTTGTTTAGGTGCATCAGCTTGGCTGTGAAGCAGTTATGTTGCTGTTGGAGCTCAACCCTGACCAGAGTAACCTCATGTATTGGGCTGTAGATCGTTGTTATACAGGCTCTAAGCGTGTAGCAGCTGGATGTTTTAAAGCCATAGCCAGCGTATTCCAAAACAGGTATTAGAGGAAGAGTTTTGAATGGGTTGTTAGAAGTAAATTTTATCTTACCAAGTTCGTTCCTGAGCCGGGAGTAAAAGACAAAACTCTTCAAGGAAATACAAGAGAAGAAGAAACTGGGGGATGATTGTGCATTCCCCTAAATCATAGCTTTCCAAACTGTGTTGCGACACTTTAGTGTGTCGCGACAAAACCCGGAAGTGGTGATGGCATGTTGCTGCTGCCCCTGCGGCGGCACGCGCAGTGGCGACGGCAGTGATGTGCCATCAGTGCTTCCGGGTTTTAGCGGAAAACACGAGGCCGCTACCACCACCGCCATGCACACCGCCGTGCACCCCCCCCGCGCTGCCGCCGTTGGTGTGTCGCCAACGGCAGCAGTTTGGAAAGCACTTCCCTAAATTCTAGCTTTGAACCCAGTTGATGTGATTGTGTGGTGCCAAAGTCACTGATAAGGAGATATACTTTGATTATGGCTACCATATCTGTGGTACAAAGAGAATTTTCTGTATCTTTTTGTTACCTATTGAATGGTGAGCTGGAATTTTTGTAGCCCTAGATGAGTTTTGTAATTAACTAGATTAAATGCATTGCGTGAACAGAGCTAATCAGACTATTGAAAATAGAGCTGCTTTCTGAGTAGCTTTAAACCTGAGTAGGATTACATTGCACATTTTTTAAGTATTTAATTTATTCCATTTTAAACCACTTAGTTATTAATACTTTCTTTTATTCATAGGGATTACCAGTGTGATACTGTTACTCTTCTCAATCTTATATTATTTAAAGCAGCTGATTCTTCTAGAGCTATCTATGAAGTTGCTATGCAGCTCTTGCAGGTTAGTATTAAAAGGTTTTTATCAGTAACAGATTTTTTTTTGGTTTGAGGCTTTTAAATTTAAATACTGTTTTAAAAGCTTTTGGGTAAAAATTAATATTTAACATGTTGCTATATTACTGCAATTAATTTCAGGAAAATTTCCACAGATTTGTCCAGTGGAAACAGTTTTTTTCTCCACAGCCTTCAGGGTATTTTATTTGGGCTGTGTGTAAGGGATGAAATGTCATGGATAGCCTTGCAGAAACTTAAAAATTGAAAACCCACAGAAATGTACATTTTCCTTTGGGTGAGGGGTTGGTATCAAGAGACAAAACAGATGTATCTGCAAGGTTTAAAGCACATGGTTTTTTAAATTCTTCCCCAAAGCCTACCCTAAACCAAAAAAAAAGTCTCAGTGGTTCCATCTCTCTCTCAGCCATGTCCCATGCAACCTCCAGGGTGGTCAGATAGAGGAAGTGTCAACTACAAGTTGCCTATCCCAGTGTTTCCCAACCTCAGCTGGCTGGGGGATTCTGGGAGTTGAAGTCCACTCATCTTAAAGTTGTTGAGGTTGAGAAATACTGGCCTATCCTAATCTTGGGCTGTCTTAAACGTAGATGTTTTAAGCAACAGTGAAAAAAAAGTGGTAAATTACACATAGTTGACATTTTCTGTTTCTCTATGATTCCATAGTTTGATGCTGTCCAATAATCTGAATTTATTGAATACATTTACATTTTTTGTTTTCTAGATCCTAGAGCCCAAGATGTTTCGCTATGCTCATAAACTGGAGGTTCAGAGGACTGATGGAATATTGAGTCAGCCTTCACCTTTGCCACATTTATATTCTGTGTCCTATTATCAGCTCTCAGAAGAATTAGCAAGAACATACCCAGAATTAACTCTTGCAATATTTTCAGGTATATTGTTTCTTAATATTTATTGTTCAGAATTATTGAACTATCAAAACAAAACTTCACTGATTTTTCAAGTTTTTTCTCTTAACGCTAGTCTATGCTATATCTGTTTCTCTTAAGTAGTATGGTCTTGGTCCATTTCATATAATCTCTAATTATTATGTTCCCTAATCATCATAACCCACCTTCTGAACAAGCATTGTACATATATGCACAGCTTTTATGTTCCTTTGTTAGCCCACTTATCAGCAATTAACCATAGTTTGTTTGTTTGTTTATTTATTTTCTATCCCTTTATTATTTTTATAAATAACTCAAGGCGGCGAACATACCTAGTACTCCTTCCTCCTCCTATTTTCCCCACAACAACAACCCTGTGAGGTGAGTTGGGCTGAGAGAGAGCGACTGGCCCAAGGTCACCCAGCCGGCTTTCATGCCTTTTCATTTAAGTGTGAAGTTACACTTGTCAAGTTAAGAACAAAAAGAACATGATCCTAAATAATCTTCAATTTAATAATACTGTCTTGTTTTAAAGCAATTAGTATGTAGTTATTCCTCTCTGTGCATGATTATCTGACTCCTATCCGTGTGGATTCAAACTGAGGCAACATTGATCATGCTTGATGATCTTTGGCAGACTCAGGATGGGAGAAGTGCATCCACTCTGGTCCTCCTTGATCTCTTAGTGCAGGGGTCGGCAAACTTTTTATGCCGGGAGCCATTTTGACATGCTCGTGCACATTTTGAAATGCTCGAGAGCCAGGGGGCGGGGTTTGCGGGCGGGGGCCAATTGCGTGGAAGGGGGCGGGGTTTGCAGGCGGGGGCCAATTGCGTGGAAGGGGGCGGGGTTTGCGGGCGGGGGCCAATCACGTGGAAGGGGGCGGGGTTTGCAGCCGGGGGCCAATCACGTGGAAGGGGGCGGGGGTTTGCGGCCGGGGGCCAATCACGTGGAAGGGGGCGGGGGTTTGCGGGCAGGAGCCAGTCACGTGGCTTATTGGGGCGCGTGGGAGGGCCCATGTAGCAGTTTCCCCCCCCCACCGGCTTCCCGCCCCTCCCTCCTTGCCTGCAGAAGGCGGCCGGCCTTCTCCCCCCGCTATTTCCGGAAGTGATCCAGCGCCGATCTGCGGGCTGCGGGGCTTCCGATCCTTGGAAGGCGAGGCCCTGGTGGTGTGGGGGGGGGGCGAGGAGGATTCTCAGTCGGGAGGGGGAAATCCCCGGGTCTGCGGAGGTCTTTCCGCGCCGCCTTGAGGCGCGTGTGGGCGCCCAGGGCAGGGGAGGAACGGGGAGCGCCAGGAGACTCACCCGCTGCTGCTCGGCTGCCACCTTCCTCCTCCGCTTCAGCCGCCCGCCCGCCAAGTCCCGGCCCTTCAGCCCCCGCTGGGGGGAGGGGGGCAGGGACTCAACGCCCGGAGCCCGGCAGAGCTGCGTCTCGCCCCGCCCCGCCCTCCCAGAGTGGCCAGCGGAGCGCCACCGGTGCCCACCTGCTCGGGCAGGTACCAGCCTCTCTGCACGCTCCTTCCGCTGCTGCTGCTGCAGGGAGACGGCGTCCACCCGGCCCAGCTGCCCGGGGTCCAGGGAGATCAGATCTGGCGGGATCTGTAGCGAAGAGCGGCCGTGGGGGGGGGGGAACGAGGCGGGCGGATCTGATCTCCCTGGACCCCGGGCAGCTGGGCCGGGTGGACGCCGTCTCCCAGCAGCAGCAGCAGCAGCGGAAGGAGCGTGCAGAGAGGCTGGTACCTGCCCGAGCAGGAAAGAGCCAGTTTCGGCAAAGCAATCCTAAATGGAGGAGTAAAGCTGGAAGAAACTCGCCAAGTGGGCTCCTTGTCTGAAGCTCCAGCCGGACATTCCATCCCGGGGAGAAAGCAAGCTGGACTCGCCCACTCTCCCGGAAACAACGCCTGAGCCAGCGAACTTGCTTGCTTCGAAGGAGACAGGCAGAGGGAAAGGCATAGGACTTTCCCTCCACCGTTTGGCGTATTTCCCCGCCCCCCTCGAGACTGGCGCGGCCTGAGGTGGCGGCTATGCCCCCTACGGTGGGCGAAGGCGTGCGCACGTGCGTGGGGGCAGGGGGAGCAAGCAAGCGCGCAAGCGAGGGAGAAGTCGCTCTTTCTCTACTCTTTGTAGAAGGAGCGGCGCGAACCGAGTTTGCTGGCTCAGGCGTTGTTTCCGGGAGAGTGGGCGAGTCCAGCTTGCTTTCTCCCCGGGATGGAATGTCCGGATGTATTGGAGAAAATGGCTTTGTGAGTTTTAGCCTCCAACCGGGCTCCAAGAGAGAAAGAACGAGAAAACTTATCAATTTTATCTTTTTCTCCACCCAGAGGTTCTCTCAAGAGCTGTTTTGGCCCAGAAAAGTCAAGCAGCTCTATTGCTACTAATTCAGTAAAATCGCCCTTTTATGAATCGCTTCATTCCCAGCCGAGTCTGCCCCTTAAGCCCTTCTCCGTCCTTTCTTCCTCCGCCCCCCCCCCCCCCCGCTTCTCTTTTTACCTTTTCTGTCCCCACTTCATGCCGGGGATAATTCAAAAAGGCTTCTTTTTCGCCCACCAAACATTAGTTTCCAGCGTTTTGTGCTACTGGGTTTTTGACCATTTGGCAATGATCCGGGGGAAGGGGAAGAGAAGGCAACCCGCAGGAGGCACGGCTTGAGGGCGGACGGCACCCCTGGGCTGCATCCCCCAAAGCGTTTATTCGGGAGCAAGCTGCATGGAACCATGGGGTGGGGGAGTTGGATCTACTTTAGCCTCCTTGTAAATCCCACCCCGTGCGCTACACTCTCTCTCCCTCTCTGATCCGCGTGCGCAAGGGCGCAATTCCCCAGGAACCCTCCGGCTCGGTTGCCCTGGGAATCCCTGCGCACCCAGCGCTTGCTTTCCAACTGAGCGAACCCTCCTGCGCCTTGGCCCGGTTGGGCGCGCACTTGGGCATCCAAGCCAGATCGGGGGCCTCGCGGAGGGAGGCAAGCCGCCGGGCCCACCCCCCTCGGCCGCTTCTGCCCGCCCGCGTTGAGCCAAGAAAATGATGGGCGGGAAACGAGGCCGGCCCGCCCCACCCGCCCGCTTACCTGCCTGCTTGCCTCCCTCCACGAGGCCCCCCGCTGCCTTCCCGGGATCCAAGCCGTAGAGAAAGGGCGGCGGCGGGGCCGCGCTACCGGACCGCCCGAGTGCCAGACAGGCAGCTCCGCCCGCGCGCCTTCCACGCGATCGGCCCGTGAGGACCGGCCAGGGAAGGCGTGCAGGCGGAGCTCCCATCCCGCTGCACCCCAGCCGAGCAGCAGCCGAGCCTCGAGAGGGCGAGAAAGCCCCGACGCTGCCCCGCGGACCTCTCCAGCGCGCCCGGATCCCGGGAAGGCAACGGGGGGCCTCGCGGAGGGAGGCGGGCGGGCGCCCGCCCCGCCCCCCTCGGTGCCTGTGCGGCTCCCCGCGCCCTCCCACCCGCCCCAATAAGCCACGGCAGGGAGGCGCTGCTGGCCCGGGACGCGGCACTGTCGGAGGCGGCGCAGGAGCGGCTGCAGGGGCTGCTGCGGCTGGAGATGGCGCTGCTCCGCAGCATCCAGGTGCTGGGCGAGGGCGCGGGCCCGGGACGCGAGCGGCAGGGCAGCGCAGGGGGCCTGGCCGGGGCGGTGGCGGCGGGGGGACGGCGGAGGTTTGCCAGGCAGCAGGACGGGGCGGGCGGCGCTGCTGGGGCTGGTGGCGGAGCTGGAGGGAGCAGAGGGACCAGGCGTTCCCGTGGGCGCAGCGTGCGCTCTGCAACCCGCCTTGGAGAAGTGGCCGCGGGAGGCCCTCCGGGTGCACCCTCCCACCCCATCAATCCCCCCACCCCGCCAGCAGCGCCTCCCTGCCGCGCCGGGCCTCGCTCAGTGCGAGAGCCAAGGGGCTGGGTTTGCGGGCGGGGGCCAATCACGTGGAAGGGGCGGGGGTGAGTTCAGCTGCGGAAGAGCCACACTCAAGGGGCCAAAGAGCCGCATTTGGCTTGCGAGCCGCCATTTCCGACCCTTGTCTTAGTGGCTTTTGATCCCATCAGTCATGGTACTCTCCTGGATCAGTTCAGGGGATTGGGAGTGAGAGGCACAGTGTTGGAGTAGTTCTCTTTTCTCTGGGGCCATTTTCAGTAGGCACTGATGGTGGGGAGAGATCAAGCTATAGACTGACTTTCCAAGCGAAAAGACTCTATGCATCAGAATTTGAATGTATTTCCTCCCTTCCACCATCCTTCTAACCTTTTTACCCTGTAATGGAAGACCCTACTCCCTTTTCACACTCTGAGAATAGTTAACTTCATTTGGGAAAGGGCCTTCGTTTCACATTGAAGCAATAGTTATTTCAGGAAGACAAAAAGCTGAAATAGCTGCCAGATAAATTAGTTTTCTAAGAACACATATATTTTCTTACCTTTAAATTATTAAACACAGAGGTAAGCCAGAGAATTCAAACAGCACATCCTTCTGGAAGGCAGGTGATGCTTCACTATTTGCTGCCATGGATGAATAATATTGAATTAATGGATGTGAAACCGTTACCCACAATTCGACGGCAAGATGAAGATGAGGAGGATCTTCTGAAAGACAGAGAATTGATGGTGAACAGCAGGCGCTGGCTGAGAGGCGAAGGTTGGGGATCACCCCAGGCAACTGTTCTGGTTCTAAACAACCTAATGTATATGACAGCAAAGGTAAATTGAATCAAGGGTTGGGCATTTGATGGATTATTTTGACAGTTCTGTTGTTTCCTCAAATTGTCACTACAGGATTGCTAATAAACTGTATTTTCTGAGAACAGAAAGACAGAATGAAAAGAGAAAACAAGGAAGTATATTTAAGCTGCAATAAACATGAAAAGGCAGTTAGTATTGCAGCCAGCATGGGCTGCATTTTTATACAAACTAGGGAGAAAATCCCACTAAGCACTGTGGAACTTCCTTCTGCATAAAATACATTAAATTATGCTCAGTGTTTTCATTACTATATATCTCTTTGAGCTCTTAATTTTTAATGGAGAAATAATTCATATCTTAACTTTGTTTTCTAGTATGGTGATGAAGTGGCTTGGTCAGAGATTGAAAACGTTTGGATTACTCTAGCAGACAGTTGGCCAAAGAATCTGAAAATAATCCTGCATTTTTTAATCAGCATTTGTGGAGTAAATAGTGAACCCAGCCTTTTGCCTTATGTAAGTTACACAGAGGTTATTTTCCTATTCCTCACTGTTGTGAGATGGGCGACTATATATATAATAAATAAATATAAATATTTTATTTAAGAGTCACTTTTTCCCTGACCATATTACTAGTTGTAGTTGTCTGTGCTGTAAGCAGAGTCAGAATGAAAATAGAATAATGGGTAGTTGGGGTGGGCAGAGAATATATGGGATAAAATTACAGTTCCACCCCAGAATACATCCTGGGCCAATTTCTTATCTGTTTAGCCTTATTTTGCACATTGCATAGCAGTTGGAATGTTTGTCTGAGAAATAAGCATTTATAGGAAAAGATATAAACAAGAAAAATATTTCTAAACAAAATTAATTCCATGTCAGGAAATATTTAGGAAATGTCATGGTACTTTTAGGCTGAAATGCAGAGTTTGACTTCAATTACTCTGTTAAATACAGGTTATACTGGGTTAATAAACATGTTATTTTTAGCAGGAGTTTATGTACAAAACATTTCTAAAAATTATATAATGAATTTACTTTATGTAAAAGGAGTCTATTAAGTCATTTTCCCAAATTCTGATCCATTATGTACTGAAGTACAAGACAACAGAATTCCATGTGATCAAACATTTCAGATGGTGAAATATTAAGCCTTTAAATAAGCAACGGGGGTTTATTTAGAATATCTTGGTTTTCCTTTTCTACCAAATGCAGCTTCAAAAATAATGAAACATGGTTAGTTATAAGGTAATTTAAGAGCTGGTTTTGTAATTTGTCTGCTAATGGAAAATTCAATTATTAGCTAAATTTGCTGTATTTTAAAATTAACAGTTACACACAAGTCATTTTTCTACTATATTTGATGGTGTTCTTAATGATTTGTATTTGCTCTTTGAATGGCAGGTGAAGAAGGTAATTGTTTACTTGGGTAGAGATAAAACCATGCAGCTTTTGGAAGAGCTGGTGAGCGAACTGCAGCTTACCGATCCAGTTAGTTCTGGAGTGACCCATATGGATAATCCACCATATTACCGTATCACTTCTAGTTACAAAATCCCTTCTGTCACCTCAGGTGAGACAATTACATGAAACTGTTTCTAACCTATCAGTAGAGATATTCACTTCACTGTTGGGTAACGTCCAGGGATGCACAGCTGTTTGGATCCAAAACAGAATAGATACTTCAGAGTGGCCTTGGGTGTACTCTCTGCACCTTCCAGCACCTTGCTAAAAGAAGCAGTGCCTTTTTCTGGGTTTGCCCCTCAAAATTTAGAAATTTTGCCATCAGCCTGTCGAGCTGACAGCCACTTCACTCCCTCGGCTGCAAATATGCTTGGCTAGCTATACGATCCAAAAAGGAATGCGGTATGTACTTCTGCTGATTGATATTTCTAAATTTTGAAGAGATCATGCTGGCCACTGCAAGGCTTTCCTTCCACAGTATGCTATACTTAGAACAGCTGACTTTGTCCTGTTTATTACAAACTCTTTCATTTTTTCTGTCATGTGACACAGAAGAAGTGATTTAAGAAAAATGAAGCTCATTTGCATGGTTAGAACTAATTGCAGGCTGTTTGAATCTTGAGACTATAATTTTTCTTCTGCAAAATGCAGAAATATGTAAATTTGTGGCACATGGTTTTTAGTGGCCTGGTATGGCTGCTGCTGTGCTGGTGTGAGTCAGCAAGTGGGGAGAGAAAAGGGGAGAAGAAACTCAGTTCTGGCCTTGAAGGGCAGCTGTGCTGATGAGCTGACCTAGCTGCTAGCCAGAGCGGTGGCAGGGAGATGTAGAGACAGCAGTCCCGTTTGTCCAGCCTGGTATGTAGGTGTTGGTGACTAGAGCCCTGGGGGACACCCACCTCTGCAGTTGCTGAGGGACGTGCTGCCAGTCTGACCCAAAATTGGAGAGAGAGGAGGAGAAAAAGACTGTGCAAAACGGAGTGGCTGGAGAGTAAGGTTACAGGACTGTGTGGAGCGGTTGTCGGTTCCTGGTGGGAGAAGGAGAAGAAAAGCCTACGGGTGGCTTCCCTGGAGGAAGGGAAGGGAAGGGAAGGGAAGTTCCAGAGAGACGACATCTTCACCCAAGATAGGAAGGAAGGAATTGGCTGTAGGTCGCGAAGCCCTGGTCTCTGGGGAAGGAGTAGGCAGAAGACCCTGAGAGAGGTTCTTCCGTCTGCAGAGGAGGAGAAGATCTGCTGAGCGGATCCAGGAAAAGCAAGCAAGCAGTGATGCAGCACATTCCTTTATTTTCACTCTCTTGATAAGCCCAGAATCGGAGGGAGATGGAGTGAAGGGGGAGGAAGTGAAGCAATTAGCAGGAGAGCTGGAGGGGAATAGTCTCTGGGAGAGAGACTTAGGAGTAATCTTGACACTGGGATTCTGTTGTAAATAGCTTCACTGTAAATAGTAAAAAAAAAAAAGCAAGCATAAAAGCCTCCACTGTCTTGTTTATCTGTGTCAATTGCCAGCGTTTCAAACCAAAATACACCTTCTGTTCAAAACGAACCTGGTCACTCTGTGACAAAATTCATTCTGTAACTTTGCACAAAGTTTTTTCAGTAGAGCTCATATGGAAATCGTAATATAAAGAGAGATGAAAGAAAGCAGGTCACAAGCATCACAGAAATCTGTTCAGCTGGGTTTATCCCTTCACAGGACCATTATCACCCACTGCCCAGTGGATTGTTCTTTGAAAAAATGGGGAGGGAGGGGGGGAGGGAGACATCAGCCTCACTTGTTCTCCCCAGCCATTACACACTGCCTTATGGAATTATTTTAGAACTTCTTTATTTATTGTACTTTTATTTAGAATTCTTTATAATACTTCTAAGTTACTTTGGGAGGATTGTTGCCCTGCAGAGCATGGTGGTGGTGGTGATTATGATGATTTATTAGGTTTTAAATAGCTTTCAGGAATTACGTCTCACAGTTTTTACTGCAATCATTGTAAATATACCACTCTTAATTTCCAGGAACTACTTCCAGTAGCAATACAATGGTGGCACCCACAGATGGTAATCACAACAATAAGCTTACAAAAGATAGTATTGATGAAAGGTAAGAAGGACTTACTGAGATTTGGAATACTGGTGGTTTTCTTAAATAAAACCTTCATAGGTCTAATTAATAAGGTTTAAACTAATTGATTAAATGTTGGCCATAGCATACTATAGTATCTAATAATGACTGTATATATTTGTGTTATGAATGCCAGCCTGTCAAACCACGAGGAATCCTGCACCTCAGGGGTTTACAGTTCTGGCCCCTCTTTGATACTGTTAGTTTTCCACCCTCTTTTGGACTCGGGGTTCTTGTTATTCTCAGGACCATTCTGGACAGGAAGGACACAGAAGGTCCACTTCTCAGGGTTGTTCCAGTCTGACTCCTAGCATGCTTGTGTTTTCCTAGTACATTGTCTGTGGTTTTAGCACTTAAATAATTATATAGTGGTGCATTCCATCAGATAAACATATAGCTACATGGAAAAAAGAACATGGTCTTTGGTAACACTATGTTTATTCCTTTAGCTACATCCATCTAGATATCTACAGTGGATTGAACAGTAATCTGAATCGCCAGCATCACAGGCTAGAATCTCGATATAGCAGCAGTTCAGGAGGCTCATATGAAGAAGAAAAAAGTAATTCTATCTTTTATTTTCTTTTAACAATACAAGTTTTAACAATCAGTTACATGCACGAACTTTGTTAACTGGTAAATTTTGTAGAAGAATCTATGATTTTTACCTGTTGTGGCAATGAAAGGTATGTTAATGTATTGTCGAAGGCTTTCACGGCCGGAGTTCGATGGTTGTTGTGGGTCTTCCGGGCTGTGTGGCCGTGTTCTGGTTTTTCTGGTGTGAAACCAAGGGAAACACTGGAAACAGAACCCAAGGCCTCCTGATTGATGAGATCCACACAATGATTAGCACATGTCTATGAAGGTTCTCAGTCATCCAGGTGGAATTGTCTGTAGCTTGAATCATGTCAACTGGATTTCTATTTTCTCAGTGGAAACGTTTCGCTCCTTATCCAAGGAGCTTCTTCAGTCTGAAGAACTGAAGAATGTGACTGAAGAAGCTCCTTGGATAAGGAGCGAAATGTTTCCACTGAGAAAATAGAAATCCAGTTGACATGATTCAATTTACAGAATGATTAGCACACTTTTGTCGATAACAAACCCCGATCAAAGGCACACAGAGCGCGCTGCAGACCAGCGACACACCCACAAATTGCAGAACAGCAAAGCCCACGACAAACACACCAACTCCATTTTCAGAACATGGCCACACAGCCCAGAAGACCCACAACAGCCAAAGGTATGTTAATTCAGCTGAAAAGCTGTCTGCTTAATAGTTTTATTTTTCTTTCTATGATGGGGGACACTAGTGTGTTAGTGGCAAAGAGTAGTATAATTATATACCATATTATAGTATTTTCCTTCTATGACTCTTTCAAAATTTGAGCTACCACTTACACTAAGAAAGGCGTCAAGGACATAGCAATCACCTCCGCATGTTATTACTTCATTTTCAGAAGTGATGGTTGTAGTACTTTTTTCTTTGTTCAACTCAACCTTGCATTAGACTTTGATGCATGTTGCATTCAGGAATATGTAGATAATGTTTTTATGTAGTGAAACACCCAAAACAAGTTTTGGAATACAAGACAATGTTAGTAAGAATGGGAAATATGGAAAAAACAGCATGCATATTTGAAAACCATGTATTTCAACTAATATAACTATATACAATTGAAATATCTGACTCAAGATATTAATACTTTTGATAGGTGATTCAATGCCATTGTATTCAAGCTGGCGACTTAAAGTGATGGAACACAATGAAGGAGAGCCATTACCTTTTCCACCTTCAGGGGGTTGTTGGTCACCATTGGTGGATTATTTGCCTGAAACATCATCTCCAGGCATGTCCCTTCATAGGTAAGCAATATAAATTAGACATCCCCAAATTCCTCTTAATACGAAGTGTAACTAAACAAGATTGTAGCATAGCACTTTCCTTTCAGGAAAAGAAAAGAGGAAATTGTGAGATTGTGTCTTCCTTCTAAGGAACGCATAAAATTTATAGGAAGATGTCACACCCTGCTTCTAGATTATTCTTATCTTTTGAGAGTAGAATCTTCATGGTTCATCTTTCAAGACAGAAGCCTTTTTTTAAAAAAAAAACAAAAAACTTTTTGGTAACTTCCATAGAAGAAATCCTTCCATAAGATTCTAATGTGTTTTTCCATCCTTTTTCAATTGAGAAAGTATTAGTTGATCTAGGCTATATGAACATTGAATGTTGTGTCTCCAGTTTATATACAAATTATTTATTTTCCTTGCTTATTGCCTTCCTACAGCAGCCTCTTCATCTCGGTCATGCTGTGCAGGGCGGCCAAAAGGGTAGAGATGGGGGGAGATAGGCGGGGGGAGTTGGTGGAGGCAGTTCGCGTAGGGCAGGAGAAGTGTGAGGTCCTCACCTAACGACCATGTGGTCCTCGCCTAACGACTGCAACCGGGACTGCTGTCGCTAAGCGGCACAGTCACGTGATATTTCACTTAATGACCACTTCGCTTAGCGATGGAAATTCCAGTCTCAATTAGGGTTGTAACTCGAGGACTACCTGTATAAACCTTGCTTAATACTGTAGTTCTTTATGTGCTGTGCTGGCATTAAACATCCATATTTCTTTGCTGGGACAATTAATATTTATTTCCTAAGTGAGAAGCAGGTCATTTTTGTTATAGTCACAGTAATATGTATCTTAAATACCTTAAAATATCACTGATATCATCATCTTTAACATTTTTTGTCAATCTGTCCTGAGAGAACCAAATCTGTTTTGAGTGGCAGCAATTCTAACATAAATAATTATGTAACTATGATACTGCATTTATAAAGTATATTTTATAGAAATCAACTCTGCTGACCCCCACTAACTTAACCGGTACTCCTCCTCTGGTTTTTAGGTGTAACATAGCAGTGATTCTGTTGACTGACCTAATAATTGACCACAGTGTAAAGGTAGACTGGGGAAACTACTTGCATCTCTTGCTTCATGCCATTTTTATAGGTAATAATATTTTTATTAAAATTGGGAAGCACTGTTAGTTACCACATTGTTTTATGGTCTTGCACGTTTAATGTTTAGCGCCAAAGGGATGACTTGATTGTTTTAAAATAAACCCAATTTGGAGAATCAGTGATACCCAGATTTTCAACCAGCATAGCAATGGCCCAGAAGACTGAAATCCCAGGAAGAACAATTGTTTTTATATTAAATAAAAATAAAAATACCATAGCAAGTAATGAAAAATAATTATGTATGAATCCTTATCTCTTGAGTGTATTACAACAATAAATAGTGAATGGAACCAGGCATGTTCCTTTTAAGTGAAGTTTTAGTTCAGTAGCAACAGTAACATACAGGTACATCATTTGACTATACTGTATCTAATTTCTTGGATGTAGGACTTGATCATCACCATCCGGAAGTATATGAACACTGTAAACGCCTCCTGTTGCATTTATTGATAGTGATGGGCTCTAACAGTAGCGTCCAGTCTGTGGCTTCTATCCTTCTCAGGAACAGGGAGTTTAATGAACCCCGGGTGCTCACTGTCAAACAAATAGCACATTTGGATTGCATCTTCACAGGTATCTTCAATCTTCTAATTAATACACAAGATAATCTGGGAGGGGGGAGCAGTTTGTTTAACAAGACTTAAAATGTACTGTATTCATAATTTATTTATTTAACAAATTCACATATAATGAAAATAAAACTTAAAGTTCTTTCACAGCTATACGGTAGAAATTCTGTGCTCTTGAATAGGTAACTGATAAAGCTACATTAATTAATACCTCCTTAATATTTTTGTAACAAACCTGACCAAGGATAGTAAGCCTACCAAAGCTAAGAACCTAAGACATTTACTGTAATAAAAATATATAAGAATCATTAAGTTGATTATCTAGAAATCTCCTAAACATTATTTTATTTTATTTTTTACTTCGACCAGGATTTAAAGATCTACAAATATGAATTAATAGTATGTTTAACCTTTATTTTTGAAGAGCAGACTATACCTAGGCTGTATTGCAGACTTCTCTTTTTCAAAAAATTTGCACCGTGTGGTATGGGAATTGGCTACTGGAAGTTGTTTGCAGAATTCTTAAATCCCAGTTGCAGTATATGATATTTCCTCTAGACAACTTTTTTATTATTTTATTTGTAGTGATGAATCCAGAGTCAGTTTTTAATACATAATTTTGCAAAGCTTGATTACAGTGTTCCCTATACAGTGAATATAGGAAGGGATGCAGTGGGCTCATTTATTGTTCAGCTGGACATTTCTTGATGATTTCATTTTACAATCCTTGTTTGATACATGGACACTTTAATATTTTTCAGCAGGTGGCAGCACCTCTCTCTAAAATATAATCATGTAGAATGATTAATCATGTAGAAATGTTCGTTTTTGTTGTTAACCATGTGTATTACGTTAGAATGATCTTATAACTTTTTATTTTCCAAAGACACTTAGATTTATTTGGGATAGCTGTACACAGAGAACCAGATTGGGTTTCTTCCATAGATTGGTAGTTGTAGGGAGGTATGAAACACTCTAAACTTAAAATATTCCAAGTTTGAAAAAGCAGTTTTCTTAGCATGGAGCAATTCCTGGTGAAAATGTGTATTAGGACTAAATTAACATTCAGAACACTCAATTTCAGAGATTGGGAACTACTTTGAGCATAAGAAAAACACAGCTGCTTGCTTAAGTTTACTGCTGTTTTTAAATTCTTTAATATGGGAAATCAAAGTTGATACCTGTGTGCTCCTGGCGCTAGGTTCTCTTTTTCAGGCAGTTTACTAAATGCAAATTATGCACTGGGCACAAACATACTAAAAACAAAAGCAGTAACTCTTGTAGTCAATACTGCATATACTGTCTGGCAAAAAATTATCAAAGAGGATGCAGTAGCTTTGAGGTTTGATTCAGCATGACTCCATCTTTACCATACTTATGAGAATGGTTCTGCTTTTTGCATGTTCAAAAGAATAAATCAATTGAATAATCTGGAATTCTGGGGGAAATTTAAATTCTTACTATGAGTTTCTATTTTTCATATCTCTGAGAAGACATGCTCTCTATCGTCACAATTTGTTTGGTCATTGCTTAGGATAACAGTTTCCAACCTTTCTATTATTGTGAGCTACTTCTGAGTAATGAGAAATATCCCCTCCCTCCCCCCAACTATACTGAATATGGATGGTTTGGAAAGAAAGTGATCAAGTGAGTCTCCTCCAGTAATATGACATCGCTGGCTATCCCTCCTGTGCTTCCAGTCAGAGCAAAAAGACAAAGTGCAGATTCCAGGCCAACACTGGGCTAAAAAAATGAAGTATAAAGAAATCAGAATATCTTTTGGAAGTTTTAGAAAGTCACTGTGAAGATTTTAAGAGTGGTAATTATGTCTTTCTGTAATTAGGTGTTCATGATTTTATACCAGATCACCAGCCCTCTCCAATGACAGACTCAGGACTCAGTTCAAGTTCTACCTCTTCTAGCATCAGTTTAGGAAATACCAGCACCGCCATTTCTCAGATGCAAAGCACCATCCTCAATGAAGTTGACATTTCAGGAGAACAAGATGAAAAAATGAAGTCACTTATGGAGTTCATTACTTCAAAGTAACATTTAAATGACTGCTTTTACTCAACTGTATAGAAATGCATATATTTTCAAAATTTTGCTAAGCTCTTGCATGAAGATTTCATAATTTCTTGCATGAAGATTGCATAAATGTGAAATGTTCAGCATTACTGAGCTTTTGGTACCATGGAAAAGACACCTGACTTGGTAAATTTTAGGGGTAAACATTTATGCTGGAATCAGGGTGAAGTTAGGGTTAGCCTTACAAATATCTTATGAGATAGCCTTACAGTTCTGTTAAGAATGGATTGCCCCACTGGGTAAATTTTAGGAGTAAAAATTTATCTTCCAAGTAGGATGAAGTTAGGGTTAGGGTTCCTTGAATCCTGTGGTTAAATTTCATGGCAGGGTAAGGGTTAGGGTTAGGATTCCTTGCATTCTTGAACTAGATTTAATTGCAGGATTAGTAATTATTATTTGTGTTCCTTAAACTTTTAGCACTGAATGCTGATTAGCTGGCTATCTGTCTTATGATTCCTAGGACTTGAATTTGAATGTTATTAGAAGCAACTAAATTATTCATAGGCTTCTTTTACAAGTATCTCATAGTGCAATAGTCAGCAAGTCTACATTGCTATGTTTCCTCTTTGAATTTCTGAAGGTTTTTTAGAATTCTGTTCTGATTTTTGATTCATTAGTATCAAGTAATGCTTAGAAAATAATGTAGCAATATAACTTTTACCAAAGAACCTTAAATATCTACAGCTATTGTATGTTTATAAAAGCAATTATGTTTTATATCTGAAAAGATACAACTCTTGTAAAAAAAAAACCTGATTAATCAAATAATCAAGGAATCAAAGTGGAAGCCTGCAGTGCAGATAATGAATTATTTTTGACAAATGAGTTTCTGGTTTGTTTGTTTTTTGGTTTTTTTTACTGTCTGTAGAAAACGAGGACCACTTTGGAATCATGAAGATGTTTCAGCAAAGAATTCAACCATAAAGAGTGCAGAGCTGTTAACTATATTTCTAAAGCATGTTGTTTCTGTATTCAAACAGTCAAGTTCAGGTACGTTTTGAAATTTTTCAATTTGTTATGGTCAGTACATGTTGTGAATTTAGCAGTTTTATGAAGGAACATGTTTCACTTAGATTTGCTCTTCCAAAATAAAAATAAATCTCCCAAGTGTTTTGATAAGTTTTGCTAAAATAAGTGTGTAGTGCCATAATTAATTTTAAGTATTATGAATGTTCACTGTATCTTGCAGTTGGATTTCAACTTGAGCAGCATCTCAGTGAAGTTGCTCTGCAGACTGCACTTTCATGCTCTTCTCGACACTATGCTGGAAGATCTTTCCAGATTTTCAGAGCACTCAAACAACCTCTTTCAGCAGACACACTTTCTGATATTCTGTCCAGGCTTGTAGAAACTGTTGGAGATGCAGGAGAAGAAGCTCAGGTATTTCATTTTTTAAAAAAATTACATGTAATAATTCCTGAATTTTTATCTTGTTTTGAATGTATATTATTAGTGTGCTAAATGAAGATTTGTGCCTGGAGAATATTATTTATACCTACCAATTATAGAGCATGGTATCAGAGGAAATCTTTTTGAACTTTTAGAAGTGATAGTTTGCTAGTCTTTTGTAATCAAAAATAGATTCTTACAGTAGAGCTAGGCAAGCTGTGATTCTAAAATGTCATACACAAGCCGTCATTTTCTGCCTCTTAGAGCCTCTTCTAACCATGATTGGTAAAAACCAATAGCATGAATTTCTATTTTGAGGTGGGAATGCATGAAAATTGTAGCGTAACCCCTAAGAGAGGCATATCACAATTAAAAAGCAACTCCTCCCAGAATTTTACCCCACCCACATGTACAGCATTACTTCACCCAGTCTAAGACTGTAATTCCCCCACCCAAATGTTAAAAAGAAGCTCTTGGTCACGCTGGAAGTGATCAATTTATTTTCACATAAAATACATTTATTTTCACATAAAATTGTGTGGACCATGTCTGCCTCATTAGATGGATAGAATAAGATATGTAAGAATGTTTTTATAAGTGCATACAGTTGTAGGAAGATGGGGGAAAGGGGTGGATACTAAGCAGGATTGCTATGAGGGTCAGGAATCATTACCTACCCATTCTGTGTAGAGTTGAACTATGTATATTGCAAGTTGTATTTTAGCAACAAAACAATATGGTTACTTAGGTTTTAATGCCTGTAATTGTATTTGGTTAATAAATTGCCTGTGTACTGATTTGCTGTCTATAGGGTTTTGTCATAGAATTACTACTTACATTGGAGTCAGCTGTTGATACATTGGCGGACACCGTGAAGCATTATGATCTTCTCACTGCACTTTCCCAGTAAGATTTTATGAGAGTTTGCTAGAGTATGCATCTGAAATTCTTTTTGCAATATTTGGGCTAGACTTTCTTTCAAATGGTTGGGAATATATGGGCCCTTCTCTCATTGGCTCAGACTAAAAATATGCATCTATTTAAAGTAGGGTGGTCAGATGCTAGGGTCTGCAGTGGGGTCCACAGGAGTGCCAGGATGACAACAGCAGTTCCACAGTGACTCAATCCATGTCCCCTTTGTACGTGCATTGTGATGTTGGAATGGAGCTTATTCCGCAATGCTGCTTTTGTTGTTACGATGGAAGCAGCACGCTCATGCAGACCCTGCTGAAAATGGGACTGGTATGATTTTAATAAGGGGCGTGGTGGCTCAGCGGGTAAGACGATCGGAAGATCACAAGTTCGGAGGTTTGAATCCCTAGCCCTGCGTGCGGAGTGAGCTCCCGCACTAGCTCCAGCTCTTGCCAACCTAGCAGTTCGAAAGCATACAAATGCAAGTAGATTAATAGGTACCACTTCAGTGGGTAGGTAACAGCGTTCCACGTGCGTCATGCGGCCACATGACCGTGGAAGCGTCTTTGGACAATGCTGGCTCTTCGGCTAACAAACGGAGATGAGCACCGGCCCCTAGAGTCGGACACGACTGCACAAATGTGCGGGGGGAACCTTTACTTTTTTACTATGATTTTAATAAGTATGCAGCATGGGGAATTTCAATAGTTTAGTTGCTTGTCGTCAACATTCCATTTTTAAACTAATTCCTGTTCCTTTTTTCACTGTGCTATTCTACTTGGAAGTTCAAAAATCAAAATAATTTTTGACCAAAGCGTTTATGGATTTTAGGAAGCAAATTTATCTGCTTTGTATAGTCCCCTACTATACGTTCTTCTTCCTGCTGGCCAAAATATTCTGAAGTAAGCAAAAATGTACTCAGACCCACCTAATTAATACAATTAATAACTTTTGAATGCTAAAAATTATTTGCAATCCTATACATACCTATTCAGTAGTAAGCCCTTTTATTTTTAATAATACTTACTCATTATCAAATAATGTGACCTGACCACAACAGGCCAAAAAAACAGAACAACAAAACACTGCTAATTGAGTAGCTTGAGCTGTGGAGACAAACGCATTCCTAATAAGCTACATCCTGTACTGGACAATGACATTGCACTTTCTGAAGCACTTGGTGGTAAGCCATACTTGCCTACAGACAATCACACAACCTGAAGCTGATTCTCACAAGCAACAAGCAACCACAGGATAACAGTGCCAACATGGCAACCAGACCCTGCAACAAATCCAGGTGTCTACTGTGCCCCTCCATTTACACCAATAGCACCATAATGGGCCCGGACAACTTCACACACAAGGCTGAAAGTGTCTTTACATGCTGTTCCTCTAATGTGATATAATATGCCATGTCTGCCAGCAGTGCCTGTCTGGATTCTGTGTAGGACAAACAGGCCAGATTTTGCACAAAAAACTTTAAGGGACACAAATTTGACATCAGGACTCAAAACAAAGACAAAGTAATATCAGAGCATTTCAGCCTCCCAGAACCCTTCATTACAGATCCCAAAATAATAGTTTTGGAACAAAGAGAGTTTTCCAGGACACTTGAGCAGGAGACAGCTGAGCATGCATGCATCAATAGGTTTCAGACTATTTCAGGAAGTCTCAACAAATACATAGGGTTTATAATACATAATTCTTAATTGATAAGGTACTTGTAATCTGTCCCCTATGAAGTCTTAACTGCCCTGTATTCCCCTCCCTTTTCTATCCCTGCCCCATGCATTTAAATCCTACATCAGTTAAGCCACTTCATATACATGATGATGTGAGCTGCAGTTCACAAAAGTGAATACCTTCGAATAAATGTGTTACAGTAAGCCTTAAAAAATGCTACCAAACTCTTCTGATTTTGGACCACCATAGATTAACATCGCTCTCCTACAATGACACATTTTGAGGGAGTCTCTTTTTCAAGGAGATGAGAATGCATGCTTGAGAAAACCTTACAACTCATTCGTACAACAGATATAAGAAATGCGTACAAGGAAAATTTGGAGAAATTGTTATGGGGTTTTGTCCTATTATATTGTTCAGGGTTCTTAATCTAACCTTACACCTTTGGAACTCCTGCCTTTGAGAGTGGTAGCTGGCTCACTATATTTTAACCAATGCTGCTCTATCAATTTTCTAGTCTATTTGTAAGTGGCCTTAGATGGTCATAGTTATAAAATGGAGGATATAAATATGGAAAATACATCCTTTCATAAGCCATGAAAAACACTCCCTGAAGGTCAGTGAGCATGATGCATCATAATGTGATATGATACCATGAAGTCTAAGGAAGAAAATAATGACAATTCCCCCTTCCCTTGAAGCACATGGAGAAAGGTGCTTATTTTTTCATTCCATAGTTGGACCTACTCCTATTTACATTTTCAGGTTCACGCTCTAAAATGTCATAGGTTGCCCGATTTTTATCAATGTGTAAAGTACCTGATTAAATGAGAAGTAATGTTACTTCTCAGTATTTGAAACTGAGGGATGCTATCAAAGTAACTGTTTTCCTTAATAATCTTGGGGTGAGGAACATGACTTTTACGTGCCGTATTCTCTTTTCGTTTTAGTGCTTCCTATTATGATCCATTACTGGGGAACAAATATGCAGCAAACAGAAAAAGCACCGGTCAGATAAACCTAAGCACAAGTCGCATTAGCTGTGGCAACTTTGCAGGCTATTACAGTAACATCAGAAGCAATTCTTTGCGACTGAGTTTGATAGGTGAGAGGAAGATTGACCGACGGAGGAGCAACACGCTGGATATAATGGATGGAAGGATAAATCACTCCAACAGCTTAGCAAGGACTAGAAGCCTTTCCTCCCTGAAAGAGGGAGGAATGCACGATGTGCAGCCGACTACTGATCCTGTGAATCTGATGGCCACCATATTCTGGATTGCAGCCTCTTTGCTAGAATCAGATTATGAATACGAATACCTCTTGGCTCTCAGGCTCCTCAATAAACTTCTTGTTCATTTGCCTCTGGATAAACCTGAGAGTAGGGAGAAGATTGAACAGATGCAGAGTAAATTAAAATGGAATAACTTTCCAGGCCTTCAGCAGTTATTCCTGAAGGGGTTTACCTCTGTATCAACACAAGAAATGACAGTTCACTTACTTAGCAAACTCATTACAGTTTCCAAGCATACATTGGTGGATCCATCCCAGTTAGCAGGTAAATTTTTAAAACGTTTTTGTACCTATACTGTCCAGAATTGTGAATTAATGTAGGGGGTTCTTTTATGTGTTCATTTATAATATTTATATCCTATCTTTCCTATTCAGCGTTGCTTCCAGCAATTAAAAATACAAGTTATAAAGCATAAAAATGCTACCATTAAAATTAAGGCAAAATTAAAATTAGTGTCATTAAAATCAAAATTCAACTGACAGTTAAAAGCTTGATGAAAGAAATGGGTTTTCACAACTTTTATTTCCTGGGAAAGTGGGAATCATTCACACCTATTCGGGGAATACATTCTGTTTCCTGGGGGCCTGACAGGAATGTTATTAGATGTATGAGGTTCTGAAAGGGGGACCCTAAAAATGGCCTCTCCTTCAGATAGTGTCTGAGCCATTTAGGGCTCTAAAGGCCAATGCCAGCACCTTAAATTGTACCTAGTAGTGCCAGTGCAAAGCTTTCAGTATAGGCATCCTAGGATCTCTACCGTATTCTGAACTACGGTCTTGGTGCTGCATTTTGCACCAGCTGTAATTTCTGGACACTTTTCAAGAGCAGTCTTGAATAAAATGCATCAAGCAGTAGTCAAGACAGGATATGGATGAGGTATGGATAATTCTCTTCGATTGGCATGGATAACTGTTGATAAGTCTGTCCAGCTCACAAAGGATTGCAATTAATGTATTAACCATAATTGTGTAAGGGGTTTCCTTGCTGTAGTGGTCATTTGCAAACCTCACAATAACGGGGGATCAAGGAGCACTCCCAAATTGGCACCCTGATCTTTCTGGGGATGTGCATCCTCATCCAAAACAGACTTTGCCTCAATCCCTGCATGCAACTTTCTCCTTGAAAATAGCACCTCCCTCTTGTTTGGATTTCATTTGTGGGTTTTTTCTCCTCATCCATTAATTAAGTTTAGGAAACATTCAGGGGCAATTATTCTTTCCTTGGAATTAGATGTTAAGAGGTAATCAGCTTACCATGGTCCAAATGGTCTGGCTCAGCAATTTCACATTAAGCAACATAGGAGACCAGATAAGAACCCTATGGGACACTATAGATTAATAGCCTTGGTGTCAGAACAGTAGTCCCCCAATACCATTTTCTGGGTGCTTATCAACAGGAGTTACCAAAACAGTGACCCCACTGCAAGTTTTGAGAGATGATGATAAACATTTGGGTATCTGCATCTGTCAAAACGATCAATCAGTTGAAGCTTTTTTGTCCTTGATGAACTAAGTCTGGATTGAAAAAGAAGAGAGATTTTGGAAGACGTACAGAATGAAGACCAGACATTGTAAAACAGTCATAGTGTATTGCAAGGATAGACAGCCTGGTGCCCTGATAATTTGTACTACTGGCCACGTTGTTTAGGACTCGTGCAAATTACAGTCCAGTGCAGCTGGAGGCAGCCAGGTTGCCTATCCCCAATACAACAGGTTTCTTAGACATTGTTATTGCTGTTGATATTAAAGTATTTATGGATAGTACAGCATGAAATTAGTTGTCTAGAAATGATAGAAATTAGTTTTTCTAAATTCTGCAGATAAATTCAGCTTCATCTTTTTCTGTGCAGGATTTCCTCTTAACATATTATGTTTATTGCCTCATTTAATTCAACATTTTGATAATCCAAGTCAGTTCTGCAAAGAAACAGCTGACAGAATAGCAAAGGTAGGTAGTAAATGGAAATAATTCCAAACTTTTAGTTTTCATGGTGAAGGCAGTGACAAAAATGTGATTTGACCAAATGTGTTGTCAATGCATTTACACACATGGGTTTGGGCCTCTACAGTTTGAGAGAGTTCTGCAGCTACTCTTTTTTCAATAACCCTGTCCCTTAATATCTTTCCCTCGCTCTTGTTCCCTCAATTCCCTTTTGGCTGCCTTAGAGTCACATTATCCAGTTTGCCTTGGGTATAAGCTTTGTTTTTCCTTTTTTACTCATACTTTTCTCCATCTATCATTCTTTTCCTTTATGTTTTAATGTTCCTCAGTATTTCACCAACAGAACCTTTGCCCTCATAGCTGTTCTTTTGTGGACATTGTAGTCAAGGAAGTAAACTTTCACAAAAAGACAAGATGGCATCTGTCTGTAAGAGAGGCTCTGAGTTCATATGTATCCCCACTACCATAGTTTACACCATAGACACCGAGAAATGGGTTGTTTCACTCACGGTGTTCACTTTAAGTCTATATTATCACTTTAGGTTAGCGATAAGTAGGTCAGGCGCTGCTAATGCAAATAATTTTTTTGGTAGAAAAAATGTCAGTCCTGGATGTATTGCTCCTTCAGTCAGTTGAAATCTAGGCCCAGGCCATGGCCCAATCTTGCTCATCTCTGGTTCTTTATTTAGGATCAAAACTATTAGTCCCAGCTTAACTGTGGTACTTCAAATTGTTATGTTGCTGGAAAAAATAGCTCTTAGATCCAACATATTACATCTGAGTGTTCTAGCAAGCGAGCAGGCAGAGGAGATTCCTGTGGAAGATGGACCTGCAGTAGCAAAGTGCCTGAGCCCTCCCTTCCATCCACTCTGTCGGAAACCAGAAGCCAGCCCTTTAAGGAAGGGCTCGGCTGTAGTAGAGGGGGGGGGGCACTGAGGAAAAGGAGGGAAAGGAAACCAAAACCTGAAGTTCTGGAGTTCCTGGGAAGGTCAGAAGGGTGATGATAGAGTGGCAAAGGAAAAAGTGTGGCATTTGAGGTTGGGTAGAGCAACAGTAACAACAATGGTAACAATGTGATAGCTGGAAGAACAAAGGACAGTGACAGCAACAGCTTAAGGTTGGGCAGTGACAACCAATTAGGACGAGGCTGAGAAGACACCAACCCAAACCCCACTAAGGAAAGCCCAGAGTGCCGGCATCCAGGAGGGCTTTACCAAGGCAGAAAGCTGGCTATTCTGCATTGAAGATTGGGCATTGCATAGAGAAGGTCCAGAACACTGGCATCTAGGTGGGCTGCATCTGTGGTGCTTTGAGTAGGCCCAGAGCACCGGCAGGAGTGATGGGGCGCCCAGGGAGTAGTTTGCCGCCTTGAGTTATTTATAAAAATGATGGAAGACGGGATAAAAATTAAATAAATAAATAAAATAAGTATTGTTGTAACCACAGGTCATAACACAGGAATGCAATAAAATAAAATAATAAAACAATAAAATAGTGAAATTATAAAATAATGTATAATTATTTTATATAATTTTGTATAATTATATTTTATAATTAATAAATTATAATGTATAATTTATTAATTATAAAATGATGTATAATTATTTTATAAGGGTGTGGTCTCTACATCTGGCACTAAGCAACAGCCCAGAAAAACAGTATTGCCAGATTCTTGTTGATTTTACTCCAAAGCAATCCCAAACACCAGCTTCCAACCCAAAGTCTGAATGCTGCAATGCCACACAAGCTGGGCACACAAGTGAATATGGACCAGGGATGAGCAAGAATAGTATAGGAGTAGTGAACATACCAGAAATCATAGGAAAGATAGAGCATGGTAAAGATAAAGCTAGAATAGTACTAAGATAAGGTTAAAATTAAAACTACAATAGTTTTAATAGAGATAGTTTTAATAAGATACAAGGCACATAAGGGTATAGGCTTCAGTAGTAACTTAGACAGGAAACACACTAAATTTCTCATAGAAACTTTCTAAGGGTAAAAAGAGGGAATATATTTACTTACCCAGAAGAGGCTAGAATCTCAGTTGTATGTCAATATTTTGCCATAAAAGACCCTTGGTTCACAAGAATTACAGTATATCACCTCCTCTCTGTCACAATCTACAGGTCAGACCTATGAACCTTCTCTTGCTACAGCCACCAAATTACAGATCAGTAATCTGTAAACCGCCCAGAGTCCCCTTGTGGGGGGAGAGGGGCGGTGATATAAGTTAAAAATAATAAATAAATAAATAATAAATAAATCTCTCATTCTCCAATATATTGGGATCTTATTTTGATCCAGAATAATAAGTATTTTATATACAGTATAACTCTAATGGTATTAAACAAATTACATCTTTTTAAGCTTGATAATTTTAACATATTTTTAAAGTCAAATATCTAGGTAAAGGCCATTCTCTTGTATTCTGTTGCAGTTGTGTGCATTATCTAAAGATAATAGGATGGATCCAATTTATCTATTTAGAGTAAACGTATTGTAGTCACTGAAATTTAAGATAGTCATAACTAAGAGAAGAACAACTCTTTTCAATTTACTAACCGATTAGCTGGGTTCATACATAATCTTAAACTAGAACCAAACGAAGCGCATTATTCCTTAATGGGATTTTGAACTCAGACAACACCTATAGTAATAATTGTTGTTACAAGCTATAATAAAATCAGGGCTCTTTTAAAATCAAAGGTTTAAATAGATATTCCAGTAACTAATATGTTGGCTTTTTGTTTTCATAGGTTTGCGCAGAAGAGAAATCCCCAACTCTTGCTAATTTGGCTCATATGATGTGTTTATACAGTACACACAGTTACTCCAGAGATTGCTCTAATTGGATTAATGTAGTGTGCAGATATTTGCATGACTCGTTCTCAGAAACAACTTTTAATCTTATAACATACCTTGCAGAGGTAATAATTCTTTGTACACTTAAGTATCTTTTTCAGGTACAGGAGACTATTCTCCATTTGAAGTTGCACATTTTGCCTTCTCATATTTCAGTGTTGCCAAATGGATTGGAGTAAGAGATCTTCTTTGTACAAGAGGCAGGTCTCCGCTTCCGACATTGTCCCTGTTGTTGGCTGAAATAATACCACTGTTCCCTTTCCTCCTTTCTCCTTTATTGATTTGGAAGAGGACAGGACCTGTGCTTTCAAAACTATATGCAGAATATAGGAATGATGTGTCTTCGTATTTATGTCTACCTTGGAGAAAGTCAGTATGTGGTAATAGTTAAAGTATTGGGTTAGGATTGGACTCAAATTGCACTCAGCTATGAAAGCTCAGAGGATGAATTTGGGCCAGTCGTTGTCTCTTAGCCTAACCTCTCCCAGGTTTTTGGCCTAAAACTGGTTGAGGGGTTACTGTGCATCCAATTAATAGCAACCATCAGCACCTCCCCTTCCCTTGGAAATATCCCTTACTTTTAACACTTTCCTATTAAAAACTCAAGATATTTGAACAGATTGGAAAACTGAGTAGCATTTAGTATTTGTTATCTGCTTATATTTAAGATCTTTTCTCCCATAGCAACCACTTTATGAGATAGGTAGGGCTGAGAGAGTGTCTGGCCCAAGTCACCAGTAGGCTTCTGTGGCTGAGGGTGGACTTGAACCTGGATCTCCCCAGTCCTAGTTCAACACCTTAACCACTATATTACAGTGGCTCTTAAACTTCCAAATCTATAAAAATCATGTTATGCATCAGATAATACTTATTTTATTGAATGAGAGGGCAGTCCTATTAAAGACATGGGTTATTTAATAGCTTAACTACTTTGCATTTAATGTCATCTGATACTTTAGATAATCCATTTTACACATCTGTTTTTAGCTGTTAGAAAAAGGGATCTCCAGCATGCAGCAGTCTTTACTGCAAATCATTTATAGCCTTTTGAGCCACATTGACCTGTCAGCAGCACCAGTGAAGCAGTTCAATTTGGAGATCATAAAGGTCATTGGCAAATATGTTCAGGTGAGTGATTTAAAGGGACACATTTGAAAATGTCTGATTATCTTTCCATTGAAAGGAATGGATTTTATGTTCCTCTAGATCAGGGTGCACAGCTGTCAGGTTTTCTCCAGCACATATTAGTCTAGGCCAGTGTTTTTCAAACTTGATAACTTTGAGATGTGTGGACTTCAACTGCCAGAATTCCCCAGCCAACCACACATCTTAAAGTGCCAAGTTTGAAAAACACTGGACTAGGCCTTATGCCCAGTGTTGGTGATGCGAGGAGTCAAAGCGAGCCTGATTTGGGGCTGTGTGGGAATTTCTAAGGGGTGAAACGGGCACCTTCAATCCTGCAAGACTTAAGGCACTTGTTGCTCCTTGAAAATGCCCCTCGAAACACAAAAAAGGGCCACTTTTTTACCTTCATAGTCTTTGGGGTACCGAAGAGGGATGCTGGAAAATGGCATGTGGTCCCCAGCCCCCCCCCCTTCTTTTCTTTCTTTTTTTGCATCCCTGAACTAATAGCGATAGGGAACTTTTTGTAATATTTTTATAAATAGTATAAAGTTCAGTTTTATTTAATTATTGCATATACAGTGGGGCGAAAAAGTATTTAGTCAGCCACCAATTGTGCAAGTTCTCCCACTTAAAAAGATGAGAGAGGCCTGTAATTGACATCATAGGTAGACCTCAACTATGAGAGACAAAATGAGAAAACAAATCCAGACAATCACATTGTCTGATTCGGAAAGAATTTATTTGCAAATTATGGTGGAAAATAAGTATTTGGTCACCTACAAACAAGCAAGATTTCTGGCTCTCACAGACCTGTAACTTCTTCTTTAAGAGGCTCCTCTGTGCTCCACTCATTACCTGTAGTAATGGCACCTGTTTGAACGTGTTATCAGTATAAAAGACACCTGTCCACAACCTCAAACAGTCACACTCCAAACTCCACTATGGTGAAGACCAAAGAGCTGTCGAAGGACACCGGGAACAAAATTGTAGACCTGCACCAGGCTGGGAAGACTGAATCTGCAACAGGCAAGCAGCTTGGTGTGAAGAAATCAACTGTGGGATCAATAATTAGAAAATGGAAGACATACAAGACCACTGATAATCTTCCTCGATCTGGGGCTCCACGCAAGATCTCACCCCGTGGGGTCAAAATAATCACCAGAACGGTGAGCAAAAATCCCAGAACCACACGGGGGGACCTAGTGAATGACCTGCAGAGAGCTGGGACCAACGTAACAAAGGCTACCATCAGTAACACACTACGCCGCCAGGGACTCAGATCCTGCAGTGCCAGACGTGTCCCCCTGCTTAAGCCAGTACATGTCCGGGCCCGTCTGAAGTTTGCTAGAGAGCATTTGGATGATCCAGGAGAGGATTGGGAGAATGTCATATGGTCAGATGAAACCAAAGTAGAACTGTTTGGTAGAAATACAACTCGTCGTGTTTGGAGGAGAGAGAATGCTGAGTTGCATCCAAAGAACACCATACCTACTGTGAAGCATGGGGGTGGCAACATCATGCTTTGGGGCTGTTTCTCTGCAAAGGGACCAGGACGACTGATCCGTGTACAGGAAAGAATGAATGGGGCCATGTATCGTGAGATTTTGAGTGCAAACCTCCTTCCATCAGCAAGGGCATTGAAGATGAAACGTGGCTGGGTCTTTCAGCATGACAATGATCCCAAACACACCGCCCGGGCAACGAAGGAGTGGCTTCATAAGAAGCATTTCAAGGTCCTGGAGTGGCCTAGCCAGTCTCCAGATCTCAACCCCATAGAAAACCTTTGGAGGGAGTTGAAAGTCCGTGTTGCCCAGCGACAGCCCCAAAACATCACTGCTCTAGAGGAGATCTGCATGGAGGAATGGGCCAACATACCAGCAACAGTGTGTGCCAACCTTGTGAAGACTTACAGAAAACGTTTGACCTCTGTCATTGCCAACAAAGGATATATAACAAAGTATTGAGATGAACTTTTGATATTGACCAAATACTTATTTTCCACCATAATTTGCAAATAAATTCTTTCCAAATCAGACAATGTGATTGTCTGGATTTGTTTTCTCATTTTGTCTCTCATAGTTGAGGTCTACCTATGATGTCAATTACAGGCCTCTCTCATCTTTTTAAGTGGGAGAACTTGCACAATTGGTGGCTGACTAAATACTTTTTTGCCCCACTGTATTTTATTCAATTTATATGGTTCCACAACAATTCATGTCTAGCTACATCGCATATTTATTTTTACACCAAGTATTTTCAGGTGTAGCTGTTCAAATAGTATTGAAGATACATAGATGCAACATTTTAGTTGTAAGATAATCAATTGACATTCACTACACAGTTCTCAAAAGAGAATGACTCGTAAATACAAATTCTGCATGGTATATTTTTTTCCAAATGAAGTTTGCACCTAATAGCTTGCTTGAATTATTTCCTGCTTTCTACTTCTCCCCAATAGATACAGCTACTAGAATTCTTTAGCAGCAGAATCTGTACATAGACAGATAATGCCCCAGTAATCTTCTTATTTTATTCCTAATCTGTGACAATTAGGAATAAGATTTCCAAGATAGTTCATTGAAAGTATAATCCCTGGCAGATATTTAGGCTTGCCTTTTCAGAAGATCAGGAGTATATGCAGACAATTTTTTGTCTATTTTTAGTACTGATAATTGAACAATAGTACAGAAAATGGCTTAAACTTAATTATCTAAAAATTGTTAATGTCCCATCTTTATATGTTATTACATAAATTTGCACAAGTTATTGCACTTGTTAGAAGATACAAAATTTAGCAAACCAGATTCAAGTTTTTAGTTGCCTGCCATTTGTTTTGTTCACCTCTAAGCTTTTATATTAAGGGGCGTGGTGGCTCAGCGGCTAAGACTCCAGGCTTGTCGATCACAAGTTCGGAGGTTCGAATCCCTAGCCCTGCGTGCGGAGTGAGCTCCCACACTAGCTCCAGCTCTTGCCAACCTAGCAATTCGAAAGCATGCAAATGCAAGTAGATTAATAGGTACCACTTCGGTGGGTAGGTAACAGCGTTCCACGTGCGTCATGCGGCCACATGACAACGCTGGCTCTTTGGCTGACAAACGGAGATGAGCACCGGCCCCTAGGGTCGGACACGACTGCACAAATGTGCGGGGGGAACCTTTACCTTTTTTTTTTCTTAAGCTTTTATATTAAAGTTTTGGGGGTTTTGCTTCTTAATCAATACTTGCTTCTTAGTCAATACTTTAGCTACAGAAATTGTTGGCAATCTGCATATTCATGATACTGAAATCTGAATAAGCAGAAACACCAGATGCCATTGGGGTTTGGTGAGAAGGGAAATACAGATACTTAAAGTATCCACTTCTGGATTTACTTTTAAGAAGAAGTGGAGGATTATAAATTTGTTGTTTTAAGATCCTGACTTTTTTAAAAGCTGTAATTTTCCATTTTGACTGAACCATTAACGGTGGTTTATTAGAGACTGCCTGATTGATTAAAGTTCACATGAAGGAGCTATATTTGTGGGCAAAATGCTCGTTGATACCTTGATTTATTAGTCTTTAATCTGGATATAGTGTTATGATAGGGCATATTTTTGTTGTGTTATTGTTATGATAATGCATGTGGTGATAAAAGGGAGTAGTTAATTATGACTGTTACTTTTTTAAGTTTTATCAAGTGGGGCAGTCTCCCAGCAACTTAAAAGCAAGACCTGCTGTGTTGCTTTTTTTAAAAATTTCCTTCTCATCCCATTTTCTGACCTTTCAATTGGATATATTGTTTTGAATTTAATCACAAAATAAGGCAAATGCACTTAGCCAAGCCTCTTCCTGTGGTGTGGCCCTCTTACTCTGATTATTAATAGAGAACTTGGAGTCTGACTCCCTGTGTATACTCATTCTGAAATTAAGCAATTGAAGCAGCATTTCTAGCTAAGATCAACTTATTCCAGTTGTCCTGTTGTGAATTTGCTGTTAATTTAAACCATGTGATTTTAAAATAATTATGAGAAAAGTAATTAAGTTCTAAGTAGCGTGTACAATGCTAAATACTTTAGCATGCATAATTGACATTTGTGAATACTTGTAAGCAGTAGACGGTAGGCCTGTGGAAATTCTTGAAAAACATACTTCGGAATGTGCAGGAGTGTGTACAAAGCCCCTCTTTAGGAAAGTGGTGGAGCTGTGCATGTACACATATGCAGGAACACCTCAAGCAACTGCATGGAGCTGAAAAAAGATGCAGCTGTTTAACAAAAGAAGAAAAGGAGCTTCATACATGTTCTTATATGCTGTGAAGCAACTGTTTTCAAGGATTTAACCTGTACATCTCTACAGGTTAAAAATTCAAATCGCGTTTGTTGATGCATGCAATTTTGATTTGTTCATAAAAATGTAATAGCTTTAGAAGTTATATTAATACTTCCCCAAATACCCTTAAGTTAGTTTTTTGTATTTTTTAAAGTTATTATTGTCATTAATGGGAGTATATATGTCTTTTTCCTGTCTTCATTAATAGAGTCCATACTGGAAGGAAGCACTTAATATTTTGAAACTGGTGGTATCGCGTTCAGCCAGTCTTGTTGTACCAAATGATATTCCAAAATCTTACGGTGGTGATATAAGCTCTCCTGAAATTTCATTCACAAAAATTTTTAACAATGTTTCCAAAGAACTGCCTGGGAAGACCTTAGATTTTCATTTTGACATATCAGAGGTAAAGAGTTTTTAAGTAAGGTTTAAGATTTTGCGTACTTAATTTCCTTCTAAATTGAAATTAGGGGTGTGCACCATATGGGGAAAAATGGGTTATTTTGAGCTCAAAAGAAAACATCCCATCCAGAAGGTTTTTAAGTTGGCTGCATTTCAATGGAACAAAATGCAGCCATTTAGCTGTTCTGTATTTCAAAACAATGCTCAAACCATGGTTTCAACCAAAGGAGACAGTGGGAACAGAGAAAAAGCTTCTTGTTCCCTTCTTTTCATCCCAGGATCACAAGAATAAATAAGGTATAAGAGGGAGAGAAGGACAGATGCCGTCAGGTTTTCAAGATTCTGTTATTATAGCCTGTGTCAATAAGGGAGGGTTCTAGTATTTCTAGTGGTGTCTGTTTCCTGAACTGGCCTACCTTGAAGGGCTGACATCGGCGGATTTACCTCCCACCCCCACCCCCACATCCCTTTACGCAGCTTGCCATTAGTTGGCTGCCGAAAAGAAAAGAAAAGAAAAAAGCCGCCATTTCTGCCTGATCACGTGAGAAAATCAGTGAAAGAAAGGAAAAGCTGCTGGCCAGGAGAATGTTCCCACCCTGGGGCACACAAAAAAATCCCTCCCCCCCCCAACTGCCAGCCTTTACCACATTAATCTGTTCTGTGAGCCTGGGTCTGCGATCTATAGATCGTAGTTTATGGCTTTGCACGTGGCGTGCACCTTGCCAGTTGCTCTACACCGTGGCACAGCATGATAAGCAAACCCTGTCTTACAGTCCTTTGTGAAATTGGGCACATACGTTGAACTGAGAAGCTATTTTGCCTTCCTTTTGTAGACGCCTATTATTGGGAACAAATACGGGGATCAGCACAGTGCAGCGGGTAGGAATGGCAAAGCTAAAGTCATTGCTGTTACAAGAAGTACATCTTCCACTTCCTCCGGATCAAATTCTAATGCTTTGGTTCCTGTGAGCTGGAAGAGGCCACAGTTGTCCCAGGTGATATATTGCATAGACCTTAAAAACGCAAAAAGCATCTCTTTGTAGCAAAAGAAAGCAAACATGATTTAAATATTTATAAGTAATTTGATTTTTTTCCAGCGACGAACAAGGGAGAAACTAATGAACGTATTATCTCTTTGTGGTCCGGAATCAGGAATTCCCAAGAACCCTTCTGTAAGTAATTTTAAATTCCTGAAAGAAGCATGTGTTCGTCAAGCAAACAAAAATTTATACTAAAGTTGGTGAATTATTATATCACTGTCATGAGAGTTTAAGAACTAGAAAACTTTTGTGTTTAATCTGTAACAGAATGTCTTGTTAGTGATTGATGGCATTTAAACATAATTCCATTGGCTTCTGTCTTTCAAGATGCAACATCTGTAAATATGCATACTGGCACTCTAATTATAGTCATGCTTATCTCTGTTACTGATGACACTGTAGGTTATCTTTTCTTCTAATGAAGACTTAGAAGTTGGGGACCAACAAACCAGTCTTATTTCGGCAACAGAGGAAGTAATTCAAGAAGAAGAAGTGGTTGTAGAAGATAACACAAGTGAACAACAGTTTGGAGTTTTTAAGGATTTTGACTTTTTAGATGTTGAGTTGGAAGATGCAGAGGTAAGGCTGTGTAATGGTAGCTTCATTCAAGTCTGTTCTTCAAGCAAAAATAACAACTTTGAGACTTTGTCCTTTACTTTTGCTGTAAGCTTTTACTGTGATTAATCAAAGCACTGGGGAAAAAATCCAGCTGTGCCACCTCATGCACTTTCCGCTTGGAAGAAAAGTATCTGAACCACAATTTCATGTTGTGCTGCTTGGCATACCATGAACTATTTCTTTCATACTAGCTACTCACTTTACTTTTTTGTGGAAAGTATGGAAAGAGTTAAGTTAGTATTTCTCTTTGGTCTGATCTGCTGTATAGAAATGTGATAGGATTTTACTGAGCAATATCTGACTTTTTGCAAATTCCCTGCTTAATGGTGAATTAAAGAGCATATCAGTGTACTGTATATTCGAGAATACAACTGTAGAAAGCCAAATGAAACAGTATACAAAACTTCAAGTATAGCCTATGGTATCATCACAACCCGAGCAATTAATATATCATTGAACATTTTAAATTAAATGCAGTGTTATCTCATACTGGTCTGTAATACTATATCGGCATGAGGGGTATGTTGAAATCGATTTGATTTTCAGCTATTCACATTGTGTCTGGGTTCATGGTGCATTTATCATCTTTATCTGCATTTTCCTCTGTTTTTAACTAGTAAAATGTAATAGTTCTATCATATATAATACGCAGTTGCAGTGCATGGAAATATCCAAGGGTGGATATTGGGGAGAGCTGGACAAACAGTCCTTCAAATGACACCATCCCTATTGAAGGAGAAGGGGTATTCACACATTTTTTTATACCTCTGGAAAACAAAATTCCTATAGATCAGGAATTTTAGCAATTCTCAAGTTCCTCTCTCTACCAAGAAATAAGTTCTCTTCTCTCCAATGTCCAGTAATCCAGATGAATGCCAGATAGAACTGTAAGCCATTCAACACCTTGATCTCAGAGCCATCACAACACTTCCAGCTGCTGAGTACTTCTCTGAAGTGTTTTCCGTATGCTTCATTGACTCGGAAATGAGGGGGACAAATGCAGTGGAGTGTTTTAGGTGTTCTAGAAATGGTGAAACCAGATTCGAGCCACTCTCCCCTCCCCATCCAGTGATTCATTCTGGGTGACTTTGAGTCAGTGTCTATTAAGCCAGTCTACCTCACAGGATTGCTTTTGTGACCATAAAATATCTACAATGAATCAACAGTGATTGATTCATTGATTTAAATTCTAAGCATCTGGGAGGGTTACCCAAAGAGGAGTGAAAACTATAACATCTAAACATGCTTGATCAAGACTCATTAGCTCAAGTGTTTATGCTTTCTTGTACTGTGAATAAAATTTACATATTGTACATTTTATCAAATAAATGTAGATAAAGTCCATTTTAAATTTTCACTGAAGATACCTTCAACCAGTTCTCAAAATTAGTTTAAATGTTTGTTAACACTGAAAAATGTGCCATAGCCATCTGTTTTAAGTGTTTGTCTCATAATGTTTTTTGCACCAATTTTTCTAAAACCAATGAAATAGTAGGGGACTTGGCAAAAAAAGTTTTTCCAGAGCTTGAATCAGTCTTCTACTGCTGGCAAGCATATGCAATAGGAAATAGGCTCCATTAAGATGTATCTTTAAGTGTTTGTCCTCGTTCTAATTATGTGTGTTTTTCTTTTTGCGAACCAGGAGCTGCAGGTAAGTTGCAGCCTGGTGCAGTGGCTTGTTTCATCTGTTGTCATCTGTGGTGTATTTGTCTGTCTGTGCTTGGAAGTCAGATGGTCTTGTACTGCTAGGGATATATGGCTGTAGACAATTTTAAGCCAATTTAGTGCTGAAGGTGAATCTGTGAAGAAGAATTATGTTGCCGTGTATTTCAGCCCTTTAAAGGAAAACCATGTTAATGGCATTTAAATATCCAGTTAACTGGAAGGGCTGGTTGAAACTCTGCTCTCAGCATTTGTGTGGCTTTGTTTTGCTGTGTTCATTTCAGTATTCGGGGTAGCTTAAACACTTTGGTATAAGCTTCCTTTTTATTGCAGGGCGAAAGCATGGACAACTTCAACTGGGGAGTCCGCAGGCGCTCGCTGGACAGTATTGAGAAAGGAGACACGCCGTCCCTCCAAGAGTATCAGTATTCGGGTAGCACGCCCAGCTTGAACTTGACCAACCAAGAAGATACTGATGAGTCCTCAGAAGAAGAAGCCCTGAGCGCAAGTCAGATATTATCACGCTCGCAAATGGTAACACATAGGTTGTTTTCCCACCCACATAGCAGCCCCTTGATTTAACCTTCAGGACTGTCTCTTAGCTTCTGATCTGCAGGAGGGGTGGGGCAGCTTATGAGTTGGGAGGCACAACACTAGGCCCTCTTTTGAGTTCCCAGACTTGGAATAGGTGTAACCCATTAAATGTTGGCTTAAACTGTGAATGACACTTGTCCTAAGTGCTTAACAGATTGCTTCTAGTAAATTAAGAAATAGCATGACGTGATTTGAAATAGGTTTTACCAGTAGAGCGCCGATAAGGATGTTCTTGAGTATGGATGTTTAGAATTGTGGAAAGCCAGTGTGCCGATAATGAAGACATTGGTATTTCAAAGTAAACTTCTGTCGTTTTCATAACTAGACAATCACACCGACCATAGAACATTTTCATCTACCCTAATTCTAAAACCTAGAGTTTAGAAGTTTAAGTGGAATACAATAAAATACATTTAATTTGATTGGTAATTACATTTCTGATTTTTTTTCTAATCACAAATTTGATTAGGGTTAGGATTAGCTAGGATTAGCTAAGACAAATTAAGAACTAGAAAACTAGTTTGCTGTTAATGTGTAATTTGATTAACAAATAATTTTAAAGTATTTAGAAATTATTCTTTTGGGTCAAAATAATTACTGATGAACACAAAGTCTTTTTGCATTTTTGGAATCTGAGATTCTGCAGTGAAAGAAGAATGGTAACGTATGGTTAATTCAGTATTTGGGGGAGCAAAGACATATGTCCATATATGTTGAGTAAAACTGGTTGTGCTAAAACAGAACTTCTGATGAGTTAGCCAGTGCATGTTCTTCATCTATATGAAATTGTCTTTCCCCTTATGAGAATTCCAGTTCTTAATATAATTCTTAAGCATGGCAGATAGACTCAAGATACAGTCTAATGCAGGGCTTTCCAAACTTTTCCCGTTGGCGACACACCAACGGCGGCGTGCAAAAACCTGGAAGTGCTGCGGCAGCGGCGTGCAAAAACCCGGAAGCACCGCAGTGGCAGTGCTTCTGGGTTTTCGTGCGCCGCCACCGCAGCGGCGCTTTCGGGTTTTCACACGGCGGCGGTAGTGTCCTGGTGTGTCACACTAAAAGCTGGAAGTGCTGATGGCCCGCTGCCACGCACGGCGGCGCGCCACCAGCGCTTCCGGGGTTTTTCGTGACACATCTGGGCCCCGCAGTACTGTGTCGCGACACACCATTTGGAAAGCTATGGTCTAATGAATGGACAAGGTAGCCTCAGGTTATTTTGCTTTACATTTTTGTATAAACATATGTTGCTTTGCATTTATGTATAAACATAATGTTGAGTTGATTTTGCTGATGTTATCGGTAAAACATACATGGCTACATTTTTGTCTCTTTAGCTAAACAGTGATTCGGCTGCCGATGACACCATACCAGATCACATAGGCTTGTTGCTGCAGTCTCAAGATTCCACTAGCAGTGTTGGAATGGAAGAGGTGCTTCAAATCAGAGCTGAGACTCCAAGTTTGGAGGTTGCCTCTCTAGATAATGCTAACAACCCTCTGCCTGAGGTGGGGATAAATGTGGGCTCGAGCATGGCTGATCTGTCCTCTTTCTAGCACTGTATAAAAGCTTTGTGCATTCTGTCTATAAGAATTTTTGTCATGTTGATTATGTAATTTAACTTCAGTGTTTCTAACCTGTTGTGGCCAAAAAATTGTTTACTGGAAATGGTTGTTTGTTTGATAGACTGAAGATGTTCACACCACAGGTTAAAAAAGTTTTGAAGTTCTAATAATGATTTGGGGTGCAGAAGAACAATTTGATAAGCAGGATGGTTTTCTGGTACCATTTTCTTCCTGTGATGCTTCCTTTTCTATGATCTTCCCTCTGTCCCTAATGCTTGCTTTGCCTTTGTGATTGGTGCTTTGATTGGGATTTGAACCTCAGGCCAGCTTTGTTAGCAGCTGGTCAATTCAGTACTCTTGACCAAGCCCTCTATGTGCTAGTGGCATGATTTTAAAAATGGAAATACATACATGGAATGAGCAAGATTCCCATCTAGTAGCTGATTAAAAAAATCAGTGAGTATGTTAAGTATGTATTTGCCATTTCCATCAGAAACTCCAGTATTGTACCTTCAGAGCAGTTATCCCTATTTTGCAAAATTTTTTAAATATGGATGGATGGATGGATGGATGGATGGATGGATGGATGGATGGATGACATTTTATTAAGTCCTTCAGCTCTTAAGCATTTATAGCCCTTTCTCTAGTACTGTACCTTTGAAGTCTAAAATAAGTACCATGACTTTCAAATTGTCTTAAGTTGGATTTTTGTTTTAAGATGGGCTAAATGTATGTATGTATGTATGTATGTTAGGAGACATTTTTGAAATATGGGCATTATCAGCACTTCCTGAAATAGAATCATGGTCATGGGGACAGTAGTCTTCATCTCTAGCCAAGAGAGCTGTTATCTTTTTGAGATTTAGGGTACATTTTTGCACAGTTTAAAATGGGAATTTTGAAAATGTCCAAAGCAACATGTGAGCCCTTCCTGGCTTATCTCTGCTACAACACGTGATATATAAATGATTGTACATTTGTAAATGCATTTTATACAATTTGGTGTGCATTTTTTGCATATTATGCACATGCATTAAGGCAAGCCTTGTGCACATATCTCATAACTACAGGTTCTTCGTGATCTGTATATATAATCATTAAAACATATTACATTATACCGAAGTGGAGAATCTGAAGTCCTCCAGATGTTGAGCTTCAATTTCTATCATCCCTTACTATTAGCAATGCTGACTGGGGCTGGCAGGGGAGGGTAATTATCTTGTGTGATCCCAAAAGATGCAAATGTTGCTTTTGCACTTGGCCAATTACTATTCAAAAGCCATGTAAGAAAGCTGGACATTAGACAACAGCAGTTTCCAACACAAAAAATGCTTCAGACAGTTATTTTTCCTCCATTTACTGAACATGATGATGATGATGATGATGATGATGATGATGATGATGATGATTTTGTGTGTGTGTGTGTGTGTGTGTGTGAGAGAGAGAGAGCGAGCAATCCTTGATCTCCTGCGACATGCCACAGTGAGATGGAATGTGTCTCTGAGGGGGAAGGTGATGTAATGGAGATCGCAGGCGAGGAAGGAGGGGGTGCCTTCCAGGGGGGAAAGCACATTCTCAGTGTGGAGGACCTTGGGCGCCCAGCCAAGAGGGTCAGGCCAGATCCTCCTTGAGTTGCAGGAGTTTTTCCCTCAGAGCCTGTTGGCTTAGCTCAGATTGGCAAGATTTTCTGTATGCGTTAGAAACAATAAAGAACTAGAGAAGGGGTGTCCAACCTGCGGCCCATGGGCCGCATGCAGCCCTGAAGAGCTAGTAATGCGGCCTCAAAACATTATTTTGCTATTTTTTTCACGACTCGTACCTTGCGATCGGCCCGGCAGGTGGCAGCAGCCAAGGGAAGGTGCGGGGTAGGGCATGCACGGCGGAGGGCAGATTTGGGCATTGAAGAAAGAGGAGGCCCAGGAAGGCCTGTGGGTGCACTGCAAGCCACAAGGTGGAGAAGCGAGTCGCCAATTGGCCAGCCCCGGATTGCCGCTGGGGCTAGCGTGCCATCAGGCGTTTGCAGCAATGGGGAAGAAGCACGAGGTGGGCTGCTTCCTTTTCCTGGCGGGGCTGGCGAGGCTTAGCCTATAAATCTCTGCACCAGGAAGCCAGGGCGGGGGGCTGCCTGCCTAGCGTCCTCTCCTCCCAAAGGAGGGGTTCGGGAGACGCGGCGCTGGAGGTCTCCCTCAGGGAGAAAGTGTGAAAGTGTGCATATCAAAAGTAGAAAAATGGGGAACTAAGCCACATTGCACTTGACAAATTTAACTCCTCTGTGTCCCTGACATCTCGTTTGGTGCTAGAAAACAGCTTTTGCTGGATCTTTAGTAGTCCAAATCAAGAAGTTTCAAGGGGACCCAATGATGTCAATACTATGGGTCTGATGTTGAAGAAGGACAATTACACAATAAACATTCATCTGAGAGCAGCTGAAGTTTTTTGAGTTCTACCATGGCAGCAGTGAAATATAAATTTACTCCAACACTTTTTTGCTCAGATGATGGTGTTTCAGCTACAACTCGTTTGGATTACTGCAATGTGCTCTACATGGGGCTGCCCTTAAGGACCACCCACAAGTTACAACTGGTCCAGAATGCAGTCGTGCATGTAGTGTTGGGCGCCCCTAAGTTCACCCATTTTATACTTTTACTTGATTATTAAACTTTGCTTTGTTTATTTGCCTACCTAACAATTTACGATGGGCTTGTTGTGTTATTTCTTAAAAAATATATTTATTTATTATTTATTTATATTTATTCCTAAATAAATTTATTCCAGCATGGCTTCAACATCATTTCAACAGAAAACAGAACCCAAAAAAGAAAAGAAAAAAAGAAAAATCGTGGATGAAGGAAGAGTATTCAACGAAAAATGGACAGATGAGTTAGTCACAACTCAAAAGGACTCTATTATAAAAGCTAGTTATTTGGTAGCAAATCTAATTGCAAAAAATTCAAAACCATTTACCGATGGTGAGTTTATTAAGCAATGTATGGAAAGCGTGGCAGATATAATTTGGCCTGATAAAAAAAGCGATTTTTCTAAAATCAGTTTGTCTCACCAGACTATAGCCAGGCGAATTGAAGAAATAGGAAAATCTATCGAAAGAGGTTTGAAGAGTAAAGCTGCTAATTACAAATTTTATGCTTTGGCGATGGATGAAAGTACTGATGCTACAGATACAGCTAAACTTGCCATTTTTATTAGAGGCATTGATAACAAATATAATGCCACCGAAGAAATGGCTTATTTGGTGCCATTAAAAGACACAACTAAATCTCTTGATTTGTACGAAGCAGTAAAAATGACATTAAAGCGATTTTCTTTAACCACTGTCAACATATCTGATATATCTACTCATGGCGCCCTGGCGATAGTTGGTAAAAGTGAGGGACTTACAAAATTGATAGAAGATGATGCAAGTGCTGCCGGCAACTCACGTTTGATGAAGTATCACTGCATTCTACATCAAAAAAATTATGCGTGAAAGCTTTAAAAATGGATGATGTCATGCAAATTGTCATCAAAGCAGTGAATTTCATAAGGGCCAAGGGATTGAACCACTGCCAATTCCAGGAGTTCCTTAAAAGTATGGATGCTGATTATGGGGACATCATTTACTTTTCTGAAGTATGGTGGCTAAGTTGGGGTAAAATGCTGAAAAGATTTTATGATTTGCGAAATGAAATCAAGTCATTTATGGAATCAAAAAGAAAATTTGTGCCAGAACTTGAAGATGAAAAATGGCTCACAGATTTAGCATTTTTGGTGGATTTGACCGCTCATTTAAATGAGTTAAACATGTGTCTTCAAGGTGAAAACCAACTTACCACTGCAATTTTTCAAACCATAACAGCGTTTGAAATGAAACTTAAAGTATGGCAAGCTCAAGTTATGGACAATAATTTTATACATTTTAATACATTGGCTAAATACGGTCCTGTAAACAGCGAGAAATATGCAGCCTTGCTTTTCAGTTTGGTACAGAAATTTGATTTCTGGGAAAATCATCAATATTTTGGTATATTTTTGACTCCATTTTCAGTCTACATAACTACATTACCTCCAAATTTTCAAATGGAATGCATAGAGTTGCAATCAGACATTCAACTCAAAGAAAAATTGGATCATGTCTCTCTACTGGATTTTTATAAGACCTATCTTCCCAGAGAAAAATATCCCTCGCTTCATAATCACGCCTTATTCATGACATCGCTTTTTGGCCACACATACATTTGTGAGCAACTATTTTCAAGGATGAAGCACACGAAGAGTAAAATTAGAATTAAAATTTCTGACAAGCACCTTGAGAACTCACTGAGAATTGCAACCACTTTCATTGAACCAGACATTGATGCATTCGTTTCACAAAAACAAAGTCAAATATACCACTAGTTTTATGTTGCCCTCTTTGTTAAAATTGTATAATAAAAAATATTAAAAAATAAATGAAGTTTTATTACTTACATACATTAACTATATTATATATTTTATGTGTGGCCCAAGACAATTCCTCTTCACTCAATGTGGCCCAGGGAAGCCAAAAGGTTGGACACCCCTGTTACTAGAGCTTCATCTCGAGCTCAGTGTGGTTTCTTCACCTCAACCCTGACATGCAGGCTCTGTTTTGGCAGGAGAAATCCAATATTAGATTCTCCTCTAGGCTTTCTGCAGTCGGCTCTTTATGAGATTGTGAAATGCCAGCTTTGGAAAGCTGGAGAAGAGTTATTAAAGGAATATCCCCTAATCCCAATCCAGAGAAAATTTAGACCCGCAGTCAGGCTGCTCTACTGTAAATAGATTCACTTTCATTGAGAGCAATAAGAGGATTTGTTTGTTTGTTTGTTTGGATTTATATGGCCATCCCTCTCTCTAAAGCAACTCTGGGCAGCAAACAGAATTTAAAGCTGAAATAACAATATAAATACGGTAACTATAAAAAACCACAACATGTAAGCAAAGAAAAAGAAATGGCAGCCAAGAATAAAAAACCTCAAAGTAACAATAAATCACCTGGGCTTCACTAATTTCCTGACCCCCATGCCTGGGCAAACAGCAGGGTCTTAAGCATTTTCCAGAAGGCCAGCAGGGTCGGGAGACATATTTCAAGGTGCCTCCCCACCCCAACACCCATCTCAAAATCAAAAACTAGCAAGTGCTGCTCTTTCCTCCTTCCATCCTATTGGTGCATCACTGGCAAGTTTTGTTCTGTTTTATTTTAGAGTTTTCAGTGCTGCTGCATCAGAGCACTCCAATTTGATTAGGTAGTAATTATAAATATAATTAGTCATCTTAAGCTCTAGCTCTTTTCATTTCTTTAACTGAAAATTCATCTCATCTGTGGTTTTTTATAGTTACTGAATTCAGTTGAACTTAATTTTGAATAGACGCATAAGAATGCAGTGTTTGAAGTGAATAATTTTCAGAAAGGAAACAATACAGTATTCACAATTTTTGGGGGAAATTAAAATATTGAACAAGGAAGGATTTTTTAACCTGAAACTATAAAACATTAAATGACCTATTTTCAGAGCAATAGAACATTGTTTATATTTTGTTGAATTTCTTAATGTAAAATAACTTATGCACAAACCTTTTCAAATACTTACATATTTTTTTTCAAAATGAAGTATATTTGTTGTTTCTTCTCCAGGATGGCAGTTCATCTATGAAAGATGAACAAAGTATAGCTAGTGAAGATACTGGATCAATTCTATTGCACGAACAGCGAGAGTCCTTAGTCTGCCAAGAACCCTTAGAACTGGAAGAAGCTCCTGAAATTCAAGAGCATCCGACTACCGAGAGCTACACTGAATCGATATTTGAAGAGGATGTTACTCTTGCATTGAAGGAGCTTGATGAAAGATGTGAAGAAGAAGAAGCTGACTTCTCTGGTTTATCCAGGTGAAATGCTTTATCTAGCAAAATGTGGCTTTAGCCTTTTTAGTATTTGATTTGAAGCCACCAATGTGCTAGTGCAGTGGTTCTTAAATGGTTTGACCCAATTACCCCTTTCCCCAGGTTCAAACAATGCCATTACCCCCACAAAAAACCCAGACTCTTGCTTTACACACGTGCTTTGGTAGTGGCAGTCCCAAACTGGATTCTCGACTCACAAACAAGCAATTACAAATTGCTCCATTAGTCTCAGGGTATGCCCAAATTACCCCTTGGGGGTAATTACCCCCCGTTTAAGAACCACTGTACTACATCACATTCATGCTGTAATGTGATGTGTGAATGCAGCCGTATTCTCTCAATAAAGTAAATACATTACTTATTGCTATCGACTTAGAAAGACAACATCATCTTTGTGTGGTGAAGAGAAAAGTAATCAGCCCAAAGTTCTGAAATAACATTTATTTACCATGATCATATGTGTTTTATTTGCAGCCAAGATGAAGAGCAGGATGGTTTTCCTGAAGTACAGACCTCTCCACCACCATCACCATTTCTTTCTGCCATATTGGCAGCTTTTCAACCACAGGCATATGATGATGAAGAGGAGGCTTGGCGCTGCCACGTTAATCAGCTCTTGACAGATACAGATGGATCTTCTGCTGTCTATACATTTCATGTGTTCTCTAGGTTGTTTCAGGTAATGCCGTATATGCTTTCTTCATTCACATTTTTAGTTCTGACATGATCTAATATCCTGGTACAAAGGTTAAATTGGTAATGCTTAGGATTTTTCTGTTAAAAAAAACCAACTTTATTATTTTTTTTAGTCATCACTAGAAGGTCAATTTGAGGATAAGGACTTTCACATCATCTCTTTCTACACTGTGGAGATTTCATAGGAAATCTCTCTCCTCCACTCTTCTGTTCATTAGAACTCAGTATCCATTTCTAAAATCACTGTCTAGAATGATGCTCATACTGACTTCTTGACTTCTGTCACTGCAAGATTTCGCAGAAGATTTCTCAGACAGGTCTCAGTGTAATAGTGTATCCCACTGTTCACCGAACCCTAGACATTCCCTGTTCTTCTCCCTTTCATCTGGTAGAGCCACATGGAAAAGGAAAATTTGGTCTCAGGTGTGACACGTTAGTCATGATAGAATAGGGCAGCCTCCCGCCCCAAGAAAAACTTGTGGGGAGGGGAGTGAAAGATGTGCTTGTGCAATTCTACTTTTCATTTCTTCTTGCTGTTTTCTCCAAAAGAAAAAAAAACCTAGGTAATTTTTGAGTACTTGCCTACCAAGCCAAGAATAAATATTAAATAATCTACAGGAAAAATAAATAAAGAACTCTAAATATTTCCCTCCCACCCCCATTTTATTGTGTTTAGATGATTCAGAGGAGGTTTGGAGCCATAACACATGAATCAGTCAGTTTCCTGGGTGAGAATCTGCAGCGGATTGGAACAAAATTTAAAAGTTCATTGGAAGTTATGACAACATATTCAGAATGCCCAACTGTTTTTGTGGATGCTGAAACGGTAATATCTTGTATTTATGTCTACATGCTAACTTTGGTCTGCTTAGTGACTCTTACTACCAAACTACAGAAAGTTCTTTATTTCAGAATTTGCACAGAAACATTTCGTATCAAAAATGCATATAAAAGCATATTAGTTGCAAAATAAAGACAGTTTAAAATGGAAGTATGGTATCTCAGCCCCCTAAAAATATTTGTTTGAAGTTGATAACTCCCTTAGTATTAAACATATTTCAAAAATTGTGAACTTGTTTTTTGCAATGTACATGAAATACTATTAAATTGTTTTTGCTTGTGACATTTTCATTTTCTTTTTCTCATTTATAATTTCACAAATAGCTTAGAGCTACACATTTTTTTAATCCAGAACTTTAAAAATTCTCACAAGTAAGTTTGCAAGAAAATGTTATTGTATAGAATATCCCACTATGGAATCTACTCAATAGGTCCATTCCATCTCCTGCCTGCTTCAGTAATTTTTTCTCTTAGGGTTTTTTTTTTTTTTTGTTACTCCTTGATTCTTCTTGATTGTTGGTATTAGATCAATCTGCCAGTAAGCTTTAGGGTAATGATAGGTTTGTCCTTGATAAAGCAGATACACATCTCAAGTTGCATTTGGTAAATGAAGCACATGCAAACAAATGATATTTGAGTGCTATTTCCAGTTCATGCATTGCGTTACCAGGCTACTCATTCCATTAGCACTCCAGACAAGCCCCTTCTGTGCTGTCAGCATTGTTTATATGACATCTACAAACTGTTTCACTTGTGCACTTTCTGCAGGAGAAAAACTTTCTTACATGTACAATGTTATGTGTGTTTACTTCCATACAAGTTCAGGATCTTGCATTATTATAACATGAATTGCAGCTTTTATATTTGGTGTGAAAATATTTAATCCATTGTTTAATAATTCTTTAGAAAAAGTGCTTAACAAAGGGATGCATCTCATCTAGACAGTTCTGTTTTTTAGTGGTACACTTCTGTGTTTTCATGTACCATGTAGAATAAATACTTCTGGCAGAGCTACATTCTTGATATTATCAGGGAATAGAACTTATATTATATGAACAATTCTAGCAACTTCCTTAATCCTTTATTTCATTAATCTTAGTAGATGTTCTCAGGTTATAGCTATTGTTTAAAAAATGAAAATAAGTACCTATTACAAATCACATGGGCTTAATTGATAAGGTTTTTAAACACTTTTTGTATTACAGTTAATGTCCTGTGGTTTACTAGAAACGTTGAAATTCAGTGTTCTAGAGCTTCAAGAACATTTGGATACTTATAATGCTAAAAGAGAGGCAGCTGAACAGGTAGCTAAAATTTTTGTACAGTATTACACTGTGTTGAATAAGTTAATGATCGTTGGAATTTTAAATAACATATTCTGGACTGTCCTACAGTGCTGTATAAATCGAGGGGGGGGGGTGTCAAAGGTCATATGACATTATTCACATTTGAAATAGAGTGGATCCACTAGGTCTTGTGTAGAAATTAAGTCTTACATTAATAATACAGCATAAAACTTTTTAAAAGTAGCGGTTCAAAAGGAATAGAACTTAAAGCAACTTTTAAGAATTCTAGAATAATGGGATTCTAGAATATAACAAAAGTGGAGCACTAGATTTTCTTTTCAGAACCAGAATTTGATTTTCTGGAAGAAAACTGACTTTTAATTTATACCTGCTGAAGGCTTACTTTGTCTCAGAAATATGCCTTGAACTGTCTTAAACCTTTGCTCTGCCCTAATCATTCACAGATACTGCAGTGAAAAACAGGCTGAATACAGAACTGTAACCATAAGCAGTGTTTGACAGCTTCATTATAGAAAACTCATGTTCAGAGCTTCTATTGCATTAGAATGACAGAGGTCATTAAAGCTACCTGCCCATCAAACTGTTTTTTTTTTTAAAACAAAAAACAAAGATACTCTGGCATGTTGGTAATCTGAGTAATGGATGTTATGCACAGAGCAAAAATAAAGAACAATAACCCAGAAAGAAAAATTGTTTCTTGGAAGTTCCTTCTGGCCTTATTCTTCTGATCTAAAGTCAAGGAGAAACTGTTCCCCTCCCCTCCCCTGTAGGAACTTATGGATTACATTTAGATGTTCTTCCCCCCCCCCCTCCTTACATTTAATTTTCACTTTACATTCAACTTTGGAGACTTAATAATAAACTAATATAGCAACAGATAAGAATGAACTTCTGCTTACATTATGTGGGGAAATTTGTCAGTTTGTTTTTTATATCATGAAAGACAGAAAATAATTTTTGTTCTAGGGAATGAGAAGTAGATATTAGGAGCAGGATCATGTACTGCAGTTGCAGTGAATGCGAAGATAGAATCTACAATAGGAGTTACAGAATCCTATTGGACCTCCCTTCCCTGTTGATCCTTGTACCTGTAACAGGTTGTTGGGGGGAGAATATCTTAGGGCTGCCATTCTCCCCTCCTGCCCCCTTATGCGTCTTGGAAGCGGACAAGGTGGAGCCCTTTTGGGATCCTTTGCACAGGGGCAACTGCCCTTCGGTTTCAGAGTTCTGTTATTGATTCTGATTTAGCTTGTTATCCATGGATACTATCAAAACAAAAACAAAAATGTCAAAAGAGATACGTTGGGATCTATGCCATTAACTGACATGCTAGTGTTTAGAAAATTCCATTTGTTCTCAAGACAAGTGCACAGTCCTGATTAATTTACTAAAAGCCCTAATTAAATAAACTGATGAGAAATTAGATTTTCTTCTCTTGTGTGCAAAGGTAAAGAAAGGTCATCATCACAGTCAGGTTCATTATTCTGCTGGCATAGAGCTGCCTCCAACTTGGTCTAAAACACATTTGAGTTTTAGTCCATTGCAGCGTGTGAATTAAAGCATATTCATCACTGTCTATCCCTGAAGTCAGTAGGTGCTGCAAGTATGTAATTGGATGGGGTTCTGTGTCTATGCCTACATGTGTATGCATGGTTGTCCAGTTCACATCAACACTACATGTAAATGTGGTTTGTTTTAAGCTTAGCAAGATATGAGAACACACCCATAATGGCTTAGTGTTGTGAACCAAAATATTATAGCTTGCTCATTGAACTAGGGTTTTAAAAAATTGTTAGTGATCTGTGGACCGGACTTTATGCATTTATCTGTAGTTAGAAAAGAGACTAGATAGTAATTTTATTTCTTTGATGATGTATTGCTATTTCAGTCATCTTGTTTTCGTCATCATTTCAAATTGCATATCAAAATATAATTAATATTATAAAGGAAGTTACATTTTTAAAGGTATGCATCTTATATTTTAGTACTTTTTTCTGAATATGTCCATTAAATTAGTAGGTTATATTATAAAATTCTGTGATTCAAGCAAAATATATTTTCTCTGTTCAGGCTCATACTGGCATCAGTTATTTTTCTTTGGTTCTTTCAGCTTGCTTCTATTTTATTTTGCAGTGGCTAAAAGACTGCAAAAGGACATTTGGTACAGATGATGGTATTCATGGAGCTACTACAGATGCTCAGGTAGGCATCTGCTTCCAGTCACTGTGTCTATTTATGTCATGCATAAATATAAAACAATACGTGCTGCAGAATGAGGGTGTTCTCATGTTCCCAGCAGGATAAAAATTAAAGTTTTTCATTTTAGCTATCACAAATATCTCCAGGGAAATCTAGAATGTGTTGAGTATTGGCCTGGAAATAATGGATTCTCCTCCTTATTAAAGAAAAAAGCCAGCCTGTGGGTCTGGGTTTAATAACACTGAACAGATAACCAGGAAAGATGGCATCAGTGTACAAACACTCCTCTGCCTTTCATGAAGCTGCTCTTGCAAGGAAGAGACTCCGTATTCTACACATCGGCTCATCAGATAAATTGCTGTCTGGCACAGGCACTAGGCTGCATCTAATCTAATTAGTCCTGGGTCCTATGGCCTGTCTGGAAGGTAATATTTAAAACTATTAGTTAGGCAATGAAAATCTGGTCTGAAATATTTGCAAAGAGCTATCCAGTAGAAAACAGGTATATTTCTTAGAACCAATAATTACATGGAAATATTTTTGGAAGGATCAATAATAGGACAGTATTAGTAACTATATAAAAATAAGAGAAAAAAAATAAATTAAATCCATGCTATTTCTGTAATATTGACGGTTTGATTAAAGCTATTTTGATAAAAACTGGTGGCCAACTCTATATCTATATCTATATCTATATCTATATCTATATCTATATCTATCTATCTATCTATCTATCTATCTATCTATATTATTTATTTATTTATTTATTTGTTTATTTATTTTATTTGTCATATTTATATCCCGCCCATCTCCCCCACAAGGAGGGACCCTAGCATTGCCATAGGAGCTGTAACATTCTTTTCGCACTATGTAGGTAGACTTAGAAAAAAATAAGTTCTGAGTTGTCCAAAGTAGTCTTTGCATCTGGAAAAGCAACAGATCCTGATTGGTGGACAGACTCAATCTTCTGGTACTACTTGTAAGATTTTTCTTGTCCAGACTTGAAGAAGCAAGCAGAATTAAAAAAAAAAAAAAACATTTACGTTTTGTTGTTAAATTTACCTTCATTTATTTCTTTACTAAGAAGTTGGGAGATAGCTCCAAGAGGAGAGTTAAGTTTTAAACAGTAACAGATTCCGTTTTTCTTTTTCTTTTTTCCTGATAATGTAGATCAGTGTTTCTCAACCTCAGCAACTTTAAGACATGTGGACTGCAACTCCCAGAATTCCCCAGCCAGCCATGGGGTCTTAAAGTTGCTGAGGTTGAGAAACACTGGTGTAGATGCTAGTAACAATGTGTAGAAAATTTAAACAACTGCCTTTCTCAGCTACTTATTAAAGTAACTGTAAGGGTGTAGTTTGAACTGAGAAACTGGAACATGGTCAGAGAAGAAGAATGAAGACAATCAGGGGACAAAAAACTAAGTCAAGGGAGGAGACATTAAAAGAGTTGGGCATTTTAGCACAGAGAAAACTAAAGTGGGGTGTGTGGTAGCATTCTTTGAACATTGAAAGGATGTCACACGGAAGATCAAAGTTTTTTCTCCTTGTTCGAGAGTGCAGGACACCAGATAAAGAGTGTTAGTTTCAAGAAGGCAGAGTCTAGCTGAAGGCTGTGGGGGTGGGGGGAGAGGGGGACCCTTCCTGACAGAACAGTTGATCAATGGAACCAGTGACCCAGAGAAGTGGTGGGATCCTCTGTACTGGATGTGAGACAGTAATCTGTCTAGGATGCTTTCATTTGGATTCTTACACTGAAAGGGAGGGGGTGCTGGACTTGATGGAGCAATTAGCACTTCCACCTCTGTGATTTTAGAATACTTATTTTCTAGATAATTATTTTCCCCCTCCCTCAGATAGTTTTTTCAAAAAGCACTACTTGCAAAAGTTTTTATTAGGAAGCTGTGATTCTGATCTTGTTTCAGAGGGATCTCTTGTGCTGGGCATCATTATTTCCATTACAAAAGTATCAGCTGGGAAGAGTATCAAGCTTGGCCACAGCTACCTGATGCTAAAATAAAAGTGCGCTGACAAAAAGGTTTAAAGCTGGGATAAAAATCCTCTAGGGCAGTGTTGGCTGGGGAATTTTATTTATTTATTATTTATTTATTAAATTTCTATCACCACCCATCTTCCCCCAAAGGGAAGATCTGGGAATTCTGGGAGTTGAAGTCCAGACATTTTGAAATTGCTATGGTTGAGAAACACTGCTCTGGGGTGCTGACCAGAGCCCTATTCAAGCCTCTGCTTTCAGGCTAGAGGCCTAAAAGGGAGCAGTACTTGTGTTCAGCTTGAACTCAGAACCACCATTAGGAAGATTTGGGCCATGGCCTGCTTGATTGGTCCTGTAGTGGACAAGGAAACAGCCCCACACTTTGCTGCTGCTTGAGAGAGAGAGAGAACGCACATTCTGAGCTTGGAAGAGACCAGCCCAGTAGCACCGTCCAAGTTCAAGTCCCCAGTCTGCTAGCTCCAGCAAACTTGCTTGTTTTCTTTCAGAATAACTCAAGCCTTGACCTGATGAGAGCAGCCCATGAGCTTTCCTTTGGGTCTTTGCAGTGTTTGGTTTATCAGGAGGGAATCTCCTATTTTCTGTAAGAATCAGTCCTTTCTTCCTCGTAGAAATCTTTTCTCGTCTTCTCTTTTCCCACTCCCACTACTTCAGCACATTGTTACTGCAGTTACATATATCCAGGGATATCCTCTCTGAGCACTGTCCGTGAGGTTCCTTTAAATGCATGAGGTTTGATCTCTGCCGCCTTAGTAGTTGCTTAAACCTATTTATCCCCAATTTTCCTTTATCTCCATTCAGTATCAAAAGATAATCAATGCCTTCTACTTGACACTCTATAATTTGGTCATTTTGCATGATAACAAAGCAAGTAGTACAACCAGCTGTTCCACCATCTATAAATAATATTATTTTCACACATGCATTAAATCTTTCTTTGGAAGTTTTTTTCCCCTTTAGTTTTATCTGGGACATTCTGAGACCCATGAAAAATGAAGTTCTATACTAATTCTTGATCTTTCTCCTTTTTGTGTTTTGTGACCTGCACACCTTCTCGCTTAGCATTTGGAAATTCTAGCAGTAAGTGATGGCTCTTGATTTATCAGATACCTAACTATGCCAGTAACCAAACTGGCTTCCATTCTTGTCTCTTGTCCATTTGTGATATCACAGTGTTTCATTATAGATTATTATGGAAATAACAATTGCTTCGCTTATCTATAATTCTAACTCTTCAGCAGCCCTTTTAGATGGCAAAATATTGTAGCTATAGCAAATTACTCCATTATTAGTTTTGCTTATTTATTTTAAAACCATAACAACAATCATATCCACTAATATATTTACATATGCAAATAAAGGTGATACTACAGTTCTGTTCATGAATTCATTGCCTTTAAAAGTTGAGACATTATTGTATAACAAAAACATTAAGAATATATATACAGACTGTACCAAAAGTCAGGCCCCATAGGCCAGCCACTGTATGTTTTATTAATTTTATTTTTTTTTCCAGAGAAAATGTTACTGCACCTAGGAATGTTCAAAGGTCATGAGTCAGAAGAGTAAGGAAGCATTTAGAAGAAAATGTGAACATTTAATTTATATAATGAATTGTCTATGGGGCCTGATTTTTGGTACACCGTGTGTGTGTGTGTAAAATTGTGAGAAGAAATAGTATCTTTATTTGCAAATACGACAGACTGAAATGTGATCTAGGACAGTGGTTCTCAACTGATGAAATTCTTTTCATGGTGAGACACAGAGTCCACATATGCAAGTATACCTGCCAACTGTCCCAGAAACCCTGGTTTTCAAAGCTCCTGGAAAGGACGTCACTGGTGCTTTTCACCCATTTGCCTAATGTCTGAAGAAAGACAGGGGTTTCCCATGCAGCTGACCCCACCTGTCTTCAGCCGCCATGCATTCAGGGGGACTAACTTGTGTTCGCTTAAAATTATTACAGTTCTCTGTGTAATCTAGGAGCCTGCACTTGAATACGTTTGTGAGGTGGAATGAAATGGTGATGGAGTTGAGCCCTTGACCTTCTGTGGTGGTGCTCAGTCATTGCACACACTTGCAACCTGGACAGATTTCTATCAGATACAGTGTGAGATGGAGATAGTAACATCCAGTATGTTTGAAGATGCAGGATGAAACCATTTCATTCCCTCATCACCCCTCGAGACAGTGCAGCTTGTGTGTTTGTCTGTTGTATGTGAGACGGGGGCTTCTTGGCACTTTGAGAAGGTGTTCCTCTGCTGGCTAGGCGTGCTGCAGTTGCAGGCCTTCGATTTTAAGGCTGAGACCAGCAGTGCATGGTCACCTGATTGGAGGCAGCAGGTTGGGGGCGGGCAATGGGATGGTGGGAGGGGAGCCAATGCTGCTGTAAAGGGAGGAGGACCCCATGCAGGAGGGCAGTGCTTGCCCACTGCCACTCAGAAGTGGCTTTGAAAAGGGGGGTGGGCCATGATTGCAGATGAGGGGGTGGGGTGGATGGGAAGAAGGCTTGAAAGGAAATAACGCCTGTGCCTGAATAGATTGCTAACTTGGCTCCTCTCTTCCTCTGGCAGAGCCGGGAGAGCTTTCATTTTAGGGCCGTTTCTGGTCTGAGAAACAGCTCGTGTGGAGGGAGGAAATGAAACGTTGCATGCCGTGCCCCAAGTGGCACATCCAGAACTGCCTGTAAACACATGAATGCCAGTCTCGGGGGGAGAAAGGGTGGGATTATATCAGTGGGATGGACATTATTTGATAGAGTGTGTGATGGGATGTGAGATGAAAGGTTGAGAACCACTGTTCTAAAATTAGAAGTGACAGATCGCCCAAAATAATAGAAACAACTTTTCCCTGCTAGAGCATGGCATTTCTGAAATGTCATCAACATCCCTTTCTCTTTCCTCTGCTGGAAATTCAACTGCCCTTCTTAAAAGCCAAAGTTTACAATATAGCCAGCAAGGAAATTTTTTTCTTTTTAATTCTAAATCCACAAATGACTAGAAGCATTCGTTTTTCTCTGATTAGTTTCTTCCTCCATTATCTTAACCTTTCCTTCTCTGCAGTAAGCAAATAACTATTTTATATTGCAAATTCTGCTCTATACAAGTTGTATGCTTTGGTCACTTCTTTGACTATGTATTGTTCTTCAGGTAACAATTTTTTTTCATTTACAGGAATTAGAGTTGTGTCGGAGGCTATATAAGCTGCATTTCCAGCTGCTACTTCTATTTCAAGCCTATTGTAAACTTATCAGCCAAGTGAACGTAGTGAAAAAAGAGGCAGAGGTAAAGAAAATACCACTGTTTGAAACTGGAGATTTGTTTTTACTACAAGATGTAACTCTAAGAATTATGTCTCTGAATTAAAAGGTTAAATAGATTAATAAAAATGGATATCCATTGTGATCATTCTATATCCTGCCTTCTATTTTTGCACTGTTCATTCATCAACCTATATTCTGCCTTTCCATCCAAGTGAGCACTCAAGGTGGTTGATGCCAGTTAAAATACAGAGTTCAACATAGTTTATTAAAAGTTAGAAAATATAAATTAATAAATATTAATCAGTTTGAGACTCCGTCCTCATCCACTTTTATCAGATTTCAGTTAAGCACCTAAGTGCCAATGTGGTACTTTATTTATGAGAACATAAACCCAAATTTAATTGTGGTAGCCTAATTTCTAATGCCTGCTTAAATAGATTATTTAAACATACTTTCTGCCTAATGCTGTAATGAGTAGAAAAAATGCCTCTGCTACAAAAAAATATACGTACCATCCCTCTAACTCTTTTCTAGGTAATAAACATGTCAGAAGAGCTTGCTCAGCTGGAAGCCTTCCTCAAAGAAGCCGCAGAGTCTGCTTCTTACAGTGGTATTGAAGAGGTTGATATCCCAGAAGCTTCCCAGACCAGCACAGAGACGGCCATTCATTCTCTCATCGAAACCTTGCGGAATAAGGAATTTGTCTCTGCTATAGCACAGGTCAAAGCGTTCAGGTACTGTGGAATGGCTTTTGCTAACGCTCCCCATTTGAAAGGGATACAGCTGGGAGTGAGTCTCATCCAAGGGCTTAGATCTGTAAGGCTGGGTCCTTGGGAAGGAAGAGTGCTATAAAGTAATGGTAAAATGTAACGTGGTAACCTACTCTGGTTTTGGAAAATACAGTGGGTTTTAGTGAAGGCCTCATGGTAATTACACCTGGATAGGAAAACTTAGACCAATTAATTTAGAATAGAGATTACCACCTTGGACATTAATAAGAACAGCATCTAATACAGTTTCTGTGTCCCCAGGTGTATTTGGCCCAATGACATATTTGGCAATTCGGAAGAAGATCCAGTCCAAACGCTGTTGCACATATTTTTCCGTCATCAGACCCTTGGCCAGACTGGCAGTTTTGCTATAGTTGGCTCAAAACAAGATATGTCAGAAGCCAGCTCGAAATTAATGGAACTAAATTTAGAGATTCGGGAATCCCTGCACATGGTGCAGTCGTACCAGCTTCTTGCAAAACACACGGCTGTGAGAAATCTGAGTACAGGATTTTGAACGATTCCTCAGAAAAAGACTGAAGTGGTCCCTTTTATCAAGCACCTTTCATATCGGATGAAAAATGTTCTATTCCCCAGGGAAGAACTTTTCTAGAAACAAGTTACATAATTTAGTAACAGTTCTCAAAACGGCTGTCATCACCTTTAATGCTTTCTTACCTAGTATCAGTAATATGAACTCTTTAAAAAATTGCATTAGACAAAAGGGCTAAAAGCAATGCCTATAAAATGCATTTTTTTTGGTCGCAAGCAGAAAGTACATGGGGATGCAATAATAGCCTCTTAATTTGGAGATAATTAAAGCAGGTGAAATGAGGCTAAAATGAAGTGTGGTTGTTTTGGCTGAAGACCTGTGAAAACTTTCTGGCTTTTAGACAGTAAATAATCATCAAATAATGTTTAATTCATACTTTTGACAGCGTCATGAGGAATGTGCTGTATTATACCAGAATATAAAAGACTGCAAAATCCATTGATTTATCAATGTTGTATTTACAATGTACTCTATTTTTGTCTGTAATGATGAAAATTATGTGTGAAAGTAGGAATGAATGGCTATCTGACCATCACATTTTGAGGATATGGATGTTTGATAAAGTCTGAGCATGCCTAAAAAAGCACTGCAAGATTATTTTTGGAAAAATATATTTTTAGCTTTAATTCCTAGTCTGTAAATGTTATGGCATTTAATGATATTTAAAACTGGAATTGTCCAGTTTTCAAAAAAGAAATAATATATCTCTAACTGGTTTGGAATGCTGCTCAGTTTTCTGATCAGTGCTTATTACAAATAACTGATAACTAACCAAAAAGTAGCTGCTTGCAGAGACTTTAAAATGTATATGAAAGATATCTGTTGTCCCTCAGAACTCACTAGAAAAAATAACTTATTTTATTCTGTACATATTCTAGAAATTGTATAGTGTAAAATCCAGTATTTTTTGTATAAATGTGCAATGACTTGTTATTTGAGAATAGTGTTCAAACCTGGGGTTGGGGTTGGGACAGTGTTTATATCTGTTTGTTCTGCAGAGTTCAAGAGAAAGTTAAGCTGGCATGTTTTTCATGGTTTCTTTTTTAAGCAAAGGCATTTGGGACTACAGTAGGGAGAGAAGACGGCTTACCGACCCCAATGGTCGGCGTGCAACTCCTTGTCAAAGCGTGCAGCATAAAATTAACTGGATTGCGCTCAAACCAAACATTTTAACGAAGCAAAAAGGGCGAATGTGGTTCCTCTATTCAGACATCCCAAGTTTTTTTTATGTATCTCTCATGCACTGTGATTCAAAATAAAACAAAAAAATTCCAGGGAGTAAAACATAAATGTAAAACTGTTAGCGTGGGCTTTTTTCTTTGGGGAAATTGATCCTGTTAAGTATGTAATTATGCTGAAATGCATTAATTGAAGGCACTGTGCATTTACAGACTGTTGGACTGCTAACAGAAATTCTGTTACATTTCAAAACTCTGTTAACAAGGTATAGCACATTCATAATCATTGTTTTTTTTTATGCTGATAAAATTGAATTATTTTGAAGGCTCTGTGGTACTTTAGGTTGCATTCTTAATTATTTAATAACCCATTACAAGTATACATGTAGTTTTTAGTTGTATATTATAATTTTTACATCTTTTATCAGTCTCCTTTCTTGTCTGTGTGTGTTTTTGTTTTTGTTTTTTAGGGGGGCTTGGTAAAATAAAAATGTCAATCTACTCCTTTGTGTATTTTCTCAAAGAATTTGGGGATTGCAGTTGGAGTGGAGAACGTTCTAATGCTTGACCGTAACATGTTTAGTGCCATGTCCTTTTTTTTGAAGGGGCGTGGTGGCTCAGCGGGTAAGACGCCAGGCTTGTCGATCGGAAGATCGCAAGTTCGGAGGTTCGAATCCCTAGCCCTGCGTGCGGAGTGAGCTCCCGCACTAGCTCCAGCTCTTGCCAACCTAGCAATTCGAAAGCATGCAAATGCAAGTAGATGAATAGGTACCACTTCGGTGGGTAGGTAACAGCGTTCCGCGCGCGTCATGCAGCCACATGACCATGGAAGCGTCTTCGGACAACGCTGGCTCATCGGCTAACAAACGGAGATGAGCACCGGCCCCCAGAGTCGGACACAACTGCACAAATGTGCGGGGGGAACCTTTACCTTTTTACGCATATAAACAGACTGTCCATGACTTGCATTCCAGAGACTTGTACGTGCCTCATGCAGCATAGCGCATGGTGCTGAAGGACTCAAGTGGAGAGGGAAGCATCTCCAAAACAATCAATGGGGTATTGGTGCTTCTAAGGCATCACATCACATTTGACGTTTAAGAATTAACTTTTTTTTAAAGCAAAATTATAATTTGAGAGCCTAGATTGATAATTCCCAATGATAGAATTGTTATTTTTTGATGTTTCCAAATTAATCTTACATTTCATGCCTCCTACATCAGTTGAAAAACCTCCACCTGTGGAAAAGCTCAGGTCCAAGCCCCAAGACTGATCAGCTGCCTGGATCAGTGATTTGACTCATTATGCCTGCTTCAGTAAATGAGACTCCTGTAAACAATGAGAAACAGCATTTGTCTTTGTTAATTGCCAGAGTAGTATTGGGCACCTGTGAATGTTAATTGCTCCTTAGATAACATTTCGTCCTCCTGGCAAATACCTTGCTGCTTGTTGAACAATGCCGTTTCCTAATATGTTGCCTTTCAGTATGGTAGGTCAGGAGCCTGTCTTGAAGATCCCATGGAAGGCTCTTGTGTTCTTGCCAGATCAGAAGTAATGGATTCTCCCCCCAGGATACCCAGACTACCCCACAAGAGGGAATGTTCTGCAAAACACTGGTAGATCTATTTTCTTCAACAGGCACGTGCAAGTCAGGTGTGTGTGTGTGTGTGTGTGTGTGTGTGTGTGTGTGTGTGTGTGTGTTGCTAATAAAAATAGAGTACTTTTTTATCCACCCCACTCTTATGCATTTAAATTTATTAAAACAGTCATAGACCAAAAAAAGGGGAAAAATGGAGGAAATAATACAGCATACAAATATCCAGCAAAACATCTATTCATTCTTAAGGCTAGGCATACCCAGAAGATGGGCAGGTCCAATAACTTCTTGATTACTAAATATGACCACCATTCAGGAAACTTCCCAATTCTGGTTGTTTAGAAGGTAGTACTATACACAATACATCACAAACACATCTTCTGGGCTAGGTGGTAAAGGTAAAGGTTCCCCCTGCACATTTGTGCAGTCGTGTCTGACTCTAGGGGCCGGTGCTCATCTCCGTTTGTTCGCTGAAGAGCCAGCGTTGTCCGAAGACACTTCCATGGTCATGTGGCCGCATGACGCACGCAGAACGCTGTTACCATCCCACCGAAGTGGTACCTATTAATCTATTTGCATTTGCATGCTTTCGAATTGCTAGGTTGGCAAGAGCTGGGGCTATTCCGGGAGCTCACTCCATCACGCGGGGCTAGAGATTCGAACCTCCGAACTTGCAATCTTCCAGTCGACAAGCCTGGCGTCTTACCCGCTGAGCCACCACGCCCCAGTGGGCTAGGTATCCAGTGTTAAATTTGAATGTATTTTTATATATACAAAAATAATTTCATATTTGGGCAGGCTTAATTTGAGGAATTGCAGGTTACTTTGACAAATAAATAAACAGCCTATGAGTATCTCATCTATGGTTTTGCAAATTGTCTCCCATAATTTTCCAACCAAGTTCATGCTTCTATTTAGAGCCTGATGAACCAGGAAGGCAGAGATTAGCCACTCTCACAACTGTCTATTTCAGAAGCTAATTTTCCTGAAAGAAGAAAATCCAGCCTACCTTCTGGATCAGTGTTTCTCCACCTTGGCAACTTTAAGAGGTGTGAACTCCAACTCCCAGAATTCCCGGCTGGCTGGGGAATTCTGGCAGTTGAAGTCCACACCTCTTAAAGTTGCCAAGGTTGAGAAACACTTTTCTGGATAGTCCTTTTTCGGGGACAGTCCCCCCCCCCCAATTTCCAGTGGGGCTAATCCAAAGTCTCTTTTGTCCCTCAAACTATGACCACAAGAAAACCATAGACCACAACGTATTCTAATCTTCACCATCTAACATTTAATAATTTTAGAGATATTGTTTCAAGGAAAATTAAGATTTCAGCACATAGCCTGTCATTCAGCTTGATAAAACTCCTTCCCAGCTCACCTATTTCCTTTTCTCATTTAAATTCCACATATTAACTTGGCTAAAATGGTTGGGTTTTTTTTATTTTTGGAAGCTTCCCATCTATAATTCTACCTATTGTTGAAAGGTTACTTGGGTTGTTCACTCTCAAGCACAAATACTGGAGAGTTTAGTTTGGAGACGTACTTTCGTAGTGAGACTGACAAAATATCCCATGAACTTCCAGACCCACAGACAGCATTCCTTCTGTGACTCCCAAACAGTAGAAAGGTAAAGAAAATTACATTTTTAAAAAAATAGAGGATTAACAGGGACTTTACCATGAAAACTATTAAAATTGCACAAAACCAGGTCCTGACCTCACTCACATTTAGAGTGTGCCCATACATGTGCTGTGCAAAAACTTGAGTTGTCATAATGGCACATATGTTTTCACAAACACTTGTTCAGGTGCTACATAAAATGACCCAATTATACAACTTTTAAAAACAAAAACCAGAATAACTGCATTATAACTTGTGTGATTACTTTCTAAAATTGAAGCAAATCTCTATTCATGGTAAGTGCCTAATATATAATAGAACAAGTATGCACTCATTTTACTAAAAGGATGAGGGGGAAAAAGATCTGCAAAATTATTTAAGAGAGCCAGTCTGGTGTAGTGGTTAAGGCACCAGGCTAGAAACCAGGAGACCATGAGTTCTAGTCCCACCTTATACACAAAGCCAGCAGGGTGACCTTGGGCCAGTCACTCTCTCTCAGCCCTAGGAAGCAGGCAAGGGCAAACCACTTCTGAAACCTTGCCAAGAAAACTGCAGGGACTAGTCCTCAGGCAGTCACCAGGAGTCAAGATTGACTTGAAGGCACCAAAAAAAAGTGATTTAAATCAAATCCATTCTGCCCTAAACTGAAAGCAGAAGAACCCACCCTATAGGACAGAGCTTTCCAAACTTTTCATGTTGGTGACACACTTTTTAGACATGCATCATTTCGCAACACACTCTTACAGCAGGGCACAAGGCAGGCACTAGGACCTGCGTGGAATCACAGTAGATTTGGAGGCAGCAAGGCACAAGGCAGGCACTAGGACCTGCGCGGAATCCTGGCAGGGCTCGGAGCCGCGACACACCCAGACACTGCAGCCGACACACTAACGTGTCCCGACACACAGTTTGGAAAGCTATGCTATAGGAGATACAGAAACAAGAAAGTTGGAGAACTGGCCACTATCCTCTAACAAAAGCAACAAAAATGTTGGTGTTAGCAGCAGAATTCTAGGCAGAGACAAAATATAGATCAGCCAGGCATAAGGAAATGAGTTGCAATGACAGAAAGCAAACTAAACAGATAATGGACTGTAATCAACAACGAAGGGATGGGTTTCATCAGCATCTTGGCAGCACATGAAGTGGATTCACGTTTCATGCAGACTCCAGACCCGTGTTTCTCAACCTTGGCAACTTTAAGATATGTGGACTTCAACTCCCAGAATTCCCCAGCCAGCGTGCTGGCTGGGGAATTCTGGGAGTTGAAGTCCACATATCTTAAAAGTTGCCAAGGCTGAGCAGCACTGCTCTAGACAGCAGAGACTCTGCTTCCAACAGCAGCAGCCAGCCTGGGATTCTTGGTATGCCAGCTTCCTCTCGCTTTGCCAGACAGAAGAGAGGCCCACTCTGCTAAATTCCTTTGGGCCACCTGGACAAGTCCAGAAATAAATCTCTTGTCCATCCAATGGTGATGCACACAAGCAGGTGTTCTCTAGAGCTGGTGTTACGCTGTTCCATCACTCACCTCTGAATATGAGTGGAGCACCCGTCTCCCTTACAACTAAGCTCCTCCAGCTGAACTCTTTCTGCCTGAAAGGGGCTTGGGGCTAGCACTTTATCTTAGCCTCCAGGCCATGGGCAATTACACTCCATCAGTTCCCAGATAGGGCCTATAGGGAAGAGTGAAGACCATCCCTTCAGCCAGCAACAATTGGATTATATAACATGTCATTTGATGTGTACCTTTAGACCAGAGCTTTCCAAACTGTGTGTCGCAACACGTTAGTGTGTCGGCTGCAGTGTCTGGGTGTGTCGTGGCGGCTGCCAGGATTCCACGCAGGTCCTAGTGCCTGCCTTGTGCCCCGCTGTAAATGTGTGTCGCGAAATGATGCATGTCTAAAAAGTGTGTCACCAACCTGAAAAGTTTGGAAAGCTCTGCTTTAGACACCGAGTTGATGGGAGTCAGGCACTACCACCCCTCCATTACCCATCCCTTTCACATACGTTGTCAGGTTTATTTATTTACTTAGGAAACTGATATGGCTGCCCATCTTATATACCATAACTCTGGGTGGCTCACAGCAACAATAAAAACATGCAAGAAACAATGAAAAAAACAACACCCCAAAAATCCAGCACCCTAAGGCAACATTCCGCAATAACTAACAGGATCACTGGGTGCCACTTTCACCCAAACCCAATGCTTAGGGGAAGAGCCAGCTTTTCAAGGCCTTACCGAGGATTGAAGTGGGGGGCTGCTGGATCTCGGGGGGAGGGGGTTCCACAGGGCATGGGCCAGTACTGGGAAAGCACGTTTCCTGGGTCGTGCTGGATGAGAATCTGTAAGGAAAGGAACCTGGAGTGTGCCCACTCTATTTGGCCTGGTGGAATGGGCAGATACCCTCAGGGAGAGGCAGTTCCACAGGTAACCTGGGCCCATACCATGCAAGGCTTTCAGGGTGGTCACCACCACCTCGAATTGCACCCTGAAAAAAACTGGAAGCCAATTCAATTCACACAGCAGTGCCCTAAGACAGGCAAATTGAGGGGTACCCAGGACTGCATGTGCTGCTGCATTCTGGACCAGTTGTAATTTCCTGATAGTATTCAAGAGCTGCCCCACGTACAGCATATTGCAGTAATCCAACCAGAAAGTGGACAAGGCATGACTATGAGCAAGGTTTCCCGGTCCAAGAATAGATGCAATTGGCACACAAAGTGGCAAAGGCCCTCCTAGCCATGGCTGCCCCCTGCTCCGTAAACGGGAGCTGTAAGTCCAGGAGGATCCCCAAATTGCACAACCAGCAGTCCCTGATTTGCAGTCCCTGATCCAGTTGGGATGTACTGGCTTTGAGGCCATACACAGTATACACATTTCAAAATGAAGATCTCACTATTGGCTGAGGTTGGTTCGTGTGTCATGCTCTTCGGCCTCCATGTTGCCCTTACAAGTGAATACACAACAGAGACAGGTTTTGCAGCTCTACCAGGCAATCAGAAGATACAATACCAATTTTCTCCATTATTGTAGTCCTGTTTTGTGGTGGGGAAAGAAAAGAGAGAGCACATTGGCACACTTCAGTGTGAATCCTCATCTCCCCAGAATCCTGCCTCAGGCAACAACCAAGGGCTGAACACCAAATTGCCAAAACTCCGCCAAGCCAGGATATAGCAGCCAGCTGTTCCTGGGATTGAAAGCCAGGAAGAAAAGCCATGTAGCAAATGGTTGAATGAGGGCCCCAGCAGATACAGCACCTGTTGCTTGCATAGATTTGGTTCCTGTGGCCAAAAAACATGGGAAAGTTCAAGCTGTGTTTCATTAGGACACACAACTCTCAAGTTACTTCTCCCAGACAGCTCCTGGAGGAATTGGTTCCATCCTCAAAATAAATGTTTCCTGTTTCACACATATCCCGAAGACCCATCAATGGAATTCTTAGAGGAGCAGGCAGTTAATAGATAGCTGGACTAGTAAAATCAATGATTTAGACATCTTTACCTGTCCTCCGAACCAAACCTTTACACACACTAAGCGCCATAAAAGCTCTGTAGCTTTCCATAAAAGTTAGGATAGTTGAGTAATAAGATGTCTGAAGCAGGGTTTTTCAAACTCAGGCTGCAGAACCTGTTTAAAAAAAATTCCCCAACCCCCTGATCAAGAGGCAAAGCTTGGTGATAGAAGATGGGCTGCATTCAAGTGAACTTTTTCTGATGGAACCCCATCAAGTTCTCACGGAACCCCAGGGTTTGCCCAGTTTGAAAAATCCTGGTTGAAGGTGAACGGACAGATTGTAGCGGGTCAAGCTAGAAGACACACTGCCCATTTCCCATTGCGTTTAAACTATTCTAGTGCAGCCAGAATGCCATGTTGTTCATTATTGCAGAATGAATTCATTCAGCAGCAATTTTAATGTTCTTATAAACTGGTTCCGGTATCTTCTTTTTGGCCTTGTATATAAAAAATCTTACAACCAATCTGGATGGCAGAAAGCAAGAGTTTGGTCACACCCTGAAGCTTTATTGGTCAGTAACTCTAATCATTTCCTCCCCTCTGCTCACTTTTAAACTGGGCATGCCCAGTAACCAAAAACTGAATAGTTGTCAATTCCAAATTACAGAATGGCTTACATGAACCATTATTCACAGAGTTTTGCTCATCCAACAGAGTCATCAGGAGGAATCAGTGATATTATATGGAACTTCAAGTCCATAAAATGGCTTATTGAGGCTTGGTATTCATATAAACTTTAAGCAAAGGGGGGAAAAGTGAAGTGGAAATAAGCCACAATTGTAATCATAGCCACTTTATTACATAAAGATCCATATTCAAGAAAATACATGAAATTACCATATTGACTCAGGGCAAAGGAAATCTTAGATGTTTCAAAAGTTCAGATGATGCATCAACTGCTAAACTGATGTACAAAGTAATTCCTTTCATAGGCGTGCTCCCGAGATCATGTTCCCACTGAATCTACCCATATCCACAATAATGCCTATGAACCTGGATCCCAACCAATTATCTCATTTTACTCAGCTGGACACATCTGGAAGACAACGCAGTGCTACTGTATAACTTCTGGATTTTGGCAATGTGTGCTTGCTTTTTCCTTCCTACTTGAGTTCTTTAAACAGTGTGTTTTCACAACTAAAACATTTTCCACAAGGTTTGCTTGCCTGCATCGGCAATTGTCACTGTGAAACATTATCATACAGTTGCATGTTCTGGTTCAGGATAACTCACAGTGCATTCATTTCTCTAGAGCAGCTGTTCCTATGAAGAAATTAATGAGCAAGACTACCCTGTCATACGCACCCCATAACAACAACAACAACAAAAAAGACTGGACTTGCTTTGACTACTTCTTCCATACCAAAATAAAATGTAGTTTGTCAGAGTACACCAAGCAGATTCCCTCTCCTTAACACAATTATAACAAATGAGGTAGACGTTTGGTTGCATTCTGATTTACAGCTGCTTCACCCCAGCTTCACTGGCAGGCTTCCCACTCTTGCAGCCTCCCACTTCAAAACAAACAAAATTTCTGCTCTGTACCATTTTATACTGAGGGCTCTTCTCTATGCCCTTACTTACTTAAATAATATATTTGAAGCTAAATGTACTATCACAAGAAAGCCGTTTGCCTTTGCATCTTCCACAAAGATCTTGACGATGAGGTCTCTTGGGATCCACGTGGCGCAGTTTCACAGGACAGGTACATCTGGTCTGCTTACAGCTCTGAAATTGACACACAAAAGCAGTAACTGAAAATGCAAGTGACCCGGATCTGTGCATGAATTCCACAGGAACAAATCTCTGACTAGGGAGAATACAGTTGGGGTCAGTTTTTCTGTATTTATACTGTTTGGTTGCGACTAGGATGACTAAGATTGGATATTATTGATACATCTACATTTCCCCTGCACAGTCGTGTCCGACTCTAGGGGGCGGTGCTCATCTCCGTTTCTTAGCCAAAGAGCCAGCGTTGTCCGAAGACGCTTCCGCGGTCATGTGGCCGGCATGACGCGCGCAGAACGCTGTTACCATCCGACCGAAGTGGTACCTATTTATCTACTTGCATTTGCATGCTTTTGAATTGCTAGGTTGGCAAGAGCTGGGGCGAGTGCGGGAGCTCACTCCGTCACACAGCGCTCAGGTCTCGAACCGCCAACCTTATGATCGACAAGCCTGGCATCTTAACCACTGAGCCATCGCCCCTTATATCTACTTCAAGAAAACGGTAAATTTGCTCCATGATCTAGATCAGTGTTCCTCAACCTCAGCAACTTTTAAGATGTGTGGATGTCAACTCCCAGAATCCTCCACTGATCTAGATGGTTGCCACAAAGCTCAAAACCCCTCCCTGCTCTCAGATGGCCCAACAGGAGGGAATCCTTTATATAAGCAATAGCATGTGGTAGAATAGACAAACCGATTTGGAAAAGAGGAGGAAGTTATGTGAATGCTCCCTACATTTAAGAATTCCTGCAAAGAGAAGAAGATAGACTTGAGGCAGACATTCTATTTGCCTCAATTTTACTACGTAGGAAAGTGATGAAGTATCCAGTGATGTGCTAATGCTCACCCCCCCCCCCCATATTAAAATGTATATACACACTTATCCCAGTTGTCTGATTCATAATATCACCCTAAAAACCTTGGTTGACTGGGATTAATTTATCCATTCCAATTCAGTGAAAATATTCTGTTTCCATAAACTAGCATCACCCGAAATCAACACCAAAAATACTTTAATTGCTTGGTATCCAATTCTGATCACTTTTTTTCCCAATATGTATATTCTGAATGTTGCCCAGTCTTATTGCATATCTTCAGGTTAAAAAAACCCTAAGCTTTGAGCAAAACAAGAACACTAATCAGCAGATACCACCATATATGTAGCATATCCATGAAATTTTAATCTTCTGCTGAATACAATTAGGTGGTATCTTGACTAGGTACTGCTAATTAGTGTTCTTGTTTCGCTCAGCTTGGCCCCACCAAATGAAATACTACCACAGCTCTACCATATATGAGCACATACTTTAAGGAGACAAATGAGTAAAAAATCAGCTATCCATACACCATCAAGTAAAAAAAACAACAAACATATTTCTGGACCTCTAAGCCTGAAAACCATTGTGCCTTCATCAACAGGTGGACAAGCACTTTCAGGATCTATATATCTATTTTTTTTAAAGGGAAGTAAAAAAAAAAATCCCAGAAAGTAGCAGGAACAAACCAGTTCCATTTGCTGCCAAGGAAACTACATGGACCTGTCAAATTGGACTTCAATTTGAAGGCAACTGAATCTTTTATCTGCAGACATCCTTAATGGAATTAAGGAACATCCCATGGCTGAGATCAAGAATTTCTTTTTAACATCAGAGCAGCTGCTTGCAATCTTTGGGGGGCAAAAACTTACTGCCCACCCTCCCTCTTTGCTTCATTTCCGTGGCTTGGTTTAAAGGAAAGGACGCAACCCCTTTGTTTTTAGATACTGTAACTGATCAGAGAAACCATGCAGATCTCAGTGCATGCAGTGGGACCCAATGGACCTTCTACCTTAAATGGTGTCCTAAGAGGCACTGCTTACTTGGCAGGTAATATCCTCCACGCGGTACGGGTTGTAAGATTTCTGGCAAGTTCGACAGAACTGCCTAAAGTAAACCTGTGGAAGGAAAGAGAAGGTTAAGGCAGCCCCTTTCCAGGCCAGGAGGATCCCCCCACCACCACCACCACTCCAGCAAGCAAAGCCCACCTTGGGCAGTGTTGGGCTTCAGGGTCTAGTGGCCGTGATGTAGACAACCGATTCCCTGATGTTCCACTGGCAACCGTGGCCGGCATCTTCATGTTGTCTACATCACGGTCACTAAACCCCGGAGCCCAACAGATTCTGGTCATGAAAGCCTACACCAGTATAAAGCCTACCTTGTTTGTGCCCTGTACGCACCAGACGTAGGCACTCTCCCATCGAATGTTACAGTCCTTGCAGTGGTAATAGCCATACTTCTGCTCTAGGAACTAGAAAACACAGCCATTAAAAAGGAATACTACTGTAAGTCCTCCTCTGTATTCATCTTAGAACATCTTTCCTCAACCTGATGTCCTGCTAAGGTGTTGGACTGGAACTCCTTCAAGTCCCAGACAGGATTCTTGCAGGAGTTCTTATATAGGTTTATACCACATTCATTTATTTACTGAATTGATAGGGCTGCCATGCGACTCTGGGCAGCGTACACATAACATAAAAGCAATGACCCTCAACTTTGGCAACTTTAAGATGTGTGGACTTCAATTCCCAGAATTCCCCAGGCAGCATACTGGGAGTCGAAGTCCACACATCTTAAAGTTGCCAAGGTTGCAGAACACTGCATTAAAGCATACACAACATATAAAATTCAAAATAGCAACTCAATACAATAATGAAAACAACCAAAAGGGATTCCACTCAGCTGGACCCACATGCAAGGGGAAAAAGCCAGGTCCTAACAGCTTTCCTAAAGGTGAGCAGAGTTGGAGTATGTAGTACCTAGTTAGAATCAAAACGATTATTAAATAAATTATTAAAATACAAGAAAAATGTCAGTCAGTTAAAAAGAGTTGAAACATTTAGAAAATAGGGGGTAAGACAAAACATCCATACATAGCATCTGCCCAGGATCACCTGAGCGAAGCGCTGGATCTTCCATGGAGATCCAGGAGACATAATAGTAGCCAACAACTTTAGCTGATCCTGAAAAGCTAAGCAGGGTTGACTCACCAGGAATCCCCCACCCCAGAAAGCAGCAGCCACAAACTACTTCCATGTTGCTGCCAAGATAGAACAAGATGAACATTCTGAAGTGGCACCAGGTTTTAAACTCAACTCTGGGGAGGCATTCCTGTTTTAGTACAGAAGCAACCAGGTGCATCCAAGTGAGAGAGGCTGATTCAATCCTTTGGAAGCAAACTACTCAAGATCTATCATGAAGAATACTTTAATCCTTAGCATTTCCTTAAAGTATTTCCCCTGGAAAGGCTGCTTTTGGTCTCGCCCAGTTACATTCTATACCCACAACAGAACCAAATCCCACCCGATTCTGGCCAGTTAAATTTCCTCTAGGCAAGTTTTGCCCCCATCAGACACCATTTAGGGCAGGGTTTCTCAACTAGGGTTCTGTGGCACCCGAGGGTTCCACGGGAGGTGGCTAGGGGTTCCCTGGGAGATCATGAGTTTAAGAATACTGTTAATGCATATATACAGACCTGCACATGAAATGAATATAATTTTGTAACTTCTGGCCTATATTTGAGCCTGAATGTGCAGGGGTTTCCCCCAGGCCTGAAAAATATTTCATGGGTTCCTCCAGGGTCAAAAAGTTGAGAAAGGCTGTCTTAGGGCTTACACCCCTGAGCAAGCCCCTTCTCCACAATAATCAGCCTCTATTTAAGGAACTAGACCACCTCCTCCCAGTGCCTTCTATTCAGAACCTTGTTATGTTCTTGATCACAACAATAAATTTATTTACTTCCTATTCAGATACCATGCCAGATGTTCCTATTCAACTTACTTTCCACCCAACATTTCTGTAACATCTTCATTCTGTTCAGAATATAACCTCACAATTCTAACAGATCCAATCTTGATACTGCAATTCTGAGCCATCTATAAAAAGGTAAAGGTTCCTCCCGCACAGTCGTGTCCGACTCTAGGGGGCGGTGCTCATCTCCGTTTCTTAGCCGAAGAGCCAACACTGTCCAAAGACGCTTCCACAGTCATGTGGCCAGCATGACGCACGAGTGGTGCTGTTACCTTCCCACCGAAGCGGTACCTATTCATCTACTTGCATTTGCATGCTTTCGAATTGCTAGTTTGGCAAGAGCTGGGGCGAGTGTGGGAGCTCACTCCATCACACGTGGCTAGGGATTCGAACCTATATATATATATATTCGAACATATATATATATATATATATATATATATATCATATCATATCATATCATATCATATCATATCAGTTACTAATTCTTTCCTAAGTTTGCTTCAAATTGTTGGCTTTAACTTAATGCCCTAAATAGGTCCAGCAAATTACCCTTTGCCATATGAACTGATGGGTGCACAATAAAACATTTCTGAAGCATTACTTCAGATTGTCCCACTATTTCAGGTGAACACAAGAAACAAAGCTTTTTGGATTGCACTGCCCAGAAACTAAGATTGTCCCACCAACCTACAGCAGTCCGCTTGTTACTAAGGTCACATATGACTAACAGGTCTGCTGTATTTCAGCACTCTTTTGGATGCTGTTTCAGAACACAACTGCACCTCTACCAGATTGGTTGTACATTTTGATTAGTAGCTGTTGCACTTTCAAATAAGATGGACACAGCACATCTGGAAGATTACAGGAACTGAACTATAATTCATTTGGAAGTTCTATGTTATAGAAAGCTATCACTGTTAAGAAGGAATTTAAAAGTGGGAAATAATTTACTGTCACAGTGCATTATAGATATTTGTTTACTATTGCTTCAAATCTGCTCAGAATGTGGTGGATCAATTCATAGCAAAAGAGAAGTGGAGGGTAAGGGTTAACTCTGTACATTAGATGTATTCCTTGTACTTAAAATGCAACCCCCATCACTTTTGCTTAACTGAGCATTTAGGCTGTTCATGGGGTATGTATATACTAGTTCACACATCACATTAAACCAGTATTTCTCAGCCTTAGCAACTTTAAGATGTGTGGACTTCAACTCCCAGAATTCTCCAGCCAGCTAATGCTGGCTGGGGAATTCTGGGAGTTAAAGTCCATACATCTTAAAGTTGCTAAGGTTGAGAAACACTGCATTAAACAATGCCATTCTTAACCACTGTTTGTTGTCTGAGTCATAACTGGCTGGGTATATGTAAACCATTGCTCATGAATGTGTTGCAAAGCAGACTGGCTGAGTTCATGCATCACACTATGCAAAAAAAAAAGAAGCAAACCATATCATGGCTTACTCTGGTGTGCAAACCCAACCAGTCTCATAGAAATAAACCAGAAAGTCTGCTAAACCAAGAACTTAAAAGGCATGAATGGCACCAGGGGATCCACTACAGCTAGAATACGAGAATAATCACTTCTACTTCTTTAAACATCTGGAAATTCCCCTCCTTATTATGTGCTTGAATTAACCAGCCCACTGTTGGGACCTGTCTCTGAATCCTTATTCTGGTTCTCCTTCATCCCAAAAGGGATGAGAGAGGAGGAATATGCAGCTAAATCTGGCGAACTACTCCAAGACAATTTATTTAGGAAGATTTAATTCTAAGGATTAAGCTGTCCCATACCTTCAACATCACACTTTTTTTTAAACCTAAAGGCAGTTTAACTTACTCTCTTCTCTCAGCCAAAGAAAGTGTCTCTCTACCCACCGATCTTTCTTCTGCTAAATTCCCTGTACATAGACAGTGTTTCTCAAACTTGGCTGCTTTTGGATGGGTGGACTCCAACTCCCAGAATTCCCCAGCCAGGCTGAGCTGCTTCTGATTTTAAGCCAAGTTCTCAAAGAAATAACAAACATGCCGCAGCCTAAAGTTTATATCCAGGCTCTTAGTCCCGTGTTTGGGGGTACAGGAGTGAAGGGGTCTCCCTGTCTAGTTTATAAAAAAAAGCGTTTGCTCCAGGCAGCCAGTCCGAGCAACGCTCCTCGAACCAGGGTGTCCGCGGGACTTGAGTAAAGAGCGAAGAGGGCGGCCGCGACGGGGCGATGGAAGCTCCATCCGTTCTTTACGGGCGTGCGCCCCGTCGCGGCTGCCCTCTTGACTTTTGTGACCACACCCTGCGGACGCTCCTGCAGGGGGTCGTAGGAGAGGAGCTGGCAGGGGCGCGTTTTATCCAAGCAGCCTGGCTGGTTAGGGCCTTTCAAAACTTCAACTTTCACCGTGAGGCTCCCTCTTCCTCTTCGACGGAGAGGCAGCCTCCAGGTTAGCTCAAACTCTCCGGGCGGCTGAGGATCCCACCTGGAAGCGCACGCGAGTCTTGCTCGGCCCGGCCTCCTGCTGACCCAGCTGCGGCGCCGCGGCTTTCCCGCTCTCGCCTTCCCGTTCCTCCTCGGCCACGCCGCCCGCCGGGGGCTTCGTCGGCGAGCCTTCCGCCCCGTCGGGGGCAGAAGGCGGCTTTTCCCGCTCCTGGGACTCGGCGCCGCCCTCCTCAGGTTTCTCCCAGCTGGCGCGGACGGCAACGGCCGCAGCGTCCCCGTCGGTGCCTGGCGGCCCCGGCGACAAAGGTGCGGCGGACGGCGGCGGCTCCTGGGGCTCGGGTTCCTCCAAGAAGGTGGTGAGGCGGCGGGAGGCCACCGGCGAGTAGACGGCGATCGTCCGGGGGAAGCGCACGGGCCGCGTGGCGCCGCTGACCGGGCAGCCCTGCTCCTGCTCGCCGCTGGCGGCTCGACGGCGCAAGAGCAGCGGCCGCGGCCCGAGCGAGCACTGCACCGAGGCGTCTTGGCGCGGGTTGACCTGGACGCCCACCTCCTTGGTGTTGGCCTTGCGCAAACGCGGCGTCAGGTTGGGGTTCACCTGCGACAGGATGGCCTTCAGCTGCGCCCGCTGGTAGTTGTCGAAGTATTCCGCCGCCGCGGCCGCCGCGGCCACCGCCGCCGTTTCGCCGTAACCGGAGAAGTACCCACCCCGCTGTCGCCAGGGGCCCGGCCCCCCTTTGCCCTTCGGCGGCTGGTAGCGGTAGGAGTAGGGGTTGTACGAGGGATACACGTAGCTCTCCATGGCTTCGTCCACCAAGGTGGCCATCACGCGCGCCCCGGGCCAGCGCTCCGCGGAAGACGCTTAAATCCCTCGCGGGGCGGGCCTTGGAGGCTGCGCTCCGCTGGCCCCTTCCCAAACGAGTCACTCGGCACAGCTGTGCGCGCCTTCGGGCAGGCCGGCAGCTCCCTTTGCACGTGGGGAGGGGAGCCACAATCCCGGTTAATTTATTGCACGTACATAGGCTTGGACCGATCCAATTGTGTGCACTTCTGCATCGGGCTCCACCGAGTTTATGCTGTAAAAAAATAAGCTAAGTTAGTTTAAACGGGGCTTCCTCCCAAAAGAGTTGAGTGAGAGATTGCCGCGTTGGGAAACGCACTAAAACTTGCTTCTGAAAAACACAGGCAGAGGATCCAGCTGTGAATCTATTTTTGGATACCCCAAGTTAATAGTGGAATAGACAAGTTAATGATTAGTCTCAATTAATTACCATGCATCCCATTACCCCTTCCATTTGCAAGTATGGATTAAAAGGAGAAAGTGAAAGGATTGCAGTTCTATGATGCATTCACATGGAAGGAAGAAACGGCGCTGAGTTAATTTTATGAAGTCCATATTGATCGGGCCTGGCTACAAATGGAAGAAGATTGCTTTGAATCAATGGCATAAAACTACACTAAACTATGTGCTTAGTAGCCTTTGCTTAGGATTCATTCAATCAACGATTTTTGGGGGCTCCAGTATTGATTTTTGCAGAGATCCCATATATTTTATTGTCAAGTTGCTTCAGATTTAAATTATATCTAACTGTACTACAAATGTTCTAGAGATAATAAGATGCAGTTTGGTTGTATCCTAAAAACCTTTAGACTGTGGTAATTTGAAACAATAGAATTTACTTCTGAGCAGACATGCATATTTGCCTGTTACTTAAGGAAATCCTATTGAGTACAGTGGAATACTTTTGTCTGATGGACATACTTGGGGTTACAGCCTTGATGACACCATCCCCATCCTAGATCTGTTTCCCCACCGAGGAGCCTGTGACTCCGAGGAACACATCATGCCTAAAGCGCGCACACACACACACTAGCAGATTCACAGCATTCAAAATATATCTTGGGTAGGAGGACTAGAAACACTCAGACTGAGGTCTTGGAACGCTGTTGTAGTTAAAGTAGGCAATAAGAACCAATGGTTTTGTGTAAACAGATTGTCTCTAATCAGTTTTCCTCTCCTGAATATCTGCCACAGAGTTAATCACGGTAGGAAAACTTGTCATTTTTGTTGCCTATGTTCCACTTCTTCCTAAGGTTTTGATGTCTAGGTTCCTCTTCTTCCTATGGAAGAAGTAGCAGTTCTGAACTCTAGATGAGGCAGACAGTCTCAGATAAATTCCTTAATGGCTTCGCATATTTGCAAGTAATTTAATCATAAGTACACACAACTTTAGTTCAATATTTCCATGTACATAGAAGCTGAATAATATACAAGATACACAACTTGGTTTTTTTAAACAGCAAGAATAGTTGGTGCAGTAGATATACCCTTGTCAAATACAGTCTCCTTTTTATCAATTTTTTCTTCTTTCCCCCTCCCCTGCTCCACATCATTTTTCAAAACTACTTTTGAACGTCCTGCATTCGATTCCGTTCCTTTGTCTTTTGTGGTGTGCTGGTGTGGTGATGGCATCGTCTTCGAGAACGGGTTGAAGAGACTTATACAGATCATGTGCAGTTTGTGAAAACAATTACTTCCATGTATGATGAGAAAATCAACATTACAACAAATGCTTTGGGTCCCCGTTTTTCTTTCCTACTCAGCTGACCAGTTTATTTCAACACGGGATGTCCTTTTAAGATCTTCTCTTCATCTAGAGGACAGTCTGTGTAGGTTCCATGACCACGGACCCATGATCCTCAGCAATTACTGTGCCATAGGAAGTATCTGGGACTTCCTCTTCCTTGAGTTTCTTGTAAGAAATGTCCGTGTCCTCTTCTTCGTCTCCTCCTTGAGGTTCTTGCTTGTAGAAATCCTTTCCGTATATCTTATAAGCCAATACAAACAGACCTGCTTCAGCAGCTTGGAAGAGAGCGTAGAGCAAAGGAAACATATACATGCTCCCAATGAACTGCGGGGGGAAAGTGAGCTTGAGTATGGCAGTACAGAGTTGCACGTTCTGGCAGCCAGTTTCCAAGGACACTGTCCGCTTGCAGTGTGGGGGCAAGCGAAACAGGGTTGCTATCCCGTAGCCACAGCCGTAACCTATCAAGGGCATCAGCACAGCTACTACATAGACGGTGGCAGGAATAGTAGCCAGAAGTTCAGGACCCAGCATGGTGCCAGTGAGAATGAAAAGGATGACCAAAGTCACCAGAAGAGACCACAAGGAGACCTAGGAAAGAAAGGAGAATTTGGTGAAAGAGAATGCTGTTTCGGTATACAGCTGTACTTCGTGATGTCAGTCAGAATCAGACACGGCTACTTAAAATGTCCTGGCTACATTCAGAAAAGAGAAGGAAAGACATAAACCATCCAGTTTGACCAAGTGATTGATACCACAGCCAAGACAAATGAACTTCAGAGTTACATTAATTGTATTCCATTCCAGCCAACACTTCAGCAGGTCTGGATGGAGGGGTGTCGGTAGGCATGGGGGGGATGTCAAAAAAGATGAGACGGCAGCCACAACCATGCAAATGATGTCCCATCCCACCTGGAGGTTTTGCAGCCCAGGTTTCATAGCCCTAGTTGTGGGGAGAGTTGGGAAGTGTCAGCAGATAATTCCCCTCTGGTTGTTAGGCAACCTCCATCAGAACTGCTTCACAGGTTCCTCTCACTGCTCCCCTCCCCCGTACCACCACGCACACCTTTTAAGACCACTTTGCAAGCTTCCAATGAAGAGGAGAGAGAAGAGGGAAGAAAAATAAGAGGTGTTACCCTTCTATTTTATTCTGAAATTGAAATGCTAGACCTCAGTATTTTATTTGGTGAAGAAGAAGATGCCTACTTCGGTTAATCCACGTTTAAAAGATTCTGAAATGTGCTTTTGCCTTAAGATGTGGCAGCCTCACCTTTTCTCATTGCAGTGTCAAGTAACTAGCCAGGGTGTTAAACTAGGATTTAAACTGGAAAACTCTGGGGACTATAATGTGGGCAATCCGATCGAGGTGGTGACGGGCAGGAGATACTGTGACGGGAACCGGAGGACAGGCCATCTTTGGGGAAGGCGCCCCCGATGTTCGGTACCAGTGGCGCGTTCCGGTCCTCCGAGTTCAACCCCAGGTTCTGGACAGCGGATCCTTGAGGGCTCCAGCTTTCGACTGCTGCTACTCAACGCCAGGTCAGTAAACAACAAAGCCCCTCTCATAAGTGAATTAATCACGGAGAGAGGGGCCGACCTGGCGTGTATTACCGAAACCTGGCTGGGCCCAGAGGGAGGAGTAGCCCTCTTGAAGATGTGCCCAGCCGGATTTCAGGTGTGGCACCAGCCGAGACACCGGGGTAGGGGAGGAGGGGTGGCAGTTATCATCAGAGAATCCTTGGTGGCTTTCAGGGGCCTTGCTCCACAAGTATCCGGATGTGAGACCCTGTTTTTCAAGTTGGGTGCCCGAGAACAGTTGGGAGTGTTGCTATTGTACCAGTCTCTCTGCTGCGTAGCAACCTCCCTGCCAGAGCTGCTGGAGGCCGTCTCGGGGTTGGCGGTGGAGTTCCCCAGGCTTATGGTCCTGGGGGATTTTAACTTGCCATCCCTGGGACGTGCCTCGGAAGCGGCTCGGGAGTTCATGGCTACCATGGCAGCCATGGGCCTGTCCCAGATGATTCGGGACCCGACTCGAGACAGTGGACTCACTCCGGATTTGGTTTTCTTGTCAGAGCAATGGCAAAGTGACCTGAGGGGAAAGTTAGATCTATCCCCGTTGTCATGGTCAGATCACGTCCTGATATCTCTAGGATTCTCTTATGCCGCCCCACTCCGCAGGGAGGCAGGACCTGTTTGATTGGTCCGCCCCCGGCGACTTATGGACCCATTGAGGTTTCAGAGGGAGCTGGGGGTAATACCCGAGGATCTGCTGCACGGTCCTGCGGAGGTACTGGCCACAACCTAGAATAGGGAGGCGGCCGGTGCCTTGGACAGGACCGCGCCGATGCGACCTCTCCAACCCCATTCGACCCGTCACTCCCCGTGGTTTACGGAGGAGTTGAGGGTCTTGAAGAGGGTGAAGAGACGTCTAGAGCACCGCTGGAGAAAGACGAAGACGGAATCGGACCGAACACAATCTAGAGCCGCTATTAAGGCCTACCTTGTGGCGGTAAGAGCGGCGAAACGTGAATATTTCTCCGCTCTTATTGCATCTGCAGAATGCTGTCCGACGGCCCTGTTCAAGATTACTCGATCTCTCTTGGGTAGGGTCGTATCGACCACCCACCTACAGGGCCGTGTGGAAGAATTTGCTGAGCATCTGCAGGATAAAATCGCTCGGATTCGGTCTAAGTTGGACTCCATGCGTGGAATGCAGTCTGGGGAGATGCCGGGAGAGCGGTCTTGCCCTATTATCTGGGAACGATTTGATCCTGTTGGACCTAAGGAAGTGGACAGGATCCTCCAAATTGTTAGTTCCACCACATGTTATTTAGATCCCTGCCCTTCCTGGCTGGTGAAATCGGCCAGCGAGGTGACAGGTAGATGGGTCCAGGCTATGATTAATACATCCTTGTTGGAGGGGGTGGTTCCAACTGCCTTCAAGGAGGCGTTGGTACACCCCCTCCTCAAGAAGCCGTCCCTGGACCCTTCCATCCTCGACAACTTTCGTCCAGTCTCCCACCTTCCCTTTTTGGGAAAAGTGGTTGAGAAAGTGGTGGCGTTGCAACTTCAAAGGACCCTGGATGAAGCGGATTATCTTGACCCTTTCCAGTCAGGTTTCAGGCCAGGATATGGGACAGAGACTGCATTGGTCGCGCTTACGGATGATCTCTGGCGGGAGCGGGATGGAGGTAGTGCATCCATCCTGGCTCTCTTGGATCTCTCAGCGGCTTTCAATACCATCGACCATGGTATCCTTTTGGGGCTGCTTAGGGAGTTGGGGGTGGGCGGTGTAGTTTTGCGCTGGTTCACCTCCTTCCTCCGGGGCCGCTCCCAGTCGGTGATGGGGGGGAGAGATCCAGCCCGCGTCCACTCCTGTGTGGGGTGCCGCAGGGTTCGGTTCTCTCTCCTCTCCTATTCAACATCTACATGAAACCGCTGGGCGAGGTCATCCGTCACCATGGGATGAGGTATCATCAGTATGCAGATGATACTCAATTATATATCTCCATCCCTGGTGAAGTAAGTGATGCAGTGTCCACCCTGTCCCAGTGCCTGGGGGCTGTGAGGGCCTGGATGGGGAACAACAGGCTTCAGCTGAACCCTAGTAAGACCGAGTGGCTGTGGATTGATGGCTTAGCGTCTTCCGGGAAATTATCATCTTTGGTTCTCGATGGGGTAGCACTACCCCGTTCGGAACCGGTGTGTAATCTGGAGGTTCTTCTAGACTCACGACTCCTGCTCGAAGAGCAGGTGGCAGTCGTGGCTAGGAGGGCTTTTGCACAACTTCGGTTAGTGCGCCAGTTACGCCCATTCCTGGAGCGCGACGCCCTCCGTACAGTCACTCATGCTCTCGTCATCTCCCATGTAGATTATTGCAATGCGCTTTACATGGGGCTACCCTTGAAGACTATCCGGAAGCTACAGCTGGTGCAGAACGCGGCCGCGCGGGCAGTTTTGGGTGCGCCAAGATCTGCACATGTAACACCGTTGCTCCGTGAGCTGCATTGGGTGCCGGTTTGCTTCCGGGTACAATTCAAGGTGTTGGTTATCACCTTTAAAGCCCTACATGGCATGGGACCAGAATACCTGAGAGACCGTCTTATCCCCATGTTATCGACCTGCCCCACCCGGTCATTCAGAGAGGGCCTGCTACGAACCCCATCAATTAGAGAATGCCATCTGATGGGGTCTAGGAGGCGGGCCTTCTCTGTAACAGCGCCCACTCTATGGAACATCTTGCCCCCAGAGTTGAGACAGATTTCCTCCCTCCCGACCTTTAGGAAAGAGCTGAAGACCTGGTTCTGCCGCCTGGCATGGGAAGAAGGAAGTGATAGTTCCTCATGGGGGTGGCTAATCCCCTAATTTTAATGTCCTTCTTTTAATGAATGCCTTCGTCCATCTGGATTTTATAATTACTTATTGTATTGTATTATTGTGATTTTTATATATTTTTAGATTCTATTTTAATTTATTTATTGTGAACCGCCCAGAGTTCCCCATGAGGGGAGATGGGCGGTCATATAAATTAAATAAATAAATAAATAAATAAATAAATTTTGCTAATCTGCCAGTTTTTCTATGTTTCTCAATATCAGTAATTCCCACCCGCCCGGGATGTGAGAGAACTGATTGCCCACCAATTTGTCTGTTTCAGTTCTTCTGCTCTACAGGACATAGCTAGGATAGGATCTGCCTACTGCTTCTCTGGGACTATTTCTGCCCTGCTTTCTATCCATATATTTTCTTATTTTGCATTATTTTAAACTTGTGAAATGTCCAAATGATATGGAGGAGCAAGCTAGAAAAAGTCCTGCAGTCAGATCCTCCCAATTTCTGCTGCAGGGCTCTGGTGAGTGGGAGTTTTCCTTGCAGGCTGGTGGCATTCTCTAAGAAGTGGCACACTCACCAATGAGGACATTATTTGGCAGTGATTCAGAAGAGACACCATAGAGGCAGGATATGACTTGACAATGGGGACAGCAAATTTTTATGCTGGGGTTTTTGGCTGATCGAATGTTGTGGCAAGATGGGGAAAGAGCACTTTAATAGCACCACTCAGGATGGGTGGAAAGGCCCACCATTTGAGTAGCTTGTAGATCTCAGAAAGATAAGAACCATTAAAACATAAAAAGTTCAACACGTAACCGCTTAAGATAGTTTAAAACACTATTAATCAAGGCTACTGGTCATCCTTTTCAAACGAAGGAGTGGTACTGTGGAAATCCCTGCCTTTATTCTCTCAAGGGGAGCCCAGCAAAAAAAAATAAAACAAACCTTTTTGTTTTAAGCACTCTATAATCCCTAATAGAATTTGGTATGATAGATGTTAGGGTTCTCACTTTTTATATTAAGTGTTTCTGGTTCTTTTAATAGGCAGAAATTCAACATATAACAGCGTTCCGTGCGCGTCATGCGGCCACATGACCGTGGAAGCGTCTTCGGACAACGCTGGCTCTTTGGCTAACAAACGGAGATGAGCACCGGCCCCTAGAGTCGGACACGGCTGCACAAATGTGCGGGGGGAACCTTTACCTTTTACAACAGATAAAGGTTTACTTTTCACTGCATCTCCTTATAGAACCTTTATAATTCCTGCCTCTGGACTAGCTTTATAACTCAAGAGATTATTCCAAAGGAAACAATTTGGTAGTCACATCTCTATGTAAGTAAATTTATGTATTAGATAATGCCATACTCCTTGAATATATGGATCTAAAGCAGTGTTTCTCAACCTTGGCAACTTTAAGCTGCGTGGACTTCAACTCCCAGAATTCCCCAGCCAGCATGGCTGGCTAGGGAATTCTGGGAGTTGAAGTCCACATATCTTAAAGTTGCTGAGGTTGAGAAACACTGAACTAAAAGCAAAGATAAAACGATTTGACAGTGAAACTAGCTCACAGGTAGCATTGGAAATAGTGCCTTTTGCGAACTTTATCTTATGGTGTATAAAGTGTGTCCTACAGCTATGTCGCAAAAAACCCCTAAGCTTGCTCTGCAAACTGTAGTTTTAACAGTGTGACTTTATTATTGTTGTGAATGTATAGTTCTGCTATTCTGAGGGAAATTTTCTTTATCAAGCTTTGCCTCTGATATAAGGAAATAAGTCCTGCTAGTAATGTTTTAAGCCATGTAATTGTAATTGTAATTTTATGCTTATAGGCTTTTAACCGTTGATTTTGTTGTAAACCGCCCAGAGTCCCCCGTGGGGGGAGATGGGCGGTGATAAATTTGAAAAATAAATAAATGTAATAGCTAAGAAGCTATATTTGGGGGCACACAAGCCAGGACATAGTCTTCAAATTCCCTTCCATTGTTGTTCCCTAAGAAATGGAATTAATAGCTTATTGACTCTGGAAGCAGGGGACCACTGTCAAAATTAGTAGGCACTGATAGCTGTGTCTTCCATAAATATATGCAGCCCCCTTTTAAAACCACTTCATTTAGAGACTACCACCTCATTTGAATTCCATAACTTCTTAATATAACGTAGTTGATATGTTTCCTATTTCTCTGTCCTAAATCTTTTAGTTTCATTAAATGACCCCAAATGACTTCATTCATGTTCCTCTTTATCCTCGTGTCTAGGTTTAAAAGACCCCAGTGGAGTTTCTCCTTGTAGGGAAGCTCTTTTAGCCTTCTAATCATTTATTTGCCCTTTTCTGCCCTTTCCCAGCTCTATCCTTTTGAAATGTCATAAGCACACAGTTGCACTAGAGAGTCTAAAAAGTCGTATTAGAATGTCAGATTTATTTCCAGTCCTTTTTCTAATGGTTCCTGACATGGAATTTGCCTGTCATGCACTATGTTTGACATTTTCACCAAGTTACCCGTTTTCCCAATTCAGCCTCCACTGACTGTATGCGTGGGTGTGTGTGAGAGCCGGTGTGGTGTGGTGGTTAAGGTGCTGGACTAAGACGGGGGATACCCAAGTTCTGGTCCTCTCATAGTCACAGAAGTCAGAGTTCTTTGCGGTCCCTTTTTAATTTAACTACCTGAATAATTAATTTAATTAATAATTAATTTTACTACCTGGATAATTTGGGGCCATTGGCTACTCCATACGTGCCCCAAATACTGTTCGCTGAGGACATGTCCTCACAGGGGAGCCTCCATCTGAGTGCAGGGGTTCTGCTGAGGAAGGCTGAAGCTGGGTCACGATGTTCTGGTCGGAAACTAGTGTTTTCCGCTGTAAAATGGAACAAGCCTCCTCTGTGTGAACACTCTGTGTTGCAGGGCTCCGACCGGCCCACTTGAGGATCCATCTGATCTATCCATTCATGGGGCTTTGTAGTTCTTGGGCTGCTGGAGAGCTTTGCCTGCCAGCAAATCCTTTTTGTCCCCCCGTAGTGGTTCCTGGGGACTTCAATATTCATGCCAAGGACTTTCGTTCAGGAGCAACTCAATATCTGCTCCAACTCACTAAGCAAGAAACACTCTGAACCTGGCTTTCTGAACTGAGAAAGGTGATCTGTGGTTAAGGGAGGCAGAAGTGTCTCCTTTGTTATGGACAGATAACTACCTGGCCAGGTTGCAGTGGTTGGTTGGCATCATGTGTTTCCCATAGGTGTGTGAGGTCAATTTTGGGGAATGCTTGCAACATTTTCTGGATCTGATGGAATTTCAGAATTTGCTTCTGGGTGTTTTTGCTGATGTACCAAACATTATGGTCAAGGCACTGGTAACATACTGGAATGACCAGCTTCCCAGGTCCTCTATCAGTTGGCTCCTCAGTGACTTCTGCCTGCCCACTGAGCCCCCAGATCTTCTTGGTTTACCAAAGAATTGTGGGCTGGCAAATGTCTAGAGCAGAGCTTTCCAAACTTTTCATGTTGGTGACACACTTTTTAGACATGCATCATTTCGCGACACACTCTTACAGCAGGGCATCATTTTGTGACACACACAGCAGGGCACAAGGCAGGCACTAGGACCTGCGTGGAATCCTGGCAGGGCTCGGAGGCAGCAGCAGCCGCGACACACCCAGACACTGCAGCTGACACACTAACATGTCGCGACACACAGTTTGGAAAGCTCTGGTCTAGAGTGACAATAGCATAAATCTAGAAGCAAACACAGACGGGCTTAGCTTTGAGCTCTCTGGGAAGCCTATGTTGTGGCAGGGACAGAAAAGAAAAATAGTTTTTCTATGCCTCCAGTATGAACATCACCTCAGGGAGCTGTTCCATGGAGTGCAGGAGCTGAGACAGCCTGATAGGGCTGTGGAGCTCCTTATATCTTTGGTGGAGAGCTGTGCAGGCTTTTTTTCACAGGTGCTTGCACTGCATTGCTGGATTCGTTTCAACCTGTTGAGAGTATGGATAGGATGCTTGAATGGGTTTGGGCCACGGTATAATGCCTCCCTCGGAGGGGAAAGTGCTGCCTGTCTTGGAAGGGGTGGTGGTGTAGCCCTTCCTCAAGAAGTCATCGCTAGATTCCTCCTTTTTTCCAAGTTTAGGTCAGTATCTTACTGACCATTTCTGGCCAAGGTCGTTAAGAGAGGCAAGTCGTTAAGTGGGGTAGAACAAATCCAAGCGCTTCTGGGAGAAAATTATTTCTACGTTTGTTTCAATTTGGCTTTATGCCAGGCCATATTTTCTCAATCTGTAACTCTGGAGTTGCTCGCCGCTAGGACTATTTTTCATGAATGTCTCTGTAATTTAATTTTCCATTTGAAGATTACACTGAGATAACCATTGGCTGTCTTCATTCCACTAAGTCCCTGCAGTGCTAATAATACCTACATTCTCCCGCAGCATCACTACTTACTCACTGAGCATTTGCACAGAAACGCTGCCTGTCACAAACACATGTCTTCAACTGAATAGCCCATCACTTGGAGACCCTGTTCTCTGCAGAGAGAAGGAATTTTGTCGTCATTCAAAAATTGGGCCTCTTCTTGTTCTTTCTTTAAGTTATGCATTCCTTTTCTGGAATCTTCCTTCTCCATGATGGCAGAGGAGATCCCACCACTGGAATGGGATGACACCCTATTCCAAACCTGATAGCCTCATCCAGAAACCACTTTCAAAAAAGCAGTGCTGTCATTTTCTGACCATGCAGCCAACAGTGGAGTTTTGCATCTTTATGTCTTCTGGGTGGTTACTGTGTGACACGACATGTTATAAAATATATTTGGGATGAAAAATTCTTGCAGTGGGCATTTGCCTCTTTCCCTTTTTTACTTTATAAAGCAGCATATTCACTGAAGGCAATATAATAATTGCAGTCACTAGTACAAGAAGTAGTAGCAGCGGCAAAGTATTACAATACTTTGGCCGATAAATAGACCATATATTATTTAAACTTCTTTGATTCATGTATTCTTGCTTGACCTCAGTGGTACCAGTTGGTTTAGATTGTCAAGACTTCCAGTTAAGGAATGTTGTACTAACTGAGTCTTATGCTAATTTTGAACTGGAACAGAATTCTTACATACAGTATACTAACTACATACTTCATTTAACATTGTTGTGCATATACTGTATTTTGGCTTTCTTGGGTAAGACTGGGAAGAGGAACAGTTCCCCTCCCAAATGACTCCGATTCTCACCTGTAATATTGGACCTGGATCTACATTACATTTTCCTCTACTACACGTTAGTCCAAAGAAGCATCTGTTCAGATTTCAGTCAGACTATAAATAGTACATTTTTGTCCCCAGTCTTTCTCAGATCAGTAACTTCTAATTAATGAGTTAAAGTTAATTATACAGCCTTCCATGCCCTCAGCGAATCTGGATGCTTGCTGGCACAGTTCAAATTTTTGCCCCTGATTAATGCTCCATAATTAACATTACATTCTAAGAACAGCAGATAATGTCAGCCTAAATGCATTAAATATAGGGGAAAGATCCAAACTCCACCCTGATTTCCTATGTTCTCTGAGTGTGTATGTTGGAAAGAGGGAAGGAAGCAAGCAAAAGATACGGAGTTTGTATTTTTTTCTTGAGATTTATGTTTTTTATTTTCTCTCTGTGTTTGGAAGAGTTTTAGAGGTAAAAAGAGGATTCTTATTTGTAGACTGGTGGCTCAGTGGGTAAGACGCCAGGCTTGTCGATCGGAAGATTGCAAGTTCGGAGGTTCGAATCCCTAGCCCTGCATGCGGAGTGAGCTCCCGCACTAGCTCCAGCTCTTGCCAACCTAGCAATTCGAAAGCATGCAAATGCAAGTAGATTAATAGGTACCACTTCGGTGGGTAGGTAACAGCGTTCCGCGCGTGTCATGCAGCCACATGACCGTGGAAGCATCTTCGGACAATGCTGGCTCTTTGGCTAACAAACGGAGATGAGCACCGGCCCCTAGAGTCGGACACGACTGCACAAATGTGCGGGGGGTACCTTTACCTTTACTAAATGTGTATTGTGTATATTTCCGTTCAATCGTGCCCGATTCTCGGAGACTGCCTGGACAAGTCCCTGCAGTTTTCTTGGCAAGAGTTTCAGAAGTGGTTTGCCATTGCCTCCTTCCTAGGGCTGAGAGAGAGTGACTGGCCCAAGGTCACCCAGCTGGCTTCATGCCTAAGGTGGGACTAGAACTCACGATCTCCCGGTTCCTAGCCCGGTGCCTTAACCACTACACCAAACTGGCTCTCACCTTTACTAAATAGGAGCCTAATTTTTTGTGGGGGGGGGGTTGTCATGTATGAGACAAGGAACAGAAACAAACATGCATCAGCTGGATTCATTGGCATGTAAAATAGGCTGTTGGCCAGGAATAACTTCCAAAATCCATCACGTACACCAACTATTATCCCTTCCTGCTCCGCTACATGGTCATGGAAATAAATAATACTGCCGGGAGTACCTATAGCCATGTCATGGTGGACTTTGGAATTTTAAGAAGGAATCTCAAGAACTGGCAGCTCAGATTATAATTCCCATCCACCCTTCTGGTTCATATCAAGAGGTCTGGGAAGGAACAGAAAGATATAGCAAATGCACAACATTTGAGAAATGTTGTTAGAACACTATAGAAATGGTGTTAACAGGAGAAATTTGGTTTCTGGAACCATGACCTGCACTTTCTGAATGAATGATTCCAGGAGCAGAATGCGTTACAAGGACTGGGAAGAATATGTTTTGTGGAGTCCTTGGTGCTCTCTGAGCCTTGTTGTTTTCTTGCAGATGTTTCATTGCCAGGCTAGGCAACATCTTCACTGAAGATGTTGCCTAGCCTGGCAATGAAACGTCTGCAAGAAAACAACAAGGCTCGGAGAGCACCAAGGACTCCACAGTTCAACCCTGAGCTACAAATATTCTCTTAGAATATGTTTTGTCAAAGCATGGTGAACTTGATTTCAAAATCATTAAATGGAATCCTGTCAGGGACTGGAGGTGAAAACCTGAAGTCAAGATTTCAAATTTATTCTTTAGGAGGAGGAGAGAGACTGTACTGGGGCCTGTTACCTTTGAATGAAAAGTTTAAAAATTGGCTCCTAAAGTTTATGGCCTTTGTTGTCTTTTCACAAAGACCCTTGAGAATGAGAAATAAATAAGATGAACTTTAACTCTTGGTAAAGGAAAGGCAAATAGGAATGACTGAAAACTTGATGGAATCATTTTTATGACTGGAACCTAGAAACTGTAGGTTACAATTTGTTCAAAAGAGACAAGGCCACCCCTCATAATTCCTAAGGAATTAATTTGATTATACTTTGAGAATGCCTGGCTTAAAACAAGTAGAGAAACAAAAGCGGCTGGTGTTTACTGTCAACCACTCCATCAGGGAGAAGCTACAGATAAATGCTTTCCATAATCAATCTGTAGCTCAAGAAGACATGAAACAACAGTGACGGGAGACTTTAATTACCTTGACATCTGCTGGGAGACACACTCAGGTAAGCATGAACTCTCCAGGTAATTCCTAACAGGGCTTGCTGACAACTGTATGCTTCAGAAAGCAGAGCAAGACACCAGAGAAGCAGCAGTCCTTGACTTGACACAAATCAATAGGGACGACTAAAGTGGAAGTTCCAGAAACGTCGGAGGGAAATGACTATGCAATGCCAGAATTCTAGATTGTAAAGAAAACTAAACCTGAGTATATTCAAAAGCATACCTTGGATTTCAAGAAAGCAGATTTTAATTTCAAAGCAAAGGATTCCATGGCATGAGAAATTAATTGGGGGGGGGGGGGGCGGGAGTTCCTTAAAAAAAAGGTATAATACAGCTGGAAGCAATTCCAATTGGGAAAAAAAAAGCCACCAATATGGCTACAAAAAGCTTGATGACAAGCTGAAAATTAGAAGGGCACAGGTAGGACATGGAAGGAAGGACAGGCTATTAAGAAAATATAAATAGGTAGAGGTGTCAGGAAAGCTAAAGCTTTTGCTGTGAATAGCAAAAAGGACTTCATATGTATTCAGAACAAATGGAAGGAAGAAGAGTGTCCAGTGACAATTGCAAACCCCCAATATTTAACAAAGAAAACAGAACTATTCAACTCCTATTTTGGCTCAGTCTTCTCCAGCAAGAATGTATGTCTTCTACCATGCAATTATGAGGAACAGGATGAAGGAGCACATTTGAAGCCCTATGTTAATAGAAACATGGTCAAGGAAAACCAATATATTTTCAGTGTGTTTAAACTTCCGAGACCAGGTGAATTGCATTCTGCGGTGCTGAAAGAATTCATGGATGGTCTTGTGAACCTTTGCGTATTATATTTACAAAATTTTGGGGGAATGGGTGAAGTGCCAGATGACTGGGGAAGGGCAACTCTTGTACCTATCTTCAGAAACGTAGGAGGATTCAGGGGACAACAGATCAGTCAGTCTGACACTGATACCTGAGAAGATTTTAGAGCAAATAATTTTGAGACAATTTCCAAGCAGCTTGAAAATAACATAGTAATTATTAGAAGTTGGCATGATGAGATCAGAAACAGATCTTACCAAACTAAATTATTGGGCAAGTGGGGTGCATCCTCTCCCCTCCATCAAGAAGCAATTTAGAAAGTGAATCAAAGGGGCCAAAGAGGCACTACCTTAATAAACTCACTGATAAATAGTGGCTAAAGGACCCATACCCATTTTTTTTAGATTTTTTGTCCCACCTTTATTATTTTTATAAATAACTCAAGGCGGGGAACATACCTAATACTCCTTTTTTCCTCACAACAACCACCCTGTGAGGTGAGTTTGGCTGAGAGTGACTGGCCCAAGGTCACCCAGCCGGCTTTCATGCCTAAGGTGGGACTGGAACTCTCAGTCTCCTGGTTTGCCATTGGCTCCTTCCTAGGGCTGAGAGACAGGGACTGGCCCAAGGTCACCCAGCCGGCTTTCATGTCTAAGGCGGGACTAGAACTCTCAGTCTCCTGGTTTCCCATTGGCTCCTTCCTAGGGCTGAGAGACAGGGACTGGCCCAAAGTCACCCAGCCGGCTTTCATGCCTAAGGCAGGACTAGAACTCTCAGTCTCCTGGTTTGCCATTGGCTCCTTCCTAGGGCTGAGAGACAGGGACTGGCCCAAAGTCACCCAGCCGGCTTTCATGCCTAAGGCAGGACTAGAACTCTCAGTCTCCTGGTTTGCCATTGGCTCCTTCCTAGGGCTGAGAGACAGGGACTGGCCCAAGGTCACCCAGCCGGCTTTCATGCCTAAGGCGGGACTAGAACTCTCAGTCTCCTGGTTTCCCATTGGCTCCTTCCTAGGGCTGAGAGACAGGGACTGGCCCAAGGTCACCCAGCCGACTTTCATGCCTAAGGCGGGACTAGAACTCTCAGTCTCCTGGTTTGCCATTGGCTCCTTCCTAGGGCTGAGAGACAGGGACTGGCCCACAGTCACCCAGCCGGCTTTCATGCCTAAGGCGGGACTAGAACTCTCAGTCTCCTGGTTTCCCATTGGCTCCTTCCTAGGGCTGAGAGAGAGAGAGACTGGCCCAAGGCCACCCAGCCGGCTTTCACGCCTAAGGCGGGACTAGAACTCTCAGTCTCCTGGTTTGCCATTGGCTCCTTCCTAGGGCTGAGAGACAGGGACTGGCCCAAGGTCACCCAGCTGGCTTTCATGCCTAAGGTGGGACTAGAACTCTCAGTCTCCTGGTTTCTATACCGTTGCCTTAACCACTAGACCAAACTGGCTCTCTTTCCATTTCCAGGGTTCTGTAACTGAAGCCAAGTAGAGGGGTCAGAAACATTCCCTTGCACGGGGTAAAGAAGACAGCTCTGCTGCTCGGCTTACCTTCAGAAGAACGTCTGCCAGTCTTGTGTATCTGTAGCGGATGAAAACCCCGAGGCCGATGGGGAGCAGCGTGCTGCACAAGGTCAGGGTGACAGCCCCCAGAGGCAAGAGGCGCACGAGTGGGGTGTTGATCCAAGCTCGGCTATAGACCCACAGACAAAGAGGCATCAGGACCAAAGCCAGCAAGGTGGAGGACGTCGTCATGATGATACTGTCAGGAAGGAAAGGAAACCTCACTGGGTCCAGAAGACAAGAGAAGCAGCATCCCGAAGCCCCTCTTCTCTTCCCCCACTTCTCCTGAACGGCTCGGTTACTCTCGCTCCTTGACCTGACAAGAGGCAGCTGCACTACTCTTGCTTGCAGAATTCAGACTCTTCTTCCGGGTACCGTCTTTGCCACCTCCCTACCCCAGTATGCCCTGCAGAGGAGGAGCGAAGGGGGCCTCCGGGTTTTCAAGGGGAAGAAACTTGTTTTGCTCAAAACCAAGGCATAACTTTTGCCCTCGTAGCAGAATTGTGAGTTCCCCTATTATCTCTTTCGTGCAAGTTCTACACAGGGACATTATCTCTGTTTCCAAGACTCTCTTTTCACCCCTCTTGTTCTCTAGAAAATAATTTTACCTGCTCGTCACCTCCCCCTCCACCAGCTCTTTAAACATTTTCTTCCCAGTTGGTAGGGCGTGGCTGACCATTCCAATCACACTGGAACAGTCCCCCAACCTTTCTTTCTTCCTCGCCAGGTTGGTAAGGAAGATCTTTTAGTCATTTAAGATTCAAGGTATTTCAATCCTAGTTTCCCCCTCCAAAAAAGGATAAAATAAGAAGAGAAGGGAAGAGAGAAGGAGGAGCTTAGAGTTCACAAAAAAGAGATAACAGGAGAGAGATTTCATATCTATGTAGGGATATATTCCGGGCATGTACTCCCTTATCTGTCCTAGTTTCACTGATACTTCATTATTGGTGAAGAGAGAAGAGGCCAGGGGTCAATTCTGCAAAACCCAAATCCATGAAGTTCTGGGCAATACCTGGGAGGGCACTCTGGAAAGACTTAAAGAACAGGATGGTGTTCAGCAGGTGGTGCTTTTCCTAATCTGGGGAAAGTGCTTATGAAAGAAACCTCAACCTGACCCTTGCTCGCAAAGACAGCTCCTGTCCCAACCTCCTAGTACAACCTAGCAATCTTTTTTCCGAATTTCCCCACTGGAAAACGTGGGATAGGCGTTTGCCCAATGCCAGCGCTGTCCTTCGTATCCCTCAGCGCATCCCGTTTTAGCAGCTGCACGGCTGCAGCGCCCTCTCTTTCGGTCGCGAAGGGCGCCACACCTGTGGAATGTCTGACTGCCGTTCCGTCGTGGGAGCGGGGCGGGAAGCGCTGGGCCCAGCCTGCCTGATGGCCCCCGCCCGCCCGTCCGCCCCCTTCGTCGACCCCCGTGCGCCTACCTGAGGTTCATGTCTCCGTCGACCAGGAGGGACATGAGGTTGGACAGGTTCCCCCCGGGGCAGCAGCCGCAGAGCAGGACGGCCACGGCGGCCACCTCGTCGAGGGCGAAGAGGAGGGCCAGCAGGAAGGCCAGCAGGGGCATGAGCCCGAACTGGCAGAGCAGCGCCAGCAGCAAGCCCAGGGGCCGCCGCAGCTGCGCGCCCAGCTGGCTCAGCTCCACGGTGCAGCCCAGGCCCAGCAGGGTCACGCACAGCGCTAGCCCCACGAAGACGCTCAGCCCGTGGTTCAGCGCCCCGTCCCAGAAGGGCGCCTCGCCGCCGCCGCCCGGGCCGCCCTCCGGAGGGGCCAAGCCCAGCGCCCCCGAGGACGCCAAGCCGGGGCCGGCGGCGGGGCGGGGGGCGGCCGTCGCGTTCCCGCGCCCCTCGGGCAGAGGCAAGAGGTGCCAAGCGGTGGTGCGGTTCTCTGGCGCGGCGGAGCTGTCCATGGCCGGCGGAGGCTCTCCGAGGGTGCGTCCAGCTCGCTCGGCGGCTGAACCTCGAGTTAGTGGCTCGGAGAGGCGGGCGGGCGGACGTGAAGCGCGCGGGGAAGGAGCCACGGAGGCGGGCGGGCGGTCAGTCCCTCCGGTGTGAGGCGGCGGCGACGCCACGTCCCAGCCAGACCCGTTCCGTCCGTCGCCTCAGCGCCGCGCCTCTCCTCCGTGCAGCCGCCGCCTCCCTTTCCGAACGGGCGCGTCCCCGAGAAGGCCATTGGACGCCACCCGCCCAGCCCCAGGCTCTGCCCCCCGACTCTGCCGCCCGAGGGTGGACTTCTGGCCTCCCGGAGCGCCTCTCCGATAAGGAGAAAGGATCTCGTGCCTTCTGGGAGAAGCCGAAGCCCCCCGCCCGGGCGCTTCAGGCTGTGTGGAAAAGAATGATCTTAACTGAAACAAAATAAGCCCAACTTCAGGATTTGAAGGGCAGCTAAAACGGAGAGTAGCCGACCGTGTCGGATACCTCTCTTGTACTTCAGAAAGCAGTTTTCATAAACCGAGAGCCCATCAAGGCAAGAGACGCGAATGGGAAAAGGAGACAAGGGGGGCGGGTTGAAAGCACAGTTGCTCAGAGCACTTCAGTGAGGAGGGAAATCGGGGAGGAAGGAAGGGAGGAAGATGCACAGAAAGCTCAGGGAAGAACTGAAAACGAAAAGGACATTCTATGGCCGTAAAGAGAGAGCCGGGTCACCAAGCCGAAGCACCAAGCTGTGAGCTGCTGAGAACGAGCCGAGGTTGGTGGAGGATGCTGAGGATAATAAAAAGAACTTCTTCAAATCCATTCAAGTTAAAAGGAAAAAGGAAGAATTGTAATACCAGCTGCTCAGGGAAGAAAGGGCAATGCTAAAATGCAAAGCTCCTCAGCTCCTCTTTTGGATCCATCCTCTGTGACAAAAAAGTATGTCTTCCACCAGGAAATCGTGAAGGAGCAGGACTGAAGCTTCAGCCTGATAGAAACAAGGTCAGAGAATATGTCTTTACTTTAAAGACTCTCCAGGACCTGATGAAAGGCATCTTCCAGTAGTGAACAAACTGGCTGGTGGTGTGGCCAAACTTGTGAATAATCTTCGACAAATCCTGAAGAACTGCTGAACCGCCAGATGACTGGGAAGAGCAAATATTGACTCTATCTTCAAAAAGAGGGAAAAGGAAATTCCAGCAAATTCAAATTACTCAGTTGGACATCAGTACCTGGGAAGATCCTAGGGCAATTCATAAAGAGATTTATCTGTAACCACATTGAAATCAATAAATTACCTAAAGTCAGCATGAATTTGTAAAGGAGAAATCTTGCCTCATCTCATTTTTTTAATCAAATAACTTCATCAATGGATTCTAGGTATACTGTAAGATGTAATATATCTTGACTTCAGCAAAGCATTTGATAAAGTATGTCATGGTATGGAAACTAAATGTGACTGGATTGCATGGCAATTAAGTTGTTACAAAACCGGCTCAAAAATTGTACTCAACAAATACTCATCAATGATTCCTCACCTCAGAAATTTGTAATTTGGAGATTTCTTTTTCAAGTGCAGACATCTTGGGCAATCAGAACTCATTTTATTTAAAAAAGAAAATCAACAATGTAAAAGTATTGATTTACTCAATGAACAAGAATGTTGCATTTTTCTATAACGCCAGTAGCATTTATCTTTTAAAAAATGAAATAATCCTTTCAGAAAAAGGACCCAAATTGAGTCAGTATTTCACTGGGAGCAGGCCGAAGTGCTATTGAAGTGTATAGTACCTTTCTGCCCTGGAGAACTGCCCCAAGGATTCTGCACAGAAATAAAGCCCAGCCCCTGGCAATTTCATTAGCATACCCATGCTGTTTTCTTGGAAACTGCTATGGCATAGCCTCAGAGCATCTGGGGGGCCTCTGCCCCTTTTATACATGTGTCATGATGTTGCATGCACACACAAAATGGACACTGCTTTTGTCATTTTGACAAAAGCGCTGGATCCTGCAGATGTTTCTGCACTGCCGCCTTCTAGGAGATAGATAGATAGATAGATAGATAGATAGATAGATAGATAGATAGATAGATATCCAACTTAGTCTAGCCTACAGCCTTGGGAATTTTTATTTATTTATTTATTTGTTGTGGTATTTATATCCCGCCTATCCCCTCCCTAATGGAGGACTCTAGGCGGCTTACAAGCATATATATACATTTAATTATACAATTCATAAATCACCATTTTCACCGCGCGTGAGGGGAGGGGGCAAGGGAACCGGCTCTTCTAAGGCTCTGGACTACAATTCCCAGGATGCCTTGAGCCGGCTGCTGGCATCCTGTTGATGTCACTTCCGGGTCTGTCCTCACTGTCTGCCATTCAATCTTTCCTCCGATCTTTCCTCCGGTGGAACTGGCTCCCGACAGGACGCCAGCAAATTCTCCCACTTAAGGTGGTACCCATTTATCTACTTGCAAAGCTTTCAAACTGTTGGGTTGACAGGAGCTGGGAGTAACGACGAGAGCTCACCTCGTTGCACGGGGTTTGAACTGCAGACCTTCTGATCTGCAGCCAACAGCTCAGCAGTTTAACCGGCTGAGCCACTGTGTCCCTCTTCTGGTGTACTCCCATCAAGTACTAACAAGGTCCCACCCTACTAAGTTTTTTTGAGAAAGCTTGGCTGAGTGCTGTCATTATGATAACACCAACTGCCTCTCACAACCAATTTGTCTCTTTCGTATGTAGGTCCTTTGAAAGCAGGTACAGTCAATCCTCATTATTCAGAGATTCATATTTGCAAATTCGCCTACTCACTAAAATTTATTTGTAACCCCAAAATCAATACTCGCTGCATTTTCACGGCCATGTGCAGAGAGGCAAAAAATTTGAGTCGCCCGATCGTATGTTCCCAGCTGAGGTTGAACAAGGCAATGCTCTGCCTTCTTGCTTCAGCTCTCACACCGCAAATAAGTGTCCTGCATTTTCCTAGGAGCAATGGTTCAGTATTTGCTAATTCAGGGTTCGCGGTGACTTTATAGAACATAACTACCATGGCTTGTCGATCGGAAGATCGCAACTTCGGAGGTTCGAGACCCTAGCCCTGCGTGCAGAGTGAGCTCCCGCACTCGCCCCAGCTCTTGCCAACCTTGCAATTTGAAAGCATGCAAATGCAAGTAGATAAATAGGCACCACTTCGGTGGGAAGGTAACAGCATTCCGTGTGCGTCATGCCGGCCACATGACCGTGGAAGCGTCTTCGGACAACGCTGGCTCTTCGGCTAACAAACGGAGATGAGCACCGGCCCCTAGGGTCGGACACGACGGCACAACTGTGTGTGTGTGGGGGGGGAACCTTTACCTTTTACCATGAATAATGAGAATCGACTGTATTTATGTTTTTAAGAATGAGAAGTTACATACCTGAGAATTTATGAAGCTCTTTAAAAGACAAAAGAAACATTTCTGAACACCAGTAATGCTACCTGTTAATCCCACCCTGGAAAGAATGTGTATTATTTTGAAACAAGGAAGGAGGTTGGATTGGGTGCCCTAAATAGCTCTTCCAATTCTATGATTCTGATTAAAAGGTATTGTTCGTGGTTTGTTCCCTTCTTAAGCAATTCCCTTGAGAGGAAAAAGGATCAGCCATGATTCTCCTGCAGCAAGTTCTCTGCTGCCCCCATCCATTATATATCCAACACAATTGTCTCTTCACAAAAATGTATGGCACTACAGCCTTAAGCCTTAAACACATTAAAAGCTCAGTATGTAGAAATGGGTGAGTGCTTTGACCTACCCTGGGATTGAAAAATGGGCTTAGTGGAGGAAGGGGACCATCTTTGTCACTAGGGAGCCTCAGGGTCAAACGCTGCATGTTCAGTTAGCAGGTCATGGGGAAGACTCTGCCCGAGATGCTGGAGAGCTGCTGCACGATAAAGATGTGGCAAATGCAGGGCTAAATGGACAAGTTGTATAAGATAATTTTCTGTGTTTATTCCCCAGAATGTGGGGGAAAGGCTCAGTAGTAGAGCTTAAGCCTTACATGTCAAGATTGCAACTTCACACGTCCGTCTTCACTTTATTGCAGTTTAATTCCAGGCATCTGAGGATGAGCTATCACAGATTAGTATCTGAAATTTGGAAGAGGTCCTACCTTTCGGTATAGACCAGGGACCTGTCTTAGCATAAGGGAGTTTCTTAGGTCCTATGACAAGAAATGATAATAATAATCATAATAGTTGCAGTAAATGGGTAGATATCATACCACCTGGCTTAACTTAAAAAGTATCATGGAATCAATACCTATATGACAAAATCAAAAGGAAATTAGCATGTTTGCTGGGCTATGGAAGAGAAAGGAAAATATTGTATTTTCCTGTTAGCAAAATTGTGGTGGGAAACTGATGATGATCCCCCAAAACAAATAATCAGTTTGAAGAAAGTTTCCTGTGTTCCCTGCAACAAAGAGATTTTGTGTAATAAATTACTGTAATCTGGCTAATCTTCTTGGAGATGTTCCATAGAGCCTATCACAAATAAAAGCCACAATTGAGCAAGATCAGCTCAAGACATTTTGGTGTATAAGGCTGAAAATCCTGATGTGTTCACACCATTCTTACTAGTGCTGTAAGGCACCATCTAGTCCTCAGTGTTGGTGGAAAAAAAATTGGACTGTCTGAACTGTGGCTTCTGCCCTGTGTTTGTAGTGCTTTGTTACCAAATCTATTGTCCTAATGCAGTGTTTCTCAACCTTGGCCACTTGAAGCTGCGTGGACTTCAACTCCCAGAATTCCCCAGCCAGCCATGCTGGCTGGGGAATTCTGGGAGTTGAAGTCCACGCAGCTTAAAGTTGCTGAGGTTGAGAAACACTGTCCTAATGCATATTGGCAGCCAGTAGTGCAGGCTATCAATTCCTCAGTGCCTAGTAAATTACTAGCTGATTTACTCTTCTGGCCAAAAACACACCCTGCTACACATCACGTGATTTTGTCTCCTGAAAAGGAGGTGGTTAAACAATGCACTCTGTTGCTGTGTTAGGGCCCTGTCATCTTCATCAGGAAAAATTAGTTACATTTTTCTCCACAGGAGAAACCGGCATAAGCTGGGGATTTGATAAAATCAAGTGTCAAGAATTCAAAGAACAACACCGGGATTGCCAGAACGTTCTGGTGCTTCTGAAAACTGCCTGTGCCGAAGAGGCGTCAAATGTAACACCTGTCTTCCGTGTATATTACTTAATACCAGGTGCAACATTATTGTTTGTTTGTTAGATTTATGTGCTACCTTTTCTCCAGGTGCTCAAACAGCTTATACAGGGATATCTCTTCATTTTAGCTCAAGAACAGCCACTCTCTAGAGTAGGCTGGGCTTAGAGTGATGGGCCCAAAGACACCCTTTTCTCTGGTTGAGGGCAGATGTGAATCTGGAGCTTCTAGTCCAACATCTGTATCACCTGCATCACCCTGGCAGGGTAGGTTTTGTGTTCAGTACCTCATTAAATTCATGTGAGCCACACACACACACGAGTTTCAGCTGCAACCTAAGCATCATCATAATCCTTACTCTTTCTTCTAGACTGTTGCCCTGAATAGTACTGAGACCTCGCTGTACCTCATGGTAGCCTTGTCTTTGATTAGAGTAGGGCTTAGATCTCCTTTATGATATGACTGAGACAGCTGGGCAATGCAAGCTACAAGCACATGCCCTTGCCTTTCAATTTCAGTGCCAGTGTGAAGGCATACGTATGGTCCACATTTCAGTTATCTAGAATCACTGGGCATTACTGCCAAACGTCACTTGTGGTAGAAGGAATAGCAGAGAGTAACTATTTCTGTTCGGTAATATGAAATAGCCATGCTTGATTTCACATATCAGATTGCCCTGTCTTTATCTAAGCCAGGGTTTCTCAATCAGGGTTCCCTGGTACCCTAGGGTTCCATGAGAGGTCACTAGGGATTCCCTGGGAGATCACGATTTATTAAAAAAAATATTTCAAATTTGGGCAACTTCACATTAAAGAAGTAAGTTTCGTTCTTTATTTTTAGTTTAAGGACACTGTTAATGCATATATACAGGCCTACCCATGAAACGGATATAATAATTTTGTAACTTGTGGCCTATATTTGAGCCTGAAAAATATTTCAAGGGTTCCTCCGGGGTGAAAAGGTTGAGAAAGGCTGTCCTAAGATGTCTTACCTTCCTCTTGCCTTTTAAATTTACTGGCATGTGGCCTATCCTTACTGGGCCTAGCTTTCTGGCAATTTTTGAGAGACACAGCAATATCTCCTGCCTGTCACTCCTTAATGTTCTGCTCTTTAGCTTAAATATGCTTAGTTGTTCTTGAGAGCAAGACGAAAGTATAACTTTCTTATCTGTAAATGTAACTTACAAAATGCAGTCTGGTATTAGAGATATTTACACACCCATCTTCTGCAGAATTGGCTGCAGGGGAACCCAGGGGAAAATTTTATATGCAGTTAGAGTATACGTCTTCTGCCCCCCAATCAACATTTTTATTCTCAGTTGTGGTTTTGTGGAGAAAATGTTGGAAAAATATTGAGTTTATACTGTATTTGTAGGGCAGTGGAAGGACAGCTCAACGCACCTTAAGGTCAAGTTCTCATCTTGGAAAACAGAATGATCTGACTGAGATTAGTTGAAACTTATTCTGACAGTCTGAATTCTAGAGACTTATTTGGGAGATATGGAGAAAAAACATAGTAGTGGATAATCTTTATTACAGTCACTGGCTAGCAAGTTAAATAGTCGGCTTCATAAAAGAATAGACAAAACACAAACACTGTCTAGAGAAAACAATAAAAATGCCTAAAGCCGAAAACATTTTAAAATCATCAATAAGAATGCATAAAACAGTTCACTTCAAAGCAGTGAATATGGTAGCAAGATCCCAAAAATAAAAACTAAATAACTGAAACAAAATGGCTAATTTATAAAAATACTTGAGGCATAAAATATTGAAATTCTACCTATTAAATATTAAACTATTAATTAAAAATATAGAAAATGAGAATATGAAGTATATATGAGATCATATATTGGTGACAGATTATCAGTGACAGATAAGTTATGATAGGAGATAAAACCTAGACACAGTGTAAGTGACTTAAAAATAAAATAAAGTTGTATATTAATAAAATCAGAAAATTAAGAGAGTAGTTTCCTGTGGAGGGTGATGGCAGCTGAAGGAAATTTTGCAACTCTCATTCAATATATTTTCTATGAAATAAAATGTAGTTCTTAAGTCAGTCAGGTACATAAGACAGTCATTATAATTTGTATTACTTCTATGATTAAGGGTGGGGAAGCAGGTGAGGAAACAGTTAAACTCTCTGGGGTTCTTTCCATTCTGCCCTAAAAATGCTGTGATGGGATAAAAGATGGTGGTCTGATGGCAAGCATCTCTCTGATTTAGAGGCTGACCTGACAGTCCCTGAATCCAGTTCCCGTCGCTCTCACCAGTTCCCATCAAGGCTCTGTGGAACATTAAAGTGTCCTTCAAGTTGAACTCAACCAAGAGCTGATAACAATATGGAAGTGTTTTGCCATTGTCTTTGGAAATGTTTTTTCAACTTCCCAGTCCAGTCTACAACTCTGAGATTTCCTTGTGTCAACCATTCAAGAACTAACAGGTCCAATTCTGATTAGCTTTTTGGGGGATTAGCTATGGTTGGTTAGGTGCTGCCATCAGGAAGACCCAACAGAATTAAAACCTTTTTTTTTTAATTTACAGCAACAACAGGTGGTCATTAACCAGCACAAGGAAATTAGTATTCAAATATCCAAAACATCCAAAACCAAACTGACAACATTTTTTAAATTTAACCTTTGACACTTTTCTTTCCATTTCCATTCAGCATGCTGATCTCCTGAGCAATGAATTGAAGTTTGAGGTTCTTGGAGTACTTTGAATCAGACACAGGAAAAGTTGTAAATTACAGCACAAAACTCCCAGAATCACCCCATTCCACCGTGGATTTGAGATTTACAAAGTTAGCGTACAGCCCTTGTATGTTATCAACTTAACAGGTATATTAAAAGAAAACTTGAGGAACTGGCAAGTTAAAACCACAAAACTGTTATATACCAATTCAGGGAGTTGTGTACTGATAAAGATCAGTTGCCAGTCACCATTCTCTTCTGCAGTGTTCTGGGCTGATTAAAATAGGCTATCTAGGGGACTTAAGGAAAGCCAAGGATTCCTGAATGCTGTTGGAGAATTTCTGGTTGATACGACTGCTGTTGCTGTCAGAGGCCTAAAATCACTATGGAATTGTAAAATGGATTGAGCTATTCATAAAATAATTTTCAAGTCTCCTCAGATAAGGGGGGGGGGCTCTCCAACCCTGGCAAACTAGCTGGAAAATGACTAAAAGGCAGAAATTGCTCAGTGAATATTACTGAACAAGCAAAAGCACATTATTGAACCTATTTTTTAAGAGGGTCAATGGCAAAGCATCCATATTTCTCCATCATCACTACATTTTTGACCAACCACCCCAGAGATGTGTACAGTGTATGAGTTAATAAAGTCTGTTTCCCCTAGATAGTAATAGAATGCTTGAGGGCCTACTAAGACTCATGTACAAGGAACTTCAGCCACTCATATTTGCCTTGAATTTGATTCCATTCTTGACACAGCTCCTTTAAATATGTCCAGACAATGGTCGGTAGGATCAGTTTCAGTTGATGGTTCTGTGAAAAGTTGAGGTTACATGGAGAAAGTGAATGGAAGAATGCATTAATTGTTTTTATGTTTTGTCCTCATCCATTTTGATTACTAACATTACATGGAATTGGATTTGACTGGATAGTCAGTTATATCTTTTTCAGAAATGGGATGGTAACAGCCACTTTGAAAGAGATGGTTGAGTGGGTCCTCCTTATGAAGTCCTCTGAGAACCAGAAAAGCTTGAGAACCATCATCTACTTCTTAATACCCTCTTTTTGAGCAAAGCCTTGGAAGACAAACATTGGGACCTCAACTACAGATACTTTGGGATGACATTAATTATCTGAATCCTTTTCAATCTGGATAGAAGCCCAGATTTTGTATTTCAGTGGAATTGGTTGCCATAATGGATGACCTTTGTCTGGGGAAAGAGGAGGAAAGAGCTTTTACTGTTTTGGCACTCAACTTCTAGAACATTTTCTCCACATACTGTGATTAAAATTGATGTGACAGTAAGTTTAATTCCAAGTCATGCCTTTTGTTTTTGGTTTGGTATTTAAAGTTGCTTTGTTCTGTTGAATTTGTATTGCCTTTACCTAACTTGGTGGTCATAGACTGTATTTACTACTAAATATATATATTTAAAGCCTTTCCTTACCGTTTTAAGATTGTGTTTATTGCATTTTATGGTCATTTGTATTATTTATTGTTCACCATCCTGGTATTTGTTGATGAAAGGCAGTTTATACATATATAAATAAATAAGTAAAATACATTGCACAAAGGAGTATTGGTTTAAAATATTAATTATTGATAAATGAACTGAGAAGGAGGACGAAGAGGAGGAGAATAGTCAGGACACTGACATTGAGAAATAGAGCCTTTCCAAAAAAAGAGTAACTCCAAGAGGGAAGGTAGGACCTCAACATAAATTTTTGAGATTCTACTCCAATTCCTTGTATGTTGTATTACACTCTTTTTATGTGGAAAGAAAATAAAGTGTACGAATACTGCTGAAAGTAAATTGGATATTCTTTCATGAGGCCTTCACAGGTGTTCGTTGCTTTCATAAATCAATTTGATATATATCTGTCACAAATGAATGAAAAATTGTTGTAAATCTTGAGCTAGAAATCCAATAGGAAAAAAAAACTCCCAGAAACAAATGGTGACTTCTCTGTGTTAACAAATCAACATCCCATGTCAATTTATCAGTTTCAACTTTCTGATCTTGAGAAAAGTTTAGCAAAAATAACAGTGACTGAAGATGGTGGTCATAAATGACTTACCTGTTCAATACTCAGGGAACTGTTTCAGTATTGCTTGCTACGTACTAGGGTACAGTAGATCAGATGAGAATATTGTTTCTGAATAAATAAGGCTTATAAACACAAGAGTTTGGCATACAGAGAAAGAAAACATTGTTCATTCTCCCATGTTAACACATCTAGTGTGGGTACTAATTGGATGGCAAATTTGCCAAATTTGTCTGGTTGGTCATCTGGAGAGTGAGGACTGATTAGCTCATGATGTTCTCTGCATGATCTCAAGTGTTTTGAAGTCTGCTTAGTGAGAACTGCAGGTGAGCTTCAACCTGCTTTGTGAGGAATTGTGAGCCTGTAAGTTAATATCAGTGCTGTCCTTCTGTCTGTGAACATCCAGAATACATCTGGTTGGCTGCTGTAGGACAGAGAATGTGGGACTAGTTGGACCAGTGCTTCTCAACCTTGGCAACTTTAAGACGTGTGGACTTCAAATCCCAGAATTGGCTGGGGAATTCTGGGAGGCGAAGTCCACACGTCTTAAGTTGCCAAGGTTGAGAAGCATTGAGTTGGACTATTGATCCAGCAAGGCTCCTCTGATGTTCTTAAGTATAACATGGTTTTCTTTGACTTAGAATTAGGTAGCAGTGTGAAGCTGGCAATTATGATTTCTAAACTGTGATTGATTGATTGATTATTTAGCATTATGTATGAGTCCAGCTATTGTGATCGATCAATTCTGGTTAAAACTAAGTATGGCTTAACACTATATGTAAACCCAAACCAAATACATTTTTTTATTATGACATTTCTATTTTGGAGCAAACTCAGATTTCCATTTCTCTAATGTTTAATCCATAATGCAAGCTTCCAACAACACTGAACTGTATTGCATAGTTATTATCCCTCGTCTGTGTCTGAAAAACACTTTCGGTATAAATAATATTTTACAACCATTTCCATGCTTTCGAATATAAGAAGATGAAGGGTGAGATGAGCAGCAAAAAACTTGTCGCTGTCACTAAGTCTGCAATCCAGACAGAGGACATGAAAAGCAGACAAGTGACTGGGAAGAGAATGACCTTACAGCCTTCTCAATGCCCTTTTCTCTAGGACAGTATCTCTCAAACTTGGCAGCTTGAAGACGTGTGGACTTCAACTCCCAGAATTCTCCAGCCAGCTGGGGAATTCTGAGAGTTGAAGTCCACAGGTCTTCAAGTGGCCAAGGTTGAGAAACACTGCTCTAGGTCTAGGACAAGCAGCCACCAGAAATCTGCTCTAATTTCTGCAGTTTTTCTCCTCTTAAAAGCAAGATTTAAATGCTCTAGTCTGAAAAAACTGCATGCCAATGCAGTTGGAAATTCATTTATTAATTTTAATTTAGGAAGCGTGTGCTTGCTGACTCAGCAGGTGACTGGAAGACAACACTTTTGTGACAGCAAGATACCACTCTGACTACTCTATTTTCCCTATTTCTGTTCTCTAACACTGATTTTGTGGTTTTCACTAAACTAATTGACCACGCTGGCTAATCTGGGGAGATTTAGGGACTGTATAAATGTGGAGGAAGTCACTCAGGTTTCTTTCTACAAATATGATCAAGAGGAAAAGTTAACAGACACATAGATTTTTTTCCCAACTTTTGTAATATAAGCAACATTAAGTTTAGGCTCAGATTTGACAACATACCCTGAATGCACTGCTCTCCTTCTTTTATTTATGAATGGAAAGCAGCTGTAGGAAGAGAAGCCAAATGAAATAATGAAGACAAATAATAGAGAAGGAAAAGTATTGCTTAACCCTTTCCATTCCAGTTGCTGTTCTGGTCCACCCCAGTTGAAGTCCACACATCTTAAAAGTTGCTGAGGTTGAGAAACACTGGCAAAGAGTTCCCACACCAGTAGCTGGCTGGGGAATTCTGGGAGTTGAAGTCCACACATCTTAAAGTGACTCAGGCTGAGAAACACTGTTCTTTGCCATTTGAAGGTGAATTATATAGCCTTTTCATTCATGTGTGAAAAGCAGGCCTCTAAATTAGAAAATCTAAAATTTATTATAGCAAAGCGACCCATCACAGTACCAAAGGTGTAACTGAGGTTAGTAACTGAGGTTAGTGAAAGGAGGAGGCTCACATTCACATCCACCTTTAGTTGTGTTCATTGGATAACTTTGGACCAATCGCTGTCTCTCAACCTGGCCTATGTCACTGGGTTGTTGGGAGGATGAATGTGTCCCTCCAAGCTGGAGATATTAACTGTTTCTCTTGTTAATCTCCCATAACCGTAAGGTTAGCTCCACTTCGGCTGCTTTAATCAGCCTCAAAAGGCAAAGTTATCCTAATTTTGCTAGATATGTGTCCACATTTTCAAGTTAGATAGCACCACCGATGTAACGAACATGAATTTGAGTAAACTCCGGGAGACAGTGGAGGACAGGAAGGCCTGGCGTGCTATGGTCCATGAGGTCACAAAGAGTCGGACACGACTAAACGACTGAACAACAAAAAGAATCTGAAAAAGAATCCAAACCAACTGGACTACCAGTTGCCAAAGTTAGAATCAACTGACCTTCCTTAATCTAAGCAATTTAGTTCCTAGTGATTGTATCTGCACAGAATAAAATAGACGGTTTACAGTGAACCTCAACTACAGTACTCTGACCCTCTTGTCAGACTCTTGGCAAAGACCTCACGCCATGGCTGGTTTGCAGATCCTCCTGGAATATTCTGTCGACGTGCTGGTGCTCCAGGAAACACACACGGAAGATGACTATCAGCTGACAGCTAGGGCCAAAATCCCTGGATATAAAATAACAGCAGCATTACACCATTCTAAATACAGCATTGCGACTTATGTCAAGGATGACATTGACAATTATAACGTCCTACCTCCAATTACCAATCAGAATGTCTTTTCTATTTCTATAGAACTACAGAACATTACCATCACGAACGTTTACAAGCCTCCTGCGGAAAGCTGGTCAGATCTTGTCTTACTAGTACCGGCAGGAGACAGTATAATCCTTGGCGACTTCAACAGCCATCATACATCTTGGGGTTATAACCAATGTGATGAGAACGGGAATAGATTTTTCGACTGGATGGAGATAAACAATCCCACCTTTGTATACGATGCTAAAGATAGTGGCACATTCCACTCTGCTTGATGGCGACAGGATTATTCTCCCGACCTGTGTTTTATCTCTTCTGGTGTAGCAAAATCATCATCTCGAATCCGGAGACAGGTTTTGAATAATTTTCCTCATAGCCAGCATAGGTCTATAATCTATAGAATAGGACTCCAGATCCCAATAATTAGGTCAACTCCCAAACCTCGCTGGAACTTCCAGAAAGCCGATTGGCATACATATGCCAAGCACACTGATGCTAACATCAGATGGATCAAAGCAGTCCCTGTGAACTACGATCAGTTTGTTGGTCTAATGAAATCTGTGGCTAAGAGGAATATCCCAAGAGGCTATCGTAAAGACTATGTGCCTGGGTGGAATGAGGAAACAAGCTCCTTATGTGCTGAGTTTGAACAAGACAGCAACCCGGTGACAGCAACTGAATTGCTGAAATCTCTGGACTGTGCTAGAAAAGAGAAATGGTTCAGGACTGTTAAAAATTTAAATTTCACCCATTCCAGCAGGAAAGCCTGGTCCCTCATCCGTAAACTGGATTCATCATCTAAACCAGGGGTCCCCAACCTTTTTGGCGCCAGGGACTGGTTTCAAAAGATGATTTTTCCGTGGACCGGGGGAGCGGGGTTTCCGGGATTTCCGTGGACTGGAGGTGGGGTTTCCGGGAATTCCGCGGACTGGGGGGTGGGGTTTGTGGGCGGGAGCCAATCGCGCGCACCGGGGGCAGGGTTTGTGGGCGGGAGCCAATCATAAGCTCCATACTACACTCAGGACGGTTACCTTCTATATTCAAGACCACCAAAATTATTGCAATCTTGAAACAAGGAAAGGATCCAAAACTCCCCCAAAGCTATAGGCCAATCTCTCTTCTTTGTGTCACCTACAAACTCCTAGAAAGACTCATGCTAAATAGAATAGCTCTAGCAGTAGATTCTGTAGTTCCAGTAGAACAAGCTGGATTCTGCTCCAGTCGTGACTGTAATGATCAAGTCCTCGCATTAGCTACCTATATGGAGAATGGATTCCAAAGGAAAATGAAAAATGTCTCTGACTTTCTTGACCTCTCAGCGGCCTACGACACTGTCTGGAGAGAAGGTCTTGTCCTTAAACTAATCAAGGTTGTTCCTTGCTGCAACACCATTGCCTTAATTGACAACATGCTGAGCAATAAGTTATTCCAAGTCTTTATAGAATTTGATAGGAGTAGGTACTGTATCATAAGCTGAATAATGGTTTACCACAGGGGTCAGTGCTATCCCCTACTCTTTTTAATCTGTATATCCACGACCTGCCTGAAACTGTCTCTCAGAAATTTATCTATGCTGATGACATCAATTTCACAGTCCAAAGAACTAACTTCAATGAAGCAGAGGATATCCTCTCCCAAGACCTGCAAAAGATGGATGACTACTTCAAAAAATGGCACCTCCGACTCCAGGCTTGGCTGCCAGCTCGACCAGTCAGGTTTCTCAGAGAAGCTGAGAACTGACTGAATTTCCCTTGCTTGCAGTGGATTGCAGAAGTTGTGGTCCACTGAAGTTTTTTTTCCCCTGGAGAGGGGGAGACCAGAAGATTACTCGTGGGGCCATTGGGATTGCCTACCCTTGTTTTTTCTGTAGTTTTCCACCGCGGAAAGAACAGGGTAAGTGCAAGGCAATGGCCGAGATATATCAGGCTCTCGCAGGGGAAACAAGTCTCTTTGAAGAGACACAAGAGCGTCCAGCCGCTTTTAGATCACTTTAGGAATGTTTTTTTTAGATTAAAATATTTTTGAAATCTAAGATCTATCTTTTGGACTTTGTTGAAAATGTTGGCTAACTTTGTGCTTTCTTTGCTATAACTGATTCTGGTGGAAGTTTGATGGACTCTATATTTGCAACATAATGAAACGTCTGCATTTTTTTTTTACTTCTCTTTTGTATTAGAGGGATTTAAGAGACTCTGTTTGTAATTCTTCGCTTGATAAACTAAATGACTATTCATTTTTTGAGAAACTCTTTGTTTGGATTAAGCAGCTTGCAGCTTGAAGAACGAAAGCTCGCAGTTTGAAGAATAAAAGCACAGGGTAACGTGTTTTTTTCCTTGTCTTCTTTTTCTACATCCTCCCTGGTTGGATTTTGCTTCATTTGGAATATATTTTTTATTTCTCCTTCTATAAACTGTTTAAAATATTATTCTCTCCTGTATTTTGGATTATTGGAACTTTCTTTTTTCTTTTGACTTTAAAAAAAACAACAACAACGACGTTCTGCTTAATAGATTCTGCTGGTAGTATTCCATGGACAGATTACATGACTATTGTTTTGACTAGAAGGGTTGTTGTTTTAATTTGAAGGACACAGGAAAGATGGCTTTCCAACTTGTACCTGAGGAGTTCAGAAGAGAGATTACTGAGGCTCTTTCAAATATTCAAAGGTCGTTGGAATTACTGTTCGTAACTCTGCAAAACAGAGAGAAAGAACAGAGAACAGAAACGGAGACAGAAAGGAAAAATGTTTTTCAAGTGGAGGAGAAACAGAAGGAGGAAATTTTGAGTATATTAGTTCAGAAGAACATTCTGAAGGCTTTACACTACAATCTTGGTATAGATATGTTGTGGCAGTGGAGACAGAGTGAAAATATGGGTGCACAGTTGGATGGATGTTGTGAAATATGTGGAAAGGGAGAGAAGGTTGCTCTGATATTCTATATGAGATATAGAAAAGGGCAGGCTGTATATTGCGAATCTGCCACAGTGTATTGTGATTTTGGCATAACCTAAACAGAAGATATGAGAAACTGTATGGATATAAAGGCTAATGAAAATATGGACTTGAATTGTTATGAGAAATTGTATGGATATATAAAAAGTGATATTCTAAATGTAAGATGCTAAATACAAACACAAGTTGATATTATAGAATATTGTTTTCCTTAGAGATATATTTATGAGAAGATAATGATATGATGGAATTAGAATGATGGTTACTACAGGATGATATATATCAATATGTATTGTATGAATATTATAAGAATTGATATATTAGCTATTAGGTTAAGTGATATGATAGATTATGCACTTAGTTTAAATGGACACTACTACAAGGAATGGAAATTACAGATGGATAATTGAGATTCAAGAATTCCTTTTTTATTTATATATATTAGAATTAAATTATAGAAATATATATGTATGAACACTATAAGAATTGCTAAATTATGTATTAAGTTACATAACATGTTAGGTTATGAGTCATAATATGAATAGAATATATTGTAGTTTATTAGAAGTAAATAAGGCTTTTATTTGTTATACTAATTGGTCTTTATTGAAGATATAAATATGTAGTAATGAACATTCAACATTTAACTACTACTTCAAGGAGTGGAAGCCAAAGATGGATTATTGGGAGACAGTAAGATGAAGGTTAGAAGATTGGATTAAAGAAATCAAAAGGCATATGACAAAGAAAAGTTCCTGTATACTGTATGAAGGACTAACATTTAAAATCAATTGTTGTACTTTAAGTTCAAAGATAGATTGGAGGACATCTATTTTCTATATTTTCTTTGCTTATTATTTCTTGACTTCACTTTTTCTTTATCTTTTTCTTATTTTGTATTTCTGTTTCTATTTCTTTTTTCTACTTTAACTTTTATTATGTATTGTAAAACTTAATAAAATTTAATAAAAAAAAAAATGGCACCTCCAACCAAGTTTATCAAAAATGGAAGTAGCCATATTTCACCTCAGCAATAAGCATGCAAACTATCAGCCCTCAGTGAAGTTTTGGAACCATATTTTACAGTGTAATAACTCTCCGAAGTACCTGGGGGTGACATTGGACAGATCACTGACCTATCGACACCACCTGGAAAAAACAGCTGCAAAATTGAAAAGCCGCAACAATCTATTGAACAGACTGGCTGGAACACCCTGGGTGCTGATGCTAACACCCTACGTATAACAGCCTTGGCCCTGGTTTATTCCACTGTGCTGGCATTTGGCTTAACAGCTCCCACACCCAAATGGTCAATGTTCAACTTCGCCAGACAATGCGCATTATTTCTGGCACATTACATTCTACCCCTGTGTACTGGTTACCAGTACTCAGCAATATCATACCACCCCATATCAGAAGACAACAAGCCCTCGCCAGGTTATGGTCAAGGATGCTGAACAATAAGGCTCTCCCTATTCACCAGGATATTGCACAGACCACCACAAGATTGAACTCTCGAAGGCCAGCCTGGAAAACAGCCATACATGTAACATCTACCCAGTTCAAACCTAAGAATGCTTGGAGAGAGGAATGGTCCAAGTTGCTCCCCCGCGGCTTGGTCATTAGTGACCCCTCTTCCAAACCTCCCGGTTCTAACCTGCCTCGCTCTGTCTGGACGAAATTGAATAGAATCAGACGGGACACTGGTAGGAGTGCCTCTGCGCTGTATCAATGGGGCTGGAAGGATTCTCCTTGTTGCGATTGTGGTGCCGAAATGCAAACTATTAAACACATTGTGCAAGACTGCCCACGACGTGCGTTCCCTAGCTCCTTAGAAGATCTGCACGAAGTAACACCGGAAGCGATCGCTTGGTTAGCTGAACTGGACATCCAGTTATGAGACTACTCTGTATCCCTGCAGAAGTTTACATATAATTGTGTGGACTGTGTGTATTTATTTGCTTTCTCTTCTGTCATGTATTCATCATATGCTATATACGGCTGGTTTGCACATGACACTAACCCACAGTTTGAGAATAGCGAATCACAATGGGCAAAACCAAACGAACCACATGCTTAGCTCAATGCACGAACTAAATCAATATCTTCAAAACAAAATACCGGTTTATTCCATGCAGATGTGATTATTTCTTTGTAGTCCTTATTGCCATGAATTTGATGGCAATAATGGTAGAGATGGGCGGTGATAAATCCAAATAATAATAAATAAAATAAATAAATTTAGTCTCCAATTTGATTCTAGCCTGTATTTGAGATGATTTATCTTAGCTTTTTCTTTATGGGCACTTCTGCTTACTTCCTTCTGCTCACTTGCCAAATTTTGTGTTGCTGCAATGAAAATAAGACAAATCCAGACAAAAAAATAATTCCCTATTTTAAATGTATATTTTTAAATTGAAATATTTTAATTGATAATTTGTCAGGGGATATACAATTTTACATTTATGTTATAATTTCTTATTGTATAACTTCTAATGTTCTAGGCTTACCCCATGATAACAAATGTATTAACACAGTAATAGCAGAGTGAATGCTGTATTGTTATGTGATATATTTTGTTAGTTTGTAGTTTATGTCAGATTTCTCATATGAGATTATCAAATTGGGTTTCTCTACAAAGCAAAAGTGTTCTGGCAAATTGCATCCTTTACAAAGCAAAGGCTTCTCATGGTGCCGTGAAGTGCAGGTGCAAGATAACAACTGCCACGTGATGTATTGTTATGACTAGTGCCCCCACAAGCAATGGGACCTTCCCATGAGAACAAGGTCTCCTGAATCCTTCCGTGGGAAGCCTGCTCCAGGGAGGGAGCAGAGGGGGGGAGGAAATCACGTGCTTGCTTAGATGCAGCACTGCTACCCAATAGCAGGTCATGCTATGTGCTTTAGGCCTAATGCTTTAGGCCTGGTGTGTGTCACATCTAACTTCCAGCCAATCAGAAAGCTAGAAGAACTGAATATACAACCATGCAAAATGGTGTTCTATGCTTCTTGATTTCTAGTGTCTTTTAGCCATGTAGTTCTTCACGTGTTCACTTCCCGTGGACTGGGCAGAGTGAGCTATGCCTGGCTTTGGGTATAGGCCATGGCAGGAACTCTGGCCCTGGGATCAATACACGGAACTCTGCTTATAAGTTTGTTTTTGTTTTTCCTTTTGCAATGCTGTACCATGTACTGTGTATTCAACTAACATTTTTGCGATAATGTGATTGTATATACATTATTGCCTTATGCTACCAGTAAACACTGTTAGCCCTACAAGCTGCATTCTTGTCTGTTCATTCTCAAGCCTCGAGTTTTTCCCCTTTAAGCCAGCGTACATCCCATCAGTTTATCATTGTATCTTCTGATTGTACTTTGTCTCTTTTTCTTTTAAATTTTGCTGGTCATTGATCAAAATGAAATAAACTAACTAACTTCTGCTCACTTTTAAAAGAGGAAGCCGAGTAGGCTCTCCTAGAATAGATAGGGCACTGAAACAGGGATTGTGTAACCCGAATGAGCCATTCCTTATTTTGTGCATCAACCACAGTTTTATCAGTACCAGTGACATTTAAGACAGGAAAATGTCCAAGTAGATTCAGGAAACTTCTGGATCCATCAGCTGTCTAGGCAGGTCCTGTTACATAATCCAGCAGCATAGACATCCATCCCTAACCACAATGGCACCAGAATGACAAAACATTGTGATGTCATGATATCACACACAAAAAGAACACCGTTTATGATGCAAAGCTGTGATGCCCTTGCCTCCCTCTCTGCACGCCATTATGCAACACTCCCGTAGGAGATATACTGAAGCTCTCTTCCAAAAAGAATCACAAAGTGATTTGTCCATCATAATCAAGTCCTTGCTCCTTCAGGGTTGCAACTGAAGCTGAATGAGTTCCTGGCCAATATTTAAGGTGACATGATGTTCAAGAATTTTAATAAATCACAACCCAGTCGCCAACATGTTGTTTTCTGTCCAATATGCAGATACTAAATATTGCTGTCACATATTTAATTCCCCCCCCCTTTTTAATGGTACCATTAATCAGCAAATGAGAACACAGTGACTCAGAACCAACTATATTGTTAGCTTCAGTGGAGAACGTTTCTCATTTCCATCCATGAGATCTGGATTCTGCCAGGCTTTATAAAATTAATATATTCTAACTGCTGCTCCTAATAGGTGATCTGTAATTATAAGCTAACATAGTAGATTCCAGAATTACTCTCTGAAGAATGACTGTGTTTGCTCAAAATACTTACCTATGATCAACAGAACCATGGTTTACACAACCCAATTTTTTGAGTGGATCCATACAGCATGTTAGGCTATGATGTGATTGGCTAGTTTGGGGCTAAATTAGATGTTCTTTTTTTAATGAATTTTTATTAGAATTTTAAAATACAGTGTTAAAAGTTAGAAAAAGAAATAGAAATACAAAATAAAAAGAAAGAAAAGAAAAAGTGTAGTAAAGTAAAAGAAAGAAAAAAAGAAAGATATGAAACATAGATAACTTCCAATCTATCCCTGGTCATAAGAACAAGAAAATCTGTCCTAAGTGCTAGTTTTTCATGCAATAGATAAGAATAATTCTTTGTCTAATATACCCTATTATATTTATAATCTAATCTTCAAATCCCCATGTAAACTTCGCCCCTCCTATTTGCATTTTGCAAATAGTCCACCAGTGGTTTCCACTCTTTGAGATAACGAAATTAGATGTTCAACCAACCAACCAAATGCTTTTATTGTTTGAGACCAGTCTGCATTCACTGGGTGGAAATGAATGCATTAGGCTGTATCAGGACTATACAGGAAATAAACTGTCAAGTAACAATCTTATATAAGACAGGTGTGCTTGGTCAGTTTGTTGGATTGGAAGTTATGCAGATGAAGAAGAGGTCAGGATTCTGCCTCTTTAAATGATGATGATGTAGAAAAGGGAATTTCAGCAGGTGTAGCAGCCAGCACTGGTGGAAATTCTCTCTCTCTTAAAGGGGAAGGAAGTCACTTTTTTTTATTAGCCCATCTTAATTAATTATCTTCCTAGGATCCACAGCTGGTGTCCCCAGTCCTAACTCTCATGAGATTGTCCTGGACTGTGATGATTTCTGGTACCAGTACAAGAAAGGGGCAATTCTATTTGTGCCTTAGCTTGGCAGTTACTGCACGCAGATCTACAGAGATTTGTAACCCCACCAGTTCCAAGATTATGGCCAGCAATTCCAGGGAGGACGTGAAAGCAGGTGTCTTGTTGAGTGCCCATGGAGGAGGTCAGGTGGCCTGCATTTAGATAGTTGGGAGGCAGGCTGTGCAAACTCATTCCTTTTTGTTGTTACGGAATTCTGTTGTTGCCACTGTTTCAGGCATTATTTCCAAATGCTCTCAGACTGGTATTTAGATAATAAACTAATAAAGGCAGTAAGGTTATATAGCATTAACATGTTGATGAGGAGCAATTTAAATAAACTGTAACAGCAGCAGAGCAGATTAAACCATAATTAAGGCCACCGTGCCTTACAGTGCCATGTCACATGGAAGCCACAATGGTTTAGAGCCGAGACCAGCTTAGCCACCATCATCCGAGCCATGAAGCTTATAGGGTCTTCTTGGGCCAGACTAGACTAACCTCTGCTTTATTGGACAAGCCATAGTGACCTGATTCTCAAATAACACTAAGCCATAAATTATGGTTGGCAAACTGCAATGGCTAGATCAGCGCTTTCCAAACTTTTCATGTTGGTGACACACTTTTTAGACATGCATCATTTCGCGACACAGTAATTCAGTTTTACCAGCAAACCGGAGATTTTTTAAATTTTTAAATTTTTATTTATTTATTATTAATTATTATTATTATCAGAGATACGGACACATACATACATTGCAATAGCTAAATGTATGGGGACAGGAGAGTGGGGAAAAAGGCAGAGGCAGATTAAAAGTTCACTAGGCAAGGCAAGACAAGGCACAGACTTACATGGGGGGGTGTTGTCATGAAAGAAGCAACGGGTCAGGAAGCAGGCGTCTGGGCAAAGGAGGAAGGCGGAGGCAATTCACGGGCGACGATGGTAAGGAAGGATCGGCACGAAGAGGACCAGCAGCAGCGGAAGGTCAGGAGTGGAAAGCAGGGTTCAACGGCAGCGAAGGAGCGGCAGCGGATCAGGAGTCAAGCGGCAGCGGCGAAGAGGCAACGGTGCAAGTTTTGGGTGACGGCGATGGAATGATGAGGCACGATCCAAGCGGTGACGGCGGAGAGTAGGTGATGGAACTGGATTCAGGCGGCAGCGACGGGGCAGGATTCGTTTGTGTGCCAGCCGCCCTTTTATCCTTTTTTCTTCCCACCATTTTCAGGTGGGCTCCAATCGGGCTGCTTTCTGCTGGGCACGCTTTTCCGCCCTTCTTTCTCTGGTGCTGGTAGGCGCAGGTGACTGCTCCCCTTCTTCAATTTTCGCGCCCAAACTGTCTCCCGCGCGACATACCTAAACACTCCAAACGACACACTAGTGTGTCACAACACAGAGTTTGGAAAGCTCTGGGCTAGATTCACATATTCATACGTTACATTAAACCAAAACCAAATAAATCACATTATGACTAATTGGGATGTGTGGTAAAGTATCCCAAGATTAAAGTTTGATGTTGTTTTAAAAAGCTACTGTTTGCTCTGTGTATAATGTTTTAAGAAATATACTCAACTGGAACCTGGTGTTCGTGTAATCCTTTTGCCTAGCCTGTGTATCAGATGGTGGGTGAACATGAACATATGGTTTTTACCTAAATTAAAGGGAAGATCTGGAAAATGGGCCTATAGGTCAACTATAGACTTTGTGGTCAAATGTTCAATATGAGGGTTATGAATGACTGTTAATCATATGAATGGTGGCATCGTATGCATTTGTCGTTGTTCAGTCGTTTAGTCGTGTCCGACTCTTCGCGACCCCACGGACCACAGCACGCCAGGCCTTCCTGTCCTCCACTGTCTCCCGGAGTTTGCTCAGACTAATGTTCATTACATAGATATACATAAAAAGGATATGCCAGCCTGCCGATTTCCCAGATTGCTCCCATGTCACAGAATTCCACTTACGCCTTAGAATCATATTCTTTTACTACCTGTTTTTAGATGTATGCATAATACTAGCTCAGGCCTGGTAGAATGGATTAATGCCCCTTTCTAAAGATTGTTTAATCAAATACGCTGTCTGCAAATGCTTATAACTGATTATGGGTGGGAAATGCTGTGCATGTACTCAAAGCCATTTCCCTTTTATCTGTCTTAAATAGGATTTGTACAGAGCCTTCCCAAGGCTCATATCCAGAAAAAACGCCCTGATTCACCAAAGCCCTTGAAGAAACAGTAGGTTTCAAGGAGAGATTTAAAGATATGGATGGAGGCATCATTTGATGAATAATGATGCAGCTCCAAGCATGGATTGAAACACTGAAGAACAAGTTTTTTTTTTTTTTAATGAAAGGAAATACGTTTCATTCAAAATACTACATCAAGCCTTTCTCAATCTTTTGACTCTGGAGGAACCCTTAAATATTTTTCAGGCCTCGAGGAACCCCTGCACATTTAGGCTCAAATATGGGCCAGAAGTTACAAAATTATTATATTTGTTTCATGGGTAGGCCTGTATATATGCATTAATAGTGTTCTTAAACTAAAAATAATGAGTGTTCTTAAACTAAAAATAATGAAACTTATCTCTTTAATGTGAGCTTGCCCGAATTTGAAATAATTTTTAAAATAAATCGTGATCTCCCAGGGAAACCATAGTGACCTTTTGCGGAACCCTAGAATTCCACGGAACCCTGCTTGAGAGACCCTGCCCTAATCATTTATGATGGTATCCAAAATTCCTGTTTCTAATAATTTGTGATGGCATCCAAAATTCCTATTTCTAATATTTAGGATGGCATCCAAAAATTCCCGTTTCTAATCAATTATTTATGATGGCATCCAAAATTCCTGTTATAGTCAGGGACTTGGACATACAGGAGATTATTCTATCCCAGAAAGCTTTTTTGCCCATTTTTAAATTTTATTTCCATGAGCCCACACATTATCCAGCTCACCGTTGGAAGGAAATCTTACCAGGTCCGTTCCGAGCCAGGAATGAAAGTTCTTAGGCAATTGCTTCAACAGAGATAATTTTATTTTCCAAGAGCATGTACAGAGTCTGCTGGTTGGAGATGGCCACACTTGTATTTCCCCCACAAGCCCTTTACATAGGAGAGCTTGGCTGTTGTTATGTAAAAGTGTTCCTGCCCTCTAGGAACTTCTGAGGAAAGTGCAGTTTACCCGGGTTCAGAGAGGAGGCGCTCTGTGGTCAGGCCCCCTGCGGTCCGTGCTCTGATAGTCCAGGTTCCCTGCGGGGCTGTGGCCTCGTCTACTAGCCTGGATTGTTCACCTTGGAAGGAATCTTTTGTTAGTAGGAGATGTTTGGCTGTTCACCTGAATGTGCTCTGCTAAATTCTGTGAATGAGCGACCTTTTGTTTTCCAACCCGTTCTATTTTGTAACTTTTAACCTTTTACTTTGCTCAAGGGGAAGGCAATATTGGGGGAAGTATTGTTTCGAAAATGGCGGACTGAGGGAGAAGGGGGGGGTTGGCTTGAACCCTTCCAACATCACCCTCTTCCCAATCCCTTTACCTTCATGGTTTCCAATGCCCATGTCTTCAATTTTTACTTTTCTGTAAAGCTGGAGGGATCAGCTTCTTTCAATTAATCTAGGCCAGGGGTCGGCAAACTTTTTTTGCCGGGAGCCATTTTGACATGCTCGTGCACATTTTGAAGTGCTCGAGAGCCAGGGGGCGGGGTTTGCGGGCGCGGGCCAATCGCGTGGAAGGGGGCGGGGTTTGCAGGCGGGAGCCAATCGCGTGGAAGGGGGCGGGGTTTGCGGGCGGGAGCCAATCGCGTGGAAGGGGGCGGGGGAGGTTTGGAAGAAGAAGGGAAAGAGAGGCTCGACTGCTTCGGCGGCGGTGCTTCCAGGTTGTCGCTGCGGCGGCAACGGCTGCCCCTTCGAAAGGGCAGGCTCCGGGGACCCCGAAAATGCCCTCGGTTCCGGCAGGGAGGCAGAAACCTCCCCTCTCCACATGCACACGCTGCCCTGGGGTGGCAATTCTCCCCGCAGAACAGCTGAGGCAGCTTGCGCGCAGCCTCCCTGCCGGAACCGAGGGCATTTTTGGGGTCCCCGGAGCCTGCCCTTTCGAAGGGGCAGCACTGCAGCTCGGGCAGCAGTGCCCATTCGAAAGGGCAGGCTCCGGGGACCCCGAAAATGCCCTCGGTTCGGCAGGGAGGCAGAAACCTCCCCTCTCCACATGCACACGCTGCCCTGGGGTGGCAATTCTCCCCGCAGAACAGCTGAGGCAGCTTGCGCGCAGCCTCCCTGCCTAAACTGAGGGCATTTTCGGGGTCCCCGGAGCCTGCCCTTTCGAAGGGGCAGCACTGCAGCTCGGGCAGCAGTGCCCCTTCGAAAGGGCAGGCTCCGGGGACCCCAAAAATGCCCTCGGTTCCGGCAGGGAGGCAAAAATCGCACGGGCAGGCTGCCGGGCTTCCCGACACACAGCTGATTGGCGCGGAGAATTTCCACTCCCTTCAGCGCTTCCGGCTTGTCACGCGACACACAGTTTGGAAAGCCCTGCCCGTCGTCAAGATGGCTGCCGGAGACGGCTGCCAGGTTGCCAGGGGTATGCCCACAGCAACGCACACCATGCCCGCTGCCGCGCCTGCCCCGCCACACTCGCTGCCGCGCCACGCCCGCCACGCCTGCCTGCGGAAGAGCCACACTCAAGGGGCCAAAGAGCCGCATTTGGCTCGCGAGCCGCCTTTTCCGACCCTTGATCTAGGCTATATATTATTTATTCCAGAATCTCTGCCCATATTCCATTGTCTGTATGGATCCTGAACTATCATAACCATTTAGATGAGTCTTTCTTAATCTTTTTTGTTGCAGACTACTTGTAATCTATTTTTCAAAAGCAAAAATAGGGAATAGCTTTATGTCACGATATATGGTTGTGATCCAATAAAGCTTTCCCCTATATATTTTACTTCAATATAATCAAAACCAGGTTGAAACTTAGTGCAAATCTCTTAACAGTTGCACTGGCGGTGTTTACTCTGACATCCTGTGTCCTTTCCATGAAATCCAAAGCAATGAGCACAGGAATCCTCCTATAAGCTGGACAATATGGAGTTTGAAAGCAGCTGCCTTGGAAGTTAGGAGACAGGATAATTGGGCGTTAATGAGCTAAATCCACTAAGTATTGATGCTTCAAAGTGGGCTTCCTGGTACCATTTAAACTTAATGTTTCAAAGATCATACAGATTATTGGCTCCTCCAATCTGTCAAGCTACTTTTTACAGTTCCACTGAGGAAAATAAAACCACCCTGTGTGAGTTCGAATTATCATGTTAATGACCAAGCAGACTACAGTGGTTCTCAAGGGAAGTGGGGCAAAACAGCACATAAGAGAGGGAAAAAAATCAACAGCTTTATTTCTTTGCTTGTACTGTACCTCCTAATTAATTAAAGATGAAAACTTCCTACCACTAACTTATAACGTGGTTTGTGGTTTTACCTTAGCACAGAGCTTTCCAAACTTTTCATGTTGGTGACACACTTTTTAGACATGCATCATTTCGCGACACACTCTTACAGCAGGGCATCATTTCACGACACACTCTTACAGCAAGGCACAAGGCAGGCACTAGGACCTGCGCGGAATCACAGAAGGTTTGGAGGCAGCAAGGCACAAGGCAGGCACTAGGACCTGCGCGGAATCCTGGCAGGGAGGGTTTGGAGGCAGCAGGGCACAAGGCAGCCAGTAGGACCTGCACGGAATCCTGGCAGGGCTCAGAGGCAGCAGCAGCCGCGACACACCCAGACACTGCAGCCGACACACTAACGTGCCGCAACACAGAGTTTGGAAAGCTCTGCCTTACCATGTTCATGAACCTGGCTGCAGTGAGGTTATGGCTGGGTTTACACAAAACAAAACCAAAGAAACCACATATGTTAGTGTAGTGCAGTGATTCTCAACTGTATCAACTTCAAGCTGTGTGGACTTCAACTCCCAGAATTCTGGGAGTTGAAGTCCACACAGCTTGAAGTTGACACAGTTGAGAAACACTGGTGTAGTGTGTGAGCAATGTCATTCGGTTGGGAGAGTGCTCCAAGTTGGGCTTCAAGATAATGGGGGAAGCCCTCATGGACGAGATGTGTAAGCTGAGCAAACCCTCTATAATTGTCCATCCACAAGGCAAATAACGTTTCAAATAGACAGTTCAGTTTACATGCGAATACAGCACCTGTTTATTCTGACTGAGAGCCATGACTAGCCTGGATGAATATGAAAGGAAAACAAGGACATTGCAAGTCCTTTGAAGGTTGTGCTCACACTCCAGTGCAACAGTTGTTGAGCTTAGGACCCTGATAACGCCTTCAGTTTCCACCCTCAGAAAGCATTCAAAGGGACAGGGCATTAGCAGTAACACCTGCACAGTTCTCCTTCCTCATTGAAGCATAAAAATATGCTTGTAAAACAGGAATCCAACACAGTTGCAAAGTTTAAAACGGCCACTTTATTCTGACAGTTTAAACCAGAAAAAAAAAAACACCTGCAAAGTTAAAAGAAAATAAGGAAGCAACCTTAACAAAACCCTTTCTCAAGAATAAGGATATAGAACATTACCAGAATCAGATTGTGAGTGCAAAGCAATGGCTCCCTCTGTTGTTGTCTTTTTGGATGTGCAGAGGAATAAGTGTGGAAATCATATATCAAAGGTATTAACAGAATGTAGTTTTTTTGGTAATTGATGGAAAATATGCAGTGCTGACACATTTACACTAAGAAATTGACTGTCAGTCCTGTCTGGTGTTATACAACATCAACATAATAATCTAGCTGTTATATTAAACAGTGTATTTTTCCATGATTATATTAGACTGTGGATGTATTCATAATGTATATGGTTGTATGTCTGGGAGGACTTGTAATACCACCATCAATTAGAAGGAGAAGAGTTTTATTGTGTTTGTTGTAACACACTGTAATATGTTATGTTCTAAAAATGTGAATTTTAGGGGGAAAAAAACTATTTGTCTCTTTTGCAGTATTTCGGCCAGGGAGGTGACAGGTGGATGGGTCCAGGCTATGATTAATACATCCTTGTTGGAGGGGGTGGTTCCGACTGCCTTCAAGGAGGCATTGGTGCACCCCCTCCTCAAGAAGCCATCCCTGGACCCTACCATCCTGGACAACTTTCGTCCAGTCTCCCACCTTCCCTTTTTGGGAAAGGTGGTTGAGAAAGTGGTGGCGTTGCAACTTCAAAGGACCCTGGATGAAGCGGATTATCTAGACCCTTTTCAGTCAGGTTTCAGGCCGGGATATGGGACGGAGACTGCATTGGTCGCGCTTACGGATGATCTCTGGCGGGAGCGGGATGGAGGTAGTGCATCCATCCTGGCTCTCTTAGATCTCTCAGCGGCTTTCGATACCATCGACCATGGTATCCTTTTGGGGCGGCTTAGGGAGTTGGGGGTGGGTGGCGTAGTTTTACGCTGGTTCACCTCCTTCCTCCGGGGCCGCTCCCAGTCGGTGGTGATAGGAGAGGAGAGATCCAGCCCGCGTCCGCTCCTGTGTGGGGTGCCGCAGGGTTCGGTTCTCTCTCCTTTCCTATTTAACATCTACATGAAACCGCTGGGCGAGATCATCCATCACCATGGGATTAGGTATCATCAGTATGCGGATGATACTCAATTGTATATCTCCATCCCTGGTGAGGTAAGTGATGCAGTGTCCACCCTGTCCCAGTTCCTGGGGGCTGTGAGGGCCTGGATGGGGAACAACAGGCTTCAATTGAACCCTGGTAAGACCGAGTGGCTGTGGATTGATGGCTTAGCGTCTTCTGGGAAATTATCATCTTTGGTTCTCGATGGGGTAGCACTGCCCCGTTTGGAACTGGTGCGTAATTTGGGGGTCCTTCTAGACTCACGACTCCTGCTCGAAGAGCAGGTGGCAGTCGTGGCTAGGAGGGCTTTCGCACAACTTCAGTTAGTGCGCCAGTTACGCCCATTCCTGGAGCGCGACGCCCTCCGTACAGCCACTCATGCTCTCGTCATATCCCATGTAGATTATTGCAATGCGCTCTACATGGGGCTACCCTTGAAGACTATCCGGAAGCTACAGCTGGTGCAGAATGCGGCCACGCGGGCAGTTTTGGGTGCGTCAAGATCCGCACATGTAACACCGCTGCTCCGCGAGCTGCATTGGGTGCCGGTTTGCTTCCGGGTACAATTCAAGGTGTTGGTTATCACCTTTAAGGCCCTACATGGCATGGGGCCAGGATACCTGATGGACCGTCTTATCCCCATGTTATCGACCCGCCCCACTCGGTCATTCAGAGAGGCCCTGCTACGAACCCCATCAATTAGAGAATGCCATCTGATGGGGTCTAGGAGGCAGGCCTTCTCTGTGACAGCGCCCACTCTATGGAACATCTTGCCCCCAGAGTTGAGACAGATCCCCTCCCTCCCGACCTTTAGGAAAGAGCTGAAGACCTGGTTCTGCCGCCTGGCATGGGAAGGAGGAAGAGATAGTTCCTCATGGGGGTGGTTAATCCCCTAATTTTATAATTGTCCTTCTTTTAATTTATTCCATCACTATCTGGATTTTAGAATATGTATTTTTTGTATAACTGTGATTTTAGATATTTTAGATTTTATTTTAACTTGTTTATTGTGAACCGCCCAGAGTTCCCCATGGGGGGAGATGGACGGTCATACAAATCAAATAAATAAATAAATAAATAAATAAATAAATAAATAAATAAATAAATAAATAAATAAATAAATAAATAAATAAATTTCCTAGGACTGTGTAGGTCATCCAGATTTGGAGGGCAGAACGTGATTCGGAGCACAAGTGCATGGTCCATAACACCTACTGGGAACACCTTAAAAGAGGGGCATATTATTCAAGAACAAAACAAGCTGAATTTGGAAGAAAGAGCAAGTGAAGCCTAAAAGCCAGCAATGTATGATTTATCTCTTACCCCCTTCCAACATTCCAATTTGTGAGCGCACCAAAACCTGAATGGATCATTTTGCTGTTAAGAACGTTTCTTCGTGTCTTCTTCATCTCCGAAGCAAAAAGGGAACCACGAAAGACCTGGTCTGGGTCAAAAGCCAACGATAATCAGTGGCTGCCACACAAAGGAAAATGGTTGTTCCTCGAAAGGCTGAACTCAGCTCTTTTAAGAAATTATGGAAGATACTCTCTTTTACATTTCAGTCTATTGTAAAAATTAGCAGCCATCACCAAACTAGGAGAGCTCTGGAAAAAACATTTCATCTATCACCAATTATGGGAAGTCACAATCGAGCAGAGACACCATATCCCATGCCAAATAGTCCACTATGAGGCAAATTACATTATCCCAACCTGCTTTTTCTATACAATTGCCAGAGAAAGAATCAGTTTGCCCTTCTTTGCCCTGGATGTTGCCTAACAAATGGGCTTAGTGCAGCAACCGACTCTTCTGACCTCACTTTCCTGATCCTTTGTTCCCTCAGAAATGCATCACTCTGCCTTCAACTGTCGCTGCCTTGCTCGTAATAAATTTTAACAATATTCCCAGGGGACATTCGGCTAGCTAGTGAAGCGGCACTGATGTCATGCAGAGCTTCCCTGAACATTCAAAGCCAGTGAAATTACTATTAACTCTTTTAGTTCTGTTCCAGTTCTCTTTTGACTTTGAGATATTATTACAGAACTAGTAAAAGTAACTCCCATTCTCCTGCCAAACAAAGAAAGCGCAGTAAGTGATAGGAATCTTGGTGCATATAATAAATATGGTCCATATAATAAATGCAATGGAAGCTGTGGGTTCATACAGCAGACCTATGGCCTCATAGTGGGCAAATTTCCTTTGTGTTTAGACATTTTTGCTCCAAAGTAAATTAGCATTGACAACTAGTCTTAACTTTCAAATGTAAGTCTTATGAATGCTATCTTATTAGGGAGAATTAACACATCAAAGGGACCACACTCTCATTCACCATCTACATCCTCCGCCAACCCACCAAACCATACCATCTTTCCTCCTGGGGATGAGTCATGGGTGACCCCGAGATATTGGTGAACTCAATTCCCCTTAGCCCTAGTAAGCAGTGAGATATGGGAATTGCATCTGAAAAACATCTGGAAGGACATAAATGTACATATAAGCGATACGCTTTGTGTGGAGGACCTATATATTTTCTGAGTCACAAGACTTCAAAGATAGGAGACTCTCGAAAAAGGCAGATAAATAGGTGGAGGGAAGTAAATGCAGCCTCAGTCCCTTTAAAGAATATGACTTTTCGTCTAAGCAGCAATTTGAAAGAGTGCCCCTCAGTCCTTTTAGCCACTGAACCTCACACACAGATTATACATTCCATGCTCTCTTTTAGAAATGCTAATTCTGTCTTTCTCATATTCTATCAGATTTTTTCCTTGATGCATTGTAAGATGCTTTTGGCCAGTAGAATGTATTGTTTTCTTTCCCAAATCTTCATTTATGTTTGAAGCTCTGCACTTGCATCTACTTCACAAGTATATAGGTGATAATGAGACTTTATTTGGGTAACAGCTTTTGTCAGCTGAAAAAACCACTTCAAATAGGTTCTATGTATAATTCTAGGGTTTTTCTTGGATGCGAGAAATAAAATTTATGCGAGAAATAAAATTTAGCTAAAACAACATAAATTGCAGGTTTATCCTTCTTAACCTCCCTCCCCTGATACGTTGGCTTGAAATAAGTACATAAATAACAATATTAGAGCGATGGCTGCAATTTTTGTTGTTTATTCGTTCAGTTGCTTCTGACTCTTTGTGACTTCATGGACCAGCCCACGCCAGAACTTCCTGTCGGCCGTCACCATCCCCAGCTCCCCCACGGTTGAGTCCGTCACCTCCAGAATATCATCCATCCATCTTGCCCTTGGTCGGCCCCTCTTCCTCTTTCCCTAGCATCAGCATCTTCTCCAGGGTATCCTGTCTTCTCATTATGTGGCCAAAGTACTTCAGACTGCAAGTGAGCAGTCTGGCTTTATTTCCTGGAGTACGGACTGGTTTGATCTTCTTGCAGTCCAAGGCACCCTCAGAATTTTCCTCCAACACCACTGTTCAAAAGCATCTATCTTCCTTCACTCAGCCTTCCTTATGGTCCAGCTCTCACAGCCATAGGTTACTACGGGGAATACCATTGCTTTAACTATGCAGACCTTTGTTGTCAGTGTGATGTCTCTGCTCTTAACTATTTTATCAAGATTTGTCATTGCTCTCCTCCCAAGAAGTAGATGTCTTCTGATTTCCTGGCTGCAATTTTAGGCAGAAGCTATTATTGTTTCATTTTCCTATTGTGTGGAAGGAAAATTGTCTCAATGGTGCTGTAACCTATTTATTTACTCAGGAAGTATGATGTGTTTCACCTAATGAAGTATCAAAAGGGGCAATCTTCTTTAAACTCTCTTGTATATTAGTTATGTTCAGACACTGGAATTTTATCAAAAACTAAAATAATAAAATGTGTGCAAGTATTTAATAAACACAGCGTAACATTAAAATAAATTTAGCTTTTGCTTCTAGAAAATTGTGGCATGATCCAAAATGTTCTTCCCTTTCATGTCTGGTGATTTTCAATTGTTATGGTAAGTCCGTCCTAAGTCATGCATCTTGTTTGGAGAGATGGTAAGACCTGTAGGAAATATCTTTCACAGAGAAGCATTGCTGGAAACAGCTAGAATGTCATCTTAATAAAACCAGGAGGAATACTTGAATTGGAACAAGTAATCTATATAAAACTTTGCTTATTTCTGTAAACAGCTTGATAAACAGGCCAAGCAGTGTAGGGGAATAAAAAAGGCAAGGGTGAAATTATCCTACTAAATATTAGCATATAATTTAAATAAAGTCTGATTGCTGAGAAGATATGCATTAGCCCAAGATTCCACTCGTGAACTATTTATGCTTTCTCAAAAGGACCACCCTTTCTCTAAAAAGTTACGTAAAAAGAGCAAAGCTGCTAAAAGGTAAAGGTTCCCCCTGCACATTTGTGCAGTCGTGTCCGACTCTAGGGGCCGGTGCTCATCTCCGTTTGTTAGCCGAAGAGCCAGTGTTGTCCGAAGACGCTTCCACGGTCATGTGGCCGGCATGACGCAGAACGCTGTTACCTACCCACCGAAGTGGTACCTATTCATCTACTTGCATTTGCATGCTTTCGAATTGCTAGGTTGGCAAGAGCTGCTGCTACTTTTTCTCAAATTGGAGATTAAATGGAGTTCTCTAACCAAAACTTACATTTTTCCTTTATAAGATCGGGACTATCATTAGGGGTTTAAATCATCCACTGAAAAATCCTCAAATAATCTGCTTACATCAATAAAAATTCAAACACAAAATTGTGTTTTTAAGTAGTGGTGAATTAAGGGAGATGAAGTTTTTTCCTTCAAATAGCAGTCCCCATCCTAAAATGCATGTATTTAGAACAAATGAATGCTTATTCTTTTTCAGTGTACTCTATAGTACAAAAATGTTTGTATTATAGAGATACAAACAAAAAAAGTCCAATTAAAAAAAAATCTGTTACACAATGGTAAACCTAAGCTTTAAAAAAATCCATGAAAACAGAAGTAATTCACTTCTAGAAGTTTCAGAACAGAACAAATGATAACCATTTGAAAAGAAAGTAAAACTAAGAAACTAGAATGCAGCTGGTAAGCTTTCAGCACTTCTTATGTATAAAATTAAAATTAGCATAAAATTAGCCAGGTTATATTATTAGAACAAAATTATTCATGCAGCCAAGACTCAGAAATAGTTATATGAATTAGGCTGCTGGTAAAGGTTTTCTTCTCCTCATCTCTACTTCTCTTTTTCCTGTTTGATTCACAGTATACTATATTTAAAAATGGGATTGTTGCTCTTATGTGAAATTTGACCTTAAGGCATGATCTCCCATAGCAAGTTTCGTTTCTGAAAACATGCAAAGGAACAAAGTATTTAATATCCTTAAAGAAAGATCAAATATTTCATTTTATGTATATTTTATTTTAAAAAGGAGTCAAAGAAATGTTGTTTTAAGAATACCTATATTCTTCCTTTTTACACTTTTTATTATTAACACTTACAAAAACATTCAAACACTGAGGAAAAATTAAATAACTTTGGAAGCAGAACTCTTTTCTTTTCTGCCTACATACACACAACAATTCTGAGCCATTGACACAACCCCCCCATTCATAAAACCCTTACAACTATTGTCAAACATAAATTAAGTAAATCATAGGCACTAGTTTATCATATTCATGTTTCCACACTTCAATATACCCAAACCTATAAAACACAGAAAGTCATAGGATGTCCTGGCAATCAAATAAACTGACAATGTGAAAGTCTCCTCTAATTACACTTTTTTTCAGGAACCAAAATTTGCTGGATGTTTATTACAATGTGGCAGCAGGAGGATGCAATTAGAACTTACTGCAAAATAAAGTAAGAGGTGAACTTCATAAAAACAACACACTTATAAATTAAGGTGATGCAGCTTAGTTAAAAAGGCAACATCTGGATGTTTGAATAAAATATTCAGTTAAACATTTTTCTAGTAAAAGTAGAAATGAGAATGTCTTCACTTATGAAGACTGTAATATCTGCTTTGCTAGAGCCCCATTTTAGAAATTAGGCTAGGTAAAATTACCTAAAAATATTTGGATACCTCATATTTCCTGCTCAGCACTTTAAATATGTTGGACTCACAGTGCAACACAGTTTGGTTAACTTCTCTTCCTACAATGATCGGCTACACTGTTTTCAGAAGACACTCCAGTTCAATTTGTTTCGATCTGATTTGACTGTAATTTAGGATGTTTTAACAGTAATATTCCCAGTTAAAGGAATGCCACTTCCCACACTGTGCTTGTGATTCACAGAAGTGCAAGTAATTCCACTGTGTAAAGCTGTGAGGTGGGAATGAACTCTGCAAAGTCTTCATTACGCCCCCGTCTTACTCGGTAGGTGATTTATGCATGAAAGATCTATATTGTGCCTTCAGAACCCAGCACCTAAAGATTCCAGAAGTGACGAATCCCACCACTTATGGAAGATCAGAGAAGGGCCATTCCTTTAAATTAAAAAAAAATTGCCTGAGTGCTGAGACTGATGTCTAGTCCTGTCCTACCTTGGTCACATTTCCAATTCAAGTAAAAATTGCATGGCTTTTAATCCACTAATCTACGAAGGCTAGTTAAAAAATCAAGGACTGGAACCCCCAAGCCAATTACTCTTCTTGTAAAATCCAAAAGCACACATTTTAAGAAGCAGGCATGAATGAGGTTTTCAAGCCGCAAACAGAGTATGTTGGATTTTTCAGTCCTTACCAAAACGGTATCCTAGCTAAGAACTTTTTTTTTTTGCTCAGTACTTTAGGCAACACCAGGAACTGTCATTCTAAGAGACTGCCTTCTCTTTCCTTAAAAAAACAAAAACATTTCTTGCAACTGACCTACTCTCAACTTCTTTTTGATACATAACTCATTTTCTGTCTTCTACTACACCATAAAACAACTAAAAAGGGGGCTGCAAGAGATGGGGCTTTGGGTATCAACAGTACTAGTTTTCTACTGCGTGAGGGGTACCCTGACAACAAGGACTGGCAAAATAGTGAAAAGCTGACAACTGTTAGAGGAACAAACCACTTTGTAAACATACCGTGGCAGAGTTTTTTTTTTCTTTTTTCGAACCGTTACCAACAATGCAAAATACAAGTATAAGGCAAAGTACATAGTTAAAATATTAATAGGGGCAATAACCTCAGCAGAAGTATTTACAATTAAACACACCTTTAGGAAGCTGATCTTTTTAAAAAAGGATAAAGAAGACTCCCTCATACCATGTAACATTACCCACATGAATATATCATTTGGTATCAGCAGTACAACTGATTTCCTTAGAACAGTGTTTCTCAACCTTGGGAACTTTAAGATGTGTGGACTTCAACTCCCAGAATTCTCCATCCAGCATGGCTGGCCGGAGAATTCTGGGAGTTGAAGTCCACACATCTTAAAGTTCCCAAGGTTGAGAAACACTGCCTTAGAATCTCTGGGCTAGAGGTGCATAGCTGTCTTTTCTTCATGTTAAGTACAGGCATGTTCAGTTGCGTTCCAGGCATTAAGCATGTGGCGATATTTCTTAATCAATACTCCCCCTTTCTTCTTCCAGGAAGCTTGCTCTAAAAAGGACTCATGCATTTAAAAACGTGGCTGCAAAAACAAAGGCTATTTTCCTGAGCCAGGAACAGCTAGTTTTAGGATTGTACAACTGACAAGGAGCCCTTTTGGCAATCATAATATTATACAAAACCTGATATGACAAGTCAACATAAAAGAATGCAACCTATGCTTATCAAGCCTCAAAGGCCTAGTTTTTTTTAAAAAAAAAAGCAAAAAAAATGGTATGACTTCTCTACCACTCCCACAGTGAGACTCCAGAGACAACTGTTCTGTTGTGACTCAATTTCTCCACCCATCTCTTCCACAATTGTTTAAAACAATCTCACTAGCCCAGTAGCATTTTACAATCCAATGTTTGCTTTGATCAATGTTAACGTTTCTATTTTACATGTTAAAAAAAGCCTTGCTCTTTAAAATCAAGTAATGTATGATCTTTCAGAATTATTTTTGCTTAACATTTTACGTGCTTTTTTTCAAAATGGATATTTCTTTGGCATTTTAAGGTGTTTGCCCTTGTATCCACGTTGACTGTTGTAGCCATGTGAGCATTTATAACAATTTTAGGAAGCAGGGAAGAAGAGCTTCAGAAGTGATACGTGATTCACGTAAAAATGATTTGAGTGATCACCAAGTATCCGATGTTAATGTCATTAAAGTGCTGTTTTATAATCTCTGCCAGCTTGTGCTAATTAAAGACAGAGAGAATTGGGGAGTCTTAACCCCCCCCCAAAGTATTTTCCGATCAGTCTGCATATTGATCTGTGGTTTAGCCTGGTGAAGGAGTACCTGCTGAGTCACGTAGCTTTGCTGTTCAGTAGCAGCCATCCTTCCAGCTCTCATCTTTTACGCTGCTATAAGTTTTGGGAGCTGGCAGTGATCTGAAACAGAGAAAAGGAGATTCATCAGAAAGCTTCTCCAAGATAAACGTTTTCTGGCTCATTCTAGCCCCATTTGTCTATTTTTTTTTTCTCTTAATGGAAAGAACCCAATTTGACAGGAAGGCCAGGAACAAAAGTGGAAATATTCAAAGATTCTGTACTGTTTCTCTCCTAACGCCAACAAACTTCGATATCAGCAATAATATTCCACAATGCCTTTTCTTACTCCTCCATTCAGTCCCCTAATGATTCTACTTGTTTGGCACATGAAGAGGTTTTCGTACATCTGCCTTATGCCCTTTACTGTATAAGGATTTTTGTTTTACTCTTTAAATTTAGCAGGTACGATTTTGCCGTTTTGAGATTAGCTCTGTGCTTCATTTCTACCTTCCATGGTTGCCTTCTGAACAGAAGGAAGATTGTTCTGTGTACATACGGAGCCCTCAAATTCACAGCTGCTTTGCCATGCTGCCCCTACAGTCTGCCCTTAAGGTGTATCTTGAACAGAGGCACGTTGTGCTGCTATCTGTACAGTTCTTCCATGTCTCACTGTAATGGCGGCAACTGGTGGTTTTTCCTGGCTGAAATTCAAAAGTCCTGAATTGTGGGAAAGCCATCACCAATCACTATACAGAATGTTGGCTGGAATGGTGCTTGTTAGGTCTGCGATCTCCATCCAATCCATGTTTTTCCCCAGAGGATTTTTGGCCTATTAAACTGCAAACCACTAGATGGCAGCAAAAGAGCTGGTTGTTGTGCAGAGCAGAGCAGAGCAGAGCATCTGCTGCGTAAGTGCTTTTGTATCCAGAGTGCCACAGAAGGGTTTGGGTGTGAGGGAGAGAGGTGTTCCCCTGCGGGTGTGTCCACATCGTTTCTCCAGAATAAATATTGACTGATTTACCCTATTGAACACAGAGTGACAGTAAAGAGTTAGAATTGCTCTATCTCGTGGCTGCCATCTAGTGGTTGTCTGGATTTGTGCAGCCAAAATGCAGCTGCAGATGGAACGTTGTTGAAGAGCCTGGGTTTGGGAAATAATTTTACTGATTCTTGTATGAAATCATAGCATGCACACGCACACACACACGCACCTTCACACACATGCACATGCACAGAGATAACTCTAATAATCCAGAAAAACGGAGAGGAAAAACGCCAGTCATACAGTGAAGCTCTCTATGTACCAGGTTATATTCCATGGTGGAATGAACTTTTTAAAAGATCATTTTGTGAGGAAAGGAACTGAGATCCAGGACTTCCCTGAGAACAGCAACCGCTGGGAAAGGAATTCCACAGCTCAGAACTGAGTGATTTCAATGGCACTTTCAATTCCATGCTTTAAGGCCAGAGGCCAGTCAACTGCTAGACCCACCGAGGAGGAGGAGAAGCCAGGATTCTGGTCTCCCTCACAGCCCAAGCTGCACTGTAGAAGAGCAGTGGGCCCAGGGACCGGATGAGAGGAGGCAGTCCCACAGCAGGCCTGTTGTGGCTGAATCATGTTGCCTTAGCCGCCGCCTCCTCCACGGGTCATCAGCCCTTCTTTCATTTTCCCATGGAAAGCACTACTCTCCTGCTGGAACTTCTTGGACTATCTTCAGCTTGCCTCAGGCAGAGGCTGCATTACGAGGACATGTCCTAAGCAAGCAAATCGGAGGGATTTCTTTGTGCTGCAGTAAGTAAATTGTGTAGACAAGTCCAGAAATGGGTGATGTATTTGCAAACAGGCACTCTTTAGCAAGAAAATTATTCTTGTATTCCCCTAGGACAGGGGTCGGCAAACTTTTTTATGCCGGGAGCCATTTTGACATGCTCGAGGACATTTTGAAATGCTCGAGAGCCAGGAGGCAGGGTTTGCGGGCGGGGGCCAATCGTGTGGAAGGGGGCGGGGTTTGCGGGCAGGAGCCAATCGCGTGGAAGGGGGCGGGGTTTGGGGGCGGAAGCCAATCGCGCGGAAGGGGGCGGGGTTTGGGCTGTGAAGCTGGATGAGCCGCTGGACCTGGAGCGCTTCCGCGCGCAGCTGAGCGAGGCCCGGCGCGGCAGGGAGGTGGCCGCAGGGCTCGGGTTAGCGGGGGGAGAGGACGCCGAATGGCGGGGTGGGGGGATTGATGGGGCAGGAGGGTGCACCCGGAGGGCCTCCCACGGCCGCTTCTCCACCTCGCTCCCGCAGCCCCTGCTGGCCTTTCCGAAGCGTCGCCCCGCCTCCTCCCCGGGGTCCGAGTAAGCTGCGACAGGCGGGCGGCGAGCGAAGCGTCGCCCCGCCTCCACCCCCGGGGTCCTTCGTGAAGACCTTCTCCATCCTCGCTGCTCCCGCCGCTCCTTACTGCCTTCCTTCTTCTCTCCCTCGCCGGCACCCACCACCCCTGCCCCACCTCCGCCCACCCTTCTCCTCCCTCCCCCTCACAGAGATTTCGTCTCTGTCTCCTCCTGTCTTCTGTCTGTCTCCTTCGAAGCCGGAAGCACCACCGGCCGCCTGGGGAGGCCGCCCAAGGGCACCCCGGACCCAGGTCCCGGCCTCCGCACACTGCCGGCAAGATGCGGCTGCCCCTGAAGGGGCGCAGGGACGGCGCGCCTCCCGAGCAGAGCGGGAGAACCTGCAGCGACGGGACGCCGCAGCCCTCGCCTGCTCCGGCCGCGGAAGGGGCAGCCCCACCTCGCTCCTGCAGCCCCTGCTGGCCTTTCCGCTTCCCATCTCCGGTAAGGCCGCCGCGCTGCGTTGCGGAAGAAGAGGCGCTTGCGGCTCTCCAGCTTGTCGGCCACCCGCCGCGTCTCGGCCGTGCGGCGGGGGGCAGCGCCGCGTCCCCCAGCCGGTGCTGCAGGTAGTCGCCCAGCAGCTGCGCCGTCTCCTCTCGCAGCGCGCCCGGCATGGCGACACTCTCTTGCCTGCCTGGTGAGCGCTTCGGGGGGGGCAGCGGCGGCAGCCGTTGCAATGCAGGCGGAGGAAGAGGCGCTTGCGGCGGCGGCGACCAACCAACTTCCCCACCCGCCGACCTCGAAGAAGCGCTGCCCGACTCGGGAGAAAGTTGGAAGGCTCCCGAGGGCGGGAGGAGGAAGAATCAATCACCCTCCTCCAGCGCCGGCCATCAGAGTTTGGGGGCGGGATCCAATCGCGTGGAAGGGGCGGGGGTGAGTTCAGCTGTGGAAGAGCCACACTCAAGGGGCCAAAGAGCCACATCTGGCTCGCGAGCCGCCATTTCCGACCCTTGCCCTAGGACAACATGACTCTAAAGAGATGAATGAGGAGTACAAGAACTACAGCCCTCTAGCCAATGACATCCACAGGGACAATTTCTTTTCTCACTGAATTGTCCTAGATGACCTCATACATTTTGTTATAAAAGGTTTCATTGCTGATAATACAGTTCTTGCTTAAATATCAGGAATATCAATATTATTTACTGATTACGATTTTAGGTCACGTTTTGCTTAAAGTTATCCTGTGACAGGGTGACTCAGCCAATGGCACATGCACGCATGTTCATAGCTTTTCATGCAGGCAATGAATGGGGGAGACTAGAAGGTAGGACAAGCTGGGTAAGCTAGTAGCGTGCAGTCTACGCATACATAGCCATGAGCCATCTACTGGCTTATAAGATATACAGAAAATGTTTTTGCAGTGAAGAATCTATGTAGCAATTCCATAAGCAACCCCAAAAAGACAATGGTATAATAGAAAAAGAAAAAGAAAAAAGTTCAAGTATAGATGTAAGTCAAAATGTACACATAGCAACAATTGTTTAAAATCAGAGTTATTTCATTCAAAAGCAGCACAAAATAGTGTGCAAACTTTTGATTTCTCCAGACGTCTGCATCGTAAAAAGCAGGTATGAGACAGAGGTAATAAAGTTAGGCTGGATGTTTCAGCCACGAAATCACAAACTGACTCTAACTTTCTGGCTTTGTTGATATAAGGACAGCAGTAGCCATAAAACATACAGGTCCTTCAAGTCTATCTATACCCCCATCTTGAACGCCATTTATCCCAATGTCAGAAAAGTAGATTTAAGTCACCCCCCTCCCTAGATTACACAAAAAATATCATTTCTCCATATTACCATATTCTCAGAAAAAACTGAAATGATCCCCTCCCCATTGAAAATAAATTATTTTTGATTAAAAAGTGTCTTCTTTTCAGAATAAATATGGTATGTAGACAAACCACTTTGGCTATATAGAGCTTGCTACCCAAGACACGAACGTTTCTTTTGAATGACGTCTTTTGCCACGGACAAAGTGGAAGCGGCAGGCTCACCTGCGAACGGGCTGTGCGAGTTTGCTGCGAGGCACTGGTATGCCCCCCGTGCAGGGGGCACTAGGTCTTGGCAAGCCACTCCTCAACCCTGTGGTTCCTGCAGGTCTGGTAAGGGTAGCACTGTTGATGCTGCCGGCTGGGCTTGGAGAGGCAGAATTGGGAGCTGCTAAAGGCCCTGGTGAAGAGCTGCTGTGCGGAAGCTGGGTGGCTTCAGGAGCAGAGCTAGGTCCATGGGTGTTAAATGCTTTTACTGGCTGTCTCAGAGCCAGAGGCGATGGTGCTGCTGGAGACCGGAATTTACTGGGCGACGGAACTGGAATATCACCAAAGGAAGACAGTCATGTTCAGTGTCAAGCAATAAAACAGCTGCAGCTTAAAATGAGACAGAACCTAAAAGCATTAGCGATGTAGTAGAACAGAACCCAATATACATATGTTAATATTTCACAACAGTTAATACTTCTAAATGTTTTGAGACATGCAATATGTCAAGTTTAAATGGCAATATGCTTTCAGTATTCTACCAGAAAAGATTACCAATTTAATGAGTAGCCGTACAAATAAAAACAGCTGCAATGACAAATAATTGTGTAGCTATTTTGTTCTGATCGTTTCAGCAGCTAACTAGTTTTCATTGATGATGTGTATACATTTGTGCAAGTTTCAGTAATTTTTTACTGAAAAAGGAAAGAGGTCTCTTTCTAATATGTGCTCCTCTGTTCTAGCTAATTCCTTTAATATTTGGATTTGGCTTCTTCTTAAGCAATTGCTAATTGTAGATTAAGCCTTAATTTTGCAGTTAATCTGCTGTTTAAAATTATCAATGTCATACATCCAGATATTACCTTTCTATTACATCAGAAAATGTGGATAATACGTTCGGCAAACTAAGAATGTAGTTATTGCAGCCAGGGTTATTACGTAGGTGTACAATATACAGAGAAAACAATATTAAGTAATATGTTACAATATTTTAAATTGTGTATGCATGTACCACATTAAAACTTAACAAGTATTTACTTCAACTATTTCTATTAGACTGTAAAAAGGTATTTGATCAGATAAAAAAACAAATAAATGATCTCTCATTTATTCATAATATAATGAATTCACAATGTAAAGTAGCATTTTTTAACAACCAGATTTAAGTCTGAACTAACTATAAGTGACGTGGTGAACTAACTATAAGGGGTGTGGTGGCTCAGCGGGTAAGGCGCCAGGCTTGTCGATTGGAAGATCGCAAGTTCGGAGGTTCGAATCCCTAGCCCTGCGTGACGGAGTGAGCTCCCGCACTCGCCCCAGCTCTTGCCAACCTAGCAATTCGAAAGCATGCAAATGCAAGTAGATTAATAGGTACCACTTCGGTGGGAAGGTAACAGCGTTCCGCGCACGTCATTCCAGCCACATGACCGCGGAAGCGTCTTCGGACAACGCTGGCTCTTCGGCTAACAAACGGAGATGAGCTCCGGCCCCTAGAGTTGGACACAACTGCACAAATGTGCAGGGGGAAACTTTACCTTTTTTTTTAACTATAAGTGAAAATCACTCCTACATTCAAAATGTATGATGTGTAAATATGGACCAAATATACTGTATCTCAAAATAAGGATATATTTGATGATAAACCACCCCAATAGGAAAGTTATGGTCTGTAATCATGCAAACAATGTAAGGCACTACCAATTTAAGAGATCCAGGAAGAATTACATTTCAAGAAAATGGCTAGATTTGATACTTAACAGATGAGTTACATACTGCAGATTCTTATAACCTCAATTCTTCTGATCCTTCATATACCGGTATTTATGCTTTGCAAATTATTGTATTAAAATACAAAAGGATCTTTCTGCCAATAATATTTCTAGGGGAATTACCATGGTGGCATTATGGAATAAGACATTTTGAGGAGCAGACAATGGGTTCACGGTGGGAAAAAGACCCAAACTGGTTTTGAAAAAGATCAACATAACGAATTACAAAAACTGCTAAATAATGTTAGTAGGATGTTTGAGAAGCCTCAAATGTAACTACAGATCTTGAAAGCTCTTGGACCTGTAATGAAATAAATGCAATTCCAGCACAGTGTAGGGGAAACTTTTTGACAAACACAATAGTAAATTCAAGGATGAAAATATTTTTTGATATTCCAAGAGCCATTACATTAAGAAACCCTATCAGTTTCTCTTTAAACACTCTAAGATATCCTATGAATAAGGCTTCCCAATCTGACTTTATAAAAAACTTCATTTTCCTGCAAAACACACTGCCCACAGCTGTGAATTTTACAGTAACAAAAAAGGTCTTTACAACTGAAAGCGCATAGCTCAGAAAAGGGTTTCTTTGTTTGAGCTCTAAATCATTGCCAGTCTGATGTAAGTATTAATGTACTGTCTACTTTGTTCCATTCCTTTGCTCAGAGAAGTTTACTTGTAACCACATTTAACAATCTTTGCATATCTACGCCACCCACTTTCAACACCAATAAATTCAGTTCACAAATTAGGTGTGCCCCACTAATTAGGATCCTCCTCTCAGGGCAAACACCGACTCAAAAATGAAGCCCTCTAGTAAGGAAATAACAAACTTACAAATCTTGAGCGATACTAACCCAATAGGCAAAAATGTTGTCTATACATGTAAATATGGGCATGCAACACAATAGCCACTCTTTATTATGTAGCAGGCAACGGCCTAATTTATGAATGAAAAATTGTACCTTCTTACAGACGGAAGTACAGTATACCAAGGAAATCAAACTGGTCTCTACCACTTGGTGTAAAATCAAGACATTAATTATGAAATACTGTATATTCTTGATCAGTGTAATAGATTACTAGATGCATGCCTAGAAAAGCATAGGTATGCAGTTCATCTAGCACTGCAACCATTAACATGGCAGAAGAACCTTAAGCCAAAAGATTAGGGATAATGCTCATCTCTTTTCCAATCAAAACCCCAGATAACTGTTTAAATTTTAAATGGATGCCCGAGGTCATTTATAGACTGAAGAAACAAACTGAAGCTCAATCTAAGCAAGGCTTGTAAAGCAACTACATTTCAGGTGATGCAAAATGGTTTTGATTTTTTAGGCAGTTGGGATTGTTGCAAGAATCCTGACATTGGCTTTGGGTGGGTATGTGTGAAGTAGAAGTCCACAATAAAGGTATCTAGTGTAGATGATTGTTTAACACTGTATGATTTGTGTTGCTCACCAAAAGCTACCTACCAAGTTTCTGGAGCTTGCAGTGAACATTATCTGGGTCTTTTTATATTGAGAGATCTGCATAAACACTGGAATGACATCTTCACCTTGTTCACCACACAAAATTTCTGAAGTCAGTCAATGTTTGGTATTCTATGATCACTCTGAGCGTTCCAATTAATGTGGGCAAGCTTCTTTCTAAAATGCCAAGGCTTTTTTAAAAATCCTGTGATCAAGTTAGCTACTATTCTCTCAAAGCCTCCATATATTACCCTGACAATATTAAGTTCCATAGCTACTCTGTTTTTTTTAAGCAGAAAAGAGGGATAAAAATACTTGATTAAATAGTTGTCCCATGACTTTTCTAAAAGCAAGAAATAAGAAAACCAAAAATAATCTGGCATGCACCTCTTTTTAAAAAAGGGAGGGGCACTGATGAAAATAATGAGCTTCATAAAGTATATTTCTTTCAACAAATAACTTAAACAACCATGAATTTCAGAGATATCAAACTTGAATAACATTAGCTGGTACAGGGTTGCTTAAGTACAACACAGTGACATTAAGTCGACTCCCAATGTCTCCAACTTCAACAACAACAAAAAAAAGCTGTTAATTTCCAGGCTGCAAGAATTTTTACTCTGCTGTCTTAAAGCAGCCTACAAAGATGACTGAAAGGACAGAAGTGCCTACTAAAGAAACAATGAAAGATTCTATCCAGAGAGGATGAGCATCAAACAGTCTTAGAAGTTCACCCAGTATGCCTAGTTGACTTAAGGCAAAGACAACTGAAACCAATCTGTATAACTAAGGGAGCTTCTTCCTAGGCAGCAAGAAGGAAGTTCATTTGTCCAGTCTCCTCAACAAGAGTTAATCCTTTTCTGACAGCTCTGGCTGTGCTGAATCTTGCACCAAGCTTCAAATATTCAACATTAGCTGACAGGTTGTGCCCCAAATGTACAATTCAAGCCTGCTTCTAGGGCTAGGTACAGGATGACAAAAGAATACGGCGAGGTTCTATATAGGAGCAAGCGTGACACTGAAGATTAATATTTACTGGTGAATACATCAACTTCAAAGTTTAAACACATAAGGAAACAATTTTCTGACTTTAGCTGGAGCGCAGTAAGAGGCTATAAGCTAATTACCTCCTTTGGCAGCTGGAGTAGGAAGTAGTTGTTTGGTTTTGAAGGCAACACGGTGTAAATTTTTCTGCTTTTGCAGAGCTGTTGAAACAAAGACATGTTATGTCTGTCTAAACAGAGGAGATAAGAACTTTGAACTACATTCAAGTTTCACTTAAGATTCTAAGACTGTAATTTTCGTATAGAATATCAGAAAACAAACAAACAAACAAACAAACAAACAAAAATTGGCAGAATAGCTTTCAAAAGCTGTTATGGCTCCGGTAATAGTAGCAGTAGTAGCAGCAAAGTATTTTATTTTAAAGAAGTGATGCTCACCACAGTAAGAACTGTCAGAAAATTTGTAGAATAAAATGCATTATGCAGGCAAAGAAGTTTTGCAGGCCAGAATAATATTAATAAATAATATTTGCACACCTAGAAGTGAAAACAAACCACCAGCCAATCATGCAAAGCCGTATCAGTGCAAGGTTAAACTTAAGAACACAACTGCCTCATTTATAAGCCAAGGTTCATAAAGTTTCACTTCAATCAACTCTAAAAGAGGTAGTTCCTTTTTCCCAAAGGTAAGTTCATTTTTAAGGACATTTATTTCTCAACCAAAATTGCTAACTTTTCCCTTTCCTACTTCAAACTAGCATTTCTTCATTCCAAACAGCTTCCAATACTCAAATATTACAGTGATTGTTATTTAACAATCCATTCCTATTATACAGAAAAGGCAAACCCAAAAAGTAATCAAAATCTTTGTGGCAAGAGGCTCTGCAATCAACATGGGAGAGGGAAAAAGAATATATGATGTCATATAGAAAAGCTGATATATGAAGAGCAACATAAATCAATACAGTTTGTCCACTCCAACAGTCATCCTCAGAAACAGAATTAACTTCTGGATCAGTAATGTGGAATACTCCTTAAGATCTTCTGCCTTTCTTCAGTGTATGAATTCCCCGTTTTCTAACCAGATGACCACTTCTAACATACGTTAGATCAGACAGACATAACTAAACTCATTTTGAGGATAACTAATCAATTACTTGACAGGCATTTAGGAGAATAGTCAGATTTATTTTAATTCCTGTTGGCAACCATCTCTCTCACACACTTAAATTCAAGGAGAAGGGGACAAGGGAAATAATTGCATGCAAGACCTGAGTCACCTTCAGCTCCACAGCAGGTTTCTTTTTCCTAAGCCTGAATCAAATGTTAAGTCTGAACCGGGCTTTAAAGGCCGTCTCTGTCTTTTATTCCCCTGGATTTCTGCACTACTGCCTTGAGAACACCTAGATAAAACTGTAAATAAGAAACTATGTTTTGCTACATTGTTTCCACTACATTTTAGAAAGTGAAAAATTGTTAATAAACACAAATTAGCTATTTATTTGCCTTAGATCTTAATCCACCTTCCTTCAACAAGAAAGGAAAAATATATTTCTCTGCTCTCTGAAAAAGGATGTGTCGACTTTTCTGCCAGTGGAGTCCTAATTCTCATTCAGGAGTGAATCCCACTAAATTCAAACGTAGGCTGTGATATTACACGCACACTTAGCTTACCTCAAAGAACCTGCTTTCCGATGAATACGCAAAGGATTGGTCTCACGTCTTTAAAAAGTTTTAACTTACTAAAATATTTTAGTTTTTAACATCTGCTTAATAAAAATATTTTAGCATCTAAATCAAAAGCAATACTCTTGATTGTCACACATCAATTCTTTTATGTTTTGATCACTAACACAATATAATTTTGCCATACTGAACGAAGCCGAAGATTCATCTACTACCTGTCTCCAATTATAAATAGATTAAAAAAAATTCAGGAAAGCATCTTAATTTTTTTTTTAAATCCCAGTACCTGTTATAAGAGAGCTTACTGCCTATGAGCATTATGTTCACACACACAAATATTAAATGGATTTCATGACTAGCCACACTTAAGCAAAAAATTTGGCTATCTGTGCTCTGGATACCAAAAAGGATGAAATTCTTAAGATAAGTTATAATAAATCAGAAAACTCACACCTGAGTCCAAGAACCTGAAGATCATTCTGTCATACTCAGCTTGTGTGTGTTTTGTATATTTAATAATCAATACGTTTATAGATAAGGAAACTGATTGTATTGTTGCTATTACAATTGTCAAGATTATCTGCTTTTATTTATTTATTTATTTTATTTCTATCCCGCCTTTATTATTTTTATAAATAACACAAGGCGGCGAACATGCCAAATACTCCTTCCTCCTCCTATTTTCCCCACAACAACCACCCTGTGAGGTGAGTTGGGCTGAGTGTGTGTGACTGGCCCAAGGTCACCCAGCCGGCTTTCATGCCTAAGACGGGACTAGAACTCTCAGTCTCCTGGTTTGCCATTGGCTCCTTCCTAGGGCTGAGAGAGAGTGACTGGCCCAAGGTCACCCAGCCGGCTTTCACGCCTAAGGCGGCACTAGAACTCTCAGTCTCCTGGTTTGCCATTGGCTCCTTCCTAGGGCTGAGAGAGAGAGAGACTGGCCCAAGGTCACCCAGCCAGCTTTCATGCCTAAGGCGGGACTAGAACTCTCTGTCTCCTGGTTTGCCATTGGCTCCTTCCTAGGGCTGAGACAGAGAGAGACTGGCCCAAGGTCACCCAGCCGGCTTTCACGCCTAAGGCGGGACTAGAACTCTCAGTCTCCTGGTTTCCCATTGGCTCCTTCCTAGGGCTGAGAGAGAGAGAGACTGGCCCAAGGTCACCCAGCCAGCTTTCATGCCTAAGGCAGGACTAGAACTTTTTACTTTGCTGTTCCAGTTTTTGGGCAGATAGTATCACAAATGCACAAGCTGTATAAACAATTCAAAATTATCTTAAGAAAATTAGACTGGCTTGTCATAAGATGGTTACTAAATTATACGAAAGGCACAGAGCACTCATATTAGCAATACACTGCATGCTACAACGAGTCACAGCTAGGAACCAATCTTTCAACTGAAAGGTGTGCCACTGTTCATTCCTATCTACAAATACTCAGTTAAATGTTAACTACTAAAGACACTTATCTACCATAGTTACCTGAAGAAAAAAGTCTGAATTTAAGATGCACCCCCCTCCCAAAAAAAAAGACTGGAGAAAAGCAATATATAGACAGACAAAGCCCTTGTACTTCCCAGCTTTCCTACCTTGTCAACCTAAATTTGGCAGTTCTGGTTCTGTGAACAACGTTGGAGCTTTCCCTTCCCCCCATGTCCATGTATCTGTAAAAGTATGTGCTACACGTGTGGGCAGCATTAAGATGACCACATTCCCCAAAAGGCCAGGGGAATCGGAAACTGGTCCTATCTGCATTTATGGATCGCTCTTTCAGGGACATAAACCATTCAATCACACCACCCACGGGCAGAATCAACAGCAGCAGCAGCGACAATGGAAACAGGGTGAGGGGAGAGTTAGCTGCCCTGGGAAGAGAAATGGGAGAAGGAAGCTAGGAGAAGATGAGGATAAAGAGGCGGCACTTGGAGAGAGAGAAGTAAAAGGGAGAAAGCCTGTTTGATATTACACAAAGGGTTAAATTAACTAGGCAAACAGCCTCTGCCAGGCAATAGCTAAACTTCAGAGACATCCAGGGTTCAGAGCAGCAGTAAAATCTGCATTTATCTGCATCTCTGTCTGTTCACTTATTTTCAACAATGTCTTCTGTTCTTCTGAGCAATGACTCCTCTCCCTAAATTCATACATAATTATAATGAGTCTTCCTATTAGGTAAATGTAACTATCTGCATTTAGTATAATTGGTACTTACCTGATTTTAAATCAATTTAATGAGATTAGCTAAAGGTTATTTCTTGACCTCAATAGTAGGTGTTTTAATTTTTAATCATCAAAATAAATTGCACCATATTACAAATATACAAATATTACAAATATTACTATATAATAGTAATATAATATATTAATATTTATATAAGGTAATATAGTAATATATTACTATATTACAAAAAGATCTTTAAGATTATTCACTGAAACAATTTTATGTCCTCTGCCCACCCCTAAACAAAAGATTAAATTTTCCCCATTCCAGGAAATATAAAACAGCACAAAATAGCTATTTTGAAATACGTAATATTCAATTAAGAGGGGAAGCATATAAAGTATTTCAACTAGATTTAAGAAATCCTCATGATTTGTTTAGTTGAAGTTTGATTCTGAGTCTAACCTAGGTATAGTTTGTTTTCAGCAGATCAACCCCAATCTGAATTATTTTTAAAAATCCTAGTTTGTGTTAACCATGAAACGTCACTACATTTGAACCCATAATACTCTCTTAATGCTGATTAAATGTTTTTTGTTTTGCTTTTCCAGACACACACTCCTTCTGTGGCCACATGCTTTTTTATTTGTCTGCCTTTTCTCTAATAATTCACCTCTGCTGCCAAATCTAGCAATCTAGTTTCATAGCAACTTTGGGAAGAAAGCTTGCCTAATAAAGATTATCTTTAGGTGTTTAAAACTGAGGTTGAAGTTACTTCTTTCCTGTGCCACATGAGTATGAAGATCTGTATCACTCACTTATTCTAATATATGGCCTGAAGATGTCAGCTGACATCAAATAAATGATACCAGAAATGTGAGGAAAAAAAATCCATTTTGAATAATTTTTTTCCCATTTACCCATATCTATCCCTGAAAACATATTCCCAAGAGATCTCTCATCATGCACAACTTTTCCAAAACTTCTTTCTTCCACCATTCGTTTTTTGCCTTAACAAAATTATTGCTTTTACTTGCTATCAAACAAAGTTTTTCATGAATCAAAATGTATCTTTACTGATGAACAAGTGCTGGTTATGAAGAAAGAATCTGACAAGACTTAGGAAGCTGGAAGCTGATAATGAAGTGTAGTTCTTGTGGACAAAGTTTTGTTTAAAATATGCTGGGTATTAATCTGCAAAACAAAAGTTCTCTGAGGAAACTGAAATGAGAAAGCACTAATCTTTTTTCTGGGAGAATTTTGGGAACAACTGGAAACATATTTCTTCCATTTTGCTGGAGGTGGGAATGGTGTTGGGTAAATTTCTGTCCATGCCAGTGCTGGGTAATTATTAACTCTTCGCTTTTGATTATGCAAATAAATTCATGGCAGTCCACTGAGGCAGGAACTTGAATTATGGAATTAGCAGGAAAGGACTATGTCAAGACGATCCTGTCCATGTCTAGGAAAAGAAGATGCCTGTGTTTTACTGTACCCCAAATGGCCAAAGTTGACTCAGTAGGGTTCCCTGTCGCATTCTGCAGCTGGATAATGTTAAGTAAGTAGTTGATGTATTGAGTCTGTGCTAATTCAGGAATGCCAGCAAAATTTTCAGGGTATATTGCAGAAAAGTGATGGCAGGGAATAAGCCAATACTGGCAAACAAGCAACTATAAGCTGTGAAAATTATCTTGACTGCTCAACAAGCCATGACTGAAATAAACTACATCTTACTGTTATACACTAACATAGCTGTCAGCTCTGAACTTTTGAATGGTATAAAAATAAACACACTTTTTCAATATACAGTAGGTCCCAAACTCTGTAAATGTTCTGACATTGCTATATGCATATTAATGAAATATATTGACATTTTTATCAATGTATTTTTCACCACTAATATAGTAGGCATGCAGCTTCTGAAAGCTTACATATGGAATGAAAAAAGGTAATAGTTTTAAACAGAAATCAAAGCAACCTTGTCAAGTTAAGTTCATGCAGAACAGCAGTCTGAAGAGGGAAGAAAAGGTCACTGTAACATGATAGTGCTTTGTAAAAGAAAATCCAATAAAAACCTGAAAAGTAAATTTCAAATACAGGAAAATATATAATGGCAGGGTTTCTATATATCAAACTTAAGAATACAGTAGGGGGCAAACCACACACAATGTTAAGCGCATACTGCACAAAGCATTAAATGCATCTTTGTTTAGCTGCAAATAGCTATGGCAACTGGGACAGCAGATGGAAAGGCATTCTTCCAAACTAAAGCTCCCAACTCATACAAACATCATTTTCAAGAAAATATGTTAGTAATAACTAAGTAGGATATTAAAATCCCTTTCCCCTGCAAGTGCTATGGAGTTGATTCTGATTGAGCTACTCAGGAGCTACTACTTACCTGTTAAGCAATAATATATGCTATGTTAAGATCCATGTTTTCTATCAAGTGTAATCTAACCCTTAACTTCAAAAGGCCATGCCTGTTAGGTTTCCATGTTCCTTCCAAATTTGAAAACCGCAATTCTATAGTACATACTGTATATATGTTATATCCATATATTAGAGATGTGTCTGTATTCATTTTCCCCCTCCAGACACATACCCTAACATACAAGGCAATTAATAATATTCTTTGAAAAGTCAAAGCTCTATTTTTTATAATACATTCTCTATATAAGTTCTCATAACCCTAGGGCAACTCCTTAGCAAAACGGATGCGTATCAATTTATATAAAATTCCTTAGTTCTTACCTTGGTCGTTAACAGCAAATCAACATGCTCAAACAATGGCTACCTAATTATAATCACATGATCATGTTCAGCATATTGAGCTACTTTTAAGCTCTTTGCAGTCATTTAGATGGGCCATGTAAGCATAAAAACACTGGAGGTAAGAGAAAGTGGGTAAGCCCCGCCCCAAAATCTGCGCATCTGATATCTCTGCAGGCATCTACGCACTGAGCATGGAGGTCAGCGGGGAAATCATGAATCTGCTCAGTCTGGTTATTCTGATCAGGGACACTAATAAGAGAGCTTCTAACTGCAGAAAAGTGCATTCAGGCGAACCACCTTGCACAGATCTTAGAGCTCAGCGCACAAAGATCTGCAGAGATAACAGGGATGTTTGTGATAGAACTTCTGTATGAGCCCTTGCCTCTACATTTTAACCCCAGCATGAGCATTCTCAACACTACAATGTACTACTATGCAGTGCTTTATCAATGAGAAATGCATCATATCAAAAGTGTGTGGCTCTTATCAGTTGTTTGTGTAGGTGGTCAAATTAATATCCAACCATCAATATTGAAAAATGAAATCAGCAACTTTAAATGTTCTATTCTGTCTTTTAATCAGGTAAACGTTTTAGGAATCCAGTCTAAATTATGAAATGAGAATGACCAAACTTTTATCTCTTTAGGATAATCCACATAGAGAACAATGCCGTGTCTTTGTCTTATTATTCCCAAAAGACAGTATTGAGGCACAACTGCAAAAAGAAAATTGGTTTGCAATATTTTTCTCTATTATATTGAAGATATCATAGCTGCATATTGCAGGAGAAACTGTAACATACTTTAAATCCCTAGTTAGGATAAATGTGTGATAATAAATTAAAAATCAGTATAAAAATGGACATTACATTTGCTTATGATATTGAATGCTTATAGAATTACTAAAGTTCTCTGGGTAAATCCAGACAGGAAGGAATACATATCAATAGCAAAGAAGTAACCTGGGACAACAATGTATGTATCTTGAATGGTTGGATAGGGAAATAATTCCATTCATTCAGCATACATCAGATCTGGCGAAATCACCATTATTCACATGAAACATCTAATCCCTTTACCATGAAACTGTAAACACGCAGCTACAATTTTCAGTCATCTTTCAGAAGCTGCGTTTACAGCATCACTGTAAAGATACTTACTGGCTGAGGACTGAGGTTGAATACGAGGTATTCCTCCATTTGGCACTTGAAAGTTTGAGTCACTTCTACTGTTTTTCACAGACTCAACATGGATGTTAGATGTCCTGGACAGGTTTGGAAGACTACGCCTTAGTTTTTCTGTATTAAAGAAAGATAACAAGAACACCACAACATACCATCTAATGCAGGAGACTGAACTCTTCTACCACCCGTAGCAACCTGAAGCACAGAGGCCCCGAGGGAGAGAAAAATGCTAAGTACAGGCCTGCAGAGCACATATTTTAGCTGCCAAATAATACATTATCAATTAAAACACTGAAAAGTATTTTATCTAAAAATATTACGTTTTATAAAAAGGAGTCTGAATCCTCACATATTGGTTACTTTTTTGAGATGTTAGGAAAAACAGTCTACTGATCCATTCTCTCAAAAATGGTGAGTGCATATGCAACGGATGGCAACCTATTTACAATTTAAATTCCAGTGCCTGCATGGAGTCACATAGAACTACTTCTCAGTCAGAACTATGACACTGAAATAAATAAAAAATAAACTAGCAACATACTATTGGGGAAAAAAAGGCTAGTGAATTGGGGCTTCACAATAATCTCACACTTCCACAAATGCCCCAAATCTGCTCTGGATGATCAGATTTTATTTTATTTAATACTCTCCCCCACCCCACACATCCTTCCAGGTGTCTAGAGCAGATTTTACAGAATACACAGAAGGATTCAGACATTCACAATCTGTTTCCTGGTGGAATAACTTGACACCATTGTACAGAACCCTATTTATTCAGAAAACCAATGCTATACTTTTAGGAAGAGACAGTAGGAAACAAATTAGACTTTAGAATTTTTCAGAAGCCCTATAGCAGTGTTTCTCAACCTTAGCAACTTTGCTGACTGGGGAATTCTGGGAGTTGAAGTCCATATTCCATAGCTTTCAAAAAGTATGGGGCTTGTACTCAAAATTTCTTCTTCATCATGACCATCATCCTAGTAGCATTGATTTACATGTAGAATGATCATCACTATAGATCTGGGGTAAAAAAATAGCTAAAAGTTATGTTTGCTAGGCAATATTAAGCCTTATGAATCTTATCAGAAAAAAATTAACATTGATATTCATCATAATTGTCTAACAGTCCAGTTTAAATTTTGCAAAAAACAGTACCTTGGAATGCATTGTGGTGTGGACTTTGCTTATACTACTATGATGCAATATATCTCTAACAAATTTGCATCATCTTATGTCTATGAAGGTTCTCAGTCATCCAGGTGGAATTGTCTGTAGCTTGAATCATGTCAACTGGATTTCTATTTTCTCAGTGGAAACGTTTCGCTCCTTATCCAAGGAGCTTCTTCAGTCTGAGCAAAGTTAGTAAGGGAATCCTAAATATGTTTCTAGGTAGCTGTGTGACCTTACACCTGGGGCTAGGTCATGGTTATATTGAGATGTTATTTTAAGTCCTTTTATCATCTAAAGGAGGATCGTTAAGATCACCATGCTCAGACTGAAGAAGCTCCTTGGATAAGGAGCGAAACGTTTCCACTGAGAAAATAGAAATCCAGTTGACATGATTCAAGTTGCATCACCTTACTTTTTCATTCTTTAGTGGTATAGATTTATTTATTTATATTTCAAATTTTGTCACCACCCATCTTGCACGAAGCGACTAAATTAAATGGGGTTCTCAGTAGTATATGATTTTGTGTCTATTATTTCCTTTGAAAAGGAAACACACTCAAGTGCAATTATCATAAGACATTATGGCTTAAAGCAGTTTTGGATATTTCTAAAAATGAGATTTACAGGCCAGTTTTCTGCGTGAAGTGACAATCAGCAAAGGCTTTTGTCCGAAAAATTGTTAGACACTAGGCTGAACTGTAAACTGAGATATATAACAATTTATGCACTGGATGACTTAGTAGACCAGTACAAAAAAGAATCCTAAATCATAATTATGCAGTTGGACATAAACCTCAATAGGCAGTATAACATTCAGCAACTTTATTTTGTAGAATATGAAAACCTCTTGGATTTAGTATTACTACAAATAACATGAACTTAGCTTTATTAGCCGTCACCAAATCAGCATCCGAACTAAGAAACAACACAAATGATATCTTAAATTTAATAGAATTTACGATGTTGAGTTTCCTTGACTGCTTTTGATACACCACAGAATTTATAGTTTTAAGTAAAATTAGGCTTAGAATATATTTCACTGATCACAACATACAATCTACTTTATGATTTTTTTAGTTAGATAACATTTCTTGTTGTTTGTTGGTGTATCCCTTTTTGAGGTCAATGCAAGAGAAGCAAAAGCAAAAGCTTAAAGGGTGAAAAATAATGCAAACAGGGACGAAGATGAATACAGCTATTCAAGTAAGCTTGGTGCAGCCTGTTCATGAATATGCAGAGAGCCATTATTTTAGAATCTAAACTTGTCTAATATGCAAATACATACTTTCATTCTGTTGTGATCATCTATCCTTCAATCCCTTCCAGTAGTAACTCCAGTAGTAACTACTGTAGGGGAGAATGGGATTATCCCCCCCCCAAATTATGGCCACCACCATTAGCAGTCTGTGATTACACAGCGACTGGAACTTAATCACAGAAATAGTAGAATCGCCATGAGTAGCTATAACTTATTGTCATTTTGACTTTGTGAATTGTGCAAATCGATCTAATAGCAGCTACCAGCTTTTCTGCAGTTCCCTAATCAGTACAGTGGGAGATAGATGGAGACATCATATCTTACAAATGAAGACAGCCCCCTTATCCAGTACTGAGCATATCAGATAATTCCTGAATCCAGCTAAAAGATGCAGCAACAACACATATTTTTAATTTGTTAAGTATACAGATTACTCAGACTAATTCTCCTGATCCCTTTGGGAATTTTTCAGCCTACTTCTAATATAATTGTCTCCTTTCCTTTCAACCAGCTGCTCATTTATGGTGCAAGGGTATATGTGCATGCAGGGAAACATGAGATACGCGAGCATAATTTAAAAGAAAAGACAGCTTAGGTTTTCAGCCACAATATTACTTTTGCTACAGCAAGTCTGTTGAGAGCCATAAAATGCCATATACAAAAGCGGTCCTGATCGCATGCTTTGTGGAACATGAGTGCCATCACCTGCCATTCCAACAGAGCGCTATCGGTGCTGTTTCTCACCTTTCCAAGTGCCTATCTCAGCTTATGGCTTCCCTCTCCACCCACTCTGTATAGTTTTTCCACTGAAATTAAATCCTATTTAAGAGTTAGTGGCAGACAGCACATGTGGGAGGAACAGCAGAGTTCAGCGCCAGGGGATGAACAAGCCTGTCGGTGCGAAACACAGGACAGAATATTTTCCAGTCTGGTATTTTCCACACCATATGTGGGTATGTGAAAAGGGGAGGTGCAAGTCACAAAAGAGCAAGTTTACAAGATGTCACCCTCAATATTTCAGACAAACAGGCACACCTACTCCCTCCGGGAACTATAAATTATTTTCTGTTGGGCTTTAATAAGAGTTACTCCCACTACATTTTTTGAAATTGTCCCAATTTAGGTACAAGCCATGCATTGTCTTTATCACTTGATTTATATTTATGATCTCTTCAAACATTTAAAACAGTAAGATCTGCTTAGAAAAATATAATGTGTTCCAGACATTTTGTATTACTGTTCTTGATCACTATCCTAACTGTTAACTGAGGGTTGTAGGAATTATAGGACACGATTTCTAGAATAATTGAGTTCAAGTGCCAGGTAAGAAACATCTACACTGTGAGCAATAATGGTTTTACCTCACACCAGCTTCAACTCTTTTAAGAAAAAATATATATTATTGCTCATAGAGCTCAAGTTTTGGAATCTCCAAGTCAAAGAATTACATTTTCAAGATGCTAATAACTGTTCGGTTGATAAGGATCAGATAGATTCTTTCACTCATCTTCATAACTCTCAGGTCTTAAGTCGGTCTGGTAACTAACATTCAACTTGCCTACGAAACAGTTAGCTGGGATTTCACTTACTGCGGAGGATATACAGAACTGAAAGAAAGCTTTAAAACAAGCAATGGAAGGGAGCAAACAGGAGGATGAAAATTTTAAATGCAATCATTCTTAAATTGTGCTATACAATGTACAGTCTGATATGCCCCCTTTCACAAAGCAGAGTTAGCAAGACATGCCTTAAGAGATCTAAAGTAGGTGAACTGAGAAGCAACAGGAACATCCAACAACAACAGAAAAATAACCGTCTTGAGTACTGTTTGTGGGGTCTCTTAGTACAAGTTCAGTTTACCACATGTGGTTTTACGTATCTCATTAAATTCCATTAGAAAAGGTACCAACTTTTAAAGGAAATGTTAATAGAAACATCCTATTTATATATTAAATATATATATATATATATATATATATATATATATATATATATATATATATTATCCTATCACTTTTTTTTTAATTATGTTATGCTAGCCCTTACTTTTTTTTTTTTTTAAAAAAAGAGGCAGATACCCACCCTGCAAGGAGTAATTGAAAACTGAATACATGTATGCTTATTGAAAAAGAAATGTACTTCTCCTTTCCCATATATATTTGCTGAGAGGAATAAATAACCCTATCTATAATAGCTCAGCAGCTCACAAGTTTTTTTATAGCACATTTCTTTACAGCTACCACCTCTTTAAGGCAACAATTTTCATTTCACTACTAATTCTGTTCCCTTTAGGGAAAAAAATACAATAGTAATTTGTCTCTGACAGTCACTATCTTGGCCTGGTTAACCTTATTTTTTCCTAGTGGATATTCTTCTTGATGGACTTCTCAGTATGGGAACAATTTGAAAATTACATGGCCACAAAAGACAATTATTTTCAGAGCTTACTGATTTCTAATCATCCTAATGAAATAAACTGTCAGAATGCTTATTTTACCTCTCCTTGTACTGTATCTTTGGCTGTAACGTCATACTGTACATCATATTTCTATTGTATTCTATTCTAATAATTTACAGGGCAGCCCATTTCACAACCGTGGTTTTAAATGCTCCAGTACCGACTGGGAGCACACCATCGCCACCATTTGAAAGCTTCATGCATAAAATTGGAGACAAAGTCTTTTACCTTCATTTTTTACAGTGGTGGTCTGTAAATCAGGGGGATGTCCTTGAAGTGAAAGGCGAGGTTGCTGCAAGCGGCTAATCATGGGCTGAGGTGATACTCTGCTGTACTCCATTCCTCTAGCAGGGGATCGAGATCTAGGAGAATTCCTTGGGGACTGTTTTGGTGAAGGCCGTGGTGAATTGCGTGGCGATGGAGAGAATCTATTCATAGCTGGGTGCACTGCATGATGGCAGCTGTCTTCTTCATCTTCTAAGCTCTGGGCATCGAGTTCCTGGTCACTAAAAGTTCCACGCCGCATAGAGCTACATGAAGAACCAGAGCTACGCCGAGAAGCAGTTGCTGCATATTCTTGCCGAAGACCTAATGGCAGAAAGAATATTGCTTGAAATCCGATCCCCTTTTAGATTAGTACAGACAAGGAACATTTGGCTTACCTGTAAATGTTTTTGTCCTAGGAAAGAAAGAACACTTAACTTTACAATTATTTACTTAAAAATACCCTGCTTCGCTATAAAAGAAACAAAACTTAGAAAAAGGAGCACCATAAAACCAATAAAATAATAGACCATTCAATTCAACTTTATTCATTTATGGCCAAAGACCAAAAGCAAACCAAACATTCTTGTTTTGAAATGGTGCCCTGCCCTGTGAATATTCTGATCATTCATGTTTTGAAACCATCCAATCCAAATTCTTCAGAATTCATCAGAACCTTAATGTGGGTCTCCTGCCCCATCCCAAATGCATTTTTTGGTTAGAATTTGAACGCCCCTTTAACAGCAGCTTAAATATGCATCTGAACGTTAGGTAGATCACACATCTGATTGCTGGCCCAGCTTATTATGGCTGATAAGTTTATTTCTATTTGAAGGAAGACAGGGTCGGGCACCCAACAACAGTCGGCTCAGCACCTTAGCACTGAAGATTTCAATGGTTGCAGGGAGGGATATATTCCCATTCCAGCTGGCAAATCTAACGACTGCACTGGCAGTTTTGTGAGCTCAAGCTATGACCTATCAAGTTTGCTGTATCCAGGAATTAGATAATTGGAAATCGATGAGTAAATGTTTAAAAAAACTTTATTTGCTTGATGGGATGGCTATTGGTTTTTCATAGATCCTGGGGACACTGCTTGGTGAAGAGCAACATCTTCACTTTTGAATAACTTATTTTCAACCTCTCAGTTTGGCAATGTTCAGCCAATGCCCCCAAAAGAGCTCAATAAAATCAATAAAACAATAGACAAAAATAATTCAGCATGAGGCAAAAAGGCAGAAGTTTAAAATAAAACAAAATACAGATTATTGAGCCTCTCTGGGAAGAGCTTTCACAGCCTGAAAATTAAAATTGAAAATCTCCTATAATCTCACTGCAAGAAATAGGTAGCCACATACCTGGGCCACTGTTGTAGATGGCTTTAGGAGAACAAGATGGGGGTGAGGGAAGCAGTCCTTAAGATATCCTGTCCCTAAATGTTTAAACTCTTTTTGTAGGTAACTATAAACGAATTGAGCTACACCCACAAGTGAACTGGAAAGCAGCGCAGACATGATCAGCAAAACAGGTTCCTGAAATCAATCTAGACGTCGTGTTTTGTATCAGCTGAAGTTTCCAGATGCTTTTTTCAAATACAACTACATGAAATGTATTATGATAAGCCAGACTAATTGTGATCAGGTCATTTATCATAAGACCAGGTCATCTTTATTTGGGAAGGGGAGTAACTATCATATCAACCAAAGTTATGCACAAACTATTCTAGGTCTGGGTATCACCTGAGCACCCAGGAGTCAGACGAGGGTTGAAAGCACTCTCAAATGACAAGCATGAACTTGCCATGTGGATTCGACATCAGTTCCAAATTTAGCATTTTTACCGATACAATATCTTTTTTATCAAGATTTAACCACACTTTATTAGGCCAGCTCTTAATAAACTCAGAAACCAAATGTTTCACAGCTTCTACTGTAGCCGATGGAAAGACAAAGCTAGGCATTATTCACATCTTAATGACACCCAACCCCAAATGGCTACAATATGCCTCCAAGTTGTCCAGCCAGAAAACAACACAGTAGCTTGATTGTTATGGTTATAACATCTCTAACCCAAGATCTTCTTGGCAGTATTAACTGTATGCTACTGTATACCGAAAGATTAATTCTGTGGAGAAATTGTATCACAGGAGCTCTGAGCTGAACAGGAGTATAATAAATAGACACATACAAATGTTGGGCCAACATCTAGTGACAAAATGTAAATACTGACTTTAACATGATACACTTTACTTTCTTCTATGGTGGGGAGGACAGAAAGAGACACTTTTCTGATTGCTTGCAGGGTTTGTCCAATTCCTGTCCCTCCTCCCTTTTGCATTTAGATTAGGTTGGATCAGGCTATAATTACAATACCAAAGCAATTGACATAATAAGTGATATATTTTTCTCCAACAAATCTGTGGCTTTTCATTTTGTCCAGCAAACGTTGATGAAGACTTAGGCTTCCAGTGAGGCTCACATAAAGGAACAAATTTTAGTTGAAATCTTCCCACAAGTCCCTTGTTTTATTCTGGATAAGTTACTCAATTCAACCAAGTCAGAACCTTTTATGAAACTAGTTTCAGTTATGTTGGCTCAATGGGAAAATCACTGAAGGAAAATTGTCCTGTAAGTCTGAAGTGAAATCTTGCCTGGCAAATGCTGTCCCCAATGCAGCTCTCTAAAGGGACTGTAACCAAGAAACTTAAAAATTATGGTATTAACTGATTAATTCCCAGCCTGTTACAGGAAGATAATAATGCAATAATAGCCCACATGTAGGGCTTTTCTATCCTTCTTGATAAACTTACTGGGAGATGGAGATAGTGTTATAGGAACTGTCCATTCAACTCCAGTTCCCGTCTTCCACTACAATCAACATGTCATCTGAGTTTCCAATGGCCTTTTTGGGAATTAGAGGCCAAGAAATCTGTCAAATTTCCAAAATGTTCCCATTTTGCTACCAGTCTATGGCCACACTGTAAAAATGTACCATAGCAATTATTTTAAATTGCATCCAGAGCAAGTTGCTGCATGGAAGCACCTTTCAGTCTTGATCACGTGTACTTCTCTTTTTATTTTCTTTCTCTATTTTTATTTCACCTTTTAGTCTTTCCTATTGTTTTCCATTTCTCTTGGCCTATATACTTCTCAAGTCTCCCTGTTTCTTCATGTATTGCCTTCATCTTAAATCCTTGCAGTTTACCAACAAAACCAAATATGCTAAAAACAGTAGTCAAAAACTGACATTTTTACTTTTTTGACGTGAAAACTACTTACTTTCCTCCTGCATTCGAGCTAAAATTTGCACATCAGTTAAGTCGTTTAGTTTATAATTAGATCCAATTGAGTCTTCATCCATTTCTGAAGCACTTAATTCACTGTCTATAGAGGACTGTGGGCTTAGTGGAGGATTTCGATCTGAACTTTTGAAATGACCTATAAGAAAAGGAAAATTAATAAAGACAGACAGACATCCACTATCCACTATCTTATCAGCATGATTTATAGAACATTCAGGGCAGAAAGAAAAAACCTCCAACAACTCAAGCATGTTGAGACATAAACTCATTTTGCTTCAGGTTAGGTACTGAGTGATTTACAATGTGCTGGACTTAAGTGAACTTCTAAAGGAACAATGTTAACTGGGGCAAATATTGAAACTCTTAAAGCATAGCTTTCCAAACTGTGTGTCGTGACACTTTAATGTGTCGCGACACACAGTTTAGTGTGTCGCGAAGCGGCAGTGCGGGGGCGCACACAGGGGCAGCGCGGCGGCAGTGTGCATGGTGGCGGTGGCGGTGCGCCATCAGCACTTCCGCACTTTAGTGAGGCCGCCATGTGTGCTGCCGCCACCGCGCCCCCCCCAGCGCCGCCGTCGCCGTTGGTGTGTCGCCAATGGCGGCAGTTTGGAAAGCACTGTCTTAAAGTGTTAAAGGAAAGTTAAAACAAGCCTTTATTGTTTAGACTTCTGTAGCTCTTCATTCACCACTTTCACAGTAATTGCATTTTAATTTCAATTTTTTGCTATTAAGGAAAGGCACACAAAACTGTACCTCCACTAGGAAAGAGGAATTTATAAATGCCAAATAAAATAAATGTAAAAACCACTTTAACGCATGTTTGTAAGTGTACTAGTCTACCTGGACCAGAATTTGGGCATACTCTGATTTGTAGGAAGTTGACTGCATAACTCCAGTACCCAGATAGACGTCTTAATCTCAAGAAGGAAGGAAGGAAGGAAGGAAGGAAGGAAGGAAGGAAGGAAGGAAGGAAGGAAGGAAGGAAGGGACTTGAACAGACAAAGCAATATAAGGATTACAGCCCAAAATTCTTCAGAAATTATTAAAAAGTTGCTAATACAGTGCCTTATCTGCATAAACTGTATAAGCAGGGATATTTTCAAACATCTGAAATGAAAGAAGTCATTAAAAGCTAACAAGTTTTTTTGGTGTCCATCATTTGCAACTGAGATCTGAGACCCTTACCTGAGTTGCTAGGATATATAAGCTGTTTTGCTAAAGGAGCTTTCACTGGTGTAGGGGAAGAATTGAAGCTAGTGCTGTAGGGACTGCCAGCACTGGGGCTATAGGAGTTTGTGTAATTGACACTGTTGAATGGATTACTGTATAGGCTGTGTCTCTTGAGAGCTGTAGGAAAAAAACAGAAAACAACATTCAAATCCTGTTTCATAGCACTTAAAATTGCAGTTCCGATTTTAATGTCATATAGCATGTTATAAATGAGGTACAGAATATTGGTACAAAGTAGAATAAATAATTTCCAACTTTTAAAAAGTACTATTTTTCCTATGGTAAATGCTACAGTCAAGTTATTTAAGTTATTGTTTTTATTGCTTTATAGTTGATTAAGTCATTTCTGCTTTGCTTACTGAAAACTCAGGTTCAATTTCAGCACTGGTTGAATCAGATCTTAACAAAATGTAAGACAGGGATCAGTACATTTTTCACGCAAAATTACCCAAAATATTGTGGGAGATTTGGCAATCTCACTCCTTGTTCTCTCCTGTAATCAGGCAAGATCTGATGCAATAACATCAAAATCTTAAGATTTGGTGATCTTTTCCAACAATATATTTAAAAAAAAGTCCCTTGTATGGGAGATGGGCGGGGAATAAATTAAATAAATAAATAAATAAATAAAAGATCCATAGATGCCACTAGAGGTATCGTGTACACTAAACTGCGGTTAAAAGAAAAGAAAATCTTTACCAAAGGCAGAAATGGCTTTGGTTGCACCAGGACTGGGAGCAATAAATTGGATAAATTACATCAAAAAGCAGTAAGCAAAATTCATTCATGTGAAGTTGTTTGACATTAAAGAGGAAAAGGAAAAAAATAACAAAAAGACAAGAACTAAGAAGTTTGGGACACAGAAACCAGACATATAATCAGTTCTTGTTCCAACTGAGAATATATACAGTGGGGCAAAAAAGTATTTAGTCAGCCACCAATTGTGCAAGTTCTCCCACTTAAAAAGATGACAGAGGCCTGTAATTGACATCATAGGTAGACCTCAACTATGAGAGACAAAATGAGAAAACAAATCCAGACAATCACATTGTCTGATTCGGAAAGAATTTATTTGCAAATTATGGTGGAAAATAAGTATTTGGTCAATATCAAAAGTTCATCTCAATACTTTGTTATATATCCTTTGTTGGCAATGACAGAGGTCAGACGTTTTCTGTAAGTCTTCACAAGGTTGGCACACACTGTTGCTGGTATGTTGGCCCATTCCTCCATGCAGATCTCCTCTAGAGCAGTGATGTTTTGGGGCTGTCGCTGGGCAACACGGACTTTCAACTCCCTCCAAAGGTTTTCTATGGGGTTGAGATCTGGAGACTGGCTAGGCCACTCCAGGACCTTGAAATGCTTCTTACGAAGCCACTCCTTCATTGCCCGGGCGGTGTGTTTGGGATCATTGTCATGCTGAAAGACCCAGCCACATTTCATCTTCAATGCCCTTGCTGATGGAAGGAGGTTTGCACTCAAAATCTCACGATACATGGCCCCAGTCATTCTTTCCTGTACACGGAACAGTCGTCCTGGTCCCTTTGCAGAGAAACAGCCCCAAAGCATGATGTTGCCACCCCCATGCTTCACAGTAGGTATGGTGTTCTTTGGATGCAACTCAGCATTCTCTCTCCTCCAAACACGACGAGTTGTGTTTCTACCAAACAGTTCTACTTTGGTTTCATCTGACCATATGACATTCTCCCAATCCTCTTCTGGATCATCCAAATGCTCTCTAGCAAACTTCAGACGGGCCCGGACATGTACTGGCTTAAGCAGGGGGACACGTCTGGCACTGCAGGATCTGAGTCCCTGGCGGCATAGTGTGTTACTGATGGTAGCCTTTGTTACGTTGGTCCCAGCTCTCTGCAGGTCATTCACTAGGTCCCCCCGTGTGGTTCTGGGATTTTTGCTCACCGTTCTGGTGATCATTTTGACCCCACGGGGTGAGATCTTGCGTGGAGCCCCAGATCGAGGGAGATTATCAGTGGTCTTGTATGTCTTCCATTTTCTAATTATTGCTCCCACAGTTGATTTCTTCACACCAAGCTGCTTGCCTATTGCAGATTCAGTCTTCCCAGCCTGGTGCAGGTCTACAATTTTGTTTCTGGTGTCCTTCAACAGCTCTTTGGTCTTCACCATAGTGGAGTTTGGAGTGTGACTGACTGAGGTTGTGGACAGGTGTCTTTTATACTGATAACAAGTTCAAACAGGTGCCATTAATACAGGTAATGAGTGGAGGACAGAGGAGCCTCTTAAAGAAGAAGTTACAGGTCTGTGAGAGCCAGAAATCTTGCTTGTTTGTAGGTGACCAAATACTTATTTTCCACCATAATTTGCAAATAAATTCTTTCCGAATCAGACAATGTGATTGTCTGGATTTGTTTTCTCATTTTGTCTCTCATAGTTGAGGTCTACCTATGATGTCAATTACAGGTCTCTCTCATATTTTTAAGTGGGAGAACTTGCACAATTGGTGGCTGACTAAATACTTTTTTACCCCACTGTAGCTAATGTAGATATTTTGCTGTCATATCTTAAAAGAAATAATAAAAATGGATATGGTTAAAAATAACTGGTAAATGGGAACTACCTTCCAATTGTTAAAAATAATTTTAAAACATCTCTTCACTTATTAAGAGCACAAACTCTCTACAATCCCATCAATTTTTAATTTTTAAATTTAATTTGGCAATTACTAATATTAAATTCTGATTATGCAACAGTCCAGAAAATGATCAGCGCTTCTCCTCTATTTTATGTATTTCAGTTATTTAATGTCCTTGATTTTTTTTTGCAAAAAAATTGCAGATTGAATGTTATTTTACATGCCATTTCCCACATACCGATTGATTTAGAACAAAATGATAAAGTACAAAACAACTGCCATGCTGATATACTTATTAGACTGTAAGTACAAGAGAGATGGACACTTGTGTCCCATGGATTTTTAATACAAGAAAGCATATATTTAATCTTCCCATTAATGTGAATTGGATTTAAAACAGGCAAACTTTCACTGGAGCATAACTCCTATATTAAAAAAAAACCTTAATATTAAAATACTACATGTTTAAAACACATTGGCATAAAAAAACAATTCAGAAGCTCACCTGACATGGTCTGTTCAAGCCTATGGATCAATGACTTTTTAGCACATTCAATGTCTGGAGTGGGATAATCCAGGATTTGCCTGCACCAAACAAGCGGACTCATTGATTTTTGCACCGGAGTCCCTTTCTTCCTTGGTGACGTATACAACCTAATGGAAAATAAACACCCAAACATTAAATGGGGATACACAGCCAAATTAGAACTTCAGTGTGTTGCTGTTCTTTTTAACAACAACAACAACAAAAAAACACAGGTCAAGAGAGTTTTCTTTTAAGTGCATATTTTTCAGCATGCTTGAAAATTAAGAGACTGCCTTTCCCTGCTCAAATGTGCCCGCCTAGCCGAGACAGTCAGAGAATGCCTACTTGGGATCCCCAGATACCAGGGGGGAGGGACCTGAAGGCAGGCACTCTCTGGGACAGCTTATCTTCAGAAGCAACAAGAGCCCCCCCCCCTTATAGCCTTCTGGAAAGCTGTAAAGACCTGGCTTTTTTGGAATTGATTCTGGAACCATCAATGTAACCTTTAGTTTCATTATTGTACTATATGGTTTATATTTTATATTATTTTGTTGTTGTTGCTGTTGTATGATGAACATTATAAACCACCTGTCCAGCATTGAGGCAGTGATAGACAGACAGATAGCCTGCCCTCTGGAAAAAAATCAGATCAATAGTAATTTTAGTATGCAAAATCAGATTTTATAAATTAAGTGAAAAGCATGGCAACTATCTTGTGCATCATACAACAAAAGAATATATGCACTGGTTTTAAACTTATACAAAGGGAAATCCACTTGTTTTTCCAGATCTCTTCTCTTCCCTACAACCTCCTACACACCCATAAGCCTTTTCTGTGCATAAGGAAACACTCAGAAATGGTATGAAATGAGGCTCAGGAAGTTGAAGTGGGGTGGGAGGAAACTATACAAGGAGGAGCTCCTGCCCAATTTTTGGACTACCACTTTTGATGCAGTCCTGAGCCACATTCCCATTTTTCCTGGGGATCCTCCAACATGCAGAACAGTTTTGTTTTGCTTTTTAAAGAGTCATGAAAGATGAACATAGGAAAAGGGAGAAAAGGGGATGGGAAAACAAAATTAAACAGTACAAGACTAAAATCTAGCTTATATACTGGAATCCCAAATAATTTGACCTGAATTTATAACTGCTTGAAAAATAAGCTGCAGGATAAAATATTGCATGAAGTATTTGTAACACCCTAAACACGTAAACAAGACGACGTTTACTTTTTGGGAGGAGAGCAATGACAAATCTTGATAAAATAGTCAAGAGCAGAGACATCACACTGACAACAAAGGTCCGCATAGTTAAAGCAATGGCATTCCCTGTAGTAACCTATGGCTGCGAGAGCTGGACCATAAGGAAGGCTGAGCGAAGGAAGATAGATGCTTTTGAACTGTGGTGTTGGAGGAAAATTCTGAGAGTGCCTTGGACCGCAAGAAGATCAAACCAGTCCATACTCCAGGAAATCAAGCCAGACTGCTCACTTGAGGGAATGATATTCAAGGCAAAACTGAAGTACTTTGGCCACATAATGAGAAGACAGGATACCCTGGAGAAGATGCTGATGCTAGGGAAAGTGGAAGGCAAAAGGAAGAGGGGCCGACCAAGGGCAAGATGGATGGATGGATATCCTGGAGGTGACGGACTCGACCTTGGGGGAGCTGGGGGTGGCGACGGCTGACAGAAAGCTCTGGCGTGGGCTGGTCCACGAAGTCACGAAGAGTCGGAAGCGACTGGATGAATAAACAACAAAAAACACTTTAGGACTTGACACTAAAGCTTCAATCTAGTGTTTCCATGATAGTTTGTGAAACATATTTACCACCCAAAGCATGGGCAGGTACTTACAGCAGACCTGTTAAGTTTTAAAAAAAATCCTTTAAAGTCTCAGTGAATAAAAATGTCTTCACCTGGACCTAACGTTAGAAAGATAATAGGCACAAAATCAGTCTTCCTATTCCAAACAGCCTACCACCAAGGCAACACTCTTACACAGTTCAATAAATATAATCAGAACATAACATAGGAAAAAAAGAAAAGGATTACAAAAACTGTATACATTGTTTATTGAAAGTGTATGTATAAACAATTAATATAGAGAATCGCTATTATATGACTTTTTGTCATTCTGCAATTGTAACTAAATAAAAAGTTATGAGTGAAATAGCAATTCCCCGTATTTAACACCTATATGCACACTTTGAATGAACAATATGGATGTGGTGCGCTGTTTTATTGATTTCCCAGTCTTTTATAGCAATTTTCACTCCGCACGCAGGGCTAGGGATTCGAACCTCCGAACTTGTGATCTTCCGATCGACAAGCCTGGCGTCTTACCCACTGAGCCACCACGCCCCTCTAGCACTAGCTCCAGCTCTTGCCAACCTAGCAATTCGAAAGCATGCAAATGCAAGTAGATTAATAGATACCACTTCGGTGGGTAGGTAACAGCATTCCGTACGTGTCATGTGGCCACATGACCGTGGAAGTGTCTTCGGACAACGCTGGCTCTTTGGCTAACAAACAGAGATGAATGCCGGCCCCTAGAGTCGGACACGACTGCACAAATGTGTGTGGGGGGGTATCTTTACCTTTTTTTAATAGCAATTTTATAGCAATTTATATTATTGTGACTTCCGTGTATATATCAGTAATTATCAGTATTTAACGTTTTTAATGTGACAAATGAGCCTGCTTGTTCTAGGTTGGACTAACAACAATACTATTCACATATGTATTACTTCTGAATAAAACTAGTAGGAACTCTTTTGGTCTTCATTTCTTCAGAATCACTTGCATCATCACGCTTACGTTTCTCAGATTTTTATGCGCTTTTGGGTTATAGTTGACAAACTAACTTTAAAATATCACGTTATAATGTGGTCCTACTGTGCATGACTAGTATCCAGCTTGCACCAGATGTGACAACACCCAAACTGGTCTATTTACCCTATTCAACAAGACCAACCCACTGATCACGGAGGTCACAACAATATAAACTGCTATAAAATTGCTATAAAAGACTGGGAAATCAATAAAACAGCACACCACATCCATATTGTTGCCAAAATATCTTCACTGATGTGAACATGAATTCATTGAAAGTCTTTGATTAAGGAAATAATGTATTTTGGAAAACAGTTTATCAAACGCTATTTCCACTATCAGAACACTGAAAGTTATCTACAGGAGAGTGTAAAGTTCTTCAGCCTAATAGCAAAATATCAGGCTGTGGTGGGAAAATAACACTTTACATACAGAGTTTGCTCTACTTCAGAGAAGAGAACGAGCACAGAATAGTGGAACTGGAAAAGAGTTAAATTAACAAATCAGCACCTAATGACCTCAGGATACTTTTTCTACACTGAGATTTTACTCCATTTATTCGAGAATTATTTCTGAGTAGGAACATACTGGATTGTACTAGCAAAGAACTATCAAAGAAAAATGAAGTTAAAACAAGTTTATCCATGTTCATGTCACAATTATGAAATTAGCCTAATGAATCACGTTGCAGATGAATGAGATAGGACAGCTGCTCCTATGCTTCTAGATATATGCCTGAATATTTTTTCTTAATTATTTAAATGTACTAGGGTTTGGTCTGTCAAGAATGAAGCAAATATAAAACAAAGGGAAAAAAGAAGCTTTTAGTCAATCAATACCAGCAATACATATAAAAGGAGGGAATCGCTCCACACCCCAATTTTAAGTGCACAAGTCTCAATTTTATTCATTTATTAGATCTGTAAGCTGCTACAATCAAATGACATCATGCACCCTTGATACATCATCTCTTACTCTATATCTAATTTTGGTGCCATTAATACACATCAGTCCTGACTCACCATTTTGAGAATAACTGAAATGTACCCTAATATTTGTGTGCATGATTATGTATAAATACGTAAAGCCAAAGAAGATTAGGGCAGAGTCCAAAAACCTTATAGACTATTGGCTTTTCTTGCTAATGTACTTTCCAGATCTTTATGGCACATTCTACATACCTTTCAAGTATTTGTCTAACATGCAACATCACCCTCTAATTTTTTTTTAAGAACAGCTACTTTGGTGTAAGGGGCGTGGTGGCTCAGCGGGTAAGATGCCAGGCTTGTTGATCGGAAGATTGCAAGTTCGGAGGTTCGAATCCCTAGCCCTGTGTGCGGAGTGAGCTCCCGCACTAGCTCCAGCTCTTGCCAACCTAGCAATTCGAAAGCATGCAAATGCAAGTAGATTAATAGGTACCACTTCGGTGGGAAGGTAACAGCGTTCCGCGGCGTCATGCGGCCACATGACCGTGGAAGTGTCTTCGGACAACGCTGGCTCTTCGGCTAACAAACGGAGATGAGCACCGGCCCCTAGAGTCGGACACGACTGCACAAATGTGCGGGGGGTACCTTTACCTTTTTTTACTTTGGTGTCTTTCCAAAAAATAGGATTCTAATCCCAAAAGGATTAGACTAGCAGAGTTAAGGCTGAGAGAAAAAGGCACCCAAAGTCACTATGATCTAATTCAGTGTTTTTCAAACTTAAGACGTGGGGACTTCAACTCCCAGAATTCCCCAGCCACCACACTGTTGCCAAGTTTGAAAAACACTGATCTAATCCAACCCAACCCAGTCAGTATTCTAGCCAGAGTTAGACCATGCAAACCTCACCAGTTCTAACAACCTGATTTGAACTTCCCACCACTCACTTATATTTACCAGATATTTCAAAGAGAAGAGGCACAGTGTAAAAACGGGCAGATTCGGTGCATGACCCAACCCGGTTGTGTCTTTTCCCAGTTGCTACAACAAAAGGCCCACCAAGGGAGATTCCCAAGCCTTTTTTCCTGCTCTCCTTCCTTAAGCCGAAACTGGACTTGCTGTGCGAAGAAGCGAAAGGCTGGAGGGTCCCTCTGCGGGGAGACCCCCCCATGGAAGGCCCCGTAGGGAGATCCCAGCTTTGGGGACCCTTGCTCCCCGCAGGGATATCTAGCGCTAGCCAGCCTTCCCGGGTCCCCAATATCTGGGGCAGGAGGCCCTTCCTTCCTTCCCGGTTCAGGCGTAGCCTCCCTTCCCGGAGCGCTACGCCCCGGCCATGTCGGCCCAACCACCCCTCCGCTCCTCACCAGCCCGTCTCGTCCTCTTCGCAGCCAGCCAACCGCTCCAGCTCGTCGGGCCTCAGCGGCTCCACCTCGTCCAGCAGGCCGCTCTTCTCGCCGACCGCCTCCGCGCCCCGCTCGTCGCCCGGGGCAGGCCGCCGCGGCCCGGCCTTGGGGCTGAGGCCGCGGCTCTCCAACCCCAGCGGCGACGGCGAGGACGACGGGGAGAGCTGGGCGGCGGTAGCGGCGGCGGCGGGCGGCGTGAGGAGCAGCGGCGGCGTGCAAGCGCCCGAGCCGCCTCCGCCGCTGAGCAGCCGCTTGGGGCTGCCGCCGGGCGCCCCGGCTGCGCTGCGGATGCGGAGCTGCTCGTTCTGCTTCTCCAGCTTCTTCACCAGCTCCTGCAGCTTCCGCACTTCGGCGTCGGCGTTCACGTTGGAGTTGATGTCCTCCATGGCCCCCGCCGCCGCCGGCCTTCTGTCAGGCGGCGTCTCCCGCTCCCTCAGGCCGAGGCCGCCCGCTTCCCGCGACGGACGGGCCCCCCCTACACGGCCGGTCGGGGAAGCGCAGCCTCGCCGCTCCCGCCTCCGCCTCCGCCTCGTCGGTTGCCGGCGCCGGTCCCGCCTCAGCTGCGGCCCCGCGCGGCGGAGGGAACCGACACGTAGATCCGGCCGCGGGCCCGGCTGCCCCCGGGGAGGGAGGCCGGTCGCCCGCCCGGACAATCGGCGTCGGGAGGAGGAGCGTTTCTCCCTGGAAACCCCCGCGAGGACGCCCTCCGTGGCTGCGGGAACCGCGCCGTTCCTGGGTCGATCGAGTCGGGGCTTAGGAGGCCCTGGCTGGGGTCGCGGGCCGACTGGGCGCCCCAACCTGCAGGCCAGCTTTTTTTGGGGGGATGTTGTGTTTGAAATCTGGCCGGTCCCTCTGAAAGAAGTGGCAGCCCATCAGGTTAGGCACGAAAGGCCCTCTCTTCCCGAAGCGGACGTGGGAATTGTTTGCAGGTTATTGCAGGCATTGTGGTTTGGGTTGTAATTGACTGACGGGTTGGGAGCACTTGCTCTGGGGACCATTACGTCCTGTCCCGCGGCTAGGAGAACCAGTCGTGCAAAGTTTAGTTTAGTTTAGTGTCTCACCCACTGCAAATTTTCGTTTAGTGTGTCATCCCAGTGCAGAGTTTAGTTTAGGCTGACAGCCTAAATATCATGCACTTTAAACACCTTTGTAATTTACTTGAAATGATTCCTGATAACACTCTCCATTTATTTTCAGTGGATATTAATAGAAATGAGATGAGGTGCATCTGAGAATATTCCAAGAACTTTCTATTAAAAGAAAATCACGCTTTGGTATGCACGTTGGAAGTCCTTCTAGGCAGATGCAGAGGAAGTTCATCTCAGTCTTTTTTACTGTTACACTATTATTTTTTTCTTGTACAGATTAACCACTAAAGAAGTTCCAAATGATTATATCTATATACTACTAAAACTCTCGTGTCTGTTTGGCTGTTTGTAACCTTCAATTGGGCAAAACGGTGCATCATAGGGCAACAATTTTTGAACCAAGGTACCTCAAATGGGCCAATTTAAAGAATATGTCCAAAATCTGGGACCCATTAGTTCCATGGGATTGAAATTTGGCAAAGTTGTGGCAGCTTCAACACCATTGTGCCTTGCAACTACACTTCCCAGAAACCTGTAGGTTGCACAAGGGAAGATAGGAAGGGTGTATCCCTGCTCACTTTTCCTCCTCCCTCTGGCCCCCGTGCCCAATCAGCTGGTGGCAAGGCCTGATGGGTGAAATCTAACGACAGTGGGCTGCGAGGGAAGGATGGAGTGACTTGGATGCCTGCTGGCAAGGTAGGGCTGGCTGGGGGGTGCCGGTGGTCAATGGGTGAGCCCTCTTCTTCCCTGGAGGGAGGGGACTCTTGGGGACACGCCAGATGGGGAGTGGGGGTGCAGTTTTCCTCACGGTCTGCGGCTCCCTTTGTTCCCCCTCCCCCCAGCTAAGTGGCAGGCAGTTCCGTGGGTCAGCCAAGGAGGAGGTGGAGTGATTTCCGATGCTCCCTGCCAACTTTCCACAAGCAAAGTCAATGGGGAAGCCAGCAGGAAGTCAGAAGTCGCTCCCGCTCCCACTGCTTTTTTGCCCGCCGTGGTCATTCTATTTCTCTGTTTAGGTAAGGAAATATCTCTGAAAGGATGACCCAATGGGTCATGGCTTGTCTAGTTCTATTTGTTACACACACACACACACACACTGTGTGTGTGTGTGTGTGTGTGTGTGTATTTATTTATTTATTTATTTATTTATTTCATTCATTAGATTTAGATACCACCCAACTCCAAAGTGACCCTGGACAGTTCATCATTTAAAACCGCAACAATGTACTCAAAATACATGGGTGCATATGGTTGCAGCCTGAACATATATGCCATTAAAAGCAAGCCCCACTGAGGATACAGTAAAAATTTCTTTAGTGCGCAGAATGGTGCTGCTAGCAGGTTACTTTACATGAGCTCCAGTGCAACTGAAGCCATGACTGACGAAAAGGTAGCCAGTTTGAATCACTTCTAGGTCACCATATTTTGTCTATTACTGTATGAGGTAGCTATCAATTTACAAGGTAACCAACGTGACCTGTTTAAGACAAGGATACAGCCCTGTTTTAAAAGTGGCAGGTAGTAAAGCCCTCCCCAGGCGCCAGGTGCAGTGTTTCTGAGAGAAGTTGCCCAATCCAAATTGTTCATTATTCTAATCAGTTTGATTGCACTGCTCATCATGTTATCTCTGTTTATGATCAACTCCTGACAAGCATGTGAGCGTGAATAGTTCCCCTTTATTTCAAGCCAAGGGGAGCGATCACAGCCACGTTTCCCATAGGTAGAATCCAAACTCCATAGCTATGCAATACCTTTCTTGTATTTTAAATTAGTGTGGATTTAACCTGGTAAGAGACCTCTCTTCCCCATCCCAACAACAGGTAGCAGCAAGCACAGGATTCTACCTCTGGACAAGAAAGGTATTGCTGTTAGGAATTAAAACAAACCCCTTCATTGGGTCCAGGGCATTCTCTGCTGAACTAGTGGGAAAATTAGCTAATAGGGTTCTCTGTTATGCTCTCATGTTTCTCTGACATGCTGAGCCATGTGTCTGGCACAAAATGTGGCGAAGATAGAGAAACAAACCACAGGCGGAGGAGCAGCTCTCTTGGCTGGTATCCCAGTCCCATTTGCAGTAGCTGGCTGGAAGAAATGTGAACTCAGACCAAGACCAGAACAAGCTTGACAAGAATAGGAGTGAGATGAGGAAGGGTAAACAGAGAAGTTCAGATGAAAAAGGGGCAGCTTTTTCCGAGAGTCCGAGAGTGAAGAGATGTCTCAATTCTGGAGAACTAAGGCAAACCACTTAGAAAAACCTTGCCAAGAGGACTGCAGGGACTAATCTAGGTAGTCACCAGGAGTCAACACTGATTCAAAAGGGGGAGGGGAGGGGGAGGAGGAGACCCCCTCCCTGCCATCACCTCCTTTTTCCTCTCTGAATACAAGCAGGATGAATGTAAATAGCTGCTTTTTTCTCTCTCCCCATTTAACTGCGATCTCTGAATTGCTGCTGTAGCAGGTGAGAGAGAAAAGAAGGCTATGAAGGTTCTTTTCATGCTGTTTCCTCTTTCTCCTGAAGCAGACTTCTGCTTTCTGATTCCTGCATCTGTAATTAAAGCTGAGATACATTGTGATATGTATAGAGTTATGTATATGTACATAGGATGTATATATGTATTTAGTTACAAGTAAGGAAAGGATTATTGGGGGTGTGGTGGCTCAGCGGGTAAGACGCCAGGCTTGTTGATCGGAAGATCGCAAGTTCGGAGGTTTGAGACCCTAGCCCCGTGTGACAGAGTGAGCTCCCGCACTTGCCCCAGCTCTTGCCAACCTAGCAATTCGAAAGCATGCAAATGCAAGTAGATTAATAGGTACCACTTCGGTGGGTAGGTAACAGCGTTTCGCGTGTGTCATGCCGGCCACATGACCGCGGAAGTGTCTTCGGACAACGCTGGCTCTTCGGCTAACAAACCGAGATGAGCACTGGCCCCTAGAGTCGGACACAACTGCACAAATTTGCGGGGAGAACCTTTACCTTAATACTGCTGAAGACGTTGCTTCCCTTTGATCACATGAACATCAGTGTAGTAAAGTTAATGCTCCAATGGCTATTATAAAAATAAGAGGGAATGGCGGGGGGGGGGGGGGAGCTGTGCCTGGAATTCTTTCAGGGGTTGGAAGTTTTTCTCACAACAGCCTATTTTTTATTTTTTAAACTTTTTTGGAAGGTTTCAAAATATTGCTAAAAACTTTAATTGGGATGGATTGGAATTTGGCAGGTGCCAATAGGGGTGTGTGTCTCAAGGCAGCACTGCAATTGTGAGTATTACCTTGACAGTCCCAGGAACAGAACTATTCAAACAATATTGGATGGTGATAGAGTCCGCCGTTTGGGGGAGATGGGCGGTCATATAAATTTAAATAATAAATAAAATAAATGGTGATCTCCCTGAAGGACTGTCTTCCTTGTGTTATCTGAATCCCTGTCAGAAATGGGTGAGAGGCAACAAAGAGACCTGTTTGAGGAACTGAATCTTAGCAGCAGAAGCAGGAGCAAGGCAAAATCATGACCCGTTGCTGCTGAATCTGCGTCTGTGGGCGTGGACACATTGGCAGGAGTGCCACCAGTGCTCAGCCTGTGGCAACATTGGTTCCACTGTGTTGAAAAAACAACACATAATGTCTGTCAAAAGATGATTTTAGAATTGAGGAATATGAAGATTCATTTAAATTGATGGGATGATGTGTTTCTGGTCTGTTTCTTATGCTTATGTTTTATACTACTGGCAGTAGCTGAGATAAGTATTTCCTTGACTGAAGTATGAATGTACAGACCTTATGTAAATATTGTGGACATGTTTGTTTTACTGATCACGAATCACAATAAGGATTTTGCTGAAAATATGGCACATATGTCATCAGGCATATTTACATTAGGTGGGTCACTCCAGGGCTAGGGAATCACGACAGGGGAAACCTTTTCATTTGTACAGGTAGTCCTCACTTAACGACCACAATTGGGACTGGAATTTTGGTTGCTAAGTGAATCAGTCATTAAGCAAATCTGACCCGATTTTACAACCTTTTTTGCGGCAGTCGTTAAGCGAACCATGTGGTCGTTATTATCGAATCACGCGGTTCCTCATTGATTTTGCGTGCCAGAAGCTGGGCGGAAAGGTTGAAAATGGCAATCATGACCACGGGACGCTGCGATGGTCATAAATGTGAACCGGTTGCCAAGCACCCAAACCGTGCCCACATGATCATGTGACCGCGAGGACGCTGCAACGGTCGTAAGTGTGAGGACTGGTCGTAAGTCAGTTTTCCTAGCACTGTCATAAGTCTGAACCGTCACTAAACGAATGGTTGTTAAGGAAGGACTACCTGTAATTGTGTAGTGCACAATAAGGAAGACATTTACATTAGACCTCAACAGAGAATCTTGATGCACAGACAGGTTAATATTAGAAGAAATGCTCTTACGTACTTGGTTGCAAGTCCCATTTAAGCGCAATAGAATTCTGTGTAAATAAGTCTTTTTCCTGGCATTCTTCATGATAAAGAAGCATAATATTTGGCTGCTCAATCAGAAGGCTCAGTAGGAGTCCTGACCTAGTTTGTCCAATTCCTAGAATTTTTTAAGGAGAGAACAATGGGCTTGTGTAAAGCCCATAACTGGCACCACCAAATTGATTAGATTGTTTGGGTTTTTCTTTTAAAAAAAATCACCTCCCTATCCCAACCTAGAAGGCAGAGCATCTGGAGATAGCAAGCATCACAATATTTATTTGGAATGCTGTTAAGAAAAAAAGGACTTTTTAAGTTGATGAAGGAATTTGATGAGATGGGGTGGGGGTGGGGAATCTATTCCTGATCAAAAGGAACCAGAAGTGAAGCATAATGAATTTATCAGCTACATTTATTGCTGGAATCAGTTGATACGCAAGTTGGAATAAAAAGAAGATCAAGACTGGAGAACTGGCTGTTTCAAATCCCAAATAAACATCAACCAAATAAGGATAGAAATATTTCTTTGAGTTTAAAAAGTGTCATTTTTAAAGGGAAAAGATGTCAGATATGAGAACCTCATTATTTGACCCTTATAACTCTTCACAATGCAACAGATTTAAGACCTTGCAGGGTAATGTGTGAAATAAGGTCCTAGATTTTTTTCTTTTGCCCTCCAACTCTGGTATTCCCCCCCCCAAAGGCCTATGCAATGAAGTTTGTTGGAATTTTCAACTAAGACCACTACTCTTAGCAGCGGGAGTTGCAACAAAACCACTCATTCTGGGTGTCTGCATGTCTCGTTTTCAAAATGCAAATCTGACGGCTCCAGAGTGAAAATGTATGCATGATGCAAAACGTTTGTGAACTACCCAGACACCTTAAGTATAGATAATCCACATGTCTTGAATTACATTTCAATAATAGCATAGTAGGGCTGAATAACGTACATAGTCATAGTTGACTAAGCATGTCAAAGTGATTTGTTAAAGATAAATGGACCATGTCTCCAGTTTGAATCTCATTTCCAAAGTGCCCAAATAATTTTGTCATACTATTCTTTCCAAGGGGCATGGTGGCTCAGCGGGTAAGACGCCAGGCTTGTCAATCAGAAGATCGCACGTTTGGAGTTTCAAATCCCTAGCCCCGCGTGACAGAGTGAGCTCCCGCACTCGCCCCAGCTCTTGCCAACCTAGCAATTCGAAAGCATGCAAATGCAAGTAGATTAATAGGTACCACTTCGGTGGGTAGGTAACAGCGTTCCGCGCGTGTCATGCGGCCACATGACCATGGAAGCGTCTTCAGACAACGCTGGCTCTTCGGCTAACAAACGGAGATGAGCACCGGCCCCTAGAGTCGGACACGACTGCACAAATGTGCGGGGGGTACCTTTACCTTTACTAAGGAAAGGATTAGTGGCTCCTGCACTCGCTCCAGCTCTTGCGAACCTAGCAATTTGAAAGTATGCAAATGCAAGTAGATGAATAGGTACCACTTCCGTGGGATGGTAACAGCGTTCCATGCATGTCATGCCGGCCACATGACCCGCGGAAGCATCTTCAGACAGCGCTGGCTCTTCAGCTATGAAACAGAGATGAGCACCGGCCCCTAGTGTCGGACACGACTGTGCAGGGGAAAACCTTTACCTTTACCTTAAGGAAAGGATTAGGCTACAGTTCATTCTCTCAGGTATGTATGTATGTATGTATGTATGTTTATTTATTTATTTATATCTATTGGCCACCCAACTCCATTTAGACTCCACATGATAACATTAGGTAAAAGCTTTAAAAATCTGACTCTTAGGTAAGTGACTCTGAGGTAAAAGCTTTAAAAAGCAGCGTTTAAACATCTTTGAAGAGCACAATTATGGAAAGAAGTACTGCTTGGAAACCTTTTATGATGTGCTTTACATTCCCAACTGAGAGTTGCCTCTCAAATCTCTAGAGGTTTTAACATGCTCATACATGCTTTGCTACGTATATAGTTGTTTAGCTAAACCTTTAGATAAAAACTACTATGAGTTATAAAACTAGTGACGTTGGAGCCTTTGCTTTAGAATTAAATGATAATTCTGGCCTTTAAAAAATTAATATTTTTTCCATTCACTTTTTTACATCCTAGTGTTATATTTATCCAGACAACACTGGATACTACTAAGAGAAGAAAACACTTCTAACTAAAATTGAATGCAAATGTGCTGAAGAAATAGTTGGCAAGCAAGTTCTTGCTAAATGTGATACAATACATTATTATGCTTTAAATGGTTGACTAAATAAGACTGACATGTTCCTGGATTTATCAACAAATGGTATGTTGTCTTTTAGTAAATATTCAGTATTACCCACATTCTTTTTTTCCCCTGTTGCTGGCTTCTTAATGTTTTACATCCATAATGGGAGTTAATGATAAAGATTTCTTTTGACTCTATTTGTGTCTGCCTCTGTTAAAGCAATACCATTTTGCTTTCAGCAGTTTTCCATTCTGTTGAGGTTTACCAGAAGTCTAGTAAAATTATTTTCAATCATTGATCTAATATTAAAGAGTAGCAGACATACAACAGATATAAAACTTTTGTACTATTTCATGAGAACACTGATGAGCACTTTTGGATATGGTCTGCCAACCACCTGTGTATCCATTCAATGATATTATCATCTAGCCCAGGGGTCCCCAACCTGTGGGCCGCGGCCTGTTAGGAACTGGGCTGCAGGGCTCCTGCCCGCAAACCCCACCCCCTTCTGTGTGATTGGCTCCCACCCGCAAACCCCACCCCCCTTTGCGTGATTGGCTCCCGCCTGCAAACCCCGCCCCCGGTGCTTGTGATTGGCTCCCACCCGCAAACCCTGCCCCCCAGTCCATGGAAATCCCAGAAACCCCACCCCCCCGGTCTGCGGAAAAATCGTCTTTTGAAACTGGTCCCTGGTACCAAAAAGGTTGGGGACCCCTGATCTAGCCCACTGAGACCAGTTTATCAACCAAAATATAATGAAGTATTGAGTCACATCACTTGCTGAAATTAAGATAAAGTATATTCCAAAAGCGTCTAGAAACCACTAAGTTGGGCAAATAGGTTAGGCTGAAGATGCTGTTGAGTTAAGTTTGAGTCTTGGATATTTCATGGCTATATCCATGCCATTTTATTGACACCATTGCCATCTTTCTGGACCCAGGTGAATCAGTGCCATTTGCTGAGATTGTAGATCAAAACTAGAGGTTTTATTTGTAATTTACAGAATCATTTACAAATCCTACCAGTGTCATAAATCTGCTTATAAACAGTCCCTTAATATACTGTACTGTTTTAATGTACTGTACTGTACTTAATGTACAGTACTTATACTTATACCTTAATGTATAATTATATAATTAATATAATTATAATTATATATTATAACTTATACTTATACCTTAATTACTTATACCTTAATGTACTGTACTGTACTGTTTTTCTAGTCAGGAACTGCTGACCTGTCAGGGTTCTAGTTTGAATCCTGCCATGCCTCTCCCTCAAGAAAATTTGAAACATATCTCACCTTGGCCCCCTCCCATCGTCTTCCAGGCTGACACGCATCGCTACAGTACATGGTTCTAGTGTGAATCCTGCCATGTACTGTAGAGATGCGTGTCAGCCTGGAAAACGATGGGAGGGGGAGCGCATTCCAGGAGCCGCGCCAGACTGTTGGAGACTGTTGTGCCGAGCGCCAAGGTCGCCCACCTGCACGAGTGTGGTGGGGGCTTGAATAGAGTGGGAAAGTAACAGACACTGACATCATGGGCACAAAAAGATTGGCGTGAAGGGGGAGAGCGAAGTTTGACTGTTTGGCGGGAAACTGTCTGTGATGACTCTGACTTCAATGCCCCAATAAACGCTTCTCCATGCAATGCAATTGAAATGCAGAATAAGCTTTATTAAGGATACATGTAAATCAAAGCATTCTCAAAGATCTGAATGACGGTTTCCCACCAAACAGTCAAACTTAGCTCTCCCCCTTCGCGCCAATCTTTTTGTGCCCATGATGTCAGTGTCCGTTACTTTCCCACTCTATTCAAGCCCCCACCACACTCATGCAGGTGGACAACCTTGGCGCTCGGCACAACAGTCTCCAACAGTCTGGCACGGCTCCTGGAATGCGCTCCCCCTCCCATCGTTTTTCAGGCTGACACGCATCTCTACAGTACATGGCAGGATTCACACTAGAACCCTGACATGACCACTATCCTATATGGTAGAAAAAACTGGCTGACCATTGGCTTGTCCTGTGCAGGAAGAAGGATAAAGATCAACAAGGGTTACAGCTCCTTTAGTGTCTTAGGATGCAGTTTATCTGTGTATGAAGGCTAGAACCGATTTAAGGTAGCTAGCTATTTCCCAACACTTCTTAGCAATGGTGAACCCACGTCATGACCGCTCACCAATCAGATTACTTAGATGAGGCTGCTACCTCTTTTAGAAGATGGGGGCAAGATTACAGCTGAATAGTGCCACTTACTAATTAACATTCCTGCATTCTTAATTAGCACAATCTTATCTCCTTCAAATATTGCTGGAGAAAAAAAATCCAAATATTGTTCTTAGCATCTGTCCTCAAACAAACATTACCACTATATACAGTATATATTTTAAACTGGGCTATAAATCGGTGCTTGTACTTAATTTCCTGTTCTCTCTTAAACGCTCCTTTTTATATTTTCAGACCCTTATTAAGTATACAGGTAGTCATCACTTAACAACCATTTATTTAGTGATGGTTCAGACTTATGACAGTGCTAGAAAAAACAACTTACGACCGTTGCAGTGTCCCTGCGGTCACATGATCCCGATTTGGGTGCTTGGCAACCGGTTCGCATTTATGACCTTCGAGCATCCTGTGGTCGCGTGATCGCCATTTTTGACCTTCCCGGCTGGCTTCTGGCAAGCAGAATCAATGGGGAACTGTGTGACCATGTGGTTTGCTTAATTTGTTGTTTATTCGTTCAGTTGCTTCCGACTCTTCATGACTTCATGGACAAGCCCACACCAGAGCTTCCTGTCGGCCGTCACCATCCCCAGCTCCCCTAAGGTCGAGTCCGTCACCTCCAGAATATCATCCATCCATCTTGCCCTTGGTCGGCCCCTCTTCCTTTTGCCTTCCACTTTCCCTAGCATCAGCATCTTCTCCAGGGTATCCTGTCTTCTCATTATGTGACCAAAGTACTTCAGTTTTGCCTTTAATATCATTCCCTCAAGTGAGCAGTCTGGCTTTATTTCCTGGAGTATGGACTGGTTTGATCTTGCAGTCCAAGCCACTCTCAGAATTTTCTTAATTCTTTGCTTAATGCCCGCAGTGATTTGCTTAACGATCACTGCAAAAAGGTTGTAAAATCGGGTCAGATTCGCTTAATGAACGCTTTGATTAGCAACCAAAATTCCGGTCCCAATTGTGGTTGTTAAGTGAGGACTACCTGTACAGCCTGCCCTCTGAGACATCTCACATTTTTTTGCTTTGGATCACCTCACACCTCACAAGAGGTAAGGGCGTGGGCGCTTAACAACATGCCTTCTCAGGCTGTTCCACTTTGTATCCTTAAACGGTTGTTACTGAAATTCGTAAAGAAAAGAACTTCTGAAGGGGAATCCAGCCTGGAATGGCTGCTCTGAATCAACATGTGTTAAGTTAATTCCATTATTTGTCGCTTAAACTGAGATGATGTTTTTAATACGCATGTTAATTCATCTATCATTATCAGGAATCTTATAAACACTATTTTTATGATTTTATGATTTCACTTCTGTAATTGTACAGTAGTTTTGAAGCCCAACAAGAAAAATTCACATATTATTGCAATGTGAACTGATTTCATGGTGAAATTAAAAGGGACAAACCTACCTTTGAAAAGAAGTAAAGATTTATACAATCTAGTGATGTTACTTGATGCCATAGTAACTTTGGAACTTGTACAAGACCCCACCGGCAATTCATTGATTCCACCCTTCATAGGCCTCTAATATTCTGAGAAAAATTTGCTCCACCTTGGCTAGGATTGGAACTGTTAGACGACCAGTTTTACTACTTTTAAAAAAATAATTATCCTATTCCCTCCAAAGATAATTTCAACATTCATCTTAAAAATTATTTCAAGGTTGCTTTAAAATGCATCAAGTTGATAACTGTGCGTATGTTTTGATATGCACATCATACCTACCCTCTCACACATCAATATGAATTAAAAATAGTTCAGATTCAAGAATCAAATAATCATAGAGTTGGAAGGGACCTTGGAGTTATCTAGTCCAACTCCTTGCTCAGTTCAGGATCCATTAGAACAGGGTTTCTCAACCTCGGCAGCTTTAAGATGTGTGGACTTCAACTCCCAGAATTCCCCAGCCAGCCATGCTGGCTGGGGAATTCTGGGAGTAGAAGTCCACACATCTTAAAGTTGCTGAGGTTGAGAAACACTGCATTAGAGCTTCTCATATAGCTGGCCATCCAACCTCTGTTTGAAGACTTCCAGGCAAGGAGAATGGACCATTTCATGTATGACTACATTTTTTCCTGCTATATTTATCCAATGAAATAGTATAAATGTGATTATATAAGCTTCTTCCTCTCCAAATTAATTTATTTATTTATTTATTTATTTATTTATATTTCTAACTTATATCACCGCCCATCTCCCCCCATTCCGGAGGGGACTCTGGGCGGTTTACACCAAGCCAGCAATTAAAACATATAAAAATTTATAAAATAGAATACATAATTTAATTAAATATATAAAATCCAAGAGGCTCTGATGTTAGGCTTTAAAGAACCCTATGGAGCAAGCCAACCCCAAGAGGAGCTATTACTCCCCCCATCCCAAGCGAGGTGGCAGAGCCAGGTCTTCAGTTGTTTCCGGAAGGTCATAAGTGTGGGGGCTAGCCTCACCTCCAGGGGCAGAATATTCCAGAGGGCGGGTGCCACTGCCAAGAAAGCCCGCCTCCTGGAACCCGTCAGGTGGAATTCTCTTATAGACGGGGTCCGAAGCAAGCCCTCTCTGCATAGCCGGGTGGAACGGGTCGATGTTCTGGGGATGAGGCGGTCCTTTAGGTAACCTGGTCCCATGCCATGTAGGGCTTTAAAGGTGACAACCAACACCTTGAATTGGACCCGGAAGCAAACCGGTAACCAATGCAGCTCGCGCAGCAGAGGTGTCACATGTGCCGACCTTGGGGCACCCATAACTGCACGCGCAGCCGCATTCTGGACCAGTTGAAGCTTCCGGATACTCTTCAAGGGTAGCCCCATGTAGAGCGCATTGCAATAGTCTATGGGGGAGATGACCAGGGCATGAGTGACTGTACGGAGGGCCTCCCGATTTAACAGGAAAGACAGATGCATTTCCAAAAGGAATATGCTTATCATATTGCTTAAATCTGGATCTGTAAAGAAGGTGGCATGCAAAATTCCTCATTAGTATTTTGTTCCAGGGTTGTTGTTATTGTTGTTGTTAGTTGCCATCAAGTAGTCATGGTCGACTCATGGCGACCCTATGTATAATAGAACGAAATGCTGTTCGGTCCTGCGCCATTTGCCTGACTGTTCCAATGTTTGCATCTATTGTTGCGGTAATTGTATCAATCCATCACGTTGAAGGGTCTTCCTCTTTTCCGCTGGCCCTCAACTTTACCAAACATGTCCTTTTCAAGCGATCGGTCTTTCCTTACTATGTGCCCAAAGTATGAGAGTCTAAGCCTAGTTATCTTTGCCTCTAGGGAACATTTTGGTTGTATTTCTTCTAAAACTGATTCGTTTGTTCTGGCAGTCCATGGTACTTTCAGTAATCTTCGCCAACACCACAATTCGAATGCATCAATTCTTCTTCTATCTTCCTTTCCAGTCCCTAAAGGACAATGAGAGATCAGTTACACAACATGCTTAAGTTCCCATATAAGTTCTCAACCAGGACCCCTGCCAGTCTGTGGCCAGCTAGCTAGTTTTATATACTGAAGAAATAATGTATATATGGGGCCTTAGATATTATGCATGCTTTTGAGGTTTTTTCCCCATTTTGTTTAAAGTATTTTTATACTACGATTCAGTAACTTTATTGGGGTAGTTTACATGAAGGAAGTAGAGGTTATTGTCCTTGTTTAGCAGGTTGCATATAAATTAACAGCGACATACTATTGATGCTTTTTACGATTTAATACTGAATATATTTAAGGCTGGGCCTTTGAATTTTGCTATGAATCTTAACCATTAAATCCCTTCCCCCTTGCACCACTGCCCCCTTCAGAATTCAGTTTCCACTCAACTCTTCCAAAAATACATCCTTGTATATGACTCATCAAATCCATAATTATGTCAGGCCAAGCTCCCATAGTTAAAGATAAGGACAGTCATCCTGCCCTTGCTGCTACTTGGAATCTCAGGAACCAATGATGAATTGGTCAGTGATTAAGATCTGCACGGGAAGCACTTTTGCAAATGTCAATATAGGCACTGGCCATTATCCATAAGAGGTTTTCTTCTGTGCTCACAAGTTTTTCACCTCCTGTGTATTTATATTTGTGTTCCAATTTTCTAGCAAGCCGAGTAGCCAAGCATCACATAATGGGTAAATATAGCTAATGCCATTTACCCTGAACTTGTAAACACATTAAAATATAGAGTCCTTTCTGGTTTTCTGCAAGCATTATGTCAGAGTGCGCACTGTAGGGCAGCCTGCTACTTTTTCCAAGACACCAGGGATCCACGTTCTATGCAGTAAATAGACGCTCAAACAGAGATTAGATGAAATAGCCTATTTACTTTATATACATACGTAGTCCAAATACATCCAACAGCAGTAACAAATGATACAGCAATACAGCGATGAGAAGTTTCAATCAGCAACGAGAAGAAAGAACACCAGACTTCTCTGCTTATATACATAAACTGACCAATCACATTATAGGTCACTCTCATCATCTGCCACACCCAACTAAACTATTAGCACCTGTAGTATGAGTCATACACTGCCACATCATCCCTACAACAATGGCTGCTAATTGGGTGACTTGCAGAATAATTCCCCTCTCACCTAGATATCAAGCCTCTCCAGTATAATTTGTCTATCTGTAAATTCCTGGGTACAAACCCCAACACATTATATTGCTTGAAATCAATCTATTATCCAAATCAGCTGTTGCAGCATATGAAATAACAAGCATTTAGATGTTACACAGGGACTTAAACCACTCTCTCATTGGTGACAACATCACTACAGCACATCATACTTTTTTTAAGAGTAACAAATTTGAAAACAATCTGTTTGTAGAAAGTGTTCAAAGAGTTATTCCAAGATGTTGTTGCAAACTTAATGCTTGTTTAAATTTCTGATAGATTTTGCAGTCTATCGTGCATATATGATGTTTCCTGGACACATGACCTCCCTGGCTATTTCAGTATTGCAGGCCAAATGCACACTTTTCAGCACTTCCCATGAATGTGATGCCTGAGATTCCATGAAAAAATGCTGTAGGTGAGATTTATTTATTTATTTATTTATTTATTTATTTATTTATTTATTTATTTATTTATTTATTTTCCATCCTGCCTTTATTATTTTTATAAATAACTCAAGGTGGTAAACATACCAAATACTCCTTCCTCCTTCTATTTTCCCCACAACAACAACCCTGTGAGGTGGGTTGGGCTGAGAGAGAGCGGCTGGCCCAAAGTAATCCAGCCGGCTTTCATGCCTAAGGTGGGACTAGAACTCAGTCTCTTGGTTTGCCATTGGCTCCTTCCTAGGGCTGAGAGAGGGTGACTGGCCCAAGGTCACCCAGCCGGCTTTCATGCCTAAGGCGGGACTAGAACTCTCAGTCTCCTGGTTTCTAGCCCATTGCCTTAACCACTAGACCAAACTGGCTCTGATACCACTAATACTCAAAAATACTGAAATAGAGATGGCATGGAAGACACAAGGTTTATTACCTATGCTGTTAAACATCTACATCAGTGTTTCTCAAACAGATGTGTGGACTTCAACTCCCAGAATTCCCCAGCCAGCATGGCTAGGGAATTCTGGGAGTTGAAGTCCACACAAAGTTGCCAAGTTTGAGAAACACTGATCTACATGGTAAAACTGATGGACAGAGATTGCTTGGGGAATGAATGCTACTGACACTGTTTCTTCTCTTCAGAGACAAAAGAAGCTAAGAGTATGCTTGACCAGCGCCTGTTGGGAGCAATAAAGGGCTGGATGAAGGCTAAGTGAAAAAAAAGGTTTTGTTCTGAGCTCAAAACAAAGCAGCCCAAACAGGCAAAAATAAAGAAGTCTTACATTCTTCGATGACTTCTAGCTGCATTTGAAATAAAAGTTAAAATATTTCCGATGTACAGTACAGTATATTCAATAAAAACATAGTGTATAATGATTGCCCCAATAACTATACCTTTCAATTGTATGTAAAGTAAAGGTAAAAGTTCCCCACACACATTTGTGCAGTCGTGTCCGACTCTAGGGGCCGGTGCTCATCTCCGTTTGTTAGTCAAAGAGCCAGCGTTGTCTGAAGACGCTTCCACGGTCATGTGGCCGCATGACACACGCGGAATGCTGTTACCTTCCCACCGAAGTGGTACCTATTTATCTACTTGCATTTGCATGCTTTCGAATTGCTAGGTTGGCAAGAGCTGGAGCTAGTGCGGGAGCTCACTCTGTCATGCGGGGCTAGGGTCTCGAACCTCCGAACTTGCGATCTTCTGATCGACAAGCCTGGCGTCTTAACCGCTGAGCCACCATGCCCCCTATCTAGTGTATTATGCAAACCCAATTAGGTAGTTTGAAACTTTGGATGCAGTATGTAACTTTAAAAAGTACAGTCCCTTCTCTTTCTCCTTAGAACAGTGTTTCTCTAAGTGTGATCCAAGGACCCTGGGGGTCCCCCAAGACCCTTCCAGGGGTCCGCAAAATCAAAATTATTTGCCAGCCTATGTTGAAAAATAATACAATATTAAAATCCCATCAAACAAGCGTGAGAAGCAGTAGTGGCAGCCAATGTGTCAATTTTAATTTTTAATACGGTAAATATCAATAAAACCCATACAAACAAAAGTTCTTTTGGGATCCTCCATAATTTTTAAAAGTGGGAAGAGAAAAAAGTTTAAGAAACACTGCCTTAGGATTTTGTGGAGCTTTCTGCTTTGGCTGGCTAATCTTCTTTGCTCCGTCCAAATGGGAACAAAATATTTTGAGCTCAGGTCAAAATAAAATGTTTCATTCTACTGAGTGCTCCAAAGCTCTGTAATTGGTTTCTATCTATCCGAGCATCTGTCTATCTAGAATGACAAATCAGTTAAACAGTACAGGAGAAAGTAGACTTCATAGTTTATAAGATTACACTTTTGTTCCTGGATATTCTTTTCAAGCAGGCTACCAGATACAAAAATGTGCCCTGGGCATGTGGTATTACATATGAGTTGCTTAGAGATGGAACATTTTCAGAATGTTGAAATAACAGAAAAACTTCTCTTTTTTTCCAGGTGTCAGGTGGGTTTCACGTATTGAAAAAGTTGAAACTTGGAGGGGCAGTGCAATGACATGCACTATACATTTTAGCATACTTTTTATAAAGTCATTTTGTTGCTTTATAAAATGTAACTTGGTTTGCTTGTAATTAGATGTTTTATACATACTATAAGGGGCATGGTGGCTCAGCAGGTAGGATGCCAGGCTTGTCGATCAGAAGATCGCAAGTTCGGAGGTTTGAATCCCTAGTCCCGCATGACGGAGTGAGCTCCCGCACTCGCCCCAGCTCTTGCCAACCTAGCAATTCGAAAGCATGCAAATGCAAGTAGATTAATAGGTACCACTTCGGTGGGTAGGTAACAGTGTTCCACATGTGTCATGCCGGCCACATGACCCTGGAAGCGTCTTTGGACAACGCTGGCTCTTCGGCTAACAAACGGAGATGAGCACCGGCCCCTAGAGTCGGACACGACTGCACAAATGTGCGGGGGAAACCTTTTCCTTTAATACACTAGAATAAAATGTGATGATTGTTTTGTGATTCAGTGTGTTGTGTAAACCTAGACAATTGGCTTCATTCAATATATCATAGCTTAATTAACCATGAAGAGCCAGATTGGGGACAAATCACCCTGGAGAAAGTCTTTCTGTGTGGTCACTGAGATCAACACCAATTTGATAGCATGCATCAACCAACCAACCAATCAATCTAAAAGCATGTTGCTTGAATGCAGCCACAGTTTTTTTTTTTTTTCCAAGTTCAGGAAACGTTGGAAAAAAATTAAAGGACGTTGGGACTCTGAAGTGTCAGCACAATAACTCTCTGAAAATTGACTGGAATAGGAGTAAATCTGGTATGGGAGAAAAGCCAGCAAAAGATTGATTGATTGATTGATTGATTGATTGATTATGTGCCATCAAGTCATTTTCAACTCCTAGCGACCACATAGATTGATTTTCTCCATGACGATCTGTCCCTAACCTGGTCTTTCAGGTCTTCCAACGCCACTGTATTGCCACTGTAACTGAGTCCATCCACCTTGTTGTCTTCTCTTTCCTTCCACCTTTCCCGGCATCAGAGCCTCCTCTCGAGAGCTGGGTCTTTGCATAATGTGTCCAACGTAGGGTAACTTGAGCCTGCAGCAAAAGAATCAGTGCAGAAATGGGTTAGATCTGTCTGGGGGCTGTGGAGAAAAAGATATCTAGAAAAAAGTTCCCCAATGCATCTCTCCAGGAGAGGCAGTTGGGCAAAGGCTTATAATATTGGCTAATGCTCTATTCCAAAACCTACTGTATGATATCCCCAGCACAAATGCTTAGCTTGCAGAAGAGAACATTGAGGGGACATTAAGGTTGTCCAGATATCAGAAGGGCAGTCACATTGTAGAGCAGTGTTTCTCAACCTTTGCAACTTTAAGATGTGTGGACTTGTTGTTGTTGTTTGGTCATTTAGTCGTGTCCGACTCTTCATGACCTCATGGACCCTAGCACGCCAGGCCTTCCTGTCCTCCACTGTCTCCCGGAGTTTACTCAAATGCATGTTCATTTCATCGGTGATGCTATCTAACCATCTCATCCTCTGCCGTCCCCTCCTCCTTTTGCCTTCAGTCTTTCCCAGCATCAGGGCCTTTTCCAGTGAGTCCTCTCTTCGCATTAGATGGCCAAAGTATTTGAGCTTCAGCTTCAGCATCTGTCCTTCCAATGAGCAGTCAGGGTTGATTTCCTTTAGGATTGACTGGTTTGACCTCCTTGCAGTCCAAGGGACTCTCAAGAGTCTTCTCCAGCACCACAGCTCGAAAGCATCAATTCTTCGGCGCTCAGCCTTCCTTATGGTCCAACTCTCACAGCCATACATTGCTACTGGAAAAACCATAGCTTTAACTATACGGACCTTTGTCGGCAAGGTGATGTCTCTGCTTTTTAATATGCTGTCTAGGTTTGCCATAGCTTTCCTTCCAAGGAGCAAGCGTCTTTTAATTTCATGGCTGCAGTCACCGTCTGCGGTGATCTTGGAGCCCAAGAAAATAAAATCTGTCACTGCTTCCATTTCTTCCCCTTCTATTTGCCAGGAAGTGATGGGACCAGATGCCATGATCTGGGTTTTTTTAATGTTGAGTTTCAAGCCAGCTTTTGCACTCTCCTCTTTCACCCTCATCAAGAGGCTCTTTAGTTCCTCTTCACTTTCTGCCATTAGGGTGGTATCGTCTGCATATCTGAGGTTGTTGATATTTCTCCCGGCAATCTTAACTCCGGCTTGTGATTCATCCAGCCCGGCATTTCTCATGATGTACTCTGCATATAAGTTAAATAAGCAGGGTGATAATATACAGCCTTGTCGTACTCCTTTCCCAATTTTGAACCAGTCGGTTGTTCCATGTCCGGTTCTAACTGTTGCTTCTTGACCCGCATACAGGTTTCTCAGGAGACAGGTAAGGTGGTCTGGTACTCCCATCTCTTTAAGAATTTGCCACAGTTTGTTGTGATCCACACAATCAAAGGCTTTAGCGTAGTCAATGAAGCAGAAGTAGATGTTTTTCTGGAACTCTCTTGCTTTTTCCATGATCCAGCGAATGTTGGCAATCTGATCTCTAGTTCCTCTGCCTCTTCGAAACCCAGCTTGCACTTCTGGTAGTTCTCGGTTCACATACTGCTGAAGCCTAGCTTGTAGGATTTTGAGCATAACCTTGCTGGCATGTGAAATGAGCACAATTGTACGGTAGTTTGAACATTCTTTGGCATTGCCCTTCTTTGGAATTGGAACGTAAACTGACCTTTTCCAATCCTGTGGCCACTGTTGAGTTTTCCAAATTTGTTGGTATATTGAGTGCAGCACTTTAACAGCATCATCTTTTAGGATTTTAAATAGCTCAGCTGGGATACTGTCTTCTCCGCTAGCTTTGTTGTTAGTAACGCTTCTTAAGGCCCACTTGACTTCACTCTCTAGGATGTCCGGCTCAAGGTCAGTGACCACACCATCGTATTTATCAGGGATATTAAGATCTTTCTTGTATAGTTCTTCTGTGTATTCTTGCCACCTCTTCTTAATCTGCTTCGGTTAGGTCCCTGCCTTTTTTGTCCTTTATCATGCCCATCTTTGCACAAAACGTTCCCTTGATATCTCCGATTTTCTTGAAGAGTTCTCTAGTCTTCCCCATTCTATTGTTTTCCTCGATTTATTTGCATTGTTCATTTAAGGAGGCCTTCTTATCTCTCCTTGCTATTCTCTGGAAATCTGCATTCAGTTGTTTATATCTTTCCCTTTCTCCCTTGCCTTTTGCTTCCCTTCTTTCCTCAGCTATTTGTAAAGCCTCATCAGTCAGCCACTTTGCTTTCTTGCATTTCTTTTTCTTTGGGATGGTTTTAGTTGCTGCCTCCTGTACAATGTTACGAACCTCCATCCATAGTTCTTCAGGCACTCTGTCTACCAGATCTAATCCTTTAAATCTATTCCTCACCTCCACTGTATAGTCATAAGGGATATGATTTAGGTCATACCTGAGTGGTCTAGTGGTTTTCTCTATGTTCTTCAATTTAAGCCTAAATTTTGCGATAAGAAGCTCATGATCTGAGCCACAGTCAGCTCCAGGTCTTGTTTTTGCTGATTGTATAGAGCTTCTCCATCTTTGGCTGCAAAGTATATAATCAATCTGATTTCGGTATTGACCATCTGGTGATGTCCATGTGTAGAGTCGTCTCTTGTGTTGTTGGAAAAGAGTGTTTGCTATGACCAGCGTGTTCTCTTGACAAAACTCTATTAGCCTTTGCCCTGCTTCATTTTGTACTCCGAGGCCGAACTTGCCTGTTATTCCGGTTATTTTTTGACTTCCTACCTTAGCATTCCAGTCCCCTATGATGAAAAGGACATCTTTTTTTGGTGTTAGTTCTAGAAGGTGTTGTAGGTCTTCATAGAACCGGTCAACTTCAGCTTCTTTGGCATCAGTGGTTGGGGCATAGACTTGGATCACTGTGATGTTGAATGGTTTGCCTTGGATTCGAACTGAAAGCATTCTGTCGTTTTTGAGGTTGTACCCCAGTACTGCCTTTCCCACTCTTTTATTGACTATGAGAGCTACCCCATTTCTTCTAAGGGATTCTTGCCCACAGTAGTATATATAATGGTCTCCTGAATTAAATTCGCCCATTCCTGTCCATTTTAGTTCGCTGATTCCCAAGATGTCGATGTTCAATCTTGTCATATCATGTTTGACCACATCCAGCTTACCTTGATTCATAGATCTTACATTCCAGGTTCCTATGCAATATTGTTCTTTACAGCATCGGACTTTCCTTCCACTTCCAGACACATCCACAACTGAGCGTCCTTTCGGCTTTGGCCCAGCCGTTTCACTCTTTCTGGAGCTACTCGAAATTGCCCTCCGCTCTTCCCCAGTAGCATTTTGGACACCTTCCGACCTGAGGGGCTCATCTTCCGGCGTCATATCTTTTAGCCTTTTGATACTGTCCATGGGTTTTCTTGGCAAGGATACTGGAGTGGTTTGCCATTCCCTCCTCCAGTGGACCACGTTTTGTCATAACTCTCCGTCATGACCTGTCCGTCTTGACCTGACTTCATTGAGTTACGCAAGCCCCTTCACCACGACAAGGCAGTGATCCATGAAGGGGATTCCATTCTTAATAACATTTCTCAAATGCAAAATATTTCCTGTGGTGTTTCGATTTGTACATGGAGACGCTAGGGAACAATTCTTTTTATAAGCAACTTTGAAGAAATGAAAAAGAAACACAAAGAGAATCGGCATTTAAATTATACAGCTGTTGCCTAGTAAAAGAAATCTTAGCAAAATAATCATTGGATTAAAGGGGTTATTTTAAAGGGGTTATTTTAAATACAAAGCTGTATTTTACCAAACTTTTGAATGTTGCCTCTGCTTTGCAGACTTTATAACTGTGGATTATATATCACAGTTGATGGCTTAATATGATGGGTGAACTCCAAGAACTGTATCTTATTCAACAAAGCACAGTTAAAACGATGTAGTGTGTGAACACACCCACAACTGCAGTTAAATTGCCCCAGGAATATTTCACTATAGGCACTAGAGTCTGTAGCTTGAATTATGTCAACTGGATTTCTATTTTCTTTGATTCTTTGAATTTATTTTTAAATTCTTTGAATTTATTTTTATTTCTATGATTCTTTGAATCATGTCAATCAGTTGACATGATTCAAGCTACAGACAATTCCACCTGGATGACTGAGAACCTTCATAGACATAGGCACTAGAGGGCAGACTGTGCCCAGTACTTGACTGTTTATATAGTGGATTATACCTGTTTAACTGCAATATAAAACAGTATTGATTTTCAGTTGTTAAATCTGGAAATATAAAAGTAAAAGTCTTAAGTGGATTCATGAATTTAATCTCTTCAAATTAATAGAGGTATTATACTAAAATACAGTAGTGTGAACTCAAGTTTTGCGCAACTGTGTGGCACATGGGCCCTTGAATTGCATCTATCTCAGGGTTCTCAAACTTGGCAACTTTAAGGTGTGTGGACTTCAACTCCCAGAATTCCCCAGCCAGCATGCAAGACCCTCCTGTAAAGGAAATGCAAGCCCTGAGTAGCTCCATTCACTGAATATGATTGGGATTCAGACTCTGTATCTTTCTTTCTTTCTTCCTTCCTTCCTTCCTTCCTTCCTTCCTTCCTTCCTTCCTTCCTTCCTTCCTTCCTTCCTTATTTATAAAATAGTTTAAAATCAATAAAAAAACATAAATAACACCAATAATCGTTAAAATACATAGTTACAGTCAGATCCAAACAATCGTAGGTCTTATCCCATGAGCTGGTAGGGCTGGTCAAGGCAGATCTAAGAAACCAGCCAACCGCAAGACTGGCTATTCTTTAGATGTGGAAAGCTGGCCTTATGCGATAGCAAAGCATCCAGGTAAGTCTCGTATGTGCTCAGTTTCGACTGCAATGTCTTGTATTTTCAGTAGCAAGGTTCATACAACACTATTTACATGTAATTAATAAATCAATAAAAATACACACTGTATATTAGATCCCCCAGAGTATGCAGTTGCATTACCCCAAGTAAATATTTTAAGTGAAATGGGATTTCAAAGTAACCAGCTCAATTTGGGATATAATGTGGCTTCTCGGTATTGGGTTCACATCTTGTAGAAACCCAATCAATTGTAATATGTTCATTAACTGTGATTGAGAAAACCATGCCTTAGCAGGTTGTGTTAACAGAACCAGGATGTGACCATGGATACCTAAAGCCCTATAGTAACCTAATACTAGACTGTATGGGCTTGCAGTCACTGGAGTCATAAGGGAGCTCAGTTAAGTAAGGGTTTAGAGCAGTGTTTCTCAACCTTGGCAACTTTAAGATGTGTGGACTTCAACTCCCAGAAGCATGGCTGGCTGGGGAATTCTGGGAGTTGAAGTCCACACATCTTACAGTTGTCAAGGTTGAGAAACACTGGTTTAGAGTAATATTTATTGTCCCATTGACAGAACTCAACATTCATCTCTTCTAGTTAATAAAAAGTATTATACTATATTACAGTAGCACGAACTCATGCCCAAATTTAGTTATTTCATGAATTCACATTTCAGTTCAGAGGTTTGAATCCCTAGCCCCGCATGACGGAGTGAGCTCCCGCACTCGCCCCAGCTCTTGCCAAACTAGCAATTTGAAAGCATGCAAATGCAAGTAGATGAATCCGTGGGATGGTAACAGCGTTCTGCGCGCGTCATGCCGGCCACATGACTGCAGAAGCGTCTTCAGACAGCGCTGGCTCTTTGGCTAAGAAACGGAGATGAGCACCGGCCCCTAGAGTCGGACACGACTGTGCAGGGGAAACCTTTACCTTTACTATAAAACAAAAACTCTCCCGGCCTTCCAGAAAAACTTAAAGACCTGGTTCTGCCACCTTGCTTGGGAGGGGAACAGGAATAGCTCCTCCTGGGGATGGCTGGTGCCATTGAGCCCTTTTAAATACAACCTTTCGCCTCCTGGATTTTATATTTAATTTATTTGCACTTATATGATGATTGCATAACTTTTTATCTATTTTAATTATTGTCTTTTTGTAAACCGCCCAGAGTCCCTTTCTGGGGAGATGGGTCGGTGATAGAAATAGAAAGAATAAATAAATAAATAAATAAATTAAAAAGCAGAGAGATTAAAAACAATAAACACAAACATTCTATCAAGAGTTAAAATCTTGCTTAAACGTGTTTTTGTAGGGCCTTTGTGAAAGTTGTGAAAGATTCAGCCCTTCCACTCAGCAAGGCGTTCATTCCAAAAAGCTAGGGCAGCTACAGAGAAGAGTCAACTCTCGGCATGACTGCCCCCATAGCAACTATACTTGAACATCTGCAGATGATCTCAAACAAGCATTCCCTCCAATAGCCTGGTCTTTCAAGATAATAACTAACCTTTTGTATTTAACCAGGAAACAGATTGGCAGCCAGTGTAATGCTCCTACTCAAGAAGCTAATGAATTCTCTTTGTGTTTTTCCAGAGACCAAGCTGGAATCTACTAGCTGCGATCCTTACTGGGCAGTGATAGACTGCATACTTCAGCTTTCCCATGACTGCAGCGCATTGTTTCTGGAATACTTTTGAAGATGGTTCAGCAACTTTAGTCAGCCCGAAACAGAACTGCAAGGCTACTACCAGGCTGGCTAATAAGATGACATCATGCCAGCACTGCCCGCTGCACCTAATGCCAGACTGTTTCTAAGTCCAGTTCTATGTGGGGTTCTGTTTTTTTTAAAGCCATAAGTAACTTGGGGCCGGAATCAAGAAATGCTTCCTCCATTAGGACCCACTGGGATATTTGCTGGCCTCCACTGGTGCCCCTGTCAAGTGAAGGGAGGAGAATGGCTACAAGGGTATTGTTAGCCCTTCGAGGTAGTCAAGGACAAGAAGCACAGCCATGAGTACTAACTCTATCTTTATTGTAAGGTTACATTGACAGAATCTTGCAAGACTGAAAGTATTTATCTCCTCTTTTTACTCTTCGGAAAACTAGGGAGGGCCCCTTCTGACATGTTTTCCACGCCATCCCCCTTCTGTGGACTTAGATATCTTTTACTTGACGGTTGTCCAGTCTGCAGCTCTCCCTGTCTCCCAAGGTCATTCCTGTTGGAGATTCTGGCAAATCCAGCATGCCTCATCAGCATATGGATGGCTGCTCTAGGATGCAAGCTCTCCATGCTTTTGAGTAAGCTGTTTGTGGCCACTCCTACTTCCTCTTCTCTCTCTCTGATTCTTCCATTGAGGAGGATGCAGCACGTGGCTGCTCCTCTCCATGGAGAGGCCATGTGCTAGGCCTCATTCCCCTCTTTCCTCCTTGGACCGGGAGTAAGCACATGACTGTGTGCTGCTCCATCCTAGGCCATGGATGGGCCTAGGAGATTTTCCCCCCTTTCTACACGCATCTCTTGCAGCAAGCAGGGCAAGAGGTATTAAGTTTAGGGAACAGGAAGAAGAAATGGAACATCATTTACCTACCAAAATGCTGTACCTGCAATGAATAAACGTAAGGACTCTTTTGTACTTACTTTTCATACCTGCCATGTCTAAGCACATGTTTCTCTATGCTAAGGTGGGCTAAAGGTGTAAGATTAACCTGGATCTCTCTAATATGCTCATGGCCTCTGTTTTTAAACAATATTCTTTTTCTGTACACGAACTTAGCAACCCCAAAGTCAAAATGGCAGCCATGATGGTGCAACTGAAGCTCCACTATTTTTTGTATGTGTTACAGAGTTTCAATTGCACCATTACAGCCACCATCTTGATAATACCCTGTGGATACCTGTTGTTGGCTCAGAAATGCCTTTTCTCCCAGGCATTTCTATAATCCTATTTGGTAACCGAAATTGGGTTTTGTGCATTTTAATTTTTCCTATACTATTTATTGTTTTCCTCCTCCCCCCCTCCTCCTCTTCCTCCTAGAATTTTTAGAATGGTTTAATTCACTTTGTGGTCTTCCCAAGTCACTTAGTCTTAGTTATTGGGTAAACTGGATGTAAAATAAATATGTAATAAATCAATCAATAAAAATGCACACTATATATTATCTTCCCTGAAGTATGCAATTATATTACCCCAAGTAAATATGTTAAGGGAAATGGGATTTCAAAGTAACCAGCTCAATTCCAGAATTAAGATTTGATTTTTGTAAAGCAAAGGCTATAATAAAGTTGAAGTTAATATTCATAATGTAAAATATAATATAAAATTCATAAGACATATGAATATTCTTCTCATGAAGTATAATCTCACCATCAACATTCATATACGGATGACATCCAAGTTTCATTATTGTGAAATGTTTTATGTGGGATGTTTATCCTTTTGGGTCTCACAGTCTTATGTAAATAAATATGTAAAAATGGGCTACTTACAATGACTGGTTCAGAACTTGCCTAATTCTTAACTCAACCAAGTAGAAAAGACCTTTTGTCAGCACTAAAAAAAAATGGCTACTAGATGGTTTCCAGACATAAGCTAAACTATTAGTTGTTCTAATTCTTAAATAGTGTGGAATGTCAAAGATAGGCCATGCAAATCTGACCAATTATTCCTATCATCACTCTGTAAAATGGTGATTACTGGCTGATGGAATTGGAGCCAAGCAAATATATTTTTGCTTAATTATTTAACTGTGATTTACAAATTAATGTGCTTTAGATTATCTTTTGGTAAAGGCTGTGTTGTAACTTGCAACTTCTTTTGCTGTTATGGAACACAGGAATATCTATATTGATAGGAATCAACCAGGGTCATGAATGTTCTCTGTAATTGTTCTGTTCAGAGAGATGGGAGAGAAGAGGCTTAAAGTGGGAAAATAAGTATTCCAAATTTGCCCTAGCATGACTTGCCCACTAATGTAGACTGTATGTACTGGCTGTGCTCACACAACAAGCTTAATCAGGTCCATGGCATCTAGCAGCAGCATTCACACAGCACACCAAGTTTGGTCAGTTTTCAGCCTGGTTGCCTATTTATTAATTTATTTGCAGTGAGTTGGTGGGTGTTGTGACCTCAGGCATTTTATGGTTCAAGGTACTGTGTTTATGGTTCAAGGTACTGTGCAAACTGAAAACAGTCTAATTTGCTAACCAATTAAGTGTGTAGTGTAAACATAGCCAGCCATTTCCCACCCCCAATATACATTTAACACGGTAGTTCTCAAACTTTTCAAGGACTTTGTGCAACAACCTCTCCCAAGAATAAAAGAAAATGATCTAATTGGTGTTAGGACTGGGCAAGAAATAAATATAAAGGTAAAGGTAAAGGTTCCCCCCGCACATTTGTGCAGTCGTGTCCGACTCTAGGGGCCGGTGCTCATCTCCGTTTGTTAGCCGAAGAGCCAGCGTTGTCCGAAGACGCTTCCACGGTCATGTGGCCGGCATGACGCGCGCGGAACGCGGTTACCTACCTACCGAAGTGGTACCTATTCAACTACTTGCATTTGCATGCTTTCGAATTGCTAGGTTGGCAAGAGCTGGAGCTAGTGTGGGAGCTCACTCCACACGCAGGGCTAGGGATTCGAACCTCCGAACTTGCAATCTTCCAATCGACAAGCCTGGCGTCTTACCCGCTGAGCCACCACGCCCCATGTAGAAATAAATATACCACATTTTAAATCCATGTATTAGAAGGATTCTCAAACTTTACAGTACAGCAACTGCCCACTATTGGCTCTTAAGAGGCCAAATAAGGAGCAACATTCAGAGCGAGTTTTAATAGGGTTCCCACTTGGCCTGTGCAAAACCTGATCAGATATAAAAGTGTGTTCTTGTTCTCCAAGCCCACAATCTGACTTAACTACAAGAAATTGTGTGGATACTGTATTGGAATTCTGCAAGCAACAACAGATAACACTGATATAATACTAATACTAATAATTGATTAAACTTGTATATCACTCAACTCTCAACAACTCTGGGTGGCTCACAACAATCAAATGAATTATAATAAAATCAATAAAACAAAAAAGATAAAGGATGGCAAGAGCAATGGCCTCCCTCACCAAAGGCCTGGGGATCTCGGGGAGAACCTCGTTCCAGAGGACAGAGAAGTCATGCTTCCAGGGTCCCGACAAATGGCATTATTTAATCGAAGGAACCCAGAATGTGCCAACCCTGCAGGATCGAATCTGCTGGGCAGGTGTTATGGGAGACAGGTGGTCGCTCAGGTAAGCAGGCCCCATGCCATGTAGGGTTTTATGGGTAACAACCAGTGTCTTGAATTGCACCCAGAAGCAAACTGGCAACCAGTGTAGCTCGCAAAGCAGAGGCGTTACATGGGCATACCAAGGCATGCCCCTTACTGCTCGTGCCACCACACTCTGGACCAATTGAAACTTCCAGGTGGTCTTCATAAGAGACATATCTGGACATCCTTTATCCAGAGAGATGTGTGGTTAAGACTCTGGTCTTAAGGAATATCCTGGCTCTGAAACAGTGGAATAATATCGCAGATGTGAGAAACAGAAGTTAATGTTCTATTCATTAGGATTCATGAACAGGATCTGTTGTTTTACATCACAGGGGAGGCAAAAGCAGTATATTCCTGTGATTGTATGCATCTCACCAGGCTATGCTAAAATGACAATAATAATAATAATAATAAACCCTCACCCTTTGGGAAAGGGTGAGGATGGCAGTGTTTGCTCTTATTTTTTTAGGGAGGAACGTTGCCATTTTTCCCTTGCAAGATTTCCGAGCAGAAACAATGCAAGTTGGCTGGTTGGAAGGAGGCATTTCCTTGGGCGAGGTTCCTTCTATTGTCAGCTGTTAACAGAGTGATCCCTTTCTTGTCAAGCTACAGATGTCTGGTATGAAACGTATGTCTGAGTATCCAAACACAAGGACTTTTCCTACATATAGTATATGTCATGTAAAAATAATGTATTTTATTCATTATTACTGTATTATTATTATTATTATTATTATTATCTGGATATTGTATTCTTGTTTTAGTTGTGAGCTCCCCAGAGACAGTATACACATTTGATTAATAAATAAATTGTGTGTGCGTGTAGGACTTAAATATATATTTTTTTCACCTATTCATTTTGGCATGTGGCCGTGGGAAACACCAATCCCTTTCTGATCTGGCTTTTAATTTCCAGCAAAACTTGCCAGCCCACCATTAGCATTTCTGGGCATTTCACAGAGAGAATAAATATCCTCCCCTCTGGCCTCGGAGAATTTTAAACGTGTTGGCGAGACGGGAAAGTCAAAAGAGATCCCGGGAGAAAGCGGCAAGGCACTTCCGACCGCGGGGCTCCCGGGAAGAGGGCCTCGATGCGCCCGTTCCCCTCAGCCCGGGGATGGCTTTTTTACGCAATTATTTTTCTGAGAAGTGTAGCGGGTTTGGTCAACGCAACCGCAACCAGCAACACCGGAGTTCCGGTATTGCAGCCGGCGCTGAACTCGAGCTTATTTGGCCCTTCTGCCAAGTCCTTACTCGGGAGTAGGGCGTCTTTCTGAGGGCAGCAAGCCAGCCCGGGGAGGCTCCGCGCCGTCGCTTCCTCGCTATTTCTCTTCTTGGGGATCTTCAGGTAGCAGCAGCCACCTACCAAACTGACTTCGTCGGCCTAATTTCCCTTCCCTCCATCCTCTCGCAACTCAGTCGCCTCCCTCCAAAGGCGAGCGGCGCTTCTGCTTTTTCTACCTCTTCTTCTCCTTCTCCTTCTCCTTCGCGCGCGCTCTCTCTTCTGCGCCGCCGACCAGCCCCGACGCAGCGCGCTCTGAAGGGCGGGCGGAGCGGCTGCTTGGAAGGCGCGGGGTGCGTGCGCGCGAGCCAGCGAGCAAAAGTTTCGCAGCCTTCGCTTCCTTTTTCCTCTGCTGCGAGGCGCAACCTCCCCACTGCCTCAAACTGGAAACAACTCTGGCGGAAGGCGCTGCCAGGAGAGGGCGAGGTTAACAGCGCTGACTTGGAAACCGCCTCCCCGTCTTGAAGGGGACGGAGGAGGTGGTGGTGGCAGCGGCAGCGGCAGCTTTCTCTCGCGGAGCAACTTCGTGCCAAGCCGGACGCCCCTCGCCCACAGCCCCGCCAGCAGGTTCCGCTTCGTACGGCCAGGTAGGGAAGAAACGGCTTCTTCTTTTTTGCAAGCCACCTTCGGTGGCTCAAGACAGACTCAAGAAAGGACGCGTCTGTAAGTGCCCTCGGCCTTGTTGGCGCAGGTGGGCAGTTTAAGATTCTGGACTGAACAAGTGTACATCCTCAGGGCAATGTGCTATTTCACTTGTTTGGAAATAAGGTAAGGCAGCCCTGCTGCACTAGGATCCTGGCCGTTGGCCCTCATTTGTCGTGCTAGGTAAGGTGGTGCACCTGTTGAGTCTTGCCAGTAGTTGGCAACTCTACTTAGCTGGGGGGGGGGGGGGGATCCTTTGAAGTCCAAGCCCCAGCGGTCCTCGAGGTAGCATCAACTCCTGGAAAAATCCTACTGAATCTCTTGAATTGGAGTTCTCACGGGACCTTGTACGGCATGCTCTGACAGTCATCTGTGGCTTCTCCCCTTAGACAAGTAAGGTTCCTGGATGGTGACTTTCTCACCTCCAGAGGAAGCTCTAGTTGTCCAGCTTCCAGACCTTGAATTTACAGCTCAGACATCTCTGTTTCTTGAACCAGAACGTATCAACAGTCAATCTAGACCCAGAAGTGTGTGAAAACCAGCGCAATGCAGTGGCTACGATAGGCATTCTCATTGGTCATATAGTACTGCGCTGATGGGAGTTGCAGTCAAACACAGCTGGGTGTGACTGGGATCAGATGTTAGGCTAGAACTGGGAAGACCAATTTTAAGTATCCACTCCCTATCACTGGGGAGAAATAACTATTTCACAGAGCTCTTGTTAAGATAACTTGGAAAGGAAATTGCATGTTTGCCACACGGAGTACTTGAAATAAAGACAGAACTGTACTTATGTACATGTGCACTGGGATAAAAACCTTCCTTCCTTGATATTGATATTTGAATGAATTAAGGCAGCCTTTCTCGGCCTTTTGACCCTGGAGAAACCCTTGAAATATTTTTCAGGCCTCGGGGAACCCCTGCACATTCAGGCTCAAATATAGGCCAGAAGTTACAAAATTACTATATTCGTTTCCTGTGTAGGCCTGTCTATAGGCATTAACAGTGTTCTTAAACTAAAAATAGAGAATGAAATGTACCTCTTTAATGTGAAGTTGCCTGAATTTGAAATAATTTTTTAAACAAATTGTGACCTCCCAGGGAACCCCTAGTGACCTCTCGCGGAACCCTAGGGTGCCCTGGAACCCTGGTTGAGAAATCCTGACTTAAGGAATCAATATTTCAAAGCTTAAGAGCAGGTAAATGCTATCAACTGTTTTGGAAGACTTTTCCAACAGCTAGATAGATTTTAGAGAAGACAAATACCAGAGTTCTCTTTTCTAAAAATACATAGTTGATGTGTATGAAATTGCTTTCTTTAGCTATTGTTAAGCTGCTTGTTGCTTTTACCCATTGTTGAATCGCTCAACATTTTTTTTAACGTTCAGCTTGAATTTAATTGCCTTATGATGGAAGTTCAACTGGTTAAAGATCTCCCATGATCACCCTGCTAGTAGAAGCTATACATTTTAAATTCATGTCCAGGCAAATATTATAGCCACACTGGTGATTCACTTCTCTGATGAGAAGAAACACAATTATTTCAATATTACTGTGAGCGAGCTAGAACTTGCTAACCATATATCCTAAATTGCAAGTTTCGGACCATTGAGAAAGATGGTGAATCTAGAATCTGAAAAGCAAAAATGTTCTATAATAATAGATGCCCTACTCAGGTGTTTAGATTGAGAACTGGAAGGTCAGTTAACAACTCTGCAGGAACCGGACAGCTTCTTAATGGTGACCTCCAGTGTTATATTCATCATCTTGTTTGCCATCAGAGGCCGTGTTTCTATGTCATGCTTACCCACGATTAATTTAACTGTGATTTATTCAGTCCAGTTTTATGGGTAGATATGGATAGTGTTTACCCAAGATAGACTGGCTGGGTTGTGGTTTATTTATTTTATTTATTTAACTGATTATTATGGTCACCCATCTTACAAGTACAACTCTTGTTGGCTAACAGAGTTAAAACATCAATACGAAATAATAACAAAATAATAATAAATAATAAGAAAATAACCAAAACAAAAACAAAAACAAAAAAACATAACAAGGCAACTGTGAAAAACCAACCAATCCATATAGCCAGCCAGAGTAATCCTGATGTGGTAGGTTCTATTTTTATAAAAGCTAAGGAACTGAAGCTAGAATACACACACCATACACACTGGTGTGTTTACATATCACACAAAATTAAAAATATGGGTTTTTTTTTTAGTGCGTTGGGGGTGACCCCTACCAGCTGTGGTTTATTTAAGAAGCCATGATTAGCATGGCATGGGACCAGGTTATTTGAGGGACTGCCTCTCCCCGATTCCATCTGCCCGCCCCACCAGATCCAGCAGAGAGGGCATGCTGCGGGTCCCGTCGGCTAGGGAGCTTCACTTGCTGGGTCCTAGGCGATGGACCTTTTCTGCTGTGGTTCTCGCTTTATGGGACATTCTTCCCCCCGAAGTGAGGCTGGCCTCATCCCTTTTAACTTTCCAGATATCCCCAAGACCTGGTTGTATCATCAGGCCTGGGGATCCCAGGGGACTGGCGAAATATTGAAATGGCTTTAGTGTAATTAACACCTGTTCTTCACCCTATATATACAGTGTGTGTGTGTGTGTGTATTCATCACCCATTGTGTATATGTATGTATGTATGTATGTGTGTATGTATGTATGTTTGTGTATGTGTGTGTGTGTGTATGTGTGTGTATGTGTGTGTGTATGTGTGTATATATGTATATGCACACAAACGTATATATATATATATATATATATATATGTATATATGTACATATATATATATATATATATACATATACATATACATATACATATACATATATACATATATACACACATATACATATATAGATATATATACTGGCTCTTCGGCTAAGAAACGTAGATGAGCACCGCCCCCTAGAGTCGGACACAACTGTGCAGGGGAAAGCCTTTACACACACACACACACACACACACACACACACACACACACACACACACACACAGTATATATATATGGGGCAGCGCAGTGGCGTAACGGTTAAGACTGCCGACTGTTGAACAAAAGGGCGGCAGGTCGGCAGTTCGAGACCCGGAAGTACCACGTAACAGGGTGAGCTCCCGTTCTCGCCCAGCTCCTGCCAACCTAGCAGTTCGAAAGCACGTAAAAATGCAAGTAGATAAATAGGTATCACTCCAGTGGGAAGGTGACAGCGTTCCGTGAGCCTTGGCATTTAGTCATGCTGGCCACATGACCACGGAAGCGTCTATGGACAACGCTGGCTCCCTCAGCCGAGAATTGGAGATGAGCACCACTCCCTAGAGCCAGATACAACTGGAAGGGGAAACCTTACCTTACCTCAGGGGTCGGCAACCTTTTTTCCATCAGGGACCACCCCCGTTGGAAATTTTTTTCAAGGACCGGGGGGGCGGGATTTGTGGGCAGCAGCCAATCAGTCAGATGGGTGGGGTTTGCGGGCAGCAGCCAATCAGACGGACGGGGGCAGGGTTTGCAGGCCTGCCGCTCCGGGGCACTGAGGGCATTCTCAGGGCCCCCAGAGCCTGCCCTTTTGAAGGGGCAAGCTCCGGGGACCTCGAGAATGCCCTCTGTTCCGGCAGAAAGGCAAAAGCCTCGCCGCGCACACGCACGCTGCCATGCCCCTTCCGGCGCGGAGATTTTCCACCCGCCCCCCCCGTGCCGCTCAGCTGTGCAGCGGGGAATCAGCTGGCAGCCTGCACGCGCTGTGAGGCTTTTGCTGCCGGCCGCTTCCCCGCTGCACAGCTGAGCATCGCGGGGTCACCGCGCCGTGGGGAAGGGGCCCGGTAGCATGCGCGTGCCGTTAGAAAGTGGGCCACAGCGTTGCCAACCCTTGCCTTGCCTTGCCTTGCCTTGCCTTGCCTTGCCTTGCATTTATATTTATATTTATATTTATATTTATATTTATATTTATATTTATATTTATATTTATATTTATATTTATATTTATATTTATATTATTTATATTTATATTTATTAGTTTTGTGCCTTTTATAATTTTAAGTTTTTAATAATAACAATATTAATACTTGTTTGTATATATTGTTTTTAGCTTTGTTGTACGCTGCCTAGAGTCACTTGTCTGTGAGATGGGCGGCTGTATAAATACAAAATAAATTAATAAATAATAAACTATGGCAGCAGGATATGTAACCCAAATATCTGATCTGTGGGTCGCTATTTAGAGGCTGACATTAAGAATGTCAGGTACCATATAAAACTGATAAAACTTCAATATTTTAATGAGGAGGAAGAATTTTGAGAAATGCTGCTTCATCTTCTGCCTTGGCATTCCACTTGGAAAGATGGAATCTGCCCTATATCTCCATTATATGAAATTCTTAGAGACACCAAACTATGAAATTCTTAGAGATACTAAACTGTGCCTGAATGCAGACCTATTCCTGGATCCAAGTTCATTCCCATTCTCCAGAGAGTAAGTTCTTTCACTGGATGGAGATCAAGTGGTAGACAAGATGTTGTGCCTTCTATGCTGATAGTGGACATTGTCCCTTATCACACTTTAGATTCCTTTATCCTTCAGACTTTGCCTCTGGTAATTCATCATAAAGTAGTCTTGCAGATAAATCCAGGAAAATGACTACAGTAGGTCATTTTTTTTATTGGGGTACTAGTTTGGTTGCCTGCTGGAAATTCTTAGATTCTGCAGGCAATTTGTTAAATGCCTGGAAAGTAAAGTCCAACATACCTCAAAAGAAGCAAGTTGGTGTAGGTTTTCTCTACAGCCACTATGTCTGTGAAGGTTCTCAGTCATCCAGGTGGAATTGTCTGTAGCTTGAATCATGTCAACTGGATTTCTATTTTCTCAGTGGAAACGTTTCGCTCCTTATCCAAGGAGCTTCTTCAGTCTGAGCGAAGTTAGTAAGGGAATCCTAAATATGTTTCTAGGTAGCTCTGTGACCTTACACCTGGGGCTAGGTCATGGTTATATTGAGATGTTATTTTAAGTCCTTTTATCATCTAAAGGAGGATCGTTAAGATCACCATGCTGCTGTTGAGCTTGTGAAATGGTCTTAATCTTCCTAGGCACAGAAGACAAAGCAGGGAGGAAGAATGGGGGAAAGATTGTGCCTGAGGCCCCCACCTCTATTCAAGGAAGGATTTTCCAAGTTGTCAAGGAATCCATTTATGCCAACTTGGAAAATCCTTCCTTGAATAGAGGTGGGGGCCTCAGGCACAATCTTTCCCCCATCTTCCTCCCTGCTTTGTCTTCTGTGCCTAGGAAGATTAAGACCATTTCGCAAGCTCAACAGCAGCATGGTGATCTTAACGATCCTCCTTTAGATGATAAAGGGACTTAAAATAACATCTCAATATAACCATGACCTAGCCCCAGGTGCAAGGTCACACAGCCACCTAGAAACATATTTAGGATTCCCTTACTAACTTTGCTCAGACTGAAGAAGCTCCTTGGATAAGGAGCGAAACGTTTCCACTGAGAAAATAGAAATCCAGTTGACATGATTCCAGCTACAGTCTACAGCCACTAATTATGAAATCCATCTCAGGCGTACCTACCCACCCACCCGCTGCTCCACCTGTGCTCTGGATTTCATGAGAGAGTTCCAGACGGGCTCTAATGCAACTGACCAGGAACAGGCACAAGTGGAATGCCTTTTGTACAATCTCCACCATGAGGCATTTTAAGGTCTCCTGTCTCATTTACTATCATGGCAACTAAGCAGCAGTGGATGCAGGCTCAACACACCTGTTTTTCCAAAAAAGTTAAATAATGTGTGCAGTCAAATGTAGAGAGATTGTGATTTCAACAAGAGAGGGGAGTTGTACAGAGCATGGCTTCTGGAAAGCACTTGTAGTTTCCTCTGTGTAATCAAGTCACATAGTCTGTGCACCTATGTTTTTGTATATGTGTGAATTGGAATGCGCAAGGTGAGTGGCATGTGCTTGATTTTGGGTGATGTGATCAGGAGGGAGGAGAGACAGAATGGACGAAATGGCAGCATTTCAATTTGCAGCCCTAATACTTTTCCCATCAAGATGCATTGAGGGAGTTATTTATTTTGTTTTCTGAAATGTTTTCCTCTGCAGCCCTTGTCTGGATCCGGCCCATTTTTGAACTCAATCTGTTGTTTTTTTTTGCTGACTTCTCTTCCTGCCCCAAATCTGGTCCCATTTACATCTTCAGTTTTTGGAGAGTTATCTTGCTGATGGACAGGCAGACAGATGGAAGGAGCCTTTCCTTTCCATCATTCTATTGGGTTGGAAAGTTTAAAAAAACAATATACATGAATAACAAAACCATAAGTACCGACACAGCATTTTCGTCACAGCAGTTTTCACGACAGCTGGTGAAACAAGTCACTGTTAATTTAAAAAAATAGTTTGACATTTAAGTAATAGGAAGTGCTGAAGTGTCAACCTCATATATCTTTAGAAATTTTCACAGTTCTTCCCTTTTATGTGTAGATCACACCTTTAGATTGCTAGTAATGAATGCAAGTAAACCAAGCAATTTTTGAGAATCTGTACACACTTGACTATTTTAATGTAAGATTCTGTCTTGGGTTTTATTTTAACATGCCAGCTTATATATTGCTATAATGGCAACACTTTTCATCTTGGGGAGAGAAGTCATGCTTAAAAAATGCTTTAAAAATGTTCAGCTCTAAAGGCCACTTATGACATAGTGTTGCTGGAAGAGACTTAAACATTTCTTTCTACTGTTTTAAGTATATCTGAACTTCAATCAGTTTCTTTCTTGCTCTTTTTATTTCTGACCCAAAATCCATGCTACAGCTTGCCACTGAATTTTGTCATGATCTTGGGGCTCTGGAAGCAAATTGGGGCTCTGGAAGTGAATCGGGGCTGCAGGGAGTTCATGAGCCATGAACAACAATCCTTGACTTCTGACCATAGGAAAGACAAGAGCAGAAAGAGCAAACTAGATGTGATGGTTGTAGGGACTTCTAGAGTCTTCTGGGCAGGTTTTCATGTGACTGATGGGGACATAATCCTCCTGACTAAAGAGGTTGAATGTTTAGGAGTTATCTTGCTACTCGAGAAGTTGGTTGCGGTGACACCTAAAAGTACTTTGTTAGCTGTGGTTTTAATATGGTCCACATTTTCTTTGATGGAGAGGATCTTACAAGATTAATAGAGACTTGACTTAGTCAATGCCCTTAAAAACAACTCAAAAGCATAAGTAGGAGATGACATAACAAGTGCTGTTGTATGACCCTTTAGAGATGTGGGATGGATGTAGCATTATTTAATCTATTTCAGTTGGGCTTTAGCTGCCCTTCTCGGTCCAATTTTGTGTGCTGGAAATGGACCAACTTTTAAAATTTGGTTCCATCAAAAACCATATAGATGTCTTTCATATAATTTCTAGAATAGAGATATAGAGAATCTGCTGACCATATGCAGAATGCAGATATTATATTCATATACAAGGAGAGTTTGCCAATTTTCCTCTCAACAGATAGTGCCTAGTGCAGTGTTTCTCTACCTCAGCAACTTTAAGATGTATGGACTTCAACTCCCAGAATTCCCCAGCCAGCAACACTGTCCTAGTAGAATACTACTCTGATCTTCTGGCTTCTCCTGAAGTAAAAACAACAGCATCATCTACCATTTATTTTCAGTAATTTTTTTTAAAAAAATTACCCCGTCTTTATTATTTTTATAAATAACTCAAGGCGGCGAACATACCAAATACTCCTTCAGTACTATATGCTTAAGGCAGCATTTCTTAAATTTTCTGCTATCACGGATTTCTAAATAAACATGCAGAAGATGCAAGGACCACTCACTTAAGTACATACACTTTTATCTTCAAGAAAACCAGAGTTTACATTTTCAATGTATAAGATAATGCTTATAGTTAACATTTATGTGTGCCTTCTTATCCTTCCTATTTTAAAGGCCTTTTTAATTAAATTTTGTACCCAAAAATTCAGCCAAAATTATTTATTTTCCACTTGAATCATTTTATCCACTTGAATGGTATTTTATGCATTTCATGCCTTATAATAACAACTCCTTAGCTTCATGGCATTATTTGACAAAGTTTCAAAACATAATCCTCAAAGCACTGTGTGGGAATTGGGGAATGGACCTCCAGCCCAATGAAATCCCATTTTTAGATAGTCATCATTGTATTTCCTGTTCACACCTTGCTTTTTGGGTTGCTAATGTGAGATCACCCCTAAGTTGAGAATTGCATTTTTTAAAGCCAGATTCAATATTCTCCCATCTGCACTACTTCAAGGCAGATACAACAAAGTCCCCGTAACTGAGCGCATCTGCCCATGCGGTGAAATGGAAGTAGAAACTATTTTACATGTACTGCTACACTGTAAATTTTATAGGGACATTGGGTCAATTTACATTGCGCCCCTAATAGAAAAACTCCCTGGGTATCCAGATAAATTTTACGTGAATTATCTACTTCAGGATTTAAAACTTAATATTACATGTACAGTTGCCAAATTTTGTGTTGCTGCAATGAAAATAAGACAAATCCAGACGAAAGAATAATTCTCTATTTTAAATGTATATTTTTAAATTGAAATATTTTAATTGATAATTTGTCGGGATATACAATTTTACTTTTATGTTATAATTTCTTATTGTATAACTTCTGATGTTCTAGGCTTACCCCATAATGTATTAACACAGTAATAGCAGAGTAAATGCTGTATTATTATGTGATATATTTTGTTAGTTTGTAGTTTATCATCGTATCTTCTGATTGTACTTTGTCTCTTTTTCTTTTAAATTTTGCTGGTCATTGACCGAAATAATAAAATTGCATTGCGAGATCACAATGTGAGATCACAATTCCACTTGAATAGCAGATGTAATAATAAGTAACTGCAAAAGTAAGTAACTGCACTCAGAACCTCTTAATTATTGTCAAAGACTGAAGCTGCTGCTTGTATCTTCATGATATTTGTAAGGTAAAGGTACCCCCCGCACATTTGTGCAGTCGTGTCCAACTCTAGGGGCCAGTGCTCATCTCCGTTTGTTAGCCAAAGAGCCAGCGTTGTCCGAAGACGCTTCCACGGTGATGTGGCCGCATGACATGCTGGCTGGGGAATTCTGGGACTTGAAGTCCACACCACTTAAAGTTAACAAGGTTGAGAAACACTGCTGTAGAAGAAATTGGCTTCATCCATTTGTGTGACATTATGTTGGCATTACACCAACTTAAACCCTCATCCATGAAGGTGACTCCTGGTTGTAGAGAGATTGTCTACTCCTAGGATAAAAAGGTAAAGGTTCCCCCCGCACAGTTGTGCAGTTGTGTCCGACTCTAGGGGCCGGTGCTCATCTCCGTTTGTTAGCCAAAGAGCCAGCGTTGTCTGAAGACGCTTCCACAGTCATGTGGCCGGCATGATGCACGCGGAACGCTGTTACCTACCCACCGAAGTGGTACCTATTCATCTACTTGCATTTACATGCTTTCGAATTGCTAGGTTGGCAAGAGCTGGGGCGAGTGCGGGAGCTCACTCCGTCATGCGGGGCTATGGATTCGAACTTCCGAACCTGTGAACTTCCGATCGACAAGCTTGGCGTCTTACCTGCTGAGCCACCACGCCCCCTCACTCCTAGGATAGACTGCTTCAATTGAGAATTGTAAATATTTTTTTGCAGTGGTTCCATTGTTATATATAGCAGTATAAGATGGTCACTTTCAGAAAGTGGTGTTGGGGATTTTTACTGAACTCTTGGGTATTGTGTTTCAAGACTCTGCATGTTTCCATTTGGCCGTCTGTGTTATTTACCATTTCTATGGAATCAATGAACAAAATCAAATGACATTCCTAATGGCACACATTTTTTGAATCAGAGCCTTTGTAAGACGAAGGAAGGAAGGGAGGAAGGGAGGGAGGGAGGGAGGGAGGAAGGACAGTCCAAAGATTTTGTTGGACACTTGATTCGATTGCCTGGTTAAGTGATATTCAACCTGTTATGAAGAGGTTACGTTTACTTTAAACCAGGGATGGCTGTCTTTTTTCTATCAAGGACTACATTACCCCAGGAATAATCCATTTGGATGTAATAACATTACAAAGCCAATGAAGCTTTATAATACACTACTTCTACATATAACAATACAAAATACCAAAAGAAGAGAATATCTGTAGCTCAGGGTTGAACTGCGGAGTCCTTGGTGCTCTCTGAGCTTGGTTGTTTGCTTGCAGTTGTTTCATTGCCCGACTAGGCAACATCTTCAGTGCTAGAAGGGGGTGGGGTTTGCTCTCTGTTTATATACAGTAGCTTGCCCTGACCGTGTTGGGGTGTGTGTGGTTCTCTCCTTGGTAGTTCCTTGATTAGGCTATTGTTTACTGCTTGATTGTGTCTGATGTTAATCCTGATGTTAATCTTTGCATATCTGGTTGTTGATTGCTGGCAAGGAGGTGTTCTGGTCTTTTGGCTTTTCTATCGTCTCTTATGAATGGTATGTAAATGTTGTTTCCCTCTATGTGTCTGTTGATGGCTGCTTTATCTGAGTGCCAAGCTTCCAGGAATTCTCTCGTGTTTTTTGGATTTGGCTTGGTCTAGGATGGTCACAGTTTCCTAGTTGAAAGTATGGTTAAGTCTGTCCATGTGTTGTGAGATTAAGGAGTTTTCATCGTGTCTTCTGACTGCTAGTTGGTGTTCATGGATGCGCTCTGCTAGTCTTCTGCCGGTCTGTCCTACATAGCAGCTGTTAGAGTCCTTACACTGTATGTCACAGCTTTCCAAAGCGTGTGTCACGACACACCAGTGTGTCGCCGGGAATGTCCGGGTGTGTTGCGCAACGACCCGGAAGTGCTGATCGGGGTGATGCACCGGGCGGCAGGGAGGCTTCCTCAGGGACCGCACTGCCGGCTTTTCGCCTCCCTGCCGCTCGGTGCAGCGTTTTTTCGCAGAACCGAGGGCATTTTTGGGCTCCCTGGAGCCTGCCCTTTCGAAGGGGCACCCTGGCGGGGTGCGGGGTGGACTCCCCCCACACTTTTGCTCCCCGTGGTTTTTTCGGCCCCTACCGGGGTAGCTCTGGTGCGCCTCTGCCTCCCTACCGCAAAGCTGATTGACGCAGATATTTTCCACCCCGGGGCGCCCCCCCACCGTCACTTTTTGCGGTGATCCGAGGCTTTTTCGCCCCACGACCGCAGCTTTTCTTGGCAGAGGCAAGGCAGGGCAGGGCAGGGCAGCTGCAGGGCGGGTCAGGGTGGGGCAGGGCAGTGTGGGGAAGGCGGAAGCCAATCACGTGGGCTGGGGGCGGGGTTTCCACCCGGGAGCTAATCGTGTGGGCCAGGGGGCAGGGTTTCCACCCGGGAGCCAATCACGTGGGCTGGGGGCAGGGTTTCCACCTGGGAGCCAATCGTGGTGGCCCGGGGGCGGGGTTTCCACCCGGGAGCCAATTGCGGTGGCCCGGGGGCGGGGAGCCCTGTTATTACTGTGTTGCGAAATGATGCACGTTTAAAAGGTGTGTCACCAACATGAAAAGTTTGGAAAGCTCTGCTGTATGTTGTTGTATGCCAGGAGTGGGAAATTTCTAACCCGGATCTGTTTAATTTAGTGTCAGACCCAGTACACCGCCCTCATGGCTTTGATCTTCCAAGGAAAAACTGGACAGCGCTTAACCAGATTCAAACTAATCATGGCAGGCGCCAATATTGGAAACATAAAAGGGGGCTGGTTGATAATTCTAACTGTGACTGTGGGAATGTCCTACAAACCTTATATCACATCGCGATGGAATGCCCCCTCAGAAGGTTCCCTGGCTCCCTGCAAGAACTACATCATCTTGAGGGCACTGCTGTCCAATGGCTAAACCAGGGCTTTCCAAAGTTTTCCCGCGGCGACACACCAGCCACCGTTGGTATGTCACCGCGGGAAAACCCGGAAGTGCCGCCGTTGTGGCAGCGCGCAAAACCCCGGAAGCGCTGCTGCCGCTTTCGAGTTTTTGCGCATCGCCGTTGGTGTGTCGCCGCGGGAAAACCCGGAAGCGCTGATGATGATCAGCGCTTCCGGGTTGTGTGGCGACACACCAGACTGTGTGCGGCGACACACTTTTGTGTCGCGACACACAGTTTGGAAAACTCTGGGCTAAACGATCCAGATACCTGGCCATAGGTTTAGCTACTCTAGTAACTACTCACACATAATTTAAATTTATTTATAATCCCATTTAGTATTCGCAGTGTGTGTTTTTAAAACAACCTATCATTTCAACGGTTTACATTTTATACATATTTATATATTGTTCTGTGAATTTTTAAACAATAATGCTGTATTCTGCTATGCCATACAAAATAAATAAATACTGTATGTTGTAGATGACTCCTGTTTTTTTTTCTTGGGCTACTGGGTCTTTTGGTTTACTTAAGATGTTTTGGAGGGTTTTGGTAGGTTTGTGTGCTACAGTGATGCCGTGTGGTTGTAACAGTCTATTAGTAGTTTCTGAGATGTTTCTGATGTATGGTAGTGTTATCCTTTTCATAGCTTGCGTTGGTTGTGCTGTAGTGGGTTGAGTGGTCAGGCACTTTTTGATAAAGTTGCATGGATATCCATTTTGTTGGACAATGTTCTTTTTTCTGGTGTCCTGGGTTGCTGCAGTGCGTTTGTGCTCATCTGAATAATGTTCTTACACAGCTCCTCTTGTGGGAGGTTGGATTGTTACTTTGGTAATGGAGCACTTGGTTAGTGTGGGTAGATTTCCGGTAGACTTGTGTTTCTAGAATGCCATCATTTCCTCTACTGATGAGGATATCCAAGAAGGGTAGTGTGTTGTTGTTTTCTTCTTCCCTTGTAAATTCTATTCCTTTGAAGATGTTGATGGTTTCATGTGTCTTCTCTAGTTATTTTTTTCTAGTTATTTTTTTTTTTATTATGACGAAGGTGTTGTCTACATACCGGACCCATACTTTTGGTTCTATGCGTGGGAGTGCTATAGTTTGTAGACACTGCATTACCATCTCTGCTTGGTACCTCAAGGAGCAACTAGAACAGACTATGACCCGAGAACACACAAAAATGCTGACAACCACCATCAAGACTACATCGCTAAGACAAGCTGAAAAAAGGAAAACAAACCTCATACCAAACTGCTTAAGATAAACCTCAGAAGCAAAGAGGTACCTGAACCTGAATGGGTTGTCAACATGTCCAGCTGCCCACTATCTACCACAGAACACAATATCCTACAGAAAGGCCTCAGCTATAACACCAAGGATGCTAATAAGTTAGAATTCTTTGCAGTTTTAGAAGCAGCATTTAAAACCACAGGACTTACCACAGAAACCCAAGAGTACATAAGTGTCAGGGAGACACAGGAGAGCGGTGGGGGGAGCTTACTCACGGGAGGGAAGCGAGCACAAAGCTCGGAGGGCCTGGCCTTATTTCCCAAATGCCTCCGGAAAGCTCCGCCCTAGATTGGACTCATGTCTCTGGGATTCTTCGGGCACTATCAGTTTAGCAGGATTCTGTATGTAGGAAGCAATAAACACTAGAGACTAGATTCCAAGCCTCGGCGTGTTATTTCTGCACCTACACAGGACAATAAAGGCAATCATACCACAGACTAGAAGAACACAGAATCAGAACCAACTCAAAGCAGAGGACAGAGCAGCCCTCAATAACCTAAAGAAGGACCAAACCATCATCATCCTCCCAGCAGACAAAGGCCAAGCCACGGTTATCATGGTCAGATCACAATACATACAAAAAGTCAGAGAATTACTGGAGTACAAAGAAACTTACATCCCAGTAAACACCAACCCAATGCAGAAACTAGACAACCGGATCAAGAGAACCCTTAACAACCTTACCAAGAAAGGTCAAATCACAAAAGAAGAACAGTGGTGGATGAAAAGCAGTGGACCTATCCTCCCACGCTTCTATGGATGCCCCAAAATACACAATCCTGGCATACCTTTTCGTCCAATTGTATCATTACCAGGGACCCCAACGTACAACATAGTGAAAGAACTTACAAAAAAACTTGGACATCTCACAAGGGGAGCGAATATTCTATCAAGTCCCCACTACAGTGCCTCCAGGAAATCAAAGACGAATAGATGAAGATGAAATTATGGTTTCATTTGATGTCACAGCACTCTTTACATCCATAGACCCAGAACTAGCAAAAGAATCCATGGCAGCAGTTCTACACAACACACTACCCTTCTTGGATATTCTCATCAGTAGAGGAAATGAAAAGTACAATATTTTAGGTTCATGAATTAAGCTTGTTTTTGTTGAATGCCACATCATAGTGGTTATCATCCTATTTAGTGGAAGTGTGATATATTAATTACACTCCAATTGAAGAAATACTTCCTTTTGTCTTGCTTGCACTTCCTGTTGGTTTAATTGAATTATTTGTAGACACTTCACCTTTTGGGGATCTCTTTTGAAAATCTTTTATATGCCAAGAACCTAGTCCCTTTCTCCCTTTATTTTTAGGGTTGTTTTTTTTTACTTTTCCTCTTCTCAGTTACATGCCATGTGGTATACTGTCAGAGTATGATTTTTCTCCACATAGCTGCCAACAGTGCAGAGATAAGAAAATTTGAAAATGATAGAAATCAAATGCTGCCAGCAGAGTTGTTAATATATGGACAGGCACAAGAATTAAGTTATTTTTGTAGATATTCAAAGTACAATGCAGTAATAACTGAAAACAATGTTTTCAGATGTTGACTTAGGGCACACCTTCTTTTTACAGACTTTTATATATTCATGTTTAGAACTGAGTTTCTTAAGTGTCTGAACTTTTAAAATAGTATTAAATGATCAGCTTGCAATATCTGCTTCAATCTTGATGTTATGTTGTGCTCTTGTTTTGTTTATAAAAAAAGTTATGTAAGTATAACCTACTCAGAATAAAGAGATTTATTTCCATTCAACATTAGAATGTCTCTGTTTCTAACAAGGTACCTTCCACTGCCTGCCCATTTTATTTCCTTGTGTTTCTTTGGCTTTTCCATAATTTAAATTTCTTAGAGGCATTCCTTCTTCCATTCTTACCCCCTTCCCAATTTTTATTTTTTAGAAGTTGAAAATTATACCCTATCTTTCCTTTCAAAATGTCATAGCTAGCAATAAACTAAACACAAGTAAAATCAAAATGAAGAAAAGTAGCAAAACGAAAAAAGGCATTTGTGAAAACAAGTAACATCCTCTAAGAGTTGAGATGATTTGGTGCAACAGGTTTAATTTCAGGAGCTTAAGCCACACAGATTTGAAAAGGCTTCCTAAGTGAGGAGGTTTAGGCATACTGCATGACTGTAAGTTATTAAAAAGGGAGGTGAGATTCCCTCTGAAGGAAGTTGTGGAACATCAGGGCATCTCCATGTTTCAAACTAAGGGTTCTTGTGACCCTGGGATGCACACAAGGGCCTCAGGTGACAGTCTTAGTAGGTGAGCAGGCTGGAGAAGGGGAATGAATCCTCAGGTACTCTGATCTCAAAAATGCTTAGCATAACTTTGAACTGGATCCCACAATGGATAGCCACTGCTGGATTTTTTGTTGTTTTTTAATACGGGATCCACATACCCCTTGTTAAAAACCTGGCTACTCTCTACCCAACGTAAATTAACAAGTATTCTTTCTAAACAATCAATCCCATGGAAAGTACTTACAGTGGTCCAGATAGGATGTACTGTAACCAAAACCAGATCTGCTGCATTCTTTAGAAATTACTGGCATTGATGTACCAGTTATGGCTGGAAAGAGACATTTCTGCCACAGTCAACAACTAGACATCTAGACTGAGGCCAGGGCAAGAGGACAATTCTCATTTCTCATTACCTCATTTCCTAATCCATGAAAGAACCATTTCTGGTTTTTCTTCTGAACATCTTTGATTTACTCTGTCTCCTGACAGAACCAGAGACGTCAATGATAGCTTTGTGGCATTATTCTTCTAATGGCAGCTCAGACAATATCCTGTCACCACCACCTCCCCAAACCTCTGTAGTTCATTATAGCACAGACAGCATTCAGTAGACATTTATTCCTTGAAATTTCTTCTTCTTTTGGCATATAAATACATCAAAGCAAGTAGAGTAGAGATAATGGTTGAAATTATTCTGTTTTGCTGTTTTCTAGTGCTGCTATTATAGCTGATATAAAACGTTTTTGATGTTAATTTTAAGAGGTGCAAGAATGTTTATATGCTGAGCCGTCACATACAATTTTCATTTGGGCTGTTAAGACTGCTAAACCGCGGATGCCCATCTTTAATTATGCTTCCTCTGCCTACCCCGTGCTATTTCCTCTTTCTCACAGTCACACGATATACAAGTGGTTTTTCCCCTCTTCCTCAAAAGTTATTTCTCCCCCTCCCACATGCCTTTTTTTCTGATTGCTGTTCATCTTGGCCTCAGTTCCCTTGAGGTTTTGATCTTCTAACCTTTGTACAACATTTCTGATGGTTTTATGGGACAGAAGAACCATTACACCACACCTGTTTTCTAGAGAATAACCCTTATTTCAAATAGCTTTTAGCAGTGAGTGCAGAATTACATATCCATTTGTGCGTCTCTCATGCTGGGGTGGCTCAGACACCAATGGAGGAGAAAAAGGAGCAGGAGAAAGGTAGGTGAATGGGGTTGCTGAGTGTTGTTTTCTAATCTGCCCCACTCAATTACTTTGTATTTCTGTGAAAAATCTGCTGTTTTCTCTCTGCTTTTAAGTAATGGAAGTTTGGCCAAAGTGGATACGGTAGGAGTATTGCCTGTAGGATGGGATTGGTAGAGCTTGTTGGTGGAGGAACTTTTGCTGGAGAGCAACGGTAGTGGTTCTTAGTCGTTCTCCCCAGGGCTCTGGCCATTCTTTTCTGTTGGAAGACTGAATTGCACCTGACTCATAAGGGCACATTCAGACAGACAGCTTAATGTTGTTTCTTTTGGTTTGTGTGATGGCATAATTTGCTTTGCCTACATAGCCGGTCTCTACTCTGCCTTGGTAGTGAGGCCAGCGAGGGCTACTGTCCTAACAGATTACTTCAGGGCAAGTAAGGTGCAGTAATTGGTGGATTTCCGTGCCAGCAGGAAAGCAGCCACCGATCACTCCCCCAACATGAGTGTCTTTGGCTGGGGAAGGAGGCAAACCTTGATGGCCAGAGTGGTGGGTTTAGCCATCTAACAGAACCTTTAAAGTTGAGTACTGGTCTAGTGATCCTGGTGTGACCTGCCTGTCAAATTTGTGTAGAAAACAATACCCTGATTGCAACACTGTCCTGCATTCAGTCTGTAAGTAACAAGTTCACAAGTAGCTTAATGGGGGAGTTATAAATTGGTTAATATGAGTAGCAGAGATCATGCTTGGTCTGAGAGGTTGCAAATCAAGAGCCAGGAGATATATGTGCTGTACCTTTAAGTCAAAGCATGTTGATGAAGAGAATGAATTTAGATTGAAGCAGGGAAGTCCAGGGATCCCTGGAGTCCAGTTCAGAGGTGTTGCCAGAGGCTCAACATGCAGAAGCCAAAGGCCAAAGATGCGAATATTGTTTCTGTAATTGTATGTGGGAATGACCTTGGGAGACGGGGGAGGGGAGAGAGATGCTGCCTAGGAACGATCAGATAAGTCAGGGCATAGCCCGCAGCTACGTATTGGGCAGAGAAAGAAACCCAGAAAGGAGTTTCCCTAACTTATCAGGATGTAAAAGAGACGGTGGGAGATTTGTACTTTCAGACTTGCAAGATTGATGTCAGCCCTCCCAGGTAGACCAGACAGGAAGCACGACCAGATGAGCTAATTTTACTTTATTGTAAGGCTACATTAACAGAATCTCTGCAGTTGCGCCCGCCCTTTGGAATATCTTACCCCCGGAGCTGAGGCTGGTTTCCTCGCTCCCGACCTTCCGGAAAGGCTTAAAGACCTGATTTTGCCGTCTTGCCTGGGAGGGAAACGCCAACAGTTCCTCTTGGGGATGGCTGGTCCCTTGAAGCCTCCCAGTATTCCATTTTTAACATTTTCCTCTTGGAAGTTGTATTATGTATTATTGTAATTTTATACTTATTTTAATTCTGTTTTATTGTGCACCGCCCAGGGTCCCCGCTAGGGGAGATGGGCAGTAATATAAATTTAATAAAATAAATAAATAAATAAGTCTCCTGCCGTCTCTTTTACAGCCTGATAAGTTAGGGAGGTTCCTTTCTGAGTTTATTTCTATTCCTCTTATGCAGCTGCGGGCTATGCCCTCTCTTATCTGATCATTCCCTAGGCAGCATCTCTCCCCCACCCTCCGGTCTCCCAAGGTCATTCCCACACACCATTATAGTTTCTGAAAAAGGGAGAAAGAGCCTGGAGGTTGCTTTTACATAGGCCCAGTCATTGGCATGGTTTTATTAGGGACTTGCTACCTACTGTTCTTGAGGAGACAAGTTGACCGCCTCTGCTCTGCATGTCATAGTTGCTGGTGAGTTCTTGGATCAGGACCAGCCCCCTCATTCTCTGGCTTGGGTCCAACCTTCTGAGGTTCATTGTCCCTGGGAGCTGCCTCAGCTGACTGATTGCCTGCTATCTCTCTCTGAGCTGATAGAGCATGGTCTATCTCTTCAGACTTAGAGGAGACCATAACATGCACCTTGACTGTTGGGCGTTTGTTTCCACATGAGTCTGACCAACCAATTGCATAAAATAACAAATGCCACTTTAAGATCACTAGAGAAAGCAGTGGAGGAGGACCAGCTAAAGAGACCTTTAAAAAGATCCTGGTCTACCAGTTTATTTAGCAATCTGAAAGAAGAGGTCCTTAAGGAAGTATTAGTGAGGCATCTTCAGTCTGAAGTTAGGGGATGTAGTTAGGATGGAGCTGTGCCCCTTGCTCTCTTACCGTCACCTAGACACTTCCCTTTATCACCCATATCTTTTATTTCAGCATTTTCCCCTTCCTTGTATAAATGGTGTGGAAATGGGAAAAAAAATGCCTAGAACAGTTGAACTGAAATAAGATGTGGTGTGGGAATGGAGGCAGGAAGGGTTTCAGAACCTTTTCTTGTCAGGCAATTTGGTTTTTTTGGTGAGCTGTGACAATTAGATGGAAAGAAAGATGAGTCAGCTGCAGCACTGAGTATCTGGGAGGATATTTTTGACTTTTAGGAAGATGAATTGTTATACTTCAACTAACGCCACAGAAATCAGTACTTTCTCCTGGCTTTGGTGGTAGAAATTCTTAAAAGTTTTCTGGTAACTTGTTCAGTGTCCAAACAATGGCATTTCTTCAGATTTCATTTATTGTTACTAATATGTTCATGGTAAAATTACTAATTGGATCCAAACTAGCTGGATTATGTCTCAATTGTCATGACTTGATTTTTGATTTCTACTTAATCCATTATAGTGTTATGTGCCTTGCCTATATATCTAATCTAAGTGTTGTTTTAACTTTGTACGTTGCTCAGAGTCACTGTTGTGAGATGGGCGGCCATATAAATCATATCAACAAATAATCAGTCAATCAGTTTGCCTTTTGGAAAAACCCAGTGGCCACTTTCACAGAAAAGGGGAAACAATTATTCTGATGCATCCTCATTCTTAGCGAAATAGCTACATGTTGTCACACACAGTACCTTTGTTTCTGCTTAGCTTAGCTGCTATGTTAATTAGAAATAAAAAATACTGTACCAATCAAAGATAATATTTGTAGCTCAGGGTTGAACTGTGGAGTCCTTGGTGCTCTCTGAGCCTTGTTGTTTTCTTGCAGACATTTCATTGCCAGACTAGGCAACATCTTCAGTGCGAAAAGGGAGTGGGACTGTCTGTAGCTTGAATCATGTCAACTGGATTTCTATTTTCTCAGTGGAAACGTTTCGCTCCTTATCCAAGGAGCTTCTTCAGTCTGAGCAAAGTTAGTAAGGGAATCCTTAAATATGTTTCTAGGTGGCTGTGTGACCTTGCACCTGGGGCTAGGTCATGGTTATTTTGAGATGTTATTTCTAAGTCCCTTTATCATCTAAAGAAGGATCGTTAAGATTACCATGCTGCTGTTGAGCTTGCGAAATGGTCTTAATCTTCCTAGGCACAGAAGACAAAGCAGGAAGGAAAATAGGGGAAAGATTGTGCCTGAGGCCCCCACCTCTATTCAAGGAAGGATTTTCCAAGTTGGCATAAATGGATTCCTTGACCCCTCTCTCAAACCACCTATCTTCTTCTGTCTAAAATGTGAACATTAATGTCCTCAAATGAGTGTCCTTTTTCCTTTAGATGAAGATAAACTGCTGACTCTGGTCCTGTGGTGTTACTTCTCCTGTGTTGGGCCATCCTCCTGTACAAAGGTTGTTTGGTTTCTCCAATGTAGAGTTCAGAGCACTCCTCACTGCACTGGATTGCATAAACTACATTGCTTTTCTTGTGTTTTGGAGTTTGATCTTTGGGGTGTACAAGCCTCTGTCTCAGTGTGTTGGTGGGTTTAAAATATACAGGTATGTGGTGTTTGCCAAATATCCTTTTTATCTTTTCAGACACGCCAGCCATGTAAGGAATGACCAGGTTCTTCCGTTTACTCTGAGTCTCAGCCCTATCTGTCGCTGTTTTGGGTCTGGTAGATTTAGATTTGGTGAAGGCCCAATTTGGATATCCACAGGCAATCAGAGCTGTTCTCAGGTGCTGATTTTCATTCTTTTTGGAATCCATGGAGGTGGGGATGGTTTCTGCTCTGTGTGACAATGTCCTGATGACTCCTAGTTTGTGCTGCAGTGGATGGTGGGAGTCAAACATCAGATATTGATCTGTGTGTGTGGGTTTCCTGTAGATCCCTATTTCTAGCTTGCCACCGGTCCCAATGAGGACTTCACAGTCTAGGAATGCCAGTCTGTTGTCCTTGGTGTCTTCTCTGGTGAACCTAATGTTGGCATCTATAGTGTTTATATGGTCCGTGAAGGCCTGTACTTCCTGGGCCTTGATTTTGACCCAGGTGTCATCCACATACCTAAACCAGTGGGTGGGCACCGTTCCCTGGAATGTGTTGAGTGCTTTCTTCTCCACTTCTTCCATGTATAAATTGGCCACAATGGGTGACACAGGAGAACCCATGGCACAGCCATGTTTTTGTCTGTAAAAGTCACCTCTGTATGAGAAATAAGTGGTGTTAAGACACAGGTCCAGAAGATGGCAGATCTGGTTAGGGTTGAGATGGTTTCTCCTTTCAAGGGTGCTGTCCTCTTCTAGTCTCTTCCTGACAGCGGATAGAGTATGAGTGGTGGGGATGCTGGTGAAAAGTCCCTGGAGTGGGACTTGCTTTCTGTTTATATACCATGGCTTGTCCTGCTTGTGATGGTGGAGGTGTTGTTCTCCACTTAGTAGTTCCTTGATTGGGCTGTTGTTTGCTGCTTGGTTGATTGACTGTGCTAATAGTTCCTTGATTAGGGTATATTGTGCTGTTTGATTGTTCCTCTGGTGCTAATCTTGGTGTTAATGAAGATGTTGCCTAGTCTGGCAATGAAACGTCTGCAAGAAAACAACAAGGCTCAGAGAGCACCAAGGACTCCACAAAAAATACTGTGTAGTGTTTTTTTTCCACTACAGGCTAAGATAATAAACCAACATTCTCTTAATTTACAAATCCTAATTTGCTCAGGAGCAGCAAATCAAGATCCTGAGTCTAGGCATCACAGTCAGCTTTTAAGTTTTGGTTGTTACTAGACAACCCTGTGACCCATTGGGTTATCCTTTGAGAGAAAGGTAGTGCAATCTGATGTGACCAGAATGAACATTAAATTTTAGGCTAACCATATTTTTTTTACCCCACTGCTGGACAGTCACGTTATCATCTAAGAAGAGTATATATCATAAATAGAAAAATAATTGTAGTGGCGAATGAACTTAAATAATAAGTCAATATTTACTTACCTAAACAGATAAACAGAATGACCATGGGTGGGTGAAAAAGCAGTGGGAGTGGGAGCGACTTCCGACTTCCTCCGGCTTCCCCATTGACTTTGCTTGTGGGAAGCTGGCAGGGAGCGTCGGAAATCACTCCACCTCCTCCTCATGTGATCGTGGGGACGCTGCAATGGCCACAGGTTTGCGAATAAAACTGGTCTGAACATTGTGGAAATTTCAATTCCACAGGAGTAATGGGTTCCGGATTTTTTATGCATTCTTTAAGTTAGCGGATTTTAGGTACTTTGATTCAAAAATTGTTGTGGTATAATGCACTGTTTGGGCTAACTTGAGGGTACAGACAAACAGATAAACACAATGAGAGTTTTAGTAGTATATAGATAGGTACCTAAGTCAGAACCACTAGAAACAAATGATCAAATTATGCATAAATGCATGTAGCTCGTAGGATACAGTTTTAGGAAAAAATGGAAGAGACCAAGTGAGAAACGCTTTGGAAATCAGGTAGTTTTCTATCAGCTTCTATACAAGAAATGCAGTGGAAGATATTACATCACTGGCATTTAACTCCAACTAGACTAGCATAAATAGCCCATTGTCATGGGGGGCTCGGGCTTGGAGTCCATGGGGGGTTTGGGCTCAGAGTCAGACAAAGAGGATGGGCAGCCTCTGACGTAGAAATGGAGGGCGAGCAGACAGCTCTAGATAAACGGTCACCTGAGCAGTCAGAGGAGGTGGGGCTGGTCAGCGAGCAGCAGGCACAGGCGCCGCTGATTAGTGAGGACGAAGACTCAGAGCTGCCGCCCCCTCCCAGTGCTCGAGAAAGAGCAGAAAGGAGAGGAACAGCGGAGGTCAGCAAGGCTACACACAAGAAAGTAGCCCCGCCCTCCTAAATAAGCTCCACCCTGTTCTGCCTCTATAAAAAGGGAGCCGCAAGCCCAGACCGTTCGTTGGGGACAACCGTCTGCTTACTAGACTCCATGTGCCTGGATTCCTGATTGGAAAACCTCGTGACCTGACTTTTGACTCTTGGACTCACTTGACTAATCATGTTTTGAACGTGAAACTCCCTTAAGTCAAGCTCGTGGGACTTTTGGGGCTTATTTTTGTAGAGTGTGCATTTGCACTCACACTCCCTTGCCGCCTGTTCGTTACCTCACAATTACCTCACAAGTTTCTCAGCAAAGTTTACCTTAAAAGTTTCTCAGCAAAGTTTACCTCACAAGTTTCTCAGCAAAGTTTACCTCACAAGTTTCGCAGTAAAGTTTTACAACTGCCTCCCTGTTGTATTGTGTGTGATTGGGCTGGGACAGGACACCCATCGTTATTCCTCAAAATATTGATGAATAAGTTAGAATCTCAACAAAAAGTAGATATGTTCCAGAGTTGGGATTACTACGTATTTTTGAGGGAGATAACCCTAGATCAGAGCTTTCCAAACTTTTCATGTTGGTGACACACTTTTTAGACATGCATCATTTCGTGACACACTCTTACAGCAGGGCATCATTTCGTGACACACTCTTACAGCAAGGCATCACTTTGCGACACTCTTACAGCAGGGCACAAGGCAGGCACTAGGACCTGCATGGAATCACAGCAGGTTTGGAGGCAGCAAGGCGCAAGGCAGGCACTAGGACCTGCGCGGAATCCTGACAGGGCTCCGAGGCAGCAGCAGTCGCGACACACGCAGACACTGCAGCTGACACACTAACGTGTCCCGACATACAGTTTGGAAACCTCTGCTCTAGATTAAACAAAAAGGAGTTTATTGTAGTCTTCTTCCTGGCTGCAAAATTGAGAATTGCTCCAAACTGGTCATTTCTGGATAACCTATCATTGAATAATTGGCATGCAAAAGTATGAACAATTGCTCTTATGGAAAAAGTGACTGATAAAATTCAAATACTGGCTTCTCAAAGGGATGAATCACATTTTTATTGGATCTGGGAAGATTATATAATTTATGCTAATAATAATTTCTCTGATAAATTGACTGTTATAAGTAACCTGTGATTGAACGTTGACATACAGTATATTATTTGGTACTGTTACCTTTTGTTCTTGTTCCTCCTTGCAAGAATCTTAAAAATAAAATTAATTAATTAATTAATTAATTAATTAAAATTAGAAAGTAGGATCTGGTGGATTTTTCTTCATTAGATTTTTATCCTACCTGAGCTTAGGTGGTGTCCTTAACACTCTTTTCTGAATTTCTTTCCTCCACAACCTTATGAAATAGCTTGGTTTTTTTTAATTTTATTTATTATTGTATTTATACCCCGCCTATCCCCTCCCTAACGGAGGACTCTAAGCGGCTTACATACATCTTCATACATATACATCGTTATACATTATTTCCATTTAAACCGCGCGGGCGCGCCAAGGGAAGGGGTAAGGGAACCGACTCTTCTCTGGCTTCTGGACTACATGTCCCACGATGCCTTGCGTCGGAGCTGGCTGCTGACGTCCTGTAGCTGTTGTTACTTCGGGATCCGTCGTGACCGCCGCCATTCAAGAGATCTTCAGTTCGGTGGATGCCGACCCCTGACAGGACGTCAGCAAATTTTCCCACTTAAGGTGGTACCCAATTTATCTACTTTAGGGTTGAGGGTCCAAAGTCATCCAGTGAACTTCTATGGCTGAGGGTAACCTTGAACCTGGGCCTCCCCAGAGCTGGTCCAGCATCTTAACCACTACACCACGCTGGCATACAGTGTAATGTGTCTTGAAACAACTTGCGCTTGATTTTGTCTGTGCTGTAGCCACTTCCTCTATTACAGACTAATTTATTGTTTTATAATGTAATCCATTATAAGACATTAAATTAGTCTGTAATAGAGGAAGTGGCTACAGCACAGACAAAATCAAGCGCAAGTCGTTTCAAGACACATTCTAGACTTCGTGTAGGTGGTTGCTGTATTCAGTTTGTTCTAAGGTGCATGTGCTCCGCGGCCCCATACAAACAGGGAAATGACAGAGGAAGTAATCTCAGGATAAGAGTGTCACTGTATATACCGAGACAAGCTTTTTTTAAACACCTTGTAAAACAGCTGTTCTTAATCTTATTTGGCACTGAAGCAGTTCTAGGTTCTGAAAACAAAATCAGATGATCCATTCTTATTTTAACCTAAAGAAACGGGTGATTTGGTGTTCCCAAAAGGCTGCGTTTGGCTGCTAAACCAAGTTTTACAGCAGAGGTGGCCAACCGTTGAGTGAATGTTCTTAGTATTTTTTGGTAGCTCATGGTAGGTGAACAGGATAAGGATAAAAATGAATGTTATATCATGCCTTTGGACTGGTCTAGGTTGGCTGCTTCTTTTTTTAAAAAAAAATTGGATGTAGAGTTGTGGACTTTTCATAAATTATTAAAGTAAATCCATCAATCTGAAGCCCATTCAGCAGTTTGTTAGAACTACTGAAATGGAGCAGAGCTGCAAAGTTCGTGTACAGAAAAATAATATTGTTTAAAAACAGAGCCCATGAGCATATTAGAGAGATCCAGGTTAATCTTACACCTTTAGCCCACCCAAGCATAAAGAAACACACACTTAGACATGGCAGGTATGAAAAATAAGTACAAAAGAGTCCTTATGTTTATTCATTCCAGGTACAGCATTTTTTTTCCCCGGTAGACAAATGATGTTCCATTTCTTCTTTGTTTCCCTAAACTTAATACCTCTTGCCCTGCTTGCTGCAAGAGTTTCATGTAGAAAGGGGAAAAAATCTCTTAGGCCCATCCATGGTCTACAATGGAGCAGCACACAGCCATGTGCTTGCTCCCGGACCAAGGAGAAGAGAGGAAAGGAGAAAGAGGGGGAGAGAGGAAGTGGGAGTGGCCACAAACAGCTTCCTCAAAAGCATGGAGAGCATGCATCCTAGAGCAGCCATCCATATGCTGATGAGGCATGCTGGATTTGCCAGAATCTCCAACACAATCTACATTTCATACATTGAGTAGAGTGTATTTTAGGAGATTACTCCACAGTTTTAATGCATTTCTTATTTTAAAATAGTAGGACATTCTGCCACTGATTCTCAGTATTCACACTGCTGAATTTTGGAGAGGGTTCTTGGCTTGTAAAACATAGGATTGGAGACCATAAGTACCCCTGGAACCATCAGTTGCCCACCCTGGTTTAACACTGCAGGGACATGGGTAACGGTTTAGCACACCCAATCAGTCAGCTTTCTATCTCCTCTTTCAGTGTGGCCTCAAAGAAAGGTTGGAAGGTTTTGTTTTCAGTATTAATCACTATTAGCCTGTTTGAACTCTATGGCCAGGTGATACATCAGGCTGTAAGGAGGTCTAAAATTACCAGGGGATAACTGTAGAGAAAGTTTAGGGAGCATGACCTTAAAAGAAAAAGAAATGATGTACTGGATGAGGTGACTTCAGGCCGGGGATGGGAGGAAGAGGGCAAGTATTGAAAGAATGATTCTGAATTTGAGATAAAAGTGAGTTCGAAGGAGTACATTTGGATGTAGAGTTCAGATATTATCTTGCCTATAAATTTAGGATTTGGGGGTAAATGATTATCTTTTAGACTACCTTTGCTTTGCATTAATTTGTGGGTGGGGGTTAGAACAGAAAATTGCAAATTTGAAAGAGTAGCATTATATTCTGAGGGTCTCACCTCTGTCTTCCATTTAAGCCACTTGTTAGGTTCATCATGGTTTTCACCTTTTGTGACTGACTGTACCAACCCTGGCAGCTTTTTAAGAAGAGAGTCACAATACTTCTTCCAAATTGCAATTTTGCCTTCCAACCTGGGGTTGGAGAACTCTGTTGTTATGTCCATGTAAAAAGCTAGTGCATAGCTATCTTCTGTGTCAAATTATAATTAATTCCAGACAGAATAATCAGCCAGTTTTCACGTATTAGTGTTGAAGTGTCCTTGGAGATGTGTAATGGTATGTGAGAAAGACCTTGAGAAACAGGGTGAAGAGATGCTGCCTAGGGAACGGTCAGATAAGAGAGGGCATAGCCCGCAGCTGCATAATGAGTGGAGAAAGAGGCTCAGAAAGGACCCTCCCTGACTTCTCAGGCTGTAAAAGAGACGGCAGGAGATTTGTACTTTCAGACTTGCAAGATTCTGTTAATGTAGCGTTACAATAAAGTAGAATTAGCTCATCTGGTCATGTTTACTGTCTGGTCTACCTGGGAAGGCTGACAAGATGCTTCCAGATGAGACTTTTCCTATGCAGTCAATTCACAGAATTATAAAAGGGGTCAAGGCAACTTTGCCTCTATTTTTCATTCTATTTCTGCCATTGTTTTTCTTTGCAGAGTAAATCTGTTAAGGAAGAAAAGTTGGAATAACTGCTTAATATATATGAATGGGTACAGTGTAAATTCTCCATCTTGAAGCACATTGGGAAGATATCGATCGAAATTTCATTTATTTATTTATTAAAAATTTTAAACTTCCCAATAGTTGAAGCTCTCTGGGCTGTTTATAATAAAAAAAAATTCCTGTTAAAAACTAAACTGTAAACAAAGAAAACAACCATTTTATTAGTGCTTATCCATGAACATATTTATAGGGGCGTGGTGGTTCAGCAGGTAAGATGTTAGGCTTGTCGATTGGAAGATCGCAAGTTCGGAGGTTCGAATCCCTAGCCCCGTGTGACGGAGTGAGCTCCCGCACTCACCCCAGCTCTTGCTAATCTAGCAATTCGAAAGCATGCAAATGCAAATAGATTAATAGGTACCACTTCGGTGGGTAGGTAACAGCGTTCCGCACGCGTCATGCTGGCCAAATGACCACGGAAGTGTCTTCGGACAATGCTGGCTCTTCAGCTAACAAACGGAGATGAGCACCGGCGCCTAGAGTCGGACACGACTGCACAAATGTGCGGGGGGAACCTTTACCTTTATGCACATATTTAATTTTATTTCCCTGTAGCTAATTGTTTATTTATTATATTTATACTCCGCCTATCCCCTCCCTAATGGAGGACTCTAGGCAGCTTACATACATCATATATATATATTTCATTATACATTTCCATACATATACAAATTCAATTTTAACCGCATGCTAAGGGAAGGGGTAAGGGAACCGACTCTTCCGTGGCTACTTGGACTACAAGCCCCACAATGCCTTGCGTCGGAGCCGGCTGCTGACATGCTGTAGATGAAGCTGCTTTTTCCGGGATCCGTCGTAGCCACCGCCATTCCAGAGATCTTCTGTTGGTGGGCGACCCCCGACAGGACGCCAGCAAATTTACCCACTTAAGGTGGTACCCATTTATCTACTTGCAAAGCTTTTGAACTGTTTGGTTGACAGGAGCTGGGACTAGCAACGAGAGCTCACCTCGTTGCGTGGGGATTCGAACTGCCAACCTTCTGATCGGCAGTCTAGAGCTCAGCAGTTTAACCCACTGAGCCACCGCGTCCCTTTGTTATATTTTTTGTTGTTGTTCAGTCGTTTAGTCGTGTCCGACTCTTCGTGACCTCATGGACCATAGCACACCAGGCCTTCCTGTCCTCCACTGTCTCTCAGAGTTTACTCAAATTCATGTTCATTACATCGGTGATGCTATCTAACCATCTCATCCTCTGCCGTCCCCTTCTCCTTTTGCCTTCAGTCTTTCCCAGCATCAGGGTCTTTTCCAGTGAGTCCTCTCTTCGCATTAGGTGGCCAAAGTATTTGAGCTTCAGCTTCAGCATCTGTCCTTCCAATGAGAAGTCAGGGTTGATTTCCTTTAGGATTGACTGGTTTGACCTCCTTGCAGTCCAAGGGACTCTCAAGAGTCTTCTCCAGCACCACAGTTCAAAAGCATCAATTCTTCGGTGCTCAGCCTTCCTTATGGTCCAACTCTCACAGCCATACATTACTACTGGAAAAACCATAGCTTTAACTATAGGGACCTTTGTCGGCAAGGTGATGTCTCTGCTTTTTAATATGCTGTCTAGGTTTGCCATAGCTTTCCTCCCAAGGGGCAAGCGTCTTTTAATTTCATGGCTGCAGTCACCATCTGCGGTGATCTTGGAGCCCAAGAAAATAAAATCTGTCACTGCTTCCATTTCTTCCCCTTCTATTTGCCAGGAAGTGATGGGACCAGATGCCATGATCTGGGTTTTTTTAATGTTGAGTTTCAAGCCAGCTTTTGCACTCTCCTCCTTCACCCTCATCAAGAGGCTCTTTAGTTCCTCTTCACTTTCTGCCATTAGGGTGGTATCGTCTGCATATCTGAGGTTGTTGATATTTCTCCCGGCAATCTTAACTCCGGCTTGTGATTCATCCAGCCCGGCATTTCTCATGATGTACTCTGCATATAAGTTAAATAAGCAGGGTGATAATATACAGCCTTGTCGTACTCCTTTCCCAATTTTGAACCAGTCGGTTGTTATATACTTGATGATAAAATATAAAGTATGTTGAGATCTGTACAGTTTTCAACCTTTTTCATGGAAGTTTTTCAACTTCCTAGTCTGGCCTCCAGCCTCAGAATTCCTGAATTGTTCATCTAAGTATTAACCATCCTTGATCCTGCTTAGCTTCTGAGCCCAAACTCAGCCAGGCAGGCACAGCCACCTGTTGAAGTGTATGTCTGATGAGTGGTAGCTAATTGTTTGAAGGTATCCTATAGGAAAGTATTTTTGAGATGAATCAAAGTGAGAAATCTCCAGCTATAGTGGTTCAAAGCATCCTGATGTATAAATTACCACTTAATGTTATAACCAAGCAAATGATAATGTTCAATAGGCTTTTCCTTTATGCATAACAGTTGCATTTATAACTTCAGTTATGGAATAGAGGTAATAACTTAGAGGGGTTGCCCTTTCTGAAATGTGCCCAGCCGGGTTTCAGGTCTGGCATCAGCCGAGACAACGGGGCAGGGGAGGAGGGGTGGCAGTTGTCATCCGAGAGTCTCTTGTGGCCTCCAGGGGCGCTGCTCCACAAGTGACCGGTTGTGAGACCCTGTTTTTCAGGTTGGGTTCCCAAGCACAGTTGGAAGTGTTGCTACCGTACCAGCCTCCCTGCTGCATAGCAACCTCCCTGCCCGAGCTGCTCGAGGCCATCTCGAGGTTGGCAGTGGAGTTCCCCAGACTCATGGTTTTGGGGGATTTCAATCTGCCGTCCCTGGGACGGACCTCAGAGGCAGCTCGGGAGTTCATGGCTACCATGGCAACCATGGGCCTGTCTCAGATTATTCGGGACCCGACTCGGGACAGTGGTCTCACCCTGGACTTAGTTTTCTTGTCTGAGCAGTGGCAATGTGATCTGAGGGGAGAGTTACACCTATCCCCATTGTCATGGTCAGACCACGCCCTGGTGATCCTGAGGCTCTCTTGTGCTGCCGCACTCCGCAGGGAGGCAGGACCCATTAGATTGGTTTGCCCTGGCAACTGATGGACCCAATGAGGTTTCAGAGGGAGCTGGGGGTTATACCCGAAGATCTGATGCATGGTCCAGTGGAGGTCCTGGCCGCAGCCTGGAATAAAGAAGCAGCCGGGGCCTTGGACAGGATTGCGCCTATGCAACCTCTCCTGGCCTGTTCGACCTGTCACTCCCTGTGGTTCACGGAGGAGTTGAGGCTTTTGAAGAGGGTTAAGAGATGTCTGGAGCGCCACTGGAGAAAGACAAAGACTGAATCTGACCGGACAAAATCTAGAGCAGAGCTTTCCAAACTTTCCAAATCAGCCCGCCAACCCCATTTGTGTGCAGGATGACCGATTGGCACTTCAGATGGTGCCTTTTGAAGTGGGCACCACAAATGGGGTTGGTGGGCTGGCATTTTGGACGGGGCCCATACCCAAGAGCTGGGTGCTTCACCCTCAAAGCAAGCTTGCCAGCCCCAAAACACTGCCTGGCGTGACCAGGGCAAGGTTGAAACACAAGGTTTTGCATTCAAAATGTTTTGTACACCCTTCCTTGCACTGTTGTGGCCACTAACATTTGCCCCACATCACATGTGCTACGTCCCTGCACCCCCACCCCCCAGCGTGGCGGCCTAATCGACTCCCTGTAGCCCCCACCTCCCTAGTGCGGCAGCCTACTCTTGTCCCTGCAACCTTCCCCCCAGTTGCGGCCCTGCTGGGCTGGTACCTTACCTGGGTTCTGCGGCGAGAGCTGGGCACGGAGCAGGGACTGGCAGTGCGGCAAGGGCTGGGCGGGGCTCCATGTGCTGCATGGCCTCCTCTTCCGGGTTCCCCTGCGACACACCTGGGCCCTGGCCATGACACAGGAATGTGTCATGACACACAGTTTGGAATGCTCTGACCTAGACGATTTCAAGACTTGTGGACTTCAAATCCCAGAATTCCCCAGCTGGCCTTGCTGGGTAGGGAATTCTGGGAGTTGAAGTCCTCATATCTGAAAGTGGCCAAGATTGAAAAACACTGCTCATGGTCTTGGGTCAATGACCTCCCCATCAAGCACACCTGGAGGGCATTTTTGTATTTTATCTACAATTACATACAATACAATACGGTACAAGACTGGGGGGCCAGGGGTGGGGTTTGGAGCCAGGAACCAATCGTGTGGGCCGAGGGGCAGGGTTTGGAGCCAGGAGCCAATTGTATGGGCTGGGGGGGCGGGGTTTGGAGCTGGGAGCCAATTGCGTGGGCCAGGGGCGGGGTTTGGAGCTGGCAGCCAATCGCATGGGCCAGGGGCGGGGTTTGGAGCTGGCAGCCAATCATGTGGGCCGGGGGCGGGGTTTGGAGCCGACAGCCAATCGCATGGGCCGGGGGCGGGGTTTGGAGCCAGCAGCCAATCGCATGGGCCGGGGGGCGGGGACTCCTCATTACTGTGTCACAAAAGTTTGGATGGCTAAAAGGTGTGTCACCAACATGAAAAGTTTGGAAAGCCCTGATCTAGAACCTCTATTAGAACCTCTATTAGGGCCTACCTTGTGGCGGTAAGAGCGGCAAAACGTGAATATTTCTCCGCTCTTATTGTGTCCGCAGAATGCCGCCTGACGGCCCTGTTTAAAATTGCTAGATCTCTTTTGGGTCATGAAGATTCAGTGACCCATTTACAGGGCCGGTTGGAAGAGTTTGCTGAGCATCTGCAGGACAAAATCGCTTAGATTCATTCCAAGTTTAACTCTAAGTGTAAAGCACAATCTGGGGAGATGCCAGAGGTACGTACTTACCCTGTTATCTGGGAACGGTTTGATCCTGTTGGGCCTGATGAAGTAGACAGGATCCTCTGGATTGTAAACGCCACCATGTGCCATCTTGACCCGTGTCCCTCCTGGCTGGTGAAGTCCGCTCGGGAGGTCACATGTGGTTGGGTCCAGGGGATGATTAATGCATCCTTGGGAGAGGGGGTTTTCTCGACAGTCTTTAAGGAGGCGCTGGTTCAACCTCGAGAGTCTCTTGTGGCCTTCAGGGGCGCTGCTCCACAAGTGGCCGGGTGTGAGACCCTGTTTTTCAAGTTGGGTTCACGAGAACAGTTGGGAGTGTTGCTGCTGTACCAGCCTCCCTGCTGCGTAGCAACCTCTCTGCCTGAGCTGCTCGAGGCTGTCTCGGGGTTGGCAGTGGAGTTCCCCAGACTTATGGTTCTGGGGGACTTTAATCTGCCATCTCTGGGACGGGACTCGGAGGCGGCTCGGGAGTTCATGGCTACCATGGCAGCTATGGGCCTGTCTCAGATTATTCGTGACCCGACTCGGGACAGTGGTCTCACCCCGGACTTAGTTTTCTTGTCTGAGCAGTGGCAATGTGATCTGAGGGGAGAGCTACACCTTTCCCCATTGTCATGGTCAGACCACGCCCTGGTGACCCTTAGACTCTCTTGTGCTGCCCCACTCCGCAGGGAGGCGGGACCTATTCGATTGGTCCGCCCCCGGCGACTGATGGACCCAGTGAGGTTTCAGAAGGAGCTGGGGGTTATTCCTGAGGACTTGCTTCACGGTCCAGTGGAGCTCCTGGCCGCGGCCTGGAACAGGGCCGCGGCTGGAGCCCTGGACAAGATCGCGCCTATGCGACCTCTCCGGCCCTACTTGGCCCGCCGCTCTCCGTGGTTTACCAAAGAGTTAAGGGCCTTGAAGAGGGTTAAGAGACGTCTAGAGCGCCGCTGGAGAAAGACGAAGACTGAATCTGACCGAACACAATCTAGAGCCGCAGTTAAGGCCTACCTTGTGGTGGTAAGAGCAGCGAAACGTGAATATTTCTCCATTCTTATTTCATCCGCAGAATGCCGCCCGACGGCCCTTTTTAAAATTACAAGATCACTGTTGGGTCGGGAGCAGGGGGAGACCCACTTACAGGGCCAATCGGAAGAGTTTGCTGAGCATCTGCAGGATAAAATCGCCCAGATTCATTCCAAGTTGGACTCCAAGCATGAGACAGGATCTGTGGAGATGCCAGGGGCTCGTACTTACCATGTTATCTGGGAACAGTTTGATCCTGTTGCGCCTGAGGAAGTGGACAGGATCCTCCGGACTGTGAACGCCACCACATGCCAGCTTGACCCTTGTCCCTCCTGGCTGGTGAAATCGGCCAGTGAGGTGACATGTGGATGGGTCCGGGTGATGATTAATTTGTCCTTGAGTGAGGGGGTGTTCCCGGAGGCCTTTAAGGAGGCGCTGGTGCACCCCCTCCTCAAGAAGCCGTCCCTGGACCCTACCATCCTGGGCGATTTTCGCCCAGTCTCCCACCTTCCCTTTTTGGGAAAGGTGGTTGAGAAGGTGGTGGCGTTGCAACTCCAGAGGATTCTGGAGGAAACGGATTATCTAGACCCCTTTCAGTCAGGTTTCAGGCCGGGATATGGGACGGAGACCGCATTGGTCGCGCTTATGGATGATCTTTGGCGAGAGCGGGATGGAGGGAGTGCATCCATCCTAGCTCTCTTAGATCTCTCAGCGGCTTTCGATACTGTTGACCATGGTATCCTTTTGGAGCGGCTCAGGGAGTTGGGGGTGGGTGGCGTAGTTTTGCGCTGGTTCACCTCCTTCCTCCAGGGCTGCTTCCAATCGGTAATAGGAGAGGAGAGATCCAACCCTCGACCCCTCCTGTGTGGGGTGGCACAGGGTTTGTTTCTCTCGCCTCTCCCATTTAACATCTACATCAGGGCTTTCCAAACTGTGTGTCGTGACACAATTCTGTGTCGCCTGGGGGCCCCAAGTATGTCGCGTGACAACCCGGAAGCGCCAGTGGTGCTTCCAGGTTGCCACGCAGCGGCAGCGGCTGCCCCTTTGAAAGATCAGGCTCGGGGACCCCAAAAATGCCCTCGGTTCCGGCAGGGAGGCGAAAAGCCTCACCACGCGCGCACATGTGCACTGCTGGGTTCCGGCGCTCAGCTGATAGGCGGGGAGAATTTCCACCCCGGCCCGGATCAGCTGAGCTGGGAATCCCGGGAGCGTGCGCATGCGCGAGGCTTTTCACCTCCCTGCTGGAACCGAGGGCATTTTCGGGGTCCCCGGAGCCTGCCCTTTCAAAAGGGCAGCATTGTTGCTGCCACTGCCCCTTCGAAAGGGCAGGCTCCGGGGACCCCGAAAATGCCCTAGGTACCGGCAGGGAGGTGAAAAGCCTCGTGCGTGCGCACGCTGCCAGGATTCCCAGCACAGCTAATCTGGGCCGGGGTGGAAATTGAGTGCCCAGAAAGCCTCCCCACCATTTTTTCTAACAGATGAGCCCAAGTTCAGCGCTGTGCAAAAGGCAGACAGTTTTGCCTCCAGCCACATCTTCACCACACCTCAGTAACGTCTCTCATTGCCCATCTCGGCTCCAAGCTCAAAAGCCCCCCGGCTCTACGCTGTAATAGTTTTGTTTGTCCTTCTGGGGAATCTTTCCCATCTCCCCGCCATCCCCTTCATTGGACCTCTTCACAAAGTCTAAAGCGGTTTAAATCCAGGACAACTTCCTCTTGCTAAACCTGCGCTGGGGGACTGAGAAGGCTGTGTTGCTTTCCGTTTCATTCAGCTTCCCATTTTCCCAACCTTGCAAGTTCACGCTGCACCATTTCAACAAATGCAAAAGGCCTGTGTAAAAGTCAAGATGTTTCTCCTTACATGTGCATTTGGCTTCTTCCAACAGAAAATGACTTGCAGATTGCTTTCCGTAACACACTAGAGCAGTGTTTCCCGATGCGCGCGCACGTTGCCGGGCTTTCCAGCGCTCAATTTCCACCCCGGCCCCCATCAGATGTGCCGGGAGTCACGGCAGCGTGCGCGGTGAGGCTTTTCGCCTCCCTGCCGGAACCGAGGGCATTTTCGGGGTCCCCAGAGCCTGCCATTTCGAAGGGGCAGGCTCCGGGGACCACGAAAATGCCCTCGGTTCTGGCAGGGAGGCGAAAAGCCTCGCCCCGCACGCGCACACACTGCTGGGATTCCCGGCACAGCTGATGGGGGCTGGGGTGGAAATTCTCCCCGCCGATCAGCTGAGCACTCAGGGAAGCTTTTTGCCTCCCTGCCAGAACCAAGGGCATTTTCGGGGTTCCCGGAGCCTGCCCTTTCGAAGGGGCAGCCGCTGCTGCCGTGGCGGCAACCCGGAAGCACTGCCGCCGGCACTTCCGGTTTTTGCGCCGCTCTGGTCGCGGCGCTTCCGGGTTCTTGTGAGCCAGCCGTTGGTGTGTCGCCAACGGCAAAAGTTTGGAAAGCCCTGATCTACATGAAGCCGCTGGGCGAGATCATCCGTTACCACAGGATGAGGTATCACCAATATACGGATGATACTCAATTGTATATCTCCGTCCTGGGTGAAGTAAGTGTTGCAGTTGACACCCTATCTCAGTGCCTGGGGGCTGTAGGGGCCTGGATGGGCAACAACAAGCTTCAACTGAACACTGGTAAGACGGAGTGGCTGTGGATTGATGGCTTCTCGGTTTCCATTAAGTTGTCATCTTTAACTTTGGATGGGGTGGCACTGCCCCGTTCAGATTCAGTCCAAAACTTGGGGGTCCTCCTGGACTCACGACTCCTGCTTGAAGAGCAGGTGGCAGTCGTGGCCAGGAGGGCCTTTGCACAGCTTCGGGTTGTGCGCCAGTTGCGCCTCTACCTGGATTGAGATGCCCTCCGAACAGTCACTCATGCCCTTGTCATCTCTCATATACAGTAGATTATTGCAACGCACTCTACATGGGGCTACCCTTGAAGAGTATCCGGAAGCTTCAGCTGGTCCAGAATGCGGCCGCGCGAGCAGTTATAGGTGCTATAAGATCAGCACATGTAACACCGCTGCTCCGCGAGCTGCATTGGGTACCAGTTTGCTTCCGGGTCCAATTCAAGGTGTTGGTCATCGCCTTTAAAGCCCTACATGGCATGGGGCCAGGGTATCTGAGGGACCGTCTCATCCCGATCACATCTACCCGCCCCACCTGGTCATACAGGGAGGGCATGCTACGGACCCCGTCAATAAAAGAATTTCATCTAGCGGGGTCCAGGAGACGTGCCTTCTCTGCGATAGCACCCGCCCTATGGAATATCTTGCCCCCAGAGGTGAGGCGGGCGCCCTCGCTCCTGGCCTTCCGGAGGTCTTTAAAGACCTGGTTCTGCCGCCTTGCTTGGGACAAAGGCAGTAATAGTTCCTCTTGGGGGTGGTTGGCTTAGTGGTGTCCTCCTTTTAAGATCTCACCATCATTTGGATTTTTCCTATTTATTATTGTATTGTATTTTAAGATTTATAGGTTCTTAGTTTTAATATTTTATTGTAAACTGCCCAGGGTCTACTTTTGTAGAGAAGGGCGGTGATGAATTTGACTAGTAAATAAAATAAATAAATAAATATCTAAGAAAAGAAAAGAGTTCACTTTTAGTTATCATGACCTTGTATCCCTTAAAATTTCCTTTTATGGAAAAGAATGAACAATATATTTATTTTCATATCAAAATTCAATTCTCATATTATGTAGGAATGGGATACTATATTTGGAAGACACTTTTTAAGTGGAATCACAGAAGAAATAACTTGCTAATAGCAGCAGCTACCTATTTGTGCAGAATTGGACTAAACAGCCAATAATGGCCATTAATTGAAAAATAATTAAACTACTATTTAAAAAGCACAAATTACAACTGTTTTGAGAAGAATAGTCCAACCTAGGTAGCTAAACTACTTTTCTTAATTGTTAAGTACTGAAGTTCAAGCAATCAGTATTCATAAACTAAAGGAAAATACCTATTATTCAGAAAATGCATCAAAACAGTTTTTGTCGTCCAGACCCTGCTTGTTTTAGCTCAACCAGAGTAGAAACAGAGAGCTACGTTTCTATCTTGTGTCCACTTCCTGTTTTTTCAAATGCTCTCCTCCTACTGAAAGCAATGGGAAGGAAATGTCTAGAGATGAATTCTGTAGCATACAGAATTATAGTTTATATGATAAGTTTTATTTTTGCAAAATTTATTCTAAGTTTGCTATGGTAAAGGGCAAGAAACAATGCAGAGCATGGAAGCTGCTATTCATGAGAAACCTTGTTAAACCTGGTATGCATCATTTAATACACACACACACACACATATATACACACACACACACACACTGTGTGTGTGTATGTGTGTGTGTGTGTGTGTGTCTGTGTATATATTGTATTCCTCTTTTGAAAAATGTAATCTGAGATCCTTAGGAAATTGAAATCAAAATATGCATTCATCACCTCCGCTTCCTGTAGAATAATAATAATAATAATAATAATAATAATAATAATAATAATAATTCCAATGGACAAGAACAGTCCTCCCATATTCACTGTTTTCCAGGTATGCTAGGATCTTTCTTAGCAATTGCTTGCTAAGTCTGGCAAGCAATTCAGTGTCTCTGGATGTGCCAAATAGGAATAGATACCAGTACAAAATTGTCAAATGTATTCAAGTCTCGAGTTCCTGAGAGTGAGCACAGCAAAGCATGATCTGGGTGTTGTTCATTTTAAACCTAATTCCTGAAGACACCAGTCAAAACTTTAGCCAAACAGTAGTGAGTGGAATATGGAAAAGATCTCCACCCATACATTTAAGTATCAAGAAAGTATTGCAGAGGCAGGAAGTGCTAACTACCTGTACCTTGTAGATGCAGGGCTAATTGGCTTATTACTCGGGTATATATGAACATTGCTGATGTGACACCATGTTGGCTGGCTGTTTATTTTGTTCGTTGGCGGTGACTGCTTCATGACCTGTCAGAAATACTTACAGCTGTCATATATTAATTTGTGTATTAACAATTTTTGTCTTGATTGATTTAGGACATCTGCAGGTCTGTTCACTTAGCCACCAAATTATAAGACAGCCCACGAGGGCTTAATAAACTAACTTCTGTTGATTGCCAGAAACTCTAAGAACATAGAATTTGGGAATAATGACTTTCAGGGTTTCTAGATATTTGAGATAATTAACTGCTGCAAAGTATTTTCTGGGAAATGATTCAAATTATTGAAAAATCTCTCAATACAATGCCATTTCAGTGGATAGAAGGTCATCAACCTTTCAAAAAAATTTTCTTTGCTTTCTGCGTATCAGTTATAGAACAAGAGGTTTCCACAAATAATGTGGGGATGATGGTGACATGTATCATGATAATTTGTGTAATTTGCAAAATGATGCCATCATGGCTCGTGAGAGATACCTATGCCTCTAGAACAGAGCTTTCCAAACGGTGTGTCGCGACACAAAAGTGTGTCACCACACACAGTCTGGTGTGTCGCCACACAACCCGGAAGCGCTGATCATCATCAGCGCTTCTGGGTTTTCCCGCGGCAACACACCAACTGCAGCGTGCAAAACCTGAAAGCGGCAGCAGCGCTTCCGGGTTTTTTCGCGCTGGCGCACTTCCGGGTTTTCCCACGGCGACACACCAACACCGGTTGGTGTGTTGCCGCGGGAAAAACTTTGGAAAGCCCTGCTCTAGAAGTTTTAGGCTAAACTTCTTGTAACTTCCAGCCAAGACATCTGGAGTACACTAGTTTGGGAAGGAAAATATTTTTGCTTTTGTAGCACGTAAACATTTTACTCTCAAAAGGACTGCTATTTTCTGTTACAGAAGATTTTAACACTAATGGGTTGCTAAAGGAACCAAAATGAACAAAATAAAGCCAATTTTCATAAGAAACAGTACAGTAGTGCAATCCAGCATGTGCTTAATCAGAAGTGAAGTCAGCTGAATCATTGAAACCCTTTGCAGGAAAATGTACTTTGGTTTGCATGTCATCTAAATTTATATTGTAAAACAGAGACAATGTTAAAGGAGACATCCCCAATATTTTGATCCCATGAATACTTTTGGAATTTTGAGAACATTTTATGGGCACTCTCACCACAAATGGCTTATTTAGTTGGCATGGACAGTCTCAGAAAACCTCTTCACCAGAAGGTCTTTGGGGCTTAGTCCTAGAGGAATCCTTAGAAATAAAGTTTCTTTTAAAATAAGTTAAATGTATTTAAATCACATAGAGCAGAAATCCTGGTGGGCAGCAAGGGAAGATCACCAGGCCCTCTGATACCTTGAAATGCCATGTGTGAAGCTCAGTCTTTGGAACTACATGTGAAGGATTTGATTAACTTGCTTCTGAATTTGAAGTTGAGTAACTTGATCCTTCAGAGCAAGCTGGGGATCTTACTAATACCTATTGATCAGATTCGATTTTTTAAATGGCTCAGCAGGTATTCCTTACATTAAAAATATTTTTAACATCAAATCAGTCCATTCTGTAATTCATAGCTTTCCAAACTGTGTGTCGGGACACATTAGTGTGTCGGCTGCAGTGTCTGGGTGTGTTGCGGCTGCTGCTGCCTCCGAGCCCTGCCAGGATTCCGCGCAGGTCCTAGTGCCTGCCTTGTGCCTTGCTGCCTCCAAACCTGCTGTGATTCCACGCACATCCTAGTGCCTGCTTTGTGCCCTGCTGTAAGAGTGTGTCGCAAAATGATGCCCTGCTGTAAGAGTGTGTTGCGAAATGATGCATGTCTAAAAAGTGTGTCACCAACATGAAAAGTTTGAAAAGCTCTGCTGTAATTACTTTAAGTAAGTTACAATCCAATAGTATGGCATAATCATTCAGCACATTGATGGATTTACCCTGCTATGGATTTATACCAAATTTATAGTGCATTTTTGTATCTCCCTCAATAAATACTTCTTGTCTAAATAGAATGTTTGTGCTTAGAATGTTTGTGCTTACAAGTATTGCATATTCCTTTGTAAAAAGATAAAATAATGAAGTCAGTTATTCTGTTTGTGTGCTGAATAATGCTGTCAAAAGATCTCAAAATGGTTATTTATCTTAATTCTTAAAAAGAAATTGCATATGTGATCCACAGGAGAGACTCAGAATATATTTCTCTTTGTCAAAAGGAGATGGATCTGCTGTAATGTCTTTTTTGGTACATCATTTGAATTCAATTTTTTTCACAGAAGCATTTTTTTAATTTTCCATTTCATATGGCCGTCATACTAGAAATGTGGGTTGGTTTGTTATTTCTACAGAATAATGGTGGAGAATATATTTAATGTACTTCTTAAACTGGAAGCAATAGATAATGAGCACATTTTTTCACTATGAAGTTACAGAATTTAGCATAATTTTTATTACCTGAATACTAACATTTTTTTTGGTGTAATTTCCACTAACTGATCTTTTTCAATGCTTTTGAAATCAGAAATTATATTGATTTATACTTGCCTCTTGCTACATAACAAAAATACTGTTTTTGCCTAAATTGAACAATATTTAAGTATCCTAATCTATTCAGCTGCTATACAGTATGTATGTATGTATGTATGTATGTATGTATGTATGCATGCATGCATGCATGCATTCATTCATTCATTCATTCATTCATTCATTCATTCATTCATTCATTCATTCTTTTGATTTCTATCACCACCCCATCTCCCCCGAAGGGGACTCTGGGCGGTTTACAAAGAGACAATAATTAAAATAGATAAAAAGTAGTACAATACACAATCATCATATATTGATGGTCATTTCTGTTACCAAAAGCTGCTGTTACTATTTTTTATTCATTCTGACTACTGATCATTACAGGAATTATACTCTGCATGAGAACTTTTCTAACCTATTTATCGGAGGGAACAAATTGGTAAAATTGTTCCCTAAAAAATTGGCAGAATTAGAGAATTAATTCATACTTGCCTGTTACATTAGCCATGCTGCCTGTTCTTCCCCTGGCTTCTATTTTGTCATTTTTTTCATGGCTTCCTTCAACAGTTTTATGTTTGCAAGTAAACATACCTTATTCCTGTTCCTCGGAAAGAGATGTTTTCAATGTAGACATTTTTGTTTGGCGCATTGTTAAGGGAAGTTTTATATTTGACATGTTCTTAAGAAGAAAAAGGAACATTGTCTTCTGTAGGACTGAGAGTAGTATAAAGACACTTCTATATTTGTCTGTGTTCTTACTGTTATAAAGAGATAAGACTTAGTTTCAGATTTTGATCAGTGTTTCCTGAATAAAAGCATGAATATAAGCTAGTCTAGATTGCAATGACTTGGTTCCCTCAGTGGAATTTTGCTTATAGGACACTCCCAATGACTGAAGGCAATTCTCCTTGGTCTGCCCTTTTCCCTGTAGCTCAGTGTTTCTCAACCTTGGCAACTTTAAGATGTGTGGACTTCAACTCCCAGAATTCCCTAGCCAGCATGCTGACTGGAGAATTCTGGGAGTTGGAATCCACACATCTTAAAGTTGCTAAGGTTGAAAAACACTGTTGTAGCTCCTGCATTGGGATCCATGCCACAGATGGAAAGTAATCAATTTGCAGAAGGAAATTCAAATCCACCCTCTTGGCTACCACCTAAAAAAGTGAATCTAATCAAAGAGTGTGTAATGCCTTGGTTGTACTGTAAGAACAGTTTTGAAAAGAGAAAGGAAATAGTTTAAAGAAAACAGTTTAAAGCATGTCAGTCACAACAGTAGGCCTGTTGTGATGTTCTTCTGCTACAGAGGTGATTTTCCCCCCTAACTTCTATATTAGTGGTAGAGAGAAGTTGGGTGGCATTTCTTTTTGTACCAGGTTTGTTCCAGGTCCCCTAACTGTTGACTGTAGTCTAAAACCTCTTGATTTCAAGTAATCAGACCTGCCTATAAAGGTAAAGGTTCCCCTGCACAGTCGTGTCTGACTCTAGGGGCCGGTGCTCATCTCCGTTTGTTAGCCGAAGAGCCAGCGCTGTCCGAAGACGCTTCCGCGGTCATGTGGCCGGCATGATGCGTGCGGAACACAGTTACCTACCCACCAAAGTGGTACCTATTAATCTACTTGCATTTGCATGCTTTCGAATTGCTAGGTTGGCAAGAGCTGGAGCGAGTGCGGGAGCTCACTCCGTCACGCGGGGCTAGGGTCTTGAACCTCCGAACTTGGGATCTTCCGATCGACAAGCCTGGCGTCTTAACCACTGAGCCATTGCGCCCCCTCTTGCCTATAATGCATACCAATTGTGATTGCTTAAAAGGACTGTTTTTTTAAACACTAAATTGGATGGAACACAACCATTCTTAATGTTTGTTATATGATTTATTTTCTGTTCACAAGCAAGATTATCAGGAGTTTCAGGTATTTTTCCATTGCCTAGTGTTACGAGTTGGAGGCAAAGGATCTGGTTTTGAGAGTCGAGATTAATTTTGCCACTGAGTCATTCTATGACAGCTCAAGTTACTCAGCTTCTCATTGTTATGGTTTCCCCATATGGAAAATGAAGAGTCCTGAGACCATATCTTTAAAAGCAGAATGGAGATCTATAGATTTCTTTACGCTCACAATGTACTTTTAGATTAGACAAATACTGTAAGATTAACGAAGGAAGTATATACTAGTTTCTATCTCATCTTGAAAAAAGATATAAATCATACTTGTAAATATGGCTTGCTTGCATTCAGTAAGCATAATTAAGTTTGTGGCTGCCAAGTTTGTTTCCTCCCAATCTGAAACTTTGGGTTGCATTTGAAAGGAGAGCTTTATGCTTTTATGGGGTATATCCCATGTTGCATTTTTCAAACACTAAAATATTATGAGAATTATTGAACAGTATCAGGTACTTCTTCAATGTCTCAACTTCCTTTCTAAATGAAATTTATTTATTATTTATTAATTATTTAAATCTGTATTACCGCCCATCTCCCCCAACCGGGGGTCTCTGGGCGGTTCACAAAATGAAAATGAAATGCTGGCAGTCCTCATGTTGTCAGTTTTGAATGAGAAATATAACAATACCCTGTTTTCAAACTTTTTTATTCAACTTATTTGGAACTATATGCACCTGACATTTCAGGTTTCTGTTTAGGAATAACCTAATTTTGATAGTCACATCGAGACCCAAATGACAGCATATTGTATATGATTTTGATGCCCTGCCATTATATTACTATATTTCAAATATCACGTTGAATGCAATTATGGCCTGTATGGGATCAGAACCCATGTGCGCTCAGTGTTCCTGATTGTGTGGAACACTGTGACAACATTTGTTCAAAGGAGTAACATCTTCATTTCTGGTGTCTCATATTCCATAAGGCCTTGAATACCTTGTGTTCTCCCAGGTTTTGGGTTGAAATGGATGGAGCCCTTTGTTGGATGTGTTTTTGTCTATATTTTTGCAAGTCTTGCTGGGGAATTCTGGGAGATGAAGCCCACACATCCCTGAAGTTGCCAGGGTTGAGAAATGCTGGTATAAAGAGATTGGTCCAGTCTTGTTTTGTATTGCGTTGTATGGTTTATTATATGGGGAGCAACCCAGAATCAGTTTGGAGTTGGGTGGAGCCTGAATTGAATTAAATAAATAATAATTTTTCCTCCTTTCATTTTTTTCAACTGCCTAAGGAGTACTAGTAATATTCTGAAAATTGAGAAGCAGAAACAACCTTGTAGCCAGAAAAACTGAATATTTAAAACTCCCTCAGATTTGTGCGCTGGTTGCAAAGCTTCAGTGTCTCAACTAGTCAGACTGGCTAAACAGGGGTTGGTGAAGCTGAGAATCATGGAAATTTGGGAGGGATCACATCTTGAAACACCAACAACCACTGTTTCTGTTGGATGATTGGAATGAATACGGCTGCTAGGCTAGGAGATTTTCAGGACAAACCTACGATGAAGCTCTACAGTATTAACTGAGGACTGAGGTCTTATTTTGAGGTAAATTGGGCTGCACAAGAAGGATTACTTTCTAAGAAATTAAAAGTCCAGTTCTGGCAACTAACAAAGCTGGAATGAAAGTTGGGTATGAGAGTAGCCTTAATTTGATGTAAGGTTTACTATTCTCGGCCAAGTCATTGATTCATTCACTCAGGCTTAGACAGTAGTTAGGTCTGAAGATATGTCTATGAAGGTTCTCAGTCATCCAGGTGGAATTGTCTGTAGCTTGAATCATGTCAACTGGATTTCTATTTTCTCAGTGGAAACGTTTTGCTCCTTATCCAAGGAGCTTCTTCAGTCTGAGCAAAGTTGGTAAGGGAATCCTAAATATGTTTCTAGGTAGCTGTGTGACCTTACACCTGGGGTCATGGTTATATTGAGATGTTATTTTAAGTCCTTTTATTATCTAAAGGAGGATCGTTAAGATCACCATGCTGCTGTTGAGCTTGTGAAATGGTCTTAATCTTCCTAGGCACAGAAGACAGAGCCGGGAGAAAGATGGGAGAAAGATTGTGCCTGAGGCCCCCACCTCTATTCAAGGAAGGATTTTCCAAGTTGGCATAAATGGATTCCTTGACCCCTCTCTCAAACCACCTATCTTCTCTGTCTAAAATGTGAACATTAATGTCCTCAAATGAGTGTCCTTTTTCCTTTAAATGAAGATAAACTGCTGACTCTGGTCCTGTGGTGTTACTCCTCCTGTGTTGGGCCATCCTCCTGTACAAAAGTTGTTTGGTTTCTCCAATGTAGAGTTCAGAGCACTCCTCACTGCACTGGATTGCATAAACTACATTGCTTTTCTTGTGTTTTGGAGTTTGATGTTTGGGGTGTACAAGCCTCTGTCTCAGTGTGTTGGTGGGTTTGAAATATACAGGTATGTGGTGTTTGCCAAATATCCGTTTTATCTTTTCAGACACGCCAGAGCTGTTCTCAGGTGCTGATTTTCATTCTTTTTGGAATCCATGGAGGTGGGGATGGTTTCTGCTCTGTGTGACAATGTCCTGATGACTCCTAGTTTGTGCTGCAGTGGATGGTGGGAGTCAAACATCAGATATTGATCTGTGTGTGTGGGTTTCCTGTAGATCCCTATTTCTAGCTTGCCACCGGTCCCAATGAGGACTTCACAGTCTAGGAATGCCAGTCTGTTGTCCTTGGTGTCTTCTCTGCCAACATTAGCTTCACCAGAGAAGACACCAAGGACCCAGGTGTATTCAGACAGATAGGTCTGAAGATACTGGTGATTTGCAGAAGATCAGCAAACATTTTTGACTCCCAGTTGTCTAAACCAGCCTTTCTCAACTTTTTAACCCTGAAGGAACCCTTGAAATATTTTTCAGGCCTCGGGGAGCCCCTGCACATTCAGGCTCATATATAGGCCAGAAGTTAGAAAATGATTATATATGTTTCATGTGTAGGCTTGTATATATGCATTAACAGTGTTCTTAAACTAAAAATAAAGAATGAAACTTACCTCTTTAATGTGAAGTTGCCTGAATTTGAAATATTTTTTTAAACAAATTGTGACCTCCCAGGGAACCCCTAGTGACCTCTCGCGGAACCCTAGGGTTCCATGGAACCCTGGTTAAGAAACCTTGGTCTAAAGTAATAGTGGCAACAAACATACTTCCTCCCCTCAGTTATATTACTGAAATGAAGGTAGCTGAGGTTCCTCAGAATGGTTTTTTTCTTGTGAAAGAATGTGAACTCCATTCAGTTCCGGAATTGAGTATATATAATGTAGTGATCAAAATTACACTGAAAAAAGAGTAACACAATGTCAGCAACAATTCCTGTTAACACTGAATTGCATCTGTGGTTGTGTTATCTGCTTGGAAGACTCTTTGACAGCATCCTTGTAGTTAATATATAGGGGAAAATCTTGAAAATACTTCCTTGCAATTCCATTTAAGGTTTAGGAGTAAATCAGCATAGGTGAAAAACAGTTGCAAGCAGCAGTTAATTTAACTCTAAAGGCACTAGGTTTTAGGAAATCACCTTGAACATTTTGCCCCCAAGATTGAGCAAAGAATGGAGAGGGTACAGCTGGTAACACTTAAGTAATTTCTACAAAGTGCTACTGGCTGCATTCCCTGTTTTGCATTACCCACATGATTACAGTTGTAGGCATGGTTGAATAGGTTGTAGCTGAAGCCTGCAGGTGAAACTGTGAGCCGCTTCTTATACTACCTGATTAAAAATAAAGCTCTATCCTTATTGTAGCTCTTTATTTTTAAAAGGTGAGCAACAAATTGATTAACCAACAGGAAAGATTCTTACCCCCTAGCACAGTGTTTCTCAACCTTAGCAACTTCTAAGATGTGAGGACTTCAACTCCCAGAATTCTGTTTGGAATTCTGAGAGTTGAAGTCCACACATCTTACATCAATCAATCAAAGTTTATTGATTAGCCCTTAGGCCATATCAGAATACAAGATTAAACAGTAAATGTTAATAAAACTCTCTATAAAATTAATATAAAAAGACAAGTTGAGTAAGAAATAAATAAAAATATGGTAGATAAGTATACATATAAGTGAAAATACACATCATATTTCCGTGTCACCCCTACAGTTTACCCCAGTCAACCCCACATATGTAGATCTCAAGCGTATTGATTTACTTAAATACAGAGCTGTATTATATGTTATTTTTGGGTCTTGGCCATACATAAAATATGTTGTTCTAATACAGTGCTTTCCAAACTGCCGCCGTTGGCGACACACCAACGGCAGCAGCGGGGCAGGGGCATGTGCGGCGGCGGGGGCGTGCACGGCGTCATCGTGCACGGTGGCGGCCTTGTGTTTTCTGCTAAAACGTGGAAGCGCTGATGGTGCACTGCTGCTGTCCACACCGCCGCCGCACACGCCCCCATGCCCCCGCCATGCACGCCCACGCTGCCGCTTCCGGGTTGTTTCGTGACACACTAAACTGTGTGTCGTGACACACAGTTTGGAAAGCTATGTTCTAATATGTGGTTCCCAGTGGGTCATTTGTTTAATGTATGGGCCAAGGTGCAGATCTCTCACCTTCTTGTACAAATTACAATCGAATAATATATGTGCTATATCCTCAATTTCAGGCGCTCCACATATACAAATGCGTTCATTATAAGGGATGCTGTTAAATCTCCCAAATCTGACCATTGTATCAAGCTGATCAAATCTTGCTCGGGTGAATACCTCCCTGAGATGTTTTGACATTTGTATTTTTAAATAGTTGGCAATTTGAAAAGTGCATTTATATCGACTCAGCCATTTCAAATTGCCAACCTTACTAAGGGTGGCTATATCTTTTTGCGCTTCTACTGTATACCCAATATTCTTTGTATGGCACTCTTTTTGACTTGATCTCTGGAAGTGCAAGAGACAGGGAGACCACAACTCCTTATATAATTTGTCAGTTGTGTAATCCAAGAGATCTGTAGTTGGAATTTCATCTGTTCTAATAGACACAGTCTTGGAAGTCTATCAGACTCCATTTCATTGATTTTACACCAATAATTGTACGCTCTAATTTTAGACTGTGAGTAGATTGTGTAAATTTCCAATTCGGCTCTAACTGCAGCAGCTGAAGTCCTTTTATCTACACCCAGGATACTTCTCATATGCTGGGATTGTGCCTGTTCTAATATTGTAGTGGAATTTAAGCCCCCGACTTCTGCTGCATATAAAAGCACAGGTGTAACCTTAGCTTTATATACTTTGATTATTGGTGCTAAGGAACCTGGGTAGTTATGTGTTTTTAACTTAAGTAGTAGATTCAGGCGTGCCTTTTCTCTAAGTGAACTCCTTTGATGATAAAAAACCCAGGATCCAGTCTCAGAGAAAATTATCCCAAGGTAAGGAAAGGTATTCACTTGTTCTCTTACTTCACCATCTAATTGCCATCTATGTCTCCGCTGTCTTTTTCCAAACACCATAATTTTTGACTGATTTATTGATGATTAGAGAGTTATCCTGACAGTAGGAGCTATTCTTCTTAACAATCTATGTCAGAGCTTTCCAAACTGTGTGTCGGGACACGTTAGTGTGTCGGCTGCAGTGTCTGGGTGTGTTGCAGCTGCTGCTGCCTCCTGGCTTCCATGCAGGTTCTAGTGCCTGCCTTGTGCCTTGCTGCCTCCAAACCAGCTGTGATTCCGTGCAGGTCCTAGTGCCTGCCTTGTGCCCTGCTGTAAGAGTGTGTCACAAAATGATGCCCTGCTGTAAGAGTGTGTCACAAAATGATGCATGTCTAAAAAGTGTGTCACCAACATGAAAAGTTTGGAAAGTTCTGATCTACGTAGTCCAAGTTGCAAATATGATAATAATATCATATCATCAGCATATAACAAGGTGTTACAATATGTATTTAGGACTTTAGGCATATGAGCTGCAGGGTCCTTCATTACTCCTGGCAGGTCATTGATACATAGATTGAATAGTAGTGGCGCTAATATGCACCCTTGTCTTACCCCTTTGTATGTATTTATCCTGTTTGTCATAGCTCCATTTACCCCAAACTGCACTCTCAAACAAGTGCTTGTGTATAGAGCTTTGATCAATACCAGCAATCTGGGTTCAATTTTGAGGGCAGTCAATTTACTCCATAATACTTCTCTGTTCACCGTGTCAAATGCTGCAGAAAAATCAATAAAGGCAGCATACAAGTATCTCCTATTACAGGCATATTTGGCAATCATGTGGTTCAGAACAAAGCAATTATCGATGGTAGATCGGTTTTGCCTAAAACCTGCTTGTTCTTCCGCAAGGATTCCTTTTTCATTTACCCAGCTTTCAACTCTGCTCAAGAGGAACCTAGCATATACTTTGGCAACAATATCTGTTAAACTGATGGGCCTATAGTTGCTGGGATCCTTTTTATTCCCTTTTTTATATATGGGAACCACTATTGCCATCTTGAGTTTGCTAGCGATGACAACAATGCAGAAGTGGTTTGCCATTGTCTTCTTCTGAGGTGCTTCTTTGACTTCCTGGTGTACTGTTGGTTGCCCATCCAAGTGCTAACCAGGTCCTACTTATCTGAGCTTTTTCATTGCCTACTGTGATTGAATAGACTGGGACACTTTTGTTTTCTGTGAATACTGTTTTAAACAGAGCTTATTTAATTGGTGCTTGGGGTTATAATATTTCCAGCAACTGAACTATTTCCCATTTAGTACCAATATACCCCTGTATATATTACAGTGCAAACATTTTGATTTTCTAACAACCTTACTGTAATCCAGGGAGGAGGAAGGTTTCTTCACTGATAATGGAAAAAAATTGTAGCAGGGTGTTTATCTAACAGTTTCCTGCATTGTTATCTGTCTGTGAACCAACCCTGCCTCTGAATTCCACATGTTAGAAAAAAGATCTGATGGGTATTCTTAGAAAATAAAACAAGCAGCTTCAGATGCGCTCTGGGTCTCCACAATGCCATCTTGTGGGACTGACGAGCCATGTCTTCTCCGTCGCAGCGCCTGCCCTGTGGACAACCTCCCCCTTGAGATCCGGAGGCCATGATCCTCTTGGCCTTCCAGAAGGCTGTGAAGATCTGGCTTTCCCCCCAGGTATTGGGCTGGGATGATAGCTGAGCCCAATATAGGTATAGTTTGTGTTGGTGAGTTTGTTATATGGTGCCTTGGTTATTATACTACAGTATGTTTAATTTTAATTATGTTTTCTGTTTAGCTTATAGAGGTTTTATTATATTTTGTTGCTTGTTGTTAGACATCCAGACTTCATATGTTAGGTAGGTGGCCATATAAAATTTATAAATAAATAAATAAATAAATAAATAAATAGACCTCTGTTCTATATAGCCTAATACTCAAGCGTAAAGTATATGAAAATTGTTGTTCCTCATACCAGTTGAGTACTGGGCTCCAATTAGAGATGTAAAGTTATTTCAGCCCTCAGCTAAGCAAAACCTGGACCTTTCTGTCTAATATTTAACTTCTGTAGATTTCTGCCTTCCACCAGGAGCTATGAAAGTGCACTGATCAATTGCTCTCTGTTTCTCGCTGTGCATTTGTATCACTGAAAAATAGGATCTCACAAGGCTGCTGCTGCTGCTGCTGCTTCTTTTACAGATTTGGATCTTCAATGGCCGGAGAAAGATCGAGGAAGGGGTTGAAATGAATATGAATGCTATCCTAGAAGAGATTCTGATTAAAAGGTCTCAACAAAAGAAAAGGACATCTCCTTTAAATTACAAAGAGAGGCTTTTTGTGCTTACAAAATCCATGTTAGCATATTATGAAGGTCGTGCAGAGGTAAGAAACTGGATTTCAATTATGTATTTTTGCTGTTGCCTTTAAGTGTGTGTGTGTGTGTATTTCATAAATCTTTGAATCACCTGTTATTTAAAATGGACTAGTACAGTGCTTTCCAAACTGCGGCCGTTGACGACACACCGGCAGTGGCGGCGCGGGGGTGTGCGGGGGGGCACGCGGTGGTGAGGGTGTGCATGGCGGCAGCAGCGGCGGCCTCGCTAAAATGCGGAAGCGCTGATGGTGTGCCACTGCTGCCGCCGTCGTGCACACCACCGCACACGCACATGCCGTGCACGCCCCCGCCGCCGCTGCTTCACGACACACTAAGCTGTGTGTTGCGACACACAGTTTGGAAAGCTATGGACTAGTAGATGTGACATAATGAGAAGACAGGGTATCCTGGAGAAGATGCTGATGCTAGGGAAAGTGGAAGGCAAAAGGAAGAGGGGCCAACCAAGGGCAAGATGCATGGATGATATTCTGGAGGTGACGGACTCGACCTTGGGGGAGCTGGGGGTGGCAATGGCTGACAGGAAGCTCTGGCGTGGGCTGGTCCATGAAGTCACGAAGAGTCGGAAGTGACTGAACGAATAAACAACAAAAAAAGTATGTGTGACTGAGTGGGCTTTTGCTGACATTTCATATATACAGTTCCTCTTATAATATGTTCTACATCAGTGCTTTCCAAACTGCCGCTGTTGGTGACACACCGGCGGCCGCGGGGGCATGTGGCGGCGGTGGCCTCGTGTTTTCAGCTAAAATGCGGAAGCGCTGATGGCGCGCCGCTGCCGTTGTCACAGCTGCCACTGCCACCACCACCACCACCACCACCATGCACACCCCCGCACCACCGCCGTGCACACCCCCGCCACCACTTCCGGGTTGTGTCGCGACACACTAAAGTGTTGCGACACACAGTTTGGAAAGCTATGATCTACATTATTGACTGCTTGCATGAACCATGCCATTTACAGATTCCCAGGAGTTAATTCTTATTCTCTCCAAGTCCAAGGGGCATTTTACTCTTATCTGAAGCGCAGGAGCTGCTGTGGGACAGTTTTGCAAAACCCTGACTTGATGGGAACATCAGAATGGCTGGACTCAAAAGTAGCGTCATCCCTATTTCTGAGAAAGCAGAGGGCAGCCATAACTAGACTGCAGTGGAAATCCAGACATCCATTAGATGGCAGCAAGCAGATGAAGAAAATTCTAACTTTTTGTTGTCATCTAGTGCACATCTGGATTTTTGTAGGCCAGGTATGGTAGCCCTACACAAGCATAAGATGAGAACATGCCAAAGCTCTAAGTTCAGTCCAAGAATAGGAGAGTTGAGAAAATCCACAAAATGCCTGCTTCAAAATCCCTAACACAGCCTGCCTGAACAATGCTTTTGGTTGGTTGCTGAAGTATCAGTCTGTGTCTTATTTAGTACAGCTGTGTGTACTTCACAAATGAAATGGAAGAATTGTGTGAGTACAATGCCTCTTTCCAGTTCATTAAAGGAAACTTGAAAACTAAAGAAAATGACTGGTTAGAGAATTTGCTTCTGTGGGCCCACTCATGTTGCTCTCTTTGTTTACAGAAGAAAATTATTTTTGTTTAATTGGAGTTGGATCTCTTTTATGGTATGTGTGGGGTGCGTGGAAAGTCTTTTTTCATTCAGTCGGATCGGTCTATCATTTTGGAAGAAATGTTTATTGATAGGCAGTTGTTTATTGATAACAGTTGTTTTTCCCCCTCCTCATATACAAAATCTTTTTAATTAAAAGCAGTGCTCTGGATGTTTGGGTGGAAGTGTCGGAGGACAAGAAAATAGCCAGTTGGTTCAGTGCATTATTATAAGAAAAATTAGAACTCGTTGGAAGAAAAAAATCATTTTGTTAAACGTTAGGGAGAAGGCCTTTGCCTGTAATATTTATGCACTGCGAAATTGCTGTGTTTGCTCTGGAATTCCTCTTGCATGATTGCATTCCAGGATTGTGCTGAAGTGAAGTTGGTGACAAATTAAATTGGTGACAAATTAAAATCTTGTCAAGGTGCACTGGGAGTTAGCATCCCAAGTAGTAACAAGATTGGAATTTGGAGGTCAGGGGGGCATCTAGTATGAACCAGGCCAATAGTCAAGTTCAAAAGGCAAAATGGGGGAGGCGTTGAGCAGCAATTTAACCTGACAGCATTTTCTGGCTTAGAGACATTTTGCTCAGCTTAAAAAGTATGTCCTAGGCACTTAAAGCTATTTATAATTTTAAAATATTGGGAGAAGCAAATCAGCATATAACCATAATATAGAACAGAGCTTTCCAAACTGTGTGTCGGGACACGTTAGTGTGTCGGCTGCAGTGTCTGGGTGTGTTGCGGCGGCTGCTGCCTCCTGGCTTCCACCCAGGTCCTAGTGCCTGCCTTGTGCCTTGCTACCTCCAAACCTGCTGTGATTCCACGCAGGTCCTAGTGCCTGCCTTGTGCCCTGCTGTAAGAGTGTGTCGTGAAATGATGCCCTGCTGTAAGAGTGTGTCGCGAAATGATGCATGTCTAAAAAGTGTGTCACCAACATGAAAAGTTTGGAAAGCTCTGATATAGAACAATCAAAATTTCTCAGAATGATTGATATTGATGTGTTCAGGTATTGGTGATATCAGCAGCTCACTAGCCTTGGTATATCAACTTCTGCTTCTCCCCCTCAACCCAAGAGCTGAGGCTGTGCAAGGCCAACAGACATAGACAGAGTGACCCATTCATTGTACTAAGCCTGGGGTATTCACTCTGAGGCCCACAGTTATAAGTGTGCCCACACCTGACACCTGCTGGGCTCCTGCTACAAAGGAGATTCCAAGTGCCAGAGTTATTTTTATTTCTAAGAACATCTGTAGGGTCCTGTGCTTGGTTTTGAAGTATGTCCATTGGTTAGGAAAATAATATATGTAAGCTAGTGTAGTAGAGAATTCCCTGGGGACTGAAAGGCTTGGAAAGGAATCTTACTAGTTTGAAAAAGGTAAAGTCTCACTTGAACTGAGCTCAACTTTATGCATTTGTCTATGTCGGGATTATTTTGGCACCAATATGCAAGTGGTTTACCATTGTCTTTATCCTGGATTTTTAAAAAAACTTTCTAGTATAGCCTACAGCCTTAGGATTTTCTCATAGTCTCCCTTCCAAATACCAGTCATGTACAGTAGCTGTAATAGTTGAAGGCACTAGGCTAGAAACGGAGAGAATGTGAGTTCTAGTCCTGCCTTAGGCACAAAGCCAGTTGGGCTTTGTGCCAGCCACTCTCTCTCAGCCCTAGGAAGATGGCCATGGCGAACCACTTCCAAAAATGTTGCCAAGAAAACTGCACGGACTTGTCCAGGTAGTCACCAGGAGTCAAGAATGACTCAAAGTCATTCCCCACCACCACCCAAAAATACCAGTGGAACAGCTTTCCTTCTGAAACTGTGGGTGCTCCATCACTGGAGGTTTTCAAACAAAGGATAGACAACCTTTTGCTGGGATGGTCTGAAAGTTCCTGCCCTGGATAGGTGGTTGATAGGTGGGGCGAGTGCAGGAGCTCACTCCGTCACGCAGGGCTAGGGATTCAAACCTCTGAACTTGCGATCCTCCGATCCACAAGCCTGGCGTCTTACCCGCTGAGCCACCACACCCCTAGGAAAGTCTTAGCTGTGCATGGCTAAAAAAAGAACACATTTCAGTTACAAAACCTGTTGCTTTTTATGAAGGAAAGAAACATCTATTGGATAGCTATCAGTACAAGTTTCAGGTTGCCATGGTTTTTCTTTTATAACATTTAGATATTTTGAGAATATAAGAACCCTAGAAGAGTCTATAATTATTCTCCCAAGTCTAGCCTAATAACAGTTAGTATGAAGGAATGTGCAACGATGCTCAGAGAGACCTGGTTGTTTATAATATATTTTGAAATAAAACTCCACTAATAAAAATGTCCCTTGGACTGAGCTTTGCCAAAACCAGAATCAATTACTTTGGCTTATGTTTAGAAAGAAGAGGAAACAAGCAAGGAATCTAGTCTCTAATAAATAAGTCCCCTGTGAAAAAAATCCAGTTTTTAAATAGGCATAGGCCAATGCAAATATGACCAGTGTTGGGTGGTGCAAGATGCGGGGGGAATTACTCTTCAAAATATGCCTCCCCCACCTTTTTTAAAATTTTTTTAAGAGTTAGTAATTTCTTGATGGATTTTTAAAAGCAGGGTTTAAATCCACATTGGTGTCTAGGCTGATAGATAAGTTTCCTATGAAACAAGTAACTTTGGTACATTAAATCAATTGCAGGACTAAAGTGCGGTAATTGGCACCCCCATTGGATCAGTGTTTGGTTTACAATAACACACTAAACCACAAAGTCTCTAAAGGGGTGGGTTATTTTATTATATATTAATACATTTTGGAAAAAATATGAAGCAAACAGCTTTAAACTTAATATTTACATCCAAATTAATTTTTTAAAAATCTAGGTTCCTTTGGTTTGCTTTTATGGCATGTTCAGTGATTTCTCAGGAGCCAGTCAGAAGTGGTATCGTTAGAACAGGGCCAGTAGTGGACACTTTAATTGTGAGTTCCTAAACAAGATTGCTGCCTCCACCTTTTTTTTTTTATAAGAATTTTATTAAGTTTCAAGCAAAGATAAAAGCTACAGAAAAACAAAAAAAACTACAAAGAAAAAGAGAGAAAAAACTAAAGTGTAGAAACACAAGAGAAAATTTTTTCAAAGTTACAAAAAGAGGTGATTTCTGACTTTTAACAGCAAGAATATACAAAAAATTTCCATAATCAATCCCTATATTAAACCAAAATCACATTATTTCTATAAATCATTCCATTGGCACATTATAAAAATCACTAAATACAGTTACTCCCTCCCCTTATATTAAAAGAAAAAAAATTATATAAACCACCTAATTAATTTTCCCCCAATGATAACATTTATTTAATTATTTCCTTCCTACTACTATTCTATACATTCCTGCCTACTGTAATAATGATCAAACTAAAAAACATATAAATTGTCTGCCATTGTACTTGATAATACAACAATTTTAATAATCATATTAAACCCAAAACTATCCAAATAGACATTATTTTTTATTATACCTTAATAATCTTAATCCAAATTGTTAAAGATAAATGAAATCAGCCAAACCCTAAAAGCAATCCAGATAAATATTCTTAAACCCTTATCCCACTTCAAAATAAACCAGAGCATTTACATATCCCCACAATGCGCACAGAGCTTTTTTTCTTAAAAAAACAGCCCAACTGCCCCCCTCAATACATAATAACCCCTCCTTTTCCATTGCGTTCCACCAGAAGATCAATTTCACTTATGGCTTGCAACTCACTCTCCCTTAAATTTCTCCAACTCGACTATCCAATCTTCATCCAGCATTTCAACAGAAATCCCAATCTCAGAAAAGACATTTCTGTCACTGTTAAATTCCTCAGTTCCATCCATGATATCCCCAACTAGATGACACATTTTAGACCTCATGTTTTCCACAATGTCCTGAATGCCTTGCATAAAAACTTGGTAGGAATCAGAAAGAATCTGTTTAAAATTTTGGCGGAAGTTAGAGAAAGTCTGTTTAAAATCCTCAATGTCTCACGCAGTAGATTATGGCACCCCCTAGGAGCTTAACCAGCGAAAGTTGAAGATATGAAAGGATTCTGGAATGTGTTTACACAAGTGAAAGTGAGATACGCAGACAGTTCCCCAGGGAAAGTAGAAGCAGAAAACTGAAAGTTCAAAACAGCTGATTCAATGTGTAGGAAAATGCTAATATCTTCAAATTTAGTACAAAAATAATAACAGGGAGACAATTATTTACTCTCAATCCTCTTTAATATTTGGAGGGAAAACAAAGCCCAAAACTTTAAAAGAATTTTTTAAAAGAAATAATCCCCAAAATAATGATAAGTACCAAGAGAGCCCGCTTCTCCTTGGTGTAGAAAGCCTCTTACGGTACGCGTACTTAAAAGAAATATAAATTGGGTGATTTAGAAATGGGTGGCCGGTCTTAGTGTCCCTTTAAGGCTACAGCACGGCTTGGAAATCGTGACGTCCCAGCCTCCTGGCTAGCTCTTACCAGTCAAACGCGAATGCTGTTTGCGATCTTCTGGCTGAAAACAGCTGTCCGGAGGACAGATGGGGTGATTCCAGGTGTTTTCCTTTTTCCGGAAAAACCCTCCTGGGCTTCAGGAAAAACCTGCCTGAGCCCGAAAAAACTGCTGCGTTGTCAGTTCTGCCCGCTGAGCCCGCGGGCACAGCTGTTCAGTCCGCCATGTCCCCACTGGAAGTCCAAGATTGCTGCCTCCAGCTTTTGACTAGAGATGTGCACAGTATTTGGAAATGTGTTTCGGTAACACATAAAAGGTATTTTTGGACCCAGTATTGAAAGCATTGGAGGACTACAGGACTACATTGCCTTGAAGCTCAGCATGAGTGCTTTGGAGGTCTCCTCATGGTCCAAACATATATGTATATACTATCAAACAGTGGTTTTGAAGGAATGCTTCCTGATGTGCCCTACTTTTTATATTTCTGTAATTGAAAGGACTCTTAATAGCTCCTCCTCAGACTAAGACATTTTATTATGAGCTTTATTGAGCTCCAGTTCAGTTCATCAGATTGAGAATTGAAGGTTGTTCTTGGCCATCATTCTCTACCCTGGTGCTGGGGTGAAAACTTCCAGAATTCCTAGGTAGGATGGAAACTTTATGAATGATCTTATCAGATTGCTACTAATCAGAACTGAACTGCTCACTTTAATAATAGTTCAAGATGATGTGGAAGAAACAGCAGCCTGTCACTGTAGGAGGGACAATTACTGTCAAGTGTCTTTTGTACAGAAATTGAGCTCTGGCCTTGAGAAAGAGGTGGGAGAGGGGAAATTATTGCTCAGCCCTGGCAAAGTAGAAAATATGAGAAATATGAGGGGGTGGGTGCTGCGGCTGGGTGGCAGAGGGGTGGTTGTAAATGCAGGCCAGCCCGAATTTTGATCACATGACCGCAGGGGCACTGCAACAGCCAGAACTTCAAGGACCAGTTGTAAGTCCATTTTTTCAGCACCATTGTAACTTTGGTTGCTAAACGAATGGACGTAACCCGAAGACTACCTGTAGTAAGCATAAGGAAGACATTTGAGTTCAAACTTACTCATTTTCACCTTCTGAAACCAATACACAAATGAAAATAAATTATCATTCAACATTCTGAATTTTGTAATGCCGTATACCTATTATAATAATGTAGAGGAAGGCAGATATAACGTTGGCAAAGGAATGCAAGAACTGTTAGCAGATAAAGAGGATGTCTCAGCCCTGGGAAAGGTGGGAGCATGAGAGACTCAAAATTACCCTGCCTTGATTCTATATGGTCTAAGAGGGGGCAGGGGAAACTTTGGCAGGCTTTCCAGATTCTGTTGTTATGCCCTTCAGCAAGAAGTAGAGTTCCAGTAGTTCTTGTGGTGTCTGTTTCCAGACCTGGCCTACTGGAAGGGCTGACAAATAAAAATATATATTAAGGGAAAGATTTTATACAAATATATTCATGAAAATTATGCAAAATGCAATTTTATAACATTTTGGGTAGCACAACACGAACAAGACATATTTTATGTATTTTGCAATGTTTCTCAATAAAAATGCCTAAGTTTTGGTCAGTATAGTATTTTAGCTTTTGTCACCATACTGCATGTACCTCTTAGTAGGAGTACATGGCAACAGTATGTGGCTTGCAGGATGTAGAGGAGATATTCTAGCTTGCATAGAATAACATGAGCATGTTTGAGGTAGAAGTAGGCTTTGGTTGCACTTGTGACATAATGCCCAAAATGTAACAAAACTGAGTTCTACTATCCTTACTGTTAGCAGTGAATACTGCATATGACACAGGTATGAGTAAGGTTTACACTTTCTCTATCTTAATAAAAAACATCATGTGAAAGCCCTGACTGACTAAAGCTATGATATGTGACAGAAGTCAATATCTGAGAGCCCATCTGGTGACTACCATAGCTTATGGAAAATTGCAACTTGGAATGTAAGAGAGGTAAATAGTAAAGAGCATAAATTATTGGATGAAATGAAAGAAAGAAAAACACATATTGTGTGTTTTTGAAAGAAGGAGAAATGGGAAGGACATAATAAGATCTGAACTAAGATGGTTTGATCATGTGGAGTAGAGTTGATGAATACATATATAGAAGTGAAGATGTATTATGAATGAAAAGGCAAAAATGTATGTCAGAAAGTATGAATTGATGGTATCATGGATGCATAAGAAGTAGGACTTCATTGGCTGATGATAGTTCTGTGTTAGGTTGCAGGGAATGGTGATAATGAAAGAACCAGAGATGACTGCTAGAAAAAATTGTGCAACGTTTTAAATGAATGTGATCTGGGAGGAAAATCTTATGTTAGTGGAAATGAGATGAGAAAATTTGGAGACCCAAGAATGAATGAGAATTTTTAAAAATGAGTTCTGTTTTGATAATAGAAAAGGCAAGGTAGTTTGAAAGGCATCTACTTTTGCTTTATTGAAAACCAGAGATTTTCAAACTTTTTCAGGCTGCAGAACCTTAGTTTTTTTTTTAAATGATCAGAAGCCCTGATCAAGAGGCAAAGCTCTAGTGATATAAAATTACTGTAGCTGTGTTCAAGTGAAGTCTTTTTTTTTTGCCCATAGTCTCTCACAGAGCCCTATCAATTTTTCATCAAGCCATAGGGTTCTGCAGAACACAGTTAGAAAAAAGCATGAATCATACAAAGGCTTTTGATTGCTTTTTAAAAAAATCTGTTTAATTGTGTCCGATTCTCAGAGACTGCCCAGACAAGTCCCTGCAGGTTTCTTGGCAAGGTTTTTCAGAAGTTGTTTGCCCTTTCCTCCTTCCTAGGCTGAGAGAGAGGGACTGGCCCAAGGTCACCCAGCAGGCTTTGTGCCTGAGGCGGGACTGGAACTCAAGGTCTCTCAGTTTCTAGCCTGATGCCTTAACCACTACACCAGGCTGGCTCTTTTTGACTGCTTAGACCAGAGCAAATTGTGGATAACCCTTAAAAACATTGGTGTACCAGGCTGTATGAATTGACTATTGAAGAATATCGTGATCTGGAAGCAATGTTTAGGATGGAATATGGAACAACTGAATGTTTAATACTTGGGAAAGGAGTGCCAAGGTTGTACCCTGTTACCTTATTAATTGAATTTACTTGTTGAATATAGCATGAGAAATGCTGGACTAGGAGAAATTGGAACTAAAAATCATGAGAGAGAGATCCACAGCTTCAATTATTTATTTATTTATCCATCCTATTTCTTCCCTGCCCATCTCGTATTACAGCAACTCTGGGCGGTTTACAAACAGTTAAAAATAAAAAAATTAAAATATCATTAAAATAAATACAATATAAATATAAATGCATAAATATAAAAATTATGCTGATGATAACTGCTTTCATGGCTGGGAGTGAGGAGTCTTAAGGAATGTCATTTGAAGGTGAAAGAAGAAAGAGCAAAAGCTAGTCTGCTGCCCAGTATTTTTAAAAAAGAAAACCCTAAGATTATACCAACCCAATGCAAAAAGGTGGAGAAGAAGCTGAAATTATAATAGACTTTATCTCCTTAGGCTCAAAGATTCACAAGGATGGTGAATAAAAGGGAAGACTGGGAAGGTTGTGGTTGGATGGAATTGATGGAGATTTTCAAAGAGAGAGAGCGGAGAGGTTTAAAGAGCAAAAGTTAATGTATGAATTGGCATACGTACAGGGTGGTTTGAAAGGACAGAAAGATATGGGGAGGAATGGTGTTAACATAAATTAGATTTAGCTGTATTTCCTTTCGGTTTCTCTGATTTCATGCCTTTACTGTGTTTTGCTGAACATTTTTTTACCTGTTCTGGGTTGCTCCTAATACTGTTTATCTCAAGAGGAATAACTTCATTGGTCTATATGTATGTGTGTATATATGTTTTTCAATATAATGCTCTGGAGTTCATTTGGAGCTTATCAAGAAAGTCAGTTTCCCTGATCCCATGCAATATGCAGTTGCAGAAGCTTATATTAGACACTTCTCAGGGTAAAGTGCAGCTCAGCTGCACACGCAATAAACCAGATCTGCGTCTATGTGAACAGAAAGTGCGACCTATCAAAAACAATTCCTCAAAGGCTGTAGAAACTTCTCAGTGGACAAATCTACATAGAATGACTTGTATAAAAGTATGGAAGCTGAGTATCACTGATCACTGATCACAGAACGGTGCTAATTACAGTAAGAGGAAAAGCCTTTACTGTCCATACAGTATATATGTTTGTAGAAAGAAAGGACAGGTCATAATCACATGGGTGTTCCCATAGTCTTTACAAGTGGGGTGTTTCATAAGAGAGAAATTGAACAGCCCCGAAATGGCTTGTAATTAAAATCTATGATTAAAAGAATCTGAAGCCAATGTTAAAATGCAAAGTTGTTTCTTTGGTATTCTCTAATAAAGTCTGACATTTCTATTATGTACACAGTAAAAAGGTTTGTTATCCCTTTAATTTCAGGAACTGCAGACTGTTTTTCATGCATATTTTTAACCTTATCTAGATGAATAACATCCTGGCATTCTTCCTGATGCTGGGCAGTAAAGCATGAACATGCAATACACAGTTTTTGCTTCTCTATCTGTGATATTACTAAGGGGTATGTTCCCCTTCGTTCATCAGGTCATTTTATGGATTGGTTACTGGTTAAAGAACTGAAAGCAGAGTGTAAGAGTCTAAGAATATGTCTTATACTGGAGGGATGTAAATATTGCGGTCACAGGAAAAATTGTAGCAGGATCAATGCTTTTTAAGTGCAACCAGAAATAATATAGGAGGAGGAGGTAGCCAAGTTTGGAGATGACACCAAATATTTCAGGGTAGCCAGTACAAAAACAGATTATGAAAAATTCCCAAAGGATCTCCTCCAATGAAGAAGACATGCCTTTAAAAGACAGATATGATTTAGGGTCAGAACTGTAAAAATTGGAGCAAAGAAATAATTTCATAAATATGCTGTTGAGGTCTGAACTAGAAGCAGGTGGCCCTAAAGGAAATTGGGGGTATGGTGGATAGCTAAATGAAATTGTTGGCCCAGGAGGTGGCTGCTATTGGGGTTCATAAGGAAAGGAATTTAAATAAAATTCTCAGAATCTTATTACTGTTATACAAATCTGTGGTGTAGTCATACTCAGAATGTGGTGTACATATATGGTGAACACATCTCAAAAAGTATATTGTACACTGGGAACAAGGACAGAAACAGTCAAAAAAGAGGGTTTTCCACCTAGGATTAATTACTGTGCATCTGGGAACATTGCATCTGATAATCCCTTCCTACATATATTGCACCCCTCAAAAATCTCCCTGCCACACACAGACATGGTATGGCAAGTAAGCTTACCAAGAAAGTCCACTGGTGCCAGTAGTAGGTATTTCCCCCCCCCCAAAAAAAAAAAACATTTCAAATTGCCATGTTGGCCAAGGGGTACATGCTTTCAGGCAAGAGAAGTAAGGAGTTATGCAGTGCCCTGTGCCTGAAAATTAGCCCTTAAAACAATAACTAAGCTTAAAATAACATGAGCTCTTTGATGTTACAAGGCTTTTAGATAATTTTAATTGCCGTGATAAAGATTTAGGGATAGAGAGTCATTTTCTCTCCCTGGAAATTGAGACACTTGAAAATTCCATTGGATATGAATAAAAGTACAGCCTCCTTCAAATAAATAATTGTCACTCTTTTTTTAAAAAAAAGATGAACATTTCCATATGAGAGTTGTGCAACAGAGAAGGTTACTTTTATACAGTAGTAAAATTTAAATCTCTGTGTCTCTAGGACCATTTTCAAGAAAGACCCTGTGTTTCTCCAGCTTCACTTGAACAATTGTGCCCTCTTCTGGCATGCTCTACATGTAGGATTGCATTTTGCCATATCTTCTAACTCTGCAAATTGTTTGAAATTCCTCATTTAAAAAAAAATGATTCCATCTTTGTCCTATTGCAGAAAAAGTACAGAAAAGGATCAGTTGACATTTCCAAAATCAAGTGTGTTGAGACTGTGAAGAATGATGATATTGTTATACCCTGTCAAAATAAATATCCATTTCAGGTAAGCTGTGAGGTCTGGTTTGTTGGTTTTCAACAAACATGTCAATGTTTGCCTAGGAGACATTCTGGATCTGCCACCCTTAACCTGATACACCGCAGAGAGGTTTGGATTACAACTAAATTTCCAACCATTAGCCAAGCTAGACTACTTTGAAGAAGAGCAAACATATGTATTTCTTTTCAATGAGCACACACATGGTTTTATTTGGAAAATCTCTAAACCAGACATTGCTGTTATGACCTGTGGGGCAGATCTGATTCCTTTCTTATGCCTTTCCTCTCTCCTATTTCCAAGCAAATCTCCCCCCCCCCCCGCTTTTATTGTTATTAATTGGCATGAACTAAAACTGCATGAAGAGTTCCAAATGTTCACCCAAATGCTTCTGGGATGTGTTTGGACTTTCTCCTTCCAGTTACAACTTTCAATAACACTTTCTTGCTTTGTCTCTAGGTTGGGGGCTCTAAGAAGTAGTGTACATTTAGAATAAAGTAAAATCTACTTTGAGCTCAGTTCAACCATGCAGTTTTCGTGATAACAGGCTAGAGGTGGTTTACATTGCCTTCTTTAGAGAGGTTTTTCCACTTCTCAGTCTAGCGTACAGTCTTGGTAGCCCCATATAGTTTTGCATCCAATTCCTAACAAGACCGGATCTTGCATTGCTTCCAAACCCAGTCTAAGTGAGCCAGGTGTTATAATTTGCTGAGGCAAGGAATGTACATACAAGTGGGAGTGTGCAAATCTGATAACCATAGTAAGACAAGAAGAAGATACTTGTGCCTTCAAGTCAGTCTTGACTCCTGGCGAGCACCTGGACAAGTCATGGCCATTTTCCTAGGGCTGAGAGAGAGGGACTGGCACCAAGCCCAAAGTCACCTAACTGGTTTGGTGCCCATAGTTTGTGATTTTTCCTACATTCTAAACATTGAAGGTAGATGTTGGTTTTATTTAAAATTTTACGTATTCCTTAGCCTTCCATTCTCTATCATTCAACATATATTTACAAAGTAGCTCTCAAACGGCAACAAAAAGAAGTATACACAGAGATAAAAAATTATTTATTTAGCTATGTATTTGTACATTTGTTGTAAAACCTTCCTTTTTGCCCTGCGAACACTCAAGAAAGCTAACAACATTTAAAAAAACAATAGCTAAAATAGTAGTTACACCAGATGTTAAAAGGCTCAGAAAAATAAAATATCCTAAGCCCATGAAAGACAACTGATATGTTAATATATGGGAAAAAATCCAGAAGCAATCACCATGCATCTCTCCTTGGTTATGGGGAATATATCCAGAATAGGGCAGCTGAAGATTATCTTAATAATGGACAGTTTCATGTAAAAATGGAAGTTCAGACAGCTTTGAAGGAAACTATAAACATTTCAGATTTGGATCTGAAGTGGTGTTTGAGCCAATGAGCTACTCTTAAGCCACGGTGAGATGTGTCACCAACAACTGGTTCCGGTGAATAGGCTACAACGGACCTTTTAGATTAACTAATTGTTCTGGGCAGTTTTCAGAGTCACCTCCTGCTAAAACCCTTCCCAGGAGTCCATTGTTATCTAGTCTTCTGTAGATGTGCTGGCTCTACAACTCCCATGTGGGCTTGGAATTCTGGGAGTTACATTCCTCTCATTTCTGGTGATATCAAGTTGGGAAGGCAGAAGCAACCTTTAGCTAGGGCTTTCCTGAACATGTGAAACTATCCCCAAGCTATCTCTGCTGAGGAAGAACGGCAGGAACTGGTGAAATATGCTCCGTGCTGCCTTTTAAGCCTTGGCTTCCAGTGACAAAGCTGCATCTAGGAGCACTGTTCCTCAGGGGCCTGATTTTTAGAAAGAGGGCATTAACAACTATGAAAAGCTGAATATAATTCTCTAGCAGGCAGACAAACCACTCACTGAGAGAACCTTCCTTCTTCCTAAACTGCATTTCATTTGTATCAGCCCTCATTCAGTCCGTTGCTTATAACATGTACTAATTTAGCAATTATTGAGGAATACTTAATTATAATAATTGAGGGACAATTCGTTATAATAGCTGCAGAGGCAATACCTGTGTGGTAGTAATAGATACATTGTTTTTCTTTCTTCCAGGTTGTGTACGATAATAGCACGCTTTATATTTTTGCTCCCACTGCCTCTAGCAGGGATCAGTGGGTAAGAAATCTGAAAGAAGGTAATTGCAGCTCTTGAAAACATACATCTCTAAGTGAGGAGCATGAAGGGAACTGAACGGACAAAGAATTTTCCTACGTTTGCCTATTTATTTATTAGTTTAGGTTTTTTAAGCAGAAAGCAATTCCTTGCCATCTTTACTCTTCGTTTTTGTCTATCATTGTCTTCCCCCCCCCCTTGTTTTTAACGTTTTTATTTGCAATTGCCCAGAGTCGTTGGGAGTCAGGCAGCACATAAATATTATTATGGTTGATCGCACAGTCAGCCAGATGTTTAGACTGGATGTGGCATTTTTGTCCACCTATCGAGTCCTTCCCAAGGACCTGGGATAGGCAGATGATGATGATGATGATTTCCTTATTGCTTTGGATGCAAAAGTTATGCTTTGGGAGGAGAAACAAGGAAAGGATCACCAGAAGGGGTTAAAAAAAAAATTGTCACAAATTTTGATGTGGGAAAGGTGGTGGGTATTTCTCTGGTCTTATTAGCAATGAATGCTGGCTGGAATATAGATAGTCATTGTTCCCCTGAAAAAAATCTGTAATGTAATGCTGGGGAATACATTTACTTTATAAGTATGGTCTTTCCTTCCTTTTTTGAAAACATGTTTTAAAGCCCCCCAAATGTTTTTGGCCATATAGTTATTCCAGAAGGTAGTTCTTTTCAAAGAGCCCAGCATGACTCCAGGCACCCTGGACTTCTCAATATTAAGTGGAAATAGAAAAGACTTCCTGGCCGCCTGGTCTCTCTTAGAATATAAGTGCAAGCCCGTTCATCCCTAGGCCACTCTGGTCATTTTTTCTATGATTTCTTCAGCTAAAAAATAGATACAAATATGGTTTGGTTGGAAAGGAGGGTTACACATACAGTATGGTTGGATTTCTCAGGACGGTTCCTTTAAATCAGTGTTTCTCAACCTTGGCACTTAAGATGTGTGGACTTCAACACCCAGAATTCCCCAGCCAGCCATGCTGGCTGGGGTATTCTGGGAGTTGAAGTCCACACATCTTAAAGTTGCCAAGGTTGAGAAACACTGATTTAAATGGTCAGTTTAGTCAAAGTAATTTCCTCTTTTGTCAAAACCCCAGGCATAAATCTAAGTACTGTGCCAGCAGACACTCTTCTCTGTACACCCACTTTCTGGTTATTGTTAATGTATTAATTGCTGAGGAGAACAAGCTGCTTAACTGTTTCTTGTCTGCTAACCTCCTTTATACTGTGACCTGACCTCAGGTTGTCTGTGAAGACTTCTTGTTTTCCATGTAGGGACTTCTGTACTAAATGTATTGTCAAAGGCTTTCACGGCCGGAGTTCAATGGCTGTTGTGGGTCTTCCTTCCAACGTTAGGAACCACAACTCCTGGAACACGGCCACACAGCCTGGAAGACCCACAACAGCCATTCTGTACTAAAGTTTGTGGGTTTGGGTTGTTGTTTTTTTTAATTTGAGGGAATGGGATTTGCAGGGGGAGAACTGCAAGGTCCATGAAGCATCCACCAGAATCTCCTTAGCAAGTGCTCTCGTATGATAAGTTATACAGCAGATATATAAATGCTAAGGGATCCATGCAATTTATTCATCTCTGAGGGATAAATAATCTATTATGGGGTTATAAGTGTGTTACTGAATTTCCAAAATTTAGTAGGAGATACGATAGTTACATGAGGATCAAATCAGTGCATATACTAGGTGGGGGCTGCTTTAAATTAGGAATGGGATTGTGATACATCCCAACATGGAGTATCTCTTTTGAATCACCTAAGTAGCAAAATAAACTAAACATATTACAATTAAACAGTAGTAAAATAAATAATTCATTGATTAATTAATTAAATAAAATTAAAATGAAATAAGTAGCAAAATAAATTAAAAGTATTACAATCAAACTATGCTTAGCGCAAAGTTCAAAACTTCAACTATATCTAAATGAAATCATTAACTGTGGTTAATTTGTGAATAATGTCTGTCTTTCTTGACACACTAAGTTTCTTGGTTCTTAATGTTAAGAGGAAAATAATCTCAATGTATTGCAGTCGTTACTGATAATATTTTCGATTGTTGCAAGCTGAGCTACTGCGTAAGCTTCCTCGAGCCAAATATTTACCACATTAAAACATACAATTAAATGGGTCATAATAATTTTAAATGTTGGCTAATTTCAACTGTTCCTTTTTTTTTTTAGAAATAAAGAATAATAATAATATAATGATTAAGTATCATCCTAAATTCTGGACAGATGGAATCTATCAGTGTTGCCGGCAAACCGAAAAACTAGCACCTGGCTGTGAAAAGTATAATCTCTTTGAAAATGGTAAATTCCCTGTTATCTTATGGTCTGTCTATATTTTCATAAATGTTTCACCCATTTTTATCTTTACACCCTTTACTAATGAGTATGGTTGCTGCTACGTGATTCATTGGATAGTTTGATTACTGTACCGCACAGTGCCACTGCCAGATTAACTTAATGTTTAACCATTGTGGTGACTTAGCAGTTTTCGAGAAAATTATATATTCGGTTAAACAGAAAATGTCACATTATCTTACCCTTCAGAAAAAATTCTTGGTCAACGTTTAAAGCTTAGAGTTTTTGTAGAAGACTTACAAGATCAGGTGAATTCGGGATATAGTTGTAATTACAGTTTGTTTTTCTTATGTATTTTCTCGTGTGATGTTTTGCTTTCCTTTTGTTTTTGTGTATGGTAAATTGTTCATTTTTATTTTATTTGACATTATTTTATGTTTGTTTGAAAATGGATTAATAAAAACTATCTGGTAAAAAAAATGTGGAAAATTTGCACACTGTGTAGCTCAAGATCTGTTCCGCCAGGTTTAGGGTTAGCCAATCATGTCAGATTTATGTTTTTAAGCTTTCTTTCTTCACATATGTGCATACATTTATACTTCAGTACCACAACAGAATGATGATTGAACGAATATTGATAATAAAGAATAACACCAAAATAAACAAACTGTTCATATGGCATCATATTGCTTTGGGGAGTTCATTCAATTTCATTATTTTCTGTTGGGGTTTGTATAGACCCAGGAATTTACAGTTAGATAAATTATACCAGAGAGGCTTGATATCTAGGTGAGAGGGGAATTATTCTGCAAGTCATCCAATTAGCAGCCACTCCACTCTCGCACTCTGACAGGTTATGGGCCCAGAGGCGACAGGCTTTGGACTGGCTGTGGATCGTGTGCAGTCTGTGAGCTGTGAGAGCTTTGGAAGCCTATCCAGGAGTCATTTGGCTACTTGGAGCGATTTGGAGCTTTGCAGGTTCTGTGCCTGTGTGTGTTTTTTCTTAGGCTTGTTTTGCAGCTAGAGGACATTCTGATAAGGTCTGTGCTATTTATTCATCGGTATCTGCCCAGGAGGGGCTGAGGGAAGATGAGCACAGAGAAGACGAGCACAGTGAAGATGTTGCCTGCAGTCGGGGGAGGATTTCCTCTGGAAAGACTGAATGACTCTAATTATTCGTCATGGGCATATAAAATGGAAATGTATCTTCGACGTGAAGGTCTTTGGAAGCTTATCAATGACCCACCAACCGAGTTGGACGGAGAAGAAGTTGCTCTACTGAACGATAGAGCATTGGCAAGCATAATTTTATGTTTGGAGGATAGCCAGATATGTTATGTTAGAACTTGTACGGTAGCCAGTAAGTGTTGGGAGACTTTAAAGGATGTTTATCTTAGAAGCACACCGTTATGCAAAGTTTTGTTAACATGGAGGCTTTATCATGCCAGATTACGTGTGAATGGGGATATTCGGGAGCACTTGCATTATATGACTGGCTTGTTCCTTGAGTTGGCCCAGAGAGATATGCAATTTTCAGAAGCACATAAGGTTTATGTAATTCTCAGTTCTCTGAATGAGACATGGGATAATTTAGCCACAAGTTTCTGGTCTTTATCTGAGAGTGATTTGACCGTAAATTATTTAACTGGCAGACTTTTGGAAGAGGAGCAAAGAAGAAAACAATGTTCTAACGTAATTAGTAACAAAGCAAAGCAGTCTGTGAAGGAATGTTATTCTAACTCTGAGAATGTTTTATCTGTAAAGCGTAAATGTTTTCGCTGTGGTTCTGATAAACATTTGTTAAAAGACTGTAATGTTGCATGGAAGGGAAAAGCCAAGCTGAGGATTTCCAAGCTGGGGAATGCTGCCCAGCTGTCAGTAATTACTTCGGTAGTAAAAGATTTAAAGGGGCTGTGGCTTCTTGACAGCGGAGCGAGTCAGCACATCGCAAATCAGAGGCAGCTGTTTAAGAGTTTTATGCAGGCTGAACGTGACCACGTTAGTCTTGCGAATGGAAGTGTTGCATCTGTGACCGGTAAAGGGTTTGTGTATGTACCAAGTTTAAATACTGAATTATCAATGCTATGTGTACCAGACTTAGAGTATAACATCATAAGTGTTTCTCAATTAGATGAACAGGGATATGATGTACAGTTTGGTAAAGGTGAATGCATTGTTATGAAGGATAATCATGTCTGTGGTAAGGGTGTTTTACAGAACAATCTATATGTAATGGTACAACCCATGTCACACAGAGACCATGATGTAGCCATGATTAACAAACCAACACATGATTCATGTGAACATCTATGGCATAGAAGCTTGGGGCATCCGAGTTTCAAAGTGATTGAAAAGATGTCTGAAGCAAGTTCTGGAATGGATTTGAAACCGTGCCAAGCTTACCTGGATTGCACGGCTTGTAAGGTTGCAAAGTCAAAGGTGTATCCTGTAAGCAAATTTAGTGATAGAAAGTCAGATAAATGTTTTGAATTAGTTCACGCTGACCTAATTGGCCCATTACCAGCCACAATAGGTGGTGCTAAATATGTTTTAGTTATTGTGGATGATTTCACCAGATTTGGGTTCTGTTACCTATTGAAAGCTAAAAGCCAAACATTTGATAAGTTCAGAAATTGGGTGCAGTTTGTGGAACGTAGATATAGCACAAAGGTGTGTAGTTTGCAAACTGACCGGGGCACTGAGTTTATGAGTGGCAGTTTTCAGCAATGGCTCAGTAGGAGGGGCATTGCGCATAGGAGAACCAATCCACATAGTTCAGCTGAGAATGGTGTGGCGGAACACAGGAATTTGGCATTACAGACAGTAAAGGATTCACTTTTAGCTAACTCAGGGCTATCTAGAGGATACTGGGGAGAGGCTATATTGACTGCTAATTATTTAATTAACAGGTTGTGGAGTGTGTCTGTAAATCAAACTCCATATTATATTTTGTATGGCAAGAAGCCATCATTAACTCATTTAAAGGTGTTTGGGTGCACTGCCTATGTTCACGTGCATAAGGAGGTACGTAGGAAAGGGCAGGCAAAAGCACAGAAGATGACGTTTGTGGGGTTTGAGCCAGGAACCAAGGGATATAGGTTTACTGATGGCAGAAAAGTTGTTATCTCTAGATCAGCAAGTTTTAGTGAGCATAGCAATTGGCTTAGATTACACGGGAGTAGTGAAGTTTTTCTTCCTAGTCAGGGAAATTTTGAGTTCTCAGAGCGGCGAGAGTCCACTGACGTGATTAAGAAGGAAGAGGAATTAACCCCTAGTGCAGAGCTTTCCAAACTGTGTGTCGCGACACATTTCTGTGTCGCGGCCAGGGCCCAGGTGTGTCGCAGGGGAACCCGGAAGAGGAGGCCATGCACCACGTGGAGCCCCGCCCATCCCTTGCTCCGCTCTGAACCCAGCTCTTCAGCTCTCACAGTTTGGAAAGCTCTGGCTTAAGCTAAGTTTCTTCTTAGTAAACGGCAGGAGAAGCAGCCTCCTGAGCCCCCCCTCCGAGTGCCAGCTCTCTCTTTCACACACACACACACACACACACACACACACGCGCGAGAAACCCCTGGCTCGCCACTCCAGCAGGAGAAGCAGCCTCCTGAGCCCCCCCTCCGAGTGCCGGCTCTCTCTCTCTCTCTCTCTCACACACACACGCGAGAAACCCCTGGCTCGCCACTCCGGCAGGAGAAGCAGCCTCCTGAGCCCCCCTCTCCGAGTGCCGGCTCTCACAAACACACACACACACACACGCGAGAAACCCCTGGCTCGCCACTCCAGCAGGAGAAGCAGCCTCCTGAGCCCCCCCTCCGAGTGCCAGCTCTCTCTCACACACACACACGCACACACGCGAGAAACCCCTGGGCTCGCCACTCCGGCAGGAGAAGCAGCCTCCTGAGCCCCCCCTCCGAGTGCTGGCTCTCACACACACACACGAGAAACCCCTGGCTCGCCACTCCGGCAGGAGAAGCAGCCTCCTGAGCCCCCCCTCTGAGTGCCGGCTCTCTCACACACTCACACACACACACACACACCCAGACTGAAAACCCGCCAGAACAACAATAATTATGCTGGCGCAGAAGCTGGGGAAGGGAGAGGTTCCCAGCTAAAAGTTTGCCTTTCCAACAGACCCGACGCCTTGCCCTCCTCCGTTGCAAGTTAAGGCGCGAGGGAGAGAGATTCGCTTGGCAGATCTTTAGGATCCCCAGCTGGAGTAGGTGCGGGAGCAAGGAGCTGAAGTCAAATTCCCCGGGTGGGGGGAACCACTGCAATAAATGGGGAGGAGTTTTTATGCTAGCTTTTTCAAGGTTACGGCTTTCTATGGTATTTGTTGAGATAGTGACTGAATCGATGGCGGTGCCCCGATTTAATCATACGAACCACTTTTACGCTGCGAAGTCCATGGCAAACCTTGGAAATGCGGCGACGGTCACTGTTTCTACTCCTGAAGTGAATTAGCTGCAGTTGAACCTGTTTTACTCCAGAATAAGATACCTTACCTCACTAACTTAATTCCGAAATAAGGGAACTTGGAATGCTGAGGCTATTCACGTGTTCAGCAGAAAGAGCACTCGGTGGCCTAGGTGTTAGCAGGACGCTCGGCAGCCTAGTGGCATCCCTGCACCCCCCCAAACCCCCCCAGCCCAGAGCCTTACCAAGCAATGGACGCAGTTTTCCCATCATCTGGCAGTGTTTCTCAACCTAGGTGACTTCAAGAGTTGTGGACTTCAAATCCCAGTATTCCCCAGCCAGCCTTGCTGGGTAGGGAATTCTGGGAGTTGAAGTCCTCATATCTGAAAGTACCCAAGACTGAAAAACACTGCTCATGGTCTTGGGTCCATGACCTCCCAATCAAGCACACCTGGAGGGCATTTTTGTATTTTATCTACAATTACATACAATACAATACATACAGTACAAGACTGGGGGGCCGGGGGGTGGGGTTTGGAGCCGGGAGCCAATCACGTGGGTCGGGGGCGGGGTTTGGAGCTGGGAGCCAATCACGTGGGCTGGGGGCGGGGTTTGGAGCCGGCAGCCAATCACGTGGGCCAGGGGGCGGGGACTCCTCATTACTGTGTCACGAAATTATGCATGGCTAAAAGGCGTGTCACCAACATGAAAAGTTTGGAAAGCCCTGCCCTAGTGTGCCAATGATGCAGGATGCTACTGTTTTGCGCAGATCTGAAAGAGTTAACAAGGGCATACCACCTCAACATTATACACCAGGTGATGTTAAAGTGTGTTTTATCAATTATGACCCTCGTAGTTATAAAGAGGTATTGGAGTTGCCACCACAAGAGCAGATAAAGTGGAAAGCTGCTATGGATGTGGAAATGAACGCCATTAATTCCCATAAGGTGTTTAAATCTACCAGGCTGCCTGAGGGGCATAGGGCAGTAGGTTGTAGGTGGGTTTATAAGAAGAAGACCTTAGTCAATGGTGATATTCAATATAAGGCTAGGCTTGTAGCACAAGGGTTTTCCCAGATTAAGAATCAGACTTATGATGAGGTTTTTGCACCAACGCTAAGAGGGGAGACATTCAGGTTTGCCTTAGCAATGGCAGCAGCTGGAAATTGTGTAGTGAACCATTATGATATCACCACAGCATATCTGCATGCTGATTTGAGGGAAGAAATCTATATGTCTGAGGCTCCAGGATATGAGTCTAATATTGCAGGGAGAGTATACAAGTTGCAGAAAGCATTGTATGGACTCAAGCAATCGGCACGTTGCTGGAATCTAAGATTAGATGAAGAATTACAAAGAATGGGGTTCAAGTGTAGCATAGCTGACCCATGTCTGTATGTAAAGCAATGTGAAAATGATGAACAGGTGTTGCTTTTGATTTTTGTAGATGATTTTTATAAGACGATGTCTTATAGCTAAAGATCAAAGCAGGGTAATTGAATTTACTGAAAACCTACAGCAACAATTTGATGTCAAAGATCTAGGAGAGATTAAAAATTACCTAGGCGTAGGTATTCAGAAGGTTGATGTGGGATTCGTTCTAGAGCAGCGGAAGAAAACTGAACAACTGCTAAGAGAGAACAATATGGAACATTGCAAGGAAGTTCCTACCCCGATGACAACTGATTTTGTTAAGACAGAGACTGGAGACGATGACCAAACTACATGTAATCAAGAACACTATCAGTCAATAAGTGGAAGTTTATTGTATTAGCAGAATGGTCGCGTCCCGATATCGGGAATGCGGTAAATGTACTGAGTACATATGTTACACAACCTACCCAGAGGCATGGAAAGGTATTAAACGAGTGTTTAGGTATCTTAAGGGGACTATTGATAAATGTTTATTGATAAAACCTTGTAAGCCATTGGAATTAAAATGCTATGTAGATAGTGATTGGGGTAATGATGTACATGATAGAAAATCAATGACAGGATTGATAATTATGTTTGGTAACACCTTGGTGGGGTGGAGGTCTCGGAAACAGAGTTCTGTCGCAGTATCAACTGCAGAGGCGGAATATGCTGCATTATCTGACCTATGTTCAGAGTTGATATGGTGTAGACAATTGTTAATGGATGTTAATATAACAATTGAGGGTCCTATATGTGTATACGATGACAGTGAAGCATGTATACAGATTGCAAAGTCTGATAGAATCAGTGGGCATAGCAAACATGTTGATATCAAGTATCACAATGTTAGGAATGCTGTCAAAGAGTCTCTGATTGATTTCCAATATTGTCCATCTGAGTGTAATGTAGCAGATGTGATGACAAAGCCTCTAAGTATAGATAGACATAAGATGTGTGTATCCAAAATGTGTATGTCTTCTATTCTGTATAAGTGAAATGTAATATCTATTGTAAATTGGAGGGGTGTTGGGGTTTGTATAGACCCAGGAATTTACAGTTAGATAAATTATACCAGAGAGGCTTGATATCTAGGTGAGAGGGGAATTATTCTGCAAGTCATCCAATTAGCAGCCATTGTTGTAGGGATGATGTGTCAGTGTGTGACTCAATCAATCCTAAGGCGAGCTCAGGGAGGACAGAAACCTCCCGCGGAGCAGAAGGGCAAAAGCTCGCTTGATCTTGATTTTCAGTGTGTGACTCATACAACAGATGCTAAGAGTTTAGTTGGGTGTGGTGGATAATGAGAGTGACCTATAAGGTGATTGGTCAGTTTGTATATATAAGCAGAAGAATCCAGGAATTCTTTATTCTCATTTTTACCTCTTGTATGCTGTATCGTTGGTGTATCATTTGTTACCTGTGTGGACGTGATCTGTAAATACATATGTATATAAAGTAAATAGGATATTCTATATAATCTCTGTTTGGAGTCTATTTACTGCATAGTACGTGGATCACTGGTGTCAAGGAAGAAGGACCAGGCCACTCCACGCTCGCACTCTGACATTTTCTGTCTTGAAATATGTTCCAGGGTATTAGTTTTAGGATAATAGTAAAACCTATAATATAGCCATTATTGTAATACTAACAGAAACATAGAAGTTACTAGCAAAAAATGAAAACAGTGAATGGCATTTTCTAATATTCTTTAAAATTTAATGGATCTATGCAAATTTATACAATTTTATTTTCTCTTGCTTTTTTAAGGAATTAAGGCTTTACCTTCATCAATGACAGATAAACATAAGGTAAGAATAAAATTCAGCACACTGAACTAGAATGGATAAAAATTACATTTAGTTCAGGACTACTGTAATTAGGATAGAATTCTGATAACATTGTGAAGTATATGTCCAAATCTAAATTCAGTGGACAGCTATCTAAAAAACAAAACTTAATTTATTCTTGTGCAAAACGGAACTTTTAACTATTGTTGTAAGATCATTTGTTCCATCAATTTCATATGTGTCTAGGTTAGATTAGTAATTATTATCTTCACAAACTGCAGGAAACTACATACGTCATAAATAAGTCACAAGATCGACATTCATACATTCCGAATGTGCTGGTGGTCCCTTATGATCACAGTGCATGGCAGGGGGAGGCTGAGGCATGAGGGCACTGTTTTTTACTTGTTGCATCCATGTTGGGGGATAGGCTGCCTATGGACATCAGATATGTCCCCTGCATAATTAATCTTCCATAAACTGCTAAAAATTGAATTGTTTGCAAAGGCTAATGATGACTGAGATGATGCCTATGAATGATTGATGGACTGATGTTTTTATTGTTATTTCTTGCTTTGATTGACTGGTTTTAGGTATTTACCGTGGATGTTTTATTGTATGGTGGTGTGAACCGCAGAGTGTCTTGTTGACTATGGCAGGTACAAATTGGATGGTTGGATGGATGGATGGATGGATGGATGGATGGATGGATGGATGGATGGATGGACGGACGGACGGACAGAGACAGACAGACATGGAAGAGAGGCTCATGTTTTAACTTCCTTTTATCTTCATAAACTTGGGGATTTTAAGGAAGAGCTACTTGTTTGAGCCAGTCTATGTGTGCTAATTGAGCTGATTTTGCAAAAGAACAAAAATGACTCTAAGAGACTTGCTTCCATTGATCCATTCATTCTCTTGGCATCCAGTCACCATTTTTTCAAAAGCCTGAATTAAATACTTAGTCCTCTAATGGTATTCGATGACATTTCTTTGGTGCACCAAAGTACTCAATTTGGAGTCACCTCAGCAGGGAAAATATTAATTGGGCAAGTTCTTTCCCTACTCATTAGTTGCTCCCTGCAGTTTCTACTGGCTAATCAGTTTTTAGCCAATTCTCCACCATTCTCCTCCAGGCTTCCAGACTGGAAATTAAACTTCACAGAGAGTGAATTTGCATGTGTAGGTAGATTCCTACATCCCACCTTCTTGCTTGCTTTTCTCGTTCATTCATGTTAGCTCCACAAAAACAGGTTTGGGAACTAGCAGTAACATGTAGTTACACCCTGATGATTGAGTACCTTGAGATGAACAAGCCTCTAACTATGATACCAGTACTAGTCACCAGTACTCACATGCATATGCTAAAGATAGAACTCTGTCAGCAAGTTTCAGTCAAGGATAGGCTGGACTAAATGCAAGATTTATAATTAGTTCCTTCAGCTCATAAAATACATGTATGGCCTCATTGACTCTAATGAGGATATCAACACTCCCTCCCCTTTTGTTCCCCCAAAATGAATGAAATTTTTAGTTATTGTAGTCCATTCTTACAGGATAAAGGCTACCAAATTGCAGTCAAAGAAATTCAGGTTTTTTTCCTGTCATGTGACTTTTAAATTGCTGATACAAACAATGTGCATGCATACGTACATACATAACAGATTTTCAGAATGAAGTTTGCAGACTTGCCTTTTCCAAGAATATGAGCCTACTAAATTCCGGTCAATACATTTGGATATTTTTGTCCCAGGGAGTCTTCAGAATATTTTGGAGAAGGGGATATTTGATTGTTTTGCATAAATTTCTGGGTATGTTTGTATGGTAGTAGCACATATCATGGAGGGATTCATAAATAAATAACTTCCCTAGTGTTAGATAATTATGATTAAAACTAGTTTGCTTTTCTTTTTGTTTTCTGTAACATCTAGTATGTTTTCCAGAATCCTGTATTTGGTAGTAAAATGGCGAGTTCTGGATTCAGGATTAATTCACAGCTTTAATGTTTATAATATCTTTTAGCAGCTTCCTTCATCATACACACAAGCTAACCTTTAATTTTTGAAGTATATCTGTGCACAAATTATTGTTAAAGTTTGTTCATAGTTCATTTTACTCGTGAAGCAGCAAATAGGACAATTCAGGTATACCTGTACAGTTGCTTGCGTGCATTTTAATTGCCTTCATAGAGTATAAAAAGGTAAAGGTTCCCCCTGCACATTTGTGCAGTCGTGTCCGACTCTAGGGGCCGGTGCTCATCTCCGTTTGTTAGCCGAAGAGCCAGCGTTATCCGAAGACGCTTCCGCGGTCATGTGGCCACATGACGTGCATGGAACGCTGTTACCTACCCACCGAAGTGGTACCTATTCATCTACTTGCATTTGCATGCTTTCGAATTGCTAGGTTGGCAAGAGCTGGGGCTAGTGCGGGAGCTCACTCTGTCACTCGGGGCTAGGAATTCGAACCTCCAAACTTGCGATCTTCTGATCGACAAGCCTGGCGTCTTACCCGCTGAGCCACCACGCCCCTTTCATAGAATATAATTTTGTGTAAAGTATTTTATTCTGCTTCAGAATAACCAGTTGGGAAATAGAAGCCTCGAAATCCCAAATAATTATCTCTAGTAATTAGAATTATTAGACTGTTTCAATTAATAATAGTTATAACTTTTTAAGTTTCAGAGAAGGCCCCCACCTCCTGTTCCTCCAGAAGAAGAGGAGGAAGAAGAAATAGTAATAGCCATGTATGATTTTGAACCCACGGAACTTCATGATTTGAGATTAGAAAGAGGTCAAGAATATACCATAATTGAAAAAAATGACATTCATTGGTGGAAAGCAAAAGATAAATATGGGTAAGGAATGCAATCATCTAGTTTAATTTTTTAGTACAGACAGAAATAGTTTATATATTACACGCAATATGCATAAGTACATTATGATAGTCTGCTAATATTTTGTTCTGGTTTTCATGCCTCTATAGTATATTTTAACAAAATTAAAATCAAAATTTTGAACAGGTTTTTGATAGAGGTGGGCAAACAGCTGAGTTTTAATCTGAATAGGAAAAGGTATGTTGGGTAAGGCTATTTGCTCATCTCCATGGAGATCAAGGAATGCTAGTCTAGTTTGAACGGAGGCTGGCTTGTCAAAGCCCCCCCCCCCCATATATATCTGAACCAATTCAGGCTTTAAGATTCATCACCTTTGCAGGCAGAAGAGACCAAGCCATTTCAATGCTCAACTTTTCTGCTCAACTTCCTTCCTTTTTTAAAAAATTGATCTATTTGATTTATTATGATATTTACACTGTAGACTCCTTAGGATGCCTGGCACTTACAGATCCCTAAATCTTTTTTAAAATAATTTTATTAAAAGTTTTAAAAAATAAGATAAAAACTAATACAAACTAATAACAAGTAAGAAAGAAAAAAGAAAAAGAAAGAAATCAAAGAGAAAGCTAAAAGTGCAAGAAAGGAAAAAAGGAAAAGGAAAAATAGAAAAGAGAGAAAAAAGATACGAAGAAGTAGCTTCCAATCTTCTTTACAGCAGTTATAAGTACAATTATAAATTTACCTCTTTCTCTAAAGTTACAACATGTCTCTCTCCTTTCTATAATCTATCCTGTCTAATCATCAAAACCATAAATCATGTGCATTTTTTTCTGTTTTCCGCAAAAAGGCCATAAGGGGTTTCCAGTCATCAATAAACATAGATAATTGTCTTTTCTCTAATCAGAGAAGTCCATTTGGCCATCTCATTGAGTTCCATCATCTTCACCAACCATTCCTCCATTGTAGGTATTGCCAAGTCTTTCCATCCTTGTGCAGACAATAATCTCGCTGCAGTTATTATATACAAAAACAAAGTTCCATGACTTTTTTCCAACTGTTTGTCCATCAGTCCCAAAAGAAAGACCTCTGGTCTCAATTGTATATTAATCTTTAAAATCCTCTGAATAGTCTATGTATTTTGGGTCTGAATCCAAAAATTTCTAGCTTTTTTACATGGCCACCAAGCATGATAAAATATCCCTTCTTGTTCACATTTCCATGCCACCCAAATCTCAGGTCATGTCCTTCTAACTCCAGGAGCCTTCTATTTCTCAGCAGCACCCACTCTCTCATCCAAACCAAACAGCAAGCTGCAAAATACAATTTCAAATCAGGTAGACCCAATCCTTGTCTTTGCGTCCTGTAACACCTTATATATAACTCGTGGTTTTTCCCCCTGCCACAAAAATTTAGATATATCCTTTTGCCACTGTTTAAATGGTGCATCAGTTGTCAAAAAGGGTATTGTCTGGAACTGAAACATCATTCTAGGCAGGACATTCATTTTTATCACAGAAATTCTCCCCAGCAATGACAGTTGTAGTTTCTCCGATCTTAACATATTTTTTTTAACTTCATCCCATGTCTTAACATAGTTATTTTGAAATAACCTACAATTCATGTTTGTCATAGTGATACCGAAAATTTTTACTTTCTTCTCAATCTTAAAACACGTTTTGTTCAATTCTGTTTGATCTTCTATTTTCATATTTTTTTTTAACATCTTCGTCTTCTGTTTGTTGATCTTAAAACCTGCTAATGCACCGAATACTTTTAGTTTTCCCGCTAATGTTTGAATTCCCTTTAAAGGATCTTCCAAAACCAATACCAACTCATCTGCAAAAGCCCTTAACTTATAAGTTTCTTTTTTAATCTTTACTCCCACAATTCTCTAATCTTGTCTTATATCTCTATTCAGTATTTCAAGAACCAAAATAAACAAAAGAGATTTATTTATTTATTTATTTATTTATTTATTTATTTAGTTAATTAATTAATTTATATAACCGCCCATCTCCCCCAACGGGGAACTCTGGGCGGTTTACAATAAATAAAATTAGATAAAAGCATAAAATATAAAATATGTAAACTAACAATTTATACAATTAATATATTATAAATAAAATAAAATAAAAATCCAAGTGGGAGATAGTATTAATAAAAGAAGGGCATTATAAAATTACGGGATTAGCCACCCCCATGAGGAACTATCCCTTCCTCCTTCCCATGCCAGGCGGCAGAACCAGGTCTTCAGTTCTTTTCTAAAGGTCGGGAGGGAGGGGATCTGTCTCAACTCTGGGGGCAAGATGTTCCATAGTGTGGGTGCTGCTACTGAGAAGGCCCGCCTCCTAGCCCCCATCAGATGACATTCTTTAATTGATGGGGCTCGCAGCAGGCCCTCTCTGAACGATCGGGTGGGGCGGGTCGATAACCTGGGGACAAGACGGTCCTTTAGGTATTCTGGTCCCATGCCATTTAGGGCTTTAAAGGTGATAACCAACACCTTGAATTGTACCCGGAAGCAGACCGGCACCCAATGCAGCTCGCGGAGCAAAGGTGTTATATGTGCGAATCTTGGCGCACCTAAAATCGCCCGCGCGGCTGCATTCTGCACCAGCTGTAGCTTCCGGATAGTCTTCAAGGGTAGCCCCATGTAGAGCGCATTGCAATAATCTACATGGGAGATGACAAGAGCGTGAGTGACTGTTCGGAGGGCATCGCGATCCAGGAATGGGCGCAACTGGCGCACAAGCCGAAACTGTGCAAAAGCCCTTCTAGCCACGACTGCCACCTGCTCTTCGAGCAGGAGTCGTGAGTCTAGAAGGACCCCCAAGTTGTGCACCGGTTCCGAATGGGGCAGTGCTACCCCATCGAGAACCAAAGATGATAATTTCCTAGAAGACGCTAAGCCGTCAATCCACAGCCACTCGGTCTTGCCAGGGTTCAACTGAAGCCTGTTGTTCCCCATCCAGGCCCTCACAGCCCCCAGGCACTGGGATAGGGTAGTCACTGCATCACTTACTTCACCAGGGATGGAGATATACAGTTGAGTATCATCTGCATACTGATGATACCTCATCCCATGGTGTCGGATGACCTCGCCCAGCGGTTTCATGTAGATGTTAAATAGGAGAGGAGAGAACCAAACCCTGCGGCACCCCACACAGGAGTGGTCGCGGGCTGGATCTCTCCTCCCCTATCACCACCGACTGGGAACGGCCCTGGAGGAAGGAGGTGAACCAGCGCAAAACTACGCCGCCCACCCCCAACTCCCTAAGCCGTCCCAAAAGGATACCATGGTCGATGGTATCGAACGCCGCTGAGAGATCTAAGAAAGCCAGGATGGATGCACTACCTCCATCCTGCTCCTGCCAGAGGTCATCCGTAAGTGCGACCAATGCAGTCTCCGTCCCAAATCCCGCCCTGAAACCTGACTGGAAAGGGTCTAGATAATCCGCTTCATCCAGGGTCCTCTGAAGCTGCAACGCCACCACCTTCTCAACCACCTTTCCCAAAAAGGGAAGGTGGGAGACTGGATGAAAATTGTCCAGAATGGTAGGGTCCAGGGATGGCTTCTTGAGGAGGGGGTGCACCAACGCCTCCTTGAAGGTCGACGGAAACACCCCCTCCAACAAGGATGTATTAATCATTGCCTGGACCCATCCACATGTCACTTCCCTGGCTGATTTTACTAGCCAGGAAGGACAGGGATCTAACTGACATGTGGTGGAATTAACAGTTCGGAGGATCTTGTCCACTTCCTTAGGTCCAACAGGATCAAATTGTTCCCAGATAATAGGGCAAGACCATTCTCCCGGCATCTCCCCAGACTGCATTTCACGCATGGAGTCCAACTTAGACCGAATCCGAGCAATTTTATCCTGCAGATGCTCAGAAAATTCTTCCGCATGGCCCTGTAGGTGGGTGGTCAATTCCACCCTACCTAAGAGAGATCGAGTAATCTTAAACAGGGCCGTCGGACGGCATTCTGCGGATGCAATAAGCGCAGAGAAATATTCATGTTTCGCCACTCTTACCGCCACAAGGTAGGCCTTAATAGCGGCTCTAGATTGTGTTCGGTCCGATTCCGCCTTCGTCTTTCTCCAGCGACGCTCTAGACGTCTCTTCACCCTCTTCAAGACCCTCAACTCCTCCGTATACCACGGGGAGTGACGGGTCGAATGGGGTTGGAGAGGTCGCATCGGCGCGGTCCTGTCCAAGGCTCCGGCCGCCTCCGACTTTGAACAGGAAAGCCCAATTCAAATTGTCAAAGGACTTCTCAGCATCTAAGAAAATCAATGTGGCTTGTTTTTCATTATGTTGCTCCAGGTTTTCCAAAATGTCCAACACATTTCTGACATTGTCCTATCTGTCTTTTAGGTAAAACCCCACATTGATCCTCATGAATAAATTCTTGCAAAATTATTTTCAGTCTATAAGCCAGAATCGTTGTGAACAACTTGTAGTCTTTATTCAATTATGATACCCTAGTTTCTTGTTAAAATCAACTCTTGTCCCTCTTTAGGTATTAGTGCTATATTGGCCTCTTTCCAACTCTCTGGCATCATTCTTCCCTGTAAGAATGTTTCATCATATTTTGTAAAGGTTGTAAAAGTTAACCTTCAAAACTGATAATCCATTTGGTCCAGGCACCTTTCTTAGTTTAATCTTTTTTATAACTTCAGAAACTTCCCTTATTGTTAAAGGTCCATTCATAATCTATTTCTGTTCCTCTGTAGTCCTCAGTAAATTTTGTTTCTTTTTAGGTATTCATATATTTTCTCCAGAGAGATGTCACTTGCTTCATACAAGTTAGAATAATATTGATGAAATACTTTTTGCATGGCCACGCTATCTGTTAATACAGTATTTCCTCCTTGTAGTTTCAATATCATTTTCTTTTTTTTTCTTTTTGTAATTTATATGCTAGCCATTTCCCTGGTTTGTTTGCAAACTTGTTTTTTGCTTTATATAGTTCATTTTTATTTCCGTTTCTCTTACTGTTAACATAGATAGCTGTCATTGTAAAAGCTTAATTTGTTGAGAAATACTTACCTTCTCTGGAAATTTCTTTATCTCATCCAAAATAGCTTGTGTTTTCTCTTGCCTCTTCTTTTTGAGTTCACTATTATATTGTATGAAATAACCTCTGATAAAAACTTTACTTGCGTCCCAAACCATTCTTAAATCAGTACCTTTGTTTAAATTACTCTTCAGCTAATTATTGGAAGAAAACTACTAGTATATTTTTTACACATTATTTTTAGTGTCCTAGATGGTTTAGATGTGGAATTCACACATTGTTTATCAAATAGAGCCTTACTATTAATATATATTTTAATGCATTTTTAGTATATTGTTCCTTTTTATCACTCTAGAAACAAAGGATATATTCCAAGCAATTATGTAACAGGAAAGAAGTCGAACAGTCTGGAGCAGTTTGAGTAAGTAAATATTTACATATCAAATATGATTTTATGTATTTTGACCACTTCATGGAAAATAGCTGGCTGAATCAAGTATGTGGTAATATACCATTAAGACTCTGCATCTCCAGAAAGAGCAATCTGATGCTTAAGAGTCATTCCTGACCAATTCCGGAACTCCATATGATGCTGCAGAAGACAGTAGAATCTGCTGTTCTTCACATACCAGCTAGGTTCCCTCCAGGACCAGGCAGCAGTGAAGGATAAGTTCTCCCTTTCAGATTCAGCAGCAAGTTGCCTTTTGAACTGCCTTCTTAAAATTAATTTTGTTTTACTTCATGTACTCTTACAATTTGGGTTTATCATAAGTGGTTTTATTGACTCTTTTTATTGAAGATTGAAGCAAAGTGAGGCAAAAGGGGGGGGGACATGACTGAGGTGTACAAAATTACTGTATGCATGGTGTGGATAAAGTAGACAAGGAGAAGCTATTTTCCTCTTCCCAAAAATACAAGAACCAGAGGTCATCCAATAAAACTGGACCTAGAAGAATCAGGACAAAGAAAAGGATTTTTTTTAATGAAACACATAAAATAATTCAACTTTGGAATTTGCTACCATGAGATGTGGTGCTGGCTACCAGTTTGGCTGGCTTCAAAAAAAGGGTTGGACCAATTCATGGAAATCATGGGGATATATTTTAGAATATAAATATCGGGGCCATACAATGGTCTAACTTGAATGCAAACAGGTGCTTTGGAGTATGCAGAGCATGAATGTTGCACCTGCCCGTAACTCCTTAAAGCAGCCACCCTTGTTCCTGAGATTGTGCAGTTATCTTCAGCTGCCTCATGGGAAGAGATGTGTTTGATTTAAGGAGATGCAGACAGGTGCTACCTTTTGTGCTTTGAAAAACACATTTTGCCTTCAAAACTGAAGACCTAGTAAATATGCACATACTTGCAAAGGTAGCTAACATTTTACTGGTTTCCTCTTCTCTTTAGGTGGTACTGTAGAAATCTGAACAGAAGTCAGGCAGAGCAACTTCTCAGAAATGAGGTGGGCTTACCATTATTGTGATGCTTTTAACTAAAATCCAATACAAAAGTGATTTTAGAATAATGCTTCAATGGATGTCAAATGCCCAGTGTTCATTAGGGCTATGCAAAGCATTTGAAAGAGGAGCTAGCAAAGTATGATAGCTTGACCAAAACTCCTCTTTTTGGAGCATTAAAACAGTCATGTCCTTTGGAAGACTCTCACAGGGGCTTTGAGAGAGATCCTTGAATGTCCCTGCAGCTGTGTGACAGCCATGTAATTTCATTGACAGTCATAACAGGAGTGTTGCCAGCTACAAACAGACAACCAGAAACAGCATTCAAAGAGGTTGCATGAATCATTCGAAGAATGCTTTAGTTCCAATTTTTTATTTTTTAACTTCAAGACTGTTCAAAGGCCTCAAAGAGAGCTGCCGTGTTCATGCTAGCAATTTTGTTTCGGGAAGCACCTTGTCAGCCCAGGCCTAGCATTCATCATGTTTGGACTCTCTTGCAATTGAAATGCTATGTAAGTTTCATAAATTGTGAATCTTGCAGATCATCCAACAAAGTAGTTTGGTATATAATAAAGATTTCATTTCTTTTTCTTGGATTTTAGGATAAAGAAGGGGGGTTTATGGTGAGGGACTCCAGTCAACCAGGTTTATATACAGTATCGCTTTACGCAAAATTTGGAGGGTAAGTCATTGAACCAACTGATGACAACCGGTTCTACCTCACACATTTTTAAAAATTATTATATGCTTACAGAGACCTAGTCCTTTAAAAAAGAAATTTTCTGTCACTCTCTTGAGGCTATAAGATGAGATCCATTTATTGAAACAGCAAATTGGATCAACTGAACTAAATAAAATACTGCCTGACATTGATCTTACTGTTTGCAGTATTAGACTAAATTTGATAATCTCCTAAATTCTCAGCAATCAGAAACAAATATAAACAACCTGGAATGAATTAAATTTTTCATACACATATGCATCTCTCTGTTTCCAAAATTTCCTTCCTTTTTTAGATATATAATATATATATATATATATATATATATATATATATATATATAGTTTAATTTTTAAAATTTTTATCCCGTCTTTATTATTTTTATAAATAACTCAAGGCAGCGAACATACCTAATACTCCTTCCTCCTCCTATTTTCCCCACCACAGCAACCCTGAGAGGTGAGTTGGGCTGAGAGAGAGTGACTGGCCCAAGGTCTCCCAGCCAGCTTTCATGCCTAAGGCGGGACTAGAACTCTCAGTCTCCTGGTTTGCCATTGGCTCCTTCCTAGGGCTGAGAGAGTGTGACTGGCCCAAAGTCACCCAGCCGGCTTTCATGCCTAAGGTGGGACTAGAACTCACAGACTCCTGGTTTGCCATTGGCTCCTTCCTAGGTTTGAGAGAGTCTGATTGGCCCAAGGTCACCCAGCTGGCTTTCATGCCTAAGGCAGGACTAGAACTCTCAGTCTCCTGGTTTGCCATTGGCTCCTTCCTAGGGCTGAGAGAGAGAGACTGGCCCAAGGTCTCCCAGCCAGCTTTCATGCCTAAGGCAGGACTAAAACTCACAGACTCATAGCTGCAATTATCTTGCTAGTATTAAGGTTCATCTATAAAGCTCCTCTTTCATGTTTTGTACGTCTATTAGCATTTTGTTGGCTTCTGAAATGGTGTAACTCCATATTGCATATATTTCTGAATTTTGAGTTAGGGCATCCAAAGATATTAATACAGCAGAATCCAATCTAATTTGAGCTGTATCCAAAATATCAATTAATAATCGTAGAATACGCAGTGCTCATCTATTTTTACTAAATCCAGACTAAGATGGGTGAATAATACAGTACATGGTAAACATTGTAGGAGGAGAGCCGTGTTAGTTTATGTTAGCAAAAAATCAGGATGATTCTGGTAGAACCTTTTCCTTTCCAACTTACAAATTTTATTAAAAACATAAGCTTTTTAGAGAATCTGATGAAGTGCACTTGATGAAGTAAACTGCAGCTCACAAAAGCTTATGCCTTTTAGTAAAATTTGCTAGTCAGATGAAGTGCAACCAGATTCCTTCTGGTTTTTAATACACAGCAAGATATTCTGCAAATGCTGAGTCAACAAAGTGGTTAATAGCTTAGTATTAGAGTTATGGCATTGGTTTTTCCAACTTATAATTAGCAGATTTTTCTAGTAGAACCTCTCATCTAAGATGTTTATCTGGAAATAATCTATATATTCCTTACTGTTCTCATCTTAACTGTCCTTAAAAAAAGATGTGTAAGAAAAGATTCAAGTAGAACAATAGACCTAGTTCTCAGAAATCTTAAAGAGATATGCCTGCTACATAATGTAGGTAGCATATACTAAGATGGAATCTTGCTTTGATCCTCTTTGTTCCTTGTTTCAGAAATCTTGCTAGCATTGAAGACTTTGGGCTCTTAACTATGTCCCAGTGAACATGTTTCTGAGTTGATTTGGATGTAGTGAGGGACATGCACGTCTCCAAAACGAAACACTAGACCAGAGCTTTCCAAACTTTTCATGTTGGTGACACACTTTTTTGACATGCATCATTTTGCGACACACTCTTACAGCAGGGCACAAGGCAGGCACCAGGACCTGCGCAGAATCACAGCAGGTTTGGAGGCAGCAAGGCACAAGGCAGGCACTAGGACCTGCGCAGAATCACAGCAGGTTTGGAGGCAGCAAGGCACAAGGCAGGCACTAAGACCTGCGCGGAATCACAGCAGGGTTGGAGGCAGCAAGGCACAAGGCAGGCACTAAGACCTGCGCGGAATCACAGCAGGGTTGGAGGCAGCAAGGCACAAGGCAGGCACTAGGACCTGCGCGGAATCCTGGCAGGGCAGGTTTGGAGGCAGCAAGGCACAAGGCAGGCACTAAGACCTGCGCGGAATCACAGCAGGGTTGGAGGCAGCAAGGCACAAGGCAGGCACTAAGACCTGCGCGGAATCACAGCAGGGTTGGAGGCAGCAAGGCACAAGGCAGGCACTAGGACCTGCGCGGAATCCTGGCAGGGCAGGTTTGGAGGCAGCAAGGCACAAGGCAGGCACTAGGACCTGTGTGGAATCCTGGCAGGGCTCAGAGGCAGCAGCAGTCGCAACACACCCAGACACTGCAGCTGACACACTAATGTGTCCTGACACACAGTTTGGAAAGCTCTGCACTAGACTATTCCTGAAAGGTCAAAGGCTAAACATTCATTTTTACCACTGAAAGCTGCTACAGATGCTAAGGAGCAGCTGAGTTTCCCCAAGATTTCTTGTAGTTAAGACAATTGAAGGGCAAAGTATGTTTCTACATAGCCCCATATTGAGTACCATAGATCTCCAAAAATTACATGAAATATTTTGTTAGTAAGATACAGCGTAAGTTTATTCAGCATCAGTGAAAACTTTTTAATTTCTACACTGTTGTGTTTTTTTAGAGAAGGGCTATCTGGTGTAAGACACTACCATATAAAAGAAACAATGACATCACAAAAGCAATATTATTTGGCAGAAAAACATCTGTTTGACTCCATTCCAGAGTTAATTGACTATCATAATCACAATGCTGCAGGTAAATGAGCTTGAATTTTCTATCCTTTAATTTGTATTTGCTTAACTCCAAAGTATTAAATTACAGAATATCTTTATTTGTGTCTTTTGGAAATGTTTAATTGTTTTAATAGGATACAAGAAAATAAACTGTTCAAATAAGTTCTACCTTACGCCTACTTCTGTCACATATGATTGCTTAGAAGTTCTAAATCTTTATAAAAAAAACTATTTAATGCATCCTACATTTTCAGGTTTATAAACAATAGAATAATTCTAATTTTCTAAGATGCTGATAGCTATAAATTATTACACCAAAACTTTTTCAAGCAAATGCTTAGTGTGCTTAAAGTTCTTTTGAAGTATATACAAATGACGCTGTAAGAAAATAAAATATTATAATTAATTTCCAGTGTAACTTATTCACCATATGAATTTTCTGTGCGTTTTAGGGCTTGTGACGAGGCTACGATACCCAGTGACTCCAAAAGTGAAACCCTCACCAACTACTGCTGGATTCAGCTATGGTACATTTATGTTTCTATATGAAAACACATGACTGATTTGGGAGATTAACAAAGAACTAAAATGTATTTATTTTCTCTCTCCTTTCTATTGGATTAATTGATATCCATATTGCAGAAAGTCTTCTCAGTTCTGTAAGCCTATACTTTGCAAAACAGTAACTAACATGCAAACCATGTTAGTTATGCAATTAGTTAGTATATCCTTCTTCCCTTCCCTTCCAAATACAGTGGGGCAAAAAAGTATTTAGTCAGCCACCAATCGTGCAAGTTCTCCCACTTAAAAAGATGAGAGAGGCCTGTAATTGACATCATAGGTAGACCTCAACTATGAGAGACAAAATGAGAAAACAAATCCAGACAATCACATTGTCTGATTCGGAAAGAATTTATTTGCAAATTATGGTGGAAAATAAGTATTTGGTCACCTACAAACAAGCAAGATTTCTGGCTCTCACAGACCTGTAACTTCTTCTTTAAGAGGCTCCTCTGTCCTTCACTCATTACCTGTAGTAATGGCACCTGTTTGAACTTGTTATCAGTATAAAAGACACCTGTCCACAACCTCAAACAGTCACACTCCAAACTCCACTATGGTGAAGACCAAAGAGCTGTCGAAGGACACCAGAAACAAAATTGTAGACCTGCACCAGGCTGGGAAGACTGAATCTGCAATAGGCAAGCAGCTTGGTGTGAAGAAATCAACTGTGGGAGCAATAATTAGAAAATGGAAGACATACAAGACCACTGATAATCTCCCTCGATCTGGGGCTCCACGCAAGATCTCACCCCGTGGGGTCAAAATGATCACAAGAACGGTGAGCAAAAATCCCAGAACCACACGGGGGACCTAGTGAATGACCTACAGAGAGCTGGGACCAACGTAACAAAGGCTACCATCAGTAACACACTACGCCGCCAGGGACACAGATCCTGCAGTGCCAGACGTGTCCCCCTGCTTAAGCCAGTACATGTCCGGGCCCGTCTGAAGTTTGCTAGAGAGCATTTGGATGATCCAGGAGAGGATTGGGAGAATGTCATATGGTCAGATGAAACCAAAGTAGAACTGTTTGGTAGAAACACAACTCGTCGTGTTTGGAGGAGAGAGAATGCTGAGTTGCATCCAAAGAACACCATACCTACTGTGAAGCATGGGGGTGGCAACATCATGCTTTGGGGCTGTTTCTCTGCAAAGGGACCAGGACGACTGTTCCGTGTACAGGAAAGAATGAATGGGGCCATGTATCGTGAGATTTTGAGTGCAAACCTCCTTCCATCAGCAAGGGCATTGAAGATGAAACGTGGCTGGGTCTTTCAGCATGACAATGATCCCAAACACACCGCCCGGGCAACGAAGGAGTGGCTTCGTAAGAAGCATTTCAAGGTCCTGGAGTGGCCTAGCCAGTCTCCAGATCTCAACCCCATAGAAAACCTTTGGAGGGAGTTGAAAGTCCGTGTTGCCCAGCGACAGCCACAAAACATCACTGCTCTAGAGGAGATCTGCATGGAGGAATGGGTCAACATACCAGCAACAGTGTGTGCCAACCTTGTGAAGACTTACAGAAAACGTTTGACCTCTGTCATTGCCAACAAAGGATATATAACAAAGTATTGAGATGAACTTTTGATATTGACCAAATACTTATTTTCCACCATAATTTGCAAATAAATTCTTTCCGAATCAGACAATGTGATTTTCTGGATTTGTTTTCTCATTTTGTCTCTCATAGTTGAGGTCTACCTATGATGTCAATTACAGGCCTCTCTCATCTTTTTAAGTGGGAGAACTTGCACAATTGGTGGCTGACTAAATACTTTTTTGCCCCACTGTAAAGGGCTGGTTTATCACTCAATCTGGCATCTTCCTGATACTTTGGAGCAGCGAGGTGGAGTTTGGGGAGGGTTTTTTGTCATTCTGATGAAAAGAAGCAATGTCCTGTGTTCACCTATGCTTTGAGGGCATACATTCCTGAATGCCATGGTGGCCGGGAATTCTTGTCTTTGGAATCTGAACATGCTCAGAGGCCGCTAAATTAAGCTAGTTGACATTAACACATGTCCCCAGCCCATGGTTGCTATTTTCCTGAGGAAAAAGTAGTCCTTAGCATTAATGGTCATTTCTCTTTGGGAGTAAATCAGGGGTCCCCAAGTGGGCCGCAGCCTGTTAGGAAGTGGGCCACGGGGCTCCCTCCTGCAAAACCCCTCCCCCCGGTGCGCGTGATTACCCTGCCCCCAGTGCGTGCAATTGTCTCCCGCCTGGAAATCCTGCCCCCCGGTGCATGCGATTGGCTCCCGCCTGCAAATCCCGCCTCCCGGTGTGCACAATTGGTTCCCGCCTGCAAACCCTTCCCCCCGGTCCGTGGAAAAAAATTCTTCCACAACCGGTCCTTGGTGCCAGAATGGTTGGGGACCGCTGGAGTAAATAACTCCAGGGGTGTAGACATAACATGAGTTATGCCCAGAGTTGAGACAGATCCCCTCCCTCCCGACCTTTAGGAAAGAACTGAAGACCTGGTTCTGCCACCTAGCATGGGAAGGAGGAAATGATAGTTCCTCATGGGGGTGGTTAATCCCATAATGTCCTTCCTTTTATTAATGCGATCTTACTATCTGGATTTTATAATTATTTATTGTATTGATTGTATGAATTGATGTTTTTATATTTTTACATTCTATTTTAATCAATTTTATTGTAAACCGCCCAGAGTTCCCCGTTGGGGGAGATGGGCGGTCATATAAATTAAATTAAATAAATAAATAAATAACATTCCATCCTGCCTTTTCATACCTCCATTATCCAAATTACAAATTTGTACAGTTGCTCTTTATGAAAGGAAAAGTAGATACTCCTCAGATGATGCAGTTATTAAAAGCATAGACACAGATAGGGAGCCCAAAATATCTCATAAGCTTTTTCCTGGTCTAATAAAGCAGAGTTTGTATTGGTATCTGTGTGTGTGTATGTATGTGTGTATATATACACACACACAAACACACAAAAACATGTTTGCACTGGAAAATAAAATTGAATGCAGGGACAACTGCATCATCATAACCATAGCAGCTGTGTTTAAATTACAAATTGTGTTTAAATTCTAAAGGGTGGATTTCTGAGACAAAGCTTCCTAGTGCACAAGAAACTGCACAGTAGAGCTATCAGAATATAGTAACGTACTACAGATAAAATATGGGTTCATACAGTATCTATTTTGGGTGAGAAGAATGAGAGAGCGTTGCTTTAGGAAGGCAAATTGGATTGCAAACTATATTCTAAGATTGCTTGTGTAAGATTTGCCTGTATTAGAAATTAGTTTTTAGACATTTTTGAAAAATAAAAAGTGACACGTGCCTGGGGATGCACTGCTCCTGGCCTGTCCCATAAGATGCTCTATCCAGTCAGCCATTAACCACCTTGCTAATTGTTCTGTCTGCACACAATCATACTAACTGGGTCAACATCCATTGTCCCCATCCACTTTCCCCCAGAAAGTATCTAGTATCTCGTAAGTCCTTACCTAGGAAAGTGTTGGCAGGATTTCACAATATTATTAGCCCCCAGTGCCAGGAAGCCAGCAATCAGCATGCTTTGGTCCCTGCAGACAATCAGTTGTTGAGAAGGATGTTGAGTGCTGCCAAGTCTTGAGAGAATTTGATGATGGAGAAGTTTGCTTTTTCAGTCATTGTTTCTCTCCGGTCTTTTTTCTTGGAGGACTAGACTTGCAAGATGAACCAACTGACTGGGTCCCATCCCACGATATGCTTGAGTCATTTCCACTGAGTGACAAAAGCAGTATTTCTTGGAAAGAGATCAAGAGGCAGCATTTTGTAAGGCAACCTTGAGAATAAGCAGTGGGCATCTTCAAGAGTATTCTGGTTTGAATCTTCAAAAGTTCTCTGGTTTGAAAAAGGGATGAAATAATGATAACCAGACCCTTATGGAAAAGAATACTGACCATAAGAATTGTCTTCCAATTTCTCTTGGAGGTTTATCCTCAAGTTTATCTGTCCTTTGGTTTTATCTTCCTTTTTTACAGAGAAGTGGGAAATCAATCCTGCAGAGCTCACCTTTATGCGAGAACTGGGTAGTGGTCTCTTTGGAGTAGTGCGGCTCGGCAAATGGAGAGCCCAGTACAAGGTAGCCATCAAAGCTATCCGAGAAGGTGCCATGTATGAAGAGGACTTCATAGAAGAAGCTAAAGTGATGATGTAAGTAACTGGCAAAGGTGCTGGTTACTATTTTTAAAGCATTAAAGAGTCTTTCTGCAAAGCTTCTTAAGAAATGTCTTCTCCTGAAGATATTGAGATGTTCTGCTCTGTCTCCTTTTGTTTTAAAAACATTAGATCAGCTGTCTGAGTCAGAAAATCCAAAGTTTATAATACTTCTCTCCTTTCCTTATATTGTTGCTTGGGCACTGTAAAAAACAACAACTCTGTTTTGGAAGTATCAACCTTGTTAAGTTCATATTTAAGAGAAACCAAAGCTGTATATTGGTCAGGAGAAGGAGGCTGTTTAAATAATTAATGATATTAATATTATTAGCAATATATTGCTAAAGAAATTACATATGGTATCCCATACTAAAGACAGTGATGTAATCAAATCCCTATTATACAAAAAACCCTCTGCCATTTTTTGTTCCAGCTGCTTAATACCTTTCAGCAAAGATACATTCATGAACCAGTTTATTGACATATTTAAGTGCTTAACATATAAAACAATGTTTCACAGGAGCAAGGTCTGAAATTGTAATAGGATTTGTCTTCACCTTAAATATCAGAGAATCAGAAACCAGGAGACTCTCTAGCTGAAAACAATTCCTGTGTATGGAAGAAAGAAAAGTAAATTCTTATTAGGATGGATTGATAGAACCCCAACTGTCTACTATACTGTATCTGTTTCAGACATGTAATCTTGCAAAACATTACATCTTGGGATATAATTTCAGCAGTGGAGTGTTACAGTCACATTTTTCTGTGCTGAAGCCTGTGTCTGCATTCGGGATTGGTTTCCTAAATCCTCATTGCTTAATTCCATCTGCCACCATTTTAGATGCTGTTGCCCTGCTCGGCAGACCTGCAATCAAAAGGCATTACTTGACTAGGACTTACTATTTTTCTCTGGCTTCTACAACTTTATCTCTTCTGAATCTTTTATGGTATTTTTAAGTATATAAAATAAAGATTGCATAAGTCGTTTCTCATTTTCTTCCTAACATGTATGTTTTCTAATTAAAGTTAGCGTCATGAAGAAAATTATGTTTATATTTCTCTATTGTTCCCCTGTTTTATTCTTCTTTCTTTAAACTACTTTCAGGAAGTTGACCCACCCAAAATTAGTCCAGCTATATGGTGTTTGTACTCAGCAGAGACCAATCTATATAGTGACAGAGTTCATGGAGCACGGCTGCCTTCTAAATTATCTTCGACAAAGACGTGGACACTTCACTAAAGATAACCTGCTGACAATGTGTCAGGATGTCTCCGAAGGAATGGAATACTTGGAGAGAAATAGCTTTATTCACAGAGATTTGGTAAGACAGGCAATGACGCATATGTAAATTTGATGCATGCATAAAGCATAAGGTCTAAAGAATGGGCCTTGTTTCTGATTTTTCATAATTTTCTGAAATGTTTTGACCAAAAGCAACACAAGGTAGGATTCATGTCCCTTTAAGACTTGCAGAGGAGAAATTAAAGCTGGTCTTTTCTCCACCATGGATGGCAAGGTGGGCTTATCAAAAAGATAACTTTTCCGCACACGTTAACTCATGTCCTATTCTTCCTACAACCGGATTACTGTAACACATTCTACATGAGGCTGCCCTTGAAGGCCATCTGGAAGCTACAGCTGGTCCAGACTGCGGCAGTGTGGCAGCAAAAGAGGCGTTGAGCTATGTGTGTGTGACCCCACTCCTTCGCAAGCTGCACTGGTTGTTGCTAGTAGACTTCCAGGTGCAATTCAAGCTGCTGATTATCGCCTATAAAGCCCTTCAAGGCATAGGGGCTGGCTATCTGAGGGTCCACCTATTTCCAGTTGTCTACCCATCTGGTACAGTCCAGCAGGGTGTGGGTGCAGTCCGGATCCCGTCAATTAAAGAATGTCATCTTGTGGGACCCACGAAGTGCACCTACTTAGTTGCAATTCCTGCCCTCTGGAATGCTGCCCCTCCCCCGAGATTTGTGTGGCTCCCACCCTGATGCCGTTCAGAAACAATTGGAGACCTAGGTGTTCCCCCAGAGAACTGGGGATTATGGAGCCCCTTTTGTTTTGTTTTTTGCTCTTCTGGTCAGTTACATCCTTTTACTTGCTGGTTTTTATTTGTAAGCTACCCAGCTCATGAAGGGAGGGAGGGAGGGAGGGAAGGAAGGAAGGAAGGAAGGCTGCCAGTTTGTCTGGCCTCATTTGTATGTGTTGCCCAGGCCAAATTCTCCTATTTACATATTTTATGAGTTCTTAATAACTCTGTTATCATTTATGCTTCTCATAAAACATTTGCCTTACTTTAGAAGTATTTGCAGATTCTTGCTTAGGAGTCATAGATGATGCTTGAATAGTTAATTTTAGGACACAGTTAATAATATATGTATCTGCCCTTCAGGAAAGACTTGAAAATAACGTCTTAACCTTATCTACTCAATTATATAATTTTGTGCAGTTTTTTTTTACTTTTTCTGTTTCTTATATGAAAAATGCACATTTTCAGATGGGGAAGTAATGTGAACATGAAGCTCTAGTATGTACTGTAAATTTGGTTATGGTTAATATGTTTGTTTGTTTTTGCTGTTTTTGTTTTGAGAAATGAGCCTCAACTCAGAAGAAGGTTGAAGAAACTGAAAAAATACATCTTTGTAAGGAGTAGTAGCCTTAGATGAGGATTTTGAATTTTACTTTTTTATGAAATGATCTGAACCAGTGTTTCTCAACCTTGGCAGCTTGAAGCATGCTGGCTGGGGAATTCTGGGAGTTGAAGTTCACATATCTACAAGTTGCCAAGGTTGAGAAACACTACACTAGATCCACCTCCACTTGTGTAATTGACAGAAATTAAGCAGAAAGCAGACTACATCCATGACATGCAATCAATATCCAAATGACTGTTTTTCCTTTTTTCTTTCTTTAGGCTGCTAGAAACTGCTTAGTGAATGAGTCAGGAGTGGTGAAAGTGTCTGACTTTGGAATGACAAGGTATTAAGTCAATTATATAACTTTTATGTTGGCATATTTTAAATTTACATTCGTACATTCTAAGGTGGTAGGGTGGTGGCCATGTTTTTAAGTTAAAACAGACCCCAGTAATGTGTAGCTCACATAACCAAATTTAACTCATCTACCTCAGATGGAGATTCACAAAGGACTTAATAATATTCTAGCTGCCAACTGGAAAGGATCCAATTTATGGTTGTTGGTCTACAAGTTATTCAGAGTCAGTCTATGTCAGCCTTTCTCAACCTTTTGACCCTGGAGGAACCCCTGAAATATTTTTCAGGCTTCGGGGAACCCCTGCACATTGAGGCTCAAATATAGGCCAGAAGTTACAAAATCATTATATTCGTTTCATGGGTAGGCTGCATTAACAGTGTCCTTAAACTAAAAATAAAGAATGAAACTTACCTCTTCAATGTGAAGTTGCCCGAATTTGAAATAATTTTTAAAATAAATCGTGATCTCCCAGGGAACCCCTAGTGACCTCCCGCAGAACCCTAGGGTTCCACGGAACCCTGGTTGAGACACCCTGGTCTATGTGATAGGTCTGTCCTTAGTCCTTTTAAATACAGTAATGTTTGTGAAATTTACCCATTGCCATTAGGTGGTGCCATGAATATTTATTATCAGTTGTATTCATTTCAGAGGAAGGATTTCCCCCCCCTCCTTTTAGGTATGTTCTTGATGATCAGTACACCAGCTCTTCAGGTGCTAAATTTCCCGTGAAGTGGTGCCCCCCTGAAGTTTTCAATTACAGCCGGTTCAGCAGTAAGTCTGACGTCTGGTCTTTTGGTAAGATTGTGTCAACTTTTTTTTTGAGTAAATAGAGGAAGATTGCTTTTTCAAATAATTGTCAGCCTCTTCAAACAATCCATCAAAGCAGCAATTATATTTAAGATGGGATGAAAGAAAAAATTAAACATTGCTTAATGTTAATGACACATAATAAATAGTCCTAGATGAAATAAAAACAGGGATTCTTGGATAAAATCCAGGTTTCATAGTTTGCAAACTTCATAATGAAAATTAGAACTTAAAGCTTCACATTCAGGAGTTTGAGATGTTGAACTCTGTTTTTAACTTGTGTTTTATTTCATTCTAGTGGCTTCAAAATATATTGCAATACGTATGTTTCTAGTTAGCTGTTTTGATTGTTTTGATGTACATTAGTTTTAATGTAATTTTATATAATGTTAATCACTTGTTTTCATGGAGATCTATAACTATATAATCTTGTGATATAAAGGTTTACTGATTTTGAAATACTGGCTTTACACACACACACACACACACAAACAAACAAACACACACAAAGGTCCTGTGGTAAAGATGGTTGTATGACAGGCCCTCAGATTTCACTGTAATGTTATTTAGTGTGCTATGCCTAGTAGGGCTATGTATACTTCAAGAATAATTCAGAAGAAGTTGAAATTATGAACATAATTTCTTCGCTGTTCATTAAAGCAGCTACATCTTTTGGAGTCTGAAAAATGATACTGTCAGTTTAAGAATTGCTTTAATGAGATGACTCCTTAAAGCAACCATCTCTTTTGTCACAGCTTAAAATAATTCCTTTAAGGAGTCAATTCATTAAAGCAATTATTTAAAACAGCACCAAATCTTGTTTTAGGCTGCAGAAGTGTGAAAAAAGATGTAGCTGCTTTAGTGAATAGCTGAGAAGTGAGTATGAATCGCCTCTTCTGAATAATTCTTGAAGCCTGTATAGCCCTAATGCCTAGTTGTACTTTTCAGATCTGTTTCATATGAGTTTGTCTAATCATTCCATTGCTGATAAACTAAATAATCTTAGAAGATTTAAGCAAGGTGATTATTTAATTAGGATTAATTTTCTATTAACATATTTGTATCTGCCATTCTGGAGAATAAACCTTTAATATTTCAATTCAGTTATCTCAGTGAACTTTGACTAATCTCTGATTTTGCAGGTGTTCTCATGTGGGAAGTGTTTACAGAAGGGAAAATGCCCTTTGAGACAAACACAAACTATGAAGTGGTGACTATGATTACCCAAGGACACCGTCTATTTCGGCCCAAGTTAGCTCCTAAGAATGTTTATGATGTGATGAAGATGTGCTGGCATGAGGTATGCTATTTTGCATTTCAATTGCATTAGTTCTATTGTGCTTCACTTGCATTATCCCTATTACCGTATTATGGAATGAACAGTGGCCCAATTGTAGGAATTCTGGGATGCTAATACCAGAACTCCACACAGCTTCCAATTGGTTTATAGCAGAGCAGAAGCGTTCCCATAAACTTGCACAAGGCTTAATCAGTTCAAAACCCAAAAATAAACACACTTCACACGTTAATGTAAAGTAACATAAAAAAGAGCTTCCAGTTTTATTGCAACTCAGTTTCTTAGTAGAAACGGTCCATGTGTATGAGCAATAGGTTCTGATGAGACCCACATGCTTCTTAATGTGGCCCACCTGAATGGAAGTGTGAGGAACGTGGACAGCCATAGCTGACCATCCTTCTTGGTGCAGATTCAAGCAGGAAAAAAGGGGAGAAGAGAAGGGAACAGGAACAGGAAATCGGGATTCAGCCCCCCCCCACACACAAAGCAAGTAAGATTAGGTTACAGCAGAGGCTGCCTCCTCCTTCAAGCTTGTATGAGACGTGCTTGGTTGAAACCCGATCTCTCTAATACCAGTGTAGGCATTCTTTGCACCCTGCCAATCAATCGAATGAAAGCTGCCAGAGTATGTGCCAATGCAATAGTGCTGTTTGTTCCTTCCATTTTTGTGGGTGCACGTACAGTATCCCCCACCCCAGGTCCTTGCCATGCAACTGCCATCCAGGGCTAAGTAAATGGAACAGTTTGAAGAGAGAAATCAAGTAGACTTAAGAGTGGAAATGGGATGGTTTTTAATTGTAACAATTAGCAATTTCATAAGTCAGAAAAACATTAGCAACCGGCAGCCAAGTCTTACAGTGCCAAGAGGTGATCTTACTATGTTAGTTCTATCTGCAAGAAAGGTATTAGGTAGAAATATTTGGGTCAGCTAAATGCAGAAATGAAATACTAACAATGCAAAATCTTCTCTCGCTGTTAGTAAAACTGTCATGTATTTATAACATCTATACTTTGGAGATGGATGCCAATAGATTTGGTTCAAACAACGCTGAATGCAAAATGATTCATCTTGCTTAGTTCTTCCAACCTCATTGCCACAAGAATGCTTTATGGCAGAGCTTTCCAAACTCTGTGTCGCGACACAAAAGTGTGTTGCCACACACAGTCTGGTGTGTCGCCACACAACCCAGAAGCGCTGATCATCATCAGCGCTTCCGGGTTTTCCCATGGCGACACACCAACGGTGGCGTGCAAAAACCCGAAAGAGGCAGCAGCGCTTCCGGGTTTTTGCGCGCTGCCGCAACGGCAGCACTTCCGGGTTTTCCCGCAGCGACACACCAACGGCGGTTGGTGTGTCGCCGCGGGAAAACTTTGGAAAGCCCTGCTTTATGGAAATGTGTTCCCGAAGTATGACAGCTAGGCTTTTGCAGCAAAACAACAAGGAACTCATGGTGCCTTAAAGACTAACAAATTTATAATGGTGTAAAATGTTGTGGATCACTGTCCATTTCATGGGTTGGATGAAGTAGACTGTCATCCCCCAAACCTATGCAGTCATATGTTAACTTTTGGTTTTTAATCATCAAACTTTTGTTTTAAATGGCTCCTTCCAGTACTTGTGACTTGTTTAAGCAGTCAACTAAGTTAATGAAGAGAAATACCTTTTCAGTTTGATCGGCTATATCATGCTTCACAAAAGAAAAAGAAATATCAATTATTACAGCCTCTTTAAAACTTTTCAATTTCTAGAAACCAGAAGGACGCCCTACGTTTCAGGACCTCCTGCATATGATTGATGCTATAGCTGAAGATTCTTCCTCCTGACAAGGCTTGGCAGAAGTGCAAGAATTCACAATAAAGAGATATCATTTCAGAGATGCTGCTGGATTCTTCCCAGAGCCACAGTCCTGGATGCTGCTCAGAAGGAAGGACCACAAGAAGACAAGGCAATTGTGCAGATTGTTCCTTTGTCTCTGGAAGAAGAAGCTTTATCAAGACATCCATAGTCTGTTTAGCTATTAAAACAACACTGTTATCAAGTGGACCCCAATGTGGGTTTGCAGAGGGGGAAAATGTCCACCTGTAGCAGGATACAACTACTGTAGAACATAAACTAAATTCAGCACAAGCCTTTTATAAGTCAGCTGTTGACGTGAAAGAGCAATATTTAAAGTGATTCTCGTATATAGCCTTGTCCAGTGTTGAACCCTCCAGATGTGTTTGGCCGCATCTCATTTCCAGCCAGCACAGATGTTGGCATACACTGTGTTGGTCAAGGCTGCTGGTGCATAGTAGAGGTGATAGCTAGACAGCATGTGGGGGACAGAGGCTGTGAGCCTCCTATTTGTCTTTCAACCTAATGACCTCAGTGGCTTGTCAGGAAAATAGGGACAAAGAGGAAGACTAGTACAAAAATACCATAAGCTTCTCCTTGATTAGAAGCTGCTGAAAGACCCCCCCAGGCCTGAGACAGATTGTTAGGAAGGACACAGGCATATGAGGAGTTTAAAACACAGCATTCATAATAAATGTATTATAAATACCATCTACGTACTGTAAATATACACTGCATGTAGGTTTTCATATGAAGTGAGAATTTAGTCTGTCCTAAACTATTTAAAAGCACAACATACTGAATCTTTTATTGTATGTTGCACATTCAGTTTGGCATTTAGCTTTATAGCAAAAACAGAACATGCTCCCAACTTTATTATAAACTGGATCAGATTGTTATTTTGACTTTACCAACTCTAAAGTGTGCTCCACACTCCTGCCAGGGAAATAATGTATAGCAAAATGTGTCCTAATAAGTATACTTCATATAATAAATATGAAGTTGCGATAAAAGGTTGAACCACTGATCTTCATTTTCAGGTGGGTATGTGGGGCAGAACTAAGCCCTTGCACTCATTATTAAGATGGTTCCTAAACTATTCGCTGTGTCATAAATTGTGACATTCCCAGAGTTTATCTTAAAGTTTCCGGGGGATTTAATTTCTTGTGTCATACACTGCTTCAGGAGCATCCAGACCACCTTAGATACATTGCGGGCAGACCCCCAAATGAAAATAGATATTTTGGCTTTATACTGAAACCTTCCAATTAACACAGAGGTGATTTTACAGTTCTGTCTAGGGAAGATTTTACATAATCCTACCCATGTGTAGATAGTTCACCCAAACCAGATTCTACTGCTAAGGAGCACCAATGCCACTTGCATAAATTCAAGTTAACTGCATTTTTAAAAAAAAGTTAGTGCTAGGAGTAACAGCTAAAGGATATTACATGCCATCCCCAACTGTTATTTAGCTACATCTAATAGTTAAGATTTCAATAAGCCTTTTGCCCCACATTTTTAAACATAAAGACTAGAATATATTCTTGAAAGAGAAATACTCTACCCATTTACCACATTACATAAAGACTTTCTGCAAAATTGCAGCACATGTAGTCTTTGTCTCTAAGAATGGCACCACTGCAGAGAAGATTTGCCCTATGTTTTGCTGATATCTTAAAAAGAAAGTGATTGAGATAAATCTTCCCAGAAATAGCTAAAATCTAGCTTCATACAGAAGAAGAAGGGGAAACTAGGCCAAAGGATAGTTTCCCCTTTTTCTTCTGTATGAAGCTAGATTTTGTCTCGCTGTAAAAGTCTTCAATAGCAATCAATTCACAACTTTGGGTGGGTTCTCTAAATATGTATTTTCTTCATATAAATCTTATGTGGATCTATCTCTATATGAATCCCTAAGCCTAGGCCATCAATGTCAGTTGGGAGTACACTTTATCAAGACAATTTTATTCATTTTTTCAATATTACATCAAAGCTTCACAGATCTTCCATTTAGAAAGTTAAAGTTTTTTAAATGGTTAAGGCACACTTTATACAGATACATAAAAGCATTCTTTTTCCTGAATGGCACTGAAGAGTTCCCAGACACCACTCATGCTTCTCAGATGAACCACACAGTATGTGACCATTAAAATGATTAAAAATCAGTATTTCCTTAAATGATCAGGGTATTTTTTTATCATGGAACAAATGCCAATTCTTGATAAACCAAAGAAATAAAAAATTCAGAGCTAAAAGTAGTATCCATGCCCATACTTATTCATTACTATAGTCCAAATATATGATTTGTGTTCTTCAATCCCAAATAAACCTGCACCACTTTTTGTTTCTTTCTTAAGCAGTTTTGGAACTAAGGTATTAACACTGAATATTGAAGAGATGGCCAAAAATCTACAGACAGCCAAGCCTGGGTTTACAGATGAAATTCTATTTCAAAAATCAATTTATTGGCACTGATAATTTTAGTTCAGAAATTGTCATATGACCAAAGTCCCTTTCCAGTTCACAAAATAGCAAAGGAGGTCACCATGGAAAATTTAAAAAAAAAAATCAACAGTATATTAAAATACAGTTCTATGTAAAAGGGAAGAGACTTTAACATTTGTGAGTATATGTGTGTGTGTTTTAAAATCTCATCATCCTGAACAATTAAATGACTCATTTAAAAGACTTGAACACAGATTTTTCTAGTAAAACTGAGCAGCATTAAGAGCTTATACTAGTAGAATCTTTTTCATAAAAATGATTATACATGTATATATTTTATAAAAATATACATGTGTCATTGATTTATGATAGCATATTCTTGAATGCTTAATAACCAGTCTGCTGGAAATCATGTATGAAACATTAGGAAGTTCTGCTCCAATTGTCTAACAAAGTGATTGTTGAAGATTGATGACTAATGCACATTTCAGTTACCTTCCATTCCTCCCTGTTGGACACATACAGGAAAATGATTCCAGAAATTTAACAGATCCTTCAAACAAATTATCATCTAGAAAAAACTAAAATTATACAGCACTAAACTTGTCTGATCTGTTTTCCAGGGTGGAAGCAATTGATGAGGGAAATAAAACTTAAGTCTTTCCAGAAATGTTTAGTGTACACCAATGTAACTCCCAGATTTCAGTGAGTTTACTGTAAGGATTTCTTAGTCTGGATCTAACTCAGTGCTATCAGGCATAGAAAGAACCTGTTTTCAATTAATGTACTTTGCTAGAGTTTAAACTTTGTTGCTGGAAGTTAAACCTAAAAGAGAAGGAGTTGTTTTTGGACACTTCCTATTTGGAAAACTAGAATAAACTAAGACTTCCAGTTTACCAACATGCCCGTCTTTAGAAAAGTCCTGGTTTTTCACACACAAAGTATCTTCACTTAGCCCTCAGCAGAACTCTTGTTTTTAAAACAGTAAAGCCATAAAATGCTATTTCGAAAATATATTACTTATATAATTAAGTTCATTAGCAACAACAGTCATCGCTCAAAGAGCATTACTGCTATCAGTGACTTCTGCATGCTGTCAAAGATGGGAAATACAGAAATAATAATTTCCTTTTCGAACCCATAAGCAAATGACATGACCTTCTGTGCCTCCAACTTTTATCCTCGGACAGTGAAGATGATGTTTGCTCTGGTTGGCTGTTTAAGCAATGAGAGATGACTTAATGGTGGTCATGCTGTTGTTCACTGCCTCGGCTGAACAGAGTGTTATCCTCATCACATAACAAAGCTGGAGCTTCCATATTTTCTAATAAAGTATGATGAGCCTCATAACCATGCAAAGGCAAGACTGGGTCTCTTTTAACAGAAGTTGCCAATTGGTTCCATGTAATGCTGATATTTTTAAAAGCATGAAGAAAGAAAATGCCAATAATTATGGTGAAGAATCCGCTCAAGGTTCCAACGATATCACCAAGTTCCATGCTATTCCATTCTTTGAAGAGGATAACGGAGCAGATTACCACGGTGGTGGTGAAGCACACGTAATAAATGGGAGTGACTAAAGATGTATTAAACACATCCAGTGATTTGTTGAGGTAGTTGATTTGAGTACTAACGGCCAGCACCAGAACTACTGCTAAAACGTAAAGCAGTGGATTTTGGAAGACTGGCTTCTGATAAAGCATGTCTTTAATAGCGATACCCAGGCCCTTGACAGAGGAGACAGAAAAAGCACCTATCAGTGAACAGATGGAGATGTAGACCAATATGTTCGTCTGTCCAAACCGTGGAGCGACAACAAAAATGAGCAGCAGCGAGGTCACAATTATAACAGCAGCAAATGCAATGAACACTGGAGGAAAGGAAAATAACTACATGTTATGATCAAGATAATCACAAAGATGTCAAGTCACAGTTTATTTGATCCAGTGCATTTGATCCAGTGTTCCATAAATAGAGATCCACTTATGAAATACTTCCTCTTTCTGCAAGGATTGGCACTAATTTTTACTGGAATTCCTGGGCATCTGCTCCTAAGGAACAGGAGACCCTTTAGAACATAGCTTTCCAAACTGTGTGTCGCGACACTTTAGTGTGTCACAACAAACAGTTTAGTGTGTCGCAAAGCGGTGGCGTGGGGATGCACATGGCGAGGGTGCGGGGTTGCGAGCGGCAGCGGAGTGGGGGGGGTGCGCGGCGGCGGTGTGCACGGTGGTGGTGGCGGCACGCCATCAGCGCTTCCACGTTTTAGCGAGGCTGCCGCTGCCACCATGCACGCCACCACCGCCGCACGCCCACCCGCGCCTCCGCCGTGCACATGCGAGCCGCTGCTGCCGCCGTTGGTGTGTCGCCAACGGCGGCAGTTTGGAAAGCACTGCTTTAGAACCATGGGAGAAGCATTAGGAGGGAAACTGATAAACATAGGTTCCTCTTCCAGCTCAGGATAACATTTAAAAAAATCAGGAGAAAATAGAAAATGTTTGAATTTAAGCACTGATTGTATGGCTTATCTGTGCCAGTGTTTCTCAACCTCAGCAACTTTAAGATGCGTGGACTTCAACACCACAGTCCAGAAGTCCACAGATGTTAAAGTTGTTGAGGTTGAGAAACCCTGATGCAGAGAAAGAATAGCGTAGTCGTATCCCATGCTGGAAATTCTGTTGTTTGATTCTCTCTTTCAGTTGCCTAGAGCCTGGGAGCAGTTTTGGAAGCAGAATCCTCCCTCCTACTCTGTTAGCCTATTTAGCTTCCATTCAATATCTCCATGTCAGATGTAACATTGTACATATGAAAGAACATGCACAATCCCAAATCTGTTTACAGGACAAATAAATAGATTCTTTTTTTTCCTTTATGCAATTCAATCATGTCTGATCCTCGGTGACTGCCTGGACTAGTCCCTGCAGTTTTCTTGGAAAGATTTCAGAAGTGGTTTGCCATTGCCTCCTTCCTAGGGCTGAGAGTGAGTGACTGGCCCAAGGTCACCCAGCTGGCTTCATGCCTAAGGTGGGACTAGAACTCTCAGTCTCCTGGTTTGCCTTAACTATTAGACCAAACTGGCTCTCAAATAGATTCTAGGCTAAATCTAAATATGTTCACGACAAAACAGTAGGGATTCATTCTATGATAGCTCTCTAACAGACATACCTGGATCTTTTAGTTTTATTTCCATGTCATCCAATGATGTGACTTGTTCCTCTTCAGGAGCATGAATCACCATCACTGTGGAACCCAGAATGCTTAACACACAGCCCATCTTTCCATGAATGTTGAGCTTTTCATCCAAGAAATAGGAAGATAATATTGCACTGTTTGGAATTTTTAAAAAAGGAAAAATTAAGCAAAAATAGAACGTAGCAAATCTAAAAACTGAAGTTCAGAATAGCTAGAATGAATAAGAACCAAGGAAAGTATTATAAATGGACAACTTCTGCATATTAAGAATATTATGGTCAATGGAGGAAATATTTTAGCAAACTTAGGTTTGCCTACAGTCCACGTGAAAAGCAAGTGTGAGCTACAGTGAGAGTGAAGTAAGACATGCAAGACAGAGCAAAAGTATGGAAAAAGAAAGAATATGCAATAGAAGTTCCTCACTGTTCATAGTACATAGAAACTTCTGATTAGCTTCAGATCTCTGACAAGTGTATACATGATGTACCCTGATGGACTAGTAGAAACATGGATATTCCTTCCATCTTAAAAAGAAGAAACAGTAGAGGTGCTTCCAGATGTGTGACTTATTTTGTAATCATCTTGTCTTAGACCAGCCTTTCTCAACTTTTTGACCCTGGAGGAACCCTTGAAATATTTTTCAGGGCTCAGGGAACCGAACCCCTGCACATTCGGGCTCAAATAGAGGCCAGAAGTTACAAAATTCTTGTGTCCGTTTCCTGTGTGGGCCTGTATAGATGAATTAACAGTGTTCTTAAACTAAAAATAAAGAATGAAACTGACCTCTTCAATGTGAAGTTGCCCAAATTTGAAATGATTTTTTAAATAAACTGTGATCTCCCAGGGAACCCCTAGTGACCTCTTGCGGGACCCTAGGGTGCCACGGAACCCTGGTGGAGAAACCCTGGCGTAGACACATCATAGTATGAGGGGCTTATTAGCTACTCTGCCAAGCTTTACTACTGCTACTCCTGTCTTTTGGGCACATTAGAAAGAGAAATAAAGAACTGCACGTGGACTTTTGATGGAGAGCCTTATGACCTGTTGGCTTGTAAGCACCCAAACAGTATGTAAATTGTGTGTCTATATATGCATCTGTCTTTACAAACCTACTACTTTGTCACAGTACCTGGTTAATGTAATTGTCAGGGTCAAATATGCAGTTTAATGCCATATATGCTAAAAGAATCACATTATTAGGAAAAGCATATATTTTTGCAGAAACAGATGTTGTGGGCTAGGGAATTGCTGTTAGGGAATTCTGGGAGTTGAAGTCCACACATCTTAAAGTTGCCAAGGTGGAGAAACACTGCTTTAGAAAGACAGTATAGACATTTTATCATAATGTAACTAAAATAGGAGCATAAGAGCCTGCAACATATTCACAATCCTACTGAGCCACAGATTGAACTGTAATGCACTAGATGTTTCAGTGGGCAAAGGAATTGTACTAACCTTATAAGAACACTTAGTGCACCCAACGGGGTGACCAAAGTCGCAGGGGCAAATGCATATGCAGCAAAGTTTGCAGCTTCTCCTATTCCCACTGCCAAAAACAACAGCAAACTAGAATTACTTGAGAAAGGTAAATTTTCCAAAAATACCAGTACCTTTTTGAAATTCTATCAATGATTTCTGCCTGCCCGTGCAAGACCGTCTGTCCAAGTTGGAAGACTTGGGCCTCAGAGAGAAAAAAAATTAACATGATATTCTCACCCTTCTACCTCCCCACCACTTAACTGAAGCTGGCTTGCCATCAAGAATATCACAAACTGTAGAAGTTGGGTAGGAGAAGTTTTGGAGGGTTGGCATATATCTACTCCTAATTTTCTATCACTAATTTGTTTCTGACCTAAATTATTTCTCCCTCCCCCAAGCAATGAGAAGAAATTTAAACAAAAGGAGAGGGGGAAAAAGCAGCTAAAGATACTCAACTAGACGCATGGCAGTCTACCTGGCTCTCAAGGGCTGTAGGATCTGAGGCCTCCAAATAACCCAATGGAATGGTTTAGCCATGTAATTAAAATAGGTACTCTCCAAATGAGGGGTGTGGTGGCTCAGCGGTTAAGACGCCAGGCTTGTCGATCGGAAGATCGCAAGTTCGGAGGTTCGAATCCCTAGCCCCGCATGACAGAGTGAGCTCCCGCACTAGCTCCAGCTCTTGCCAACCTAGCAATTGGAAAGCATGCAAATGCAAGTAGATAAATAGGTCATTCATTGGCGATCACTCGTAGCCGAGTAAGATTGTCTTCCAAAGGTAAAATTTTAACGGTGGATCCGTAAGTGGCTATAAAGGCCAATTCTGGATCCGCACAACCTCCCACAATGAGGGCATAGGTTTCCGGGTGGGAGACGGTCATGATGAGGGTTTGCCTGACATGCCTTCCTTTTAGCTCTTTTCTCCTTTCGCCCTGTACTCGTGCTTCTTCAAAGTCCATAGCGCCATTAATAAAGGATGACCTCCAATTGAAACGCTCATGAGTTAGGGCTTCCCAGTTCTCAATGCTGATATTACATTTTTTTAAATTAGCTTTGAGAGTATCTTTGAATCTCTTTTGCTGTCCACCAATATTCCGTTTTCCATTCTTAAGTTGGGAGTAAAGTAGCTGCTTTGGAAGACGATGGTCAGGCATTCGAACAACATGACCGGTCCAGCGAAGTTGATGTTGGATGATCATTGTTTCAATGCTGGTGGTTTTCGCTTCTTCTAATACGCTAACATTAGTCCGCCTATCTTCCCAAGTAATTTGCAGAATTTTTCGGAGGCAGCGTTGATGGAATCTTTCAAGAAGTTGGAGGTGGCGTTTGTAGAGGGTCCATGTTTCACAGGCGTACAGAAGGGTTGGTAGTACAATGGCTTTGTAAATAGGTACCACTTTGGTGGGCAGGTAACAGCGTTCCGCATGCGTCATGCCGGCCACATGACCACGGAAGCTTCTTCGGACAACGCTGGCTCTTCGGCTAACAAACGGAGATGAGCACCGGCCCCTAGAGTCGGACACGACTGCACAAATGTGCAGGGGGGACCTTTACCTTTAATCTCCAAATAGATTGGAAATCTTGAGTACAGGACAAGAGACTTAAGATGTTTTCTTGTAGATGGTAAGATGACATCCCCATAGATTGTGATTGCTGCTAGAAAATCACCAATATTTTAGGTGGCAAACATGACACGTGGGATATTCAGCCCAAGGAACAGCCATCTTTCAACATCTATCTGTGAAACCCGACTCTTAGTTCCTAAGCAAGTGTATTACTTCAGGTATTCTATCACACAAAGCCATCGCATCAGGAGGGCAGAAGAGACCAGGCCACTGACTAGCTCCTCCCTTGCATCTCTGTCTTGGTTGCAGCTTGTTAATTGCAGGTTGAACTTCCAGAATGATTTTTTTTTAACTTTGGAGGAGGTTTTTTCCATGCACTTAAGCACTGATCTGCCGTAGTCTAAATCTGGAGTCTTTCCAAGCATAAAGACAGCCCCATTACAATCCTAACCATACCAAGGATTTCTGGAAATTGATGGAAATTATCCCCCTTCCATTCATATGACAGTAATATGGGGGCAGAGAATGACTAACTAGTAACAAACACTGCCAGTTTCTTTTAGCAAGAAGTGTGCAAAAATAACTACATACTAATAAAACCGTGGAAGCGTCTTCGGACAACACTGGCTCTTAGGCTAACGAACGGAGATGAGCACCGGCCCCTAGAGTCGGACACGGCTGCACAAATGTGCGGGGGAACCTTTACCTTTACTTTTAATAAAATCAAAGGTGCTGAAACTTTAATACTTACTTGACAGCAACCCTGCCCACCACAGCCATTCCTTGAGGTAAGAATAGCCCCCCTCTCCTGGGGAAAAAACAACCACAAAAACATTTTCAGAGGAAAAACCTATAGCTCAGCTTCTATTCAAATGCCTTAATCACCCTTTTTCTAATATTTGTTTTTAAAAGGAGAGTTTTTCGGTGCCATCCTTATTCCATTCTAACTGCAGGAAGAAATATATCGGCAACGTCCGCCTTACTTGACTTGACTGTTGGCTAACGCTAATACTAGTACTGTTCCTCTTTGGGATTTTTAAATGTTACCATATAGTAAAGCAAAACCAGCAGTAAAAATATGCAAAAACATATTATAAGCATAAGGATGATCTGACATTTTAACGCATTAGGAAAGGTACTATAAATTACTACTGGAGCTAAGACCACAACTCTATAGCTGCTTTGCTGGGAAGAGACCCCTACCGGAATGAAAAATATGGGATTACGCTGCAATTTATTTCCATCTTTATTCCTTATATGAAAACCTGAGTTCATATAACATCCCATAGTTTTTGAGCCACAGACACCAGGACCATGGATCTAGCCCTCTCCCCACTAAACAGGTGGTCATCTTATTTTTCCTACTACTAGTAAAATGAATATCCCTGTCCCTGATTTTGTAATAAACTCTCTTAAATAATCTAAGGGTACTTTTTCTAGTACAAATTATCTAATCCAGTCACATCTTTCCCCCCCAATATTTCTTGTATTAGAAAGATCTGATAAAAGATTAGCGTGAATGGTTTTATAACTTTTAACCATTGTCATTTGACAGACAATACATGCATTTTAATCAGGGGCCATGAAATAAATGATATTGAGACTTCACACATTTACTATTAAAATCAGAATGCATAAGTAGCACGAAGAGTTACTCCTTGGCCATTTCTTTCAGAACATAATTTTTTCAACCTTTTTCCTGAAATTAACTTATACCCTATTTATGTTTATCTATAATGAATATAAGTATCCAACAATAAGACTGATAATAGTCTGTCAGACCTGGATCTTTTGTCTGGATTAATTAAGAGTCACTTGCAAAAGCTAGAGGAAACAAAAAGATCTTTCCATCCAGTTAATAATTTTCTCAAGAGCCCTTGGTACGTGGAATTTTTCTTCTTCCTAATCAACTGACATGGCTTTCTATTTTCATCTCTTATAAAGCTAGTGAAACTGCTTATAAGTGCAAGGGAACTGCCTGAAAGTTACTGTCCTTTCTGTACAAATGAATTTATTAGTATTTGACTGCTCTTCAATCTTTTTAAAATGAAAAGATGCTAAAAGTGTGTTGTGAGGTTCTGTTAAAGAAGAGTTTTCTACCAACTGGGAGTTAGGAGGAGAATGCTCAAAGCTATCTTTGATTAAGACAGAACCTACTGTAATATTTTTGTAGAAATTGGCTCACCAGAAACACTTTTGATAGGATTATTTATGCTTTTCTTATACCATCAAAGTAAAATGATACATCCTTGCATAATTGGGGCTCACATCCCTTCAGAATTGTGTAGGAAGAAAGTCATCCAAGGTTCTTCCTCCATTTGAAGATGAGTGGAGATTCAGATGTATCTGGATCTACAGACAGACCTCTGGGTAATTGGCAAGGATTCTTGACTCAGCAACAATAACAACCAGAGCTTTCCAAACTGTGTGTCGCGACACAAAAGTGTGTTGCCACACACAGTCTGGTGTGTCGCCACACAACCCAGAAGTGCTGATCATCATCAGCGCTTCTGGGTTTTCCCGCGGCGACACACCAATGGCGGTGCACAAAAACTGAAAGCGGCAGCAGCGCTTCCGGGTTTTTGCGTGCTGCCGCAAGAGCAGCACTTCTGGGTTTTCCCGCGGCGACACACCAACGGTGGTTGGTGTGTCGCCGCGGGAAAACTTTGGAAAGCCATGGACAACTATCATACATTTTACTAGAGGAGGCAAGATAACCTGGAACAAATTTTTGTCTCAAAAGATTGTCCTTTTCTGGTACTCAAAACATATTGGACTGCAAATCAGGCTGATGGATTTGGGGATTCTAATAAATAAATATATATATATATATATATACACATGTGTGCACTCCATAAATCTGCCTAGCCTTGAACAATCCACACATTTTAAACTGTTGCATGAGCTCATGCTAAGCCAAAATGAAACAAACCATACTATGGCTTAGCACATTGTGTGGATCCAACCAGCCTAGAGGCCAGATACAAGCCACATTGACATCACATATATCACAACACTGTCATGCAGATGATACGACTATTTTGTGTCATTTGTCGGATGATAAGAGGTATATTACATCACTTACGCACATACACATCCCGTGAACACCTATGGCAGCCAATTCTGTTTAGATAATAATGATTTATTATTTAATTATTATTAATCTATAATTAATACAAGTTTATGATTTATTAAACTTGCATGCCACCCAACTCTCAGCAACTCTGGGCAGCTCACAATGATCAACCAAAGAAATTACAATAACATCAATAAAACATTTAAGATAAAAAGATGGCAAGTGCAATGAAACGAGGGTTCTTGCTCTCCCTTGCCGAAGGCGTGGGTGAAGAGCCACTGCTCTTCCAAATAACAGCAGAGTGGGGGCTTTAGGAGTATTCTCGATATTTTTTTCTTTAATTTTTGTCCTTGGTATCTACATGGATGTATGTGAGTAGAGTAATTTTTAAAAGGTTTTTGTCTCAGTGTTTTATTTCAAGAAAAGATTTTAAATATCACCTTTCTTAACCAAACTATAGCTTAGTTCAAAGGTGGTCCAGTCACATCATCATATGGAAAAATGGAAAAAATAATTGAAGTCTTGCTAAACTAAGGATAGAGATGAGTAGGAATATTGGCCTGGTTCACATATAACATAATGTGGTTTGCTTGTGTCTTAATATGATATGTGAATGGATTCATATTGGCTCAAAACCAATGTAAATCCATCAGATACAACACAGGCCACTGTGTTCAACAATTGATTGGTTGATTATGTTCAGACTTTCTCCAGGATGATCTATTCCCAACCTGGTCTTCCAATGGTGCACCCATTGCCACTGTAATCAAGTCCATCCACCTTGTTGCTCATCATCCCCTTTTCTTTCTTTCTACCTTTCTCAGCATTAGAGATTTCTCTTGTTCAACAAACAATAGTCTTAAAAACTGATTGAGCCTTGTGAGTGAACTTTTCTGGCTGAACATGGTGTATAAAGCCATCTGAAGGAAGAAATCATGGTTTAAGAAGCATATCATACAAAGCATCAAACAAACCATATTATGGGTGTGGATTATATAGGAACTAAGTCATTAATCTTAGTTGATAGAAGAGTAATTAAATTTGTTTTGCTTAATTTATGTTGTTTCAAGACCACTTTTTGGTTGAAAAGTGATGTACACATGTAAAAATCAAGCTGCTGTGAATGTAATTTTTACAACTACTCTTCTTTATTATTATTAATTTATTCATGGTCAAAAGGCCCAAACAACTCTTCTTAGACCACCTACAGTATGATAGAAGAAAGCACTTTAAAAAAAATATAGAATGCCTCAGATTTTGCGAAGAATATACCCTATACTTTCTACAATAGTATAACCTGCATGAACTACTAAATATTAAATGCACATTGAAGATAGCCATTCTATGCTTTGGGGCTTGATTCCAAATTTTTTAAAAAATTTGAAAGTAGTAATTTTTTTTACCAGCTCTAGTGAAACCTTTTGCAGCCATTTGCAAAAGGCCCTTCTTTTTCAGTATAAAGCTGGAACCCACAAAGATACTGGAGCCGATGGCCAATGCCACACCTACGTATAAGCTGTATCTGCTTCCTAGTGGGGTGGAAACATTCAGCATTGTTTCATTAGGGTATCTCCCCGAATAGGCAAAGAAAGAAGCTTGCAACTCTGATACGTTGAGGATCTGGCACCACGCATGTTGAGAGTTGGGGCAAGCCAAAGGAAACACTTCACCTAGAAGAACAGAAAACAATTATCAGAGCATCTGATCCACATATGTTGGAAAATACTCTGCAAAGCTGATTCACAGGTTTAGGAAAGAAGATTCTCCTTCCACCGATCAGCTTGCTTACTATGACATTGAGAAGATGTACAGCTGTCCTTCAAACCTGCAGCGCATAAGGCAGAAAACCACACCAAAGGAACAAAAAACTATCCCATATCACCAGCTGGGCACTTGACGGAAGAAAACACGATCTTGCTTAATGACCAACATTAATTCAAATATCTTTTTGTAGTTGTGCTACACCACAACTCCCTTGGAGCAAAGATGGACATAAGTGAAAGAAACTATTTTTTTCCCACTTATAAGTTTGGACAGACAAAAGAAACTGGTCCAAGTTTAAAAATTGCCAAGATGTGCCTCCGGGGCAGCAATCATGTTTACGTCACCAAAATATTGAATAAGGACTAATGCTTGTTGTTGTTTATTCGTTCAGTCGCTTCCGACTCTTCCTGACTTCATGGACCAGCCCACGCCAGAGCTTCCTGTCGGCCGTCGCCATCCCCAGCTCCCCCACGGTTGAGTCTGTCACCTCCAGAATATCATCCATAAGGACTAATGCTGCAGTACTACAAATTTTCCTATTTTGGTAACAGTGGATAGTTTAGGAAATGCCTGCCTACTTCTTAGCTGCTCACTTGACCTAAAGACTGGGGAAGAAATAGAAGTCTCCAGTATTGTCTTATGAGAAGACAACTGACCCTATAAGACCACCTTGAACTTGGGGAAGCACAGACTGCCCTGGAGAAATATTAAGAAGGGCGGTATATCAAATGGTTTAGTCTTTATTTGACTTGTAGGCTTCTTCTTGGAAAGTACAGACAACATTGTCCCATCACAATTAGATCCATCTTCTCGAACAATGTTGTTTGATTCTCCACTAACTGGAGAACTGAACTTCCTGACAGCCCCTCCCTATGATCTCATAGTTTCCATACCTTCCAGTCACAAATCCTTCGCTAACAAGCTGATGCGCCATTTGGGCTGGCCTTGCTGTCTGTTCCATGGACTAAACAACCCTAATCAACATTCCTAACGGCCCTGCAGGCATGCCAGACTATCACGACAACCCCATACTACGCTGGCAGGATACTCCATCCTGACACTCTCTCTCTCAGCCCAACTCACCTCACAGGGTGGTTGTTCTGGGGAAAATAGGAGGAGGAAGGAGTATTAGGTATGTTCGCCGCCTTGAGTTATTTATAAAAAAAATAAAGGCGGGATAGCTTGTGAACATGGGTCTGTGTTTGGAAACATGTGATAAGGTCAGAGAAGCAGATGGAAAGGAATTATGCATACGTACCTGCACCTAGGTTTGCTTCTCTAAATTTCCCTTGCCCAAAACAGTGTTGCACTTTTAAGAAATCTTTTAACAGACCATTACATTTGTTTTTACGATTTCCCTAGACCAGTGTTTCTCAACCTTGGCAACTTGAAGATGTGTGGAACTCAACTCCCAGAATTCCCCAGCCAGCCATGCTGGCTGGGGGATTCTGGGAGTTGAGGTCCACACACAGGGATGGAATTAGGATCTGTGTCACCCGGGGCAAACATGGATTCCATGCCCCTCCATGGGTTGTCATTTTGGCGCCCCCTGGGCGTCATTTTGACGCACCCCCAGCACAGCGCCCGGGGCACATGCCCCGCTTGCCCCCCCAGTTGCGGCCCTGTCCACACATCTTCAAGTTGCCAAGGTTGAGAAACACTGCCCTAGACTGTTATTTTTTACAGGTAGTCCTCACTTAATGACCACAATTGGGACTGGAATTTTGGTTGCTAAGCAAAGCGGTCATTAAGCGAATGTGACACAATTTTACGACCCTTTTTGCAGCGGTTGTTAAGTAAATCACTGCAGGCGTTAAGCAAACCATGTGGTTGTTAAGTGAATCACGTGGTTCCCCATTGATTTTGCTTGCCAGAAGCCAGCCGCGAAGGTCGAAAATGGCGATCACATGACCATGGGATGCTGCAATGGTCATAAATGCGAACCGGTTGCCAAGTGCTCAAACCATGATCACATGACCGTGGGGACGCTGCAACGGTCATAAGTGTGAGGATCGGTTGTAAATAGTTTTTTCCAGCACCATCGTAAGTCAAACCGTCACTAAACAAATGGTTGTTAAGCGAGGATTACCTGTACAAGCTACAATCCGGCTTGTCAACTAATTTTCATTGCAGCAATGCCAGCACTGCTTTAAGTATAGTGATAACCCTACCCTAATTCCCACCCCTTGGGCAAAATTGAAATAATGTTAGCAACTATAAATTAGCCTGCAGTTTAGATTAAGCTCCTGCCTTCCTCAACCTCCATTCCATCTCCCATCCAGACACAGAAAGACCAAGATGTGTGCATAGATTTGCAGATTTCCGCTAAGAATAATTTCTTGTAATATAGAAAAGAAAATTAAGAGCTTCATCAGGAGTGGACACGTCAGAAGGGACAACTATCATGACAAACAAGTTTAATTCAAAGGCAAGAATTACTACAAGGATCGCTTGCCGGATTATCCAGCTGATTGTGGCGTGCACCTCTCCAGCTCCGAATCCCTGCAGTGGAATACAGTATGCAAATATGCACGCAAGCTGTATAATTAAAAATCAATTATTATAATCAATGACCCACTTTTAACAGCAGGGAGAAAGGAGAGGGGAGGAGGAGGAGGATGAAACTTCTGGACTATTGACTCACTGTGGTAACCTATTTGCTGTAGAATTTCACTAGGCAAAATAATGGCGTTTTGCAATTTGCCCTGCTGTCTGTCCTTAATTTCAATCTGAACAAGGGGTGTGGCTTTAAGATGGACAGGTTGTTTCCAGTCTAAACAATTCACTCCTCACACTAAGCCACAATATTCTGCAATGTGGGAAACATGACACTCAGATGTTTGAATATGACATATGGCTTAACACAATGTGAATCCACCCACCCACACTCAACCAAACCGCACCTTTGCATGATGTGTGAAGCTGGACTATATATATGTACTTTATAGTTTGTTTTTTTTGTAAATCCGTTCAATTGTGTCCGTTTCTCGGAGACTGCCTGGACAAGTCCCTGCAGTTTTCTTGGCAAGGTTTTTCAGAAGTGGTTTGCCATTGCCTCCTTCCTAGGGCTGAGAGAGAGTGACTGGCCCAAGGTTACCCAGCCGGCTTTCTGTCTTAAGGCGGGATTAGAACTCAGGGTTTCCCAGTCTCTAGCCTGGTGCCTTAACCACTACACCAAACTGGCTCTCAGATTATAGTTACTTCTTCATAAATGCATTTCTCTTGCTAGGTAGAATTCAGAAATTACAGCAATACTGCCGAAAAGATTTAGGTATGGGCAAGGATGTCCTCAGGACATGGTAAAAAAAAGTCAAGACGGCAACCAGGATGGTGGACTCAAAGTTCTGCCCGTTTTAAATTTTTAAAGCACATGGCTTTAAATTCAAGATTTTGGTCTACTTGAAGTGGGTTTTTTTTTTTTTGTAGCGTAACAATTGCCATTATTCCAGATTAGAGAATTTTCACACCTCCTACACTGCATTTTAACAGACTGATGAAAGAGTCCCCTTCACACAGATTCTGGCCAGGGCCAACAAAGAAGCAATTATTATTTAATTATTTAATTATTTAAATTAGCAATGGCAATTGTACCATCTCTCCTACTTGGGTTTTCCTTTCTAGTATCTCCCTGGCAAGATAAAAAAGCAAGGGTCAGTTGGGAATACTTGCTGATGAAATACATTTAATAAATAACAATTATTATAAGGTGGAAGAGTGCAAATCCCACCCGGGTCCATGCTATCGTAGGTTTCAAGTTACCCTGTGAAAAATGATGCATGACACACTTTCTGATACAAAGGCTTAAGCAAGTCCCATCATAACCTGTAGTGCAGTTGGGTTTCTTCTTTTCATTACTTACTCCATTTGTGCTCAAGAAGCCAGGTTCCCCCCCCCCCCCCGCATTCTTTCAAGCTGGGTAGTTTGCCTGAGGTGGCACAGTATACAGGTAGTCCTTGCTTAACCAACATTCGTTTAGTGATGGTTCGAACTTACGACGGTGCTGAAAAAACCGACTTATGACCTATCCTCACACTTACGACAGTCGCAGAATCCCCATACTCGTGTGATCCTGATTTGGGCGCTTGGCAACCAGTTTGTATTTATGACTGTCGCAGCATCCCGCGGTCACATGATTGCCATTTTCAACCTTCCCGGCCGGCTTCTGGCAAGCAAAATCAATGGGGAACTGCGTGATTCGCTTAACAACCACTGCAAAAAAGGTGGTAAAATCAGGTCGGATTCGCTTAACGACCACTTCGCTTAGCAACTGAAATTCCGGTCCCAATTGTGGTCGTTAAGCAAGGACTACCTGTAATGCAGAAAACTGTTAACAATGTTATTTGGTTGCTTATCCCCTTGGTGCAGGTAAAGAGCCCTATTCTGTGTCTCAGATCATTCTATCCGATTTCACTTAAACATATCCCTTAATTTGAAATGCATTTCACCAGATATTCACCACATACAGCAAATGAACCTATTCATAACTCTCTAGCTGCGTTCCCACCACACATTTGCTGACTTTAATTTAACCATGGTTTTCACACTTAATCAACGTTACGTGTCCTCACAACACAAGGAACCATACACGAACTATACGGCTAGGTTCGTGTAACATCGTTGGTAACCTTGAGACCTGCAACAAAGTTTAACACAGTGTTTCTCAACTTTGGCAACTTGAAAAGTTGGCTGGGGAATTCTGGGAGTTGAAGTCCACACCTCTTCAAGTTGCCAAAGTTCAGAAACACTGGTTGAACATGTCATGTAAACAGCCTTTTTATTTTAAGTAGGAAATAGGTCTACTTTAATTCTCTGCTGCATAGCCGTGCCTTTACTTTCTCATCTTCTTCTGACTGAGACAATCTTTAAAGGCTTCATCTCTCCTCCACTATTTTCCCCTACTCCGGAAACAGTCCGGGTGCCCATCTCTGGCTGTCGAGAAGGAGCTCTAAGCCTATGCCAAAAGTCCACAGGGTCGCTGTTTTATTTGCATTTGATCATCTGGTTGGTCAATAGCTCTTGCAATTTTCTCAGGGCAGCTGGTCAACTCAACAGGCTTGTATTCTGCCTCCGCCTCTCTCACCTGTTGAGTTTCGGGGTGCCAATAGCTCTTACAGATGCGGCGAGCAGGAAACTTTAAATGCTTAGGACCTGCAGGCGGAAGAGCATGTGTGCAAACCGTGCTACCTGCAAACGGAGGAACCCCCTCGCTAATCCCTCTCCGTTTGCGCCTATGCTGCTATTATTATTATTATTATTATTATTATTATTATTATTATTATTATTATTATGGATGTGACAATGCCAAAAGTGCTAACGTCCCATCGACACGGACCCAGGTGAGAGGCGAATGTCCGTGCAGAAATTAAGACGCCCCAAGGCGGGGAGAAGCCAGCCACAGACCTTCCCTGCACGTCTGGGGCAGCAACACCATTTTCTCCCCACGCTCGGACAGGTCCTGGGTTGCCCAAGCCGGAGACACCAGCCAGGGACCGACGGACGATCCTCCCGTGGGAAAAGCAGCAACAGCAGCCCAGCGCTCCACTCCCGCGCCCCGCGGAGCCGCCCCCCTCGCTTTCAAAGGCGAGCATCTGGAGCGGCCTCCTCCCTTTCGCCGAGCCGAGCCGCGCCACCAATCCCAGCCGAGGGGCGGGAGTCGAGAGGACCGAGAGACCTCCGGAGCCGGTCCGCTTCTTTGTAGCTCGCTCCATTGTGACGTAATAAGGGACACGAGTCGGGAGAACGTTCGTCGCAGACCCGGGTTCCCGCAAAGGGGAAGCGCCGCTTCATCCGTCCGCAGAAACTGTCTTAACAACCCGAAGGTGAGTCTTTTTTTTTTTTTTTTGAGGTCATTTCTGACTCCACTGCTTTCCTCCTCCCGCCCGATCCCTCGGTCCTTGTGTGTCAGGTCTCTTCAGTCATGGTGGATCCATCTTCCGTATCTTCTCTGGGAAACTTTGGGGGAAACGTGGGGTAAGGAATTAAAGGAATCTATGCTTCCATTCCGCTCATAACGGGAACAGTTTAGAAGAGAAAGATGCACCAATTCCTGCCATCACGAGTTTGTGCTTTGTGATTTAGGCCCAAGGGCTTGGCGTGAGTGGCCGTTTCCCCTACTACTTTTGTTGTTGTTCAGTGGTTAAGTCGTGTCCGACTCTTCATGACCTCATGGACCATAGCACGCCAGGCCTTCCTGTCCTCCACTGTCTCCCGGAGTTTACTCAAATTCATGTCCATTACATCGGTGATGCTATCTAACCATCTCATCCTCTGCCGTCCCCTTCTCCTTTTGCCTTCAGTCTTTCCCAGCACCAGGGTCTTTTCCAGTGAGTCCTCTCTTCGCATTAGGTGGCCAAAGTATTTGAGCTTCAGCTTCAGCATCTGTCTTTCCAATGAGCAGTCAGGGTTGATTTCCTTTAGGATTGACTGGTTTGACCTCCTTGCAGTCCAAGGGACTCTCAAGAGTCTTCTCCAGCACCACAGTTCGAAAGCATCAATTCTTCGGCGCTCAGCCTTCCTTATGGTCCAACTCTCACAGCCATTACATTACATTACTACTGGGAAAACCATAGCTTTAATTATACGGACCTTTGTCGGCAAGGTGATGTCTCTGCTTTTTAATATGCTGTCTAGGTTTGCCATAGCTTTCCTCCCAAGGAGCAAACGTCTTTTAATTTCATGGCTGCAGTCACCGTCTGCGGTGATCTTGGAGCCCAAGAAAATAAAATCTGTCACTGCTTCCATTTCTTCCCCTTCTATTTGCCAGGAAGTGATGGGACCAGATGCCATGATCTGGGTTTTTTTAATGTTGAGTTTCAAGCCAGCTTTTGCACTCTCCTCTTTCACCCTCATCAAGAGGCTCTTTAGTTCCTCTTCACTTTCTGCCATTAGGGTGGTATCATCTGCATATCTGAGGTTGTTGATATTTCTCCCAGCAATCTTAACTCCTACTACTAACTACTACTAACCCCTACTACTACACATTCTTAAAAACACATTTGAGTCCAGAATGTTCTCCATGTGGGAACATCTGGGATGAGACATGGGAGCTGCAATTCTGTATTAGCGCCCAGGAATGTAAACCCAATTGAATACTATAGGACAGATTTTAGGTAGGTATGTAGGTAGGTAGGTAGGTAGGTAGGTAGGTAGGTAGTCTGCCTGCCTGCCTGCCTGCCTGCCTGCCTGCCTGCCTGCCTGCCTATCTATCTATCTATCTATCTATCTATCTATCTATCTATCTATCTATCTATCTATCTATCTATCATCTATCTATCAGTTAACTGCACTTGAAAATATCCCTGCCGTGAATGCCATTAGAAAAAAATACATCTATTTTGTTTATCTGTTCATTAAATGTGATGCCCCTGATACCAGCTCCAAGTTTTTTTCCCTTCCCCTTCATCTTGAGGCTGACAAATTAGAGCAGTGTTTCTCAACCTTGGCAACTTTAAGATGCGTGGACTTCAACTCCCAGAATTCTGGGAGTTGAAGTCCACGCATCTTGAAGTAGCCAAGGTTGAGAAGCACTGAATTAGAGACTTCTAGTCTCTATTAGACTGAGAATGTCTGAACTGAAACTAATTTATCATCAACAAAAATGCTATGTTCAAACCCCCGGTTATTAAAGCCCTAAATAACTGCTGCCCATATGACCTCTGAGGGGAAAATGTTTTAGCAGTTTTGTGTCGTTGTTTGATGATACTATTCAGATGTGCTGGATTAAACCATAATCTTAGTAGGTGTTAAACCAAGAAATATGCCTTTGCACTGAATTTAGGACACAGTTCCACCCTTCCTGGGAGACAATGGTTTATATAAGCCATAAACAATGGCTTAGATATATTTTAATTTTTGAAATACAATTGTGACTACCATTTCATTTTCAGGTTGCTGAGTTTAAGGAAGAGAAGAGAGCCCACAACGAAGTGTGCATGGCTTCAGGCAGGTGCGGACAGCTCCGGGCTGGGCCCTTGGAATAGGAGAAGGTAAGTTCTCATGCTACACAGGGCTAGCTTTAAAACTGGTGTAGCAATGTTCACAGACGTGAGGTTGGTGCCACCTTCTGAAGAAAAGATGCTTTGGAGTGCAAATGTAGCCTGCAGTTCTTTAAAGCATCTCAGGGCTGCCTTCAGATGATCAACACGATTCGGCTGCTTTTAAGGCTTGCAGACATCCCAGGGGGCTTTGAAGCAGCTCTTTGGAACTGAGTTTAAAGCACTGCAGAGTCCTACACGCAACATGCTGAGCTGTTGTGAACCATCTGAAACACGGGTTACAGAAGTAACCCAGTTCTCTGAGTATGCACCACAACGCAGAGCTAAGTGTAGTAGCTGAGTTCCTAGTCATTGCTGGAGAGAAAAATCATGAGGACCACAGATCCTCTCTCTTCTCTGCTGTTTTTACAGCAAAGTTCATCCCGGTTCATTTGTCTACTGCATGCTGGCTGGGGAATTCTGGGAGTTGAAGTCCACACATCTTAAAGTTGCCGAGGTTGAGAATCACTGGTCTACTCTATCAAGACCACAAACCCAGTACTCAGTCTCCAAACAGTTTATTAGTAAGGGTCTGGAGAGCCTAGTCAATCACATAAAGCAGTGGTCCCCAACCTTTTTGGAACCAGGGACCGGTCATGGAAGACAATTTTTCCATGGACCGGGGGCCGGGGTTTGCAGGCGGGAGCCAATCGCGCGCACCGGGGGGCAGGGTTTGCAGGCGGGAGCCCCGCGGCCCACTTCCTAACAGGGCGCGGCCCACAGGTTGGGGACCCCTGACATAAAGGATACGTTAGCAATGGTCCCAAGATGAAAGACCCCTTCCCACCATCAAAGACAAGCTATATCGACTTTACAGGAACAAAGAGGCTCAAGTTATTGATTACAAGGTAGGTGTCAAGAACTCCATACTCAGATACAGATGAAGTTATGGTAAGATAAGCATGAATATTAGAAAAAAATGAATTAAGCACTTTCTTATCTCTACTATGCTCTGTGTCAGGCTGTACCAACTACACAAATGTCTCTATTTTCCTACATCATAAACTAACCAGTTGTATTTTAGCCTAGAGGGTTGTGTGAATCCGGCAAGCGTGAAGAACATGCATTGCACGTCTAACCTCTTCCTTCCTACATATTTCCTTCCGGTTTTCAGAGGCTTGAAGAGTGCCTGCCTGTTCCCACCCACCCCTTTGTTATACCACAAGCTAATCCAAAACCAGATAAACCATATGCAATGTGTGAATCCAGACACTCCCAGTACTTCCAAATACAAGTCAGCAGGGGCAGTATGTTAAATGACAGGCTGCACAGTGGCATGTGTTTGGGTTCATGCTTTTGCAAAAACACACGTGAGTTAGGAAAAATGCTTCTTGTTGAGATTGTTAAATTCTAGGGAGCAGACATTTAGAAACGGCATCAAGTAGCACAAGCCGTTCTATTGCTAAGGTTTTCCATGTAGTCAGTGATGTCAGGTTTGAAATTATTCACCGGAATACCTAGATCAGTGTTTCTCAACCTTAACAACTTTAAGACGTGTGGACTTCAACTCCCAGAATTCCCCAGCCAGCATGGCTGGCTGGGGAATTCTGGGAGTTGAAGTCCACACATCTTAAAAGTTGTCAAGGTTGAGAAACCCTGACTTAGATAATGAATAGTCCATCACTGGTTTCCTAGATGCTTCCAGGCAGAGCTTCAACTGCACTGTTGCAGGTGCCATCTTGACTTTTTTGACCATCTACCTCTGTAGATGCTTGATTATTCCAGGTACTTAGGTGATTATAAGCCTTGAAGTCTGAAGTGACACACAGTCCAGACAACCCAATCCCATAGCTGTCACTCTGTATCCTGATCTGTGGCCTAGTTCACGCATCACACTAAGGCACAGTATACTATGTGAAACCATCCATGGTGGTACAGTGGATTGTATGAAGCAGGCCACTGTAGCTTAACCATAATTAAAACAAACTTATTTTAATGTGATGTATGGATCTGTCCGGGCCTGTAGAATGTACAGAATAAAACTGTAAGAACTATCCAGGTTTTTCCTGAGAGGGTTTGGAAGTCTTTGTAATAATGATAGCCTTAATGGGATTGAAAGGAATTAGAAAATACTTGACTAAGCAAAATACAAGGCAAGATTAAAGATGGCCTATTAAAAATAATCCAGTGCTGCTGCTGTTGTTCTCCAAACCATCTAAGATTTCAAATTGCAAATAATTAGAGAAAAAAATATTTTTTTGCCCAGAAGCTTATTATACACAAATGTGTATGTATGCATATATGGACAGATGGACTTATTTTGCTGCTAATGCTGGTCTGAGAAGGAATAATAAAAATATAGCACATAAATAAATCATATGGGAGTTACAATTTGAAATAATTACTCCTCACTGGGGAAATTTGAGAATAGAGCAAAGAATGTACATTTTCAGAGGACAAAACAGTATTGCTTTATCGTGCTGAAATTCAGCTTCGTTCTTTTTATTATTACTTGGAGTATTTTTCCTTCCCCCCCCCCCCCCCCCCCCGGGTCCTTGGGATTTCTGCAGCAGCACACTGGGGAGCCAAGCTACTGCTTGAAATAGCAACAAGCAGTATTTTTCTCTGTAAAAGGGGAAAAAAGAGAAGTAGGTAAATCTTAGATTGTCCTGTATTTAGAGTACAGTAAGATTTCGAAGAAAGGTAGAACTTTGTCCCCTCTGATAATCAGGGAGTGTCACCCACATATTTCAGCCACAATCTGGGTTTGAAGGACGTTCTAAACCCGACCTCGGTATTTATTTATTTGTTTATTGTTTGTTTATTTTATTGTGCCTTATTTGATTCCAAATTCCCATTAGGTATGTGGTTGCTGTAGCGTGGAGACTTAAAGGATTTCTTTCGTTACCACGAACGGCAGATTACATTTCCACGGTAAGCGCATGCTGCAGGGCAATTCCATTGTATTGCCAACAGCAGCATTGGAATCCTTTCTATGTTACAGCTGATTTATTTTCCCCCAGGTTACTTCACTATAGATTTATTCTTTAATAGAAGATTGAAGATTTCATTATCCCTTGGGATTTATTGCAGTGCATGGAACAAAAAAAATGAGGTTGGTATTTACGGTTTACTTCATTTAGTTTTGTTTAAAATTCAGACTGCTATTAATTCGATGGAAGTTGGTAACGGTCAGTGGAAGGGAAGAAGGACAGTACTGAAAGGTGTGATTGAGTAAGGTTGCTAACTCTTTCCTGGAAGAAAGATGTGGAAATTACAGAGAACAAAAAGAAGGGAAATATAGTATGCCTATATTTTTTAATATATTGCGCAAAGATATATTCTTACCGTAGTCATTATGAATGCAAAACTAATTCTGAGTCTAAACTGCAAGAAATCAGGTTTATTCCTAGATATACTGTATATGAGAATGCTGGAAGCAGCAGATCAATGTCACTTTTGCCATAATCCAGCTAAATGCAAATGCATTTAAATTCTTGTTTATTTGTATTCCCACTGTGTTTATGGGGATTATTCCCTAGCTGCATAAGTGTTTAGGTTTGCTGCCTAAAAATCCCCATGACGTGGAATGAAATACAAACCCAGCATTATTATAGAAATCAGTGAGGTTGAAATGTATTTACATTGAGTTGATCCCCATCTACAGGACGTTCTTTCTTAATACGTACTACTCCGTCAAGGAACATTTAGCCTTACTTACAGTGCAGCGAAGAGTCAGAAGCGACTGGACGAATAAACAACAGCAACAAACAGTGCAGCTCTGTGCATATCTAGTCAGAGGCAACCCCACTGCATTAAGTTACGCCTGCATAAGTGTTTCTTAAATGCCATTGCTTTCAATGGGAGAACGCTTTCGTGGCTTCCATGAAAATCAATTGGATGTGATTTCTATTTGCCGGATCATGACTTATATCAGGTTGGCAATAAGGAATAAGGAATCCAATGCAGGTTGCTTTACCAGTGGTCTGCCAGTTGCCTCTTGTAAACAAAGGATAGTGAATAGGTAGAGAAACTCCCACTCTCACATTCCCTGATACTCAACCAGCAGCTAGCCAGCAACTCGAATTGGATCCTTATTCAGTCATCTCAAATATCGAATCTCCCTCTTCATGAAAGAGAGAGAGAGAGAGATGCTCCTTTTATCACATAGACAGGCAGATTACCCAAACCCCCTCCCTTTTAGCAAAGGAAAAAAGCTTCTCATTTTTTAAAATCAAGGCAGAAGTTGCTGGACCAAGGACTGGAAATGAGTGGGATTCAGCATCTCCCCAAATCTGTGACTTAATTTACAAGAAGGAAAAGCCTGCTCAGCCATTCCCGGGTGTCTTGTAATTGATTTTCATGGAAGCCACGAAAGCGTTGTCCCATTGAAAGCAATGGCATTTAAGAAACACTTATGCAGGCGTAACTTAATGCAGTGGGGTTGCCTCTGACTAGATATGCACAGAGCTGCACTGTTTGTTGCTGTTGTTTATTCGTCCAGTCGCTTCTGACTCTTCGCTGCACTGTAAGTAAGGCTAAATGTTCCTTGACGGAGTAGTACGTATTAAGAAAGAACGTCCTGTAGATGGGGATCAACTCAATGTAAATACATTTCAACCTCACTGATTTCTATAATAATGCTGGGTTTGTATTTCATTCCACGTCATGGGGATTTTTAGGCAGCAAACCTAAACACTTATGCAGCTAGGGAATAATCCCCATAAACACAGTGGGAATACAAATGGGCAATTGTAGGCCACTCTTCCATGGTTGGATAAGATGATTAAGATTGTGGTCGTTCGCCGTTGCAAGCACTTCTGAAGGAATATCCTGACTTGTTTCAGACTGGCTTCAGAATGTTGAGACTGCCTTGGTTGGGGTATTGGTGACCTTTGGGGACCAATTATGGAATGTGAGTTTTGGTTCTTCTCAACCTCTCAGTAGCTTTTGGTATTACTGACCTTGCTATACTTCAGTACTGCTTGACAGGCACTGCTTTGCAATGGTGCCATTCATACCACTGAGGCAGGTTTCTGATGGTTTTGCTTGGAGACACTTGCTGAGAATGGGAGGTATTATGTAGAGTCCCTCAGAGCTCCATGTTGTCTCCAATGATTTTTATATCTCTATGAAACTACTGAAGGGAATCGGGAGATTTAAGACTGGTGCTGTCAGGATTACACGCAAATCAGTTTCTTTATAACATCTTCACCCAGGCCTTTGGCGAGGGAGAAGCAGACCCCTCTCTTCATTGTGCTTGCCATCTTTTATCTTTTGTTGATTTTATTGTAATTTGTTTGTTTGTTGTGAGCCGCCCAGAGCCGTTGACAGTTGGGCAGCACATAAGTTTAATAAGTTATTATCATCATCATCTTCACGTAATGGGGAAGTTCTCCTGAATGCCTGCTTGCTGTCAGTATAATAAACGTAAACTGTATCCAGACAACACAGAAATCCTCTTGACCGATTAATGGCCAACGTTTACATGCTACCTATTCAAACAACTCTTGGTGGCTTACAATAAAAAAAACTAAAACCATCAGAATAAATAAGATAAAAAAATATATACTAATTGCTGTCTGATTAAAACCTTCTCCAAACACTCTCCAAGAACTGCCTTCACCGGTTTCCTAAAAACTGAAAAGGTGGGGCTGAACTGATTTCAGGGGGCATGCTGTTCTAAAGAAAGGGGGCTACTGCTGAGAATGCTGTTTTCCAGGTTTCAACTGCCCTGATCTCTTGCAAAATAGGTACCCAAAGTACCTTTTCTCTGTTAGGGTGGGTAGAATCTACTTGAAGCCATATACTGTATAATGTAATCGCCAGCACTTTGAATTGGACCTGGAAGATACTGACCTCACTGAAGTTCCACAAAATAGATGTTATTTTATTAAATGATCTAACACTGGTCAATAGGTGGACAGCTGCATTCTGTGCCAGCTGCAGCTTCTGAATGGTCTTCAATGGCTGCCCTTTGTAAAGCAAATCACAGTAGTCTAGCTTTGAGATGACAAGGCTATGAGTCACTGACTTCAAGGGCCTCCTGGTCCAGGAAAGGGCATAACTGGTAGACCTGCCCAAGTGTCAGTCTTATCAGGTAGACCAGACAGGAAACACCACCAAATAAGCTAATTCTACTTTATTGTAAAGCTACATTAAGAGAATCTTTCAAGTCTGAAAGTACAGTTCTCCCACCTTCTTCTTTATAGCCTGAGAAGATAGGAAGGGTCTCTTCTGAGCCTCTTGCCCTGCCCACTATCCAGCTGCAGGCTATGCCCTCTCTTATCTGACTGTTCCCTAGGCAGCATCTCTTTGCCCCATCTCCCAAGGTCTTTCCCACATACCATTACACCAAGTTGGCCAAAAGCTGTCACGGTCTCAGCTTCTACCTGCTGTTCCGGTCTAGGAGAACCTCCAGGTTGAACACCACTTTCTTGGCTTGTCCAGAGTGATAGGCAGAACACTGTGGAACCAAAGGGTTTCTGTAGCAACAGTAACTGTTAGGATTCAGTCTTAGATTCACTTTTTCACCCATCTAAATCTATATAGCTTCTAGCACTGGGTCATGATGATCAGTCTCAATTCCAGAAAGGTAACAGATCTTATTTCTCTGAATGGGGTTCCTTTCTCCCAGAAGGGAACAGATAATCAGTTTGTAGATCTGGACCACTTTCTGGTTTCCCAGATTGAGGTAATGGCTAAGAGCACCATCATCAGGTTCTGTTGATATGTAATTGCAGTCCTCCTGGAAAAAAATGATCTTAAAACTGTGGTGCACTTGCTGTAATTTCTGGGTTTGATTGTTGTAGCATGCTGTGTGTACAGTATATGTATGCCTTTGTATCTAGTCCAAAGATACTAGATTATTATTATTTATTCAGATTTACTATAGCCATCCAACTTCAACGGACTCTAGATCTTTGGACTAGATAGTAGATCAACAGTCAAGCCAACTTCTGGAAGAACACAAGGAGATCACAAAGAAGTGGGCTCCAGTTCCTGTCCCTTAAGTGTTGCCATCAAGTGGGATCTAGGAAGTGTGCCTTTTCCATAGCAGCCCCTGCCCTTTCAAATACCCTTCCCTCTGGGATCCGGCAGCCCCCCCCCCCCCCTTTTAGCCTTCCAGAAAGCTCTAATGGGCTGGCTTTTCCCCAGGCGCTGGGATAGGATAAGGTTGGAATCCAATTGCTTGGATCCAAGTTACTTGAGATAACACCTTGACAACTTGAAGAGGTGTGGATTTCAATTCCCCTGGCTGGGGAATTCTGGGAGTTGAAGTCCACACATCTTAAAGTTGCTGAGGTTGAGAAACACTGGTATAAGATATTCTCTCCCCATGGGATCATCTTAGGAAATTTGCCTACAGTTGTTGCTGGATGTCTGGTAACTTGGGGTCAATGTTTCTGTGTAGATGACCCAGATCTATGGTGTGAACTCCTAGTTGAGTTGAGGGGCCTAGTCTCTTCTTTGACTTTTTAAAAAGCTCAACAACATGCCTTTTAAAAGCAGACTTTTAACCATTGTTTCAAATGGTTGTTTTAAATTGTTTTTAATATCTCAGGTTTTAATTTTGATTTTTCTCTTTTTTCTTTAATGTAAACCACTGAGAGACCTTGGTAGTCAGTGGTATGAGTGAATAAGCAAATAAATAAATAATAAAACTTTGGTTAAGCTGCGAGGCATGCCAGAAGTAAGATGGACGTTTTCACATGCCATTATAAACTAAAGCATTGTTACAAAATGTTGGTCCACTTTGAATATATTTTTCTCTCTCATTCTCAGATAATAAATTATCACTACAACTGCAAGGATGGGGGAGAATGAAACCCAACACTCAGATTCAGAGCCTCACAATTTAGCCAACCAAGGTAAAAAGCAGAGTATAGAAAATGTGGAGGATGGTGAAATCAGGTAAGATGTGTGAGTGAATGAATTAATTTTCCTTTTTTTGCTGAGGATCTGAGCTTGGGTTAATGTCATGGTTCTTAATTCCTTGATTGAGCGATTACGTGCCATAAAATCATTGTCAACTCTTAGCGACCACATAGATAGCTTTTCTCCATGACAATCTGTCCCTAACCTGGTCCTTCAGCTCTTCCAACGGTGCCCCCATCACCACTGTAACGGAGTCCATCCACCTTGCTGCTGGTTGTCCTCTTCTTCTCCTTCCTTCCACCTTTCTCAGCCTTAAGAGTCTTCTCCAGAGAGCTGGGTTTTTACATAATGTGTCTGAAGTAGGACAATTTGAGCCTGTTAATTCCTTGGCTGCTTTGTTATATTGTTGACCTAATTAACAAACATTGGGCAATGAAAGGTGCAATTTCCTACTACTTATTTATGTGGAGTACGATCCACATAAGTTGAATATATCTTGAAATCTCCAAGTAGAGCCAGAGGAGCTTATGACTAGAATCATCAGTTCAATGATTTTATCTAAGTCATGGTTTATTAAATCAACCATAATGTACTGAATCAAAACCAGCATATCACATTACAGGTAGTCCTCGACTTACAGCCACAATTGGGACTGAATTTTCCATTCTAAGTCGTTGCGGTCATAAGTCGAGTCACCACGTGACCGGACCCAATTTTACGACCATTTTACAGCAGCTGTTAAGCGAATCATGGGTCGTTAAGTGAATCACTGCAGTTGTTAAGCGAATCCAGCTTCCCCAATGGGCGTTTTTTGCCAGAAAACATTGGAAAATGCTGCAAAACGCAATCACGTGACCACGGGATGCTGCAACTGGTCGTAAATGCCAAGCACCCGAAATGCGATCCTGTGACTGTGGGGGCGTGTGTGACATTTTGCGACGCTCGGAAGTGCTTTACAGACTGTAAAGCACCCATTCCGAGGCCGTTGTAACTTCGGACTGTCGCTAAACGAATGGTCGTAAGTAGAGGACTACCTGTATGACATAGTGTACTGTTACAATTATGGCTATCATTCCTTAACTTTGTGTGGATCGTATCCATTACTTGGTTGGACTGTGCTTCAGTGTTATGCATCTGACATGAAGTATATTCCAGTGCAATCAGCTGAATCCATAAAGGGGTTGGAAGTAGGGGCACAAGCATTGCCTTGATCCTTTCTCTTCCTAGCCTCCACATGTTCACGTGGAAGTCTGAAAGAACAAAATCTGCTTGAACTCAAGTAGTTTTTCATCTGATTCAGGACCTTAATAAAGAAGAGTTCCAGATTGTGTAGAGTGGTGTCTCTCAACCTTAGCAACATTAAGATGTGTGGACTTCAACTCCTAGAATTCCCCAGCCAGCAGGTTTATCAGACTGTCACAATAACAATCTGTGGCAATAGCAACTATTTCCACTATTTTCACACGTTTCCACTGAGAAAATAGAAATCCAGTTGACATGATTCAAGCTACAGACAATAGCAACTATATGTGTAATAGATTATAGAGTAATTTCTTAGGTATTCAGAAGGTAAAAAGATGGGGTAAGGTAGAGTACTACAAAGAAAGAAAGAAATAGCACAATACTTTATGGGATTGTAGTTAGTTAGCTTAGTTTATTAGGGTCATAGACCAATCTGAAATATATTCAAAATTAAAACATACGATTCCCAATAGTGAGTAGTGAAAATGAAGCATGGTATACAGAACTGTGGAACCTATATATGGCAGACTAATTGAAAATAAGACTGAATAAAGCTAACTTATATGATTGTATTTTTATGGTGAGGATGCTATTTTTAACAGCCATGATTTTTTGTTTCAGTAAAACTGGTGATGCAAAGGAAAATAACATAGTGGACAAGGAAGATAAGGATGAGAAGAAAAATACAAGTAAACCCGAGAAGAAAAATAATAAAGAGGAGTAAGTGCTTTTAAATTTCTATGCAGAATGATCTTCTGTTAAAACGAACACTGCCCAAGTCAGTTTGCAGACAAGATCCTTTTGTTCTGATGTTAGCCCTGCGAGGTAGTCCAGACAAGAAGCCCACCAATGAATACTAGCTCTATCTTTATTGTGAAGTTAAGGTAAAGGTTCCCCCTGCACATTTGTGCAGTCGTGTCCGACTTTAGGGGCCAGTGCTCATCTCCATTTGTTAGCCAAAGAGCCAGTGTTGTCTGAAGATGCTTCCACGGTCTTGCAAGTCTGAAAGTATTCCTCCCCTCCTCTCCTTTTAATCTCTGGAAAACTAGGAGGGCCCCTTCTGAAATGCTTCCCAGGCCCCCGCTCCTTCTGTGGACTGACATACCTTTTGCATGATGGTTGTCTAGGCTGCAGCTCTTCCTCCTGTCTCCCAAGGTCATTCCTACATATCATTACATTTGGGGCCCTACTATGGGGATAATAAGAGTTAGCAATTTAGGAGTGTGTTGTAGGCAGGTTGTCACAAGATCTGTTTTCGCTAGAACTGTACTACAGCTAAGCCAGTGTTTCTTAACCTTTTTTTGCCTGTCATCATCATTGGCGATCACTCGTAGCCGAGTAAGATTGTCTTCCAAAGGTAAGTGGCTATAAAGGCCCTTCCGACCTTGTTTTTCACCTGCAGCCCTCCGGTCCAGGTCCCGTTACCGGGTACAGGTAGTTCTCGAGTTACGACCATTTCTTCAGCAACTGTTCAAAGTTACGGCAGCACTGAACGAATGTTACTTATGCCTGTTCTCCAAAGTTATGGCCATTGCACTGCCCCCAGTCACGTGATCAAAATTTGGGCACTTGGCAGCCTGCCCGCACTTACCACTGCAGGGGTGCTTCAACTCCCCCCACCCGCCTATCTCCCCCAGTCCCTGCCCTTTTGGCCCCCTGCACTCTGCGGCCCCAGCCACCCTGTACTCCGGCACTCCAGCTGACCTTCACTGTCGCCTTGCTCCCACTGCTGACCAAGCACACCCGGCCTGGCCCTTCGTGAGGCAGCTGCTGGCTGTGCAAGGCTTTCTTCCTAAGGATGCGCATGGCAGTCTCCTCGTGAGACCTGTGGAAGAAGGCCTCACGTGGCCAGCAGCTGCCTCACGAAGGGCCAGGCCAGGCGTGCTTGGTCAGCAGTGGGAGCAAGAAGACAGTGAAGGTCAGCTGGAGCGGCCGAGCGCGGGGCAGTGAGAGCGGCTGGGGCTGGGACTTCACGCCGCGGGGCTGGCCCAGGCTGGGACGGCTGCGGCTTTCTGGGACGGCTGCAGGTTCCAGGGGGGGCTGCGGTTTCGTGCTGCGCTGCGGCTCAGGGTCTTCTTGCGGTCCCAGAGCCATGGCACGCCAAGAAGCCCCTGAGCTGCAGCGGTTCTGGGGTTGCTTGCCACCCGCAAGGCAGGGGGCAGGGTGGCCAAAAGGGCAGAGATGGGGGGAATAGGCGGTTGGAGGGAGTTGAAGGATGCTGGCTGGGGAATTCTGGGAGCTGAAGTCCAAGCATCTTAAAGTTGTCACGGTTGAGAAACACCAATCTAACGTTAAGTTCCCCTGATTTCTAAGAAAGAGTCGATTCAGTGAAATCAATTCTGTTTGAACTTGGGCAGTCATTTTGTACGAGTAAGATCATTAAGGTGTGTGGTGGCTCAGCAGGTAAGACGTCAGGCTTGTCGATCGGAAGATCGCAAGTTCGGAGGTTCGAATCCCTAGCCACGCATGGCGGAGTGAGCTCCTGCACTCGCCCCAGCTCTTGCCAACCTAGCAATTCGAAAGCATGCAAATGCAAGTAGATAAATAGGTACCACTTCGGTGGGTAAGTTACAGTGTTCCGCATGCGTCATACGGCCACATGACCGTGAAAGCGTCTTCGGACAACGCTGGCTCTTCGGCTAACAAACAGAGATGAGCACCGGCCCCTAGAGTCGGACACGACTGTGCAGGGAAAACCTTTACCTTTACCTTAAGATCATCTTTCCTTTTGCTTACTCTTTAGGTGGAAGAAAAAAATATTTGTCGTTGATCCCTCTGGAAACCTTTATTACAACTGGCTGTTCTGCATCACATTGCCTGTCATGTACAATTGGACAATGATCATTGCTAGGTATTGTAATATCACAGAATACTGAGCCATTTCAGAAATGTTGCTGTGTCTTAAACCCGGCTTCCCAACTTGGCATCACCCAACCGTGTTGAGCTCCAACTCCCATAATTGTTACTCATCAAAGCAATTGGTTGTTTTAAACGGAGAAAGAACTTCTTTCTTTCTTAATCTTCATTTTTGATTCTTACTGTATTTTTTAAAAACAGTTTTACTTGTAAGCTGCCCAGAGTTGTTGGGAGTCGGGCGGCATACAAATAAATAAACTGAAATATGGCTCAGCGGGTAAGACGCCAGGCTTGTCGATCGGAAGATTGCAAGTTCGGAGGTTCTAATCCCTAGCCCCACGTGATGGAGTGAGGTCCCGCACTAGCCCCAGCTCTTGCCAACCTAGCAATTCAAAAGCATGCAAGTGCAAGTAGATGAATAGGTACCACTTCGGTGGGATGGTAACAGCGTTCCGCGCGCGTCATGCTGGCCACATGACCATGGAAGCATCTTCGGACAACGCTGGCTCTTCGGCTAACAAACGGAGATGAGCACCGGCCCCTAGAGTCGGACACGACTGCACAAATGTGTGGGGGGAACCTTTACCTTTATGATCCTACCAGTAAGTCAGTCCAGTTAAGTTCATTGAGAAAGTATTGGTTGTCCAGGGCTGTGGTTTAAGAAACATCTGTGATCAATGAAGGTCTCAGCAAAAGCATCTCTAGAATGTAATACTGGTAGTCCTCACTTAACGATCACAATTGAGACTGGGATTTTGGTTGCTAAGTGAAGCAGTCTAAGTGAATCTGACCCGATTTTACGACCTTTTTTTGCGGTGGTCATTAAGCAAATCACTGTGGTTGTTAAGCCATTAACCATGATTTTACTTGCCCAAAGCCGGCCGGGAAGGTTGAAAATGGCAATCACGTGACCACAGGATGCTGTGACGGTCATAAACGCGAACCGGTTGCCAAGCGCCCAAATTGTGACCATGGGGACGCTGTGATGGTCATAAGTGTGAGCACCGGTTGTAAGTTGTTTTTTCCAGCACCATCATAAGTCTGAACTGTCACTAAACAAATGGTCATTAAGTGAGGACTACCTGTACCACCTTCTCCAATCTGCAATATGGGAATAAGGATACTCACTTGTTTCACCAAGCTGTTCTGATGGCTACTGATAAAATATATGTAAACTGTTCAAAGATTCCAAAAATGTGTTAGAAATTATCATTTGCTGAACCTTCAAACTATAAAATCTGAGACTGAACATCTGTATATTACAGATTTGAATGTGCAGTTGATTTAACCTTAGGAGATAGCAGATTTGTACAATGACACAACATCCCAAGTTTCAGGGAAGATTGATTGATTAGAAAGGAGTGGCACCACCACTCCTGGTTAGAGATTTATCCAAGGCTTGGAATACCATCTGAAGCCGAAGTGGGCTTGTGGATGTAGTAATTGAAATCTATGATAAGCCCCGATGTCAAGTATTGGTTTCCATAAATCCTAAGTGGTACCTGCTGTGGAATCACAAGACATGCTAAGCCTTTTGATGTACGTGAGTTCAACAATTTTTCACTTGATGGTGCTGTTAACATCCTGCTTTTCCAAAACAACTCAAATACATCAAAAGGTTTCAGGCAATCTCAGAAACACAATGGGTTTTTCGCACAATACAGTTCTTAATGGATAAGGTAATCTCTCTCACATGTAACCTGTATTTGCATAATCAACCCATTTTCCCCTCCCCCCCACTTCGCCCCAATTTAAATTCTACATCAGCCAGCCACTCTATGCATCTGATGAAGTGAGCTGCACCTGATGAAAGCTTATGCCTTTTTCTAAAATTTGTTAGTTGGAAAAGGTGCTGCCAACATAGACTAACACAGGGCTTTCCAAACTTTTGCCGTTGGTGACACGCCAACAGCCGGCCCACAAAAACCCGGAAGCGCCGCCTCCAGTGTGGCACGCAAAAACTTGGAAGCGCCCGCGGCGGCAGCGGCTGCCCCTTCAAAGGGGCAGGCTCCGGGGACCCCAAAAATGGCCTCGGTTCCGGCAGGGAGGTGAAAATTGTGCGCGCACGCTGCTGGGCTGCTTCCTGGCGCACAGCTGATCGGCGCGGAGAATTTCCACCCCAGGTGGCTGGCAGCGTGCGCGCACAATTTTCGCCTCCCTGCCGGAACCAAGAACATTTTCATCAGCGCTTCCGGGTTGTCACGCGACACTTGGGGCCCCCAGGCGACACAGTATTGTGTTACGACACACAGTTTGGAAAGCCTTGGACTAACACTATTCTTCCTATTCTGCTGCAATAGATCTGAACCTGTTTATCAATGGATTGCTATTACCAGTTTTTCTGCAGAACAGGAGAAATTTGCAGGGATATGCAAATCTTCATTTTCTTTAACAGATAAAGTAGAATAACTACCCTACAGAATCAAATTTTGTGGCCCATTAAATTTCTGTCAGTCGCAACTCTTCCCCAAAATGTGTTCTTAAAATGCCATGCAGTCACTCCTTAGTTCCATTGAAATGAAAGCTGTGGTTGATGATGATGATACTTGATGCTTACTTTTAAATTCTGGTTTCATTTTTTTTCCTTACTCAGAGCCTGTTTTGATGATCTGAATAATAACAATTTAGAAATGTGGTTCATTTTGGACTATTCTTCAGATTTTATTTATATTGCTGACATGTTTGTGCGGACAAGGACAGGTAAGTGTATGTTCTATTGTCTCTGTTGTGCACTATATTGTGATAAACCTGCCCTTGAAATCTTGAAAGTGACTTTATTAAGTATGGTCCAGCTTCATAAGCTAGAGGAAGTGGGAAGAGCTGTTATTCTGCCCACTTCTCACATCTGGACAGAAACGTTTTTAAAATTAGTTTTTGTAATGAGATGTTTCATGGAGAAAATGTATCGTGTGGTAGCTAAGAGTCGACAGCTTGATGACACATAATCAATCAATGAGACATTATTGTCCTTCTCTTCTCATTATATCAAGCCACATTATTTTATTAGCCATTCAAGGCAATTTCTTCCATGTGGCATATGTTGCAATTAATCAAGAGGTAATAGGGCTCAACGCTCTCTGCCTTTTTGTGGGTGCCAGATCAGCTCTTCCTAGCTGCTTTCCCCAACCGTGCAGAACAAGTGCATATTGCTTATAGGCTGGAGTTCTCTGACTGGTTCTTATATCTGTAAGGCTTTCTTATGTGAAGATTTGTTTTTAAAAAAAGCAACAGCAATGATGTAGTGGAAGGAGAACAGAAGGGAACGTGACTGTGAGACCATTCTCGGAGCAGTAGGGAGGTAACAACAAGGCTCTGGAGGGTCGTGCAACATATCAGCTTGGAAGTGGATAAGGTGCTTCGGAGTATGCACATATAGCACCTGTCTTTTCTCAGATTGCAGTGCAGTGATGGTGAGAAGCTGGAAAAGGCTTCCTATACATATACTGTATATATAGATAAATAGATATATACAGATATAAAAGTTTACTGTATCTATATATCTATTTATCTATATATACAGTATATCTATAGGAAGCCTTTTCTAGCTTCTCATCATCACTGCACTGCAATCTGATACTTTGGCCACCTAATGCGAAGAGAGGACTCACTGGAAAAGACCCTGATGCTGGGAAAGACTGAAGGCAAAAGGAGAAGGGGACGGCAGAGGATGAGATGGTTAGATAGCATCACCGATGTAATGAACATGAATTTGAGTAAACTCCGGGAGACAGTGGAGGACAGGAAGGCCTGGCGTGCTACGGTCCATGAGGTCACGAAGAGTCGGACACGACTAAACGACTGAACAACAACAACAAAAATAAAAGTTTACAATTACAAAGATAAAAAAATACAAAGTAAAAAAATATAAAAGAATGAAAAGATAGAAAGTGCAGAAAATAAAATAAAAATAGAGAAGAAAGAAAAAATAAGAATATAGTAAAAAGAAAAAGAAATATATAAAGAAATGACTTCCCTTTCCTCACAGCAAGGACAAATAATTTCAGCAGCTTCTCTGAAAATACAATAAAAGTTCTGGTCAATAAAATTCCAGAAACATTTAAGGGTGACCAGAAACAACAACATATATATTTTAACCTTGATCAACCAAACCAACTTTATATTCCTTCCCTTTGGTTTTAACAATCTTGATCTTTAATCCCCTTAAGTAATATCCCAGAACTTGATTTCTTGATTTCTTTTCATTTTCACTTTGTTTCTTCTCAGAAAATCCTTCAAAACGTCAACAAGTCTCTTTTGTAAATCCAAAATTAAGAAAGTTATCCAAGTCACTCTTCTGGTTTGTTATTTGTATATCCCTCTTAATTATTAAGACATCAGCCAGTTTCATTTGTATATCCAGTGTAACATCTTTTTCCGTATCTTTCTTGTAACCTGTCATTTTTAAATTCAAATTCAAATCAGCCTCAGTCTTGTCCAGTAAAACTTGTTCCTCTTCTATAATGTCTTTTAAAACCAGTTTGTCTATAATAGCAGATATAGCTATCTGAGTCCGTTGTTCACAAATATCCTTCAATTCATCAAATTCAGTTCAATTCATCAAATTCAATTCATCAAAAGTTAAAGTATTTTGCTCCATTCTGTATTAGTGAGTCGAATTTAAGTGTTCTTCTCCTTTAATTATAATCTTTAGTTCTTTCTGGTTCCCTCTAGTGTCCAACCTTCAAAGTCCCAAAGTCCCATCTTATCATTTTTTTTTAAACAACAGCATTTTCCCATGGGGAGATCTTATAATTAATTTCAAAATTATTTAAAATCCCTCTGGACCCTTAATCCATTTGTAACTTTCTAAAATCAAGATTCCGATCATGCGTTTGCTGTTTATTCCCCCCACCCCATGTTTTAAAAGTCTTGTGCTTAAAACTTCTTTCTCCAAGGATTGAAGGAGACTCACCCAGTGAATGTTATAAAACCTGTTGATCCGTTCTTAGTAGTTGAAAAACAATTAAAAGGCAATTCCAAAGGTGATTAAGAAATGAGGCTCGGCTGAGCTTTTTGTCTATATAGGCTACGTTGCAACTGTGAGCTTAGATGGAATCCCTCGACTCCCAACCACTCAACTCATGAGCCAACTGCAAAAACCTCGGTTCTGCAGTTTACTCGTGAGGAGCAGCTGTCTGGAGTGCATGTGGGCAGTCTCACAATCTCTCCTTTTTCTGGAGATTTCAGCGGCCAGAACTCGCCTTCTGGTCGCTGATCTCTGCCGCAGCATCATCCCCTCTCTTTCAAGGACGTCCAGCTCACCATGTCCTCACCAGAAGTCTCAAAAAAGAAAAAACAAGCTGCTTTAAGGAGTTACCAGCAGGTTGTGTGCCCCTACATGTTTCTAAGCACCTTTTTCCTTCCTATCTGAACCACAGCAGAACCTTCTTCAACTTTTATCGTTATTTTGCCACTATTTATTTATTTATTTATTTATTTTATTTATTTTTCAAATTTATTCCCCGCCCATCTCCCATGCAAGGGACTCTGGGCGGGTTACAATAAATAAAATTTAAAAACTATACAAAAATATCTAAAAACACAAGCATACAATAAATAAAATAGAATCCAAGATGGATTAGGATCCGCAGAATAGATCGTGGAGCTACGGGGCCAGCCAACCCCAGGAGGCACTACCGCCTCCGTTGTCCCAGGCCAGGCGGCAGAGCCAGGTCTTAAGGGCCTTCTGAAAGGCTAGGAGGGAGGGGGCCAGTCTCACCTCCGGGGGCAAGATATTCCATAGGGCGGGCGCTATCGCAGAGAAGGCACGCCTCCTGGACCCCGCTAGATGGAATTCTCTTGTTGAGGGGGTCCGTAGCATGCCCGTTCTGCATGCACGGGTGGGGCGGGTCGACGTTATCGGGACGAGACGGTCCCTCAGGTACCCTGGTCCTATGCCATGTAGGGCTTTAAAGGTAATCACCAACACCTTGAATTGGACCCAGAAGCAAACTGGTAGCCAATGCAGCTCGCGTAGCAGAGGTGTCACATGTGCCGATCTCCTGGCACCCATAACTGCTCGCACCGCCGCATTCTGCACCAGCTGAAGCTTCTGGATACTCTTCAAGGGTAGCCCCATGTAGAGCGCATTACAATAGTCTATACGGGAGATGACAAGGGCGTGAGTGACTGTTCGGAAGGCCTCCCGATCCAGGAAAGGGCGTAACTGGCGCACAACTTGAAGCTGTGCAAAGGCCCTCCTGGCCACGACTGCCACCTGCTCTTCGAGCAGGAGTCGCGAGTCCAGGAGGACCCCCAGATTCCGCACTGGATCCGAGTGGGGTAGTGCAACCCCACCCAGAACCAAAGATGACAACTTCCCGGATCCAGGGGGGGCATCAATCCACAGCCACTCCGTCTTACCAGGGTTCAGTTGAAGCCTGTTGTTCCCCATCCAGACCCCCACAGCCTCCAGGCACTGAGATAAGGCATTGACCGCATCACTCACTATGCACAGGAAAACCGAGAGTGAGGAATAGGTTAACCTTTCTCCTTTTTTCAATACTATTATATACTAGACCAGAGCTTTCCAAACTGTGTGTCGCGACACAAAAGTGTGTCGCCACACACAGCGTGGTGTGTCGCCACACCACCCGGAAGCGGCAGCGCGTGTGTGCACGGCGGCAGCAGCAGCGGCGCGGGATCAGTACTTCTGCGTTTTAGCGGAGGCTGCCGCCGCCGTGCATGCGCGTGCCACCGCACGCCCCCCGCCGTACACGCGTGCGCCGCCGCATGCCCCCCTGCGCCACCGTGTGCACGCGTGCCACCGCACCCCCCCGCACCGCTGCTGTGCGCACGCCGCCACACTGCCGCCGCCGCCGCTGGTGTGTCGCCAGCGGCGGCACTTTGGAAAGCCCTGTACTAGACATTGGTTTTTAAGTAATTCTCATCTGAGCTATTGCTTGCATATTTAATTGAACTGGTATTTCAAATGGCTGAAGAGCATCTGTGTGTTTTAGAAATGGAACTGGGGGGACCACAGGGGGTCCAAAAAGTCAAGTTGGAGGTCACAACCGTGCAAGCAAAGCCCCACCCCTATTTTTCCAGATTCAGTCACATATTTGTGGCTGCCACCTTGAGCTTTTTTCCTCTTCCCTGCAGGTACCCCTGAATGGAACCAGGCAACCAGAAGCGTTCAATAGCACTTATGCCTAGACCAGAGCTTTCCAAACTGTGTGTCAGGGCATGTTAGTGTGTCGGCTGCAGTGTCTGGGTGTGTTGAGGCTGCTGCTGCCTCCGAGCCCTGCCAGGATTCCGTGCAGGTCCTAGTGCCTGCCTTGTGCCCTGCTGTAAGAGTGTGTCGCGAAATGATGCATGTCTAAAAAGTGTGTCACCAACATGAAAAGTTTGGAAAGCTCTGGCCTAGATATTTATACATATCTTTCAACATGCCTCACACATCTATTGCAAAATAATTTTCTGAATGCATTTATTTTTAACATGGAACAGTTTGGGATGTATTTTATGAGGGAATTTTTAATGTTAGCTAGGTCCAGAATCCCCCCTCTCCCCCCCAAAAGGCCTTGTTTCAGATCCCCATTTTTTAATTTCTGGGCATGATTATCTTAATATCTGGACAGTTAAATTAAGAAATAGGTGGTCTTCCAAATACGCCCACACAAAGCACTTTAGCTATTACTGATTATCACAAACCAAGGCCAAATCCTAGTTTGAAAGAGGTGTTCAGTTTCTTGGTTTGGATATCATGGGAAAACTTTATGAGCTGCATAAAAATATAAAAGCACTTAGCAATGTTTCTGCATTATTTGATATCAGCAATAAAATTAAGAAGTTGATTTAGAATTTTAAGCTAGGGAAAGTTTCATGGAAGTTCACCGTATTAACAAATTATTGTTGGAGGAAAAAGGTGACAAATTTCTAAATGTTGATTGGGTTCTTCAGATTTTAGTTTTAAATGTGAACTGGAAATGTTAAAAATTCTCACTACTTGCAAGGATGATAGAGGTACCTGATCTACTAGACCAGAGCTTTCCAAACTGTGTGTCGGGACACTGTGTCGCAGCTGCTGCTGCCTCCAAACCTGCCCTGCCAGGATTCCACGCAGGTCCTAGTGCCTGCCTTGTGCCTGGCTGCCTCCAAACCTGCTGTGATTCCGCGCAGGTCCTAGTGCCTGCCTTGTGCCCTGCTGTATAAGAGTGTGTCGCGAAATGATGCATGTCTGAAAAGTGTGTCACCAACATGAAAAGTTTGGAAAGCTCTGTACTAGACAGTTATAGATAATGGTTTAGTAATCACTTCTGAAAATAAATAGATTTAAATCATAAATAATTGTTTCCATTTTGCTTCAGGTTATTTGGAGCAAGGATTGTTGGTGAAAGAAAAATCTAAGCTCAGGAAAAGATACAAGGAAACATCACAATTCAGATTAGATGTAATGTCCATCATGCCAACTGATCTACTTTACTTCAAATTAGGACTGAATTACCCAGAAATAAGAATAAACAGATTACTTAGAATATCACGTATGTTTGAATTCTTCCAGCAAACAGAAACAAGAACAAGTTACCCAAATATCTTCAGAATCTCTAATCTTGTCATGTACATTATAATTATTATCCACTGGAATGCTTGTATGTATTTCTCACTCTCAAAAGCGATTGGCTTTGGTACAGACACATGGGTCTATCCCAACATTTCTCATCCTGAATTTGGCAGGCTTGCTAGAAAATATGTATATAGTCTTTACTGGTCAACACTGACCTTGACAACTATTGGTGAAACACCTCCCCCTGTGCTAGATATTGAATATTGGTTTGTTGTTGTCGATTTTTTGGTTGGTGTATTGATTTTTGCTACTATTGTTGGTAATATTGGTTCTATGATCTCCAATATGAATGCTGCCAAGGAGGAATTTCAAGCAAGGATTGATGCTATCAAGCAGTACATGCAGTTTCGTAATGTAAGCAAAGATTTAGAAAAACGGGTTATCAAGTGGTTTGATTATTTGTGGACAAATAAAAAGGCAGTAGATGAAAGAGAAGTCTTGAAATTTCTTCCAGATAAATTGCGAGCAGAAATTGCTATTAATGTTCATTTAGAGACGTTAAAAAAAGTCCAGATTTTTTCAGATTGTGAAGCTGGTCTTTTAGTTGAGCTAGTCCTGAAACTACAACCTCAGGTATATAGTCCTGGAGATTATATCTGCCGGAAAGGTGATATTGGGCGAGAAATGTACATTATCAAAGAAGGAAAACTTGCAGTAGTAGCCGATGATGGAATAACTCAGTTTGTGGTTCTTACTGATGGCAGCTATTTTGGAGAGATTAGCATCCTTAACATTAAAGGTAGCAAAGCTGGAAATAGGAGGACAGCTAATATTAGAAGCATTGGTTATTCGGATTTGTTTTGTCTGCATAAAGATGACCTAGTGGAAGCTTTAACAGAATACCCAGATGCCAAGACTTTGTTGGAAGAGAAGGGAAAGCAAATCCTTATGAAAGATGGATTACTGGATTTAGAACAAGCAAGCGTGAAAAGAGACACTGAAAATCTTGATCAAAAAGTTAGCCAAATAGAAGGAATGCTAGATAATTTACAAACAAGATTTGCTAAACTTTTGGCTGAATATAGTGCTGCACAGCAGAAATTGAAAATAAGGCTAAGACAAGTTGAGACCATCGTGAGACCATCCCTAGAGTGTGATTTTTCAGACTTAGAAGAATCGCAGAGAACTACTGGTCAATAAGGATTGAAAAAACATTTCAGATATTCAAACGTGAGGATGAATTAATGAATGATGGACAGAATTATGTTAGACATTCCATTAGACATGGGAAACTATTCATAACACCCAGTTTTTTCTGGGCAGTATTTTTTTAAAAAACAAACCATGTTCAACAGACATGTTTAAGAACTTAAATTTTGTCTCTAGGAAAGATATGATTTTAGACAATGCCATCATGTTTTGTGGTTCTATAAATCAGAATCTCCATGGATCAACTTTTATGTGTACGTTAACAGGAATGAATGAAGGATTAGTACATTATATTCTAAATTTCTTCTGTATAATGCACCTAGAAAGAAATAATTTTTCCAGGCTACTCAGTAGCCATTTTGTGTTTACAGTTGTGGAAGATTGTTAAACTATCTGATCATGTTAGATTCATTAGTCATAGAACAACTTTGATAGCAGTAACTATGCAGAAAACTCAAAATAGTTAGTATAGTATAATAAGTGGAAATATTTCTACAAGAAAATTCTGCACTGCTAGTAATATAATAATGTTATTTATGCAGAATTGTGCTATTTGTACTGACTATAAATAGTCTTTGAATCTGATGTATGAAAATATATTGAGATACATAGCTATGTAGAATTCTTATCACGAGACCTACTCTTTTTGATTATCATTGTTTTAAACAAAATATAATTTCTGAAGTAACTAGATGGTATAAATAAAATGAAACCAGCCCTGCTCTCAAAATACAAGATTCAGTAAAGGAGGAAAGATAATGGAAAGACACCTAACTGAGGAAGCCAGAATGAAGATGTAAAATGTAGAACGGGCATGTAATCTTTCATGAAGATTCCCTGGAAAGAATGCAAGGCAGAGCTCTGTTCTGCTTGGATTACCTAAAACAGCTTTGATAGCTATCGATAAACAACCCACACTAACCAAGTGTTCCATTATCAAAGTAACAACCCAACCTCCCACAAGAAGAGCTGTGTTTAGAACATTATTCAGATGAGTACAAACGCACTGCAGTAAGCCAGAACACCAGAAAAAGGAAAGAGACCGCCTATACAACATCTTCCAACAAAATGGATACTCACGCAACTTTATCAAAAAGCGCCTGACCACTCAACCCACTACAGCACAACCAATACAAGCTATGAAAAGGGGAACACTACCATACATCAAAGACATCTCAGAAACAACCAACAGACAGGGATGCATTTTGGCTCCTATCCTGTTTAAATTGTACACGAGTGATATCCCAAGATATCTCCATGATGTACATACAGTCTGCCCAGAGTCAGACATAAATGCGTAAACATCTTTCTTTATGCTAATGACATGGTTTTGTTATCTTACTCCCAATTGGGGATAAGAAGGTTGCTGTGCCAATTTAGTTCTTATTGTGAACTTACCTCCCTGGATCTTAATAAGATACTGTATAATAATAAATCTAACTTGGTTGTCTTCGGGAAGAGACCAGCTAGATATAAGTGGAGGTCAGATGGAGAAGCAATAGATCAAGTTACCTGTCCATAGGTGTGGCCTTTTAGAATCAGATCCTTGAATTCCACATTTTAAGCAGAGCTCATTAAAGGCCACAGCTAGTTCTAATTCTCCAATGCACCTTGTCAATCATAGCTATCCAGGAACTTTAAACACTATTTTTAAAGTCCATAGTGCCAAAATAGTTCCAATTTTAACATGGAGCAGAATTAAAGGGTTTTATGAATGTTCCTATATTGGAACAAATTCACTCTTCATATCTGAAATGTATTCTGGGCCAAGCTGGGAATATTTACCATATAAAGCCATTTTATAATTGATGTATGTAACTATTGGTTGAAGATCCATTCAGTGGAAAAGACAACAGTACTGACACACTTTTGAATGTACTTGGGCTTCCCAAAACACCAAAAGCACCTTACAATATGGAATTTCAAAACATTTCCTAGTACAAGCAGGCCCAAATCTTAAGAAAATGATTGTGCACTAAGTCCTTGAAATGGCTGCCTACATACAAACTTCTATTTCATACTGAAAAGTATTTAATAGTCTATATGCCCCAACACCATACTGTAGATTAGTTTTTACCAGGGCATCATTTGAACAACTCAAATCTGTGGTTAATCTTGGGAGATTTTATAGAGTTGTGGAAAAGTTGGGCATATACAGTATAATACAAATGCTATTGAAGATATTGCCCATTTGTTACTTGAATGTCAATTATATGCTGTAGAAAGGGCTGATCAGTTAGAATCCCACATAAAATTTAAGAACTTTTCGGAGACCAGGGTTAAATTGTCCCACTAACTGCAGGGAACCAGCTAGTTGGTCATTAGTATTGCCTTGTTTATATATAGAATAATGCAGAAAAGGAAAGATCACCTAGCACAGATTGGAGTTGATTGTAGGGTCGATGAAATGATCTGACCCATACTGATGCTGATTACCTTTTAAATTGTATTTCATTTCTTTGTGGGTATTTTTATTGTTTGATGATATAGTTGAAAGACTAATCAATAAATTGTTTATGTACAAAAGCTTATGCCATAATAAATGTGTTAGTTTTTAAAAGTGCCAAGTGATTCATTGCTATTTTTCCATAACTGATATTTCTGCTGGAATATCTCTTCGTCCACATACAGAAAGTGCTATTGTGACTACTATCACTTTTTTTAAAAAAACAACATACTGGCATTTTGTGTTTAGATCGTCAATAAAGAATCAAGCCTCTGGCTGGTTTGAAAACAAGGAACATGGGTGGGTTTGCAGGAAAATGAAACTTGAAAAAACAGGATTCTAATTTAATGTATAAGGTAAAGGTTCCCCCCGCACATTTGTGCAGTCGTGTCCGACTTTAGGGGCTGGTGCTCATCTCCGTTTGTTAGCCAAAGAGCCAGCGTTGTCCGAAGACGCTTCCACGGTCATGTGGCCGGCATGACGTGCGCAGAACGCTGTTACCTACTCACCGAAGTGGTACCTATTCATCTACTTGCATTTGCGTGCTTTTGAATTGCTAGGTTGGCAAGAGCTGGGGCTAGTGCGGGAGCTCACTCCGTCACGCAGCGCTCGGGTCTCGAACCTCCGAACTTGTGACCTTCCGATCAACAAGCCTGGCGTCTTACCCGCTGAGCCACCACGCCCCTAATTTAATGTATATGTATATACCTCTCAATTTTCTTCTTTAAAATGCCCTCAAAATCATACCATTGATCTTATTGTTTGAGAGCCAGCACGGTGTAGTGGTTGAGGTGCTGGATTAGATCCAGCTTCTAGTCCTCCGTTAGGCTTGGAAGCCAGCTGGGTGACCTTGGGCCTGTCACTCCCTCCCAGCCCTAAACTAGGGTCAGGCTCTGAGACAAGCTGGCTGATAAGCAGACATGTTGCATCATGTATTGATTACTTTGCTGTCAGAAGTAGATGACCAGAGTGGAAAAACAAACAGACAATGCAACCATGTGTGACAATGGCTAAGAAAAGCAACATCCATTTTGTGGAAAAATAATGGCAGTCATACTAACAATTCATATCTTGCCATATGAGGACATGAAGAGGGCGGAGACTCGCAGTAGCTTCCTGAAGAGATAACTCTGTGAGGTCACTTCCTTCTTCTTTCTCAGAGACTCTCCGACCATGCTTCCGAACTGAAAGGACATTTTGTCTGAGCTTTCCAAGCCCAGACAGAATGCTAAAGCCTATATTTTCTATTCTTGTAACTTAGTATGTTTTAAACCTGCCTTGACTCTACTACTGCAACTGTTATTTTTGAGAACCAGGTTATGTGAGTAAAGATTACTTTTATTACTCCACAAAACTGTGTGGTTGTTCTTTTTAGAGGGATAAAAAGGGGTAATGCTAGGATAATCCAGCCTGCCTAACAGCATCCTGGATTATTTTCCAGAAGGTTAAACCAACCTTGTCTCAGCTTCCAACTTTTTATGCTGCCGGGGATGATACTTTGCTGATCTCACTCAGCAAGGATAATATCCAAACAATATATCCTCTCCTAGTACCTAACCTCATCCCCAATACATTTCAATTCATTTGTATATGTACCTATGATTAACTGAACCATATTGACGGAATGAACCCAATTGCCTGGGTTTATACAACACTGAAGAGAGCGAGTTTGGTGTAGTGGTTAAGGCACCCGGCTAGAAACTGGGAAACTGTGATTTCTAGTCCCGCCTTAGGCACAGACTCCAGCTGGGCAACTTTGGGCCAGTCACTCTCTCTCAGCCCTAGGAAAAAGGCAATGGCAAACCATTTCTGAAAATGTTGCCAAGAAAACCGCAGGGACTAGTCCAAGCAGGCACCAGGGGTCAACATTGACTTGAAGGCAGAAAATAAAATAAAAAAGATACAACACTGAATCATAAACTAACCATGGTGGCCAGATTCACACAACAGGTAGCTTATTTGCAGAATAGCTGCATCTAGCATGAGCCACAGTTAAGTTACTTACCCAGTGATTCAACCCCAAAGCAACCAGCACCCCAAGAACCTAGATTTGCTGAAGAGCAGCCATCTTGAACAGGATGTAGTAGTAATCTGGATGTGAGTTCTTTTTATGTAACAGTTTTAAAAATCTGAAGTGGACTAAACATAATTGGAGCCTCAGCTTAACTCTTTTTTCCATTCTTTTTTTCTCTGTTACTCCCCCATGCACCTGTTGGAGAATTTTTTGAGTTCCTTTAAACTACCTTCACTGGTGATTGGTACTGGAGGCAAAGACAAGGAGAGGAGTTACAGTCCCTCTTTATAGACTTATGCACATTTAATTGGCTTCTGGCTTATAGCAAATGCACGTTAATGTGCATGGTAACAAGCATGGTGGCTCAGCGGGTAAGACGCCAGGCTTGTCGATCGGAAGATCACAAGTTCAGAGGTTCAAATCCCTAGCCCCGCATGACGGAGTGAGCTCCCGCACTCGCCCCAGCTCTTGCAAACCTAGCAATTCGAAAGCATGCAAATGCAAGTAGATTCATAGGTACCACTTTGGTTGGTAGGTAACAGCATTCCGCGCGTGTCATGCTGGCCACATGACCATGGAACGGTGTCTCTAGGTACATTCAATGCCTTCACTATCTTTTTGTATCCCGTTCCTTGTTTGTGAAGGGCGATGATCTCTTCTCTTACCTTTTTGGACCATTCTTTTGACTTAGCCATATTTCTAACATGCAGTCAAACGTGACACTCAACAAACCCCTAGCCAGTTCAGGTATTTCATGTGTTCCAGCTCAAGCACACCTGGAGGAACTAATGAAGCCCTTGATTAGTTGCATCAGGTGTGCTTGACACAACACCTGTTTTGCATACTGTACAGTATGTGTGCTGTTGTGACGGATTCTATTCAGGGGGTTGAATAATTTTGAGACTGGAGAAGTCATTATAAGTTGCATTTTCAGTTGAATTTGGGGAAACCACTTGAAGCATTCGTTGTGTTGAGCTATTTCAATTGCTTTTGTTTGATTTGTTCATTGCAAACAGCTGAAAGTCTGTAAATGTTGACAACAAACATGATTTGCAATGGGGGTTGAATAATTTCGATTACAACTGTAGCTGAGCTAGCATTTTGGCTGAGCTAGCATTTTGTTACTCCCTGGGAAGACATATTTGGGTAAGGGGCTTTTTGACCTGACCCCAATTTTGTACTTCATACCCATATTTATTTCTATATGTCAGCAGAGATGGAGCCATCCAGATCTCACCAGGGATGCTGACACAACACAGAAGGCGTGCTTCCTGGGCCCCACCAGATGGCACTGTGTAATAGACAGGAGCTGGAGTATGCCAACCCTATCTGATTTTGTTGGGCAGGCAAAGACAATCAGGGATAGTTCCTCAAATATCCAAGCCTTGTGCCGTAAAGGGCTTTGTAGATGACAACCATCACCTTGAGTTGCACCAAGGTGCTTACTGGTAATCAGTAGTGCTGTTACATGGGCATATAAGGTATGCCCATAAGTACCCACATTGCTGCATTGTAGCAGTTGTGGCTTCCAAGGGGTCTTCAAGGGCAACCCTACGTAAGGTATATTGCAGTAATCCAAATGAGAGATCACCAAGGCATGAGGGATTGAGAGCAGGTCTTTCTGATCCAGGAATGGGCACAGCTAGGGCACAAGATGAATTTGTGCAAAGGCCCTCCTGGTCATAGCTGCCACCTGCATATTGAGGCTGATGCAAGTCTAGGGAGATCCTGAAATTGTGTGCCAGTTCTAACGGGCAATGCAGCCTCCTTCAGAAAGAAAGTTGGAAAATCTCCAGGACCCAGTGGTCCCAGAACCCACAGCCATCCAATCTTGCTATGGCTGCACCTGAGCTTGTTTTTCCCCACCCAGACCCCCTCAGCCTCCAGACCAGTATTTCTCAACCTTGGCAACTTTAAGTTGTGTGGACTTCAACTCCCAGAATCCTTGCTGGCTGGGGTATTCTGGGACTTGAAGTCCACACATCTTAAAGTTGCCAAGGTTGAGAAATACTGCTCCAGATACTGAGATTCAACCTTGACCACATCACTGACCAGAGTTGAGTCATACAGCTGAGTAAAATCAGCATACTGATGATAGCTAGCCCTGTGCATAGAGACAACTAAAACATCTTTTTTACCAGGCTGCTTTAACATCCTGTTTCTGTGTCAAAATCAGAAAGAAGTTAACTCACCTTAAGCGTTTATTCCAAGCCTGGGCAGAAAACGAAGCACACGACAACAAACTAATCTGGGGAGAGACACAGAGAGATAATTATACTCTTTTTAAATTATACTCTCTCCCCTAAGAAACATCGGACTTCAGAGATCCATTTCAAGAAGTTGTGCAAAGGCAGCCGTGAACTGCAGATTAGCCAGCCACGTTTTGTTCTAAACGGTTGCTAAAACCTGACTTTTAGTCTTTCTCTGAAATAGCCCGATATACAGATCCATGTTTGAAAGTAACAGCGAACCGAAAATTGTATAATTTTAAAAAAAGCAAAATATATGAATTGACACTTTCCCCCACCGATTCGCTCGATGCAGAGTTTTCGCATAAAAGCCACGCAAGGCAAGATGGCATTTTTGCAATTAGGGAACCCATCATGAATGCAGATCTATGTGGTCGCTAGGAGTCGAAAACGACTTGATGGCACATAATCAGTTAATCAACCAATGCAGTGCAATGGACGCAGAGGACGAATGAACGCTTCTCCTCATCCGCAGTTTTATTAATTTTTGCATCTGAATTGATTTGAGGGCCCCCCGGCTGCAAAAAAAAAAAAGATTCACGCGTAAAAGAACAGCTATCACAGAAGCAGAGCGGCGCGACCCCCGTACACGCTACTTCCGGCGGCTTCGGCTCGCTTTGAATGGCAAAGCCTCACCCTTGGCCGGCCTCCCCGCCTCCTTCCGGCGGCGCTCCAGCTCCCCAGCGGGCTTTCTGCGCGAGGGGATGCTGGGAGTCGTAGTTTGGGCCGCCGGCCCGGCTGGAGCAGGAGGCGAAGCGCTACGTCGCCTCTCCGAGCCCGGGCCGGCGAAAGAGTGGCCGGAGGAGGGGGAGCGGCCGGCGGAGGCCCGCGGCTTCGCTTAAGCGGAAGGATGGAAGCCGCTGCTTGGCGCCAGGGCGGGCGCGGGAGGGGCAGGGGCCGGGCTGCAGCCGGCGGGGTGTCTTTGGGGAACGGACCCGGCGGCCGGGGAAAGGCGAGAGGAGCGGGAGGGCTGCCGGCGGGCGCGTGGGGAGCCCACGGTGAGTATCCCTCCCGTCCTTCCTCCTCCCCGCTGCCCCGAGAGAGGACCGGGGCGCTTCTTGCTTTAGCAGGGGGAGCTTTCTGGAGCCGCCTCCAGCCCGGAGAGCGGGGGGACTATGGCTGCTCGGCCCTTCCTGCTCACCTGGAGCCTCCACCTCGGTGGGGCTGGGCCCCCCCTCCAGCCTGGCCTCTGCGGGTCGGGCAGGACGGGATGGGACCCCAGCAGCCTCGCGTGGGAAAGCTGTGTGGAGCGCTGCCTTTAAAAAGAGCGCTGCACATTGCACACTTTCAACCCCCTTCCCCTCAGCTCTACTGTATAAAGTTAAGATAAATTAATTCCTGTTTTATCCACCCAGAGTTGCTGGGAGTCGGGGGGGGGCATATAAATTTAATAGATTATATTGCTCTTCCGCTAACAAACGGAGATGAGCACCGGCCCCTAGAGTCAGACACGAATGTGCGGGGGAACCTTTACCTTTATTATTAGGATTATTGTTATTTTCTATTTGTTTTGTTTTCATTCTTCCAGGGAGCTCAGGGGAACTCAGTTATGTTGAGTTTTCTAAATCAAGTTGAACAGTTTGGTTCTTGTTTCAGAGAAAGATGATTTCCCTCTCTCTGTATGGTAAATGAGTCCATATGCGGTACAAAGGGAAATGGGTTTCTTCAAACTCCTTTATATTTTTCCAGCTGGTTGGTCCTGGAGCCACTACTCCTCAATTGCTTAACAATCTTAACAAATTTCACTAGCTTCTAGTTTTCACTCTCATTCTTCTAGGAGTGTAGAAATGGAACAGAAACCTGTCCAGAGATCCAATTGTGCATTTGCACATGGTAGCTATGGAAACGAGGAATGTGTTCTTCCTAGATGCTTGTCTAGATGCCTTTCAGCACCGTGCTCTTCCTTACCTTAAAGCAGTGCTTTCCAAACTTCCCCCGTTGGCGACACACAAACGGTGGCGGCGGCACGGGGGCGTGCACGACAGCGGCCTCGTGTTTTGCGCTAAAACCCAGGAGTGCTGATGGCATGCCGCTGCCACCGTCAGGGCAGCTGCAACGCGCCATCACCACTTCCAGGTTTTGTCGCGACACAGAGTTTGGAAAGCACTGCCTTAAAGCATAGCTTTCCAAAGTGTGTGTCACAACACACTACTGTGTCACCTGCGGTGTCCTGGTGTGTTGCACGCAAACCTGGAAGCGCTGATGAGGGAACCGTAAGGAGCGGCACCCGCGCCAATCAGCACCGCGTGCCGCTCCTTACGGTTCCCCCCATCAGCGCTTCCGGGTTTGCGTGCAACACACCAGGACGCCGTGCCGACGCCGCTGTTGGTGTGTGTCGCCAATATGAAAAGTTTGGAAAGCTCTGCCTTAAAGTCTTAGCTTGCACTGGCCATATACATAGATAAAAACCCAATGCTATGTCAGGTTTGCAAAACATGATTATTTTTCCTGTGATATTTAGCATTTAATGGTATATCACAAAGCCAAATCTTGACACTTATGTTTCGATGGAGAGAGAGAGAGAGAGAGAGCATCGGGTTTTTTTAAAAAAGTATTTCTTATAAAGAGGTTCCATGAGCATGTACTATTTTAATTGTGTGTAGTTTTTTTTAAAAAAGAAAATCTTGAGGTGCAAGCTACTTAAAACAGGTAATAACCCTTTCTTAGGGTTTTGTTAAGTAAAGCTTGAAATCTTGTAATAATGTACTTCTATGATTAGTGAATACAGCATCACACATTTTTCAGGGGCATTTGTTCAGTTGTATATCCTGCATTCAGGTCACAGTAAGGACAGTGATGCTTAGCATCGTACAGTGTTGTTCATAATGCAATTGTAGGGAGCAGTTTCAAACGCCTGAAATCTCAGGCCTGCACTTTCTCCCTTGGCTCCTTTCCTGGGAAGAAAAGGGCTCAAATTCTAACATGTTAATGGAATAATTATGAATACAAATGTAACTGAACTTGGATTCTCAAAGAGCACTGAGGAGTTAATAAGAGAAAAATCACATTGAAACAGGTTACAAAGTAATAGCTGGGTATGTGTGCATCTTGTGCAAATCAGCAGAGTTCTAATTTGGGTCGCTTAAATACTGTAGCTTGGTTCCTTCTGTCAACAGAAAGTTTCTCTATAGCTTGGTTCTTGTAATGGGCAAGCCATGATTTCTGGCTTTTTTCTCCCAAATATGTCAGGAAAGGAAAGCCAAGAGGCTGAAGAAAGACTTTTGCTGTTCCTTTGTGCTCCAAATTAGCCCTTCTTGAAAAAGAAAGTTACATGCATTCATGTGTTACGCTTAGTTAAAATCCTGGATTCAAGCTATTATTGACTTACTCCCTTCACATTTGCTTTCACACGTCTTCCTTATTGAAAAGATGACTGATTTTAGAATTTTGAGCGTTATTAGTGAAGTACAGTAAGAAATCCGGAAACCATAAGGAGAGAGTAATCTTAATTTTCCTGGCCATGCATGCTTGAAAATAATTGAGATTACATTATATGGAGAAAAGCTCATATCAAAAACTCTCTTTAAAGTTTCTGACCTTTATATAGATAAATATTTAAACAGAATTCTAGTTCATTGACCTTAATGTTGAAAAAATAGTGCCTGGATTCATATTTCATGCTAAGCCATTATGTGAGTTGTTTGGTTTGGGCTTAGTGTATTTATATACATTGTCACTGTGATGCATTCAGCAGTGTAGTTCAATAAACCATGGCTTGTGTACTGTATGACCCTAATTACTCTTTTAGATTCTCCTACTGTGTAATTTTATCATTTTTCTTTTAACAGAGCTTGCGTCACAGAAAAAATTTGATGAAATTAAGAAGGCTAATCAAGCTGCCGTTAAGAGGCTTGTTGAAAATCAATTTAGCTCCTCATCTGAAGATGATGATGAAGAAGAAATTGAAGGAAAGCATGGACAAATATTGGCCAAAACATTTACAAAATATACTAATCAAACTGGTAAATTTTTCTATATTGGCTTCTCAGCTTTCACTTTAAAGAACAACATACCGTTGCATTAAAAATATTGCTTAGATATTGATTTCCATATTTGCGATAGAATCTTACCTCTATAGATTTATTCTGGAAAGCTGTTGCTTGTGTTCTTGGTAAGCTAAACATACTGAGTCAACCTTTGCTCTCTATTTTGGAAAAAGTATGTGAAATCTTGGGATAATCCGCTCTTGTAAAATGCTAAATTGCGACCGCTGTTCCTATCAGTGAGATTGAAATTTGCACTTCAGGACATAGGTTTTGGGAAGTGAATCATGATCACTCATAGGAGATGTCTGTAGACTTCAGGAGAAGGGTTATCAATACAGGAGACAAAAAAGGCTATAAAATCATTGCCAAAACATTGGACTTTATCATTTTACAGGCAGAAAATATGCAACACTATCATTACTTTTCCTAGGAGTGATTGTCAGAAAAATTTTTCCTCCCAATCAAGGCTTACAGTACACAGAGAGGTTGCAAAGAACCCCAGGATGAAGGCAGAGGATCTGCAGGCCACTCTTGCAATGTTAGATGTCAGTGTTCATGATTCTAACATTATGAAAACATTGAATAAAAGTTGTATGCAAGAAAGGATATGAGGGAGGCAACCACTGTCTCCCAGAAAAATACATTGCCATCCCTCTCAAGTTTGCCAAATATCACCTGGATCAGAGCTTTCCAAACTCTGTGTCGTGACACGTTAGTGTGTCGCGGCTGCTGCTGCCTCCAAACCTGCCCTGCCAGGATTCCGCGCAGGTCCTAGTGCCCTGCTGTAAGAGAGTGTCGTGAAATGATGCATGTCTAAAAAGTGTGTCACCAACATGAAAAGTTTGGAAAGCTCTGACCTGGATAATCCAGATGGCTATTGGAACAAAACGCTCCATTTCAACAAAAGACCCTCATCCCGACCATGAAGCATGACAGTAGGAATATCATGGTTTGGGGCTGCGTTCCAGCCTTAGGACATGAATGGTTCTTTATCACTGAGGGAACAATGATTTCTAGATTGTATCAGCAAATTCTATGAGGGAATGTCCAGGTACTTGTCCATGAAGTGAAGCTTAAATGAATGTGCATCATGAGAATGATCCTAAACACACAAGTAACTCTATTATAGAATGGCTGGAGCAGAAGAAATTTCACATTTTGGAAGGCTGAGACAAAGAGCTGATCTTGCCCCAATTGAAATACGGCATGACTTGAAGCAAATAGGCCATGCAAAACAGCCTCAAAATATTAATGAATTGAAACAGTTCTGTAGAGGATTGGACAAAAATACAAGTGGGTGGGTATAATGGATCAGGCAGACATTTGGTTTAAATCATTGATGTTAAAGGATTTGCTAGCAGCTACTAAATCTAAAGCTGCTTATCCTTTTATTAACAAAGACAGTGAATGTTAGCGCAATAAAGATATAATGCAGTGCACAGTTTTGTGTGTTGCTCATTTACCCAGAATTTTTTTTAGGACTTAGATGAAGCTAAGATCATATTGTACATCATAGGACTGGCGAGTTAAGGGTAGTTATAAGGTTTACAAATGTATTCATACCACTGTATTAGGGAAAATAAAGGAGTTACCTCTCAGACATCTTTTTACAAATCTTTGTAAGTGAACAAAAGAATTTGGCAGCAGCATGAGTCACACTTCTCTTAGCATTGGCTAGTAGGAAAGTTAGAGTCCAGTTCAGAGACATTCTGTAGAATTGATTAAAATGTAGGAGAAATAAATATTTAACACTCAGTGTGATAGAGGCTTGAAAAGAACACAGGTGATTTTGTGATTCTACACCTTCCAGCCCATAGAGGCAGAAGCAACTATCATCGGGTATACCCTGGAAATGACTAACATGAAATTCTAAAAGAAGGTCTTGATTACCCATCTGCCTTGATCCTCTAACATAATAAAAGTTTTGTCATAAATAATCTTTTTCTATTCAAAGATGGAGATGCAAGCGAGCTGGAGCGCACAAAGCAATATATGAATGATGCCTTTCAGTCTGGGGCACTGACGTGCCTGATTTGCATTGCTTCAATTAAGAGAAATCAAGCGGTAAGTATCTTACATTGTGCTTATTGCTGTATTATCTTTTCCCCAATCTTTATTTACTACTCTCTTGAAATATCCTTGGTTCCGAAAAGAGAGAGCATATCAAGATGCTTATTTGCGATTCTGCCTTTGGAATTGCCAATTACTGTATTCAGAAAATGGCACAAGTCTCTTTTTTCCCATTTCTGTTGTGGGTGGGTGTATCAACCTGAGTGAATAGAATTCTTTATAACAACCATTTATCATTTTGTGTGCCCACATTCAGCCTGTCCACATCTGTTATAATTATTTGGGGGAATTAGGCTGCAAATTAGATGGGTTTAGATGGAAGATCACCAGTCTGGACACTAGACAGGGAAGTTGAAAAAGCATCCTGTAAGAAGCCAATGGCAAATGACTTCTGTATTGCCAAGTAACAACTTGAATGTGTCCATGAAGTCAATGTGAGTTGAGTCAACTCAAGGGAGACTTTATGGTTTATCTTATTACATTGGTATATGGTTCAGTTTTGTCCACGACAGTCCTACAGTCATGATTCTTGTTAGAGGCTGGTCACATCCTTTACCAATAGGATCATAAACATCTTTAAAAATCAATTTTAAAGAAAGCTTTTATACTATAATATGTATTTTGTATCTGAAATTTGATATTTTAAGTACTTAAGCAATATGGGTTCACTTTGCTTTGTGTTAAAATACCTTGTTAAACACAAGTAGAGATAGAAAAGTTTGGGAAAAAATAAAGTAAGAAAGCTATACTGGTTAATAATTTATTGCTAAGACATCTCTAGCCACAAAATGCTATGTTGTCAAAAGGTGAAGATAAACAAAGTTAATGTAGTGGTTGCCCTAGGCAGTGGAACAACCAGGTATTTCACATCAGACATCGGCACAATCTTTTCTTAGTTATTTTCTTTTGTTTCTAAGGATTAAATCTTATTTGCCAGATCAACACATTACTAAGAAGGGCTTCTGACATATCCTTGTCTTTCTTCAAGGTCTGGAGTTGTTCTGGATGTTTCTGCATATTTCACATGCCATGCATACAGAAGTGGGCGAAGGATAGCCTTTTCTTAGTATCTTCTCCTTTGACAGATGATGATTTTGGAAAAAAGGATTATCCATGGCCATGGTAGGCTTTTATGATTTTATTGTGGAAGCTGGTTTATGTACTGGAAAAAAATTGAGCAATAGCTTTGAAAAAAAGAGATATAGCCAGAAGGCTGTACCTTATACGCTGTAATTTTACCTTCAATGTAACCCCCCGCGACTGATAAAATTTACTTCACTTTGAAGTATGCTTAGCTAAACTAGAGCATCTTGAATATTGTATAAGTTAAGAATATCACCTCTGTGATATTTTCACCAGGACTCCAATTCAGCCAAAATTGTGCACATTCTTAGCTTTCCATTCAAAATTGTTGAAACTTGAAAATGCTTACATTTGGCACAACAGTAATCTGTGAATTTCTCTGTTAGCTAGTATTGAGTTGAATTTAGTTCACTGCTTATATCCATCATATCTGTTGCAAGCCTTTGGTAAGTGAACTTCAGACTGTACTGTTTATTGCTTCAAACTTGCTGAATATAACAAATGTAACAAGGCAAAACAGTATCTAGGAACAGAAAGGCTGATGTTTCTCTCTTCTTTGCCACCCTCGTTGCTATGCTGTCCTCTTGCATCTTCTTTTGCTTATTAGCTTGAACTTTTTTACCTGCAGCCTCTGTGCACTGAAGTTTATTTTGTAAACTTCTATTAAGTCTACATGTGCAAAAGGGTGCTTTGTAATCCCAATTAGTTCTCCACCCATTTCAGTTCTGTTCATCATAGATAGAATTTTTCAGAGGCCTTTCTTTATTCCATTCCCCTTAACAATTAGTTTAAGTTATATTAAAAAAAATTAGAAACAATCCATTTATGCATTTTAAGAAGTGGAAAAGAATTGTTATATTTGCATGTAACATTTTGTTGTTTATTCATTCAGTCGCTTCCGACTCTTCGTGACTTCATGGACCAGCCCACGCCAGAGCTTCCTGTCGGCCGTCACCATCCCCAGCTCCCCCATGGTTGAGTCTGTTACCTCCAGAATATCATCCATCCATCTTGCCCTTGGTCGGCCCCTTTTCCTTTTGCCTTCCACTTTCCCTAGCATCAGCTTCTTCTCCAGGGTATCCTGTCTTCTCATTATGTGGCCAAAGTACTTCAGTTTTGCCTTTAATATCATCCCCTCAAGTGAGCAGTCTGGCTTTATTTCCTGCAGTATGGACTGGTTTGATCTTCTTGCAGTCCAAGGCACTCTCAGAATTTTCCTCCAACACCATAGTTCAAAAGCATCTATCTTCCTTTGCTCAGCCTTCCTTATGGTCCAGCTCTCACAGCCATAGGTTACTACAGGGAATACCATTGCTTTAACTATGCGGACCCTTGTTGTCAGTGTGATGTCTCTGCTCTTAACTATTTTACCAAGATTTGCCATTGCTCTCCTCCCAAGAAGTAGACATCTTCTGATTTCCTGGCTGCAGTCAGCATCTGCAGTAATCTTTGCGCCTAGAAATACAAAGTCTGTTACTGCCTCCACTTTTTCTCCCTCTATTTGCCAGTTATCAATCAAGCTGGTTGCCATAATCTTGGTTTTTTTGAGGTTTAACTGCAACCCAGCTTTTGCACTTTCTTCTTTCACCTTCGTCATAAGGCTCCTCAGCTCCTCCTCGCTTTCAGCCATCAAAGTGGTATCATCTGCATATCTGAGATTGTTAATGTTTCTTCCAGCGATTTTAACTCCAGCCTTGGATTCCTCAAGCCCAGCACGTCGCATGATGTGTTCTGCGTACAGGTTGAATAGGTAGGGTGAGAGTATACAGCCCTGCCGTACTCCTTTCCCAATCTTAAACCAGTCCGTTGTTCCATGATCTGTTCTTACCGTTGCTACTTGGTCGTTATACAGATTCCTCAGGAGGCAGACAAGATGACTTGGTATCCCCATACCACCAAGAACTTGCCACAATTTGTTATGATCCACACAGTCAAAGGCTTTAGAATAGTCAATAAAACAGAAATAGATGTTTTTCTGAAACTGCCTGGCTTTCTCCATTATCCAGCGGATATTGGCAATTTGGTCTCTAGTTCCTCTGCCTTTTCTAAACCCAGCTTGTACATCTGGCAATTCTCGCTCCATGAATTGCTGGAGTCTACCTTGCAAGATCTTGAGCATTACCTTACTGGCATGTGAAATAAGTGCCACTGTTCTATAGTTTGAACATTCTTTAGTGCTTCCCTTTTTTGGTATGGGGATATAAGTTGATTTTTTCCAATCTGATGGCCATTCTTGTGTTTTTCAAATTTGCTGGCATATGGCATGCATCACCTTGACAGCATCATCTTGCAAGATTTTAAACAGTTCAGCTGGGATACCGTCATCTCCTGCTGCCTTGTTATTAGCAATGCTTCTTAAGGCCCATTCAACCTCACTCTTCAGGATGTCTGGCTCTACTCACTGACCACACCGTCAAAGCTATCTCCAATATTATTATGCTTCCTATACAGATCTTCCGTATATTCTTGCCAGCTTTTCTTGATCTCTTCTGCTTCTGTTAGGTCCTTACCATCTTTGTTTTTGATCATACCCATTTTTGCCTGGAATTTACCTCCGATGTTTCTAATTTTCTGGAAGAGGTCTCTTGTCCTTCCTATTCTATTGTCTTCTTCCACTTCCGCACATTGCTTGTTTAAAAATAATTCCTTATCTCTTCTGGCTAACCTCTGGAATTTTGCATTTAATTGGGCATATCTCCCCCTATCAGTTGCCTTTTGCTTTCCTTCTTTCTTGGGCTACTTCCAGTGTCTCAGCAGACAGCCATCTTGCCTTCTTGGTTTTCTTTTTCTTTGGGACGTTTTTTGTTGCCGCCTCCTGAACAACGTTGCGAACTTCTGTCCATAGTTCTTCCGGGACCCTATCTACTAAATCTAGTCCCTTAAATCTATTCTTCACCTCCACTGCATATTCCTTAGGAATATTAGTGAGCTCATATCTAACTGATCTGTGGGTCTTCCCTATTCTCTTTAGTCTGATTCTAAATTTCGCAATAAGAAGTTCGTGATCTGAACTACAGTCAGCTCCAGGTCTTGTTTTTACCAACTGTATAGATGTCCGCCACCTTTGGCTGCAAAGGATGTAGTCAATCTGATTTCGGTGTCGACCATCTGGTGAAGTCCATGTATAAAGTCGTCTTTTAGGTTGTTGGAAGAGAGTGTTTGTTATGCACAGTGAGTTGTCTTGGCAAAATTCTATCAGCCTATGTCCTGCTTCATTTTGTTCTCCCAGACCATGCTTGCCTGTAATTCCAGGTGTCGTCTGACTACCCACCTTAGCATTCCAGTCTCCTGTAATGAAAATAACATCTCTTTTTGGTGTATTATCCAGTAGGTGCTGCAGATCCTCATAGAACTGATCTACTTCTGCTTCTTCAGCATCTGTGGTTGGGGCGTATATTTGGATCACTGTGATGTTAAATGGCTTACCCTGAATTCGAATTGAGATCATTCTATCGTTTTTTGGATTGTATCCAAGCACTGCTTTAGCCACTTTATTATTAATTATGAAGGCTACTCCATTTCTTCTGTGGTCCTCTTGTCCACAGTAGTAGATCTGGTGGTCATCTGATGTGAAGTGGCCCATTCCAGTCCATTTCAGTTCACTGACACCTAAAATGTCTATATTTAATCTTGACATCTCACCAATAACCACATCCAATTTGCCCTGGCTCATAGATCTTACATTCCAGGTTCCTAAGGTGTGTTGATCTTTAGAACATCGGATTCGTCGTTCACCACCAGCACCGTCGGCCGCTAGCCGTCCTTTCGGCTTTGAGCTAGCTGCGTCATCACATCTGGGGCTAGTTGAACTTATCCTCTGTTCCTCCCCAGTAGCATTTTGACCATCTTCCGACCTGGGAGTCCCATCTTCCGATGGTATACCGACATATCTCTGGTTGTACTGATCCATTTAGTTTTCACGGCAAGAATACTGGGGTGGGTTGCCATTACCTTCCCCAGGGATCGTATTTAGTCTGACCTCTCTGCCACGACCTTCCCGTCTTGGGTGTCCCTTCACGGTTAGCTCATGGTTTCATTGAGGTGCTCAAGCTCCAGCACCACGACAAGGTAACAATCTCCTTTGCTGGAGGCATGTAACATAGCTGCAAGATAAACATTAAATAGATTTTCAAATATGTACTTTAATGGCCACTATTTTTTCTTTCCTTATAAAAAGTATAGAGGCAGTAATTTTATAAACCTGAGAGAATAAATAGAAGGTAGGTCCTGCGTGTGCAGGTATACACATCCAAAACCATACATAAATGTTCAGAAGGGAATTGAGCTGTTGCCTATCGTTTATTTTAGGGGAAGCAAAATAAATGTGTTTAGCGATGTCCGTCCACTCATGGAAAGCAATTATCAACAGAATTCATTCCCCTCCTCCTCATCACATCATCTTTCAGGTTCAGATGGACCCATTAGAGCAGATTAAGAGGGAACGAAACATTACTGAATGTGGCATTGATTTTTCCCTTTTCAGTCCAAAATGTAGGTTTGAATACAAGCGATCTGAGATTCCTACTCGATACTACTGCTATTGTGGGAAAAATGAGGATCCACCTCTGGATCCTTGGCTGGTTCCACATTCTTGTGGCCAGATCTGTGAGAGGGATTTCAAACCTTCTTGTGGACACAGGTGCCTATTACTTTGTCACCCAGGTATGTAATATTAAGGCAGTTACTTGTAAGCTATCACAGATACAAGGCTGTATGCCTTTTGCAGCAGGTAACATGAAAAGCAATCAGTAAGTGAGAGTTTTCAGATTATAGTCACTTGAGGACCATTTTATCTCATATATGCAACAAAGTGTTATTGAGACCAAGGTGATAACGAGGATAAAAAATGAAAGAGTTCATCTATAACAATTGTGCAAGGTAGAGTAGGATGAGATATAATGTTGACCTCAAACAGCCAATGAATTTTTTGGCCTCCTGAGGATTTCTTTGGTCCATTCTGTTAATTTATAAAGCAGTGTCCGGGCAGCTCAAGTTAGCATGGGGGCAGGGATCATCTCTTACTCCTAAATGTCTGTTAAATTGCAAAAATAATGTCAGTCATGGCTATTTACATCATTTGTAAGTGATGTCATTTGTGGGTGATGTCACACTGCAAATGATGTCATGATGTAAAATTGCCTCATCTGGACTAGTTCAGATACAGTAGACTTGTCTGTTATTTCCAGTGTTTGTGCGCATCGGAATTTTGGCCCATTACATCTGAAGTCTATTCAATTGAGGTTTCAGTTGTATTAGTATATTAATTTCTTGATGTTGTCTTTTGCTCTGTAGGTCCTTGTCCACCTTGCCCGAAGATGGTCACAATAACTTGCTACTGCAAAAAGGCTAAGCCGGTGCCACGGAGATGTAGCATGAAAGAATGGTCATGCCAGCTGCCCTGTAGACGAAAATTGCCATGTGGGCAGCACAACTGCGAAAATCCTTGTCATCCAGGTGCAAATTGTATTGTTCAAAGACTTTGTTTGGCTAATTCCCTGTTATATTACGTTACAGTTCTCTTGTTACTTTGGGCTCTGAATAGATTTGGTGGCTTACAAATAAAATAAATAAAAAATCTCTATTAATGAGCTTTTCCCGCTCCCCTACCTCCTCAGTGGGCAAACCTTTAAAATGTTCTCTTTCCGTGCTGTTTTCTAATCATGAGCTCCATCTTACTTTTAGGAGATTGTCAACCATGTCCAAGAGTCAGTAAACAAAGTTGCATCTGTGGTAAACAAATAGCAGAAAGGCAGTGTGCAAGTCCTTTGTGGCAATGTGATGAGGTAAGTTTCCTTATAAACAGCAGATTTGTTTACAGTAATATTAAATATTATAACTACTTAACTCCCATACTTCATTGTCCAGAAAAAAATGTGGATTAGCATTAAGAACAAGGGTTTTAAGATTGAAGTAGGAAAAAAAAAGACTGCTGTCCCCGTTCAGACGTTCAGGAACTCGGTATGAGAATTGCAGTGTGGCTTGCAGACACGTATGTGCAGTGAATTTGAAATTATCTCCCATCTGCAGACCTTTCCTCCTCCAGCTATTATAATGATGAAAATTTTCCTAGTTACATTATCGATTGTAGACAGTTTTTGTACAGAAAGAGTCAAATTCAGTTGGCTTGTGTTTGAAATATGAAGTGATCAAAGGAATAGATCCTCAAACTTTATTCAGCTAGAAACAAAGGAAGATATAACTCTAGGAAAACTTTATTCCAGTGGTGGGGAGTTGGTAAGCCTCCAAATGTCATTGGACTCCTATTTTCATTAGCCCTAGCCAATGATTGATGATATTGGGAGACGTTATCCAACAACACATCTTGAGAATTAGGGCTCTCCCATCTGTTTTTTATTCCATGATATAGGACAGGTCCCTTCAGATATTTTGGAATCAAACTCCCATTAATTTCCTACTGGAGAATTGTTTATACTGACTGAGGCTTATAGGAGCTGTAGTCTAGAACATTACTAGAAAATCAGATCATGCTATGGAGCTTTAAATAATTTATTTCCATGTTTTAATTGTTTATGTACTAACGTATTTGGAGAACTTGTTTTTTCTTCTTGTATTTTCTTGAATTATAGTTGATAAGTTTCTAAGTTCCTTATTTGCAATTGCTATATGTATTTTCTCACAAGGTTTGTGGCAGAACCTTGTTTTGTGGCTATCATGTCTGTGAACAAATTTGTCATGGTGGTTCCTGTGGAGAATGTCCCAGATCTGGGAAAAGGTCTTGTCCATGTGGAAAATCAAGTAAGTGTTTCCTTCCCTGCCATCTTTTTATTCACCATTAAGTCATTTAATCAATACAATTTTCCTAAACCAGTCATGATTCAAATTGCATTAAGAACAAGCTAAATATAGAAAAATCACAGCAGTTGAAACCCGACAAAGTACTGGGTTATTGAAAAATTGCTGTAAATTATGTCCAACACTTCTGCTTAGATTCAATTACATTTGATCATAGGTATAAAAATTAAGACTTTCAATTTAACTCTGTGTCTTGAAGCAAAACATTTTGTACATAAATGTGAAATCACATGAAAATATAACCTTGCATTTTCATTTGTATATTAAATGGCAGCAATTTGTATAGTTTCAATTTGACTTTTATTTTAGAATTTTCTTTGCCGTGTACTGAAGATGTGCCTACTTGTGGAGATAGCTGTGACAAAGTTCTCGAATGTGAGATTCATAGATGTTCACAGCGCTGCCATCGAGGTGCTTGCGAAATTTGTAGACAGGTTAGAATTTTTCTTTCAGTTTATATCCTTTTGAATAGTTTAGCATTGTTTCAGGCCTTTTGAAAGATCTTATTTCAGTGTATTTTCCTGAGGCACTAAATTATTTTTCCTTTTCACAGTCCCTTCGCTCATTGAGTTCAAAAACTTCCTATCTCCATTATTTTTAGGTGTGATCAAATGGGCTTCTGCGTCTTGTAGTTTCTAGTTTCTTTTGTTCAAAACCAAGATAATGCACATGTAGTTATTCTTGTACTGTGAAAAACGGCTTGGGCAAGTGTGTAGGGCATATTTAAATGAAGCTGATCCAAATAATAACATTCACACTGAACGACACAGGAACAGTCTGTGAATAACTGGGTCACAATCAGGAAAATAAGATCCTAACAAGGTACTTGCTTTTCCCAGAAATTGAATGCTATTGAAAAATCACAGGTAACTGGGAGGTTATTCCGAAGGTGAGGTGGTTGAGAAGTGCTATATTGAAGTAAATAAACAATTAACTGGGTGCCTCCGTCTAAGGAGGATGGGGAAGAAAGTTAAGAGAATGTGGAGAGAAAAGAGAGACATTAACAGATCACACACATATTTCAGAAATAATTATGGAGCAGAATTAACTAGATCATTAATTATTATAACCCCACAATCGATTGAAACACAAATGCATCCATTTCCAATTTAAAGAAAAGCTGAACTTCCTTATTAGATTACATCCGAAAGATCAATGAAAACAGTTTACAGGCTAACAACAGTCTATCCTAAATTTCAGTATGTATCTACACATCTTAAATTCGTCAATCCACATGCCATTACACGTTAACAGCTCTCCAGCCAACATTGATTATTATAATTATCTATGTAGATTTAAGGGTTTTTTTTCCAGTTGTGAGCTCCTTTTAATCTGCTCCTTTTTTCGCTAAAGGCTTCTGTTTATAGGTCATCCCGTTTGTTATCAAGTAACTTGATTTTGACATGCATAATGTATGCCAGCTTTAGTTTCTTTCCATCTGTACCTTAACAGGAAGTGGAAAAGCAGTGTCGTTGTGGAAAGCATATGAAGCAGATGCCCTGCCATAAGCCATACCTCTGTGAAACAAAATGTGCAAAAATACGTGATTGTCAAAAACACCAGTGCAAGAGAAAGGTCAGTGTGGCAGATGAGTGCTGTATTTTAGCTAAATTGGGAGTTTGGTGTCTAAATTTCTTTTGGATCTATGAAGCCATCTAATTAAATGCATAAATATGCCGAGAAAAGACACAGCAGCTTTCATCTTTCCTAGTATGTGAAGTAATCTTGTATGTAAAATTTACATTTTTTAAAACTGCAGTTTCATTTAAAGAAATGTTTTTTTTTTGTTAGGAATAATCTTACTCAAGAATAGTGGTATCTCCTCTGCAAAGGGCATGCAGAATTTGAAGATAGTGACTTTTATTGAACAAGATTATGAAGAGTCCAGAAGGAAAATAATATTTCGCTGCTAAGACAGGAGTAATCCAAAGAAGGGGGAAAGGAGGAGGAGGAATATATGCTAGGAATACCTGCTTGCTTTGTATCAAATCTAGTTGGCAGATAATAGAATTTAAGGCAGTGTTTTTCAAACTTGGTAACTTCAAGACTTTTACAAAATAACTTTTAAGATGTGTGGACTTCAACTCCCAGAATTTCCCCCTAGCTGGGGAATTCTGGAAGTTGAAGTCCACACGTCTTAAAAGTTATTTTGTAAAAAAATAGCTTAGATCCAGAGTTCTCCTTTGGAACATTCTTTTATAGGTGTTTTTCATCCAGCAACCTACTTGCCAACCTAGTAGTTCGAAAGCATGCAAATGCAAATAGATAAATAGGCACCACTTCCGTGGGTAGGTAACAGCGTTCCGCACGCGTCATGCCGGCCACATGACCGCGGAAGCGTCTTCGGACAGTGCTGGCTCTTCGGTTGAGAAACGGAGATGAGCACCGGCCCCTAGAGTCGGACACGACTGTGCGGGGGAACCTTTACCTTTTTTTTTTTTCATCCAGCAAAGATTTTCCTCTTGATCAGCTTCCTATCTGCATTTCCATTGCAGAAATGAGAAATTTCCAAGCAGTTTGCTGGGGAGGGAAACAATGAAAGGAACTTCTTTCCTCAAGATGAGAGAAAGACCTGTGTATGAACTGTTATGGAAGAAGAAATCAAATAATTAAATTAATATAAAAGCTGACAATATTTTAATATGAACATTTTATGCCTCCAGACAATTTGGGGAATATAGCCCCTCTTTTATCACTCAAATGGAAATGCAGCCAAGTCAAAGATTTGCATCTTTGGGCTACTGTATGTACTGTATTAGCTTTTGCTTAAATATATATAGTTTACAACAGAGCAAGGTAATATCTGGCTATTATATTATAATTATAATCATTACATATTTGTAGTGTAATTGTTTTTCTTTTTAATATTGGTCACTGCCCAGAGTCACTTCTTGGGATGGTTTAAATGAAATAATTAAATAAATAAAGTTCAATTCGTACTGTGGCCTTCACAGGTTTTGTATTCAACATGTGCACACCACCAGCATTTTGAGATGTTGCCTGCTAACATTTTGTCAACGGGGTGTTTAAATCAATAGATATGCTTTGTGTGCATGTGTGATCTCCAAACTGCTAATACAGTGCAATGTTATAAAGGATTTTTGAATGTAATGCCTCAAAGGAGCATTCATTTGTCCTTGACGGTGACTATATTTACTAAAAGTGTTTCATCTTCCACCCAAAGACACTAGGACAGAGAATAACAACAGCAAAAACTCCAGTGTATTCCCCTGATATTATACAATGAAATCATAAAGCAGTATTACAGCAGAAACAACTCAGAGATGCATTCATTGATTACTTTTCTTATATGCTGCTCCATTTATGAAGACTCAATATAAATAGGCAATCATAGAAAAATCATGCTTTAAAATGATTCAGTAGGTAAATAATATTTAATCTGATTATAATGATAACAGCACTAAAATACTATTAGTTTTTCCCCCCCAAAATATCCTTGTAATTTCCAATTATTTATTTGGTAAATTTGTGTGCCATTAACTTCTTATAGACTCCTGGCACCTTAAAAAAATAAAAACATGCAAAATAAAACATACGTGGTAAAAACCCCAACTCAACCTATTACAACATAGGGTATATGGATAATAACAATATAAATCTAAAATATACCGTACATTAATACAAAATAATAGGCAGTGAAATTTACTCCCAAAGCCCCTCTAAATAGGTACGGTTCTAGCTGATTTCTAGAAGGCCATAAGAAGGCCGTTGTAACTTCAGGAGAATAGGTGCAGACAGTGTTTTCTGGCCGCAGCCCCCCTCACTTCATAAAAATGGGGGATCTCCAGTAGCTTTTCCCAGGAAGATCACCTTGGACATGTCCTCTCTGGTTGGAGCAGATGATCCTGCAGACACATTGGTACCAAGCCATAGAGGGATTTATAAGTCAGAACTAATACTTCAAATTGCACTTGGAAACCTATGGATCTGCCTGTTGCCCAGGCTTGAACCCAAATTGAAAGGGCTCTAGATAATCTACATTCTTCAGGGTTTTATAAGAACACTCTTACGTATGCTCGCTTAGAACTAAGTCCTGCTGTATGTAATAGCATTTACTCAGGGAAATCTGGATAGGCTTGCAGTTTCATATAGCAATCCCTATATTTAAGAACTTATATGTTTGATACAGTGTTGTCCTGGAAATTGTCCACCATGTGACCAAGTCTGTGGTCGAACATTAGGATGTCGCAATCACAAGTGTCCTTCGGTCTGCCACAGAGGTAAGAATGAGCAGGAAATCCTGCTTGTAACCTTTCAAACTAAAGGGCATCTGGATCCTGCAGTTGTTATGGAAAACATTTACCATGCATAATCGCGGATAAGCCAACCTTTGAAATTTCAACCAAAACACCATGAAAAATGCATCATCCGCAGATAAGTCGACTCTTGAATTTTTAACCACAGCAACAGGCAGGAAACTGCAAAGTGTTATGTCATCATTTATAAAACCACACAATTTTAAAGCTATGATGGGCTTTAAAAAATCTGAGCTCTGGTCTGCAGATAGGCCAAACCCAAATTTTTGGACGTATTTTGGAATCTAAAATTCTGGCTTATCCGTGAGTATATACAGTAGGTCAAAACTTCTCACTCCAGTTTAGGTGCCTTGTTAATTGTCTTGCTTCCTTGACAGGGCTGTTTCAGAAATGATACAATAACAATGAAATATCTTAAAGCAGAGCTTTCCAAACTTTTCATGTTGGTGACACACTTTTTAGACATGCATCATTTCGTGACACACACTTACAGCAGGGCATCATTTTGCGACACACTCTTACAGCAGGGCACAAGGCAGGCACTAGGACCTGCGCGGAATCACAGCAGGTTTGGAGACAGCAAGGCACAAGGCAGGCACTAGGACCTACACGGAATCCTGGCAGGGCTCGGAGGCAGCAGCAGCCGCGACACACCCAGACACTGCAGCCGACACACAGTTTGGAAAGCTCTGTCTTAAAGCATAAACATTAGTAAAAAAATCCCCACTAACTCCAATATCATCCATTGCTTATTTTTAATGGATTGATATTAGATAGTTATATGGTTTTCATGAAAAAAAATTATAGGCAATTTGCAACAGCTTGTTTGGCCTTCATCATATTGATGGAAATTACACAGGAATAACCATATAAATCAGTTGCTACACTTTGGCTTGAGGAAAACTTGGCTCACACATTGATCTGATGAATAAGCTTTCCACATTATTATTATTTTCCATTATATCACACACACACACACACGCACATAGAGCCCATTTTTTATTCTACGAGAAGCGCTTCAGATTTGTCTGAGGAAACTTCAGAGGTACAAACATTAAGCTTTTGGGCAGATCAGAGAAACGGTTGCTTTCCGGCCGCCTGTGATTGAAAAGAGGCTCAGTTTAGAAGTCATAAATTTGTGGGTTCTCTTCTGAACTTTTGGAAATTATAGAGATATGGCTACCAGTATAATTGTAGTAATGGACAATTCCTTATTCATGAATAATTATAGATTGAGATGCATTGTAAGTACGTAATAGATACATGTAATTCAAAACTCTGAATAAAGGCCTTGTGTGGTACTGGAAATCTTGATTGTGTGATCTGATACAACTGTAGTCGTCGTTGCTTTGATCATGAGCGATGTGGCATGATTGTTGCCAATGGCTTTCCAAAGTTTGTTAATTGTCTTTTTTCAAAACGGTTTGTTTACAACGTGTGTATTAATTTTAGGCAGCTGCTATCCATGCCCTGAAACTGTGGATGTGAAGTGCAATTGTGGCAAAACAGTTCTCAAAGTACCCTGTGGGAGAGAACGTACCACCAAAGCCCCCAGATGCAAAGAACTCTGCAGGTTAGTATTCATTTATTTTTATCTATTTTTTTTAAGTTAAACTTGTACAGTAGAGAGTATAATACACATCAGGTGCATCTTTATGAACTTACAGAGGTTGGGAACTTTTTTTTTCGGTTTTTCTTTTTGTTCCTTTGAGTCAATGTTGACTCCTGGCAACTGCCTGGAAAGGTCCTTGCAGTTTTCTTGGCAAGATTTCAGAAGTGGCTTGCCATTGCCTGCTTCCTAGGGCTGAGAGAGAGTGACTGGCCCAAGGTCACCCAGCTGGCTTTGTGCCTAAGGTGGGGCTAGAACTTGTGGACTCCCGGTTTCTAGCCTGGTGCCTTAACCACTAGACCAAACTGGCTCTCTTAACTAAAGTTTAGCAGGTAGTTAAACTGATGCTCCTATACCAGGTACTGTAGGCATTTTAAAGAAGACTAATTCTGTTGCTGTTAACCATTTAAGAAAGTAAGAAACCGAGCTTTAGCTAGTCTATCATTTTGTACACACAACCGTGGCTAACCAGATGTCAATGGGAAGCCCAGTAACAGGCCAGGATCAGTTCAGCACTCTTTTCCTTCCTCGTGGTCCTTGGCCAATGGTAGTGAAAGGCATACAGCCTCCTGTAGTGAAAATAACGTAAAGCTATATTGTAGCCTGTATTGTAACTCTGAGAGCCAGTTTGGTGTAGTGGTTAAGCCAGCAGGCTAGAAACTGGGAGACCGTGAGTTCTAGTCCCACTTTAGGCACAAAGCCAGCTGGATGACTCTCTCAGCCCTAGGAAGCAGGCAGTGGCAAACCACTTCCAAAAAACCTTGCCAAGAAAACTGCAGGGACTAGTCCAGGCAATCACCAGGAGTCAAACACTGACTCAAAGGCACAAAAAAATTGTAGCCTTATCCCCCATGAATTAAATTGTCACTGCATTTTCTGATAGCAAATTCCATAGTTCTAATTCTACTCCATGTGAACAAGACTCTCCACCCTTGGTTTCACTGGATTACCCAGGTAATATTACGAGAGAGGATAAATTAAGTGTGATTGCTTCCTCCTCACCGTAATAATTCTATGAATCTCTATCATATCCTCCATCTTATTCACCATTTCTTCTTCTTCACCATTACGACTTTGCTCGTAATGGATGTTCTGGCCACTTGATCATTCTAGTTGTCCTTTTTTACAGCCTCTCCAGCCTTAATATCTTTTAAAAATTTGATGACCCAAAGGTGTTTATTTCTCTTCTGTGTAATCAGTATTTTGATATTGAGGTTGTTTTATTTATGTTTTAAAACATAATAATAACAGTAAGTGGGGAAAATCATTCTAGTTGGCCATCTGACTGTATAAATAATTTATTTTCCTACTCTTAGTAAATGGGCTTCATTTCCAGAACCTGAGAGAGATCATTATGATTTGTGGATTAGAGGATCCCATCTAGGATTGAAAGTTTGAGGTTGATTTTGAGGTTGATTTGGTATACTATGAATTGTTTATATTTGTTAGTATTAATTTCTTAATTACAATTTTGCATGGATGTTTTAATATTATGCATATCTCATTGTTAGCTCTGATTGAATTATGGCTGTATACAAAAGGTATGAATTAATTGATTGATTGATTGATTGATTGATTAATTAATTCACCAAATGCATCGGTGAGACATAGCATGTGATCTGAGAACACTTGACAAGGCTCCAATAAGAAATGTTCTTTCAGTTAGGCTGGTCTCAAATGACTTAAGGCTCTATGGCAGGGCTTTCCAAACTTTTCACGTTGGTGACACACCAACGGCGGCGCGCGAAAACCCGGAAGCACCACTGCTGTAGCGACGCTTCCAGCTTTTCACATGCCGCCGCCACGCTTCTGGGTTTTCATGCACGGCGGCGGTGTCCTGGTGTGCGACGGAAGCACGCCATCAGTGCTTCCGGGTTTTCACACGACACACCTGGGCCGCGCAGGCGACACAGTACTGTGTCACGACACACAGTTTGGAAAGCTACACTCTCTGGATTGTACCCATTAATGTGCATCATGCCAAATGACTATAATTCAACCATTGCATTGATTTCTAATTCTTCTTGTTCTAGGCAACCACCTACTTGTCATCATCCTAGTCGGGAGAAACACAATTGCCATTTTGGCCCTTGCCCTCCTTGCCATCAGATCTGCAAGAAAGTTTTAGAAAAGTGCAGTCACCTGTGCCCTGCTTCTTGCCATGACGAAGCACTTGTGAAGCAAACTGGCTTGGTGAGAGAGAAGCCTGTAACGTAAAACATGTCTTCTGCTCTTCTTAGGAAAGGGAGTTTAACAGCTAAAAAAATGCTTAAGGATAGATGTTACGGGTTTGCTTAACTTAGAAATCAAAAGGTTTGTTGTTGCCTTTGCCCAAATTGTCTAATTTCTGATAGGTAGCCAGGACATGTTTTCACTTGGTGGCTGATGTGTTGGTGCTGGCTAGACTTAAACTGTAGGATATAATGAATCTTGGGACTTGGACGGATGTTGTATTTACCCAAGGAGCAGGTGATCACCTACTTTGAAATAGTCTGAAATGAGTTAGCTGTGGGAGGAGAGGTGAAAACCTACCTCAAGTTACTGAAGTAGCGTGGACGGGTCCATATGGAATTGGCAACCATGACTTGTAGAATAATGCGCTTGCAATTAATCATCACAGCCTGCTTTGTACTTAACTGTTGTGTATTCGGTTCAGTTAAATCGGTAAAGCTGGGCTTCGTTGGGTTTATCTGTTGATTTCTTTTTCTTACAGCATCAGCCCGCAGGACCCTGGGAACAGTCCACTGAGCCGGCTTTTATTCAGACAGCATTGCCTTGCCCTCCGTGCCGAGTCCCTATTCCAACGTGAGTTATTTTGAATGGCGTGATACTTTTTTGTTTTGCTATTTGCAGTACACAGAAATACATAGTATTGCAACTTATTTGTATTTTAATTCAAGGAGGAACTATTCCTGAAGACCAAATTGAATCAGCTGAAATATGTGAAATCCAGTTTTCTCTTACCAACAGCACCTCCATCTTCTCCAGTTTTAGTTTCAGCTTACTCAACCATTGTAGCTGCTTTTCCACCCCTGCAGGAGTTTATAGGAGCTACCAATATAAAACTAATCAGAGAGTGATCCGTCCATGACAGTGGAATTACAGGGAGCTCCTGAGCTTTCAGATCCCTGTTCCAATCGAACAGAATAGTCTGCTGAATATGTGGGCCCAGATGCCGGTAGATTTTGCCAGCAACTGCCTGGTGTGCAAAAGCAGGACCCTTAGGTTGGCATGCGCACCATGTGTGTCATTTAGACTTCCTTGGTTAGGCTGCAGCCTGAAAGAAAGCCCAAAAAGCGGCACATTCTTCTGAACCAGTAATGGCCAATTGCAGCCTCCTGCCATACCTTCCTTTGACAGATATGACAACAGCTTTTACTCCCAGAACGTACTGTAATTCATTTTCCTCATCGCCCTGATTCTTCCTATAAGAACAAGCCCCAATTAATAAAACTGGCTAGCTGAAGCAGATTCTCCATGTTGAGAGTCCAGGCTCTCTCCTGTTGCTCATACATAAAGACAAACAAGTTGGCCCATCCAAGGGATCACTATAAGGGGTTACCAAAGGAGCAATTCAGATTAATGAAATGGAATCATATTTAAATAGCTTGAGCTTGTTTATTCTCTATTTGCAGGCAATGCCTTGGAAAACATGAGGTGAGTTATTATAGCTGTCATTCTTTGGAATAAATCTGAGCCATGCATAACTTGGTTTTAATTAGAGTCTCCAAACTAAGCGTTAGCATTTAATTGATTTGACATGAAGTTTGTTTGCAACTGAAATGTTTTGCTTTTTGTTTGAAACCCACATACAGTTTTTCATTTGAGAGCTGGCATTTCCATCTGCAGAGTAATACAAAATTGTTCTAAAGCATTTGTAAGAGTGGGATTCCTATTCCCCTGAGAGAGGGGTCAAGGAATCCATTTATGCCAACTTGGAAAATCCTTCCTTGAATAGAGGTGGGGCCTCAGGCATAATCTTTCCCCCATCTTCCTCCCTGCTTTGTCTTCTGTGCCTAGGAAGATTAAGACCATTTCACAAGCTCAACAGCAGCAGGGTAATCTTAACGATCCTCCTTTAGATGATAAAGGGACTTAGAAACAAACATCTCAAAAATAACCATGACCTAGCCCCAGGTGCAAGGTCACACAGCCAGCCTAGAAACATATTTAAGGATTCCCTTACTAACTTTACTCAGACTGAAGAAGCTCCTTGGATAAGGAGTGAAACGTTTCCACTAAGAAAATAGAAATCCAGTTGACATGATTCAAGCCACAGACTGTTCCACCTGGATGACTGAGAACCTTCATAGACATGTTTCTACTGAGAAAATAGAAATCCAGTTGACATGATTCAAGCCACAGTCTTTTGTTAATGTTTAATAGCAAGATTTAGGTTAGCTTTTGTTTTATAGAGCTTTATTATTTTGTTTTTTTCATCTTGCTTGGAAATAGTTAAATGGCTTTTCTTGTGCAGCTGATACTGCTGGCATGATACATTTGTGGGTGTTTTAAGAGCATCTGCAAATGATATTTTGAAAATGGATATTAAATGTTACTTAGGCAAGTATGATGACCAAAGTAGCATTTGAGAGCTCTCCAGTTGCATGAACTATATAATATGTCTTAAGCTAAATATTATACAAGAGGTCCTGAAGTCATCTGGGAGGGAGATGGGGAGGGTTCCTTAGCATTGTGTAGCGTGAATGGAAACCGACATGCACACTGTGTTGAATTACAGTTTTCTTAAACAGAAAAATATGTTTTTTGTGCACAAGAAAGAAAGGAGGTTCTTAGAACAATAAATACAGTAGCCAAATATATTGAAAGAAAAATATTTTGCTTTATAGTTGCTAATTTGGGTGTTACATCAGAATGACCCCTGAAGAACATGTACTTAAATAACAAGAATATTCCATCATTAAAATGGCTTGAGGCTTATAAGGGGTTGAATTGATCTCTTACCATTGCATCTGAGCAACTGAGGTTAACTTTGATGGGTATGTTTAGAGCAGGGCTTTCCAAAGTGCTGCTGCTGGCGACACACCAGCGGCAGCGGCCGCGCACGGCGACGGCGCGGGGGGGCGTGCGGCAGCGCGCAAGTGCATGGCGGCCGCCGTGCACGCGCGCGCCGCCGCTTCCGGGTGGTGTGGCGACACACCACGCTGTGTGTGGCGACACACTTTTGTGTCGCGACGCACAGTTTGGAAAGCTCTGGTTTAGAGGGAAGTTCAATTTTACTATAAATACCTAGTACATTTTTTTTTTTTACAAAAACAAGGGTTTGGGAGGACCTATGAGAACTAGAATTTATAAATATGATTTTAAGTCCCAGTTGACATAATAAACAGAATAAATAAACTGCTGCCAAATATAGTGTATCCTCCTAAGTTGGGTGTGCCATTTTTTCCACTGTCCTCTGGGACATTAGTTTCCTTTCCTTGTTAGACTTCTTAAAGAGGTTTTAAAAATTGTATTGTCAAAGGCAATACAGCCCGGAAGACCCACAACAACCATCGTTTTAAAAATTGTTTCTGAACACAGGTGGGTTTCCATAAGCATTTTGATCCCCCCCCTTTTTTTTTGATAGCCCAATTTTGGCCACAATCCATCTACTGTGCAGGTAGTCCTCGTTGAGCGACCACAGTCGGGACTGGCAACTCGGTCGTTAAGTGAAGTGGTCACTAAGTGAAACTGCAAGTGTGCTTATGATCTTATTTCAGCTTTCCTTTGCCTTACTGACCTGGAAAGGTCGTAAATGCGAGGATTGGTCACAAAGTAACTTTTTCATCACCGTTGTAACTGTGAATGGTCGCTAAACGAGTCAGTCACTAAACGAGGACTACCTGTGCCCTCAAACAGAGTTTACTATTAGAAAGCGTGTCTGATTTGATTACAAGCAGTTTGGGAAGATGAGATGAGAATGATGAGAATGTAGGTGTCACGTGCAGCTACTGTACATAACATGTAAGGTTTCATACCGTGATGGATTTTAGATAATGATGTGCCATGGGAATTCACTGTGGTTACTATTTAGTCTAATTTAGAAAATCGTTTTCTTCCAGTCCTTTATGAAATGATTCTAGAAATGCAGTGTGGTCTTGGCACTGCTTCTTTTCTGTTTTGTATCTTTTAAAATCATGCTTTTCATCTTACTGACTTAAGCTTAGGCTTGAAGTGAAGCATTATCCTCTTGTTCTTTATTCATTCTGCCCAGAATTGTTTTGGAGTTGGGCAGCTTAGAAATTTGATAAACAAATACATAATCTATGAAATGTTCCATATTTTGAAATGAATGCTTAGACAGAACTGTCAGAGTAATTGATTGGCAACTCTGAAGTAGCTTAGTGTAAAAGTAGCATTTGTATGCTGGAAGTGTTGTAGGCCATTCTGGGTCATTACAGAGAACGCTTTTGAGCTGCAAGATTAGCCCTCCCAAAAAAAGGTGCAAAAGAAAGCAAATTCTAAAATAATAGTGATTATATGAAACATGCAATAAATGTTACTTTCTTAGACTGATTGTCAGAGTAGAACCATTTTCAGTCACCATGCAGTACGCTTGACAGAGATTTTTTGGTTGCTCTTCCTTCCTCTTGTTCATTGAAAAAATTATTCTGTATCTGTCAGTTGTGTGATTGTACGTTAGATCTGTGTCTAGATGTATATGTGCAACTGAATGAGATGGTAAACGGATGCCACCTCTTCAGCCTGCACAGGTTGGATACCAGTAGTGAAGGTTCCCGCTGTAAGAGAAACTCTTCCAAACAGAAAACCAATTCAGTGCAAACACAAGTACTAGCACAGGGATGTGTCAGTTGTGCTGGTTTGTATTGGCACTGCGTTCCTATTTTGAGACAGTACTGAGAATATAATCTTGTACTACAGCATATTGTTACAATTAAGATTAATATATTTTCTATTCTGCTTTTAATAATGAACAGTGGAATCATTTTTTCTGTCTCCTGTCCATATTATGGTATGGACAAAGCAAGTAATTATATCTACCTTCAGTCATTAAGACTAAGACTGTTTAGTTAGTCAACTAAATATCGAATTGTATGATATTGAGATATATATATATATATATATATATATATATATATATATATAGTTTATTATTGATATTTATTGTTTTAATTGATTTTAAACCTTGCTGTGAACCTCCCAGGGTCCCTCCTTGTGGGGGAGATGGGCGGCATATAAAAAAAAGTAGTACTTGTGGAGTGCTTGGTGCTCTCTGAGCCTTGTTGTTTTCTTGCAGACGTTTCATTGCCAGACTAGGCAACATCTTCAGTGCGAAAAGGGAGTGGGACTTGCTCTCTGTTTATATACCCTGGCTTGTCCTGCTTGTGTTGGTGGAGGTGTTGTTCTCCCCTTAGGAGTTCCTTGATTGGGCTGTTGTTTGCTGCTTGGTTGACTGAGTTAATAGTTCCTTGATTAGGGTATATTGTGCTGTTTGATTGTTCCTCTGGTGCTAATCCTGGTGTTAATCTTTGCATATCTGGGTGTTGATTGCTGGCAAGGAAGTGTTCTGGTCTTCTGGCTTTTCTATTGTCTCTTATAAATAGTATTTATCTGAAAAATTAATTGAGATTCCATGTGACTTTATTATGAATCTTAGCAGTTATAATACAGGTTTGTGTTTTGGCTTAGCCTGTTGTGCAGACTCTTCAACTGTGATTTGGAAGCCATGATTTTTTTCTCCCCTAAGCTAAAACTAAATAAATTTCATTATGGTGAGTCAAGCCATGGATTTTTATAGTGATTTCTTTCCACTGGTAGGAAAGTAAAAAGGATTCCTCTGCTTCTTGACATAGCCTCAAAACTGATGGGTTGGGGGGCTTTTTGAAGCAGTTTTGGGGTGAATTTGAGGGTTCACAGAAGAAGAGAGCAAGGGGAAGTTTGTATGTATGATATCAGATATGGCCCTAACATTTGTTTCAACATTTTAAAAAATTATATAATTAAGATAATGCATAGCTTAGAGCGATCATAATATCAAATTCTAATGTTTGTAAATAGCTTCAGTTAATTTTTAGTAGAAGTAAATAACTTGCATTAGAGGGTGGCAGCTTGTAACATGTTCATTTTCTGGTTTTTTGGAATTGGAAAAAATACCAGTTTAAATGACTGGATTATAGATCAGTAATGAAATGGCCATATCATAACTGTTGCCTGAGATAGTGCTCTGCTGTTCTGCTTTTAACATTAATTGGGTAGGAAAAAAAGCAAAATTTTCATAATAACATAATACATTGCCAACATAAGGCATTTTGATAACTGAAAATGTCAAGATACACACTTTAAACAGGTATTTTTCTAAGGGAAGTGTTCATGTTACAAGAGAAAAACGGCTCTTTTTAATTTTAGCCACATAGTCCTCCACTGCTTGCTTACACAGTGTGGTTTATATTTCATGGTAAATTAAAGTATAGCCTTTCATTTTCATCCCAGACTTCAGCAAACAAAGGCCTTCATAAAATATTTGAAAATGTTTAATATTAAATATATGTCTGTGTTTGACCTAACATTATCTCAACATTAATGTATTTGAGTTGCATAAGAATTTTATATAAAACACACATATATTCTGGATGGACACACACATATTTATTTATTTATTATTCAAATTTATCACTGCCCATCTCCCCCAACAGGGGACTCTGGGCGGTTGACAACAGAGTCAACAATTAAAAACCTGTAAACATAAGTTACTGTCTAAACCAGTATAATAAATAATAGATAAAAATCCAAGGGATGGTAAAATCTCATATAAAAGGAAGACACTATGGGGCCAGCCACCCCCAGGAGGAACTATTACCTCCCCCGTCCCAGGCAAGGCGGCAGACCCAGGTCTTTAGAGTCTTCTGGAAGGCCGGGAGCGAGGGGGCCAGCCTCACCTCCGGGGGCAAGCTATTCCACAAGGCGGGCGCTATCGCAGAGAAGGCTCACCTCCTGGACCCTGCTAGATGAAATTCTTTTGTTGATGGGGTCCGAAGCATGCCCTCTCTGCATGATCGAGTGGGGCGGGTCGATGTTATCGGGGTGAGACGGTCTCTCAGATACCCTGGCCCCATGCCATGTAGGGCTTTAATATGATATTCACACAGCATTTTTTAAAAAGTTCTGATCCTGGGATTTATGATTCTGGCTAAATCATTATAAGAGCAAAATAATTCTTATATCAGCACATGCACATTTGGTATTTTTAAATTCTGCCTTTTTTTTTTGGCTTTAACTTCTTGGATCCATTATGTTTGTTGTCCAAAGGTACATGATGTTTGTCTTCTGTTGACTTCCTGATTGTGGTGCTTAATATCCTTCTTATCTGTCATCTGTAGCTTGAATCATGTCAACTGGATTTCTATTTTCTCAGTGGAAACGTTTCGCTCCTTATCCAAGGAGCTTCTTCAGTCTGAGCAAAGTTGGTAAGGGAATCCTAAATATGTTTCTAGGTAGCTGTGTGACCTTACACCTGGGGCTAGGTCATGGTTATATTGAGATGTTATTTTTAAGTCCTTTTATCATCTAAAGGAGGATCGTTAAGATCACCATGCTGCTGTTGAGCTTGTGAAATGGTCTTAATCTTCCTAGGCACAGAAGACAAAGCGGGGAGGAAGATGGGGGAGAGGTTGTGCCTGAGGCCCCCACCTCTATTCAAGGAAGGATTTTCCAAGTTGGCATAAATGGATTCCTTGACCCCTCTCTCAAACCACCTATCTTCTCTGTCTTAAGACCATTTCACAAGCTCAACAGCAGCATGGTGATCTTAACGATCCTCCTTTAGATGATAAAAGGACTTAAAAATAACATCTCAATATAACCATGACCTAGCCCCAGGTGTAAGGTCACACAGCTACCTAGAAACATATTTAGGATTCCCTTACCAACTTTGCTCAGACTGAAGAAGCTCCTTGGATAAGGAGCGAAACGTTTCCACTGAGAAAATAGAAATCCAGTTGACATGATTCAAGCTACAGACAATTCCACCTGGATGACTGAGAACCTTCATAGACATATTCTTATCTGTCACTTCTCCTAAGATTGACACATATTCTTTATTAGTCTTCTCATATCTGAAATTCTTCCTTTAGTTTTGTCCTTTGTTTCATTTAATATGTATACCTTATTTTCTATATTCAACATTTCTTTTCCTATAATGTTTAAATTTTGGTGTTTCATTTTCAGATAGTTTTCTTATCTCCCTGGGTATATGTTACTATTTTTTTTATCAGTATAGCACATCACTGCTATCTAAAAAAGGGAGCTTTTCTATATAACATTCTTTACCACTTGGCCTTCAATTGGGTCTTTCTCACCCTGAATTTAAAACGTGCTATAAAAACCATATTTCTGCATACTGTAGGTATTTTCCCTCTCACCCTTGTGGGCTCTTTTTTTTAATTTTTGCCATTTATTGTATTTGTACAGATATATATGCTTTAAGCCTTGGTTGCATTTGTTTAGTATGAAGTTACTGTCCCTCAATAATGTTAGATAATCACTCTAAAATATCATTTCACAGTTTTAGAGCTAGTTTGCAGTCATAGCTAGCATTTTTATGGGGAAAGATGCAAGTATTTAGTACAAACGTTATAGTTCCTTACAAACCTAAACATTTATCTGCATTATTTGGTAAACCCAAATGTTAGAGAGTAGCATGTATTTTAAAAGAAACATGTTTGTTTTAATTGCTATATTTGCATTATCTTCTGTTTGGCTTTGTTTCATTTTACTCAGCTTGTAAGGATTTCCTACTTAGTTGTTTTCACTTTCAAGGGGAAATTCCTTCCTTCCTTCCTTCCTTCCTTCCTTCCTTCCTTCCTTCCTTCCTTCCTTCCTTCTCCAAAAGAGAAGCATATAACTTTATACCAAAGGAGGTAGTAGTATGTTAGATTGTAATGGTTAATTTTCCTGCTAATTTTTCTTGTTCCCCTCTTTCTCTCTTTCTGTCATTCCATAAATTATGTTGACGCTTTTGATTCCTGAAAGCATTTGTTTTTAGCAGAAATAATTATTTTTAAGAGTCAGTTAAGCAGAAGATAGTGGAACTTCAAAGCATTCCTTGCATGCTATTCTTTCAGGCATGGAAAGGGATGTTGTTGGATGTTCATAGCAGAAAGCTTTACATAGTTTAATTGCTTGTGCTAGTATTTCTTTTCCTTTTTTTATGTGACTGACTCCACTTTTCTATCTAAAAGCACATTGTGACCAGAAAAGTGGCTTTAATACTAAATAGTAGTAATGATTTTATTTATTTCATGCTATAAGCAAAGACTTTACCAGATACACAGTACAACTTACAATACATGATTATAACAACCTAGGCAGTAAATAAAGGGAAGCGTATCTGAGGAAATCTGGCAAATGAGCACTTTACCAGCCAACTAAGAAAGAAAAATGGGCACTTAAAATGCAAGTAGGAAAATATAAAGGCAGACAATTTAGTTGTTTCTATAATTTGATGTTTATTGTGTAGACAGAAGTATATAGAATAGTAGTAGAAGGGGAAAAAAATTAAATGGATTATTTTTAAGAGGAAGGAAAGTTGGAAGTAAAAAATTAAATGTATTTATGTGTGTGTGTGTGTGTGTATGTATGTATGTATGTGTATGTATGTGTGTGTGTGTGTATGTATATATATATATATATATATATATATATATATATATATAAAATGTAAGGGGAAGGAGCAATTGTATTAGAGATTTATATATGTATTAATGGAGGGATTTATAGAAATAATGTGATTATGGTTTGATATAGAGGAAGGGTTTGTTTGTGGGAATTGTTGTATATTCTTGCTGTGGAAAGCTGGAAGCCACCTGTATGTGTGTAACTTTCTAAAAGTTTTCTTTTTTTGTGTTTTTACACTTTTAATGTTTTTTGTTTGTTTGTAGTGTTTTTGTTTTTTGTAGTTTTTTATCCTTGTAAAAAATAATAAAAACTTTGGAAAAAAAATGCAAGTAGGAAAAGAAACAAAGGACAGAAAGTATATTGGGCTGACAATATTGTCTTGAAGACCATTTCCTCAGACACCGCACAAAATGAGAAAGGCAAGGGGATCATTGTTTAGTTGAATGCCTGTAGAGTACTAGGACAACTTACATTCATCAGCTCTTGAATTTTCATACTAAAATAATGATTAATCTCCTGCAATACAAAAGGACTACCTTGGTGAACTAGATTCAATAAGGCTGTAGCCAGCCAGTCATCTAAGTATAATTTCTTATTGTAAAACAAGGGATAATAAAATGATAGGGAGATCTGAAGAGAGTTACAACAAAATGATGTGCTTTTGGTGCTGTGCTTCTTACAGATTGCACAAGATGTCTCATTCTGTTGTATGTGTATTATAGGAAACATATGTAGACTAGTGGGAATGTAAACTGTTGAGGCTAATGTAATCAGTGTTGCTAAAGTTAGGGAATTTGGGGTTCATGTATTCCAATGTAATTGAAGCGAGTGCAGAATATACATTGCTGTTTGATTATTTGGTCCTTTTAGGTAGAGTTGAAATAATAATACCAAGAAAAATGTATGTTAGTTAGTAGGAAATAACCTTAACAATTGCATGTATTCAGGCTGCTAAAATTTGGAAAAATACCATTAATAATGGACTGGAACATCTGGCATAGATGGTTAATTTAGAACAAGTGTGGGCTATGTTTCAGGAGTGTGGATTGGAACTCTTGTTTCTCAGCTTTCCAGCAGGCTGCTATTTGGTGATGATGTGATGTCTGGAAGGTCAGGACAAAACTTTTTGGCTCATTTTTTTCAGATGGATGTGAGTGGAAGTGGACGTTAAGAGTTGGGAGTGGGATGTGTCCCAGAAGAAAACTGTTACACCACAGCCTTTCTCTATAGTAAAAATTATGCACAAGTACAGCAGAATAGGGGGCGTGGTGGCTCAGCGGGTAAGACGGCAGGCTTGTCGATCAGAAAATCACAAGTTCGGAGGTTCGAATCCCTAGCCCTGCACGCGGAGTGAGCTCCCGCACTCGCCCCAGCTCTTGCCAACCTAGCAATTTGAAAGCATGCAAATGCAAGTAGATGAATAGGTACCACTTCAGTGGGTAGGTAACAGCGTTCTGCGCGCGTCATGCCGGCCACATGACCGTGGAAGCGTCTTCGGACAACGCTGGCTCTTCGGCTAACAAACAGAGATGAGCACCGGCCCCTAGAGTCGGACACGACTGCACAAATGTGCGGGGGGGGGAACCTTTACCTTTACCTACAGCAGAATAGAGCATATTCTACAAAAATGTCCATTCAGAATGTCCGAAGATGAAACAATGTCACTTAATAATTTTGAACTCCCCATTGCTGCATTTGTATATTATGTCCAATATTTTTTGCCCATTTTATCATACAATCTTTGACTTGTTCCTCTACCATTTCTCCTTTTAACAATAATTTATACATTTTTGCAATTAAATGGTCATCTGTCTCACATAATTGTTTCTCGAATTCCGATTTAGTTTGTTCAAATTCAATTTTTTTTTAATCTAATTTAAATTTTTCTACAAGTTGCATATATGAAAGCCATTGGAATGTATATCCTTCTAGGGCAAGTTCTTCTTTTGTTTTAATTATATATTGTCCTTGTTCTTTCTTTAGAAAGTCTTTGTAAGTCAGTCATTTATCTTTATTTCTTACTTCTGTTCTGTGAAATGCTTCTTGCGTGGAAATCCATAAAGGTCTTTTGTAACATAAAGTGTGTTTATATTTATTCCAAATTCTTAACAATGATCTTCTAATATAATGATTTTTAAAGTCCACATTAACTTTTACTTTATCGTACCACATATATCCATGCCATCCATATCTTAATTCATGACCCTCCAAGTTCAATAATTTTTCATCTTTCAAAGTTATCCATTCTTTAATCCATACCAAGCAACAGGCAGCATAATATAGCGTCAAATCCGGTAAACCTAGTCCACCTCTTTCTTTTGAGTCTTGCAAGACTTTATATTTTATTCTTGGTTTCTTTCCTTGCCAAATAAATTTGGAAATATCCCGTTGCCATTGTTTAAAAGGTTCTTCTGATGCTAATATAGGTAGTGTTTGGAAAAGATATAAAATTCGTGGCAAAATATTCATTTTAATTACTGAAATTCTACCTAACAATGATAATTATAGTTTTTTCCATTGGTCCAAGTCTTTTTTAATATCTGTCCAAAGTGAAATATAATTATTCTTAAACAACTTAACATTTTTAGATGTCAAATATACTCCCAAATATTTTACTTTTTCTTCCATTGAATATCCCGTTATTTCTTTCAATTTTTTTGTTGATGGTAATCCATGTTTTTAGTCAAGACGTTGTTGTTGTTGTTGTTCAGTCGTTTAGTCGTGTCCAACTCTTCGTGACCTCATGGACCATAGCACGCCAGGCCTTCCTGTCCTCCACTGTCTCTCGGAGTTTACTCAAATTCATGTTCATTACATCGGTGATGCTATCTAACCATCTCATCCTCTGCTGTCCCCTTCTCCTTTTGCCTTCAGTCTTTCCCAGCATCAGGGTCTTTTCCAGTGAGTCCTCTCTTCACATTAGGAGGCCAAAGTATTTGAGCTTCAGCTTCAGCATCTGTCCTTCCAATGAGCAGTCAGGGTTGATTTCCTTTAGGATTGACTGGTTTGACCTCCTTGCAGTCCAAGGGACTCTCAAGAGTCTTCTCCAGCACCACAGTTCGAAAGCATCAATTCTTCTGCACTCAGCCTTCCTTATGGTCCAACTCTCACAGCCATACATTACTACTGGAAAAACCATAGCTTTAACTATACGGACCTTTGTCGGCAAGGTGATGTCTCTGCTTTTTAATATGCTGTCTAGGTTTGCCATAGCTTTCCTCCCAAGGAGCAAGCGTCTTTTAATTTCATGGCTGCAGTCACCATCTGCGGTGATCTTGGAGCCCAAGAAAATAAAATCTGTCACTGCTTCCATTTCTTCCCCTTCTATTTGCCAGGAAGTGATGGGACCAGATGCCATGATCTGGGTTTTTTTAATGTTGAGTTTCAAGCCAGCTTTTGCACTCTCCTCTTTCACCCTCATCAAGACTTTAGTTTTCTGTAAATTCACTTTGAACCCTGCTAACGACCCAAAGTCTTTTAGTTTCTGAATCAATAATTCAATTCCATCTAGTGGATTCTCCACAAAGTAATGACTAAGTCGTCAGCAAAGGCTCTTAGTTTATACACTTCTTTTTTTACTCTAATATCATGAATACCATCATCTTGTCTAATGTCTCTAAGTAACACCTCTAGTACCAATATAAACAAAAGTGGAGATAATGGACAACCTTGTCTTGTACCTTTTTGAATTTCACATGGTTTACTAAATTCTCCATTAACAATTATTTTTGCAAATTGGGGAGTATATATTGATTTAATCCACTTAATAAAGTTTCCTCCAAAATTCATATTTTCCAATTCCTTAAACATGAATGACCAATTTAAATTGTCAAAGGCTTTTTCAGCATTTATAAATATCAAAGCCGCTTGCTTTTCATAATGTTGTTCCAAATATTCCAATACATCTAATATATTTCGGACGTTGTCTCGGATTTGTCTCTTAGGTAAAAAACCAGCTTGATCTTGATGAATAAAGTCCTTAAGAATATTTTTCATTCTTTCTGCCAATATGGTTGTAAATATCTTATAATCATTATTCAATAAAGATATTGGTCTATAATTCTTAGTTAAGGTCAAATCTTGTTGTTCTTTAGGAATCAATGTTATATGCGCTTCTTTCCAAGTCTTTGGCATATTTCCTGTTTCCAAAATCGAATTCATAGTATTCTGTAAGGGTAAACATAATTCATCCTCGAAGCATTTATAATAAGCTGCTGACAATCCATCAGGTCCAGGTGCTTTCCCACTGCTGATTTTCTTGAAGGCCTTTACCATTTCTTCTGTTGTTATCGGGTTATTTAATATTACTCTTTGTTGGTCATTAAGAACAGTTAGCTTTTGTTTACACAAATATTCATCAATATCAACTAGATTGACATCTTGTTTTTTGTATAGTTTTGAATAGTAATCATGAAAGGCTTCTTGTATATTATTCACCAAAATTTTTCCTTCATGTTGTATATTAACGATTGAATTCTTTTGTCTTTGTTTCCTCAGTTTATAAGCTAACCATCTCCCTGGTTTATTTGCATGTTCAAAATATTTTTTGCCTTGTAAATTTCATTTGGGTTTCTATTTCTTGTGTCAATATCATTGATATTTGTTTTTGTAGAAATTTAATTTGAGTAAGCAGAGTATCATCCATTGGTTTATCTCTTAAACATAACTCTTTGCTTTTAATTTCATCTAAAATCAATTGTATTCTCCCTTGTTTCTTTCTCCTCATTTGAGCATTGTATTGGATAAAATAACCCCTCATATATGCTTTACTGGCATCCCATACAGTTTGTATATTCGTGCCTTTGTTTAAATTCAATTGAAAATATTCTCTTAACCTTTTTTTACATATGTCAACTATATCATTTCTCCAAAAGATTGACTCATTCAATCTCCATCTAAATACATTCCGTTTTCCTTTAAAGGTCAACATTACAGGATTGTGATCTGAGAGGGTCTTACGTAATATTTCAACTTTACCAATGTCCATCATTAAACTTTTAGACATCAAAATCATATCTATTCTAGAAAAGGATTTAAATCTCTCTGAGTAGTATGTATATTCTCTTGAAGTCCCGTTCATCAATCTCCAAATATCTTGTAAATCCAACATTTCTTTCAAATCAAAAAATGTTTGTGGTAATTTTCCCTGTGCATGTTTCACTTCTTTTTGTGAGTGTCTATCCATCATTGGGTGGATAACCCCATTCCAGTCACCCCATAAAACACCAATTTTCATAGGGTAAATCCAAAAGTTTATCCATTAAATTTTTATAGAATACTCTTTTGTCCATATTTGGTGCGTAAAGTCCAACAATTAATGTTTTAGTTCCTTGTATATTAATTTCAACTGCAATATATCTTCCTTCGTCATCAACTAGTATCTTTTTTGGATTTAACTTTGGTTGTATATACAGAACTACTCCCTTAGTTTTTTTAAGTCCAGCCGAAATAAATTCTTCTCCAAGTTGTTTACAAATCAAATACTTAATGTCTTTTTTACAAATGTGAGTCTCTTGTAGACAAGCTATATCCAATCTCAGTTTTTTCAAAGAATGGAACATTTTTCGCCTCTTTTGTGGAGAAATGGCACCATTTATGTTCCATGTCAAATATTTGTAATCCATAAGTGTTTTGATGTTTAAAAGCCTTTTTTCCAGTCCAGTCCTGCAGCTCCCAACGCAGATAAATCTTCACTCGTCTCTTTATTTTTTGGTACAGCTCCCAACACAAATAAATCTTCGCTCATCTCTTTATCCTTTGATGTCTCCACTTTTCCAGATGCATCTTTCAAATCTGTCTTATATTTCTCTAAAAATGCTTTTGCTTTTAAAATGGAAGTTATCCTAAACCTTTGCCCTTTGAATATAAAAGATACCCCTTCTAATCTCTCCCATCTAAATGAAATATTATTTCGCCTTAATTTTTCTATAAAGAAGGAGTATTCTTTTCTTTTTCTCAGTATCCTCAACGGTATTTCTTTTAGTACAATTATTTCTTTTCCTTCTATATTTAGTCCAGTGTTATAATGTTTCTTCAAAATTTGCTCTTTTATAACTGTTCTCACAAAATGTATCAATATGTCTCTAGGTACTTTCTTATCTCTGGCATAGCGTGAATTGACTCTGAAAATTTTATCTATTTCCATATCTAGATCTTGTTCTTTCATCTCCAAGAATTTAGCTAATATAGAAACAATCCTTTCTCTTACATTTTCATTAATTGTTCTGGAACTGCTCTCAATCTCAAAATATATTCTTTCTCATTTCTGCTAATGCAGTAATATCTAAATTATATTCAAGTTCCTTAGTAACAATTTCTGATTTAGTCTTTAATGTTTGCATCTGGCCTTGTATATCCTTAAATTCCCCTGACAAAGTATTCACAACTTCCTTTACTGTCTGAACCTCTTTTTTGAATTCTTGTGTAATCTCTTGGGTTATCTCTTTCTTCATTTCTTCCATCTTCTTATCAATTTTTTTATCTAAAGATGCAATTTGTTCTTCCATCTGTTTATTTTGTGCCATTGAATCTTCCATTTTCTTGTTAAATTATGCCATTGCTTCCAGGAGTTTTTTCATTTCTGATTGAGGAGGCTCCGTTGATGCTCCAGGTGTTAAAGGATCTGTGGATGTCCTTCCAGTTTCTTTTTCCTTATCCTTCTCCTTCTTCCTCAGTGCCATGGTTGTCATAATGTAGATAACTTCCCTGTAAGAGAGAGAGAAAAAAAGAGAGGAGAGGGGGAAGACAAAAAACAATCAGAAAAAGGGGCTACTATTTTTTTTTAAAAAAAATAGGGGAGTAAAAACTTCAAAAAATAAAAATAATCCTTTAAATGTAGTTATCAAAATAACTAAAATCTAGTCCATTAAAATTGTATATCCAAGTGTAAGAGCAAAAGAGTAAAAGATAAAAAAGAACAGAGAGGCTTCTATTGTAGTCAAAATAATAACAAAAAAGATAAACAATCCCAGAGTTTCTCACGCCAGCTTATATCCACACAGTCCAGCCATGAATAAGTCATCTAATTTATGTACAAAAGGAATCCAAAGCATTCATAAAAATTCTATAAAGTAACTTATATAATCCAAAGAATTTTCAAACACTTATAATAAAAAGCAAAAAGAATTCTTTCATAATAAAAATCCCAAACAGGTAAAAGAAAGGATGTCAAATCATTAATTCATTTGTCCATAAAAACTTTAAATGCAGGCAGATTAGTCCGAAAAGAAAAGTACTTATAATTGCAGTAAGAATGAAAGCAAACCAAAAATAGGAATATTAAGAATAAAAAGAGAAAGTCACTCAGTCCATTTCAGGCAGAGTCAATTAACTTTCCAGTCCCACCGTTTAAACACTCCTTTGACAAGAAAAAAAATAAAACACCAGCATTTATAAATCACAGTCCAGAGATAAATCTTAGATATTAATAGGCAAGTAATATTTAAAAAAGTAAAAATATGTGTCTAAAAGGTCGGGTGCCGTGCTACTTAACTTATTCAGTTTCGCGGTTTCCGCAGAGCTGCCGTTGTCAGTTCCAGCCGTCTTTCGCCGCTTCAATCTCCCTCTCCCCGCGGTGGATTTACGGGGGTCGGGAGAGAGCGGCGATCCGACGACCCTTTCGTGAGTAATCTGCTCGCCTTCTCTTCGAGGGCGATTTTTCAGCGATTTTTTTTGCGTTAAATCGCCGCAAACGGACGAACCGCGGAGCTTTCGGCTCAGCGCACCGGTCACCTCAACACCCGGAAGTTGAATCCGGAATTTATACTTCTCCATATGTATTTTGCCCTTTACTTTCCTTCTTTTGTTCCTTATTCCTTCTCAGATCAGCATTTTATTTATTTGTTTGTTTGTTTGTTTGTTTGTTTGTTTGTTTATTTAATTTCTCTCACTGCCTGTCTTCCCCCAAAGGGGGAACTCTGGGCAGTTTACAATAAAACCACAATTAAAATACTAAACAAACCACAAATACAATAAATATAAAATACAAATAACAACAAATGTAAATGGAATAAAATCTAGATGGGTAGAGTTCTCTATCAGATCGTGAGCGTGAGGGCCATTCTCAGTCCATTCTAGGGCACTAGCCATCCCCAGGAATGACTATTCCCCTTCTCGTTCCAGGCATGATGGCAGAACCAGTTTTTCAATTTTGTCTCTACCGTCATCAGAATTCCTATTAGCTGCTGTCTTCATAAGCCTCCCCTGTATTTAATAACTTTGTTTGCTGTCTATTTTCTTTTTTCTCCTTGGCCGTCTTGGCTACATTGAGGGAGCTTAGCATTGAATATGAGGGGTTTTGTCATTCATTTGTTAAGAGGACCAAAATAAGACCCAGACTTCCTTAGAAGTTCCATTGAACATAATGAGGCTACTTCTGAGCAAAAATATACCCCATGCCCACTCTATTTCTTTAAATACTCTGCTCTGGTCAAAGTATCTTCATAGTCAGATGCAACTCTCTCTGTTCTGATTGTCTTATAATTTCTGTTCCTCCAGAAAGATGCGCAACTCCTTAGAGCTAATAAGCAGGTAGTTAATCTTTATTTTTGCTGGTCTAATTCAAAAATAATTTTACCAGCTGTCTGGATAGCTTTACATGGAGGAAAAAGCACACGCCTGTTGTACAGTGGGAGTGGAGGCTATGCCATTATGGTTGCCATCCAATGAAAATTAAACTGTAATGTGATAGCTTAAAGAAAGAATCAAATAATGCTATGACTGGCGAATTAAAAGGTTGAAAGATTTAATGAATCCTACTTCATGCAGCAGTTAAAATCAATTACAGCCAGGTCTGATAAGTTAAAAACCAATATTTATCAATTTGATGGTAGACAGCTTCTAAGATTGTAATAACACCTTCATAGAAAGATAAACATTACAAGCCAAAATTACACATTTGGAAGCATAACCACACAAGAATAACATTAAAAACAGCATAGCTCAAGATACAGAAACAGGTAATTCAAGATATGCATAAAATATTTGACTTGCTGGTTTTCAACTGAAAATAGAGCTGATCAGAATCCAGCTGCCTGCCCCTTGGAGAATTAAAAATACGTGCCTTTTATTGATTGATGTTATCAGAATTCTGAAATTTAATCGCTCTCCCAGGTCTTTACAAGGAGTTGTAAAGTGCTAAGACTGAACTGAATATATTGTTCTCTGTAAAAGTAGATTTTGCACTAAGATGCCTATCATAGACTATAAGGAAAACAGATAAAGACATGGGGAGAAGCAAGCAGGCAGCTTTATTCCAGTGATTCAGGATGATTGTACTACCTATTTAATGTAGAGATGTAAATAGAAGGTTTTAAGAATTTTACTCAAAAGTTTACAAAAAGGACAAGGATTAAATGGAAATTAGTTTCCTTTCCCCTCTGGTGCTATTTTTTGAGCCTATTAATGAAGAAGAAATTAAATACCTCGCTGATTACACAAGACATTTTAAAAAGTTTCTCAACAGAACAATACATATTTACAATTCTAGACTTTCATAGGAAAGGGTTTGAATCTAATATTATGCCAGCTTATTTTAATCATGCTTATATTACTAAAATTCCAAAACCAGGTGATGATCACAATCCTATTTCATTAATGGATATAGATGTCAAATAAGTACCTGGGATTCTTGCTGACCAACTTCAGAAGGAAAAAGCAAATTCAATACATCTTGCTTAAAAAGGATTTACTTGTCAAAGGAAAGGAGCTGATAATTAGAGATTAATAGCTTCAAAGAGCACCAGGATGAAACCACTTACAATTATTTCATTAAAAGGTAAAGATTCCCCCCGCATATTTGTGCAGTTGTGTCCGACTCTAGGGGCCGGTGCTCATCTCCATTTGTTAGCTGAAGAGCCAGCGTTGTCCGAAGACGCTTCCACGGTCATGTGGCCGGCATGACGCACGCAGAACGCTGTTACCATCCCACCGAAGTGGTACCCATTAATCTACTTGCATTTGCATGCTTTCGGATTGCTAGGTTGGCAAGAGCTGGGGCGAGTGCGGGAGCTCACTCCATCACGCGGGGCTAGGGATTCAAACCTCCGAACTTGCGATCTTCCAATCGACAAGCCTGGCGTCTTACCCGCTGAGCCACCACGCCCCTAATTATTTCATTAGCCACAGTGAAAGCCTTTGATAACATTCATCATCTATAGGCAACATCTATTTTTTATTTTTTCAAAATCCTAAGAATTTTTTACAATAACTCACAATTTTGTATTCTTTTCCAAAAGCTCAAGTGAAAGATTTATTTATGAGCAATAGAATTTTCAGAAAATGAATGGTGGAATGCTAAAAATCCAGTCTGTCTCACAATATAGATATGCTGCTCTGTGTCTGTAATGAAATAGTTGTAAAGAGTTTGCCTGGTTTATTGATAGCCATGGTAACATTCTTATCAAAAGTAGAATTATTTATCTTTGGATACTGTTGCATGAAATGTATGGTACCATAATTATCAGTGGCCTTCTGGCAGCGTATTATTATTACTATTACTATTACTATTACTATTACTATTACTATTACTATTACTATTGTTTTACTGTTGTAAGCTGCTTAGAGTCTATTATTGAAACAACATGTCCTAAATAAGGAGGATTAAATTTTATGTGTTAATTTGTGTTATATGAAAGCTTGTGGAGTTAATGAAATGTTGAAGGCTGTCTACAGTGGCCCTCAAGCATTTATTTCATTCTTTCAGATAAGCCCATTGCCATGTCATAGTGCAGGACCTTATTCTTGTAAAAGAGTCTGCGGAAGGTTGCTTGATTGTCAGAATCATACTTGCCTGAAAGAATGCCACACAGTTACTGAAACAGATACCAACAATGACACGCAAAAGGTAAGTAATTTTTTCAGTGGCAAAGACAGTTGGTTTTATAATAAGACCAGAGCCTTTTTAATGGGTGCATTAAATTATGAGTAGGAGTTTATGTGTGTTACACAGAGCCTCTCAATGTAATTTTTTTTAATAATAATAAAAACTGGAATAATGTATGCTCTAATAAGTAATAACTGTTATTTATTCTTGCTTGTTGTATGGTGGTGCCATCAGACAGGGACCCATGAAGCAGGGAGGTGTTTAAGAATGGCAGAGTTCTATGCAGCAATTTAAATAGGATCGTAAAATCCAAATCTACTTAACTACCTCTGTCTCTGTGTATGGTGAATGGAAATCTATAGCTTGCTTGTGCTCATGAAGGCTCATTTTATTGAATTCTTTACCGAGTATTTTGCTCCTAGATGATAATGGTGATGAAGATGTGGATTTGCAGATGAGAGCCAAGCATCGCTTGGTAATTGCTGAGCCTCATAACAGTATTTAGATTTTGCTCAGCGATTTTATTCTGGCTAATGGCTGCTTTTTCTTCATTCTTCCATTGTGCTGCCTAAACTACATAATACTCAAAACATTTCTGGCTTTTAATATTTTTTTAAAAAAACACTTTACCCTATTTAAGGCCTTGGCCCACAAGGTGTTTCTGCCTTTAGACCATTACTAATATTTCTACTCATCCATGGCAGTTTATATCCTGCGTTAGGAAAAACCCTTATAACTGCTGTAGAAGACTGGCCTGAAATTTATAGTCATTCTTCAGAGGTTTTCCTGACCTCTCATCTTCTGAACTTGGGTTCAGATCTTCACAGAACCTCTTCAGTTTGGACACTTCAGAGATAAACATGTTATCCCTAGCAAACTCATCTGATGCTAGATCTGATGTCTCTTCTGCACCAGGTGAAGCATTATTTGCACAGGCCTCCCAGCTTATTATCAAAGCTGGCATTGGAGAAGACTAATGGGGAGGAAAAGGACAGAAATTTGGCAAACCTACTTATGAATGAAAGCAAGTGGAATGTTCACTTTGTTATGTATATAGGCCTCTAAATAGCGGTTGTTCCCTAGTGCACTTGGGAACTTGCTTCCTAGACAGTAAGCTGAAAAGTCTAGAACATAGCTTTTCAAAGTGTTTGTCGCGACACACTACTGTGTTGCCTGCGGTGTCCTGGTGTGTCGCGCAAAAACCCGGAAGCACTGATGGAACCGAAAGAAATGGCACCCCACCAATCAGCACCGCTGCTGCCGCTGGTGGCAATGCAGCAGTGGCGCTGATTGGCGGGGGTGCCGCTTCTTTCGGTTCCCCCATCAGCGCTTCCAGGTTTTTTGTGCGACACACCAGGACACCGCAGGCTGTTCCGCCGCCGCCGTTGGTGTGTCACCAACGTGAAAAGTTTGGAAAGCTCTGGTCTAGAAGATGGTAATTAAAGGATCTCTTTTAAACAATTTTAAACCTAGTTACAGTAGATCCAAATAAAGACCTTTAACCTTAAGACGATCCATTATGAGAAAGGTGTAAGTATATAATTACTCCAGTCAGTTTCTTTTTTCAGCATTTTGCAGAACAGTTTGCTGTCCTGAATAATTCAGAAAACCTTGCAAGTGCAAAAATCAAGACTTCATATAAAGAGAGGCAAAAATATAAATGTGTTTAATAAATAAATAAATAATTTAATTAATTAATAAAGGCTGGTGACAACTGCCAGCGAAGCTAGATTCTCTCTTCCCCCATATGCTATTTAGAAGGCCTTCTCATCTCCCCCATTGCCATCAGCATCCACTGCCCCATCGAAAGGATCCTAAATGTCTGTTGGTTTTGAAATAACACTGTATTTTTATTTACCAATGTTTATATTGCTTGTAAGCTGCTTTGAAAGGATTGTTAACCTAAACAATGGGATATAAATAATTCAAATAAATACATTGATTTTTAATAGTAATTTTATTAAAAATTACACTTACAATGATAAAAAACTAATACAAACTTAAAAAAAAGAAAATAAAAATAGAAGGTGCAGAAAAAAAGAAAAAATAGAAAAGAAAGAAAAAATAAGAATATAGTAAAGGGAAAAAAAGAAATATATAAAGAAATGATTTCCCCCTTCATCACCACAAGTATAAACAATTTTAGTAACTTATCACCTTCTCTTAAAATACAACAGATGATCTCTTCCTCCTTTATCCCATCTCTTATCTATAAACAAATCCTTAAACCTCATCATTTCAGTCCTGATCAGCAAAGTCCATTTAGGGTTACCAGAGAAAACAACATACCTATTTTCACCTTGATCAAATAAACCAACTTTATATTCCTTCCTTTTACTTTTAACAATCTTGATATTTAGTCTCTTCAAATAATGTCCCAGAACTTGATTTCATTCTTTTGCCCCTTCTCACAAAATTCTTCAAAGCTTTAACAAGCCTCTTTTGTAAATCCAACATAGGAAAATTATCCAGGTCACCCTCTTGACTTGTTATTTGTATATCCCTTTTAATTATTAAGACACCAGCCAGTCTCTTTTGTATGTCCAATGTAGCAACTTTTTCCATATCATTCTTGTATCCTGTCATTTTTAAATCTACTTTCAGATCAGTCTCAATTTTGTCCAGTAAAAATTGTTCTTCTTCTTTTAAAAACAGTCTGTCTGTAGAGGCAGACACACTTAAAATTAACTTCTGGGTCCATTGTTCACAAATATCCTTCAATATATCCAATGTTAAAATAATTTGCTCCATTCTGTATTAGTAAGTCATTACTAATTATTATTAAAGGAGAAGAACACTTAAATTGTAATCTTTAGGACCTTTAGTTCCCCCTAGTGTCCAACCTTCCCATGTTTTTTTTTTTAAAAAAAATTCAAAACAAAAGCATTTTCCCACAGGAAGGATTCTTATAATTTTATTGCAAATCCATTTGGACCCTTAGTCCATTTGTAACTTTCCAAAATCAAAGTTCTAATCACCCTTTTACTGTTTATTTGAATTTTTTTTTAAAAAAATCCTTAAACTTGTATTTAAAACTTCTTTAGCTAAGGATTGAAGGAAACTCACCCAGTGTTTTCAGACTTGTCGATCCAAAGGTTCCTAATAGCTGAAAAGCAGTTACAAGCAATTTCTGAAAGTGATTAGAAAAGGAAGTATGGAATGCAGTGTTGTTTTGAAGGCGCTGACCACGGTTTGAGCAAGATGGCTATTTCCTCGTCTTCCAGAGCGCTAAATCCACCAGAGATCACTCTCTTGCGGTCTCCTCGCGAGGAGCAGCTGTCTGGAGCACTTGTGGGCGATCTCAAGTCCTCTCCTTGTCCGGAGAGGAATTACGAAGAGCCGGTCACAAAATAAATAAAATAAATACACTGTAATAAATAAAAAGCAAATGTATTAAAAATATTGTATTCTCATTCATGGCAGATATTAATGGCTCCTAATGCTATAGCGTAAAGCTGAAGACATTGCAAATAGCGGTTTTGTGTCGGGACTTCTTTTGTTCGATACATTTAAACAGTGGCAACTTCATGACTCAAATCAATCTTTGCTCAGTATCTTATGGGGTAAAAAAACAAGGCAGGTGCATTGGCTTTGTGCTTAAATGCCATAGTCAGAATCACACAACCGGTTCCTCCTTTTAACCTTTCTGGGATTAACATTTGTGCCGTTAACCGTTCTTTGCTTTGCCTCCCGTGTTTGCCAGCTCTTACTGTAATTGTCTCTTTCAAATTTTTGAAGGCAGACTAGCTCTATTGAGTTGTGAATTTAAAAAACGGGGCATGCAACTGAAAGATAAAAGATGTTATCTCCCACGGAAAGCAGCGTTCCTTTCAGGGTGCTTTGCCCCTCTCACTTCCCACCCAGGGAGGCCATTCAAACCAAGCAGAGAGCTTAATGTGGAAAAAAGCCAACAGAAAACGGATGTGCAACATTATTTGGCTACTCAGCATGCTTAATCTTTATCAAACTGCAGATTCATTTAGATTACACAGGAGGCTCCCCTCCCCATCCTTTAGGGGTGACTTTCAGGGAGGAGGTACAGGAAGACCAAATGCCCACATGGCTTCTGCATATGCATTTTTAGGTTTCAAGCCAATAAATTAAGAGTCCGTCACTTGACCGCCAAGTGCCTTTACATAAGTTTAAATTAATGGATTGTCCAAAAAGCAAACAAATTACTAATCTCATGTTTTGCTGCTTTACTAGGCAGGTCCAGAATGTTCTCGGTGCGAAGAAGAATGTTCCAAGCCACGGCCTCCTGGATGTTCTCATGCGTGCCCTCTGCCATGTCACCCTGGAGAATGTTCACCATGTGCTCAAATGATCCGAATGAAATGTCACTGTAAACTGACAAGCCTGTACATCGAATGCATGTACGTAATTAAAGGATTTTTTGTTTCAACTTTCAGTAACTAAACCCATGGGATGTTTCAATGGTTGTGTTTAGTCTGGACTGTCTTGTTTTGTTGTTTATGTTTTAATTGCTTCAATCTAATATTATATTTTGTAGGCCGCCCAGAGTCCACTGGAGTGGGCGGCTGTATTAGATGATGATGATGATGATGATGATGATGATGATGATGATGATGGAGACTTACAAACAAATAGTGCACACATAGGTCTATTTGGAACTGTCAGGCAGGGCCCATCCTAAGCAGACTCTATTTACTCAGAATTGGTTCTACAGTTTTTTGGCAGGGAGGCTGGTTGGAATGCTAGATGGAGGTACCAATTTCTCAGGGTTTTACTTCAGTCTTGGTCAAACAACTTGATACACTAGGAGATACGAATGAAGTAGAAGGGCCTGTCGTTTTACTGCACTGGCATCTTGTACTGGCTGGCTCATCTATCTTCCGGACTTCTTTTTGCTTGCTGCTTATGTTTCAGATATAGGGGCGTGGTGGCTCAGCGGGTAAGACGCCAGGCTTGTCGATCGGAAGATTGCAAGTTCGGAGGTTCGAATCCCTAGCCCTGCGTGCGGAGTGAGCTCCCGCACTAGCTCCAGCTCTTGCCAACCTAGCAATTTGAAAGCATGCAAATGCAAGTAGATTAATAGGTACCACTTCGGTGGGAAGGTAACAGCGTTCCACGCGCATCATGCCGGCCACATGACCGTGGAAGTGTCTTCGGACAACGCTGGCTCTTCGGCTAACAAACGGAGATGAGCACCGGCCCCTAGAGTCGGACACGACTGCACAAATGTGCGGGGGGTACCTTTACCTTTTTAATGTTTCAGATAAGGTGTCATATTAGACATAAAAGGCCTGAAGAACAGGTTTAAAGGCTAAAACTAGGACCATTATTTTTGGGCACACTGGGTTAATGGCCAGTTTATCCTGTCTGTAATTATCAGGCTAGTTTGAATCAACAGCCGAATTACCAAACATATCAGATACACTGGGTGTTTCAGGTGTTTCCTTGTCATGCCAGAACTTCTTACTTTATTCTAATATAAAGTATCACGAGGTTTTCATTAAATGTATCACTTGATCTGTGTTCGTTCAATTGTTCAAACTCAGTCTCACTTTATCCTTGCCTGTTTTACATCTGCTTTCTCAGTTCAACATAGATCTCTTTGCTGATATCTCTCAAAAATAGGGCAAAATCCACAAATAGCTTGACTTACTGGTTATTTTATCTCTCTTTTTTTTTAATGACCATTGATTTATATTTCTTCAGAAAAATCACTAATGCTGGCCTAGAAGAAAAAGAAGAACTGTGTTCATGCAGAAACCAGTGCCCCAAAGAGGTAAGCGCTATAAGTAAAAGCATTTAAAACTATTTATGGCAATAATGTAGTATTGAAAATTGATAAGTAGTGCCACGGCAGATTTTAAAAGCAACCTAAAGTGCTTAAACCATGTACACCCACTGACAAATGCATCCAGTGGTTTTGCTTTAATCCTAAAAGCTAATGGGGAAGAATAAAAGGACTATGGGTTGATTCGAATAGTAAACTCTCAAGTAATGTTTAACTTCTGGTGACTACATAGATGCATCCACATTGTTTTCTTGGTATTAGCATGGAAATGGTTTTGCATTAAAGTTGTACAGAAAATTTCTTTGCATCATTGGCTCAAAGTACAAGGAATTTAAGTATATAAACAACGAATGCAAGTAAGCAAAACTAAGCATTTATGCTTCATGTCAGACCCATATATTTCTCTCTGATATTATAGCTGCCTTGTGGTCATCGATGTAAAGAGATATGTCATCCAGGGGAGTGTTGTCAGAATTGCAATCAGAAGGTTAAGGTCCGTTGTCCTTGTAAGAGACTTAAAAAGGTAAGCCATATTTATGTGGTAAACTGTATTATAAACAAGGTTATTGCATCCCACGTATATTCATTGGTGAAATGTGATTTACCACTGGGGGACTTTCTGGAGCAATTTTAGGGGGTCACACAGGGAACTCTTGTTCCACAAGGATAAATCAGCTCATTCTTTATTTACTTGATTAAACTGTATTTAAGGCATTTACGTATATTGCCCATGTAATATTCTGGGATGACTTAGAAACAAAGCAATAATAAGGTAATAATATACCTTATATTATTGTGTGTGTATTACCAATAATAACACACACACAAAAATTGATAACAAATGTCTATAAACAATAACTCAGAATAAAACAATCACACACAAAACACACTAGCAATAAAAATATTGTTAAGAGATTAGTTTGATGGATTCTACAGGCAATGAAACAGAATGTAACAGCATTTAAGTATATTGTATTATTCTGGTCAAGAATAAATACGTAAATAGAACGAGTGTGAATGTCCTAATAAAAAGCACAGTATAAAAAGTGACCCATAGATTCAGTGGTTCCAAATTCACATGAGCAAAGATGGGCTGCAGATGAGATTTTCTTAAATTGCCTTTTCAGAACAGCTGCCGAAGCACATTGAATCAAGTTAATTATAAAGCTCTTCTTCTTTAGACACCGTAATTTGATTTGGGAATCCAGCTGGGCTAATACGATAAAGTTGGCTTCCTAAGAATGCCCCTCTAGGGAGGCATAGTTGGTCTAATTGCCCTTTCCACTGGAGGGAACTTTACTGTCCCGTGAATTATTTTGAATGCTTTGAATAACTTTGAAGATATTTCTAAGGAATTTTGATTGTAACAAAATTAATTTACAATGTTACATTTATGTACCAACTCTCAAATGATTCTCCTGTAAATTCTGATGAGTTGTGGTAGTGCAAATAACAACTTTTGATAAAAATTCTGTCCAAAATGAGAGGAATTGCCTTGAATATGGTTATTAATTAAGTAATTTAATTTAATCTAACAACAGTGATGACCATTTTGGCATCTGTATTATCATGATATGAATAATAGAAAGTACATTTCCGGATTAAAACTTACTTTGAAACTAAAATCTAGCAAGATATAAACTGGCAGATAGATTTTTCAGCAGTTAGTATAGCAAACAACCATTAATAGATAACTTCTGAAAGAGAATTAGAGTTACAATATTGATCTATCCACCTCAATTAACTTTGAAAAACATTAACATTGCACACAAAACAGGCAGAGCTTTGATTGCACTGTTGCAGCTACCATCTTGGGTTTTTTTTACCATATCCTGTCTACACCCCTGCATGTGACTTTTTGTTGTGCGTAACAAACCATTCTGGACTAACGTTGGTTGCCATTCTCCTCCTCTCCTCGTAAGAAGAATGCTGGTTGGGTCCTTTAATTCCTAGGAGACACCTGTTGTATTTCCCCTTAAGTGCTGCTCTGTATGTTTATTAGTTATTTGTCACATGCATGGGTTCTACTTATAAAACACTTTGTCATACATGTATGTTATAATATAAGTGCATCTTCCCTATTTAGGAAGGGAAGGGATCTAGGATTGGGTGGGTGGATCTTCAACTCCCTTTATTCTGTCTTCTGCTGGTCCCCAAATCTCTCCACTTGCTAACAGATTTCGGAAGGATATGGGAGATACAAAGAAGAGGAATGGTGACATCCATCCAGCTAGCAGATGAATGCAGGAATCCTTCCTTCCTTCCTTCCTTCCTTCCTTCCTTCCTTCCTTCCTTCCTTCCTTCCTTCCTTCCTTCCTTCCGCAAATTTATATGGCTGCCCATCTTAATCAAATAACTCAGAGCAACTTGTACTTTGTTCATTGGGAGAATAAAATAGTTTTTTAGATTGTTTTGAACATTCTTTGTAGCATGTAATGTTATAATACTCAGAATCTGGGGGGGGCGAAAGTAAGGTTTGTTTTTTTTTAATTTGAATTTTGCTTCTAGGAACTTCTGTGCAGTAAAGTTCGTGAAGGCCAGTTTTTCTTAGAATGTGACTCTGTGTGCAAAGAAATGAAACGGAAGGCTTCTGAGGTAATTTGCCCTTTGCGGTTATAATATATTGTTGCTATTTTGAGTGGGGAAAATGAGTGCAGGATTACTGTCCAAGGTTGTTGGGCAGGCCAATTAAACAGCAATTGCATGTTAAATTTAGTTTATTTGTACGTAGTGTGAATAAAGCAGAAAGTCTCCAGGTGGGACTGAAAAACCTCTCTCTGAGCCAAATACCAATCCAGAAGAACAATACAGGATTAGATTAAATAGGGATCTGCCTTGGTATAATGCAATATAATCCATATTCCACTGTCTTGCTCTTTAGTGCTGTGTGCCATGACACATGTTAGGTTACAATACTTTCAACTCTTACTTGTTCTTCTAGTTTTTCTATAATGTCTTTTAAATTGGGGTGCTTCTTGAGTCTTTTATAGGAGAGGTACATTTTCATTTACTGGGAAACGTGCTGGCCACTCTTGATATTCTGCACTGTCTGATCTATTATATTTCAAGTGTAATAATTTATTGAGTGTATCTGTTAGCAGTTTCAAAACTCTGGCAGTTAGTTTATGCATGTGCTTAGCTGTATCTTTCATCGCTTGACACTTGATGTACCTGATCCATTCTGTGGCAGTTTCAGTGATGATGCAGAACAAGAGTTCAGGTCCTTCTAAAGATATACTGAAAAAGACACTAGTGTAAGAATGGCGGTGGGTGGGGGCGTGGGGGCTCAGTGGGTAAGACGCCAGGAAGATCGCAAGTTCGGAGGTTCGAATCCCTAGCCACGCATGGCGGAGTGAGCTCCTGCACTAGCCCCAGCTCTTGCCAACCTAGCAATTCGAAAGCATGCAAATGCAAGTAGACGAATAGGTACCACTTTGGTGGGAAGGTAACAGCGTTCTGCGTGTGTCATGCCGGCCACATGACCGCAGAAGCGTCTTCGGACAGCGCTGGCTCTTCGGCTAACAAACGGAGATGAGCACTGGCCCCTAGAGTTGGACACGACTGCACAAATGTGTGGGGGGATCCTTTACCTTTACCTTAAGAATGGCGGTATTAGTGAAATATGCCTGTGTATATAGAAATCATAATTCTGTGGGAATTTTACTGGGCAGCATATCAATAATAGGGCAAACTTAAGCTAAGTTATAGCTTTCTTAATAGTTATATTTAATGAATAGGCATTTCTGAAAGGAAAGAGCGTTTGCATTATGACATGCAAAAAAAAAAAAGCTGTGCATTAGAAAAAGCTTGACTTCCAAAGTCGAACGGAGTAATTTGGAACAGATTTTAATATACTCAATGAGGGCACAAAGCTGCATTCCCAGTTTGTCACTTCTGAGCCCTAGCATGTTGCGTGCCAGATGGCAGTGCAGCAACCTATGCCAAAAAAAGAAAGGCAAGATGTAGTTATTGATGTAAAACACCCAGTCTGGGAACAGGACAAGTGGGAGTACTAGATACAGAAGCAAACACATTTGCCCTCAAATCTGTGATTGGATCTCTGTCATTTGCCTCGGTTGCAGCATTTGACAGCAGTGGAGAGATCTTGGGACACACCCTTAGTTCTGCTGTTTGTCTACATCAGGAATCCCAGTCCATCATTCCTAGCAGTTGCATATAATATCTCTTTTGGCTGGTTTACAGTTTTGACGGGTTGATTTTAGGAGAAGACCAATGAATTTATTTCTTGTATCCCACCTGCCCCTGACAGTCAGCCTTACTGCCTTCAGAGAAGAGACATGACTCATTATCGTCGTCGTCGTCATCTCCACACGCACGACACACGCACGGTCTCTTTACACAACCCACTTTCAGCCAGTTTGTCTGAAATCTATGATGGATATTCCACGTGATAGGAGTCATGTTTGAAGCAAACATGACCACATTCTACCTGTTGGGGAAAAAAGCATGGCTTTTAACAAATTCAGAATTTAAAGCAGAGACAGGCAAATTTTTGGTGACTAGGGGCCACACTTCAGGGTTTCAGGGGCCCTGAGGGTCACATTGGGAGGGGGAGGATGCAGACTGGGTGGGACCATCACATATGTGGGCGAGGTCAGAATATTCTACATTGTCTGGATTAAAGGTAGGCATTTTTTCCCTTATTAAACTAAGTTTTGCCTTAGACAGACAGACACAGTCAGTCAGTCAGTCAGGGAGGCAGGTTTTTTCCCATGCTAGCTAACAGGAGGTCAGACCTCTGTGTTTCTGAACCTCTTCTGATTTCAGAAGCTAAGCTGAACCAACCCAGATCAGGTTGGGTCATTTCCTGAGCTCCAGATATAACCCTCAAAACCTGAGCAGGGGGTCTTCCCCTATTCCTGTAAAGAGTATGTTTATATCATTTGCAGAATAGATGTGGGCAGAGATGTCCACAGAATCCAGCACTTTCGTCAAAACAATGAAAACGTCATGCTGTTGCAATACAAGCTTCACCGCTTTGAACATGCCTGCAATGTCATGAAGCATGTACAGAAGGGGCAGACCTTTTGTCACACTGGCACAATGCTGCTTTCCTAATTTGTCCCCCCAACGTACTGATGTCATTTTGCAAGTGATATAAAATGATGTCAGATGATGCAATTTGTGTCGTTTGTGTGATGATGTCACTGTGGGTGATGTATTCTCCAACTAAATGGACAATCAGGAATAGCACGTGCTCCCTCCCCCCCGTTTGACCATTAAATCAAGATTTTACTGTTCTTCTTAATGAAGACACAAAGCAAGTTGGGTAGCATGGCTAGAAAGTCCTTTGCCTATACTTTAGAGCAGGGGTCCCCAACCTGTGGGCCGCGGGGCTCCCTCCTGCAAACCCCGCCCCCCGGTGTGCGCAATTGGCTCCCGCCAGCAAACCCCACCCCCCGGTGCACGCGATTGGCTCCTGCCTGCAAACCCCACTCCACCCCGGTCCGTGGAAAAAATTTCTTCCACGACCGGTCCCTGGTGCCAGAAAGGTTGGGGACCGCTGCTTTAGAGTGCTGCTGAAAATACTGCCATCTTCTAATATTGTGTCATATGAAGGTATGTTGTAGTTTAGATAAATAAGCCAGAAGTGTTTTTGCAAAAAGCAGCAAGTTTTATATTGTATTTACACAGATTAAGGAAGCAGAGGCTAGAGCTGCCATTGAAGAAGAAAAACGAAGACAACAGGTATATACTCCAACTCTATTTCCATTGTGTAGGAGAATTTTTTAATATGCTCTTGCTTTGAACTAGATATTTCAGATTAAAGTAAACTTGTGAAATTCTGAAGAAGCCAACTTCAGTCCATGGGTTTATTGTGTTTCAGCCAGTGTTTCTCAACCTGGGCAACTTTAAGATGTGTGGACTTCAACTCCCAGAATTCCCCAGCCAGCATTCCCCATGGCTGGCTGGGGAACTCTGGGAGTTGAAGTCCACACATCTTAAAATTGCCCAGGTTGAGAAACACTGGCTTAAACAATCAGTGGTCCACCCTTGCTCAGTTGATCCTGCTTAGCTCCTTCTGCCAGTCTAGTTTGCTTCGTGTTCTGTATGAGCTGTTCCCACCTGGGGTCTCTGTTTTGTTGCCCTCCTGATAAGGTAGTCTCTGGCGCCAAGGTTTGCCCTTACATACTTATTTGGGAATAATTAGTCAGGGATCCTGCTGAGAGATAATGCTGAACAAAACACATGTCAGGCTCCCTAATTTGCTTAGCTGCTCTTGCTGGCAGGAAGAGACGAATGGAATGATTGAATATTAGTTACTAATGCCCACTGCACAAGCATGATAAGCCAGAATTTGGAAGAATTTTGGCTTATATGGGCAGTTGGACCAATGTGTTCAAATATGGTTTGATAATCAGCTCTCAAAACTGCTACATAACAGATGTGGTTACTTTTGGCAGTTTCCATTCTTCCAAATGTTCCTTCCTTTATGCATGACAAAGAGGATCTTCATCTGTGATAAGAGTGTTATTTACAATTGTGCCAAATACTACTTGTATTGTGTATGTGATCATGGAAAAAGAGCAATGCCCATGTGTTGTGTTGGCCAAATATTATTGCATAATTGTATTTTTAAAATTGTGCCTATTACATCTAGAAATACTCTTTTTCTCTAATGTCGCCACTCCTGTCTGATTAAAATCTTCACGTATAGGTTTTGAGAATGCAATTGTCAGGAGTTCTTGTTCTTGAGATGGCATTTATTTAATGAAAGTATGAGATGTATAGTATATCAACCATAACACTATGATATACTAAATCATAGATTCTGTTTTTTCCCTTCCCCTTCAAGCTGCTCATTGCAGCAATATTAAACATTCAATGCACATCCCATGTAAATACACTATAAACTTTATATGCACCATGTAAAGATGGCTCTTCAAGTATGGGCTGGTGCTAAAGTTATAATGTCCTTCTTAATAAGGAGCTGCTGCCTCTAGAGCTGAAGCTCCTCCTTGAAAATGACTGTGCTCTGAAGAAATGTTGAAGGAGTTCATTACATGTATCTTCTCACATTCGTGTCCATGAGCGCGCACACACTTCATTAAAAAAAATGAAGGCTGTCATTACTGGAACTTGCAGATATATGTTGCTTATTCCAAGACTATGAAGAACCTGTATACTCTAGACATTTTGTTTCACCGCAGTTGAATTTCCAGCTGTAGTATATGGGTAGGGGCAAAGTGTGTGTGTTTGCTATCATATGCCATGTCATAGAGTAGCTCTTCCAAGTCTAATGTTCTTGAGATGGGTTGGACTAGTCCCATCTCTTTCCTTAATGAGCATCACCAAAGTCAGGCCTTAGCATTATTCCATGTACATTAAGTCAGTGCATCGTGCAGTGTACTATTTTGAGAAACAAGTGGGGAAAAAATTGGTAAGTTTCATTGTTAAAAATAGTTTTAACATGGGTTTTCATCTTTTATTTCTTCTTCTCCAGGCAGAACTGGAGGCCTTTGAGAATAGACTGAAAGGACGTCGGAAGAATAAGAGGAAAAAGGATGAGATTGAAGTTGAACAACCTTTATGGCAAAAATATAAGAATATGATTTTGCTGCCAGTATGTGGAATTGTTGTCTTAATGATTGCCTGGTTACTAGCGTACAATAATTGAAGTCTTAATTACTTCAGTACAGTTCAGCATGCTTCTATGTAAAGAATTGCTAAAATGTTCTGTGCTCTATATTGAGAATGAATGGTCATTGGTGGTTTTTAGTAATTTCCCTGTTTGTTGGAGAAAAACAAAACCTGTCTCAGTTTTTACCTCAAAATCACTTTAAAATATGTTGTGATGATCATGCCATGCTGTCAATCCTAAGCAATTATGCCAAGTTCTTTAAATCGTCTGTGTAAGATTCATCACATATTGCTTCTCTGACATTATTTTATTTCAGGTTATCTGTCCGTGCTTAGCTATCTTGCAGCGTGTTAATGACCTCTTGGTGATTTAAACATTATCTGTTAAAGTTGCTTTAGTGCACCTGCAGAGTCCTGCAGGTGTTTGGTTTAAAGCACTGGATACGAAATGCAGATAATTCACCCAACTGACTTGTGGATCAAGCGGCTGTCTAAATGGAATTTAAGATTTTAATTTTTCATTTAGTTAGATTAATATAGGTCCTTAAAAGAAAACCTGAAGCTGCACAGCAATCCTAGTTATACTGTGTCAGAGGTTGTTTGTTATTTTTTAAAATCTACTTTAAACATTCTGTGCTCTAAGATCCACTTTTGCTAATTATATAATCAAATAGCAGCTCTTTCCATATTAGACACCTTTCTACGGTGATTTGCACAATAGTCAATGTAAATGTCTTTTTCTTTACATATACTGTAGCTGTCTTCAGCTGAAAGGACTTCCAAATCATAGTATTTAAGGCTAATATCTCTGCCCCTCTGAAAAATAGTTTTCATAAAGAAAATGTACTTTAAATAAATTATTACCTGTGTCTGTTTTGTGTATAAAGTGGCACTCATTTTATCAATATGTGTGCGCTCACACGTACAAAGGATTTATCTGATTCAGGTGTGTTAATATGTAAAAAAACCCTCTTAAAATCGTGCCTTGTAAATGAACATTTAAAAAATTGTTTAAATGTTCAACTAACCTGATACATGTTCTGATAGGCACTTAAATCAGCCCGGTTTTCTGTCAATTTGAAAACGAAGATGTCCAACCATAAATATTTAACAGTTTCTATATACATGGAGGATTATTTTCTTAGAAGTGTTATTAACTCTTTGTTAATAGTCAAAGTGTGTGTTTTTAAAAGCTTAAAGGATCCTGATAGCACATGTGAACTTCCAGAACTATGGAAGCTCGAAGAAGCTGGAAGTTTCCCTTTGTGGGCAGACTAGGCCGGAGAACAGTTGGAAATAAACAAACAAATAATAGAGGGATTTAAAAAAACCAAGTAATCATAAGAGAATGAGTAGAATTCACGACCAAAGGCTATTTTTCACACACATGGATGATACCATCACAAATGGGCCCAAAGGTCAGAGATCATCCGTGATACCTTCCAGTTTTGTAAGAGGCAGCTGCCAAACAACAAAAACCATCTGAAGCAAGCATGTCTCCCCCAGGAGAACCACAACTGCACACTGTGCATCACAGTTTTGGCCACCACCCATTGTTTTAAGGGACATGGTGACCGAAATAGAGCTGCACTTGCAGCGGGAAGGGTCCTCGCTGTAAGCTTCAGAAGTGCCAGCTGAACTCCCGGAAGCTCCCCTTCCTTTTCTGCTCAGGGGGTCTAGTGGGTTGTGCAAAGCTCCGATAAAGGGTGTGATTGTCGTTAGCGTGCTTCATATGCATTGCTATCTATTCATTTCTCTTGTATCTATGCCCGGTTGCTTAGTATTGTAAGAATGTTTTGGATATTTGGGGGGGGGGGGGGTGTACACATTTTTTTCCAGAAATTTAACAGCTTTGCATAATTTTTCAGAAAAAACGTATCCTAAATCAGAACAGCTAACATGTACAGACCTGGCCCATTAAATTAAATTGGCCCATTAATTCAGTACTATCAGTACCAACTGCCAAGAACTCTTGAGGATTTCAGACTGAAGTCTTTCTTAGCCTTGACTTGGAGAAGCCAGGGATTAAATCTGGAATTTTCTGCACAGAAAGCAAAGGCTCTATCTGAGCTACAGCTCTGCCATTCCTTTTGGAAACTTTGGGAAGTGTTCTGACAAACTAGAAGTGGAAACTGGTGAGTGTTTAACAGTGGGGATGGAGGGAAATGGATATTGAAGATAGACACTGTTTTTGGAACACACTTTTCTGTTCTCCTGTTTTATCATCCCCCTTTCTTCATCTGCTACTACAATACAACTTTTGCATGTCTTGAATTTTAACTTGTACAAAAGCTCTTGCAGATCCTGTGCCTGGTTGCACATTTAAAGGGGTAGGTGGAAATGAAAGCATCAGAGAGTGGATCTTTTCTAGTAGTTCTGGTGATTGAGTAGGCTGAGCAACGGCTGGGTGTACTAAGATCGGCCAGACCTTCAAAAATTGGTATACTAGGTGGTCTCCCTATTTTCCAGTGGCTAAATCTGCTGCCTGTCAGAGTGGACCTCCAACAAAGCCATTCAGGTCCTAAAACAGTCTTACATCAATCAGAGATTGCAAAGGAAAACAAATGGATGCTCAATCCAGATTTGACGGGTGAAATCTGAGTGGCATTTTGAATGTCATTTTGGAGAGGAAGGTAGGAAACTGATAAATTAATTAGGTATGGAATACTGCTTAATCTAGCTTGCAGCTCACCTCTAGACTCTAGGTAAGAAACAACAAACTCTAGCAGCTTCACCATAAATTACAGAAGGTGAAAGTACATTAATTTCTGAGTAGTTGTACTCTCAGTTGCTCAGAGAAAGGAAAATCCCATCCTGGATGAAACCGAAAGGGAAATGCGCAACCTTAATTTTATACTCTTCTGGTCTTTCATAAATGTCATTGCCCCTTCAATCAGCTTTAAACCCCACCACCACCACCACCACATTCCCCTTAAAACAAAAACATTGCCTAATACAGAGCTTTCCAAACTGTGTGTCGCGACACAAAAGTGTGTCGCCACACACAGTGTGGTGTGTCGCCACACCACCCGGAAGCGGCGGCGCGTGCGTGCACGGCAGCCGCCATGCACGCGCGCGCCGCCGCATGCCCCCCATGCCGCCGCCACCGTGCGCGTGCCGCCGCACACACACCCCACGCTGTCGCTGTGCGCGCCCGCCGCCGCATACCCCCCCCCCCCGCGCCGCCGCTGACGCTGGTGTGTCGCCAGCGGCAGCACTTTGGAAAGCCCTGGCCTAATAGGAGAAAGGGGTCTTGACAATATTGGGTTATTTTTCAAGGCTGAGTGTAACACACACTCTAGCAGGCACTGTCCTGTTTTTGCAACATACTTCTTGTAATATATAAAGGGACAGACTTTATCAGCATGCTCGCTCTCAGGAGAATTTATAGTCACTTTGGGGGGGGGGGCAGGTCCCACTTCATTCATATTTCTAAACCCTTAGAAAAAGCTTTTGTGCAGTATAAAGTGTATGCAGGAGAAGCCCAGCCACACCTATGATAACCTGAGGCATAAAATCATGAACATTGAAAGAACAATTTGTGTAGTGACATTGTAGCAGTTGAAGAGTAAAGCATAACAAAGAATTGAAAGCTGGGCCACAGAAGGAATTTGGAAAAACATGAGTTTGCAACTAACAGACTGGGTACAAGAGAGGAAAGCTCTCCAAATCTGAGCAAAGCTATTTATAAAATAATCCTGGTGTTAAATAAGAGTTCACTATGGCTACTTTTTTTTTTCTAGAACAGGAGCTGAAGAATTTAAAAGTAGAGTTAAATGTTCAGTGTGAACCATTTCCATCATTTCAAAATAAAAATAGTTTTAGGATTGCTTACTGTTTGTTACCTAGACAGCATATTAAAAAGCAGAGACATCACCTTGCCGACAAAGGTCCGTATAATTAAAGCTATGGTTTTCCCAGTAGTAATGTATGGCTGTGAGAGTTGGACCATAAGGAAGGCTGAGCGCCGAAGAATTGATGCTTTCGAACTGTGGTGCTGGAGAAGACTCTTGAGAGTCCCTTGGACTGCAAGGAGGTCAAACCTGTCAATCCTAAAGGAAATCAACCCTGACTGCTCATTGGAAGGACAGATGCTGAAGCTGAAGCTCAAATACTTTGGCCACCTAATGCGAAGAGAGGACTCACTGGAAAAGGCCCTGATGCTGGGAAAGACAGGGCAAAAGGAGAAGGGGACGGCAGAGGATGAGATGGTTAGATAGCACCACCGATGTAATGAACATGAATCTGAGTAAACTCCGGGAGAAAGTGGAGGACAGGAAGGCCTGGCGTGCTATGGTCCGTGGCAGAGCTTTCCAAACTGTGTGTGGCGACACAAAAGTGTGTCGCCACACACAGCGTGGTGTGTTGCCACACCACCCGGAAGCGGCGGTGCGCGCGTGCATGGCGGCCGCGGCGCGGCTTTCGCGTTTTAGCGGAGGCTGCCGCTGCCGCCGCCGTGCACACACGCGCCGCCGCACACCCCCGCGCCACTGCCGTGCATGCGCGCGCTGCCGCCGTGCATGCATGCGCCGCCGCCGTGCACGTGCGCCCCTAGTGCCGCCGTGCGCGCGCCGCCGCCGCTGGTGTGTCGCCAGCGGCGGCACTTTGGAAAGCCCTGGTCCATGGGGTCACGAAGAGTCGGACACAACTAAACGACTGAACAACAACAAAACTGTTTGTTAAAGGTCTGGTTTCTAAAGCTCAAACCTTTGATTTTCCATTTCCCTAAAAGTGAGTGCAAATGTGGAACTAAAATCTATTGTGACTGCAGAAAGAACATTTTAAAAGACATTATTGAGTATAATATACCATCAACAGTCAAGATCTTTTTAAGATATAAAACCCAAGTTTAAAGCTGTAAGACAGGCAAGCTACTGGCAACTACAGGAGGAACCACCTAAGATGATTTCAGAGGTGGGGAGTCTTATAGAAAGAGGCCTTTTCTCGGAGAACTGACTCAAGCAATAATACATTTAAGGTGAGAGTTAGTGGGTTGTATTTTGTCTGGAAACAAGTTGGCAATCAACCAACATTTCCAAGTCAGACATAAAGCAGCCACAACATAGCACATCACATCAGTTAATCCTGGAGGTTACCAGTAGACACAACCACACTTTTAGGTCATTTTCTTCCAGGGAAGGACCCAGTTTGTTTGTTTGTTTGTTTTGTGTCCAGATCAAACTTTACTCTGCCAAAATGTAGCCACCGCCATAGCTTTGTCATTAGCTTGCTGTCTCCAACAGTAAAACCACCCAGTTGATGAACCAAGTGAAGCTGATAAAGTGCTCTTGGCTGTTAAACCAAGCCAAATTAATGCAGATTCATAATCACCTCCCAACTGCATGCCTGCTTCTTTTGAGAGAGTGTAACCCTATTCAGGTTACTATATATAATAATTATATTATATTATATTATTTATTATATTATATTATATTATATTATAAATTTGGAAAACACAAGAATGGCCATCAGATTGGAAAAAAATCAACTTATATCCCCTGCAAGAGCTGGACCATAAGGAAGGCTGAGCAAAGGAAGATAGATGCTTTTGAACTGTGGTGTTGGAGGAAAATTCTGAGAGTGCCTTGGACTACAAGAAGATCAAACCAGTCCATACTCCAGGAAATAAAGCCAGGCTGCTCACTTGAGGGAATGATATTAAAGGCAAAACTGAAGTCCTTTGGCCACATAATGAGAAGACAGGATACCCTGGAGAAGATGCTGATGCTAGGGAAAGTGGAAGGCCAAAGGAAGAGGAGCCGACCAAGGGCAAGATGGATGGATGATATTCTGGAGGTGACGGACTCGACTGTGGGGGAGCTGGGGATGGCAACGGCTGACAGAAAGCTCTGGCGTGGGCTGGTCCATGAGGTCACGAAGAGTTGGAAGCGACTGAACAAATAAACAAAAAAAAAACTCTATTCAGAGAAAGACCACCAGCCATCTCTGTCTAGGAGGTTAGTGAGACATGATTTACCTTTTCAAGAAGCCATGTTATTTTTCAGCAAGTTTAATGCATTGTACATTATTTTCTCATTACTTTTCACTGGTTTATTCCAAATAACTAACTAGACTGGTTGGGGTTTATTTGTTTTTGTAGGTTCTGTTCGTCTTTTAGAAACTCGGGTTATATTGGTTGATAATTTTCCAATTCTCAGGGAAAATGCTGATATTTAGGGAGAACTTGCATATTTTTGTTGGTCAGTGATTTCACACCTGAGAACCTCAGGTGGATCCAACCTGGATTAGGCCTTTGGCTTAATTTCAGAGTATCAATAAACCCTGCTCTCTAGTCATCTCTATTTGCCTCAATTCTTCCAATTCCCTTCATGGGAAAAAACAAAAAGCTAAAGCATAATAGCCTGCTCTATAATCTCTGCAGCTTAGATGGATGCAAAGAATTCATAAAGCATCTCTGTTACAGTATTTATTTGTCCTCCGCTTACGCTTCTGTCATTCTAATGTCCTCCAACAGTTCAGCAGTTTTCAGCTCAGTTTCAGCTTTCAGCAATATTTTTAAATTTTATTTTTTCACTTTTAACATTCTGTAAAATGACAAAGAAACAATATGAGACAACATCTAAGGATGGTATATCTCAAAAATGTGTCACAATTCCTGTATATCACTAGATTTGTCAAAATCAGACCTATTACTAGTATCAACATAATACTGTATGTATAATATTTCCAGATTAGATAAAAATGTGATTCATCCTGTGAATTTAATATTTGAATTTTATCAGTATTTTCTTCAAGAAGAGCAATTGACCATACCTTAGTGCACTGATTGTCCAATGATAAATTATCCAAAAGTTCCACTTTTAAGTGATTATTGATTTAGCACCTAGGAATAAAAATATAATGTTCCTCTTTGTTTAGGAGTTACCTTCCTTGAAAATAGGTAATAATCCCAATTCTGGAACACATTCTACTTTTTGCCTAGCTATTATTCTGAGTTCTTCTAATATTTTCTTCCAGAAAGACACAACCTTTTTGCATGTCCCCACATATGAAAAAATGTTCCCTTCTGATTATAGTCTCTCCAGAATTTTGATGAGTATCTATGACATATCTGTGTAGGCTGACCATATTTCAGGATGGCAAAATGGGATGGGGTCTTATGTAATATTCCGTATTCATGAAAAAGACAGAGGTCCCCGGGATTGGCTCCTGCCTGCAAACCCCGCCCCCGGTCCACGCGACTGGCTCCCGCCTGCAAACCCTGCCCCGGTCCGTGTGATTGGCTCCCACCTGCAAACCCCACCCCTGTTCCACATGATTGGCTCCCGCCTTTAAACCCTGCCCCCCGGGTCTGCGCTCTGGCTCAGATCCTCCTTCCACGCCATTCCCGCCGGGTTTGAAAAACAGGACAAAATTGAGATTTTTATGAAAACGATGGGATGTTTGAAAAATGCTAAAGTAACGGGACTGTCCCGTTCAAAACAGGACATATGGTCAGCCTATATCTTTGCGATTCTAATTGGAGTTATATACCAGCCATATATGATCTTCCATTGCATGGATGGATAGTGATAGAAAGTCACCCATTCCTTTAGGTTGGGAAAGATTGCTATTAATTTCTCAAAGGCAGTTAAACCCCAAGAGGCTGACTTCTTTATATCCTCCTTATTCAACAAGAATTTAAATTGGAGGCATGTTAGCCAAGACTAGTTGGCAACCTATTTGTAACTCAATTTCTTCTTTATTCTGTGTTATCCTATTACTCTAAAAGTCTCTTGCTCTATAGCAACTGAGATTTCTCCAAGTCTTCATTTCTATTGATCTATCTTGATTATAGAATCCTGAGTATACAATTAAAGGGGGAAGATATCCTCTATCAATGCTTCATATTGTTTTTTCCAAATCTGAAATGTAGCTTCTCATCCAACATGCTTTACTTCTAAGATGTCCATGTGTGAAAGTTCAAGAGTGATGCTTACTTGGGTGGTTCCTAACCAGGAAAGCATTGTCCCCAGGCGGGATTGGATGTTTTCAGCAAAGTAGACCGTTGGATATTGCACCAACTTATTTCCCCCAAAAGATGATGACAAAGGGTTTCCCCCTTAGACAATGATTTAGGGAAGCCTTGAGACCAAAGAGGCCAGAGGCTGACGTGTATGTCTCTCTGTGTTTTAAACAAGGACGTAATCTATTTTGCTGAATTTAGTAGTTGTAAGGGACGTGTTTGGGAAATAAGAGAGAATGGGCAATACTGGCTGGAGAATTATTCAGAGGGGATCTGGGTTTATGGAATATACTGAGACATAAATTATGATTCACAGACCAATCATACAAGCTTATTGTTTAGAGTAACTTTTGTCCAACCAGTTTAAGCATGGTTAACCGAACCACAGTTTATCCAATTAACCTAATTTTCTTGGTTTGCATGATGCTTTGAAGAGGGGCGTGGTGGCTCAGTGGGTAAGACTCCAGGCTTGTTGATTGGAAGGTCGTGAGTTGTGAGCCCCGCATGTGAGCGAGTGAGAAGAAGTGAGCTCCCGCACTCGCCCCAGCTCTTGCCAACCTAGCAATTCGAAAGCATGCAAATGCAAGTAGATAAATAGGTACCACTTTGGTGGGTAGGTAACCGCATTCCGCGTGCGTCATGCCGGCCACATGACCGTGGAAGCATCTTCGGACAACGCTGGCTCTTCGGCTAACACCTTTACTATGATGCTTTGAACCATAATCTTGATACACAGGCAGGCTTTCCACAGCACACCAGCCGAAAACGCTGGTCCATGACTGCTGCCATCACAGCTAATCCGAAAAGAACAGGCAGCTCCGTTGCCCTGTATGCAAAGCACTCACGATTGATAGAAATCCACACTTCGGAGTTATGCAACCCTTGGTGGTGTGTGTGTGTGTGTGGGGAGGGGGATGAAGCGGGGAGGAATTGCCTATCATGGCTTTAATCTTGCTAGCAGAGGGGGGAATAAACGCTTTTAGTGAGCGTTCTGCCGTCTGGAGGACATTCTACACTACTTCATCCAAAAGGTGGTGCTTTGAGAGATTCTGAAGTGTGATGTATCCTGAACAATACAAATGCGAATTTTATGTAACTGTCTGAGTGCTTCCTTTCAGTCCCATCTATCTATCGTCCAACTATCTATCGAATCGAATCTAATACGGCTTTTCTCCACCTAGTTTTATCGGCGCAAGGTAAGAAGGGGCAAGCTGTGTTGGGGGGGGGGGGGTGATAACAGAAGGGGAACTTCGTTGAAGTCCTTTTATACAAGCTTCGGCAGGCCGCCCTTCTACCGCCGAGGGCTTGCGCGGGCTTCGTTGCGAAAGGAAAGGGCTGGGCTCTGAACACAGATCGCGTCCCCTTTAAGCCTGCTCGATGGCAGCTTTTCCCCTGCTGCCTCGATTCGGGGGTCCCTCCGGGGGACGGAGGTGGGCTCTATCCCGCCCTTCTCTTCCTCGCGCCGCGCCCGCTCTCCCGCCCGGCAGGCAAGGGGGGCTGCGGCGGGGGTCTCACCCGGACGCTCCGACGAGGACCCGGCGGGGGCTGGGTGTGGATCGCTGAGCGGCCACATCCCCGAGCCACCCCCACTCGGGAGCCGCCTGCCTGCTTGGGGTGGGGGGTGGGGAGCTGGCTTTCGCCGCCGAGACCGCGCGAGGAGTCCGAAAGCCACAGCCGGGGAAAGTGGCGAAGAAGGCGGACGGGCGGAGCATGTCGGCTCTGGACCGGCTCCCTCCGGAGGAAGACCGCTACCGGCAAGTCCTCCGCACCGAGCGGGTAAGGGCCGCGCAGCGGCGCCCTTTGCAGCCCGACCCGCTCGCAGCTCCCGCAGTGGTCAGCTCTGCGCCGCTTCCCGCAGGGCGCGCAAAGCGCTGGCTCTCCTTCGGCCCTCCCGGAGCGCGCTCGGCCAAAGCGCGGCTGGCCGGTTTGGGGTGAGCGTGTCGTGGGAATGCGTCTGGGCTGCGGGGCACGGAGCAGGCGGGCTTTGTTCCGGGGAAGCTAATGCCGGGCTGAGGGTCTTGCGGGGGCTTGGCCTTGGCCGGCGGGCGCCGCGCGGCCGCTTCTGGGGACCAGCCTCGCAGGTCTTGTTTTCAAAAGCCCGGCACGAGCCCGCTCTTTCTGGGCACAGAAAGGCGGCGGTTAAGAAGTAGAAGCGGATTTGGGCTGCGCTTTTCTGGTTCCGGAAGAGCGGGCGACGGCAAGGCGAGCTCGAGGGCGGGCGAAGTCGGCGGGCGAAAGGCTCCGCTGAAACCTGAACGGGTGCGCGCAGCAGCCGCGGTTGGATGGGAGTGCCGGCAAAGCTGGGCGGACGGGCCGAAGCGCGGGAGCGAAGCGTCTGCGGGGCCCGCCGGTAATCCCCGCCCGGCCCGTTCAACCCTCGCCGACTTCGCGGGGTTCCGGTCGCGCCGCCCGTCGCCCGAGCAGCTCCTGCGAGGGTCTCCGGACCCCCCCTCCCCCCATTGGCTCCCGGCCAGGCGTGCAGAGAAAGGCGGTGTGCCGAACTTTATTGAATTGATCGGCAACAGGTTCACCAGTGCTTGGCTTTACCAAGATTAAGCAGATTTTCTGAAATCTCGAGGAGCTCGAAACCATAAACCAAACCCCCGGGCTGGCACAACCCGATCGGCTAAAACATGCACAAATTGTGCCGGTTATTGCGGGAACTCAACCGCCCGCTTCGCTTCGGGTTCCGTAAGTCTGGGAAGCCAGCCATCTCGATTGGAGCATGCCCTAAATCACGGTTAAGGCTGACCGTGGCTTAACCATGGTTAGCGGAACTGGCGCATTAGCTCCCTTAACCTTGGGTGAGTGTCCTGGGCCAACCAAGCCCATTGGGCTTTTTTTATGATTCACACGACTGTGTTAACCCAGGAAACTGGCCACTTCCATCACCAAGGGGAACCTGGTGCGGTCCGGGGAAACTGAGTTCGTAGCTTTGTTCATTTCTAAGGGGTGAACGAACCGATTCGGGGCAGCAGCTTTGCAAACCGTATTGTGAAAGCCAGCCAGCCTGCGTGGCCCTCGGTGCTGGCCGAATTCCCGCCCTTGGGATCCGGGCCGCCGCGTCCTGCTCCCCATCTCCTGCAGGTTTGCAAACCGGCAGGGGATCCAGCGCAAGCCGGTTGCGAGAGTTTGGATGGCGGGGGGGGGGGGGGGGAGAGTTCAGCCTGAGCCCCCGCGCGATTTGGGACCTGCGAATCCAGGCTGCCTCCCGGGGTTTCCTGGAAGAAGGCAGGACGTGCCTCTCACGAAGAACGGGAGAAGAGGAGGAGAAAGCTTTTTCTCCCTGGCCCGCTGCTTGTGTTTCGGCTAGAGCCGGAGTTTTCAAAATTTTCAGGCCGGGGACCTTGTTAATTAAAAAGAAAAGAAAAGATCAAGAGGGAAGCCCCAGGGATAGGAAATCGGCTGTGCTCGACTGGTTTGTTTTCTTTCGCCCCCGTCTCTCCCCGCAACCCTTTAAGTCCTTGCGGAGCCCCTGAGTTAAAAACGAGGGGCCAGAAGACGAAGGGGGTCGTGGCGGCTGCAGGATCCGCGCCGGTTCCCAGGCCGCCGGAGGGCTACTCGGCTGCTTCCAGCGACGGCGGACGGGAGGCTCAAGCGACCGAGCGACTTCAAGGCTCGCTCGCGGGTGCTTCGCTGCGCGGCTTGTAGATGGGCTTTCGCTACTTCATTTCAGAGCCGGGGGAAAAAAAGTCGGTCCTTGTTTCTTCTCGTCCCTTTCAGGAGTCCACGTCCCGCAGGTTTAACTTCCTGCTTTAATTTTTTCTTGGCTGCCGCGTTGCCTGTTCCTACTTCGGCTTTTTCCTTTGAAATCCCTCTCCAAAGTTAATTGTGGACCCAGCCTTAAGGGAGACCACAGGCGGCCGGGATCGCGGGCTCCAATTCCGTAGCGCCGACATAATGCGGAATGGTTAATAATAATTCTCACCTTCCAGCCCAGCCCGCTTTTGCTTCTGGGCTACAGCTGAAAACAGAATTTAGTTTAAGGCACCAGAGTATTTGCTGGAATACCTGAGGTTGGAAAGGAGTTGTAAACTTCTACCTGGAGTTGTAAAGGGGTACAGAGTTTCCAAACTTAAGCCATTTCCTCAGTCACTAATGATTCATTGCCCATCCGAGCATCCGAGCATCCGTGGCGATAAAAAGCCTATTTTCATTACTGGCACAGCATCAACCCACCGTTCCTGTGCTGAAGTACGATGCCCCACTAGCGGGGAAATAGCCGTGGGTCTGATTTGAAAACATGCATACTTTCTAGTCTGGATTTATTCATTTAGCTTCCACTTCCATGTTTTTCTACAGTGTGGACTCAAGTTGTTTTAAAAGTAAAGTTTCCCTGGGATTCCTGATGATGTCAGGTAGTTTTTTTGAAACAGTATACAGAAGTGGCTTGCTGTTGCCTTCTTTGGAGATATTTTTCAACTTCCCAATTTGTTTTACAGCCCTGGCATTTCCAGGTAATCTCTCATCCAAGTACTAACTAGGTTTGATCGTTCTCATTTTTTCAAGATTGGCTTCATGCTGCCACCTGCTGGGGCCCAGGTGGGCTATACAATCCCAGCAACTTTTAAGTAAAAATATAAATGCCTTGTACTCACCTAACATTCTCTTAGAGTAGTGGCATATTTGTACGGCTCTTAATAAAAGTCTAAGGAAACAGGAGGTGTCTTTATTCATTTAATCAGTGTGTTTCCTGATGTGTAGGGAAATTAAAAAATTTAAAATGATTTTTCCACATGCCTGTACTATTACAAATAGACTAGGAATATTTATTGTCTATTAAAAAATAGAAGATTTATGTTCTCCAAACAGAGTATGCTTCTCCAAGCATAGCAAAAGAGTAAATGTAGCAGTCCAGAGATGAACAGCTAGGTCAAAATAAATAGAAAGGATATAAAAGCAAAATTGTGATTGTTGTCTTCTACAGACCATCACCTCAAGGAGACGATGTGAATAATATTTCCCTGAAACAGATTACAGAATTGCAAGGAAGAATCATTAGTAATGGGGAAACTGATTTATATCTGCTAGCATATGAATTCTGTTGAGCATAAAATCTCCCACAAGTATGTGATCTGCTTTATTAATAAAGCATGTCCTTTTAAAGGAGAAAGGAAAGTAATTTGCTCTCCCTGACTTCAGCATTAAGGCGATATGGTTAATCAGATTAAAGTAGTGTGAATTAGGGATCATGTCTCTGGAATTCTGGAATTCACAACCTTGTGGAAAACGGTACGTGCTGTTAGTTTTCTTGCTCTGTTCTGCAAAAGCACCCAAGCTTCAAACGTGTTTGGACTTGGTTCCATTTCCCTTGCTTATATTTAAGTATGAATCTTTAAATGGGATGTACGCAGCACACCAATATTGTACTGTATAGCAGGGGTTGGCAACCTGTGGTCTGTGGCCCACTAGGCCCGCTGGCTGTTAGGAAGTGGGCCTCAGGGTGAGCCAGAGCAGCTGATTGGTGGGGGCCTGGAAGGGGGAAACACTTCCACCTATCAGCGCGCGGCAAAGAAGGGCGGAGGCGGGCCAAGGAGCACCCCCGCCAATCAGCCTCCCCTCGCTTTTCGCATCCCTGCTGCGGTGCAGAACCGAGGGCATTTTCGGGACCCTGGAGCCTGCCCTTTGAAAGGGCACCCTGGTGGGGTGCGGGTGGACTCCCCCCCCCACTTTTGCTCCCCGCAGTTTTTTCGGCCCCTACCGGGGTAGCTCGGGCGTGCCTCCGCTTCCCCGTCGCACAGCTGATCGGCGCGGAGATTTTCCACCCCGGGGCGCCCCCCCACCGTCACTTTTTGCGGTGATCCGAGGCTTTTTCGCCTCGCAACAGTGGCGCTCTGTGGACAGTGGATGAGAAAGACTGCCATTTAGGAAGTTGCAAAATATATATGGAGATTTCCTCACAGATATCAGCTGAAATTAAAATACACTGGGAGCTACCAGCCTCATGTTGTTGATGGTATCTGCTTTCATCTCCCAACGAAAGCCAAGGGAGCCAGAAAGGCAACCCCCACCTCTCCAATCCTGAAGTTATAAATAGCTATGTTAGATTCCCGGGACTCGGTGCTTCCCTGAGCAGTGGAAAGTCTGAGCAAAAAATACCGCTATAAAAATAAAACCCCAGGGACGCCGGGGGAAGAATCCAGCACAGGATTGACAGTAGGAAGCCTTCTCCCCATCATAGTAGATACCCGTGGCTGCCAAGGTTCACGCTTATTACCTTCTCTCCTTCAGGTCATTTGAGGCTCCAAGTCAATTTTGGCACGAAGCAAAGTGATGCAGCTGCAAGGTTTTGTGACCGATTCCAGAGGGGGTGTGATTTCCCTGCTTCTGTTTAACATCTGAAAAAGGAACAGGGAGCGTTATTACTGAGTTTGGCTTCACTGGAGGGAAATATCAAGGGCCAGCTGTAAGCAAAGGGCTGCTTCATCAGGGCAGATTTCAACAAGGACAATTAGGAGAGCCACAGTTAAAAAAAAATCCATGGAGACTTGTGCCATAACAACTGTACAACAAATAGAAATTTGGTAGATGAAGCTTCCCACTTTGCTGCGTCTGAAAAAGTTTGAAAGGTTGGATGTCTGTGGCTGAAACATGTAAAGAAAAAGCAAACGAACACAACTAGATTTTAAGCCCCAAAACAATATAGCTCACTTTTTACATCCTCTCCCATCTTGCATAATAGAGGTTCCCGTTTAAGGCCAAATGGGGCCAGATCCTCCCAGAAATAATAATAAGTATGTAATTGGCTGAAATCACTTAAACAAAGACTTTCATGGGTGATCTTAATAATTGTTGATTAATTTATGCTAGTCCGTTTAGGTTTTTCTATTGCTTCTCTTCTCCAGCAAAGGAGATCGTTACCTTGTCGTGGTGCTGGAGCTTGAGCACCTCAATGAAACCATGAGCTAAACCGTGAAGGGACACCCAAGACGGGAAGGTCGTGGCAGAGAGGTCAGACTAAATACGATCCCTGGGGAAGGTAATGGCAACCCACCCCAGTATTCTTGCCATGAAAACTAAATGGATCAGTACAACCAGAGATATGTCGGTATACCATCGGAAGATGGGACTCCCAGGTCGGAAGATGGTCAAAATGCTACTGGGGAGGAACAGAGGATACGTTCAACTAGCCCCAGATGTGATGACGCAGCTAGCTCAAAGCCGAAAGGACGGCTAGCGGCCGACGGTGCTGGTGGTGAACGACGAATCCGATGTTCTAAAGATCAACACACCATAGGAACCTGGAATGTAAGATCTATGAGCCAGGGCAAATTGGATGTGGTTATTGGTGAGATGTCAAGATTAAATATAGACATTTTAGGTGTCAGTGAACTGAAATGGACTGGGATGGGCCACTTCACATCAGATGACCACCAGATCTACTACTGTGGACAAGAGGACCACAGAAGAAATGGAGTAGCCTTCATAATTAATAATAAAGTGGCTAAAGCAGTGCTTGGATACAATCCAAAAAACGATAGAATGATCTCAATTCGAATTCAGGGTAAGCCATTTAACATCACAGTGATCCAAATATACGCCCCAACCACAGATGCTGAAGAAGCAGAAGTAGATCAGTTCTATGAGGATCTGCAGCACCTACTAGATAATACACCAAAAAGAGATGTTATTTTCATTACAGGAGACTGGAATGCTAAGGTGGGTAGTCAGACGACACCTGGAATTACAGGCAAGCATGGTCTGGGAGAACAAAATGAAGCAGGACATAGGCTGATAGAATTTTGCCAAGACAACTCACTGTGCATAACAAACACTCTCTTCCAACAACCTAAAAGACGACTTTATACATGGACTTCACCAGATAGTCGACACCGAAATCAGATTGACTACATCCTTTGCAGCCAAAGGTGGCGGACATCTATACAGTCGGTAAAAACAAGACCTGGAGCTGACTGTAGTTCAGATCACGAACTTCTTATTGCAAAATTTAGAATCAGACTAAAGAGAATAGGGAAGACCCACAGATCAGTTAGATATGAGCTCACTAATATTCCTAAGGAATATGCAGTGGAGGTGAAGAATAGATTTAAGGGACTAGATTTAGTAGATAGGGTCCCAGAAGAACTATGGACAGAAGTTCGCAACATTGTTCAGGAGGCGGCAACAAAAAACGTCCCAAAGAAAAAGAAAACCAAGAAGGCAAGATGGCTGTCTGCTGAAACACTGGAAGTAGCCCAAGAAAGAAGGAAAGCAAAAGGCAACAGTGATAGGGGGAGATATGCCCAATTAAATGCAAAATTCCAGAGGTTAGCCAGAAGATATAAGGAATTATTTTTAAACAAGCAATGTGCGGAAGTGGAAGAAGACAATAGAATAGGAAGGACAAGAGACCTCTTCCAGAAAATTAGAAACATCGGAGGTAAATTCCAGGCAAAAATGGGTATGATCAAAAACAAAGATGGTAAGGACCTAACAGAAGCAGAAGAGATCAAGAAAAGGTGGCAAGAATATACGGAAGATCTGTATAGGAAGGATAATAATATTGGAGATAGCTTTGACGGTGTGGTCAGTGAGTTAGAGCCAGACATCCTGAAGAGTGAGGTTGAATGGGCCTTAAGAAGCATTGCTAATAACAAGGCAGCAGGAGACGACGGTATCCCAGCTGAACTGTTTAAAATCTTGCAAGATGATGCTGTCAAGGTGATGCATGCCATATGCCAGCAAATTTGGAAAACACAAGAATGGCCATCAGATTGGAAAAAATCAACTTATATCCCCATACCAAAAAAGGGAAGCACTAAAGAATGTTCAAATTATCGAACAGTGGCACTTATTTCACATGCCAGTAAGGTAATGCTCAAGATCTTGCAAGGTAGACTCCAGCAATTCATGGAGCGAGAATTGCCAGATGTACAAGCTGGGTTTAGAAAAGGCAGAGGAACTAGAGACCAAATTGCCAATATCCGCTGGATAATGGAGAAAGCCAGGGAATTTCAGAAAAACATCTATTTCTGTTTTATTGACTATTCTAAAGCCTTTGACTGTGTGGATCATAACAACTTGTGGCAAGTTCTTGGTGGTATGGGGATACCAAGTCATCTTGTCTGCCTCCTGAGGAATCTGTATAACGACCAAGTAGCAACGGTAAGAACAGAGCACGGAACAACGGACTGGTTTAAAATTGGGAAAGGAGTACGGCAGGGTTGTATACTCTCACCCTACCTATTCAACCTGTACGCAGAACACATCATGCGACATGCTGGGCTTGAGGAATCCAAGGCTGGAGTTAAAATCGCTGGAAGAAACATTAACAATCTCAGATACGCAGATGATACCACTTTGATGGCTGAAAGCGAGGAGGAGTTGAGGAGCCTTATGACGAAGGTGAAAGAAGAAAGTGCAAAAGCTGGGTTGCAGCTAAACCTCAAAAAAACCAAGATTATGGCAACGAGCTTGATTGATGACTGGCAAATAGAGGGAGAAAAAGTGGAGGCAGTGACAGACTTTGTATTTCTAGGCGCAAAGATTACTGCAGATGCTGACTGCAGCCAGGAAATCAGAAGACGTCTACTTCTTGGGAGGAGAGCAATGGCAAATCTTGATAAAATAGTTAAGAGCAGAGACATCACACTGACAACAAAGGTCCGCATAGTTAAAGCAATGGTATTCCCTGTAGTAACCTATGGCTGCGAGAGCTGGACCATAAGGAAGGCTGAGCGAAGGAAGATAGATGCTTTTGAACTGTGGTGTTGGAGGAAAATTCTGAGAGTGCCTTGGACTGCAAGAAGATCAAACCAGTCCATACTCCAGGAAATCAAGCCAGACTGCTCACTTGAGGGAATGATATTAAAGGCAAAACTGAAGTACTTTGGCCACATAATGAGAAGACAGGATACCCTGGAGAAGAAGCTGATGCTAGGGAAAGTGGAAGGCAAAAGGAAGAGGGGCCGACCAAGGGCAAGATGGATGGATGGTATTCTGGAGGTGACGGACTCAACCATTGGGGAGCTGGGGATGGTGATGGACGACAGGAAGCTCTGGCGTGGACTGGTCCATGAAGTCACGAAGAGTCGGAAACGACTGAACGAATAAACAACAATTGCTTCTCTTGTGCCTGAAACTTGAGTCTAGGTTCTTGCTGGCAGAGAAAGAACTGCAGATCCCAGATCCCATTCCATGATTTCCTCGTGCAGGAATTCTGGGATGGTAGTACCAGAACTCCACGCAAATAACTCTTCTTATTAGTATGTAGCAGAGTAGAAGCGTTCCCATAAACTTGCACAAGGCTTAATCAGTTCAAAACACAAAATAAACACAGTTCACACATTAATGTAAAGTTACATCAAAAAGAGTTTACAATTTTATTGTAACTCACAGTTCCTTAGTAGAAACGGTCCATGCGTGTGAGCAAGTGGTTCTGACCAAACCCACAGTCTTCATTAATGTGGCCTTGCTGTTTGGAAGTATGAGAAACTCGTGGCAGCAGCCATAGCTGCCACCCTCCTTGGTAGGAGATGCAAGCAGAAAGAGGAAGAGAAGGGAACAGGAAACAGGAAACCGGGATTCAGCCCCTCCCACACAAAGCAAGTAAGATCAGGTTACAGCAGAGGCTGTTGTCTCCTTCAAGTCTGTGTGTGAGACGTGCTTGGTTGAAACCCGATCTCTAACACCTCGCTCCAACCTTCTCAATTACAGGGAAGATCAAACTGCCTTCGCTGCTGTGTTGGCCACATTTAGGCAGAAAAGTCCCATGGACTTTGCTGAGTTGGCAAACCATCAATCAGGCAATAGAAACCGTATGTCAGCCAAAGGAATGTTCGGCCAATCATATTAAGCACAGTGGTGGAGAGTAGTCTAGGGCAGGGTCTCCCCCTTGGACACGCCTTTGGATGAAGCTTCTATGATTGGACAACTTTCCACTGGGAGGGCTGGGCCATGCACACAAAGACCAATTGGAAGAAGACCCTAGTTCCAGGGTCAGGCAACCCCCTCCCCTTTTGCGTTGCTGTTTCAAGGCAGAGCAGGGATGAGGGGGGCCTTCAGGGTCTACTTTTTGCCCTAATCAGCGCCTCCTGAAGCTGTTCCTTCAGGTCTCCCCCCCCTCCAATATTTTTAACCGCCCAGAGTCCCCTATTTGGGGAGATGGGCGGGGATAAATTTAAATAATAAATAAATAAAAATTTTAACAGGATTAATCCAGGGGAATGACTTACCTGGCTTCTATAACAGGAAGTCCAACCCTAACCTCTAAGAGCTCCATAATCTTATTTTTATTATTAGCAAGTTAGCAATGGGCTGAAAACATCCATTCCAGGCAATCCCATTTACAAGACTTTTACCAGGAAAAGCTGAACGTCAGATCATCGCAACCTCTTCAACCTGAGGTTTTGTCCACTGCAAACTCGATAGGGGCTGCAGAACTTGAGGATGTGCCTGAACATAGTTTTGGAATATGTGAAGGGGGCTAATAATCTGAAGCCATCCTGAAAAGGCCAAATCGAGTTCTGTCGCCATAGGACTCTCAGCCATCTCCCATTTCTGCGTGGTCACTTTGGAACGCCTGAACTCTTCCCTCCCTTGTTCCTGAAAATAAGATGGGGTTACCCAAGCTGGCTGCACTTATTCACTGCCTAAATAAATTCCAGTGTCTAACAACTGTTACTGCTTTGAAATTATAAAGTCACATATAAAATATGTTTCCCCCCTCATTAAGCGTTTCAGGTTTTGAGCAAAATATAAATAGAAATAAAACAATAGTGCAACATTATTGAATGTATTGTTAGTTGAACTTCGTAGCACAATTCTTGCACTACCATTCAAAGACAAATTGGTTTAATTATAGATGCTTTTAATCAGTTTAGGTATCATAACAATTAAGGTTTCCACTTCTATTAATCACTAAAAACCCAGGAATTCCAAGTGAAGCATTGAGGAATTCTCAAAAGCAATGGATTGTTACTATTTTCATAGGGAATGAAAACTCATCTTAGATACCTAAGTGTTGTGTTGTAGAAAGTACTGTGCAGTGGGATTTCCCTTCAAATGTTTTGTTGGAGTTGAACCAAAAGGAAACTACATACCGAAGACTCTGCTCATGGGACCCTTGATATGTAGTTCCCTTGTTGGCATGGCTCCAGCAACATATTTGTAGAGGAATTCCACACCACCAGGAATGAAATAGCAGATGTGAATGGATTCTAATTTAGGCACCTATTTGGACTAAAGCACCCTCTGGAGAGAAGTCAGCATAAGAAGCGTTGCATTGGTAAAATAATAATTCTTATCTATCAAAGCTGTATATTGGCTCTTCTGGAATGAATGTGTATTGAAGGATTTGCCAGAATCCCTACCCTAGAGAATTGGATCTATTGGGGTGACTTAGGGCCTGATAATGAATATTTAAAATACAAATATTGTCTCTTCTAGGTTTATAACACTACTACCCATATTCTTGGCAGATTGTCAACTTCTCTGGCTATGAGGAGGGGGTCTGGAAAGACTTATCAAGCTTGTAATTCCTGGGGAGCAGATGAGTAGGTTAAGAGAGGAGAGTCTCTTGTGGTTATCCTGTTAAATCAGGATTCAGAACTTAGGTCACCTCTCTTGCTGGCTGTATTGATTAGTAGACGTGTGCAGCTTGCAAGCAGGCTACCTTTTATTATGCATCATTTGATTCACTAGTTTTAAACCCTGCCTTTTCTCTTGGTGTGAACGGTGGCTTACTTTGGGATGTCCCTGCAGTTTATCTCCATAATCCTGTGAGATAGGCTGGGCTGAGAGAGAGTGATTGGCTCAAAGTCATCCTATGAGTTTCTTTTTTTTTTAAATTTTATTGGATTTTAAATATACAAAGCTAAAAGTTAAGAATGAAATGAAAATAGAACTACAAATTAAGAGAAAAAGAAAGGAAAAGTGCAGTAAAGGAAAAAAAAAGAAAGAAAAACACAGACAAAGAAATTGGATGACCTCCGATCCAACTATGGTCATAAGAATAAAATAGATAGTTTGTTTTTACATGCTGGTTATTCATATAACATTCATATACTTTTCTTGTCTACTATACTATATACTATTTATATATAATCTAATCATCAAATCCCCATGTTAGCTTTACTCCTCCTGCTTTTTGCAAATAGTCCATCAATGGTTTCCACTCTTTAAGAAAGTAACAATTTGAATTATCTTTTAATAAGCAAGTCAATTTATCATTTTCTGCCATCTCTAATAATTTCAACATCCAATTCTGTATTGTTGGAACACTTTGATTTTTCCAGTTTTGTGCATATAAGAGTCTTGCTGCTGTGATCATATACTGTATTATTCTAAAGAAATGTTTTTCTATTTGTTCCTCCCAAATTCCAAGTAAAAAAAATTCTGGTTTAAATGGTATTCGTATCTGTAGTATATTTTGCATCAATGAATGTATCTCAGTCCAAAATTCTTTTGCAATGTTACAAGTCCACCACATATGGTAAAAAGACCCCTCTTGTTTTATACATTTCCAACATAAGTTGGATATGTTCCCGTACATTTTTGAAAGTTTTTGTGGGGTCATATACCATCGATACATCATCTTATAAAAAATTTCTTTTAAATTGTAGCATAAGGTGAATTTTAATCCTTTAGTCCACATATCTTCCCATTGATGAAGTTGTATATTGTGGCCAATATTTTTCGCCCATTGAATCATACAATCTTTAACTTGTTCCTCTACCATTTCTCCTTTTAACAATAATTTATACATTCTAGCAATTAAACGTTCATCATTTTCACATAATTGTATTTCAAATTCTGATTTAATTTGTTCAAATTCTAATTTTTTTTAATCTAATTTAAATTTCTCTATAAGTTGCCTATAGGAGAGCCATTGAAAGGTATAACCTTCTTGGGCAAGTTCTTCTTTTGATTTTATCACATAGTGTCCTTGTTCTTTTTTTAATAAGTCCTTATATGTCAACCACTTATCTTTATTTCTTACTTCTGTTCTATAAAAGGCTTCTTGCGTGGAAATCCATAAAGGTCTCTTATGACATAAAATTGATTTATATTTATTCCAAATTCTCAACAGGGATCTTCTAATATAATGATTTTTAAAGTCCACATTTATTTTAGCCTTATCATACCACAGATATCCATGCCATCCAAATCTTAATTCATGACCTTCCAGATTTAATAATTTTTCATTTCTCAAAACAATCCATTCTTTAAGCCATACCAGACCACAAGCTGCATGGTATAGTCTCAAATTTGGGAGTCCTAAACCACCTCTTTCTTTTGAATCTTGCAAGACTTTATATTTTATTCTTGGTTTTTTCCCTTGCCAAATGAACTTAGAAATGTCTTTCTGCCACTGTTTAAATGGTTCCTCTGATGTCAGTATAGGTATTGTTTGAAAGAGATATAAAATTCTTGGTAATATATTCATTTTAATCGCTGATATTCTCCCCAATAATGATAATTGTAGTTTCCCCCAACGGTCTAAATCTTTTTTAATATCAATCCAAAGCGGGATATAGTTATTTTGAAATAATTTAACATTTTTCGATGTTAAATAAACTCTCAAATATTTTACTTTTTTCTCCAAAGAATATCCTGTAATTTCTCTCAATTTCTCTTGTTGGTGATAATTCATGTTCTTAGTCAAAACTTTTGTTTTCTGTAAGTTAATTTTGAGCCCTGCTAACGACCCAAAGTCCTTCAATTTCTGCATCAATAATTCAATTCCATCCAGTGGATTCTCTAATGTAATGATTAGGTCGTCTGCAAAGGCTCTTAATTTGTAAACTTCTTTTTTAACTCTGATACCATGAATACCATCATCTTGTCTAATATCTCTAAGTAGAACTTCTAAGATCAATATGAACAAAAGCGGAGATAAAGGACAGCCTTGTCTTGTGCCTTTTTGTATTTCACAAGGTTTACTAAATTCTCCATTGACAATTATTTTTGCAGATTGGGGTGTATAAATTGATTTAATCCACTTAATAAAATTCCCACCAAAGTTCATAATCTCCAATACTTTAAACATAAAGGACCAATTTAAATTATCAAATGCTTTTTCAGCATCTATGAATATCAAGGCAGCTTGTTTTTCATTATGTTGTTCTAGATACTCTAATACATCCAAAACATTTCTGATATTATCTCTAATTTGTCTTTTGGGTAGAAAACCTGCTTGATCTTGATGAATAAAATTTCCAAGAGTATTTTTCAATCTTTCCGCTAAGACTGTCGTAAATATCTTATAATCATTATTCAATAATGATATTGGTCTATAATTCTTTGTTGAGTTCAAATTTAGTTGTTCTTTCGGAATCAAAGTAATATGAGCCTCTTTCCATGTTTCTGGCATAATTCCTGTTTCCAAAATTGAATTTATAGTTTTTTGGAGAGGAATACTCAATTCATCTTCAAAGTATTTGTAGTAGGCTGCCGATAGTCCATCCGGACCTGGTGCTTTTCCACTTTTAATTTTCTTAAAAGCCATTAACATTTCTTCTTTTGTTATAGGATTATTAAGTAATGTTCTTTGTTCATCATTTAAAACAGTTAAACTTTGCTTACTCATATATTCATCAATTTCAGCTATATTAACATCCTGTTTTTTATACAATGCTGTATAGTAAGAATGAAATGCTTCTTGTATTTCCACATTATTCACTAGAATTTTCCCTTTATGTTGTATATTAGAAATTATATTTTTTTGTCTTTGTTTTCTTAACTTATGAGCTAACCATCTTCCTGGTTTATTTGCAAATTCAAAATATTTCTGTTTTGTAAATTTCATTTGAGTTTCTATTTCCTGTACCAAAATCATCGAAATTTGTTTTTGTAGAAATTTAATTTGAGTTATCAATGTATTATCCATCGGTTTGGCCCTCAGACATTTCTCTTTATTTTTAATTTCATCCAAAATCAATTGAATTTTTTCTTGTTTCTTTTTCCGCATTTGAGCATTATATTGAATAAAATAACCCCTCATATACGCTTTACTTGCATCCCAAATTACTTGTGTACTGGTATCCTTATTTGAGTTAAGTAGAAAGTATTCTCTTAGTCTTTTCTTACATATGTCAACAACATCTTCTTTCCGGAAAATTGACTCATTTAGCCTCCATCGAAATGCATTCCTTTTTCCTTTGATAGTTAATAAAACAGGGTTATGATCTGATATAATTTTAGGTAGAATTTCAGCTTTATTTACATTCATCATTAAAGTTTTAGAGATCAAGAACATATCTATTCTGGAAAATGATCTGTATCTTTCTGAGTAATATGTATATTCTTTAGAGTTTCCATTCATAAGTCTCCAAATGTCTTGTAAGTCCAACATATCTTTTAAATCAAAGAAAGTTTGGGGTAGTTTTCCCTGTGTAGGTTTCACTTTTTTTTGCGAATGTCTATCTTCCATTGGGCTAATCACCCCATTCCAGTCCCCCATAAAACACCAATTCTCATATGATAAATCCAAAAGTTTGTCCATTAAGTTCTTATAAAATAATCCTTTATCAAAATTTGGAGCGTAGATCCCAACTATCAATGTTTTAATCCCCTGTATATTTACTTCCACTGCAATATATCTTCCTTCATCATCAGTCAATATTAATTTTGGATTAAGTTTTTGTTGTATATACAGGACTACCCCCTTAGTTTTTTTTAATCCAGCTGAAATAAATTCTTCTCCTAGTTGTTTTTGAATCAAATACTTAATGTCTTTTTTACAAATGTGAGTCTCTTGTAGGCAAATTACATCCAATTTTATTTTTTTCAAAAAATGAAAAATTTTCTTTCTCTTTTGGGGAGAATTTGCCCCATTGATATTCCATGTTAGATATTTAAAGTCCATGATATTTAGATATTTAAAAGCTCTTTTTTAAATCCACTCCGGTAGCTCCCATCTCCGATAAGTCCTCACTCTTTTCCTTATCTTTAAATGTCTCTTTCATTTCTTCCAGAACATTAGATACTTCACTCATATCTGTCATATATTTCTCTATGAAGGCCTTTGCTTTCAAAATGGAATTTATTTTAAATCTTTGTTCTTTAAAAGTGAAAGATACTCCTTCTATTCTTTCCCATCTAAATGATATGTTATTTTGCTTTAATTTATCTGTAAAGAAGGAGTATTCTTTTCTTTTTCTTAATATTCTTAATGGGACTTCTTTTAAGACAATTATCTCTTTCCCTGCTATATTTAATCTGTCACTGTAGTGCTTCTTCAAAATTTGTTATTTTGTAACTTTCCTCACAAAATATATCAATATGTCTCTTGGCACTTTTTTCTCTCTAGCGTAACGTGAGTTAATTCTAAAGATTTTATCTATTTCTGAATCCAGATCTTCTTCTTCTATCTGTAAGTATTGAGCTAAAGCACCAACTATATATTCTCTCGTATTCTCATCTGACTTTTCTGGAACTCCTCTCAATCTCAATATGAATTCTTTTTCTCTCATTTCTGCTAAAGCGATGGCATCTAAATTGTATTCCATATCTTTAATAATAGATTCTGATTTAATCTCTAATTTCTTTACTTGTTCTTATGTCTCTTTAGATTCCCCTGATAAGGTATTTACTACCTCTTTAATATTTTGTGTTTCTTTTCTAAATTCTTCTTTTAAGTCTTCTTTCATCGCTTCCATTTTTTTATCTACTTGTTGACCTAAATTGTTGATTTCCCCCCCCATTTTTATATCTAAGGAGGTAATTGAATCGTCCATCTTTTTCAGGGTAGCAGTTGAGTCATCAATTTTTTGGTTCAGTGCTGCAATCGCATCCAATATTTTTTTCATGTCTGATGCTGGTACTTCAGAAGATGATGCGATGGAATCAGTAGGCATTCTCCCTGTTTCTTTCTCCTTTTCCTTATCTCTGTCTCTCTTCACTCTTGCAGACAGAGTGGCCATATTGCGTGAAGTATTCCTGTAAAAAAGAGAGAGAAAAAAATAACGGAAGACAAAAGGGAACAGCAACAGACAACAAAAAAAAAGGAAGGAAGGAAAAAAAGGGAGGTGAAAGAGGGAGGATAAAAAAAAATTTATTCAAAAATTCAAAAGCAAAAGGTGAATAGGAAAAGGAAAAGAAAAAAAAATTCAATATACAGTAAAAATTAAAAAGTAAAAATAATACTGCCTTTTCTTAAAAGTTGTTGCATAAAAAAAAGGACAGAGTGTACTTTGGTAAAATCAACAATTCTCATATAGAAAAAATAAAAGATAAAAGTACAACGGGTATTTCCTTTAACTGTAGTCAAAATATCCTTGAAGAATTTTAATAACAATCCAGTTCTCAGGCAAACTTATAATCAGAAGTCTCAAAGAGGAGAGAGGAAAAAAAAAAAAAAAAAGATCGCTTCCGGGTGCTGAAGATGTCGGTGTGTTGAACCGAGCGCTCCTGTCTCGGCTCCGCGGTTTGCCTGGCTGCAGCAGTTCTTAAAGAGACAGAAACTGCTGAAATCTCCCCTTTGAAGAGAAGGGGATCAGAAGATAAACCACAAGGGTCGCTGAATCGCTGCTCTTTCCCAATTCCTGTCTTTCCACCACGGGAAAAAGGAAATTGTAGCAGCGAAGGCGACTGGAAGAATCATCGTTTTTGCTCTACAGGAAACCGCGAAATCTTTTCAGGTAAGTAACACCTAAATTCAGCACTTTTAGTCACTGATTTATATTTGTGTTTATTTTAGTTTTACGTATTATTTGCTAAGATCCTTCTATGGACATGATTGATTGATATTGCTGGTGCTTGTGTAACCTTCTTGCCAAGACGACTTGAGAAAATGGTGGGAGTTTAAAGAATAATGACTTTACTCGGAGCTAAGTGATATTGAGTGACATTGACTATTGACAAATGGCTTATCTACTTATGTGGGACTAATCTATTTTCCTCTTTGGATTTTGAATTCAAATGGATTAATGGTCTGCCTTTTATTTTATTTTATTTCTGTTTTTCATCTTGATATGGCTTTTTTCTCTTTTTTTCTCCTGCAATGTGCTTGGATATTATTTGGATTATTTGGATTATAAAGGGTATTTTTGGAGTTCCTTTGCCTTGAACAGTTTTATGAATTTCCTTACTATATGGGATTTTAATAGACTTATTCGTTATATTTTATCCTGGAGAGAGACATCTAGAGCTGAAGCTCTCCTTTCCCCCCCCCTTTTTTTTTTTTTTGATCCTATGAGTTTCTATGGCTTAGTGAACTTAAACCATAGCCTGGGTCTCCCGAGTCCTAGGTGACACCACAGTTACAAAGACACATCACTCTGCCTTCACAAAATGTTTAGGCGGGGCTGATTGGCCTTGATTGGATGTCCGGAAGCTTCAGCAGGTGCAAAATGCAGCGGCACAGGCAGTTATGTGTGCTCCAAGATCTGCACGCGTTACACCTCTGCTGCGTGAGCTGCACTGGTGGTCAGTTTGCTTCCGGGTCCAATTCAAGGTGCTGGTTATGACCTTTAAAGCCCTACATGACACGCGACCGGGATATTTGAGGAACCACCTCTTCCCGGTTGCATCTCCCATCAGGTCCAGCAGGAGAGGCATGTTGCAGGTCCCATTGGCCAGGGAGTTTAGCCAGGCGGGACCTAGGAGGAAGGACTTTTCTGCCGTGCCCCCCCCCCCCCCCCCGTGGAACATCATTCCCCCTGAAGTGAGGCTGGCGCCAACTCTGTTGGCCTTCCGGAAGGCCCTTAAAGCATGGTTCTGTCAAGTGGCCTGGGAATCTCATGATAGAGTGGAGCTTGCTAGATGGCTATGTGAGAGTTATTTGGAATGCACTTTCTTGTATGCTTTCTCACCATTTTGTTTTTATTTTTTATTTTTTCTTTTGATTGCATTTTAATGTTTTTTTATGTTTTATGTTTTATGATGTACACTACCCAGAATCATTATGCAAGATGGGCGGCTATACAAATGTGATTAAATAAATACATCCGTCTCATTGCTGGTCTTCCTCTTGTTCGTATTCCTTCAGCCTTGCCAAGCATGATACTTTTCTCTAATGGTTTTTCCCGTCATGTGATGTGTCAAAAATATGAAAGTCATTCTCTTCTCATTTGAGCTGCTAAGGAAAGCTTAAGCTTGATTTCCTTCATCATTGATTTATTTGTTCGGTAGCAGCCATGGCACAGGGCTTGTAAGCCGATCCAGTCAGCTAACTCTGAGCATTTGTGATTATAATAAATATATAGTTATCCATCAGTAAGTTATTAAGAAAAATGCTGGTTAGTTTTAGACTTGGAATAAAGTCAGCTACTTTAGCTTTGAGTATACCCTTATAGAAAGCACTGTTTCATTAAACAAAATTGTTCTTGCATTTTATATTATTCCTACAATAGAAAACTTTATAGAAGTGTTCAAATGGCTTTAAAAAACTCAAGTAGATGTATATTTTCTTGCATTTTTATTTTCCATAAACCATGCACGCACTGTATATGGCATTATTTTCTCAATAATAAGGAAATTGAGATTCCTAGAATCTAAAAATAGACACAAGAAGAATAACAGAGAAAGATTAGGATTGGATGGAAATGGAAATGGGAAATGGGAAGAATGTTCTTTGTTAGGAATAGCTTGTAAGCAAGTTATATCATTGTATAATTATATAATAATTCTGTTTTGTAATAGACCTTTAGCAAGCACAAAGAGTTAGTTTTAAGTATCTTTTCCTCTTCATGCATAAATGCCTTGACAAAATTTTCCTCTTTTTCCTTCCAAAAGCTGATGCCCATTCAATTTTCACGTCCTGTTGTGGATTTAATTTTCAGAGTTATTTTAATGGTTTCAACTACCGCTTCCGTTAGCATTAGCAATAACTGACGTTGTAAAGGTCTATGGTCATAGGATCCAAGCCAGGCTTAAGCTTCTCCCTTGCTGACCTGGACTTGGAGAAACAGTGGTAGAGTCGTAAGAATGTAACTGGGTTGCAGCCGGTTTGCAGAGAGTTCTGAGAGAGATTTAATAAATACTGTGTATTTTAGTTTAACTCAGTGTTTCTCAACCTTGGCAACTTTAAGAGGTGTGGACTTCAACTCCCAGAATTCCCCAGCCAGCATGGGAATTCTGGGTGTTGAAGTCCACACCTCTTAAAGTTGCCAAGGTTGAGAAAAACTGGTTTAACTCCTCGGATGGCTGGGCTTTTGATTATTTTGCTGATGCCAAAACACTATACTGGCCACAACGAGCACAGAATTTTCTGTGTGGATTGCACTCCTGAATTTCAAATTTAGGCCTTTCCTTCCTCCTTCTCTCTCTTTCTCTCTCCCTCACTCACATTTTGAAGAGGAGACAGGCCTGCAATATCTCACAAGCAGTTTGGAAATACTGCTCTGACTGCTGTATATAGTTTTCATTATGACTTAAGTTCCTACTTCTCAATTGTCAGTTCACGACTTGGTTTCTGCTGTTGGTGCATGCTGGAAATACTGAGTGGAAAGACTGGAAAACCTCTTTGTGGTGATGGGAGAAGACAATTCCCAAAAGAAGCAAGCCATACTCCTTCATTTTTCAGGGGAAGAAATATACTAGATTTTGAAGCCTTTGCTGACACAGGACACTGATAAAAGCCAAGGGAAAACAGTGCTGACGAAATATTTCAAGCCTCTTTGGTTTTGAGCAGTGCATGTTTTTTCCATGTCTGCCAGCAGGATAAAATTAACACGGATGCATTTCATTCTCGGTTCTGCCATTTGGCATCCTCCTGCAAAGTTTCTTGCACAGATTAGGAAACAATGAAACAGATCACCCAAGGTTGCTGATCAGCCATATTAAGAAAGCACCATTTGGGGAATCCTCACATAACTTTAATTCCAGTCTTGGACACTGCAAGGACATCTGAAGTTGCAGAGATGCAAGCTTAAGAGATAGAGTGAAAGGACTTGTGCCATCCAGCGGTGAGTCGCTCAGCAGTTTATACTTCTCAAATTCTGTACTTCATGTAGGTGACCACAAGGGGACAAGCCAATGTCCAAATGTTTGTATTGTAGTGGATCTTCTCCTCGTGAATGTCAAACCAGCCAGGGATGCCTCCTGTTCTTCATGCAGTAAATGGAACTATTTTCAGAGATGTTGTGAATTTTGTTGTTGTTCAGTCATTTAGTCGTGTCCGACTCTTCGTGACCCCATGGACCATAGCACGCCAGGCCTTCCTGTCCTCCACTGTCACCCGGAGTTTACTCAAATTCATGTTCGTTACATCGGTGATGCTATCTAACCATCTCATCCTCTGCCGTCCCCTTCTCCTTTTGCCTTCAGTCTTTCCCAGCATCAGGGTCTTTTCCAGTGAGACCTCTCTTCTCATTAGGTGGCCAAAGTATTTGAGCTTCAGCTTCAGCTTCAGCATCTGTCCTTCCAATGAGCAGTCAGGGTTGATTTCCTTTAGGATTGACTGATTTGACCTCCTTGCAGTCCAAGGGACTCTTAAGAGTCTTCTCCAGCACCACAGTTCGAAAGCATCAATTCTTCGGCGCTCAGCCTTCCTTATGGTCCAACTCTCACAGCCATACATTACTACTGGGAAAACCATAGCTTTAACTATACGGACCTTTGTCGGCAAGGTGATGTCTCTGCTTTTTTAATATGCTGTCTAGGTTTGCCATAGCTTTCCTCCCAAGGAGCAAACGTCTTTTAATTCCATGGCTGCAGTCACCGTCTGCAGTGATCTTGGAGCCCAAGAAAATAAAAACTGTCACTGCTTCCATTTCTTCCCCTTCTATTTGCCAGGCATGTTGTGAATAACAGGCTGCAAATTCTGACATTCACAGCTGAAGCTCATTCACAAAATAGACATCTCCTTGACTTAGACTTAGAATGGATATCTTCTCATAGGAAAGATGCTCTTTTTGTCGTATAGAGACAGATGCCCCCAGCACTCCCTCTTTGCTAGAGACAGGACAATTGAGAGTCTTTTTAGAACAAGACAGAAGTTGCTGGAGGGGGGGCTGGAAAACAAGTGGGGTACACTAGTATCTCCCCAAACAGCTCCTGATAAATGGATGGAATCCCCAGGAAACCGATGAGATGTTTGAAGAGTCATCTACTTCTGTAGGATTAGTTAAAAAATGTTTAACAAGGATTCCGCACTAAATTGATTTGTTCCTCTCTGTGTTGCTTCCTTTATTTCTTTGTGTACATTATAGAACTGGGTGTATCAGCCTCACTCTGCATTGATTCTTTCAGGCAGTGTGCAAGGCAGTTCTATTTCTTTTAACTTTATTAATAAAGTATAACAAACAAGCAAAAAATAATGCATTAGTTATAATACAATATAAACTACAGTACGTACAGTAATTACAATAAATTAAAGGGGGAAATCTAATGAAAAAAGGATTAATATGATATTAATAAAAGCGAATTCAATCCTTAAACATATTATTACATGTATACCAAGGAGATCATATTGTGCTATTTTCTCATTTTTAGAATATAAAGATATTTCAAAAATTGATAACACATACCTTGAATCTATTGTATAATGTATTATACAATAGATTATAGAGTATACAGTAGATTTCTTTCAATTTGCATAAAATAATTCGCTTCGTGCGAGATGGGTGGTGACAAAATTTGAAATATTAATAAATAAATAAATAAATAAATAAAAATTATTTTTGCTGACCCCCAGGCTTCATTGAGTGACAGGTCTTCATAAAAGGTCAAATTTTGGGACTATAATTCAGCATCACATTTGCATATTTTATTACTATATTTTAGCCCCAAGGCTAAAACAACATAAATTATACTGTGACTTGAAACCAAAAGGAAGATGGACACAGCCAAATCATGTGAGTCACAGAACTCAAATTTCTTAGAACACCAACACAAAAATATCTGATTACAAGTCTTTTAAAACATTCTTTAATAAGTCCAACCGAAGCAAAAGAAAATGTTCTGATGAATTAACTTCATTCTTAAGTCATAATAAGTATATTTTATACAGCGACTTGATTGCTAAGCGACACGGTCGTAAAGTGCAACATCACATGACTACGCCAACTTATAATGGCAGTTGCGGCAGTACCAGTTGCCGTTGTTAGGCGAATCCAATGCGGTCGCAGCATCCTGCGGTCACATGATCAACATTTGTGACCTCCTGCTGGCTTCCCCATTGACTGCTTGTCAGAAGCCAGCAGTGAAGGTTGCAAATGGTGATCACGTGTCTGCGGGATGTTGCAACGTTGTAATTGCGAGCTGATTGCCAAGTGCCCAAATCACGATCATGTAACCAGGGAGGACACTGCGACCGCTGCAACTACAAGGACCTGTTGTAAGTCTCCCTCGTTCAGCGCAGTCGTAACTTTGAATGGTGGTTGAATGAATGGTCATTCAACAAGGACTATCTGTAATGCTCACCTTCATAAAATGGAATTGTTGGTTTCACTTCATGTACAGCATCCTTGAAAGAGCCTAGAATTTCTGCTACCTCTGAAGCTGCTAAAGCAGCTGGACCTTTTTTTTGGTCATTACATGTTTAATTGTACATACAGCCAAGCAATAAATCCTAGCCAGAACATAGCATCTCAAAACACTTAAAATAGCTGATTTAAGATATTTAAGATTTGAATGAAGTTGCAGTATTTCTGTAGAATCTTCTTGTACTGATAATAGTAATTTAGGATCTCTTCTGAGGTTAGAGTGGAAATAAGGCGCTTGAACCATGCCAGAGCCATCTTGTGGTCTGCTTGGAGTGTTTTTGGTATAATTCTTTTTCAGCTGCTGCCCCTGATTAGAACAGCTCTGACATTTATCATTACCAACACAATTTCAATTTTAATATTTTAATATACCATCTAAAGAGAAACCAGAGTATATATCCTCCCAAGTCACCCAGTTTTGTGCTACCATCTGTATACAAACTGAGAGCCAGTTTGGTCTAGTGGTTAAGGTGCTGGGCTAGAAACCAGGAGTCTGTGAGTTCTAGTCCCGTCAGGCATGAAAGCCGGCTGGGTGACCTTGGGCCAGTCCCTCTCTCTTAGCCCTAGGAAGGAATCAATGGCAAACCAGGAGACTGAGAGTTCTAGTCCCACTTAGGCTTGAAAGCCGGCTGGGTGACCTTGGGCCAGTCACTCTCTGTCAGCCCAGCTCACCTCACAGGGTTGTTGTTCTGGGGAAAATAGGAGGAGGGAGTATTAGGTATGTTCGCAGCCTTGAGTTATTTATAAAAATAATAAAGGCGGGATAGAAAATAAATAAATAAATAAATAAATAAATAAACAAATAATACGTTGCACCATCAATTAAGTTTGGATACTCATTTATTCATCAGTTTTTATAATATATATATTTTATTTTATTTTATTATATATGTTCTTATTTATTTTTTGATCCTATTACACTCATTATTTTCCTGTTATATGTATATAGATGTATGTAACAGTTCTACTATTAGATATTTTACTGGATCTGGCCTTATGGGTGTAATAAACTGCTTGGATTTGAATATTTGAATATTTTTCTCCATCCTCCTATGCCCATGGAAAATATTGCAACGGAAAGTACCGAGGAGAAGCACCAGATTAACTCCGTTCTCTGTAACGTGGTGCCAAAGACGGCTGTAGAATCAGACACCTGCCTTCCAATGGCTCTTCAGGTGGTTGGTGGAGAAACCTCCTTTCTCTGAGATGGACTCCAAATGCACATGACACAAACCATAGCTTAGTATAATGTAGGAGCCCACCTACAATCATCTTTATGGTTTAATTGTTTATATTTTCTGCCTCTTTAAATATTAGCTGAGCTTAGTTCTGGACGGAATGAATGAACTGGCCGAAATGTTTTTTTCTATTATCATTTTAGAAAGCATGTTCTTGTCAAATTATTTCAGGATGATTTAATAGATGCCGACAACCCTCGTGGCCTCCCATAGAACTGTAAAAAATGGGCTCTTCTCTTGTGCATCAAGCCAGAATGGTAGCTGAGCCTATTTTTGATATGAAAGTGTATTATTATCACCAGCCTTGATTATACGTGGCTTATAGATTGTTGGGTTTTTTCTTTCTTTATTTGTTTTCTTCTGTTGGGTTTGTACAGTACTTATTTTTGTTTTTCTTTTTTGGATCTTGATTTATTGTTGTATGCTACCCAGGATCACAAATTGTGAGAGGGGCAGCGTATCCAATTTTTAAAATAAATAAATAACCAAACGAGCTTGAATATAGGTTTAAAACAAATTTATTTAAAACTAGACGACTCTCCTATATGCAAGGGCTAAATGTTAATCAAATTGGGTATGCTTAATTCTTTGTTGGTGGGGTCAGGGTAGAGAGATGATTGGAAGAAATTTCCATGTTGACCGAAGTCTCCTGGACTAGCAGATTGTCCCAAGGAGGGGAAGGTAGTCAGGAAGAAACAGTGAGGGTGAAAGAGACCCACTGTACTTCTCTTTGTTGATTGGTTCACGGCTAGCTCCTACAAAATAGTTAAATATTTTGTCTGGCTAAGAGAACTTCCATAGGTTTTAGACAGTGTGTTGATTTGGCAGCCAGAAAATGTCTTCTCTTTTTATACATCACATTTTTACTAGTATATTGCTAAGTTAACCTGCTTGAAGGTATATGCAGTATATTTAATATATTGCTAAAGCAAACCTTTCCAAAAATCTGAATAATTGCTCGGAAAGGTTGACTTTCGAGTTGCATTCAGTGAAACTTGCACTGTGGGATTAACAATCGTAATATTTGAATTATCTTATAGACATGGTACTATGTGCCCTAAAATCCTGGAGGAAATAGCTGAGTTTTTTTTAAACAGGGAGTATGATTTGTGTATTAAATGCTTCTAAATCTTAGTAAATGCCAGATTTATCTACGGTATTTGGATAAGACATTAAATGGATTGTTTGTGCCAGCCAGAATCTCAATCTGTATATGCATTTCTAGGATGCCCTCTATCATTACACAAAAGAGATTTACCTATTCAAAAATTGAATCCTTTAAAAATTGAACAGAACTTAGGAAGGAACGAACAAAGTGAAGTCCATTTAGCAGTTTGTTAGAACTACTGAAATGGAGCAGAGCTGCTATGCTCGTGTACAGAAAAAGAATATTGTTTAAAAACAGAGCCCATGAGCATATTAGAGAGATCCAGGTTAATCTTTTACCTTTAGCCCACCCAAGCATAAAGAAACACGCGCTTAGACATGGCAGGTATGAAAAGTAAGTACAAAAGAGTTCTTATGTTTATTCATTGCAGGTACAGCATTTTCAGTAGATAAATTATGTTCCATTTCTTCTTCATTTCCCTAAACTTAATGCCTCTTGCCCTGCTTGCTGCAAGAGATGCGTGTAGAAATGGGGGAAAATCTCCTAGGCCCATCCATGACCTAGAATGGAGCAGCACACAGCCCTGTGCTTGCTCCCAGTTCAAGGAGGAGAGAGAGAGAGAGAGAGAGAGAGGGAGGAAGTGGCCACAAACAGCTTCCTCAAAAAGCATGGAGAGCTTGCATCCTAGAGCAGCCATCCATATGCTGATGAGGCATGCTGGATTTGCCAGAATCTCCAACACAAAGAAGCTATGGGAACAAAGGAGTTTTAATCATCACCCCAAAACAGCCTCTGGTTAAAGTTTGGACTTTCCAAGAATCTAGAGAAGACCAAGTAAATAAGCAGAGGAAATTCTGCTTCAGAAAATAATCTTTGTAGAGATAGGTAAAATTCTTGCCAGCCTCTTGATTCATCTTTCTTTAAGGTGCTACTTAATCTTTATTGCCTCTTGTTCTTATATTTCTGTACAAGCAGGGAATTCTGTGTAAACTCAACCTTTTTATTCTGCCTTTATTTTTCTCTTTATTCACTTTTTTTGAGCTGAAATATTATTTGGAAGGAGTCTTTCTTCTGACATCTATCCTATTTGTAACTGGTCAGCAACATCTTGTGGCTTGCTTGGAACATTGCATGTACTTCTGTGTATTTCTTTTAAAGTAAAGTTTTAAAGTTTTATTTATCCAGTTTGGTCTAGTGGTTAAGGCAATGGGATAGAAACCAGGAGACTGAGAGTTCTAGTCCCGCCTTAGGCATGAAAGCCGGCTGGGTGACCTTGGGCCAGTCACTCTCTCTCAGCCCAGCTCACCTCACAGGGTTGTTGTTGTGGGGAAAATGGGAGGAGGAAGGAGTATGTTCGCCGCCTTGAGTTATTTATAAAAATAATAAAGGCGGAATAGAAAATAAATACATTAATTAATTAATTAATAAAAATCTTTTCCATTTTTTTGAGATAAGAGTTGATTTTATCTCGTGTGAGATTAATCTTCCAAGGAAGGGATGAAACCTCTAGTTGCGTGCCTCTCAAGTGTATTGTCAGGAGGTTGTATTATAGCAGTTCTTTTATTTTTAACCCATTGTTCCCTTTTAAGCACCAGAAAAGCAGCACAGGTTGTTAGAACCTAACCTCCTTGTCTCTACCATCGTAGAGGGCATAGGGAACGGCTTTAAAGGACAGGAGGAAGAGCCACTAACAAGACAACGATCAGATAAGAGGGGCTTGATCCCGGGCCAAGAAAATAACTTGAGAAAACATCTCAGATAAGCCCCTCCCTAGTTCACATGAAGATAAAGGGAGGGAGGGGGGAAGCACATTCAGACTTGCAAGATTCTGTTACTATAGCTGTTACAATAAAAGTAGTCCTGATTTATATGGCATTGGTTTCTTAGTCTGGTCTACCTTGTAGGGCTGACACTCATCTACTGGAGGTAGGGGATGGATGCCAAGTGAGGCACCTCCTGGAAGATTGGTAGTGGCAGTGGGAACTACCAAGATGCTATGCCAAGGCAGATTCAGTGGCTTCTGGGAGAGAGGGTTTGAGACCTCCAGCCTTTCATCCTATGGGCTTAGCCATTTCTGCTAGAAAAAATATACAGGTAGTCCTCACTTAACAACCATTCATTTAGTGATGGTTTAGACTTATGACGGTGCTTGAAAAACCGACTCACACTTATGACCGTTGCAGTATCCCTGCAGTCACATGATCATGATTTGGGTGCTTGGCAACTGGTTCGCATTTACAACCGTCACAGTGTCTTGCGGTCACGTGATCACCATTTTCGACCTTCTCGGCTGGTTTCTGGCAAGCAAAATCAATGGGGAACCACAATTCACTTAATGACCACGTGGTTTGCTTAACAACCACAGTGATTCACTTAACAACCACTACAAAAAAGGTCATAAAATCGGGTGAGATTTGCTTAATGACCACTTTGCTTAGCAGCCAACATTCTGCTCCCAATTGTGGTTGTTACCTGTAGTTTGATTCAGTGGCAGTTTTTTGTTATAGGGTACATATAGAATTATAACTGTCTGTCTGTCTATGTTTCAGGTCCCTGGAACAGATGAAGATAAAATGGAGGATGGCTGTTCTCAGAAACTGGCCTCTGCAAAATACTTCAGACTCTTGTTGCTAATACTAATTCCATGCATCTGCACTCTTATACTTTTGTTTGTGATTCTTCTTTCATTTGTGGGTGAGTATAAGAAAAGATGAGGGAAAACAAAAGAGAAACACACTGAACTTCATCAATAATTGGATGGTACAAAACGATGACATTATGTTGATAGATGTCAATCTGTGAAAAAGCTTCCATAAAGATACAGTATCAGAAACGTCCATGAAATTCCTTCCCCAAGTGAGAATATGGTGGGGGACAAAACATAGAACGTTACTAAACCTTGTGGAATCCTTTGAACACAGAACATAAAGGATTGTACAGTGTGTTGTATGTACTGTACTCTTAAATTGATTTAACTTTACATATACTGTATATCTGTAAGTTGGGCAATAATACAATCATAGAATGTGGACTGTGTTCTGTGGATTTTTAAAGCTACAACTGGCTAGGTGAAGACTAGGAAATTAAATAATGGATGGAAAACTATTGGTAACCAATTGCCATGATGGTTAGAATTAAAAACAAAAGAAACCTTATTTTTATAAAATCTTACCCTTATGGTTTATCCTTGTAACATTTTTCCTCCCAATCGTCTATAGTTTTCGACTGCCTCTTTTCGTATAACAGGTTAAGTGTGGAATGTTTCCTGGAAGTTAATATATTTTTCAGATAGGCTGATTATGTTTTATTATTTTTCTTCAATGCAGGTGTGTTGGGGGAAAAATGTGTTCATTCAAATGGAAGTGACTTTCTTGGCCCTGACATTCTTTTTCCTAACATGACTAAAAGTGATCCAGTTGTGGTTCCTTCAGTGGACAATAAAGTGGAGCTACCCTCTTGGACGACAAACCCATCTTTTCACGTCAACCCGATGCGCACGAACATTAGTATACTTAGGGGAACGTCTCAGGCTGTCTCTCAGACTCCAGCAGTGGAATCCAATATGACAGATGAAAGGATTTTGACCAGAGCTCCTCACGAAAACTGGCCAACAGCAGAGGGGGCATCAGAAGAGCTGTGGTCCACCGACCCATCTGTCAAAGTCGTAGGCAAGGCATCCTCTGTCCCTACGGTGAAACCTACAAAACCGTCTGCCGTGCAAGACATGGGCTTGAAAAAAAGTAAGTTTATGTTAATATGAATTCTTAATTAGGACACAAGAAGGTGGTGTGATGATTGGAGACATTCTTAGACTTACAGGTACTATCACTTAACAAAGGTGGTTTCCATGGCACCCCTTTGCTCCTTTGCATTATGCTTAGACAAAAGCTACCTATTAATGTTGAGGCCCTCACAGCCAGATGCCCAACTAGTTATGGCAAACATGTTTATGCAGGTGAAGGTGAGCTCTTGCAGATCCGGACCAGGGCAGCAGCAGACTCAGCTGTTTATTTTTGGAAAAGTCAACAGCCGAGCGTCACTTAGCAAGTCCCGTTAAGCGTGTGAAAGTACATTAAGCAAGAAGTGCTTGAAGCATTCAACTGTTTCATTTCTTAAACCTTGTCTGTTTATTCAAGGTCCTTGCTTCATTGGCAGCGAGTCAGCGCCCTGCTGAAATTAATAGCTCCAGTCCCAAAACAATTAGTCTCACTTAACTCTAATTGAAACAAGCCATATTGCTTTAAACCGAACTTTAGCATAGGTAAGTCCATTCGAAGTAGCCCTTTTCTTTTCGTAGCCTACATCCTTTCCTTTGACATAAGACTGGGGCAGGTTTTCATAACTGCGGTGTTTAAATTCATAAACGGATTTTGAGAACAGCTCTGAAAAAGTCAAAAGTATTAAACTGAATAAAACATAGTATTTTATTTTACTTTGGGAAATATTCATCATTAAAGAAAATGTCCTTGGCATTTTGATTTCTTTGTATGGTATTTCTTCGTACAGTTCAACATCAGTAAGACACACAGGCACTTTGCAAAGCAAACCAGAAAAAGAAGGAACTGCGGAATTGATGTATCAAATATTATAGTGTTGTAAATAACTGATCAAAAGCAGGCAGGATGTAAAAAATGGAGCTCTACTGTGCAACTAGAAACCCTGTAGTAAAGATTCTTAGTTCTGGCTTTTACTGAACTTATTTGGGGTTTTCCTTAGAAAGCGCCTGTACTGTAAATCATAACCCCAGAGTGTAAATTTTAATGCTTGTTTTATTGTTTACTTACCACTTTCCCATGCTTGCTTTTTTTGAGATGAAGCTCTTATATTGCTCTTCTATAATGTAATCATTTGGTTTGACTATATCGCCATCCCCGTAAATTCAGATGCTTTGTTTCTTGGTTACTTGGTACTGCACATACAGTATATCTCGATAGAGGTTTAAGAAATCCATTATATGGAGGACACAAATACTATTAATTGAGAAAGAGAACAGGAGATGGGCTGCATTGCTGTGAAGGGCTACAGATTTCTCTAATGAGTAATGAAATGTTGAACTTGCTCATAAGTATTCGATTTCATAGTGAGATTTGGGACATTGCATAATAGGGTAAATAGCTTGAAACCTCTAATAAAAGTGCATTTACCATGCAACTAGTTTGGTTGTCTGAGGAAAAATACATAAGGACACCCAGGCCACAAAGCTCTTTATTTTATCTAACACTATTTTCATTTTAAAGTGTAGATAGAGTTCACATGTGGTTCTCATTTAAGCCATAAGGCAGTATGTTTGGTTTTGGGCTTAACATGTTACACAAAGTAAACTATTGTGATGGTTGTTGTGGGTTTTTCTGGGCTGTGTCGCCCTGTTCTGGCAGATTTGGTTCCTAACGTTTCACCAGTAGCTGTGGCTGGCATCTTCAGAGGACAGGAGCACAGCTAGAAGATTCTCTCTGTGCCCAAGTGGAGGGTGTGTGTTCCTGCTGGTGTTTATAGCTGCTGAGAGGTCATTTACAAAAGATTGGGAAAGGGTTTTTTAGTGGTGATTAGGGGGTGTGGTGCTGTCGCGTGTGGGATTAGCACATCTATTGTGTGAGTTTGTATATTTCTGTGGTTGAGTGGAGTTCGTTGACCTTTTGCAAGCTGGGTTTTTCAGGACTGGCAGCCAGGTTTTGCTGATCTTTAAGCTTTCTTCTTTTTTATTGAAACTGTGTTGGTGTTTATGTATTTCAATGGCTTCCCTGTATAGTCTAACATAGTGGCTGTTGGTGTTGTCCAGTATTTCTGTGTTTTCAAATAAGATTTGGTGACCAGTTTGTTTGAGAGCATATTCAGCTATTGCAGATTTTTCAGGTTGCTGTAGTCTGCAGTGTCTTTCATGTTCGTTTATCCTGGTGTGGATGCTGCATTTTGTGGTCCCAATGCAAACAATTCACACAATAGATGTGCTAATCCCACACATGACAGCACCACACCACCCACACACACTTAGGTAGCAACACTGATTGACAATCAATTTCACATGCTGTTGTGCACATGGAATAGACAACAGGCGGAAAGCATAGGCAGTTAGCAAGACATCCCCAATAAAGAAGTGGATCTGCAGGTGGTGACCACAGACCACTTCTCAGTTCCTATGCTTTCTGGCTGATGGTTTGGTCACTTTTGAATGCTGGCGGTGCTTCCACTCTAGTGGTAGCATGAGACGGAGTCTACAACCCACACAAGTGGCTCAGGTAGTGCAGCTCATCCAGGATGGCACATCAATGCGAGCTGTGGCAAGAAGTTTTGCTGTGTCTGTAAGCGTCGTGTCCAGAGCATGGAGGCGCTACCAGGAGACAGGTCAGTACATCAGGAGACGTGGAGGAGGCCGTAGGAGGGCAACAACCCAGCAGCAGGACCGCTACCTCCGCCTTTGTGCAAGGAGGGACAGGAGGAGCACTGCCAGAGCCCTGCAAAATGACCTCCAGTGGGCCACAAATGTGCGTGTGGCTTCTCAAACGGTCAGAAACAGACTCCATGAGGGTGGTATGAGGGCCCGACGTCCACAGGTGGAGGTTGTGCTTACAGCCCAACACCGTGCAGGACGTTTGGCATTTGCCAGAGAACACAAGATTGGCAACTTCGCCACTGGCGCCCTGTGCTCTTCACAGATGAAAGCAGGTTCACACTGAGCACATGTGACAGACGTGACAGGGTCTGGAGATGCCGTGGAGAACGTTCTGCTGCCTGCAACATCCTCCAGCATGACCAGTTTGGCAGTGGGTCAGTAATGGTGTGGGGTGGCATTTCTTTAGGGGGCTGCACAGCCCTCCATGTGCTCGCCAGAGGTAGCCTGACTGCCATTAGGTACCGAGATGAGATCCTCAGACCCCTTGTGAGACCATATGCTGGTGCGGTTGGCCCTGGGTTCCTCCTAATGCAAGACAATGCTAGACCTCATGTGGCTGGAGTGTGCCAGCAGTTCCTGCAAGACGAAGGCATTGATGCTATGGACTGGCCCGCCCATTCCCCAGACCTGAATCCAATTGAGCACATCTGGGACATCATGTCTCGCTCCATCCACCAACGCCACGTTGCACCACAGACTGTCCAGGAGTTGGGGGATGCTTTAGTCCACGTGTGAGAGGAGATCCCTCAGGAGACCATCTGCCACCTCATCAGGAGCATGCCCAGGCGTTGTAGGGAGGTCATACAGGCACGTGGAGGCCACACACACTACTGAGCCTCATTTTGACTTGTTTTAAGGACATTACATCAACGTTGGATCAGCCTGTAGTGTTCTTTTCCACTTTAATTTTTGAGTGTAACTCCACATCCATACCTCCAGGGGTTGCTTACATTTGATTTCCATTGCTTTTTGTGTGATTTTGTTGTCAGCACATTCAACTATGTAATGAACAAAGTAATTAATACGAATATTTCATTCATTCAGATCTAGGATGTCTTATTTCAGTGTTCCCTTTATTTTTTTGAGCAGCTTATATATATATATATATATATTTGTACTTAAGCTTTACAAGACCAAAGGATCTGTATTAGAAATTGATATTATTTCATGTATCAATTTCTAATTTGATCTAAATATAATCTGAAATTGGGGTGAGTAGCAAATTATTAAGAGTTCGAAGCACTCAGGAAAACTGTGATGATTCTGAAAAGGACCTTTCCAGGTTGGGTGAGAGGGCAAAAATTATCAGCTGATCATGCACATTAGCTTTAATTTGATCAATATACTGAATGTATCTTAGCCCCTGTGACTATATAGGAAAGATAAATGAAGATTGTAGTGAATAGTTCAAGAGAAAGATCAATTCAGGTAGCACGAATAGTGAAAAAGAAAATTGCATGGTATAAATCTGTAAGAGAGAGACTGGAAATGACACGATCAACATCAAAATACCTTCAAAAACTGCAAAACCAAATCAGTGATCCAGTTACTTGCCAATGAAGGTGTCACTGCCTATAGAGACCCACTTGGACATATGAGAAAGGCCTTTCTTCTGCGTCACTCCAAATTGTGGAATATTTTGTAAACTTTTTTATTTTGCCCTTTCAATTACATGATTGCTATGTTGTTTGCATGTTCTAACTATTTTATTGACTTTTTAAGTTTTTTCTATTTCAACTGATGTGAATTGCCTTTGTAACTTTTAGGGGAAAGGGCAGTATCAGATATTCATAATAAAATAATATAGTCGTTAAGATAGCTGCTTCATATGTTTTGAGCTAGCTAGTGACGTTTAGCTTTTAGTAGAATCTTGCTTTTAGCATCTATCACAAATATGTTCTTATTTCACAGGTTTATGCATAAACATCAGCTACAGCCAGTGTGAAATGCTGCCATATAACCAGACCACTCTAACATCGGTTCTTTCCATTGTCAGAAGCATTGAAATGGAAAAATTTCTCAAGTTCTTTAGTTATCTCAACCGCTTCGGCTGTTATCAACACATTACGCTGTTTGGATGTAGCCTTGCTCTTCCTGAGTGCATCGGTGATGGTGACAACAGGTATTTTGGAGCCACAATTAGTTAGTGATTAAAAGTGGTTACAGCAGATTGATGCATACCTAATCATGGGAATGCAGTATGGTGTTCAGCTTTGCAATCTTTTGGATGAAACCCACAGCTAAGCCTGTTTACAACAGAAGATTGCCAGGAAAAAATAGCTGCAAGGAGTATTATATAGTATGTTTGTTAAGGAAGAACTTATTTGTAGTATTAAAGCAAGTTTGGTGAATAATCTTATTAGTAATTACGGGTTGTGATTTTGGCACAGATGTTGCTAATCCTCATTTAATGTAATGGCAGAATGAATAATACAGCATTTTGAAAAAGGCTATTGAAACCAATTGTTGTCTTCCACAAATGCTCCTGTATAAATGAATTATTTCCTATCTGAATTAGCTGTTGTCTAGTTGAAGATGGTATTCTTCAACAACAAATTATGTTACTAACCAAGAGTTCAAGGCCACAAGGGTTTCACCTTGCTTCCATAGTCACCACGAAGTATCTCTTCACTGACTGAGGAGAGGAGGGGGAGGGGCTGCTACTGACTGAGGCAATAGCTAACTTGGGGTGACAGCCGAGGAAGAGTTGCCTCTTTCCCTCCTTTCTTCTGTTCCTCTCCTCCCCTATGGTTCCTATCAGGGCTTTAAAACATTGTTTTTAAGATGGAAGGAATGGACCAAAGGAAGTCTGGAGTCATTTTACCATCCCTTCCTTCACAATTTGTATGCCCCAGTACCGAAATCAGCAAAGTTTATCTTTCCTTATTGGCCAAACAAGGCCCATTCTTTTATAAATACAGTAGTCTATTTTTAATGCATTTCATTGTTTAAAGACATGTGTGGAGTGTTCTGTTCAGATACAAGAATTTGAGTTAGAAGATGAAACATTGGAGATTAAGCAAATTTGACCTGAACATTTTTCCTCAAAGTCTCCTATACAAAAGTCGGGCTATTTTGTAACTTTTTAAAAAATTAGTTGATAAATATTTTATGTCTGATTTGATATTACTGGTTACCTGTTAACTGACTATAATATTCAGTATGGGAATAGTTAACAGTGACTAATAGTATTGAATGTTAGACAAAGTTTATCACAGATAACTTAAACCCATTCTTACATTTCATAGCTCTGACATTTTGTGTTTTATGCCTTCCAAAACAAATGAAACAATGACTTTTGATAATTCTTACATGTATTAATACTTACATTTATTATTGTTTTTAGCATTTAGAAAATTATGTTAGAAGCATTTCAAACGGAGATCAAGCAGTGAAGGAAAACTGTGGGCTTTCTGATCAGCATAGACATTAGCAACTTCGCCAGCATGATGCTCTGTAAATGTCTTGGGATCAACTTCCAAAATTGCTGACCATTAACAGTCAAAGGCAGGCTAGAATTTCTAGGAATTATGATCATATTCCTAACACATATGGAGCCTATCATATTGGGAAAGATTGATATATAGCATATGTAAAATCACAAGAACATCCGCTAAACTAATACAAAATTCAGATTTTTCTTAAATGATATATTGGCTGGGCTTCAAAGAATTATGTTAAACCACCAGCATAATAACCACCAGCATGTAACAAGCCTATACATGTCTGTTCAGAATTAAGTTCCATTCAGTTTATTGGAATGTATGCACTTAATCAGAGGATTACTGTTTTATTTCAGTAATTAGATATAAAATAGTAAAAACATAATGTTTTAAAATAAAGGAGAATCACACCACTCATTCCTGTGAAATATCAGACCCATGATTTAAAGTTATCAAGAAATGGTGCTGAAGTGACAAGTGAGAACCACATCATGAATAAGGTTATTAAAAGCTTCTTGAAGTGGGAATTAGGATATGTGTCAGATAAAGAGTAGTAACAAGACACAAGTTTGAGTGATAAGGGCTGCTGACAAGGAGGTACTGTATGTGAAATGGAGAACTGGGTTACAGATATGGGAGTCTGTAGAAATTATTGTTTCTAACTATAATTGTCAAGAATTAATTAACTTACACATATTGACAAAAATCAAAACACATTCATCATGAACATGAGTAATTTAGTTATTCAATCTTTTAAAGGTTTATTATGTTATTACTGATGTGTTTCTTGTAGAAATAAGGTACATTTTCCTTTGTCAAGCTTGATGACCTTCATGGACACATGAAGCAACAGTTTGGAAGAGATCTTCCATTGCCATATTCTGGAATGTTTTTTGACATAGTAGTCTACAGTCCTGATATTCTCTGGAGCAGTGTTTCTCAACCTTAGTGACTTTAAGATGTGTGGACTTCCAACTCCCAGAATTCCTCAGCCAGCATGAAAGGAAAAAGCATTTTTCTTTCTCATACCCTCATTTTCCACTTGTGAAGGACTCAACGTGCCCCAACATAGGGGAGCATTCCAAAATCTAATGATGACCTATCTTTGGAGTAAGGAACCCATCCAACCAATGGAGGCTGCATCCATAGGCTGAAATCTGAATAAAAGCAAACTTCCTGCTGAAAAGAAACTTATCCCTCCCCCCCATGAATTTACCCCACTTTTAAGTTGCTCTCTGGGAGCAGGTACTATAGGTAAATAATTCTGTTCATTCCAATCCTCCAGACTTGGGTTCCATGAATACTGGATCCTGATCAGTTCCGGCTTGGGTGTGTTGCTACTAGCGGCAAAGCAATGGCTGAGATGATTGTTCCAGTATTTTGCACCATAGCTTTTGATTATATCATGTGCACAAGTCCATAATGGTCATTCCATTTATTTCAGCTCTTGTTTCTTCCCAACAATGCCATCATCACAGCATAGCATATATTTTTCTCAAATATTGCCCTCTCTGGCTCTTTGCCCCATATTTCCTCTTTGCTATTAATTTCTATTACCTCTGGAATTTCTACTTTGCCTTCCTTTCTTCACAATCTACTTGGACAGGTTCTATGCCCTCCCCTATGTATGAGACAAGACAAGATATTTTATTACAGGCATAGATCAGCTCAAAAACCGAAAGCAAACATATTGTGATACAGCAAATATAAGGCATAGTAAAAGCCAATAACTATAAACCTGGTGTGGTCAAGGTGTGACATACTTACAAATAGGAAAAAAAAACTTAGCCATGTGAAGATCACATCAATCGGATAATAGCAACTGTCCTATGTATGAGATACCTCCAAGTTGTCAGATTTCCCGACTTACTGAGTTCAGTAAGAACTGCTTTCTAATCGAAGAGAATATTTGTAGCTCAGGGTTGAACTGTGGAGTCCTTGGTGCTCTCTGAGCCTTGTTACTACTGAATCCTCAACGACTTAACCAAGAAAGGTCAAATCACAAAAGAAGAACAGAGGTGGATGAAAAGCAGTGGACCCATCATCCTACGCTTCTACGGACACCCCAAAATACACAAGCCCAACATACCACTCCATCCAATTTTATCATTACCAGGGACCCCCACATACAACATAGCTAAAGAACTTACAAGAAAACTTGGGCAGCTCACAGATACTCTATCAACTCCCCACTACAGTGCCTTCAGAAAATCAAAGACCTAAAAATAGATGAAGATGAAATTATGGTGTCATATGATGTCACTGCACTCTTTACATCCATAGACCAAGCACTAGCGATTGAATCCATGGCAGCAGTTCTACGCAACACACCTGACCTAACTAGATACACCAAGATCAAAATACCCAGAATCATGGACCTCATCAACCTCTGCCTCACCACCTACTTTCAGTTTGATGGACAAATATACCAATAAATCAAAGGAACACCTATGGGATCACCGCTCTCAGGACTCATAGCAGAGATTGTAATGCAACGTCTAGAAAGTATAGCACTCCCACGCATACAACCCAAAGTATGGATCCAGTATGTAGATGACATCTTTGTCATAATAAAAAAGGATCAAATGGAAGAAACACATGAAACCATCAACAACATCTTCAAAGGAATAAAATTCACAAGGGAAGAATAAAACAACAACACACTACAACCTGCTTGGACATCCTCATCAGTAGAGGAAATGATGGCATTCTAGAAACACAAGTCTACTGGAAATCTACCCACACTAACCAAGTACTCCACTACCAAAGCAATGACCTAACCTCCCACAAGAGGAGCTGTGTAAGAAGAGATGAGCACAAACACACTGCAGCAACCCAGAACACCAGAAAAAGGAAACAGACCATTTATATAGCATCTTCCAGCAAAATGGATACCCACGCATCTTTATCAAACAGTTCCTGACCACTCAACCCACCACAGCAAAACCAACAGAAGCTATGAAAAGGATTACACTGCCATACATCAGAAACATCTCAGAAACTACTAATAGACTGTTACAACCACACGGCATCACCATAGCACACAAACCAACCCTAACCCTTCAGAACATCGTAAGTAACCCAAAAGACCCAGTAGCCCAAGAAGAAAAAACAGGAGTTATCTACAACGTACAGTGTAAGGACTGTAACAGCCACTATGTAGGACAGACCAGCAGAAGACTAGCAGAACGCATCCATGAACACCAACTAGCAGTCAGAAGACACGATGAAAACTCCTTAATCTCGCAACACATGGACAGACTTAACCATACTTTCAACTGGGAAACTGTGAGCATCTTAAACCAAGCCAAGTCCAAAAATGCTAGAGAATTCCTGGAAGCTTGGCACTCAGACAAAGCAGCCATCAACAGACACATAAAGGTAAACAACATTTGCATACCATTCATAAGAGACAATAGAAAAGCCAGAAGGCCAGAACACCTCCTGCCAGCAATCATCAACCAGATGTGCAAAGGTAAACACCAGGATTAGCACCAGAGGAACAATCAAACAGCACAATATATCCTAATCAAGGAACTATTAACTCAGTCAATCAACCAAGTAGCAAACAACAGCCCAATCTCCTAAGGAGAGAACAACACCTCCGCCAACACAAGCAGGACAAGCCATGGTATATAAACAGAGAGAAAGTCCCACTCCCTTTTCGCACTGAAGATGTTGCCTAGCCTGGCAATGAAACGTCTGCAAGAAAACAACAAGGCTCAGAGAGCACCAAGGACTCCCCAGTTCAACCCTGAGCTACAAATATTCTCTTCGATTGGTACCACATATGGGCGTCAAACGCTCCAGATAGCACACAAATGGGAGAAATTTGCAGGTAGGCAAACCTCCACCAAAGAACAGCTGTTCTTTCTGCATGAATGCCTACAACAGCATGCCCTGCCCGCCAGTGTCAGATACAAACCTCCAATCAACTGCACAGCTGGATGGAAGACAGCACAACAAAGTGGGCGAAAAATGATATGGCTAATGATCATGGGCGCCCACCTCAGATTAAACAAATATCAGCACACAAAATAGATAGCCTCAAGGAACAACTAGAACAGGCTATGACCCCTGAGCAAATCAACATACTGACTACTACCATCAAGACCACATCACTGAGACAAGCAGAAAAAAGGAAAGCTAAACTCCAAACTAAACTACATAAATTAAACCCCAGAAACAAAGAAGTACCGGAATGGGTGGTCAACATGTCCAGCCACCCATTATCCACTACAGAACACAGTATCCTGCAGAGAAGCCTCAATTACAACACAGAGGATGCGAATAAATTAGAATTCTTTGCAGCTTTAGAAGCAGCATTGAAAACTACAGGACTTATTACAGAAACCCAAGAGAACGTAAGACAGATAATCATACCACAAACCAGAAGGACATGGAAAGAGAATAAACTGAAAGCAGAGGACAGAACAGCCCTCAAAAACCTAAAGATGGACCAAACTATCATCATCCTCCCAGCAGACAAAGGCCGCACCACCGTCATTATGGACAGATCACAATATATATAGAAAAGGCTAAAGAATTACTTGAGGACAAAGAAACCTACACCCTAGCAAACACCAATCCCATACAAAAACTGACAACCAGGTCAAAAGAATCCTCACAGAACTGCTTTCTGTATAGAATTGAACTCACTTACCAAATCCAAGCAAGCACATTTGACTGAAAGACATTAGTCTTTCTCTTTCTGAAAAGTCATTAGGGGAGATACTTTCTATTTATTATTCCAACATGGAGGTTGAAAGTTTGTGCTCATCTTCCAACTTACTCTCCATCTAATACCTTTCTGCCTCAGTTCTGAAAGAAAATTGATAATATTGTTGATCTGAGAAATCTTTCCTTAAAAAATGTGTGTCAGCCTACATTATAGAATATAAGCTCAATTATTTTTCCATGCCCAAGCAATAATTTTTTGATAGCTACATAGCAATTCCCACCATAGTTAGGTCTTGATGTTTACTTTCGATTCCTTTGATATGTCAATTACCTTTTAACCTGCTACTTCTCGCGATTTCCAACTATTTTCAGGAATCCAGAGTTCGAGAGTTATGATACAGAACTATCTTAAACATTTCCCATAACCCTTTTCTTCTCCTGCGTTTATGTGTAAAAAGTTGGTAGTTATTTTTTTTTAATTCTGACAGACAGAAACCTACACAAAAAGTATATCAAATGTTCAGTCACATGTCTTCAGCTAACAGGTGACAATATAGATATTCTTCAGAATATGTGGGAGGAACTAAGGACTAAGTCTCGCAACCCAGCAGTGGAGACTAGTAGAATCCAAACTCATTTGGGTTATAGACAGGAGGCAGAAATAGAAATACATTCAGCAGATGTCTTCACATTATATAAATAGTGTTGCAAGCTATAGACTATACTGCATATGAAATGTTATTTTATTTGTTCATTTATTTTCTACTTTCTTGCCAACAGATGGCAATTAAGGCAGGTAATTAAAAAAGTAGAACATAATTAAAAGCATACCATGCCCGATTTCAGCAAAATGCATTTACATGTTAAAGTTCTTCCTAAATAAAAATATTTTGGTCTGCCAAGTGAATGATTGTTCTTGGCAGAGAATTCCAAAATCTGAGAGCAATTAAAGAGAAAGTTCTTGTGTACTCAACAAGATGTTTATTTATTTATTTTTATCCCGCCTTTATTATTTTTATAAATAACTCAAGGCGGCAAACATACCTAATACTCCTTCCTCCTCCTATTTTCCCCACAACAACCCTGTGAGGTGAGTTGTTCCTCTGATCATAAGCATGATCAAGAGAAGGTGTCTGCTGAACGTCTGAATACTGAAGTAGAGGTGTAAGGGACCATCTAATCTTTCAGGAAGCATATGTTATGTTGTGCAGACTTTTTAAAGTTATAAAAGCATGTTGACTTGTATTTCAAATATTGGTATTCGGTGGAGTTAGTTCTGGAGCCTTGGAAGTTTCTAAATATTTTTCAACGGTAGAACTAACGAAGGCATGTATTGCCTTGCCTAGAACTGCGAGTTTTAGAAATTGGATGCAGCTGGCACATTAATTTTAGCTCAGAAATTTCACTCTGTAGTCAAAACCTGGACACTCAGATTCCAGGCTGAGTTCAGCAGAACACCCCCATTTAAATGGAAAAGAGATAGAGAATTGGGTATCAGCATATTGGTGGCATTCAGTTCCAAATGCTCCAGATAACATGAGCAGGGTTTGTCATACATGTGTTTGAATAGTACAGGGGATAAGATTGAGCTGTTGGGGGTAGCATAAACTGGCAGACATGATACCAGACTGTACTCCCCTAGCACCACTTCCTTCAAGAAAGAACTAGAACCACTATAAAATTATGGAAGACCCATCCCCGACTGATGAATCAGGAGGGTACCATGGCTGATAGTACTGAAGACTGGAAGAAGGCTTCAATGATAACAACTACATACCCTCCCCCCCCCCAGTCTAATATTTGGTACTGATTGCCCACTAAGATGACCAAAGCAGTCTCCTTTCTTTAATAAGATCTAAAGCAAGAGTGAACTATTCTGTCTAATCCAGAACCTCTAGGAGCTGAGACCCATTCCAGCAATGACTTTATCCAGGAATGCAGCACTGGAGACTAGCCAGACATGATAGAACATGTTGAAGTTCAGGGAAGTCTTCTTTATGAATATTGCCTCTATGAAATCTAGAGAAATCTGATTCACAACTATTCTTATCCATTCAGTAAGACAACTCCTGTCTCCTTTTATTAATGAGGAAGAGCAAAATAAACATTTCTCAAAGTATCCTATTCACATCCTTGTGCTATTCAAATGAGAAAAAATCCATTAGAAAAAAACCTCAGCCAAATAGAGGCCAAAATTATATTCTGTTTCATGCATTGCATCCAAGTTGGCACACAAACATTTTATGTGCAAAGTATTGTGCACATCAATCATAATAGTCTATCAAGTAGTCTACTTTTTTTTGTGGGTCAAACTGTAGTTGACTTCCCCCAAAACTTTGACAGGTTTGACCTCCTTGAAGTCCAAGGGACTCTCAAGAGTCTTCTCCAGCACCACAGCTCGAAAGCATCAATTCTTCGCCGCTCAGCCTTCCTTATGGTCCAACTCTCACAGCCATACATTACTACTGGAAAAACCATAGCTTTAACTATACGGACCTTTGTCGGCAAGGTGATGTCTCTTGTATCTCCCTTGGGGAAGTGCAAACAGAGTCCAGGGGAGGTGTGAAGAATCTTTTAGTTGTACATTGTTATAATAAATCCACCTTTCCCAAAGTTTCATTGTATTATTTTCATTGTTCATTTGTGTTCATTTTGGTGATTGGATTTTTAGGGGAGGTGTGTACATTAAGATTACACTAAAGGGAGGTGTGATGGCAAAAAGTTTAGGAACCCCTGCCTTACATGTTCAGTTTCATTTAGAGGAGAGTGAACAAGAGATGAGTCTTCAGATGTTGTCAGATAACCTTCCTCATCATCCTGGCCTCCCTCACAACCACAGCTGGATTGAGACAACCTAAATGCATCATTGTACAGATGTGAATGCTTAAGCACTGACCAGCGTGGTAGAATGGTTAACTAGGGCAGGCGAGAACCATGGTCAGGTCCACCTTAGCCATGGAAAGTCCCTTGGTGACTTTAGGTTGGTCACTCTCTCCCAGTGCCCCCTACCTCACAGGGTATAAAATGGAGATTCCCATGTAAACTGTCGTGAGCTCTTGGAGGAAAGGTGGAATATAAATCTAGCAAATTAAAAAACTCTCCTCATTTGAAATTTAATATACCTTCACTCTATACTTTCACACATTGAGTGTAGTTGTAAAATAAGTGAACAACATAGATTTCCTTACAGTTGCAATATTTAGTATAAAAAAATGCTGTCTTTTATGTTTCTATTTTTTTAATAAGAATTTTTATCAAGTTTAAAACAAAGATAAAAACTACAAAAAAACCCCCAAATAAACTACAAAAAAAGAAAAAACAGAAAAAACAGAAAATGAAAAAAGATTTTTGGAGAGATTACAAGATGACTTCCAACTTTCAACAACAAGAATATCCAGCAATTTCCATAATTAATCCCTTACTCTAACTTTAATCCAAATCACATTATTTCTATAAATCATTCCATAAACACATAATAAAAATCACTTAAAACAATTGCTCTTTCCCCTTATATATAAAGAGAAATAAATATACAAACCTCTAAATTAACTTCCCTCCCCCCCAAAGGAACCTGTTTATTAAATATTTCCTTCCTATCACTATTCTATATATTTCTGGCCACTATAATAAAAATCAAATTATAAAAACATTTAAATTATCTACTTTTATACTTAATAATACTATAGCAATCTTAACCCTATTAAACCTAAAACCAAACACTTATTCTTAAACCACTTGTCTTTTATGTTTCGATAATCTATCTGAGGCAATAGTTTTATTTATTCAACATTATTATTTTTAATTCTGATGATTTATATTCCATCTTTCATTCTTCAGGTACTTATGGTGATTAAGATCCCCAGAAAAACAGAAATTGTTAAAATTGTATTAAAAATGACTGTTAACTTAAATTGGAAAGGCCTGGCTCTACACCAGTAAGTATGTATAAAACCTACTGTTTCATTCCTCCTCTGGACCATCCCAATCCAGCAGTGCTGGAGGAGGTTCAGCAGCCTTCTAGAACTCAGCCAAAATCAAATTGTGGTGTTCCAGGGGTGGTCCAGCCCCCTAACTGGCCTTTTTTTTTGTTGTAAAACCATTAACTGCTTCCAGTTCAGAGGATTAACTTCCATTCAACAACCAGTTCACTCCTGGAATGGCCAGAACGGCATGGTCTAGTAGGGGAACAAAATGTTCTGGACTTCTCTGGAATGTTCCATTCATGGAGCAGTAGATTTTGCACATCCCTAACAAAATAGTATGTAAGCTTTTCACATTCAGCAATGCTTCACTGGATAAATTACTTTAAAAAAGCTAAAAAAAGAATTAAACAAAAGACAATTTGGGTGAGGGAGATAAATGTAACTAGTATTTGAGACATGTAGCTCTCAAAAAGCAGGAAGCAACCTGGACTTCACAGAATCCAAGACAACATTGAGGAATGAATGTATTGATGGTCTCTCAAATCTTAATATTCCACAATAAGATCAAGAACTTGTAATCACCAGCTCTAGTTAATGGGATTTATTAACCCTAAAGGAAATCAACCCTGACTGCTCATTGGAAGGACAGATACTGAAGCTGAAGCTCAAATACTTTGGCCACCTAATGCGAAGAGAGGACTCACTGGAAAAGACCCTGATGCTGGGAAAGACTGAAGGCAAAAGGAGAAGGGGACGGCAGAGGATGAGATGGTTAGATAGCATCACCGATGTAATGAACATGAATTTGAGTAAACTCCAAGAGACAGTGGAGGACAGGAAGGCCTGGCGTGCTATGGTCCATGAGGTCACGAAGAGTCGGACTCGACTGAACAACAACAAAAATGTACATACTGTAGACCATCATAGCAAGATCATTAAAATGCCACCTATATCCAGAGTATTCCATCCTTTGAAGCTAAATTGAGGGTGTGCTTTATAGATCAGGGCACTTGTTGGAATATTTTCCTTATCTTGTTTACAATAAGTTTAAATTAAGGAATGCCATTTATAAAGGCTGGTTCCTGTCAGTATAAACAAGTGAATATATTATGTAGCAAAATATATGTAAAGGAAGATATATATCTTATGTATAGAAAAACACATGTATAAGATAAAATGCCCATTGTTTTAGCTTTAGATAAAGAGACACCTGTTTAACTATGAATAAGGAAGCTTGCCGTAACTTTAGGATAAGGAAACATTTGTTTCAGCAGAATATGGAAGTAAGGAACAATTGTACAGGAGGAAAAATGTTCATACTGATAGAGCAGAAACTATTGTAATAAGTTAACACAGTGTTTCTCAACCTTGGCCACTTTAAGATGTGTGGACTTCAACTCCCAGAATTCCTCAGCCAGCCTGGAAAGTTGAAGTCCACATGTCTTAAAGTGGCCAAGGTTGAGAAACACTGAGTTAACACATTCCATTCCATTGATAATGATTGGCTAAATTCCTATATAAAGAGAGATTGAACGGTGTCCTGGTGTGGCTGCCCATCCAAAGCTAATAACTTTGGATTGAATAAACGTATCTCCTTTGACTCTCCATTGATCATCTGGTGATTTCTATTAAATTACCGGCTTGGGACACGAATAGAGAAAAGGAAGGAGTTCTCATCCTTCTGACAGCACTTAATAAATGAGACAGCACCATGGTTCTTTGGAGACTATGAAGTTCCAACTTGGCCCATCCACTACAATACCAGCATGAATATTGAAGTTACTGAAGACATTTTGGGTTGCTTAAATCATGGCATCTCCATTTCTTGGCTCTGTTTCCCCCACTTCCACGCTTAGATGTGCAGAGGGTGAAACAGGAACAGCAAGGGAGTGTGGAAATATTTCTATGGTGGTTCTGACCTTGTTTGGAGACCACAGATTTTTATTTTTATTTTCAAACATCAAAGCAAAATAATAACAGTAATGAAAAAAGGAAGTGCTGCCTGCCACCCATGGCAAATGTGGCTGATATACTGCCAAATATTAAAGGTGACCAACGAATCTTACCTGGACATGGTTTGTCATATCATCTAGCACAATATTATAGATAAGTGCCTTGGCACGAAAATGCTTTTTGTGTATTCATGTTTTAATGGCAGTTTGTAATTTATAATGAGAGTTCTAATATTTTAATATTGTAACTTTCAGTACAATTTTGCAAAGTGATGAATGGTTTTGTTTTGAAATTGGCATCATCTAAAAGGTTTGGGCTGGATGAAAAAAAAAGGGGGATTTATAGCTTCTCTCACAGACAAGAGTTAAAAGCTATTTTAATTCAACTCCATGCAGTATTGCCTTCTTGCCAATTCAAGCCTTGTTATCTGAGCCAGTAACACCTTCAGAGCAAATCACTTAGAAAAGAAAATTCCTGTTTATGACTGAACTTTATTTTTGGATGGTAATGGAACTTTGCCAATATGTATCTCTAGGGAGGACTAAGAAAATAAAACTTTTGGGCAAATTGAGTAAGATAGCTAGTGAAGTATTTCTCTTTTATTTAATTTTTCAAAAAGAATATTTTTTAAGCTAGGAAACTATTCATCTGAGTATAATACATATCAGTTCTCATGGCTATCATTTTGTGGTATTATAAGTGCCTATTCTTAAATATGTAGGGTTTTTAAAATCAGGAATTAATTTGTTAGCTTCATAATTTTTTTAGATGTGCTATGTCTGAACTTCTTTCTGTCACGTTTGAATCTTTATATCTTTTTTTTTAAAATCTGTTCAATCGTGTCTGATTCTCAGAGACTGCCTGGACAGGTCCTTGCAGTTTTCTTGGCAAGGTTTTTTGGAAGTGGGTTGCCATTGCCTTCTTCCTAGGGCTGAGAGAAAGTGACTGGCCCAAGGTCACCCAGCTGGCTTTGTGCCTAAGGCGGGACTAGAACTCACAGTCTCCCAGTTTCTAGCTTGACGCCTTAACCACTACACCAAACTGGCTCTCTTTATATCTTAGTGTCCTTCAAATATCAGTCTAAATTTATCTATACTTGTACCAAATTTCTGAGGCTCACAAGTGAAAGGCTAAAGAGATGCTAAACCTCTTCTTCCACAGGCCATCTGGGTCTTCACACACTGGTCCCTCTGATTGCTTTGGGGTAGCAGCGTAATAGTTTCTTCCACTGGTGCCTCATCTGGTGTCCATCTTAACCCTGGTGCGTGAGAGAGACACCATCTTTCTGGCTATTAAAAGGTCACATTACAAAAGTTGAAGTAAGTTCTATAGTGCAATCTCCTGGTCTTATACCATAGAGGTGAAGTGACTAGAAGATTCAGCCCTTTCTCCCTTCCTTTGGGAGGCAAGCAAATCTCACAAGAGATAATAAAAACAAACCTTTATTGCAAAAGAAACCATTTAAATATTAAAATGCGACATTTAATGTTGAAAAAGAGCAAATTACAGAGCTGCCCAGATCACACTATATAGCAGCTTGCAAATTAGTTAAAAGAAGAAAAATCCCCCTCCCCGATAACTCCAGTGCTCCAGACAGATCACAAGGTGACCCTAGTCTATTACAAATGAAGCACCCTTTACCAGAATCTCTGAATAGATACTGGAGATGTTTCAAATTATTACAGACCACATGAAGACTGAAGAAAAAATTGTGTTTTCTTGAACATAGCCTGAAATAAGAATAAAGGCTGAAATTACACTCAGTTCCATAACATATACATAACGTATTACCTCAGATTTTTTTTGAAATGATGAACAACTTAGAAATGACGGATACCTGGAGATATAAAATGGGCAATGCCAAAGACTTTACTTTCTTTTCAAATAGATTTCACTCTCTCTCCAGAATAGATATGATTTGGACGTCAAAAAATTTACTAAATAAAGTAGAAGATGTCAAAATATTAGCAAAAACAATATCAGATCATAACGCAATACAATTAAATTTAAAAATATCTGCAAAACAATATAGATGGAGACTTAATGAATCCATTCTAAAAAATAAAGTATATCTGGAAGAGAGCAAAATCAAACTAATAGAATTTTTCAAATTAAATATGAAAGAAAACACAAATATAAATACTATATGGGACGCAAGTAAAGCCTATATGAGAGGGCATTTTATATCTTTAGGCAAATATTATAAAAAAATGAAACTAGAAAAATTTTCAAAATTAAGTGAACAAATTAAAATAAAAGAAATTGAGTTGCAAAGTAAACTAGGAGATAAAGACATAAAAAACCAAATTATCATATTACAAAAGCAAATAGAAATATTAACAACCGAAGAAATAGAAAAAAAACTGAGGTATATTAAACAGAGAAACTTTCAATACGCTAATAAAGCAGGTAAATGGTTAGCATTTAAGTTAAGAAAAGAAGAAGGAAAAAAAATTATAAATAAAATTAAAGATAAAGGACTAGAACTAAACGATAATACCAGTATCAAAAAAGTATTTCATCAATTTTATACAATATTATACCAAAAACAACAATTTGATATAGAAAAGGCAGACAGATATTTAACAGAAAGCAATTTACAAACAATATCAAAATCACAGCAAGACAGATTAAATGAACTCATAACTATTCAAGAGATCTCAACTGCCATTCAAAGACAGAAATTAGGTAAAACTCCAGGTCCAGATGGATTTACTGCAATGTATTACAAAGTATTTCAAGATCAATTATTAAAACCATTTAATTTATTACTAAATTCAATATTAACAGGAAACGTAATACCGGAAACCTGGACAAATGCCAACATAATATTAATTCCCAAGCCAGATCAAGACCACACCTTATGTAAAAACTTTAGGCCAATTTCATTATTAAATACAAATTATAAAATTTTTACTAGTATTTTGGCAAATAGATTAAAAGAGATTCTACAAGATACAATAAATATAGACCAATCTGGTTTTTTACCAAAAAGACATATCAAGGATAATATTAGAACTATTATAAATTTGATTGAATACGCAAAAGTCCATAAAGAAAAACAAATTTTACTATTATTTTTAGATGCTGAAAAAGCTTTTGACAACCTAAATTGGGATTTTATGATAAAGATTTTGGAAAGACTGGAATATGGGGAAAAATTTATAAAAGCTATCCAAGCTATCTCCAGCAAAGGAGATCGTTACCTTGTCGTGGTGCTGGAGCTTGAGCACCTCAATGAAACCATGAGCTAAACCGTGAAGGGACACCCAAGACGGGAAGGTCGTGGCAGAGAGGTCAGACTAAATACGATCCCTGGGGAAGGTAATGGCAACCCACCCCAGTATTCTTGCCGTGAAAACTAAATGGATCAGTACAACCAGAGATATGTCGGTATACCATCAGAAGACGGGACTCCCAGGTCGGAAGATGGTCAAAATGCTACTGGGGAGGAACAGAGGATACGTTCAACTAGCCCCAGATGTGATGACGCAGCTAGCTCAAAGCCGGATGGACGGCTAGTGGCCGACGGTGCTGGTGGTGAACGACGAATCCGATGTTCTAAAGATCAACACACCTTAGGAACCTGGAATGTAAGATCTATGAGCCAGGGCAAATTGGATGTGGTTATTGGTGAGATGGCAAGATTAAATATAGACGTTTTGGGTGTCAGTGAACTGAAATGGACTGGAATGGGCCACTTCACATCAGATGACCACCAGATCTACTACTGTGGACAAGAGGACCACAGAAGAAATGGAGTAGCCTTCATAATTAATAATAAAGTGGCTAAAGCAGTGCTTGGATACAATCCAAAAAACAATAGAATGATCTCAATTCGAATTCAGGGTAAGCCATTTAACATCACAGTGATCCAAATATACGCCCCAACCACAGATGCTGAAGAAGCAGAAGTAGATCAGTTCTATGAGGATCTGCAGCACCTACTGGATAATACACCAAAAAGAGATGTTATTTTCATTACAGGAGACTAGAATGCTAAGGTGGGCAGTCAGACGACACCTGGAATTACAGGCAAGCATGGTCTGGGAGAACAAAATGAAGCAGGACATAGGCTGATAGAATTTTGCCAAGACAATTCACTGTGCATAACAAACACTCTCTTCCAACAACCTAAAAGACGACTTTATACATGGACTTCACCAGATGGTCGACACCGAAATCAGATTGACTACATCCTTTGCAGCCAAAGGTGATGGACATCTATACAGTCGGTAAAAACAAGACCTGGAGCTGACTGTAGTTCAGATCACGAACTTCTTATTGCGAAATTTAGAATCAGACTAAAGAGAATAGGGAAGACCCACAGATCAGTTAGATATGAGCTCACTAATATTCCTAAGGAATATGCAGTGGAGGTGAAGAATAGATTTAAGGGACTAGATTTAGTAGATAGGGTCCCGGAAGAACTATGGACAGAAGTTCGCAGCATTGTTCAGGAGGCGGCAACAAAAAACGTCCCAAAGAAAAAGAAAACCAAGAAGGCAAGATGGCTGTCTGCTGAGACACTGGAAGTAGCCCAAGAAAGAAGGAAAGCAAAAGGCAACAGTGATAGGGGGAGATATGCCCAATTAAAAGCAAAATTCCAGAGGTTAGCCAGAAGAGATAAGGAATTATTTTTAAACAAGCAATGTGCGGAAGTGGAAGAAGACAATAGAATAGGAAGGACAAGAGACCTCTTCCAGAAAATTAGAAACATCGGAGGTAAATTCCAGGCAAAAATGGGTATGATCAAAAACAAAGATGGTAAGGACCTAACAGAAGCAGAAGAGATCAAGAAAAGCTGGCAAGAATATACGGAAGATCTGTATAGGAAGCATAATAATATTGGAGATAGCTTTGACGGTGTGGTCAGTGAGTTAGAGCCAGACATCCTGAAGAGTGAGGTTGAATGGGCCTTAAGAAGCATTGCTAATAACAAGGCAGCAGGAGACGACGGTATCCCAGCTGAACTGTTTAAAATCTTGCAAGATGATGCTGTCAAGGTGATGCATGCCATATGCCAGCAAATTTGAAAAACACAAGAATGGCCATCAGATTGGAAAAAATCAACTTATATCCCCATACCAAAAAAGGGAAGCACTAAAGAATGTTCAAACTATCGAACAGTGGCACTTATTTCACATGCCAGTAAGGTAATGCTCAAGATCTTGCAAGGTAGACTCCAGCAATTCATGGAGCGAGAATTGCCAGATGTACAAGCTGGGTTTAGAAAAGGCAGAGGAACTAGAGACCAAATTGCCAATATCCGCTGGATAATGGAGAAAGCCAGGCAGTTTCAGAAAAACATCTATTTCTGTTTTATTGACTATTCTAAAGCCTTTGACTGTGTGGATCATAACAAATTGTGGCAAGTTCTTGGTGGTATGGGGATACCACGTCATCTTGTCTGCCTCCTGAGGAATCTGTATAACGACCAAGTAGCAACGGTAAGAACAGAGCACGGAACAACGGACTGGTTTAAGATTGGGAAAGGAGTACGGCAGGGCTGTATACTCTCACCCTACCTATTCAACTTGTACGCAGAACACATCATGCGATGTGCTGGGCTTGAGGAATCCAAGGCTGGAGTTAAAATCGCTGGAAGAAACATTAACAATCTCAGATATGCAGATGATACCACTTTGATGGCTGAAACCGAGGAGGAGCTGAGGAGCCTTATGAGGAAGGTGAAAGAAGAAAGTGCAAAAGCTGGGTTGCAGTTAAACCTCAAAAAAACCAAGATTATGGCAACCAGCTTGATTGATAACTGGCAAATAGAGGGAGAAAAAGTGGAGGCAGTAACAGACTTTGTATTTCTAGGCGCAAAGATTACTGCAGATGCTGACTGCAGCCAGGAAATCAGAAGACGTCTACTTCTTGGGAGGAGAGTAATGGCAAATCTTGGTAAAATAGTTAAGAGCAGAGACATCACACTGACAACAAAGGTCCGCATAGTTAAAGCAATGGTATTCCCTGTAGTAACCTATGGCTGCGAGAGCTGGACCATAGGGAAGGCTGAGCGAAGGAAGATAGATGCTTTTGAACTGTGGTGTTGGAGGAAAATTCTGAGAGTGCCTTGGACTGCAAGAAGATCAAACCAGTCCATACTCCAGGAAATCAAGCCAGACTGCTCACTTGAGGGAATGATATTAAAGGCAAAACTGAAGTACTTTGGCCACATAATGAGAAGACAGGATACCCTGGAGAAGAAGCTGATGCTGGGAAAAGTGGAAGGCAAAAGGAAGAGGGGCCGACCAAGGGCAAGATGGATGGATGATATTCTGGAGGTGACGGACTCAACCATTGGGGAGCTGGGGATGGTGACGGCCGACAGAAAGCTCTGGCGTGGACTGGTCCATGAAGTCACGAAGAGTCGGAAACGACTGAACGAATAAACAACAATCCAAGCTATATATACATGGCAAATTGCCAAAATAGTGGTAAATGGAGAGACTACCCAGGATTGTCAAATAAGTCGAGGTACTAGACAAGGCTGTCCAATCTTACCATAACATTAAAATAAATCCTATAGAAGAGAATATATGTAGCTCAGGGTTGAACTGTGGAGTTGTTTGGTGGCAGATATTTCATTACCCAACTAGGTAACATCATCAGTGCGAGTGAGTGTGGAGTTTGCTCCCTGTTTATATACAGTAGCTTGCCCTGCCAGTGTTGGTGGGGGTGTGGTTTTCTCCTTGGTTGTTCCTTGATTAGGGTATTGTTTTTTGTCTGATTGTTTGTCTGGTGTTAATCCCTGCTTATCTGGGTGTTGGCTGCTGGAGAGGATGTGTTCTGGTCTTTTTGTTTCCTTCTTAGCTTTTTTTAATTGTTTCTTTTGTATGGTGTGTAAATGTGATTTGTTATCCTTCCCTGGTGTGCAGTCTGTATTCAGGTTTGGTTTGTTGCCTTTACTGTTTTCTTTATTTGCTGTTTTTTTTAACATTAATATGCAAGCTGCCTAGAATTATGTAAGTGATTGATGTGGCAAATAAAGGAAGGAAGGAAATAATGCTCATCTCAACCTTGACAACTTTAAGATATGTGACTGGGGAATTCTGGGAGGTGAAGTCCACACATCTTAAAGTTGCCAAGGTTGAGAAACATTGATCTAGAACAGTGCTTTCCAAACTGTGTGTCGGGACACATTAGTGTGTTGGCTGCAGTTTCTGGGTGTGTCGCAGCTGCTGCTGCCTCCTGGCTTCCATGCAGGCCCTAGTGCCTGCCTTGTGCCTGGCTGCCTCCAAACCTGCTGTGATTCCGTGCAGGTCCTAGTGCCTGCCTTGTGCCTTGCTGCCTCCAAACCTGCTCTGCCAGGCTTCTGCGCAGGTCCTAGTTCCTGCCTTGTGCCTTGCTGCCTCCAAACCAGCTGTGATTCCGCCCAGGTCCTAGTGCCTGCCTTGTGCCCTGCTGTGAGAGTGTGTCGCAAAATGATGCCTGTCTAAAAAGTGTGTCACCAACATGAAAAGTTTGGAAAGCTCTGATCTAGAAAATGATATACTTCTGCCATTTTTTAAAAGTTAAAATAAATGTAGGTACCAAAAGAGCAATAACCTTTTATTTTATTTTCCTTTGTAGTCATGGACTTCTGCCATGTAGATCGTTTTGTGAAGCTGCAAAGAAAGGATGTGAACCAGTCCTTGCAATGGTCAATTCTTCTTGGCCAGAGTTCCTTGCCTGTTCCCAGTTCCATAACAAAACTAAAAACAACAATGCCACCAAGGTCTGCTTCTCCCCGCAAGGAGAGAAATGGAAAGGATGTAAGTTTTCTCTTTTCTTTTAAAGTGTGCTTTTATCCAGAGTAAAATTGTGATGTGACATGGGAAAATAAATATTTTTTTCAGGGGGGAAAAGCAGTTGGGAAATATTTAGCAGGCTAATAGAAAGAAATAGACAATTGTCACCAAGCAGTTATTTGCTAAAACAAGAATAGAAGCCGCTGTTGAGTGTTATGAAAAGTAAAGCAAGAGATGCACAAAACTTAGTAATTTAAATTTGTTATAGATACAAACTGAGATAAGTCTAACTCTTAGTTGAAACTAAATGCCAGACCCATATCATTTATCATGGCTTGGAGGTTTGAATCAAGTCCTGAAGTTCACATAAGGTTAAATCTGGGACATCAAAAGCACTGTTGGCTGGTAGCCCTTGAGATCTGGGGTATCTCAGAAGCTAACCAGGTCAGCGCTAGGTAGTACCTGGATGAGAGAAATCCGGGGCTGGAAGAAAGAGTGGGAAGTTAAAAAAGATATTCAGGAAAAAAGCAATGGCAAACCATTTCCACATAATGCCAAACAAACCTCATGGAATTTTTCATGAATTGAGCTTGAGTTGAAGGCGGAACTGGTCCAGGCATTATGCTAAAACATAAAACACTATTTACAGAATGGACGGGTTCATCCGTTGTCCAGCCCAAACCAACCACAATATCACTATGACTTGATTCATTTATTCTGCTAAGCCATAATGTGTTTGATGTTAGATTAGCATAGTGCCATTGTGGTTATCATGACTGAGTCACAGTAAATTGTGATTCATTCAGTCAATAATAAGCAAAATCATAGTTTAGTATGATTGATAACTTGCATGAACTTAGCCAAAACTTAACATGTAGGAACACAAAATCCTGGCATCCATAAGAGATTGTGGTTAGTATAGTCCTTTTCTATTATATATGAACTGGATTTTAAAGGTGGGTAAATATGTAAATATTTTGTGGTTCAATCAATGCATTTCTTTGCCAAACTGGCCTCAAAAAAATAAATGGAATGATACAAAAATCACCAGAATAGAGTTTTTGTGTCTAATGGAACCTTTATCTTTGTCCTTGCATGATAGTGAAGCTGTTTTAAAAGTCTGAAGCCTCATTTGAAAAATTTGAGAGGCTGTTTTGTATGTTTGGATGATAAAATCTCTTTTCCACGAATGTCTTGCGAGCTTTAGAGTTGATGCCCTTAGAGTATAATACCATGTGTTTTAAAAGAAGAGATGAGAAAACATTCAATAGACTCTATCCTTGTTCCTTGTTCATTTAGTTCAAGGATGGGTCTATACTATTTTCCTTTAGCAGTAAGGTAGAAATACCAGCAGCTGGTAGACAGAATCAGAAGTGGAGATGACTAGAGCCGCACTCTTCTCACACTCACACACCCAAGTATTATAAATATTAATATCTCTGTATACTCCCCTTCCAGGGGCATCCATGGGAGGTCAGCAGTGTCAGAAGGGTGGGGCTTCACACCTGCCATTTTGACATTGTTGACCCCTCCCCATGGATGCTCTGCCCCCTTCTTTAAGCATCTCTTCACCCCATCCTAAATATTACTCCCATCATAAACACTCACTGACATACGTTACGTTCATTTACTCCCATCCGCTAGTTGCAAACAGCTCAGAGAATTTTATTAAGAAACAACACATAAATGTAACAGACTTCGACAGGGATCAACTGCCATATGTATACAAGAGCCACTGAGGCTTGGGATCTCAGGGAAATCCATGTTGAGGTGGCTATATTGTCTTTAACAGCAAAGATGCTCTCTTCTAGTCTTTTTTTTTAAATAATCATTTTTTTTTATTATGAAGTGTTTTAATGTTTGTTTTATGATTTGCTTTCATTGTGCACCATCCAGAGTCACATTCTGTGAGATGGGCAGCTGTATAAATGTGAGGAATGAATATTCTCTGCAGTGGCGCCCGCCCTTTGGAATATCTTGCCCCCGAAGCTGAGGCGGGTTTCCTCGCTCCCGGCCTTCCGGAAGAATTTGAAGACCTGGTTCTGCTGCCTTGCCTGGGAGGGGAAAAGTAACAGTTCCTCCTGGGGGTGGCTGGCACCATAGTGCCCTCCCTATTACCTGAGATTTTATCATCCCTTGGATTTTATACTTATTTATTATATTTATATTGTAGAATGTATATTATTAATATGATTGTAATTTTATATTTATGTTTTTAATTATTGATTGTAAACCGCCCAGAGTTCCCCGTTGGGGGAGATGGGCAGTGATATAAATTTAAATAATAATAATAATAATAATAATAATAATAATAATAATAATAATAATATAATATGATATGATATGATATGATATGATATAATATAATATAATATAATATAATATAATATAATATAATATAATATAATATAATATAATATAATATATATTATATAAAAATATTCAGCTGCCCTGGTTTGATGTAAATATTTCTACAAGTTTTTCAGAAAAGTTGTCAGCATACATAGGAGTGAAAATCAGGATTCATCAATCATTCCTCCTGCTTGCCCCAACTGACCTTGCTTACTTACTTGGAAAAATGATACTGAAATGACATTCCTGTGTCACCTCCCTAGAAATTAAAAAAAAACATTCACATATTTTTCTTCATTTCCTCCCTCTGCATCCTTTATATCATGCATTCTTTTAAGCAATCCAAGTTAGACATGATCTTTAAAGCATGATTAATGAGGAAAAATATAGCTCTGGAATCTTTTTCATTAGTTATTTACAGCATCACTGGAGTGGCCTGGCAACACCAGTTTTGCCCCAAATTTCCATCACTGTGTCTTACCCCCAGGACATGATTTAGGCCAAGTTAATGCTGCTGTATTCCAATCTTTGAAACATCAGCTAGTCAGAAAGCAGAGATAGCACAGGGTCATGCTTCTTCGATTGCCACAGCAAGGGCTAAGTTCCATTAAAGTTCATTTTGAGCTTAAAATAATGACTTTTAAAAATTATTGAATAGTTACATTGAGTGATCTTAAATTCAAAAGGGCTTGATTTTAAATAATTCCTTGCTTTATTTCCTCAGAAGGAAAATAATCAATACAGAGATATCTGTCCTGAAGGCAGGCCAAATTAATTACTGAATGAATCCTCTTAGTATGCTAAGCCATGTTTGTTTAATATTGGTTTATTCTCAGAGGAGATCAGCTTCCTGCCTCTTTCATGAAAGGTAGGAGAAAGAAAACTAGAAGCTAATGGTTTTGAATTGTCTATATACAAAGCTCCTAGCTGAACACAAAACTACTTGTTGGAATTCTTATGCTATCACCATAACCTTTTTCTTAATAAAATATACTAATTAGAACAAAGACGTGCTATTTAGATCTTTGTTTACAGCCCTGATTACTGGTAGAGAGTTCCGAATAGGACAGCATGTATCAGATGTTAATCCATTCTGTATGTTTTGTAAACCATAGTGACTGTGTTTATTCCACAGGCTGAGCTGAAATCAAACAATCCATATTGTTTGCCCAGAAAAATTCCTTGTAGATGTGTGGGGATGTGTTGTGGTTGGGGCATTGGGAGTTTCTGTGTTGGTTTTTGATGGTTTTTACAGCTTTTTTTAAAAAATGTTTTTACTGTTGTTTGTGACCTCTCAGGGCTATGTTGCATATGATGGGCAGCTATATAATTTTTTAGAAATAAGCAAATGCAAGTAGATAAATAGGTACCACTTCGGTGGGAAGGTAACAGCGTTCCGCATGCGTCATGCCGGCCACATGACCGTGGAAGCGTCTTCGGACAGCGCTGGCTTTTCGGCTAACAAACGGAGATGAGCACCTCCCCCTAGAGTCGGACACGACTGTGCAGGGGAAACCTTTACTTCACTTTACTAACAAACGTTACTGAATTATGCTTCTGGGTGCAATTCATAGCTACTGGCTGTTCCTTTTAAAGCTCATTTTGGCTAAGAAGCTGGGTATCCTCAAGATTGCCTGCTCTGTATGGAATCTCCTCTCCAGGTACTAAGCAGGTATAATTTTGCTCTGATTTTTAGGAGCAGGAAGGGACAACTCAGTACTAACACCTAGGTGGGCTCTCTGTCCTAAAGTGAGTCAAAAATAAAGATGAAAAGGAGACAAAGCTACCATTTCACAAGGCAAAGGGTGCCTTTTTTGGCTCAGTCCTTGCCTTCTCCAATATGAGGCTCTGCAACAGGTGATCTAACACAGCATGCAGCTCTTGATATTTATTTTAATATTATTTGAATTTATCCCTGCCCATCTCTATCAATATATACTTGTATATTCCTATATCTTAAGCTTTAAGCTTTGTGCTGTCTTGGAGAATTTTTCTAATTATTCTGAATTCTGTAGACATCTCATCTTCTTATTCGATGTATTTAATGATTTGGGCCTCTTTTCCATCAAGACTATTGTATCATTATAATGAGATGCCCAGCTCTCACCAATTGAACTGGACTTTATCTTTCCAAGGTCAGTCTTAGTAGCTTCTTTGGACATAATTCTCTGTTTAAACTCTGGGCGGTTTACAATCAGAAATTACAGATATACTGTAAAAATGGTTGCCCACATCTTCCCTAGAGGTCAAACAAACCCATATGGTTTGGGCTAATAATTTATTTCTTGGTAGTGTATTTCCATCGTCTAATGGAAAATGACAGTGCATAGAATAAGGAAATCAGGAAAATAAGATTATGTAACATGCAAAAGCTTTGAACTAAAAGTATAGAAATAATTAAAGGACATTCTGTTAGAATTACAGTTCAAACAAGATGGGGAAGAAACCTTGGATGTTTAGGGAAAACTCATCCATATTCTCTCTCTCTCTCTCTCTCCTTGCTCTCATGTAATACGTTCTACAGAATTATTTCCTATGTTGATCTTTGGTATCTGGAATAAAAAATGCTGACCTGATTTTTTTCTCAGGTTGATGACGATACTAAGATAGCAAAAATATTGCCTTGACATAAAGAAAATCGTGGAGTCCTTGGTGCTCTCTGAGTTCAACCCTGAGCTACAAATATTCTCTTTGACTGATAAAGAAAATTGCCATCTTTGTATATACACTAATTGTTCTCTCCTTCCCTGTATGTAGGGGCAAAAAAGTATTTAGTCAGCCACCAATTGTGCAAGTTCTCCCACTTAAAAAGATGAGAGAGGCCTGTAATTGACATCATAGGTAGACCTCAACTATGAGAGACAAAATGAGAAAACAAATCCAGACAATCACATTGTCTGATTCGGAAAGAATTTATTTGCAAATTATGGTGGAAAATAAGTATTTGGTCACCTACAAACAAGCAAGATTTCTGGCTCTCACAGACCTGTAACTTCTTCTTTAAGAGGCTCCTCTGTCCTCCACTCATTACCTGTAGTAATGGCACCTGTTTGAACTTGTTATCAGTATAAAAGACACCTGACAACAACCTCAAACAGTCACACTCCAAACTCCACTATGGTGAAGACCAAAGAGCTGTCGAAGGACACCAGAAACAAAATTGTAGACCTGCACCAGGCTGGGAAGACTGAATCTGCAATAGGCAAGCAGCTTGGTGTGAAGAAATCAACTGTGGGAGCAATAATTAGAAAATGGAAGACATACAAGACCACTGATAATCTCCCTCGATCTGGGGCTCCACGCAAGATCTCACCCCGTGGGGTCAAAATGATCACAAGAACGGTGAGCAAAAATCCCAGAACCACACGGGGGGACCTAGTGAATGACCTGCAGAGAGCTGGGACCAACGTAACATGCGCCAGGGACTCAGATCCTGCAGTGCCAGACATGTCCCCCTGCTTAAGCCAGTACATGTCCGGGCCCGTCTGAAGTTTGCTAGAGAGCATTGGATGATCCAGAAGAGGATTTGGAGAATGTCATATGGTCAGATGAAACCAAAGTAGAACTGTTTGGTAGAAACACAACTCGTTGTGTTTGGAGGAGAGAGAATGCTGAGTTGCATCCAAAGAACACCATACCTACTGTGAAGCATGGGGGTGGCAACATTATGCTTTGGGGCTGTTTCTCTGCAAAGGGACCAGGACGACTGTTCCGTGTACAGGAAAGAATGAATGGGGCCATGTATCGTGAGATTTTGAGTGCAAACCTCCTTCCATCAGCAAGGGCATTGAAGATGAAACGTGGCTGGGTCTTTCAGCATGACAATGATCCCAAACACACCGCCTGGGCAACGAAGGAGTGGCTTCGTAAGAAGCATTTCAAGGTCCTGGAGTGGCCTAGCCAGTCTCCAGATCTCAACCCCATAGAAAACCTTTGGAGGGAGTTGAAAGTCCGTGTTGCCCAGCGACAGCCCCAAAACATCGCTGCTCTAGAGGAAATCTGCATGGAGGAATGGGCCAACATACCAGCAACAGTGTGTGCCAACCTTGTGAAGACTTACCGAAAACGTTTGACCTCTGTCATTGCCAACAAAGGATATATAACAAAGTATTGAGATGAACTTTTGATATTGACCAAATACTTATTTTCCACCATAATTTGCAAATAAATTCTTTCCGAATCAGACAATGTGATTGTCTGGATTTGTTTTCTCATTTTGTCTCTCATAGTTGAGGTCTACCTATGATGTCAATTACAGGCCTCTCTCATCTTTTTAAGTGGGAGAACTTGCACAATTGGTGGCTGACTAAATACCCCACTGTATGTCACCAACCCTGCTTAGCTTTTTCAAGGTCAACCAAGACTGGAGCTAGTTAGTATTTGGATAGATAGAACAACATGGATGTGACCATGTAATCACCAGAAATTAAGCTCAACATGAGCAAACGTATGTCGATGAAGATTCTCAGTCATCCAGGTGGAATTGTCTGTAGGTTGAGTCATGGCAACTGGATTTCTTTCTTTTGGTTGAAACGTTTCGCTGCTTGTCCAAGTAGCTTCTTCAGTCTGGGCAAAAGTTGGTGAGGGGACCCCATATATGTCTTCCAGGGTGGCTGTATTGACCTTACACCTGATTGGCTTGTTAATTGGGCAACTGGGGTGTAGATAGTCTTTGGGATGTCTTACTCCTAAAACCTTTATTCATCCCCAAGTGGATTGTTAAATGTGGCCTTGCTGGTGAACTTGTGAAGTGGTCTTAATCTTCCTGAGGACTAATGAAAGAGCAGCATGATAAATGGGGGACAAATTGTGCCTGAGGCCTCCGCCTCTATTGAGGGAAGGACCTCACCAACTTTTGCCCAGACTGAAGAAGCTACTTGGACAAGCAGCAAAACGTTTCAACCAAAAGAAAGAAACCCAGTTGCCATGACTCAACCTACAGACATGAGTAAATGTAGCAGCAAGTACAAGTGCAGGAAGTCAAATCTAGATCAGAAGTCTTTATGCTAGTATAAATCTCACTCCAGTGCAGGAATGCGAGAGCTCAGGAAAAAAATCAAGCAGGCTGACTTCAGAAACCAAGGTTCCATGCAGATAAATCCAAGATCTGGGAATCCTTGCTGAGTGTAGTCTTGTCCTGCTACAAAGGTCAGTCAGGAAATTAGAAGCAACACACGTTCAGGAGGTCAAGCTCAAGGCTGGAGAGTAGTTTGCCAATGAAGTTCTCTGCCTTTCATGCCCTTCTATTATGCCACTGCCCATTTTCCTGAGTTCTGCCTCGCTCTTTCAAGGGTCCTTACTGAGCATCTCTGTTCCACTCTCTTGATCTTTATGTAATGTGTGAGGGCTGAGGGTGTTTTCCTTCTCTAAATCAGGCGACTCAACCTGCTTCTGTAACAGGTGGCCCATTCCCCGATGGCTGCAAACTTGCAGGCCCATCGTGCAAACTTGTTGCATGACAACAGGTCCTGTCTCATCTGCAGATATCTGAGAACATGCTGTCCCTGGAGCTGCAAGGTCAGAACATACCAAGCCCTGCGCTTCCAATTCAGAGTCGGACTCATCAGACAGGCCCATAATAGGGGCCTCATTTTAATGTTGCTTGTGACTCATAGGGAATAACTGTGATTCACAGACAGTGCAGCTGTCACTGTATACGTTCTCAATGGAATGTACTATTTTTCCCAGCTACCATATATTGCACTAGGTTTCCCATAATCCACAGCACAGAACCTAAAGAGAAGATGTGGAATATGGGCAGCAACATTGTGGAAAGCCAATATCTTTCCATATTGTCAGTTTGATCATGATGTTCCCTACCTGCCTAGCAGTGGCACGCAGGGTGTGTGTGTGTGGAGGTAAAAAAAGGCAAGATGGCAATTGTGGCAGTGCAACTAAATTGCAATTGTGGCAGTGCTTTTTACATGGAACATCACTGTACATCCAAAATGGACCTTGATCTTGCTCCTGTGACCCTATTATGGATGCTACTGCTTCCTTGACTTGCAAATGGTCTGGATCTTAACAAAAGGGAGGACATTTTCTTGCTGCTGCATAATGAGCTGTATTAAGTAAGGAATGCATAAGAGATGAATTTTGAAAATGGATGGTGCTGGATTCACACAACAGTAGAATAAAAGCCGTTACACCGTCCTTTAGATAGGGCGTGGGATGTCTTAGGAACCCTGGCGGAGGGGGCGTTTTGCTGTTATATATGATTATGGCTGCAAGATTGTTATATCCACAATGATGGAAAGATCCACAAATACCTACGGTTGAAGATTGGATTGTTAAATCAATGGACTTGGCTCAGGTGGCTAAATTAACAGCTCTAATAAGACAGCATTCTATTTCTGCATTTATATTAACTTGGCAACCACTTTTAGAGTACTTGCTTGTAATAGAAAAAAATGAGGTTTTGATTTTGGGTTTTAGAGATTAAATGGTTTGTTGTAATAGAAATAATGTTATGATGGATTAATTAATTGTAAGAGATTAGATTTGTAAATTTACTTATATCTATATCAGAGAAAGTCGGAAGTCGCTTTCCGTTTCTTTTCTTTCTATTGACACTTTTTATATAGTTTGTTCTTTTTTCTTTAGTTCTGTTTTCTATCTACTCTATAGTCTTTTTTGTATCTTAATTATATCTTGAAAAAATAAAAATAAAAAAAAAGGAACCCTGGTGGAGGGGAGTTTCTTCTTCTTCTGCTGCTGCTGTGGCTTGATCACTTGTCTTCTCTCCCACCCCAGCCACGTTAGTGCAACGTAGGATATTTGTGGTGGGACCAGCAGGGTAGGCAGAATTCAGCAGGTGAATTGAACTGGCTAGAGATGGGCTCTGGAAAGCTTTGCTTCACTTCTGCCTATTATTGCAGGAGTTAAAGGGATCGGAGTCTTCCAGTTAGCCCAGCAATGTGGAAGGCAGTGTATTGGGCAAGGGGGCACAGGCAAAAAGGGAATTGCTGCAAATAAAAGCAGGTTGCTACAGATAAGACACATGGCAATATTGGCTTTATTGGTTGCAGGTCACATGAGGTTTTGGGGTAGGTCCAGATCCAATTTGCAAAACCTGGCCAGCATTTTAGTTGACTTAACTGTTCCCCAGCCCAGTGGTTGGAGTAAAACCTCCCTGGAGTGCACAGGGAGGATGTGGCATGACCTGATCATACGCCACACAGTCCTCCATTGTGGGGAGACCAGTCCTTGCTCCCCTGAAGTGGCCCTTAAAGCCTCTGCCATCTTGGTCCCTTGCCAAGGTCCCCATCCTATAGTGCCTGTTGCTGTCATGCTGTGCAAAATGAGATTCCCCCAGGACTGGAGGTTCCCACTGCAACCATGGATGTCTCAAGGAAATATAAATGAAACTGTATTCAGGACTTCACAAAGAGCAACATAAAAAAAGGGACCCTGAAACCTTGCTATTGATTGAGAAAGACTCATCTCCAGTCACATGAGGCCCGAAAAGAATCAGTTAAGAGACACTTTCACTGAATGGTTCTTAAAAAGCAAAAAGATGGGATGGGTGGTGCAGCATTAACATTCTGGTTTAAAACAAACGGGTCCTGTTACTGTTTTTGAAGAATAGATCTATGTCTTATTTTCCAAGTAAGAACCGTCTGCCTCTTTAGACAAGAAAGTCTTGTTCCAATGTGTCTTTACGAATGAACTGGAGCAAGCTTTGAAAACCCTGGAATTTTGCAGAATGCTGGCTTAGAGAGAGGAATAGCAGTGACTGGAGAAATTTTGCTGGGAAGTCTTTGTTCTAAGAGACAACCCCAAGCTGTGAGTTCTTTTTAATGTGGATATGCACCACAGTGCTTTGATTCTATGGGGGAAAAAACCCCAATTTGCACAGGGTTGAAGCCAGAAGAGTTTTACAATCTTGGGAGCATGGATGTCTATGGGACTTCGGGGTAGAAGGAGGAAAAGGAAAAGCAGAGTATTTCCTTTTCTTGTTTCCGTTTGTTTTCTCACTGAATGGAAACAATCTGTTTAAGGTGGAAAGGATTGACTCAGATGTGCAAATCTGTAAAGGTATAGTATTCCAGGGCACTTTACTCAAATAGGTGAGCAGCTTTGATTTCAGAAGTCCTGTTCTGCAGCACCACATCTGACCTGTCTATAATATGGCTTGAAATACATGCACGCACGCGCGCGCACACACACACACACACACTGTATATATGAATGATTCAGTTGGTATCTGTGCTAAAAATACTAATAAACAATAAAATATAATAAGCATATGGGAAAAGAGAAAATGTAAGTAAAATGTATTAAATCTGCCATCTCAATATATTGCAGGCTTGTAAAAACATACAGTTTTAAAATTAAAACGTATATTGTTATACCTACTAAAATTCAAAATGCATGGGACCGTATGCATATACAGTATTTGCTGGAGCTACAAACCATACAATACTATTAACCTGTTCCTTGTTTTTCATTTTTCAGTGCTTTGTGAAGAAGATGAGAGCTTCTTGTGCAGAAGTGGGATTTGCATCCCAAGGATTCTGCAGTGCAATGGCTTTAATGATTGTGATGACTGGAGCGATGAAATGCATTGCAGTAGGTTACCTAAATGCATTAGTATATTAATGGAAAGAACAACATTGCAGTTATTAGAATGGACATGGAAACAAATGTCATCCACTGTATCCATATAAAAATCTACTGTATATATACCTATTTTAGATCTCTTTCAAAAATGAACTGTTCATTTTGGTTGAACCTACTCATGGAATGTTCTTATAGAATATGCTTTTTCATTTTACTTTTTTATAAACATCATTTCCCTAGTTAAAATTTCTGCAAAAATGCAGATGCAGTTTTTAAATATCTGAATTATCATTTCACAAAAAGACACCCCAATAAATTTTTGCCAAGGCAAAAAACAAAACAAAAAAACCCCAACCCATCTGAACCATCAACACAACCATCCTATGGACTCTGTCATCATATATTCCAACCCTCATGCCTGGTGGCATAAGCAGGTTACTTAACCAAGTTACTTTTCCCAATTTGCTATCCTGACCCACTTCATTGCAAACAGCAATGTCGTATCATAGACAAAGAAAAGTTCAGCTTATGTAATAAATGTCAAGTCATATAAAGTTTTTTCCCCTCTCCAAAGTAATTCTCAAGTCTTTACAACAACATGCTGCAATCAATTCTATCATGTCATTAATGCCTGACCTATTGGATTGTTATTGTTACTGTTATTGTTGCCCTCAGTTTCCCTTCTTAAGGCGATTAAGAAGTGACATACAAACCAAAAACACATACACCAACAAAAATAGTTTAAAACTCAGCTAATAATATTGGAAGAGTAATTAAAATAATTGCCAGCCCAACTTAGAAAGATTGGCTGAAGACAAAGAGAGGGATTCCTTTTGTAAAATTGGAGTCTGTGGGAGCCATAAGGAAGTGTGTCCATAGTTTGGGAATAAAGCTGGAGAAGGGCATCTTGCATGTGTGCAACAAATGAACCACTGAAATCAAGGCCAACTTTAAGGAGGCCTCTCCTGCTGACTTTAGCATCCTTGCAGGTTCATATGAAGACATGAATTCTCAAGTAGTCTACCTTTGAGCCTAGTCCGAAAGTCAGAATCATCACTTTGAATTGTTTGTGTGGAAAGCAGTTGGAATGATTGAAGTACTTACTTCAATACATAGAAATACATAGTGCAGGGGTCGGCAAACTTTTTTTGCCGGGAGCCATTTTGACATGCTCGTGCACATTTTGAAGTGCTCGAGAGCCAGGGGGCAGGGTTTGCGGGCACGGGCCAATCGTGTGGAAGGGGGCGGGGTTTGTGGGCGGGAGCCAATCGCACGGAAGGGGGCGGGTTTTGCGGGCGGGAGCCAATCGCGTGGAAGGGGGCGGGGGAGGTTTGGAAGAAGAAGGGAAAGAGAGGCTCGACTGCTTCGGCGGCGGCGCTTCCAGGTTGTCGCTGCGGCGGCAACGGCTGCCCCTTCGAAAGGGCAGGCTCCGGGGACCCCGAAAATGCCCTCAGTTTAGGCAGGGAGGCTGCGCGCAAGCTGCCTCAGCCGTTCTGCGGGGAGAATTGCCACCCCAGGGCAGCGTGTGCATGTGGAGAGGGGAGGTTTCTGCCTCCCTGCCGGAACCGAGGGCATTTTCGGGGTCCCCGGAGCCTGCCCGTTCGAAGGGGCAGCGGCAGCAGCAGCTGCAGTGCTGCCCCTTCGAAAGGGCAGGCTCCGGGGACCCCGAAAATGCCCTCAGTTTAGGCAGGGAGGCTGCGCGCAAGCTGCCTCAGCCGTTCTGCGGGGAGAATTGCCACCCCAGGGCAGCGTGTGCATGTGGAGAGGGGAGGTTTCTGCCTCCCTGCCGGAACCGAGGGCATTTTCGGGGTCCCCGGAGCCTGCCCGTTCGAAGGGGCAGCGGCAGCAGCAGCTGCAGTGCTGCCCCTTCGAAAGGGCAGGCTCCGGGGACCCCGAAAATGCCCTCAGTTTAGGCAGGGAGGCTGCGCGCAAGCTGCCTCAGCTGTTCTGCGGGGAGAATTGCCACCCCAGGGCAGCGTGTGCATGTGGAGAGGGGAGGTTTCTGCCTCCCTGCCGGAACCAAGGGCATTTTCGGGGTCCCTGGAGCCTGCCCTTTCGAAGGGGCAGCGGCAGCAGCAGCTGCAGTGCTGCCCCTTCGAAAGGGCAGGCTCCGGGGACCCCGAAAATGCCCTCAGTTTAGGCAGGGAGGCTGCGCGCAAGCTGCCTCAGCTGTTCTGCGGGGAGAATTGCCACCCCAGGGCAGCGTGTGCATGTGGAGAGGGGAGGTTTCTGCCGCTGCCCCTTCAAAAGGGCAGGCTCCGGGGACCCCGAAAATGCCCTCGGTTCCGGCAGGGAGGCAGAAACCTCCCCTCTCCATATGCACACGCTGCCCTGGGGTGGCAATTCTCCCCGCAGAACAGCTGAGGCAGCTTGCGCGCAGCCTCCCTGCCTAAACTGAGGGCATTTTCGGGGTCCCCGGAGCCTGCCCTTTTGAAGGGGCAGCACTGCAGCTGCTGCTGCCGCTGCCCCTTCGAAAGGGCAGGCTCCGGGGACCCCGAAAATGCCCTCGGTTCCGGCAGGGAGGCAAAAATCGCGCGGGCAGGCTGCCGGGCTTCCCGACGCACAGCTGATTGGCGCGGAGAATTTCCACTCCCTTCAGCGCTTCCGGCTTGTCACGCGACACACAGTTTGGAAAGCCCTGCCCGTCGTCAAGATGGCTGCCGGAGACGGCTGCCAGGTTGCCAGGGGTATGCCCACAGCAACGCACACCATGCCCGCTGCCGCGCCTGCCCCGCCACACTCGCTGCCGCGCCACGCCCGCCACGCCTGCCTGCGGAAAAGCCACACTCAAGGGGCCAAAGAGCCGCATTTGGCTCGCGAGCCGCCATTTCCGACCCTTGACATAGTGGATAGCTCAGTGAAGAAAGATACATTCCATGCTAGGGATTACTAGAAAACTACCAGCATTTCAGTGCCTTTATACAAAACTATGGCATATCCAGGGGCGTGGTGGCTCAGCGGATCAATATCTGATGTTTGACTCCCACCATCCACTGCAGCACAAACTAGGAGTCATCAGGACATTGTCACACAGAGCAGAAACCATCCCCACCTCCATGGATTCCAAAAAGAATGAAAATCAGCACCTGAGAACAGCTCTGAAGGCCTGTGGATATCCAAATTGGGCCTTCACCAAATCTAAATCTACCAGACCTAAAACAGCGACAGATAGGGCTGAGACTCAGAGTAAACGAAAGAACCTGGTCATTCCCTACATGGCTGGTGTGTCTGAAAAGATAAAACGGATATTTGGCAAACACCACATACCTGTATATTTCAAACCCACCAACACACTGAGACAGAGGCTTGTACACCCCAAAGATCAAACTCCAAAACACAAGAAAAGCAATGTAATTTATGCAATCCAGTGCAGTGAGGAGTGCTCTGAACTCTACATTGGAGAAACCAAACAACTTTTGTACAGGAGGATGGCCCAACACAGGAGAAGTAACACCACAGGACCAGAGTCAGCAGTTTATCTTCATTTAAAAGAAAAAGGACACTCATTTGAGGACATTAATGTTCACATTTTAGACAGAGAAGATGGTGGTTTGAGAGAGGGGTCAAGGAATCCATTTATGCCAACTTGGAAAATCCTTCCTTGAATAGAGGTGGGGGCCTCAGGCACAATCTTTCTCCCATCTTTCTCCCGGCTCTGTCTTCTGTGCCTAGGAAGATTAAGACCATTTCACAAGCTCAACAGCAGCATGGTGATCTTAACGATCCTCCTTTAGATAATAAAAGGACTTAAAATAACATCTCAATATAACCATGACCCCAGGTGTAAGGTCACACAGCTACCTAGAAACATATTTAGGATTCCCTTACCAACTTTGCTCAGACTGAAGAAGCTCCTTGGATAAGGAGCGAAACGTTTCCACTGAGAAAATAGAAATCCAGTTGACATGATTCAAGCTACAGCGCACAGAGAAGTTTTTCCTCCTCCTCTCAAAATCTGGGGTTATCCAGTGAAGCTGTTTGGAAAGAGATTTAAGAGAAAAGAAAGCATAGCTTCCTACAGCAAATAATCTGTGGAATTAATTACCACAAGACATGGTGGTGACACCAACTTGGATGGCTTTAGGGGGGAACTGGAACCATTTATGAAGGATAAGTCTATCAAGAGTCATTAGTCTGGAAAACTCATTTGCCTCTCGTATAGGGGCAGCTTGCTTCCAAATACTAATCGTAGAGGAAATATGGGGGAGGAGTCTTTCTCTAATGCTTTGTGACCATTGGCCACTGTCAGAAACAAAACACTGAACTAAGATGGCTCTTGGCCTGATCCAGCAGGGCTTCTATTAGGTTCTTAAAAGAGTCCTGATTGAATTATGCTGAGATAATCTTCCAGATATGCCTGGAATTGTTAGGTTACCAGCTTCTTGATTACCTTAGTCAGAAATGGTGACTATGAAACCAGCCAGTTTCAATCTCCTAGGCTTCTGCATGAAGAGAAGGTATCTCTAGTAATGGTCTTATAATTGCCTCCTTAAAGCAGGAGCAGATTTTTGTCTTACTTGGAAGAATGCATTAATTACCTCCTTTCTCCAGGACAATGTGATTGTACAACACAGTGCCCTCTCACAACATTGGAATCCAAACCGAGGCAAATTCAACTAACTTTATTCATAAGAATAATTAACCAACCACTGACTATTCAGATTTTTATAGAACAATCCAAAAGTATTCAACAAAAAGAAAACTCTTAGGCAAAGAGGCATATATCATTAAAACAATTAGAAGTGTTCCTACTTTCCATCTTCAAATCCCTTAACATGGTTTCCTTACGGTTATGAAAATAATAAGCTTGAATGTGTGTGTAATTCTTATTAAACCTCTGAAGCCAGAATAGAGATGTCAGCCTTTCAAGGCAGTCCAGACAAGAAGCACAAACCATGAGTACTAACACTACTTTAGTAAAGTAAAGTAAACTTTACTTTATTGTAAAGTTACAGTAACAGAATCTTGCAAGTCTGAAAGCACCTCTCCTCTCCTTTACTTTTACTTTCCAGAAAGCTAGGGAGGGTCCCTTTTGAGACGCTTCCCACACCCTTTTCCTTCTGTGAGCTGCAATGCCTTTTGCATGACAGTTGTCTAGTCTGCAGATCTTCATCCTGTCTCCCAAGGTCATTCCCACATACCATTACAAGAGCTGAGTAAGAATTCTGGTCACCAGTTGGTAGAACTGTATAGTTTTCATAGCTGTTTTCCCCTCCACATAATCAGATGTATTGGGCAGAAGGAATAATAGGTCAGATAAAAGAAATCTGAATCCAGGCCAGAACTGTAACCTGAGGAAATATCTCAGACAAGACCCTCCCTAGTTCTCACAAAGATGGGAGGGGGGAGCGCATTCAGTCTTGCAAGATTCTGTAACTGTAACCTTATATAACCTTATATATTATATATTATGTAACCTTATAAAGGGGCGTGGTGGCTCAGCGGGTAAGATGCTAGGCTTGTCAATCGTAAGATCGAAGCTTCGGAGGTTCGAATCCCTAGCCCCACGTGACGGAGTGAGCTCCCGCACTCGCCCCAGCTCTTGCCAACCTAGCAATTCGAAAGTATGCAAAATGCAAGTAGATTAATGGGTACCACTTCGGTGGGTAGGTAACAGCGTTCTGCGTGTGTCATACCGGCCACATGAGCGCAGAAGCGTCTTCGGACAACGCTGGCTCTTCGGCTAACAAACGGAGATGAGCACCGGCCCCTAGAGTCGGACACGACTGCACAAATGTGCGGGGGGAACCTTTACCTTTACCTTTAACCTTATAATAAAAGTAGTACTAGTATTCATGACTTGAAATTGTCCTGTTTATGGTTAGAGACGTAATTCTTACTGTAAGAGGTAGGATTAGAGTCACAGAACCAACCTAACGTCCTTCCTTCAAAAGAAATGCTTATGGTGGCTGCAGTTAACAGCCAAGTATGTAGCTTCCTTATGAGAAATAGTAGTAGGAGTTGAGGTTAGTTGGTATTTCCTTTTATTGCAATTTCAACCTTTACCTGTTTGTTATGCTGGTGAAAGAACAAGACTAGTGCTAATTTAAAAAGTTATCCGATAATTACTTTGTAAAATAGCAGAAATGAGTTAATATTTCGCTTGGGGGAATGGGCTCCCTTAGTTCAAACAAACTAAGCTTTTAAAAAAAATATTTCTATTTTGCAGATTGCAGTGAAGAGGCATTCCGCTGCCACACTGGGAGGTGCCTCAATTATACCTTTGTTTGTGATGGTTATGATGACTGTGGAGATCTTAGTGACGAGCAGAACTGTGGTAAATGAAAAATATAATATATTTTAAAAGCTTAGAGGGAGTGGATTAATCTCTGCTCCCCAAAGAGTGGGATACAGGCGCCATTAGATAATAGGCAGTACCATACAAAGCTACGCTCATTCTAAAACCACAGCCCCCTGTTTCCAGATTCAATTCTGGAGCAGACAGAAGCCAAGTATTAGCACAGACTTAAAAGATCATACCGATCAAAAGGTGGAAAGGCTTGTTCTTCATGTTCTCTGCACATTATTCAGGTCTGGGTGGAGGATCCTTTGTACCTTTCTAGAGCTAAGCATTTTGGCAGCACGTCCCACCTTGATACCCCTTGTATTGTATACCTTAGTCAGTTGACCATATCAAGAAACAATGATACCCATTATACCAGTGTTTCTCAACCTTGGCAACTTCAAGATGTGTGGACTTCAACTCCCAGAATTCCCCAGCTGGGGAATTCTGGGAGTTGAAGTCCACACATCTTAAAGTTGCCAAGGTTGAGAAACACTGCATTATACAGTACATATCGAAAGAGGAATCTCCCATCCTTTCCCTTTGTTCCTTTTTTTCTGCTACAGAAGGAAAATCTAGAGCAGCATTCTCTTGGCTTCTTCCTGTTCCTTTTCTTATCTTTGTCCATTTTTTTCCTTTGCATTTTTCTCAGGATGATTTCTGCCTTATTCTAGCAACCTGTTAACCTGAAGCTTCCCTTTTCAGAAAATGTGTTAGGTGTAACATCTGCTTAGAGGAAAGTAATTGGTGGATACTTGCCTACATTGCCAGCCTAGGACTAAGGAAATGCACTGCAGTCATTTTGTTCAACTGAGGGCCACTTTGTGACAGTGGCTGTTCCTGTCTCAGGGAATTTGGGGAACAGGGCAGGTCCTTTTGGCATCTCTGATCATGCAGTCTTGTTCTCACTTACTTAGAATCCTGAAATGCTGCTCGTTAAAGCAGAATCAAGCTCAGTTTCAGAAAGTTTGAGCCCCAATTACTAAAAATGCGACCCTGAAGGTGTCTTTATTTATTTATTTATTTATTTATCCTATTTATACCCCGCCTATCCCCTCCCTAACGGAGGACTCTAGGCGGCTTACATACATATATCTTTCATTTTAACATTTCATACATATACCGCACGCTAAGGAAAGGGGTAAGGGAACCGACTTCCGTGGGTACTGGACTACATGTCCCACAATACCTTGCATCAGAGCCGGATGCTGACGTCCTGGATGTTGATGTTTTCGGGATCCGTCGTCTCCGCCGCCATTCACGAGATCTTCTTCATTCGGTGGGCAACCCCCGACAGGATGCCAGCAAATTTTCCCACTTAAGGTGGTACTCATTTATCTACTTGCTTAAGCTTTCGAACTGTTGGGTTGACAGGAGCTGAGACTAGCAACGAGAGCTGACCTTGTTGCGCGGGTATTCGAACTGCCGACCTTCTGATCGGCAGTCTACAGCTCAGCGGTTTAACCTGCTGAGCCACCGCGTCTTCAGCTAATCCCTGGCTCTGTCCGACAGGTACTGTCTTCATCTCTGGTAATTCTTCTGGTCCTCTTGTTCTGGTCCTACCATCAGTGATAGAGGCACAAGCCACATTGCTGCTTTCCATGGAACCAAACATGAGTTGTCTCTTCCTACAATATCATCTCCCCAGGAATCATCTCTTTTGGAATCAAGGACTATATATTTTTGCCTTGGCATACAAAGAAAGATTTTTTCCCCTCTGGATTATTATTTCAAGATATTTAAAATAGTTCAAGCACCAAATAAAACCTTTTTTCATGTTTATATAGATCTTCTACAACCTGTAAGAAGTTTATTAGGCTTACTCCAACTATGTTATGTACTTAACATAATCGTTTAGCAAACTGATGTACTATATCAATAAAGGTTGGTCTAGGACATTCATACTTATCAATTAAACATGTCACCTGCATATAATATAATATAATAATAATATATAATATAATATAATAATAGAGTGAATCAATCTCAGGCCATTTATATATTTAGAATGTCCTTCAGTTGCTTGTTGACAGGCCACTGAGACCAATACCAAATTAGACAGAAGGGGAGATAAAGGATTGATGACTTCCACAAAGTATCTTGATAGGTTATAATCCCATGTGTAATAACCCTGTCTGAAGGATCCATACTTTAGTTCAAATAATTAAAACAAATCCTTATTTGGCTATAACTTGTTCCAGAATTTTCCATTGGATCGAATCAAGGGCCTTTACTACAACTAACAAGATTACCATTGTTGATTTCAGTTTTTCTGAATGTTTATCTCAATTAGTAATTTAATATCATGTAAGGCTTGTGGCCCTTTTATGAAATCGGATTGAGCAGGATGGATAAGCAAAGGTAATATTGTTTGTAATCTACATCCCAGGGTCACTGCCTACATTTTAGCATCAGCCTTCAACCTGGAAATGCACAGTCAGTAGAATATTTACCAGCATTGAAAATCACTTATATACGCCTCATTAAAGGAAACTGGAAAAACTTTATTCAAAATATCCACATTATAAACGTCCAGCAATAGAGGAACAAAAGTCAATATATGTCTTACACAGCTGAGTAGGATACCCATGAGGATCAAGAGCTTATCCTGCTTTCACTATTTAGTAATGTAGATTGTTTCCTGAAGAGATAAAGATACAGCCATCTTTTATCCTGCTAGACTTTATACCATAAACATTTGCAAGATAGAGGTAACTCTTCCTAACATGGAAAATGCAGTGATAGGGAAAACTGTTGTAATTCTTCATATCGTATTTCTCAAGATAATCTACAGTGAGAAGCTTAATGGAGCACCTGTCAGGATTATAGGTACAGTACTCACAACTGGATCTCCCAAACCCTTTTTCTTTCTGTTATGTTTGGAGATCCAACCAATTTGGTTCAGGCCGGTGCCATGAAAAGATAATGCTTCCCTATAATTCGATGTGCTGTATGTACAGTATGAGTACTTCCCCCCCCCCCCGTTTCCAATGAATAGCAACTTTGTTGAATGATGCAGACTGGGTACTGCTTGCTTTTAAAGATGCCACAACAGCTGATAATGGGTATTATATAGTAATATAATGTATTATAGACAGTATGAGATTTAAACAGTATGTTTTTCAAGGAACAGATCTTCCAGCATGACAAACTTTTGAAAATAATAGTTTTAGAGAAATCAGCAGTTTTGAAAATAAGATGTTTTGAGGTTTTTGAAAATTTTTAAAATTTAAATTGAGCATTTTAATATTCTGTTGGGTCTGGAATATAAACTAAAAATCCTGTCAGATATAGCTAAAATAGGCCTCTGAATTCTGGTCAAAATTGCCACAGCATGTTTTTAATCATTACACTTACATTAAAGTTTACAAAAAAGGAAGAGAATTTCTTGAGTTAAGTCAATAGCCTGCTAGCCAGTTATAAACTCAGCAATGAATTAACATTGTCTGTGTTTTCTTCCTTTTTATCAATATTATCTATTAAAGATTGTAACCCAGTTACTCAGCATCGGTGTGGAGATGGGAGATGCGTAACAATGGATTGGATCTGTGATGGTGATCCTGACTGCCTAGACAAATCAGATGAAGTCAACTGCTGTAAGTTATCTGATAATACATTCTTTGACAGCAGTCTTTTTAAGTGCAATATCTTCATATCTGGTGGATTTCCTAGTGAGTCTTATTTGAAGTATCCCATTCAGCGTAATCCAACTCAAGTATCCATTTCAATATAAACTTTATATTTAAAGTGCTATTTTGCTAAATTATCTTATTAGTATGAAATTGCTATGCAGGATCCCTTCCAACTCTATAGCTCTATGATTATACTTTGCTTGTGTGTGTGCCTTTGAGTCAGTGTTGACTCCTGGCAACTGCCTGGACAAGTCCCTGCAGTTTTCTTGGCAAGATTTCGGAAGTGGTTGGCCATTGCCTTCTTCCCAGGGCCGAGAGAGAGTGACTGGCCCAAGGCCACCCAGTTGACTTTGTGCCTAAGGTGGGACTAGAACTCACAGTCTTCTGGCTTCTGGCCTGGTGCTTAATCACTACACCAAACCGGCTCTTTGCTTATTTCCTCGTTATTTTAACAGTGTAATAGAAATATCCTATTTTTATTCTATTTTGTATTCGTAGGCCTTCTGTGATATCCAAATATGAATGAAGTAACTCATTGTGATTTATTTATAAGAAATGGAGGCTCTGTAAAATGACCAGAACCGCTTCTTGTTTCCAGCATGCCACAGCCAGGGACTGGTGGAATGCAGAAATGGACAGTGTGTTCCTAGTGCTTTCCAGTGTGATGGAGACAATGACTGCAAGGATGGCAGCGATGAAGAGAACTGCAATGGAAGTAAGGACGTACCATATGTCATCCCCTACTTAGGTTGCTGGAGAAAAGATCTAAGATCTTCCTTTGGAAAATAACTATTTCTTTTGTTCTATGGGTTCTTTTGAGGATGGTAGCTCAGGCTGTTCATTTGAGAAATACCCCAGTGTTCGTGCTCTTCGTAGCTCAGAACACAATCCATTGTGAGAATTTCACATGGGTTTGGAGTCTTACAATATTTCTGCACAGCAGTCACCATTTTGCTATGCATCATTGTTTTGATTTGTCCCTTCTTGTCTACAGATGCACGGATGGGGTTTTTAAGAGAAAATCTGCCTTGCCCCTTTCCCCCCCCATTTTTTTCCTTTTATTGTAATGTTGTAAATCATGACACATTGTATTATTTCAATACAGATTTCAATGCGTTAATGTTTATATAATATGATTAAAAGTTATTAACATTCTATTATTTAAAAAGCTTATAAAGTATTGAAAATAAAGAGAGGAAAGTAAACATTCTATCAGTACCAATTGCCATTTGGGATGTCAGTATTACAAATATAAGATTATTTAACTTTCCATCCAAAGTTGAATATAAGATAAAAAAGAAAGAGCCACTGCAATTCACATCAAAGTATTAGTTATGTGATAATCGTTTCAGTCTTGAACTAATTACTTAATATTAAGATCTCCATTGTATTGTTACTTAGTGTGTATGTATATATATATGTTTGAGGGGCGTGGTGGCTCAGCAGGTAAGACACCAGGCTTGTCAATCGGAAGATCGCAAGTTCGGAGGTTCGAATCCCTAGTCCCGCGTGACGGAGTGAGCTCCCACACTAGCCCCAGCTCTTGCCAACCTAGCAAACCAAGCGAACCATGTGGTCGTTAAGCGAATCACGTGGTTCCCCATTGATTTTGCTTGCCAGAAGCCAGCCGGGAAGGTAAAAAATGATGATCATGTGACCATGGGACACTGCGATGGTCATAAATGCAAACCAGTTGCCAAGCGCTGCAATGGTCGTAAGTGTGAGGACTGGTCATAAGTCATTTTTCCCAGCACTGTCATAAGTCTGAACCATCACTAAATGAATGGTTGTTAAGTGAGGACTACCTGTACCACTTTCTGCCTTCATTGTTGTCATGCTCAGATGGGCTCATTTATGAGGGACCTGGGCTAAAACAAAGACAAAGACTGTGTTTGCAAGACTCAACAGCTGCCACTTCCCACATTCATGCATAGTTCGACCTACTGGACTTTAACAAGTATTCTCCTGGAACATTTTGTTTTGAACTCTTGGAGGTGGGTATGTGGGGGTGGGATGGCAGAAACAACTGCCTTTCAGGGACATTTTTCATTGTATAACATTTCCAGAGCGCTTATTTTGCCTTCATTGTTCACACTTTTTTTTGAAACACTACAAAGCATACATTTTCTTGCAGTCTGATCTTTGAAAGGTGTCTCATTGGTATTATTGCTATGGTACATCCTGAGATGATAAATGCTGTGTGCTGTTTTCTTTTCCAGAAAATTATTTCTAGTTTTCATGCATTAAATTTATCAATGTTGAAGAATTCTCATAGAATAAAAGACTCAACCAATAATTTTCAGCCCGAAGCCAAGCTGGGATAGAAGTGCTAAGTTTTACTTGTGGGCACACATTTGGACAAATGGAATGTATAAGGATACACCCATGTTTGAATAAACATATCTTGTGGACAAAGTATAACATAGTTATGGTAGGAATAAAAGTTTGGGTTTTATGAAAAAAAAGAGGAGCCTTTTATTGATTGATGTTTGAGACATCCCCCTCCCCCCCCAAGGATTCCTGAGAGTTAACATTTAGGGGCAAACATCTCAGCTGCCCAGCTCAATTTACTATCCTTTAGTCCCATAAATCATGACAAAATTGCTAGTTCTAAGTCTCAACTGCCCAGATCATTTAAAAAGAGCCTCGGAGGATGATCCAGTTTAATGGATCCTTACTTTGATGAAGTAAGACATCTAACAAATTGAAATCTTACTATATTCTGTCCATGACAATGGAATTCTTTCAAATCCCTTTGCCCAGAGACAACTTCCATCCTAAGTAGCAAATACTAGTCAAGTGTATGCTTTGACACATGTATTGGGCCAAATATTAATGGGTTCCATGGAAGATGTAGAATGTTGTACTGAAATTGGTTAGGATACCTTAGCATAGCATGCTTATTGAAATCCCATCTAAACATCAGCTTTGGGGAAGTGGTCATCTTCCTCCAAGCCAAAGAGATGCCTAAGCTACAAGATGGGTAGAAAACCAGCATAATCCTGTGTTTCTACTCTAATAATAAATACATATATTAGAATTTGAAGGACTATAGTATTGCAAGATTTTTCTACCATTTCTTGTCAGTTTCTTTTGGTAGCTCCTATTCAGGTAAACTCAGGAAACCTGTTGCAACTGGCAGTGGCCTTCAGGAATACAAGTAATACAAGTAATACAAAGTTTACAGAAGGAGGGAAAAGGAGAGTCTAGTACATGTGATACTTTCTGTTTGCATCTATAATCTCTGATTTGAAGCAATCATAGCCAGGAAATGAGAAAAGGCATAGTCTTTCTCCGCACTAGGTAGTGCTCAGGTGATAAATGTATTTTTCTCCTTCCTGAAGACTCTGGATTGTGACAAGTGAACAGAATTTTGGAAGCTAGATGACTATTGCATTCTTTATTTTTATTTATTTGTCATATTTACATCCCGCCCATCTCCCTGACAAGGAGGGACAATTCTTATTGTATAATTAGCCAATGAAGATAAGATTTTGTGGTGGTTGTCGTTCTAGGTCAAACGCTATGTCATGAAGGAGATCAGAAATGTAATTCAACTTCCTGTCCTGATTCCTGTGGCCATTCTCCTCTCTGTGACACAAATAACAGCCAGGCAAATTGCAGTGAGTAGCATATTGCTTTCTGAATTGTTGCCTCTTCTGTACACCTTCAGTAGCTTCTATGTTTCTTTTTTTAATAATATTGTTATTAAAAGTTTTAACTGCCATAATAAAATATAATACAAACGAAAAAGAAAAACAGAGAGAATAAAAGGTGCAAGAAAGAAAAAAATATAGAAAAAACAGAGAAAAGAAAAGAAAAAAACTAAGAAAGCGACTTCCCACCCTCATCACAACAAGTTTAAACAGTTTCACTATCTTTTCACCTCCTCTTAGTTAACAGATATAAAACTCTTCATCCCAGAACTCAACTCTTAACTATAGGCAAGTCCAGTAAACAATGTGTTTTCCAGTCCAGGTGTCAGCAAAAAGTCCAAACAGACCCCTAAAATAATCACATTAGTTAACAAATATAAAACTCATCATTTCGTATCTCAACTCTTAACTGTAAGCAAATCCAATACACATCTTTTCCAGTCCAGATGTCAGCCAGTCAAGAAAGAACCCCCCCCCCAAATTCCTAACTAAAGGCAAGTCCAATAAACAACATCTTTAACAGCTTCTATGTCTCTGTTACTGACAATAGTGCACTTCAAAAGAAATCTGTTTGTTTAGTTATTTTTGAGGATTAACCGTCATATAGGGGCGTAGTGGCTCAGCGGGTAAGATGCCAGGCTTGTCGATCGGAAGATCACAAGTTCGGAGGTTCGAATCCCTAGCCCCGTGTGACGGAGTGAGCTCCTGCACTCGCCCCAGCTCTTGCCAACCTAGCAATTCGAAAGCATGCAAATGCAAGTAGATTAATAGGTACCACTTCGGTGGGTAGGTAACAGCGTTCCATGTGCATCATGCCGGCCACATGACCGTGGAAGCGTCTTCAGACAACGCTGGCTCTTCAGCTAACAAACGGAGATGAGCACCGGCCCCTAGAGTCGGACACGACTGCACAAATGTGTGGGGGGAACCTTTACCTTTAACCGTCATACTGTATATCACACTAATGAAAGTGTTTTGATTTGATCAGACAAAAAGCACAGTCATACGTTACCACAACTGAAAAGACATGTTTGTGTCCATCTTTTCCAAGTTTTTATTCTCATGTGCTTCCTGTCCTTTCTTCTTCCAACTGGGCTTTCCTTGTTTCACAGTTTTTCAAAATACGTTGTGAAAGAATGAACAATCAGATGTGAAAGCTGCTCTGTGAATCTGCACTCTTTTTAATTTAAATGCACATGGTTCAAACAAGAAAGTGAAGTTAATACACAAGAGGTTTAGATCCATGCCCATTTTTCTTACTTTGCAGTTTTTCTGGTGCTGGTTCTTGTATAGTGTGGAGTGGAGGAAAATCCATTGCGCAAAGACAGAGAACATCATTTCTAGGCAGGTTTGGCATCTTTGTAAGTCTCTGAGGAAGACTTATGGGTGAAATGCTTCTTGCTAGTCAATATAAATCAGTTTTCCCTGACTTGGGCATCCTCCCGATGTGTGAGCCACTCCCAGAATTCCCAAGCCAACAGGACTATTGCTGCAAATTCTGGAACTTGGTCCATACATTTACAGGGCACGTTGGTTGGCAATGCTGATACAGACAATACTAAACGCATGATCTGGGCCATAAAAGGAAGAAATCTATGTTCCTATTTGAAATGTTGTGTGGTGGCAAACAAAATGGATGCTCCTAGGACATCTTTTACTGGCATTGAAAGGTGACAAGGACTAGGTAGGACAAGGAAGAGATGGCTGGAGGAACTTCTGAGTGTGCACACTGGAGTGGAGAAAGGTCTTTTTCCTGCCTTAAAACTCAGCTGGAAATTTTCTGAAAGATGCTTGGCATCGACAAAGATCCCATTTGTTGAATGCACAGGCACTCAGAACTCTAAGAGACAGAAAAGCAAGTGCTCTTTCATGACTAGGATGTGTTCATTTATCAAGTGGTCAAGGCTGAATGGAGAGGAGGCAATTGGTGCAGTTTTCTATTTCTTTTTTTTTTCTTTCACTAAAATGAGAAGGTGACAATGAAAAAAAGTTTCCACAATCAAGTAGAATGTAGCTCCAGCTCCAGCTGTTATTTTCTCTAGGTGAAGAATAGAAAGAGCATGTGAATTTGATTTTAAGTATAAACTTGTCTTTGGTAAATGTCTGGGGCCAAATAACATTTTTTTTTAAAAAAAATCTCACTACATTAGCAAACCCACTTGTATATAGGTCTCTTCTTCCACAAATTGATTTTGAAGAAATTCTGAAGCATCAGAGATGATTCATATTTGTGTTACACAGCACTTGTTCCATGGGATAATAGTAATATATTGGCAACATATAGACTATTGCTAATGGTATTTCTTTCAGATGTGTTGAATTGTCTCTTCAATTTTTTTTATTATTCTGAAAGCTAGGGATCAGTGATGAAAAATAACCCGCATATTCCAGTTATGAGAAGAAAACCTTAACTGTTGGTCATTTAATAAGAGAAAAGTAGTTGGAAGAACTGTAGTCTTTTAGGAGAATTAGAAAAGAGAGAATAAGAAAAAATAAAGAGAAGTAATTGTCCTTCTCAAGAATCTTATGTATTATTTCATCCTCAGATGTTGTAGGGTTTTTTCTAAGAGTCTGTTTTAAAACCCTTCATCTAAATTTTCATTTGTGAAACAACTTTAATTAAAAAAATAAACAACACTGGACATACAAAAGAAACCAGATGATGTCTTAATAATTAAAAGGGATATAAAAAATAACAAACCAAGAGAGTGACCTGGATAATTTTCCTATATTGGATTTACAAAAGAGGCTTGTTAAAGCTTCAAAGAATTTTGTGAGAAGGGACAAAGAAAAAAATGAAAAGAAATCAAGTTCTAGGACATTATTTGAAGAGACTAAAGATCAAGATGGTTATAAGTAAAAGGAAGGAATATAACATTGGATTATTTGGTCAAGGTTAAAATTGATATGTTGTTATCTCTGGTAACCCTTAATGGACTTTTGCTGACATCAGGACTAAAATGACAAGGTTTTAAGGATTTGTTTATAGATAAGATATGGGATATGGGAAGAAGAGATCATTTGTTGTATTTTAAGAGAAGAAGAGAAGAGAATTTTACTAAAATTGTTTATACTTGTGATGAAGGGGGAAGTCACTTCTTTATATATTTCTTTTTTTTCCTTTACTATATTCTTATTTTTCTTTCTTTTCTCTTTTTCTCTTTTTTCTTTTCTGCACCTTCTATTTTTCTTTTTTCTTTAGTTTGTATTAGTTTGTATTGTTGTAATTGTAATATTTAATAAAATTACTATAAAATATGTATCCATGCATAACTTATTATATTATTGGGCTATAGCATGTCATGAAATACTTTGGAATGTTCTAAAAATGACAAGGAAGAGAATAATTATAATCACAGTTGCTTCCAGACAAAATAATTTCTTTATTTCCAATCCATGTCTTCTGTGATCATGACCTACTTGTGATATATGTTCAAGACTGATCTTAGAACTTAGCTTGCAAGTTTGATTCTGAAATGAGGATTGTTTGCATATGTGTCATTAATGTTGCCAAATTTATATAAATCTTCTGTTGGCTGACAACCTAATTTAAGAAGTTGTTTCATATTATGGTATGATTTTAACAAATAATTTTCATATTGTTTGGTTTGTTGGAAGGACATTTCAAAGACAAACTGAGAACATATGTCAGAAATGGTGGAATAATTTTTTAAATTGAAAATTAAGTTCCTAATGGCACATAAATAAAATTAGGCAGAGAAGCAGTAGTTCCTATATTAAAAAAACCACTTTACCTAAAAAACAAATAAGCAACAAAGAAATATCAACAGACTGATGGTTACTGCAGCTCAGAATAGGTTTTGAACAGATTAGAACCTGTAAAGGGCAGTGGCAAACACCTGTCCTTAGGAGAACAGAGTGAAATGACTGCCCCAAAAGGATTAATCAGATTTTGGATGAAATTATGGGTAGTCCTCACTTAATGACTACAATTGGAACCGGAAACTCTGTCGCTAAGTGACACAGTCGTTAAGTGAAAAATGTGACCATGGCAGACTTATGATATCACTTCCCATTTGGTTGTTAAGCGAGTCACCACGGGTTGTTAAGTGAGACATCACATAACTGACTTGCAATTTTACTGCTGGCTTCTCCATTGACTTTGCTTGTTGGAAGCTGGCTGTGAAGCACGCAGATGGTGATCATATGACCACGGGATGCTGCGACGGTCATAAATGCAAGGAATGGTCTTAAAGTTACTTTTTCAGCATCATTGTAACTTCGAATCATCACTAAACATTTATTCATTTAGTATTGAATTTATACCCTGTCTTTCCATTTATACCAACAGTCTAAGGTTGCTTGCAACAATTAAATATAAAGTATAAAGCAAAACAAAATTCGTACAATTAAATTAAAATTAAAACCATTGATTAAAATAAGTTGCAATTAAGAGCTTGGCAAAAGAGGTGTGTTTTGACTCTATAAATTGGAAGAGACAAAAAACACATCCTTAGGAGTGCATTCCATAATCTGGGAGTCTCATATTTGACACTTGAGCTTCTGGCAGGAGGGACATCTTCAGAAGGACCTTTCCAGCTTGTCTAAGAAACTGAACAGATTCATAGTGAGACAGGTGATCCTAAATAGCTTAGGGTTTTAAAGGTCAACATTATCACTATAAATTGTGACCAGCAGGCAACTGGTAGCCAGGGCAGGTCATTCAGCATAGGCATCATATGATCCCTGTACCTTGCACTGGTCAACAACCTGACCACTGCATTTTCACCATAGAGCAACAGATTACAAGGTAGCAAATGGTGACTTGTTCATTTTTATGCTGATTACTATTGTTGACAGATGCCATTTTGATTTTAATAAAGCTACAAAAATATGGTGGGCTGGTACTATCAGCATCCTTTATATATGGTCTTTGAAGTGGTATGGTGAATTTGGTAAATTGGGGCAACCTGGTTGGATAAGAATGAATTCACACCCATAATAATAGTGAATTCATTCAATATTGTAAGGAAAAATGGCTCTGAAGACAGTGAAAAGATATATAAGAGATTCACAGATTTTGAGTAAGAGACAAGAGTGATTCTGTCAAGTACTGTGATTTCTTGTGAAGGATATTGAACCATGGAATTCTGGTGCCAGTTAAAAATGCACAGTAAAGAAAACTGAAGAATTGATCCTCTTGAGCATCTGAAGAAACATAATAGCCTTCCAGTTATTAGTAGGATCAGAGCATAGGGTAAAGATCCAGAAACTCGCAGTCCAAGAGGGTTTTTAGACAGTTGGATAGTTCAGGGAAGGTAAGTGGATAAGAAGGATAGAAAACTGAGTGGGGGCAGGTGGCAGTCAGTTGGAGAGAGGCCCACAATACCTCTTGCTTGTTAGAAGATTCAACATTGTTTGCATCAGCTTTCTGCACCCTATAAATACATTGGCTGTTAAGGGCAGTAGAGGTAATGACAGCTAGCAGAAGACCACTACACTTTTACCTCCTTTCCTTGCATAGGCACTCTTCCTTTTCGTGTCTCTACATAGCATGCCTCCTGTTGCTCAGACTGATATTCTCAGAGCTGTTATTGCTTCTACTACCAGTTTCTCTCTCCTGCAAATCCTGTCTGCACTCACTTTCTGGTGATGGAGAAAACTTCATGTCAGTTCTAAAGTGTCGCGACACACAGTTTGGAAAGCTATGGTATAGACAGATTGAGTTGAAGAGCCCCTGCAGTTGTAAGTGCAGGTGAGCTGTCATGCCATAACTTTGAACGGTCACTGAAGGAATGGCCATTAAGCGAGGACTACCTGTATACTTTATTGAGATTAGGAGAAGGTATACTATAAAGCATCCATCTGTTTTTCTGGCAATTTCTTGTGTAAACTATGATTCTTGTAACTATCATATAAATCTAGAGTAGTTGTTTCTGTATTGTTAAATTAATTTCCGTTTTATTCTGCCCAGGTCAATGTGAACGTATCACCCTGGAATTATGCATGAACCTGCCTTACAATTATACTCATTACCCTAACTACTTAGGCCATCGGACGCAGAAGGAAGCCTCTATTAGCTGGGAGTCATCTCTCTTCCCAGCCTTGGTTCAAACTAACTGTTATAAATACTTGATGTTTTTTGCCTGTACCATCTTGGTGCCAAAATGTGATCTTCAAACAAATCAACGTATCCCACCATGCAGGTAACTTGCTGTATTATAGCTAGTGGATCCAGCAAGAAAATTCTTGTGTTCTTTCTGGTTCTGCCTTTATAGCACTTTTCTTGATTTCTTTGGCTTTCAGTACGTATTTCCTTATTTTCAACATTTCCAGCATTTTCAGCATGGGCATGTTGTGTCATTTGTGTGATGCCATCATGATGCCTATGCATCATATTCTGCCCCATTGATGCCCTTGGTTGCCAATGTTACTTTTGGGACTGTGTAAGGGGTAACAACCAAATCCTCATCTTTTTCTTGTGGAAAAGAAATTGCAGAATCCTATTTTGGCTCTCCAAAGGGCTTCAAGGCCGCTAGAAACAAAAAACATTCATAAACATTTATAAATTAAGTCAGCACAGTTTTGGAGAACCAATGATGAACAAGAACTTAAAAGGTTTTGTGGAATAAAGAACTATCAGAACTCATCCATAACCTCTCTAAGGAGCATATTTTAGAATGAGTGTGCTGTTTATTTAAATAGGAAATGCAAAGAAATTGAGGATCACCTTCAAAAGGAAGGGGCAAGCAATTTACTTAAGATAATTACATAAATCAAGGGAAACATTTATGCAGAGATGGGCACAATAAAAGACAAGGCAACGATTAACTAGAGGAAGAAGATAGAAGAAATGGCATGAATATGCAGAAGAACTGTTCCCAAAAGATGGCAAAATCAGTGATACATACAAAAGTTTAATCCCTGAACTAGAACCAAACATTCTGGAAAATAAAATATTGCTAACAACAAACTACAGAAATTGATGAAATACCAGCACAGCTATTTTAAATCTTACAAAATTGTGCTGTTAAAGTGATATTGAGTTTATAATAGGCTGACCATATTTCCTTGAGGCAAAAACGTCGCTGGACAAAGTGGGGATGCGGACGTGCGCGGGGGGGGGCATGCGTGTGGGTGCGCGGGTTCGTGTGTGCGTGGGGGGGTGCGGGGGGTGCATGCGCGTGTGCGGGGTGTGTGCGTGCGCATGTGCAGGGGAGTGGGGGCGTGTGCGCGCACATGCACATGCGCTTCGCCGGGAAACTTTAAAAAATGGGACAAAATTGAGATTTTTACTATTACAATGGGACACTCCAGAAATGGTAAAATAACGGGACCGTCCCGTTCAAGATGGGACGTATGGTCAGCCTAGTTTATAAGCAGGTATGGAAAGCACAGAGGAGTGGGATGGGGGGGGGGGAACTGAAAAAAATCATACCAAAAATGGGCAGAGTACTTTTTTTGGAGTACAGAATTGTCAAAGTACCAAACAGTTGCCTCACTTAGCTCATACAATAGTAAGGAAGTAAGATATTGCAATCCAGACTTCAGTAACACATGGAACATAAACTGCCAGATGTACAAGCTGGATTTAGAAGAGGCAGTGACATTTGAGATCACCTTGGTAACAACTGATGGATAATGGAAAAGGTAAGGGAATTCTAGGAAGATGTCTATTATTGCTATAAAGCTTTTGACTGTAGATTACAATAAATTCTGGATAGCTCTTCATAAGGGGAGTGTATGAGGCTACTTCATCTGCCTACTGAAGAATATGTACGATGACTAGGAATCAATAGTTAAAATGGACTATGGAGCAATCGATTCCTTAAAATTGGGAAAGGAGTGTGCCCAGGTTGTAGTCAGCACACTTATTTATTATTTATATGCAGAATTAGTATGAGAAATGCTGGAGGAGGAGAAATAGAAATTAAAATGTTAATAATACTATTTTGATGGCTGGAAGAAGACTTAAGGAATCTGCTGTTGAAGGTGCAAGAAGAGAGTACAAAAGCTGTCCACTGCTCAGTATTTAAAAAAACCAATATTACATCAATGGGCAAAGCCAACTAAATGAAAAAAAAGGCAGAGAAGACATTCAAGTAGTAACAGATTATCTCCCTAAGCTCAAAAATTCACAGGAATTGTGATTGTAGCCAAGAAATAAAGAAACAAACGCTATCCTGGAGTCAGACTATGCAATCTAGAAAAATATATTAAAGTGCAGAGACGTTACACTGATAAAAAGATTCATACTGTCAAGGCCATGGTTTCCCTGTTGTATGAAAGCTGGACCATCAGAAAGACTGAAGAAAAATCAATGCCTTTGAAGAGTGGCGCTAAAGAAAGTTGTTGAGAATATTTTGGACTACAAGAATAAGGAATTCAGTATTGGATGATATAAACTCTGAAGTACTGAAAAGTGAATTCAAGCTAAAGTTTAAATATTTTGAGGACATAATGCAAAATCAAGAGTCATTGGAGAAAACCCCAATGCTTGGAAAAATCAAAGAGGGCCACAGAAGACAAGGTGACTAGTCATTTCCAGTGCTGACTCTTCTTTCTTTGAGCCATAAATACTGTAATTTTGAAACTTTCTGAATATGCTAAGCAAATATATGATATATTTCATATACTTTTATGTAAGGTTTTTGTGGTTATTCGTTCAGTCGCTTCCGACTCTTCGTGACTTCATGGACCAGCCCACGCCAGAGCTTCCTATCGGCCGTCACCATCCCCAGCTCCCCCATGGTTGAGTCCGTCACCTCCAGAATATCATCCATCCATCTTGCCCTTGGTCGGCCCCTCTTCCTTTTGCCTTCCACTTTCCCTAGCATCAGCTTCTTCTCCAGGGTATCCTGTCTTCTCATGATGTGGCCAAAGTACTTCAGTTTTGCCTTTAATATCATTCCCTCAAGTGAGCAGTCTGGCCTTATTTCCTGGAGTATGGACTGGTTTGATCTTCTTGCAGTCCAAGGCACTCTCAGAATTTTCCTCCAATACCACAGTTCAAAAGCATCTATCTTATTTCACTCAGCCTTCCTTATGGTCCAGCTCTCGCAGCCATAGGTTACTACGGGGAATACCATTGCTTTGACTATGCAGATCTTTGTTGTCAGTGTGATGTATTTCTCCCAAAATAATTACCTGTGAATGATGGGGGCAGGGGTGGGTGAGTGGATGGGGCACCTTTACTGAAAAGAACAGTAACAGCTTTTGGAAACAAAGGAATGAACTGAAGGGCCAATGACTGCAAAAATCAGCTGCTGAAAAGCCTGGATACCTTTGAATATTACTCTAACAATTTCCCCTAACTTGGGAGGGATTCTTTGTCTGCAGAATTCAACCCTTCATAAGGCTTCTCTTTACTTTCTTTCCTTGTTCATTTCCACTCCTCCCTCATCTCCATATAGTTTTATTTCCCCCATTCTCTTTCCTTTCCCTTTTAGGGCAGCTATCTTTTCCTCTTCGTTTGTTGTTGTTTATTCGTTCAGTCACTTCCGACTCTTCGTGACTTCATGGACCAGCCCACGCCTGAGCTTCCTGTCGGCCGTCGCCACCCCCAGCTCCCCCGTGGTTGAGTCCGTCACCTCCAGAATATCATCCATCCATCTTGCCCTTGGTCGGCCCCTCTTCCTTTTGCCTTCCACTTTCCCTAGCATCAGCATCTTCTCCAAGGTATCCTGACTTCTCATTATGTGGCCAAAGTACTTCAGTTTTGCCTTTAATATCATTCCCTCATGTGAGCAATCTGGCTTTATTTCCTGGAGTATGGACTGGTTTGATCTTCTTGCAGTCCAAGGCACTCTCAGAATTTTCCTCCAACACCACAGTTCAAAAGCATCTATCTTCCTTCGCTCAGCCTTCCTTATGGTCCAGCTCTCTCAGCCATAGGTTACTACTTTATGTAAGGTAAGCCATGATTAAACAGTAATAATTAATTTTAGATTTGGTTTGTAAATGTAATAGAAGTGTATATATTAGAGGGGGGGGGGTGGATTGTGAACATCTGTAACTTTGGAGCGTGGAGATGTCTCCGTCAAAAATAATGAGGTTTTTCCCCTTAAGATTTCAAAAGTCAGGAACTTTTACATCTTTACCTTTTGAGAAAGATCTCCTATGACTAATGCTTTTGGAAGGCAAGCAACTCCTTGGAAATTGAAACTGACTCAGCTGTATGCTGGCCAAATGTTCTATACAAATTGATGCTCATATAGAAGTTAGAGACATATGAGCTACAGAAAACATGTTGGATTTCCTCTGGTTTTGTACACGTTGTGTGTGTGGTATCTGTGTGTGTGAGAAGGAAAAGGGAGCAGGACTTGCCCATTCCCTCCCTTTTTCATTCTTATCACAGGAGTTTTGCAGCAGTGTCAAGAATGCTAGCACAGGGAATTACTGTTTTTAAAGAAAAAGTGTGGCTTAGACCAAGATAATGGATTTCTGTGTTACTATTATCATCATGGATCTGCTCGTGACCACTGTAATTATTTTATTCAGATTTAAACCGGAACATCACAATCTGCATTTTGTGTTTGTTTTCCTCTGTTCTCGTATTTGCTGAAGAGTATTTTCATATGTTACTCTATAACAAACAGTCTTTACAGTGGTCCAAAACACTTTTTTGCTTTAGCGCAGAGCATAGAACCCTAGATGGCAACACAGGATTGTTATATAAAACTCCTAGCAGTCTTTGGATAAAGAGTACTGCATACATGACTGGTTACCATTCATTTATTTTTCTAACATGTCCTACTGTTTCAGATCTGTGGCAAAATGCATGTGATTTTTTTAAATCTTCACAACAATATTGCAAGTCAGGTTAGACTAAAAGACTATATAATGTTGAACGGAACATTGTGAATGAATAGGGACTTCGTATTCAATTCTCTCTTCTCTAGGTCCAACGACACTGATTAGTTAGTATTGGATGTGTTGGATTTCTGCCAGCATTTAGGTTGGTCACAGGTATAATAATAAAAATTAAAAAAGAAAAGAACAATTTTAGCACGGGCAAATGATTTCAGACTAATCTGCAGAACACCATGATGCTGAAAATTTCAGAGATGTGTTTTGTCATGTATGATTGCAATTTGGGGAGGGGGAACATTAGAGTGTTTTAGAGTCACTAAAGATGGCAGTAGTAATTTGTTTATTAAAGCATTGGATTTGGTTTCTATTCCATCTAAAATAATTATAGTGAGTGATCAAATAAAGAATCATCAAAATAATTATGACTGTGGAAAGACTTCCATGTGAAGAAATTAAAAAGAAAAAGGCTATTTCAGTGGAAAGGGCTGGAAATGTAAAAATTGGATCTCTTCTCATCGGTATAAGTATATTTTCCGAGACTCATAAAATGCACCGTGATTTAAATGGATGCATATTTTATCTGCCCTTCTTGAGGGTGTGAAGGAGAAAATTCCCCATGACCCAATTTGCAAGTGGAAACCACATGATGTCTGTAGCTTGAATCATGTCAACTGGATTTCTATTTTCTTAGTGGAAACGTTTCGCTCCTTATCCAAGGAACTTCTTCAGTCTGAGCAAAGTTGGTAAGGGAATCCTAAATATGTTCCTAGGTAGCTGTGTGACCTTACACCTGGGGCTAGGTCATGGTTATATTGAGATGTAATTTTTAAGTCCTTTTATCATCTAATGGAGGGTCGTTAAAATCACCATGCTGCTGTTGAGCTTCTGAAATGGTCTTAAGAATCTTCAGAATCTACACACTTCCTAGTTTCCATCTAAAATACAAGTGCTGTTTTAAGATAACTGGTGAGCCAGCATCTGCCAATGCCTATGCAAGCTATTAAGGAGGTTTACTCGAGTTCAGAGGCCTTGTTGGTGTGGAGGTCTTGGTTCAGTATTTGTTTTACTCCTTTAGGTGGGAAGGCATAACTCTGTAAAAAAAGGTAAAGGTTCCCCCTGCACATTTGTGCAGTCGTGTCCGACTCTAGGGGCCGGTGCTCATCTCCGTTTGTTAGCCGAAGAGCCAGTGTTGTCCGAAGACGCTTCCATGGTCATGTGGCCGCATGACGTGCATGGAACACTGTTACCTTCCCACCAAAGTGGTACCTATTAATCTACTTGCATTTGCATGCTTTCGAATTGCTAGGTTGGCAAGAGCTGGGGCGAGTGCGGGAGCTCACTCCGTCACGCGGGGCTAGGGATTCAAACCTCCGAACTTGTGATCTTCCGATCGACAAGCCTGGCGTCTTACCCGCTGAGCCACCACGCCCCATAAAAACTCTATATGCACATCTCCAAATCTGTGATGACACTGGGAGGAAGCTCCAGATCATACTCTGGATGTAGTCTGTTAGGCTGCCATATCTGGCGTTCTGGACGTCCGTGTCTCTGAATCAAATCCAGTCAAATCCAGTCTCTCTCTTTCTCTAGAGAAAGAGACAGGGAGTGATAATTCCATGCCTCTTTTTGGGTAAAGGACTGCATTACTTGTATTACCAAAACCTGGTTGGGAGAGGGCAACAAGGCTGCTTTCTTGGAGATGTGCCTTCCTGGGTTTTAAGCCTTATATCAGCCATGATGTGAAGCCAAAGCCAGAGGGGTAGAAATGGTGGTAAGCCTTAAGAACAAACAGGTAGTTGGCCATGAGTACCTGTATGTGATGCTGGACTGTAGGAACAGACTAGGGATTCTGCTGTGTACCAGCCACATTGCTGCGTGGCAGGGTCGTGCTTTGAGTAGGATTACCAACTGGTCTGTGCATCCTGTGCAGAGATGCTGAGGAGATTTTGGAGTCAGGGAGAAGCAAATGTCTTCATTCAGAGATTTGTGGTGTTCTCCCTGCTGATATTTGTGAGAACATAGTTGTTCCAATGTGTTTTTAATTGGTAAGACCACTGTCAGTTGGAGGTGGCTAAGAATAATTTCTAATGATGCATTGTTGGTTATGTTGTTATTTTATTGCAGGGGTGGGCAACGTCAGGCTTGTGGGCCGTATAAGGCCCGCAGGGCTCCCGCCTAAGGCCTGCGGGGCTCCCGCCCGCAAACCCCGCCCCTTCCACGTGATTGGCTCCCACCCGCAAACCCTGCCTCCCAGTGCTTGTGATTGGCTCCCGCCCACAAACTCTGGCCCCCGGTCCGCGGAAATCCCAGAAACCCTGCCCCCCACCCCCCGGTCCCCGGTTATAAATGGCCCTTGGCAGAAAAAAGGTTTCCCACCCCTGTTTTATTGGGTACTGCAAACCACCTTGAGTCTTGAGGGAGTGCAGTGCTATAAAAATATATAAATAAATACAGATGAGGAAAATCAGTCATTTTTTTTTTTTTTTTTAAATATTAAAAAATAAACTTTATTTCTTCAAGCAGGAGGATTCAGGAAGCTGTTTCTTTCCTTCTTTAGCTTGGAGAACTGGAGAGGCAGTCCTTGGGTTATGTCCATTTGTTTAGTGACCATTCAAAGTTACAATGGCCCTGAATGAGGGGGACTTACGACCAGTCCTCGGAGTTTTGGCCACTGCAGCATCCCCACAGTCACGTGATTGCGATCGGGGTGCTTGGCACCTGGCTCGCAATTATGACATCGCAGCGAGCTGCAGTCAAGTGATTGTGATTTCTGACATTCCCTGCCAGTTTCCCACAAGCAAAGTAAATGGGGAAGCCAGCAGGAAGTTGGAAGTTGCGGTCACATGAGGTCCTTGCTTAACGACCCGCGTGGTCCTCGCTTAACAATGGCAACCAGAACTGCCAGAAGTGCCATCACTGAGCGACATGGTCACGTGATGTTGCGCTTTATGACCACATTGCTTAGCGATGGCAATTCTGGTCCCAACTGCTGTCGTAAGCCGAGGACTACCCTGTATCATAGCATACACACGTGTGTTTGTGTATGTTATTATATATTTTTCTACCATATGGCTTTTAAATCTTCTGGTTTTGGTGGGGCTTGCTATGTGTATGTGTGTATTTGTGTGTATTCAAGTTATTTACCTGTTTCCCACTCTCTTCCTCATCCCTTCATTCCTCCTAATCTTCTTAGGACTCTTTGTGAGCAGTCCAAGGAACGTTGTGAGTCTATTCTTGGAATTGTGGGTTTACAGTGGCCGGAAGACACTGATTGTGCTCATTTCCCAGAAGAAAATTCAGACAACCAAACTTGTCTGATGCCTGATGACAACGTAGAAGGTTATTTATATTTCTCAACTTTTAAAATAAATATTGAATATTTCAATCTTGTAGGAGAGCAATGATTACCTGGTGTTTAAACTTTTTTCTCCAGTCAGATTCTGTATAAAATAAGAGAATAAAATGAAGTTTGGAAAATGCAGTTATAGTAAATGGTAATTACAATGCAGGAGAGGGTAGCTGGTGGACATTTATTTATTTAATTTTTATCCCGCCTTTATTATTTTTATAAATAACTCAAGGCGGTGAACATACCTAATACTCCTTCCTTCTCCTATTTTCCCCACAACAACAACCCTGTGAGGTGAGTTGGGCTGAGAGAGAGTGACTGGCCCAAGGTCACCCAGCCGGTTTTCATGCCTAAGGCGGGACTAGAACTCACAGACTCCTGGTTTCTAGCCCAGCACCTTAACCACAGACCAAACTGGCTCTAGTGAATTCAAATAATGCTTATCCATTTGTTAAAGAGGAAAGATGGCATGGAATTTATTAATATCATTAAGCATAATAATTATAATAATTTAGGAGCAAGTTAGTTCCTCTCTTCACACATTGAAAGCCTCACTGAAATAAAATGAAGCTATACTAGAGCGTTATGGTATATTTGCTCTTCTAGAGTTGAGTTGAGTTGAGTTGAGTTGAGTTGAGTTGAGTTGAGTTGAGTTGGACTGGGTTTGAGCAGAATTGCATGATTCATCTCTTACTTTGTTTTGCTAAATGGTGCCCCAAATCTCTTGCTGAAGACCAGTATTTGTGCCATTTATCCTATAAGGCAGCAATGCTGAGAAGTATATGGTTGAATGTAACTATATGTAGAATTAGGACAGCTAACGGGGACTATCCTCGTTCATTCATTAATTAATTGTCCTGAATGGATGCGGTCTACCAATTTCTCCCAGTCCCACATACAATAAAAACCTTTAAGGAAATACAACCCTCAAGATGGTTTTTAGAATCAGAAAAAATGTCTTTCCTTGCTTATGGACTTTTTTGTAGTTCCAACTACACTATGTCTGTTGGGTTAGCTTACTCCCGTATTAAAATAAAATACAACCCTTTAATTATGAAAGGTACAGTATCTGGAAAGGTGTAAAATAATTGTTTTATTGCTCCTACTCTTACAGTAATGTAGCTTTCAACTTTAAGATTCAATGTTTAATGTTTAACATGATTATAAATAGCTTATTTTTGAGATTCCCTTGTGGGTTTTTATATGTACTTATTTTAAACTGTCCTGAGGCCCTCTTTGTGCTGTTGTACCCTGTACTTTAGATAGTTAAACATTCCAGACCTGAATTCTAAAAAAAAGTCCATACTAAAAACTTAGAGTTTGCAGCAGATGCTAGCAGAATGTCCCACTGAGCTGTTGCTCCTTCCAGTAATGTCACCAGACCTCACATCACCATCCCTGGAGCAGTTAGTACTTTAAAAGAAAAGTACTTTTTTAATTAATAAGGGGATAAATGGTTATATCTATATACTGTTAAAGTGGCAAGGTTGACAGTTCTCAGTATTCAAGTTACTGGGTGCACTTATCTGTCATTTTGGAAGTAAACTGGTTTGAAGGATGCTACATTCTGTTCCTTTTTTCTATGATAGCTTGTATACACCCTTTATACTTTAGCACAGAAGGAGTTTCAAATGATTGCATTTTGTAATTTTCCTGGCAGAGTGCTCACCCAGCCACTTTAAATGTCGTTCGGGAAGATGCATCTTGACCTCCAGAAGATGTGATGGGCAGGCAGATTGTGAAGATGATAGTGATGAAGAGAACTGTGGTAAATGAATGAAGCAAGACTTACAACAAAGCAGTTGTGGACCAGAACCATCTGTGATTATTGACAAGATATAGCAATATTTTTTCTTGCTATAATAGGGAGTTCTTTTTATAAATTGAAAGTTTACTTCAGTGTTTCTCCACCTTGGCAGCTTGAAGATGTGTGGACTTCAACTCCCACAATTCCCCAGCCAGCATGCTTTATGTTGAAAGCAGGGAAGCACAAGAGTAAGAGAAAGATAGAGTGTTCCCTCGTCTGTTGAACACAGAGGCACTTGTAATTGATAATAGGCAAGGTAGAAACAGACACAGGCACAGCATATGAAGGCCCTTCCTTTCATCTGCTCTCACCATTGGCCCTAATGGCCAGGTGTGGAAAGACATGATGGCATCTCCAACAGTAGTGACTTCTTGGGAAAATGATATAATACAATAGGTTCTTTGAGGTACCTTCCCTTATTCTGTGGATTTACTTGAAGGAATTATTAACAGATTATATTGTTACTTTTCACAGAGAAGTTACCGTGTTTTTCAACCTAGCTTTATTTACCTTAATTTATTCCACCTGGAACCAAACATTTGTGAAATTCAGACTTTTTGATGTTCTATGAATCATACAAAAATGAAACCCTACCTTTCTTCATATTGCTTGTTTAAAATGTGGATTTTGAAAAAATGTTACAGATTAATCTGTTTTTAAGTTATTAATTCTTGTACAACAAGTTTATAGCACAGTGAAACTAAAGGGTATTGTATACAGTATATCATTAAAAAGCTTTTTTTAAAACTTATGAGTGATCTGCTTAAGAACGCAAGTCATTCTTTCATCTGAATGCTGAAATGAGCTTGCCTTAAGTGAAAAGCATACAGTCAGTCAAAAGTTAAATATTTCATAGATCTGCCCTGAGACTTAATTTCCTTCATATGATGAAGTAAGAACTTAATATCAAGAGACTGACATAGTTATGCAAGAATTCATACTGAATTTATTATAAGACCAGTCTGACTGATTAAAAACAGTTGGAGGAGACAGGCTGTGTTTACTGAACACTGATCTGTCTTAGCATATCATTGTCAACTGATATTTCTTCATTTTACTGCATACCTTGTTACAGTCTTACCTATTGCCTCAAGTTTTTAAATAATCTATACTTCCTTCTTCTTTTTAACGTTCTCATTTTGAAGTGTTCATTAGCATAGAATCAGATCATATTCAGTTTAGTGGAAAAATTAAGCACAGAGCTTTCCCATTAAAATAATTGAAAATTGTTTGTTTAGATTATGCCCAGAGTTTACCCAAAAATCCATGGCAATAATTGTGGGGTGGGGGTGGGGAATGACACAAACATTATTTTGGTTGTCAGTATTTGGAATGTGAATGGATCATATGTTATAGATAAGGGTTTAATTTTAAGGTTTCAGACAATGTATTGATGAAGTTTAGCATCTATTATAGGTTGGATCTGAATTTAGTCACATTTACTTTCAATCTTACTGATTTCACTGGATTTGTTCTAAGTATAATTTAAGTCTGGATCTAACCTGTTATCAATATTCAACTGGAGCAAACCAGTGGGTTGTTTTTTTTAAGATATTATAAATACTATAAATAAATAAATTTGTCTAAAGTAGCCCTATATTGTAGTTTCAAGATTGTTCCTCAAGGCATTAAAAAACTGATAATGTCACTTCACCTGATAAAGCTTCCAAATTGACCAACCCAACAAGATGGGTTGTGGTCTACCGACAAAGTTGGAGGATGAAAGGTTGAATCAGAGAGATTTGACTAACATAAGGAGGAACTAGAATGCATCACTACCTTCTTTCTGGGAAGGAATTACTTGAACCAGTTGGCTCTAGAACTTTCAGACAGAAGTTAACGTATAGCTATGGAATGGGCAGCAACATTTGCCTATCTGTGGAGGATTGCTCCATTTTCCTCCATTTTCCATCTCTGGATATCAAATAAAAAGCACATTTTAAGTCAAAAAATGTTGAACAAAATTTCACATATGTGTGTGTATTCCTGCATTTCAGTTCTACTAGCTCTTCTTAGTACCTTCTATGCCAGTTCAAAACAATGAATGATTTCTCATGTTAATTTCTTATCTCCAGGTTGCAAAGAAAGAGGTCTTTGGGAATGCCCATCAAACAAACTGTGTATTGAACATGCAATGATATGTGATGGTTTTCCAGACTGTCTTGACAACGTGGATGAAACAAATTGCTGTAAGTAGTTCAAAATGGAATGCCTGCATTGCATTCTTCAGAGAAAGTCAAGGACACAACATGTCCTTTCTTAGCAAAATGTTTTTAATTTTACTCCCTTCATTTCCTCTTTGATACTAGACAGTCTTCTACCTTTGAATTTATTAATTTCTATCTTCATAATAACATTTTGTCCGGATGTCACTATGTTTTTATTTTGCCACCTTTTTTCTCTTTTTGCTATCTGCCTCCTTCCCTTCTTTTTCCTCTGTCCTGAGATTCCCTTTCATCTAATGCTTTTGTCTGAATGTCAATTACTTTTGATAGGCTTTCTGTTCTTGTCATTCTTTATGAACTTTGCGTACTTTGTCTATTCAATGGCCACAGAATGAATAGATCACAATAAATTATGCTCTACCTATTTCATAACTGGGCTAAAATATGTTGTTCAGATTTTCAAATTTGGACTTTCTGAGCAAGGGTGAAAAGTAGCAAAGGTATGGAGATAAACGCAGGCATTTCTCTAACTGCTGAGATTTAGAATTTACATTTTTTGTGGTTCATTTTGGAAGAAAATATTCTGAATTTCTATTTCTGCTTTATTTTGGCTTTGTTTTTTGTTTCTTCCCTTCATATGTCACTTCAAGTATAATTATTTCATATATTTGCATTTATTGTGGTTTATTTAATTAATTCCATGACAAAGCCTAGGAGGCAATCTGGTTAATCATCACACTGTGGGGTGTTGATTTTATCTTTCATTGCAGTGTGTGGCTCCGTAGGAGTGCTTTGCACATCGATAATGAATGGTGGCTAAAGAACCTTTGCTCATTAGAACTCTTAAGAGAATTTGGTTCTGTAGAGATTTCACTATACAGAGGCTTCAAGGTTGATAAATTCACATATAATATTCACATGGAATAGTCAGTTTTTTCATGGCTATTTTTCCTGAAATGCATCTTTTGTTTATGCAGTAATGAAATGGTATATTTCCTTTCTGACTCTCTTGAATGTTGTCAGATCATGATAAAATTACACTAATTAGTTAATTCGGTTTCTTCACACATGCAAAGGTGGCTGTTAAAGTGGTGCACTCTTCCGAACTAATTTGGAAGAACCGCTGTGGACCTTGTATAGTAACTCTCATAGCTGCTCATTAAAGCAATCCAGCTTTTTTTCCAAGCATCTGCACTGCAAGCATGAGATCCAAAGCTGAACTGTTTGCAAAGCACTTTGTGTGCAATCTACTATGTTTGATCGGCTGACCTGGGCTTAGAAAACCTGTTTTTCTAACTTCCTGGAAATGAAAAATCAAGATGTATTATGGTGTATTCATTATGTAGTTACCTGCATTGTTGACCGAGTTTACAGAAATATTACAGAATTAAGAAGTTCCAGACTTTCAGAGACTTTTACTCCTGATTATGTGAAGCAACTTCAGAGTTTACCTCCAGGTAATAAAAATCAGCAGTCCTAATCTGTTATGACTGTACCCAGGCACAACTACTATTCCCAGTTGTGTAAAGGATCAGTGTTTTCTAGAGGTTTTAAAGCTTTACATTTGCAAAGATTGTTTTCTCTCAATTTGCATTTTTCATGGCAGCGTTTTGCAAGAAGGATGAAATTACATGTGCAAACCATGACTGCGTACCCCGTAAATGGTGGTGTGATGGGCGAGCGGATTGTGCTGACAAATCAGATGAATGGAGCTGTGGTAAGTTTTAAGACTTGCACCGTAATTGAGATGCTAATGTGAGGATTGCAGAGGAGAAACAAACCTATGGGAAACAGATCAACACAGTTTAAAGTAAAGGACTAGCTCTGACAACCAAAGATGCAAGTCTGGTTGGCTGGCCATTGTTTCTTTCTGCTTTCATAAAAAGAAAGCAAAAATTGGCAAACATGACACAAGAATCCATTTGTGGCCTTGGCATCCTGAGATTTTGCCTCCAAAATTCAATTTTTTAATGGCATTATTATTTGTTCTTTCAAAACAGATGGGAGTGAAAATAGGAGACCAATCTCTCCTATGGAATCCTTCAAATCTGAAATTACACTGCTGAAATCCAGGCCAATAGTCACTGAATTTTGGTGGCACGGTTTTTGAGGAAGTTTTTTTATAGGATGGATGTGGAAATGGGGTTTGCCTGTGAAGACGTCCCATTCCCATTCTCCTCTTTAATCTCCCCCCCCCCACTCCAAGAAAATAATATGGCCTATCCTTTCTGGAGATGTAACTGGAACAAATTGGAGAGAAGGCGTGGCCTGTAACCTAAGAAATCTGGCCACCTCTGCTTTAGGAAACATCATATGAATGCATCATGGCTATAAAGTGATCTATATCTAGATGGACAGACTAGGCAGAAGGACATAAGTATGTGCCCCTCTCAACACATACGTTCAGGAAAGGCTTCAATATATACCACTAAAATAAACTCTTGGAATAAAGTTCTCAGACAGCAGTTCCTACAGGAAGCCACAGTGATGGCAAAATAATTACATGCACATGGTGACATCATCATGCAAATGTCACAATTATGTACTTGTGTCCTGATGTCTGAAGCAATATATAAGTCGTGGCATTTGTGTGATGATGCTGTAATACAGTATATGTTGTGGCACCGTTGCCCCCTTGCCCCCCCTGCAAATGCTCATGTTCTCAGAGAAGAAACAAAGCAACACCCCAACTATAAATATACAAAGTAAGTGCATATATCATGGGCCGTATTTCTTTTCTCAGCCAGCCAACAATGCTACAATTATAGAACATTGCTGAAGCCAACAGCATCCTTTCCTTCATAAAGCCTGTGATGGTTCTTATCTTGAATACAAGATAGCTGTCTGTCTGATGGTTTATTTTGGGAATGACATGACTTATGGAGAAAGCCATTATTGGCTATTGAATTATTGGATCTTCTGAGTCCTCATCCCCTGGAAGTGTGTCACAGGGTTATATTCCAGAATATCTAACTGCTTCATTAAGCTTTCTGGGAATGAAAGCAGCTAGTTAGGTGATGTCTGGTGACCATATGGACAAATACTCAATATTTTGACCTGCCTTTAGTAATACCCCATAGAAGTTTTCAAAAGTTAGATAAAATCTTATCCTGAGCTCAACTAGCATTGCCTATATGAAATATATAAGGTGGCCTTACCTGGGAAAGTGACCTAGCAGTAGAGCATCCATCTTGAATTCATGCCTGGTGAGCAGATTCTCCTAAAACATTATCATTTTTGCATTTCTTTTGGGTGATATTCCATTGAACTGAGCAAATGGAGAAAAAGACAAGTTAAACTTTTTCTTTGGTTGTACTAAAAGCAATCGTCCACCAAGCATTGGAAGTCATAGTGTAGTTTGGTTATCTGTTTGCCTTTGGTATATTAAGATGCATCACTGCATGATGAAATTGTCTGTATTCACTCACAGTATTTTTAGCGGTCCTACATTAATTTGCAAATCTTCCATGTCATGAGAAATCAATTAATCAATCTTCTACCTGGAAGTATTAAAGTTAAATTTTCATTTTGTTTTTCTTCTCACAGTGTCCCTGTCTAAAAACAGCAGCTCCTTGATGTTCCTGACTGTATATAGGTCAGCTACCAATTATTATGTATGCGCTGATGAATGGGAAGAAAATTTAAGCCACTTGGCATGCAAACAGATGGGTTTTGGGTAAGGTCAGTAGTTTGTAACATTGATAAATCATAGCCCTGAGTGTGACTATAAGTTTGGGACAATTTGTTAAATCTGTGATGTTTTCTTAATCTGAAGACGTGGGATCATTTGGTTTTCTACATTTTTGCTAATTTAACACAATTGGAACCTTCTGATATTTGTTACTGCATGTGGATCTTTGGTACACTATCAATACTTTAGCCAATCAACAAAGTAGTTTATTTTCTGTGAAAAATTATTTATTTATTTATTTATTTATTTATTTATTTATTTATTTATTTATTTTCTATCCCACCTTTATTATTTTTATAAATAACTCAAGGTGGCGAACATACCTAACACTCCTTCCTCCTCCTATTTTCCCCACAACAACAACCCTGTGAGGTGAGATGGGCTGAGAGAGAGTGACTGGCCCAAGGTCACCCAGCCGGCTTTCATGCCTAAGGCGGGACTAGAACTCTCAGTCTCCTGGTTTGCCATTGGCTCCTTCCTAGGGCTGAGAGATAGAGTGACTGGCCCAAAGTCATTCATATTTTTCCCTTTGTTTCAGTACATGTATGATGCCATTTGCTTGGTGAGGTTCCTGAGCATAATATATCGTCTTTAAGTGTGGGAAGATTGCCTTTGAGGGCAACTTTTAAAAATTGTACTGAGGTCAGTTTGAAGTTAGGGTTATGCTTCAGTGAGTTGTTAGATCAGATTAATGGCTTAACCCTTTGGTTAAGAATTGTGATCTTAAGGTTATTTTAGATGAGATTGCCTTCAAAAGTACTTTTAGGGTTAAAAATTACTGTTGGAATTAGAGTGACATTAGAGGTAGGGTTAGGTTTTCTTGATTTTCATGGTTAAAATTAATGGCAAAGTTAGCTTTTTGGTGTAGAGTTAATACTAGCCCTAGGGGGGACCGCTGGACTGAGTAGATTTTATGGGTACAAATTTCTGTTGGATTTCGTGTGAAGTTAGGATTAGGCATAGGCGTCCTTGAGTTTTATGGGCAGACTGAATGGCAGGGCTACATTTCCAGTGCGTTTCTATGGGTATTGGTAGCCTTAAAGTTATTTTGTGAAGATATATCCTGCCTGGAAAAAATAATAGATATAAAAATTTCTGTTAAATTCAGGTGAAGTTGGAGTTAGCAGAGTTATTAATACAGTATCTCTTTGATTTAATGTGATGTTACATTTACAATTGGGCCTCCTTGAATACTGTGATTCAGTTGAAAGTCATGGCTAACGTTTGGGTGAACTTCTACAGCTAACGGCAGCCTTACAGTTACGTTATGAGTAGACAGCATGACCAAGTACGTTTTAGGGGGGGGGGAATTTATTAGAATTATTATTTATTTATTTGAATTTATTGGCCGCCCAACTCCAATGGACTCTGGGTGGAATGAGGGTGACGTTTATTTTATTATTTATTTATTTATTTATTCAATTTGTATAGCCGCCAATCTCAAACCAGTGACTCTGGGCGGCGAACAATCATAAAAACAATTAAAACAGTTAAAACACAACACAAAAAAGAAATTAAATACAAATAGCAGCCAAGAGGTATTATAACCCATTGGTGTCAATACAGCCAGGAAACAGGGCCCTTCACACACTTGGGACCCCAGGCCTGGGCACACAGCCAGGTCTTCAAGGCCTTTTGAAAGGCCAGCAGTGTCATGGCCATCCTCATTTCAGGAGGGAGGATTTTCCAGAGGGCAGGCACTACGGCAGAAAAGGCCTGTTTCCTGGTCCCCACCAGCTGACATTCCTTGGCTGACGGCAACCAGAGCATGCCCATCTTGCTGGACCGGATTTGACAGGTAGAAACAATTGGGAGAAGACGGTCCCTCAGGTAACCTGGTCCCAAGCCATTAAGGGCTTTAAAGGTGACAACCAGCACCTTGAATCACACCCAGAAACACACTGGCAACCAATGCAGCCCCTGAAGCAGTGGTGTGTGTCAAATAGCTGGCACCATTTAGAACCCATGCAGCTGCATTCTGTACCAGATGAAGCTTCTGAATGCTCTTCAAGGGCAGCCCCATGTAGAGTATGTTGCAGTACTCCAAACGGGAGGTCACGAGGGCATGAGTGACAGTGAGTAGTGCCTCCCGGTCCAGGAATAGGTGCAACTGGCGCAAAACCCAAAGGTGTGCAAAGGCCCTCTTAGCCACGGCTAATACCTGCTCTTCCAGCAGGAACCACGAGTCCAAGAGGACCTCCAGATTGTGCACCAGGTCCACCTCAGGCAGTGCCACCCCATCCAGGACCAGAGGTGGAAGAACCTTGGTATTGGAAGGCCCAAGCACCAAAGTGTATCACATCTAAAATTGCCGGGTCTTCTATTGGGTAGTCACAGCCTCCATCTTAACCTTTTTGACCTCCCACTGCAGGACCCTCCCATGATTTCTTTGAATAAAACATGACACTTCAACTGTTTCTTATGTAGTGTATACCACACTTTTTCAACACACAGATCACTTCTCATAATAATCATATCAAATCCTGTGGTTTATGTTTGCTATTACAAGTAGTCCTCGACTTACGACCATTCATTTAGCGACCACTCGAAGTTACGATGGTGCTGAAAAATGTGATTTATGACAGGCCCTTGCACTTAGGATTGTTGCAGTGTCCCCGAGGTCACGTGATCAGTATTCAGGCACTTGGCATCTGGCATGTATTTACGATGGTTGCAGCATCCTGGGGTCACATGATTGACATTTACGACCTTCCCAGCCAGCTTCCAACAAGCAGAATCAATGAGGAACCATATAATTCACTGAACGACCACCGCAAAGAATGTTGTAAGATTGGGTGTGGTCACGTGATGCATTGCTTAACAACTGCACCCCTTAACTACGAATTTTCTGGTCCCTATTGTGGTCGTAAGCGAGGACTACCTGTAATCTTTCTACTATATATTGCATTCCCCAGTAGACCAATTTACTGAACGTAATGATGAGATTTGCCTGCAATGGACAAACTTATTGAAAATAATCATGAGGTTTCCATCCACTGTTATATATTTTTTAATAAGAATTTTATTAAATTTGAGACAAAGATAAAAACTACAACAAAGCAAAAAACTACAACAAAAAAGAAAAAGAAAAAAAGAAAAAAGAAAAAGAAAAAGAAAAAAGTATAGAACACAGGAAAAAAGAATCTTGAAGATTACATACAAAGGTGACTTCCGACTTTCAACAGCAAGAATATACAGCAATTTCCACAATCAATCCCTTACCCTATATCAAACCAAAATCCCATTATTTCTATAAATCTTTCCATTGGCACGTATACAGATCACTTATGCAATTGCTCCTTTCCCTTATATATAATATATAATATATATATATATATTTCTAGATCGGCTTCCCTCCCCCATACAACAACATTTATTTAATTATTTCCTTCCTGCTACTATTCTATATATTTCTATCCACTGTAAAGGTAAAGGTAAAGGTTCCCCCCGCACATTTGTGCAGTCGTGTCCGACTCTAGGGGCCGGTGCTCATCTCCGTTTGTTAGCCGAAGAGCCAGCATTGTCCGAAGACGCTTCCACGGTCATGTGGCTGGCATGACGCATGCGGAACGCTGTTACCTTCCCACCGAAGTGGTACCTATTCATCTACTTGCATTTGCATGCTTTTGAATTGCTAGGTTGGCAAGAGCTGGGGTGAGTGCGGGAGCTCACTCCACACGCAGGGCTAGGGATTCGAACCTCCGAACTTGTGATCTTCCAATCGACAAGCCTGGCGTCTTACCCGCTGAGCCACCACGCCCCCATCTATCCACTGTAATAAAATCCAAATTATAAATTGTCTGCTTTTATAATTAATAATAGTACAACAATCCTAAATTTATTAAACCTAAAAAACCAAACAATTGTTAGATATCTTATAAGGGACGCGGTAGCTCAGCAGGTTAAACAGCTGAGCTGTAGGCTGCCGATCAGAAGGTCGGCAGTTTGAACCCCGCGCGCGAGGTGAGCTCTCGTTGCTAAGTCCTAGCTCCTGTCAACCCAGCAGTTCGAAAGCCTAGCAAGTAGATAAAATGGGTACCACCTTAAGTGGGCTAATTTGCTGGCGTCCTGTCGGGAAGTCGGCTCCGCTGGAGGAGAGGATCGGAGGATCGGAGGAAGATAAAAAAAAAATGCAGTGGTGACGATGGACCCAGATGTGACAGCTACAGGACGTCAGCAGCCGGCTCAAGGCATCCTGGGAATTGTAGTCCGGAGCCTGTAGAGTCGGTTCCCTCTCCCCCCCTCCCTTCACGCGCGGTGAATTTGGTGTATTGTATAATTGAACTGTATATATATATGATTGTAAGCTGCCTAGAGTCCTCCATTAGGGAGGGGATAGGCGGGGTATAAATATCACAATAAATAAATAAATAAATAAATAAATAAATAAATAAAGTCTTACAAATCAAACAAACCTTAGTAAATATCTAGTAAATCTTAATCCAACTCATTAAAGGGAAATGAAATCATAAGAACCATAAATCATTATCCATCCAATTACACATTCTTAAATTTTACTCCATTTCAAGATAAACCAGAACATTTACATGTCTCCCTAAAATATATATTCAACCAACATTGTATGAGCAAGTTTCCACTCTAACAAGGGGACTTTTCTTTACCTTTCTCCCCCTTTCTCTCCATGTAGCCTTCCAATGTTCTTGGGAGAATCCTCTAATGCTCCAGAGAAAATATGTAAAATATGTTGAGATGTTTTGCTAATGGAAAAAGCAATTCCATTAGCAAAATAGCCACCATTGACTACAACTCATGTTAATACCAATGCAATTTTTTTTGGTAATGAGCAGCTATCCTAAAAAAACTATGATTTTCAGAGTCCTAGATGTTGCTATTCTAGTGTTCCAGATTTTAGGAATGAATGAATGAATCCCCTTGCCCCAATCAGAGAGCTTTCACAGTAGGGCCCAGTGTCACTATGTTCTGGATGCAAGGAAAGAGGAGATTTAACAGTACCTGTGAATTCTGGGCCAGAACGTAATTAGTGTTTTATTTCAAATTATAATGGATTTGAGGAGGGAATGCTCTTAATTACCCCTCAGTTGTAAAGCTCAGCTCCAAAATAACAGAAATCAGAAGAAAACAAACTGTACTATGCTAGTAGAAGGCACAAAACAGCTTACCACGTGCATGTGAAATATGCTAGATGGTTTGTGCAGAACTAATAACTGCTATAAATCACAAGGATGCATTAGGAATAAGCCTCGAAGCAGGTAAATTTGAATTTTACCGAGTCCACTGAGATTATTTGTCCCCTGATACAGTAAATGAACCACGCTGAAATATGACTTTGGTTCATCCACTTGCAATTTGTATGGCCAGAAACTAGTACCTGGTTTAAATAATTCTTAGTGAAATCTGAGAAATAAGTTTTGAAAGGCTGCAGTGTAGAGTGTTGCCTCTTGAGAAACTTGGATGCTTAAAAGAGATTTAATTTGTTATTCTTAAGTTTATTTATTTATTTTCTATCTCACCTTTATTATTTTTTATAAATAACTCAAGGCGGTGAACATACCTTTGGTCTAGTGGTTAAGGTGCTGGGCTAGAAACCAGGAGTTCTAGTCCCGCCTTAGGCATGAAAGCCGGCTGTGTGACCTTGGGCCAATCCCTGTCTCTCAGCCCTAGGAAGGAGCCAATGGGAAACCAGGAGACCGAGAGTTCTAGTCCCGCCTTAGGCATGAGAGCCGGCTGGGTGACCTTGGGCCAGTCCCTGTCTCTCAGCCCTAGGAAGGAGCCAATGGCAAACCAGGACACTGAGAGTTCTAGTCCCGCCTTAGGCATGAAAGCCAGCTGGGTGACCTTGGGCCAGTCCCTGTCTCTCAGCCCTAGGAAGGAGCCAATGGCAAACCAGGAGACTGAGAGTTCTAGTCCCGCCTTAGGCATGAAAGCCGGCTGGGTGACCTTGGGCCAGTCCCTCTCTCTCAGCCCAACTCACCTCACAGGGTGGTTGTTGTGGGGAAAATAGGAGGAGGAAGAAGTATTAGGTATGTTCGCCGACTTGAGTTATTTATAAAAAATAATAAAGGGATAAAAATAAAAATAAAAATAATACTCCTTCCTCCTCCTATTTTCCCCAGAACAACAAGTTCCTTGTCTTAGGCTGGTTATCCAACAATGTAAAGTATTTATGGAAAGAGCTGTGGATCAGCACAAAAGTATTTGACATAGATTGAGTCTCACATAATTAATATTTAGGTAAAAACAATGTTTTTGGAGTGAGGGTGGACACATTCTACTCCGGATTTTTTCCTTTCTACTTCTGTATACAGAGCATCAACAGAAAAAAGGCCTATTTTGTCATCAGTAATGCTAAAGTCATAAAAACAGTATCAAAAATACTGATTAGAGTTATTTCACCTGTATGTACTTTGATTTCCCATCATTTGTTTGCCCAATATTGGCCCTTGTTTGAAGTGGGAACATTCATCACCTGGCGACGGCAGTATCAAAGGAACCCCTTGCAATGAATAGGACATCTTAAATCTAATACTCTAGTTGCATCATCTCCAACACACAGTGGAGGCAGGTCATACATTCAGTGGCCAGATCTGAAGAAACAAAGTGAACAAAGCCTTGGTGATCCATCCTTGAATTTGTGAACAAAATCTATGGAAAATGGAGGGTAAAGGGAGATAGCAGATTGGGTCAGCTGTGTTGTGGGTATAGTCTGTGGATATACATTGGATATTTCACATTTGTAGCCTGTATCCTACCAACAGCAGTAGCTCTCACCATTCATAGACTGGGCTTGTTATTTTCCCTCATAATTAGTAGCTTCTTCTTCCAAACGTGTTATTTTTTTCCTATTCAATGTTTTTGTTTTTGTTTTCAATGAAGATTGGCTAAATGCAGAATTGTTTAATCAGTTCCAATATCTGCAGAAGGGTGGTATGTATGCATCAATGGGTTGTGGCTGCTGGGTCCTGGGGAACAATCCTGTGCACACCTATCCAACATTCAACCCAGTAGACCTTATTTCAAGTAAGCATGTCTGAAATTACACTGTACAACGAGGGTCACACGTGGGAAGGGGGTGCTAGAAAAATTCAAGATGGCAGCTGCCACTGTGCAATTGAAGCTCTGTCTCTTTATTTAATGTGTGATGTATTTTAAAAAGGGGTAGGGCTTTGATCACACAGTTTTGGCCACCCTCTTGACATTTTTGGACCCCTTCTCCCAAGATGAATTCATTATATGGGGCAGATCTGAACAGGGTAATGAAATGTTGGTATCTGATGACCAACAGAGCCCAGGAATTGCCTTTAAGTGGCTTGCATGAATAGCTTTGTAGCCAAAAAATTGGAATGCAGAAGGAAAGTTTCAATTACAGCAGGGAACAGAAATCAGAACTTGGAGCTGCCATTTCCAATCATTTACTCTTGAGTGTTTCTTAAGAAACATCTGACTTCAGTGCAATCTGAGATGGTCTTTTCTTTCAATCGTTTCTTTGATCAGCTTAACCTTCCATTCTGATACTCATGATGTATCTCATTGTTCAAATCAATGGGAATCAAATTGACAGCTACATAACAGCTAAGGAAAAATAGCCAGGAGGAAGAAAATCCACAGAGAGGGAAAAACACTAAATGTGATTATCTGTGCTATAACCAAGCAGTAATGTGTTAGTCAGATGTACTGTAAGTAAAATGAGCTTCACTTTGGGACACAAGAGCAAACACTTGCTCTTCCCATTTCGCATTCTCATTCCTTCTGGATTTTCTCAGTAGTAAAAACACTACCTGAACCAATACTCGCAGAATCCTCAAAGCATATGCAAAATGAGGATATAATTCAATTGCCCATTTAAAAGGTGATTTAGAAGCCTGTGTGGAAAAGCCTTCTGCTGCTTTAGGCCATGGGGAGTGTAAAGTTTAAAAGCACTCTATGTGACCTATTTGCCTTCGGTAGCCTTTGTTTTGGGACATCCCAAGGTAAAAGGTAAAGGTTCCCCCCGCACATTTGTGCAGTCGTGTCCGGCTCTAGGGGCCGGTGCTCATCTCCGTTTGTTAGCCGAAGAGCCAGCGTTGTCCGAGACAGAGAGTTCTAGTCCCGCCTTAGGCATGACCACGGTCATGTGGCTGGCATGATGCACGTGGAACGCTGTTACCTTCCCACCGAAGTGGTACCTATTCATCTACTTGCATTTGCATGCTTTCGAATTGCTAGGTTGGCAAGAGCTGGGGCGAGTGCGGGAGCTCACTCCATCACGCGGGGCTAGGGATTCGAACCTCCAAACTTGCCATCTTCCGATCGACAAGCCTAGCATCTTACCCGCTGAGCCACCATGCCCCTAAGGCATGGGACATCCCAAAGGAGGGTCAAAAAAGTTAATATGGTGTCTCTGACTGCCCAGTGGGAGCCCCACCCCTTTTTACATGCCTCAGGTTCTGATATAAATAAACCCACTGAACTAGCTTGAATGTCTGTTTTCTTTCAGTGGACCAGTTGTGACAGACCTTGTTCCAGTGCATGAGCTTCCACAACATGAAAAATGGTTGAATCTACATCCTCACCGGGAGAACAAAAATATGGCCACATTGCATGCTCTTTTAGTAACAGGGTAAGAAATAGCTAATATAGTGTTATACTCTATATAAGATAGAGAGAATATTGTAACCCAGCAGTCTGAATGTAGCATGTTGGTTGTCAGCCCTTCAAGGTGGACCAGACTAGGAAAACAAAGTTATGAATGCTAATATTACTTTTATTATAAGGCTAACGTAACAGACTCTTGCAAATCTGAATACGCTTCCCCCTTCCCCCCATTTATCTTCATGAGAACTAGGGGGGGTCAATGTCTGAGGCACTTTCTCAAATTACATTTCTGCCCCCGGACTCACATTTCTTTTATCTGACCATTGTCTTCCTCCTGTTCCTCAAGGTTATTCCTTCAGCCCATTACACATGAGAGGAGATCTCAGATTTCCTAACAAGAAGAACTAGGAAGTTGTATATAAATAGTCTCGTCTACTCAAATTGCTTAATACCCTTTCAGACATGAGACTGCCCATTTTGATCTGCATGTATTCAAAGTGCATTTGCAATTGCATGGAAGCCCTACCCCTGCGTAGGCAGTCCATGTATAAAAAGGCTGGGCTTTGATTAGGCACTTACACTAAAAAAAACTATTCAGCTTTGCTTTTCAGCTGATACATCTAGTTGCCAGTCCAGAGGGGTTTTGAGAGAAATACTGTAAATGAAGCATCAAAATATCGCCTCTAAAAATCAAGAGTCTTCCAGCTTTCAAGCACATATTTTAATGAGATAGGTAGAGGGTGATAAAAGTTTTTCAGTAAATATATGATTCCTGCGCTTCTACTGTATATTGTGCTGATGAACTCGAGCCTCATAAAGCTGTTGTTTCTACACCTAGGTTACCATGTAAAAGCAAGAATGTGGTTTCTCTTCTCTGTGCCAAAGAAGGTAAGATCAAAACGCATAGCACCATGAAGGAGTAAATTAGGTACTTCCAAATTATCCACTAATTTTTGGGAGTCTGAAGGGAACTCTTTTGTGAGAATAGAAGGGGAACCTTCCTTAATCTTCATCTAGGGCAGCATTTTGCTTTCTGGAATGGAAAATATATGCCTCTCAGAAGCCCAGAAGCAGTATTTAAAGGCAAGAACATTCTACAACATTGGCGGTGTTTTGTTTTCTACAGCCATCCTCCATTTCATTCCCCTCCCTCCATCATTGTTCATTTTTTCATATTTTGGATTGGATTTTGTTCTTTGCTTGGAATTTTATTTATTGCTGTTTGTAGTTCTGCAAACCTCAGAACTCTGTTGGGTGGGCCTTGTTCTTCCTTCTAGGAAGCAGAGAACCTATTATTGATGCAAATAAAGGGAGGCTGGGTTGCTCCCTCTTGCCAGAATATTATTGTGACGGCCACCAAATTCATTGAAGTTCTGAAGCGCCTTATTCGCAGGGTTACGTAGGCTTGCAGAGCCATAGAGTTGGAAGGAACCTTAAAGGTCATGTACTCCAGGCCACTGCCCAGTGCAGCAAGGATGCCCACAATACTATCCCGTAATTTGGGCCTGGCTTCTTATCTAATCAGGAGTTTTCTTATGTTGTTGTTATAACTTGAGCTTCATAGTATCGTAGCTTCTGTAACTCTACGGTGTCTCCAGGTACACTACTCCTTTTGAGATTACTCTGGAGTAGGTGCTAAAGCTCTCCAGAAAATGCAGGCACTCTTCTGGTACTTACTCGTGGATCTGTTTCTTAATAGATTGTGGCCGTCGCCCTGCGGCTCGCATGAGCAAGAGGATCCTCGGTGGCAGGACCAGTCGCTCAGGGCGTTGGCCATGGCAGTGTTCCCTCCAGAGCGAGCCCAGCGGGCATATCTGTGGCTGTGTCCTCATAGCAAAGAAATGGGTCTTAACAGTGGCACACTGCTTTGAAGGGTGAGTAGTGCTGAGAATGCTTCAGAAGTAGGATGGCCACTGTAGCTAGAGAGAGGATCCTAAGCTGATCCTGTCAAGCTTACCAGGTGGACCAGACAGGAAACACGACCAGATGACCTAATTCTACTTCATTGTAAGGCTACATTAACAGAATCTTGCCAGTCTGAAAATACAATTCTCCCCCTCTCTCCTTTAAAGGTAAAGGTAAAGGTACCCCCCCCGCACATTTATGCAGTCGTGTCCGACTCTAGGGGCTGGTGCTCATCTCCGTTTGTTAGCCGAAGAGCCAGCGTTGTCCAAAGACACTTCCACGGTCATGTGGCCGCATGACACGCGCGGAACGCTGTTACCTACCCACCAAAGTGGTACCTATTTATCTACTTGCATTTGCATGCTTTCGAATTGCTAGGTTGGCAAGAGCTGGAGCTAGTGCGGGAGCTCACTCCGCACGCAGGGCTAGGGATTCGAACCTCTGAACTTGTGATCTTCCGATCGACAAGCCTGGCATCTTACCCACTGGGCCACCACGCCCCTAATCCTCTCTCCTTTACACCCCAATAAATTAGAGAGGGTCCCATCTAACCCTCTTATCCCTCCCACTATCCAACTGTGGGCTATGCTGACTCTTATCTGACCACTCCCTAGGCAGCGTTTCTGGGCCCAGTCTCCCAAGGCCATTCCCACATACCATAACAGGTCCACATGATTAAACCTTTCAGCACAGAAACATCCAGGAGCCGTGACCACAGTTGAGTTACAAAAATCATGTCCCTCTATCATGTATACTGCCCAGAGTCCCCTATTCGGGGAGATGGGCGGGGATAAATTTAAACAATAAATAATAAATAAATGTCCTTTCCTTGGGAATGCTTCTTCTAGCCTCCTCTTTCTTTTAGCAGTGGAAGAGGCAGGGGTCACATGTGCGACACACATAGAAGAGGGACGGGCTGTGCTCACGGCTGATTTTGGCCTCTTGAGAAGAAAATTCCTGATACTGGCACTAGGCACGCGGGCCGGGTGGGTGGGTGAAAAGAAGTTCAGCCTGAATGCAAAAATGGATGGCGGAGTGAGATTCGGCGTTGGGTTTTAAGCTTAGATATGTTGCTAAATTCACTTTTTGGAAATGGCCGAATTTGGGTCCCTGGGAAGGACATTCCTGATGCAGGCGGTAGGGGCGCAGGCCGGGGGTTTGAAAAAAAATTCAGCCTGAATGCAAAAGCAGAGGGCAGAAAGAGAGTTGGGTGGAATTTTCTGCTTAGAAATGGCCATGGATACTCTATTCTGGAATGTCCGATTTTGGGTTCCTGGGAAGAAAATTCCTGATGCCGGTGGTAGGGGCATGGGATAGGGTGGTGAAGAAAAGTTCAGCCCGAATGCAAAAACGGAGGGAGGAATGAGATTCAGTGTGGAATGTTATGCCTAGAAACAATCCTGGATACTCTTTTCCGGAACGACCGATTTTGGGTCCCTGGGAAGAAAATTCCTGATGCTGGCAGTAGGAGTGTAGGGCGGGTGGGTGGTGGTGAAAAAAAGTTCAGCCCAAATGCAAAAACGGAGGGCAGAATGAGATTTGGGGTGGAATTTTATGCTTAGAAACTGTCCTGGATTCTCTTTTCCAGAATGGCTAGTTTTGTGTCCCTGGGAAGGAAACTCTTGATGCCAGCGGTAGGGGCATGGGGTGGGGTGGTGAAAAAAGTTCAGCCCGAATACAAAAACGGAGGTCAGAATGAGATTTGGGGTGAACTTTATGCTTAGAAACTATCCTGTATACTCTTTTCCAGAACGACCAATTTTGGGTTCCCGGGAAAAAGTTATTGAAGCAGGTGGTAGGGGCGTGGGGCAGGGTGGTGAAAAAAACTTTAGTCCGAATTCAAAAATGGAAGGAGGAATGAGATGCAGGGTAGAATTCTATCCTTAGAAACAGTCCTGGATATTCTTTTCCAGAACGGCCAAATTTGTGACCACGGGAAGGAAATGACTGATGCTGGCGGTAGGGGTGCAGGCAAGGAGGGTTCAAAAAAAGTTCAGTCCGAATGCAAAAATGGAGGTGAGGATGAGATTCGGGGTGGAATTTTATGCTTAGAACCAGTGCTGTGTACTCTTCCAGAATGGCCAAATTTGGCTCCCCAGAAGGAAATGTCCTGATGCTGTCGGTAGTGGGGGGCGGGCCCGGAGGGTCAAAAAAAGTTGACTCCGAATGCAAAAATGGAGGCTGGCACGAGATTCGGGGTGGAATTTTACACTTAGAACCAGTGCTGGGTACTGTTTTCCGGAATGGCCAAATTTGGCTCGCTAGGAGGAACATTCCTGATGCCGGCGGTAGGGGGTGGGCTGGGAGGGTCTAAAAAAGTTCAGTCCAAATGCAACAATGGAGGCCAGGACGAGATTTGAGGTCATATTTTATGGTTAGAAATGGTCCTGGATACTCTTTTCTGGAACAACCAATTTTGGGTCCCCAGGAACGCAATTTGTGATGCCGTCGGTAGGGGCACGGGTTGGGAGGTGGTGAAGAAAAGTTCAGCCTGAATGTAAGATCAGGAGAGCCGCCTCCTTTACCTTTTTTAAACTCCATCAGCAAATGCATGTTTGCTTTCCGTTTAGCGGTTGCGTCTGCCTTCCTCTTTCTCCTCTTTAGGAAACAGCTTAATTTCTGTAAAGGAAAACAGTTCATCTGCCAGGTCGTACTTTAGACAACTGCAGGTTAAGTTAATAAAGTTATATTCTGTTGTCTTTTTTTGTTTGTTTGTTTTGAAGAGGAAGAGATTAGACATCTCTTTTAAATAGGTATGTACATGTTGAAATGAATGGAAAAACTGCAGTTGTGATTTTCCCCATGGCCCCATAAGCATGCAAGCTGTCTTTTTTTCTGCAAAGGAGCTCGCAAACCTTCTATGATGGAAGTCGGCTTTGTCCAGAGGGGGATAAAGATCTAGAATCCTATAGTTGTAAGCCAGCTCACCTTACAGTAGGGAAGCAATCCATTCATGTTTTTATTTCAGTATAACCGTATCACAAATTCTGTAGAAGAACTCCCTGGAGGAAAGGAAGCACACACCTACCAAGTAGCAAATATTCAATGTCAGGGTTTTTCCAATTGTGTTGTATGGAACCTTCAGGTTCTGTAAGAACTTGATGGAATTGCATGTGAGACAAAAGGGAAAAAATGAAAAGTTCACTTGAGCGCAGCCTATTTTCCATTACATTAGCAGTTCCTGTTATGTGGCCTGAAAAAGTTTGAAAACTGCTATTTTGTGATTTTAGAGCTACCATCTCTGGACTGCAGAAATCCATCTGACAATTTGATTTACTGGTCACCTGGACTTTTTATAGTCCAAGCCTGCTATCATTTCTATTCATTTAATTGAGACAGCCACTTTGGTTATTTCCCAGGGATATACATTGGGAGGGTAAAAATCTGCAAGATGGTGGATGTGGTGTCGATACATGTACCAAAGAGGTGGGACTTTGATCATCCCACCGTAATCGCCATCTTACAAATTTTGATCCTTTCTCTGCAGATACCCCCATTTCTGCCTGGTGAAAATATGGGAACATAGGATCTTTTGTTGACATTGAATTGGAGCCAGGTTTAGTTAGTGACCAACTACTGTGACTAACTTTTTCTACTGATCTAGGTAGGTAGGTTGGGGATCTAAATCACTGTTACATTTGAAGCAGTCAGTATATCTACAGTATCGTCAAAAAGTATGCTTCTACCTAAGATAGAAACTGAAATAGCTTCCACCTTCCTTCATTATATCATCCAAATGGACTTAGTCCTTTTTACTGTTGCAGAAGCCCTGCTTTCGCCTTTCTATTTATGTAGTTGGTGCACACGCAGCAGGAGATTGAAATATAAATTATTTCTTATGGAAGATACATTCAGAATCTTCACTGGGTACCTTATGCCTTTTCTTTTCACAAGGAGGGAAAATCCCAAGGTGTGGAAAGTAGTTTTTGGCATCAACAATTTGGATCATCCTTCGGTCTTCATGCAAAGCCGCCTGGTGAAAGCGATTATTCTGCATCCTCGTTACAACCGGGCTGTGGTGGACTACGACATCAGCATTGTGGAACTCAACGAAGACATCAACGAGACAAGCTACGTCAGACCAGTTTGCCTTCCCACCAGGGAGCAGCTGGTTAAGCCAAATACCTATTGCTACATCACTGGCTGGGGACACATGGGCAACAAAAGTAAGCGTCCAACTGTGTCCACGTTCTCACACAAATCTGTTTCTGTTTCGCCAGGCCCAGTCGGTTCGTTCGCTCTGATTGGAACCCCCCCATTTCAGACACAAATGAAAAATGTTCTGCTGTGCTAAACAGAATATCAGAACATAGAAACATATGGTTGGAAGGGACTGTGGAGGTCTTCTAGAGGTCTTCTAGAACTTATGTTACTCATTGTCATTCTAAACTAGGACGTGAAAAAAATCCAAATATGAATACGTGGGAATGTCCACCAGGGGGCAGGAGTGGAGCAGAAGGCTGAGCTGGTGGGTGTAACCATGTGATGAAACGCCACCCCTTTATACATGCATGTGACATCAATGCCCAAAGGATTTGATCAGGGAGGTGACCTCATTTATGCAGCTATAGATTCTGACCACAGTTGCGTCTTTCCCTTCTGTTTAGTGCCCTTCAAACTGCAGGAAGGAGAAGTGCGGATTATTTCCTTGGACCAATGTCAGTCCTACTTTGACATGAAGACCATCACAGTCAGGATGTTATGCGCAGGCTACGAGTCTGGAACTGTGGATTCTTGCATGGTAAGGCAGTTCGCAGGGAGAAACCCAAAAGCCAAATTATGAATAATCTGAATCTTCTGTGTTTTATTTATTAAGTCTTTAGAGAGGATCTAAAATTACTTTAAATTTATAAAATAAATATTCCCTGCTGAAGGGATGCAAATGCCTAGCATCAGCGGATATTTTAGAAAAGGGCCAGAATCTTTCTACTTAATGAAATAAACCCTTAAATTTGTAATGTTCGAATCCAAGCATGTAAGCTTGTAGTATTCGTTCTTTCATGGTACATTACCAGCGTTTTTTATCCTTTGAGTTGGAGCTAGGGGTGTAAATGAGGTTTTTCAGCTTTTTTTCCTAATCACAAATTTGTTCCATCCATTTTTGGCTCAAGTTTCAGGATTTTTTTAGATGTTGGCATGAAAATTTTCCCGTGCAATTTTTCCTAACATACCCTTTTTTTTGTACAAAATTCTCCCCAATACGTGCCTTTTTGAAGTACGTTGTGACTGAAGAAAGTGCATGACAAATTTCAGAGAATAAATGTATACAGAGAATAAATTGTTCAAGTAAAAGACTGTAGTAATGAAGTAATGCTTTTGAAGCCATTTGAGATCAGACTGGGAGTCTCCTAGAACTGCGTCAACTAGTACAGTGGGAAACCATCAGATTAAGCTCCTCTCCTGGAGACCACTTCCACAGTGTTTTGGGCAACGTAATAGAAATGGTTTGCTACTTCCTTCTTATGGGATATGATGTTAATTTCCAAGCCTAGCCAGGAGCCCTGGAATTCCCAGGCAGCCACCCACCCACCATTGATCAGGTCCAGATGGTCTTAGTTTTTGAAATCAACCAAGGTCGGCTAGGTGCTAGTACCTGTTGAGATTTTACTAACTACTCTGTCATTTCAGAGTGAATCGTGAACAGGAATCTGCATCCATTCATACTGATTGAATGGAAAATATGCAGGCCATGCCTACTCTGAACATGGTGGCAGGGTTATTGAAGGCCAATAAAATGAGACTGAATTCTAAGATGGGTGGGTAGTTCCCAGATGCAGGATCTGCCTGTTTTAAGTAGATTTTTCTTCAAAAACAACAGATATGTAGCTTGTGGGTGGGTTCTAGAGTTCTTACCTGCTGGCCCAGGTGACCTGGGTGGGTAGGAGTGTCTGTTATGAGCCTTGGCTTTGACCAATAGATCAGTTATTGTCAGGGAGACACAGGAGAGCGGTGGGGGGAGCTTACTCATGGGAGGGCAGCGAGCACGAAGCTCGGAGGGCCTGGCCTTATTTCCCAAACGCCTCAGGAAAGCTCCGCCCTAGATTGGACTCATGTCTCGGGGATTCTTCGGGCACTATCAGTTTAGCAGGATTCTGAATGTAGGAAGCAATAAACACTAGAGACTAGATTCCAAGCCTCGGCGTGTTATTTCTGCACCTACACACGACAGTTATGCCCTCTCCTGGACCACAACAGCCTGGCTACTGTTGTAGTAATGTCACCTTTAGATTACAGCAATGCACTCTTGGTGAGATCCTTCCTCTTGCTGGTCACTGACTGTAGTTAAATACATATGATTTGAGGTTATTCTTGTATCTGATCCGAAAGCTGCTATTAGGCATAATGTGGTCATAGGAACATAAGCCGTGCCCTGCTGCACCGGACCCCTGGCCCACCTAGTCCAGCAGTCTGTTCTCACACTGCACAAGGAAGTCCCAGTAGATGGACTTCAGAAGCAGTCCCACTGCCATCAAGGCTAATAGCCATGGATCCCCATGACTTTCATGAATCGGTCCAACCTTTTTTGGACCCAGCCAAGGTGGTAGCCAGCACAACATCTCGTGGTAGTGCGTTTCAAAATTTAATTACATGTTGTGTAAAAAACAAATAAGCCCTTATTTATGTCCCGGTTCTTCCAGGATTCAATTTCATTGGATACTTGTTCTAGTATTTTTGGGAAAGGGAAAGTAGCTTCTCCTTGTCCACTTTTTCCATGCCATGCATAATTTTGTACATCTCAACTCAATCATGTCCCCTCTTCTTCTCCTTTCTAGACTAAAAAAACCCCCAAATTTCACAACGTTTCCTCCTAGGGAAGCTGCTCCAGCCCCTGGATCATCTGAGTGGCCCTCTTCTGAACCTTCTCTAGCTCCACTATGTCTATTTTGAGGAGCAGCACCAAGAACTGCACAAAATATTCCAGATGTGTTTGCAGCACTGATTTAAATAAGGGAGCCCCTTATAGAAGTCCAACCTACTTCTTCTAAAGCAGTCCCTAGTAGACCACATTGCTGCCAACTGTGACAGCCCAGAATTATCTATGGGCCAAGATATATCTCAGGGCACAGCCAGAAAACAGTTTCCTTTCAGTGACAAATGTCCTGCTTCTTTTAGTTTATAAGATCCATCCAGAAACCATCACTGTTACCACTATGATCAAATTCTAATCGAAGATCAGTTGTCTTAAACTGTAAAATAATGTCCATCTTCTTACAGGGTGACAGCGGAGGACCTCTTGTGTGTGAGCAACCTGCTGGACGCTGGACATTGTTTGGTTTGACTTCTTGGGGCTCGGTCTGTTTTTCCAAAATTTTGGGTCCTGGAGTTTATAGTAATGTGTCTCACTTTATTGAATGGATTGAAAGAGAAATCTACCTGCACACATTTTTGATTCGTTGATTCTTCAGGCTAGAAATGCTGCACTGACTGACCACAAGCAACGTCTAAGGGCATCGAAACAATGAAACTGTTGAAGATGCTGAAGACATTTGATGAATTGTCAGTTTTGCAGGTTGCAGATGATAAGCAACAGGGCAGGGTCAAAGAATGTGTAAATCTTTGGGTGCCAAAGGTGCTTTTGAATAACAATCAAGCATTTTATAGTTATTATCTGCCTTGTCGTTTCTTTAGCAGCTCTGCACCCCACCTTTCATCTCTCATTCATAAGAATCAACCAATTTCTAATGTTATATGGTATGTTTCAGATACAAAATTAAGGCTTCTGCAGAAGTATTATTTTTCTGAAACATAAAGAAAAGAGGAGAAAAACATTGCTAACAACCCAACAGCACTTTTAAAAAGGCCATGGTGCCCTGTCCATCTGATTTTCATACATTGGACCCCTGTGTTCCCTCACTTTAACAGAATGGGATGTTTCAGCACAACTAAGTTGGACATCTGTTCGGATACAGCTGTATTGTTTAAATCAAATAATTATTTCTCATTATTAGAAATTATTTCTCATTCTCTCCCCCATGCTCAGTCTCCCTCCCACACTGTAGAATCAGTGCAGAACAAGCCTATTACTGTAGCTATATAAAATATATTGTTTAAAAATAAGGATCAGTATAAATAAGTAATACAGATGTTAACTTAAGAATAGCCAGTATGGTTGGATCAAATAGTCTTTATGTCATTTAAGAGCTAAATGTAATAATAATTTAATAATAATATTGATAAGGTAACCTGATCTGTGACCACTCAAACCTGTAAAACAGGGGTGGGGAACGTCTGGCCCGTGGGCCGTATCAGGCCCGCAAAATCATTTGGTCTGGCCCTGCCAAGGCAACCGCAGGCAGGACTCGAAATTCAATAAATCTAGGAGCTCCCACCCGCAAACCCCACCCCCGGTGCTTGTGATTGGCTCCCGCCCGCAAACCCCACCCCTTCTGCGTGATTGGCTCCTGCCTGCAAACCCCGTCCCCTGGTCCACGAATGATGTTATAAATATCCAAATGGCCCTTGGCAGAAAAAAGGTTCCCCACCCCTGCTCTAAAAGATAGTTCGAATAGAGTTTCAGGGGCAGTACTTGAGAAGGTAATGCAAAAGATCTCCAACTCACTGCTCCTGCGCATATGTTGCAATTCATGACCAACAGAATGATTAGGAATGCCATACTTGACATCTTGGAGACATCTTCTATGATAACAAAAGGTCACCTGCTGCTATTTGTCCCTATTTCTCAAGGTGTAGCAAATTGTTTCCACTAACATTGCAATTTCTTTCTCTAAAATATATATATTGGTAGCTAACAGTCTACTTTGGGGATTTCTTTTGAACTGTGAACTAAGGTTTGAATAGGTGGAAAGAAATATCTAGGGCAGAGCTTTCCAAACTGTGTGTCGCGACACAAAAGTGTGTTGCCACACACAGTCTGGTGTGTCGCCACACAACCCGGAAGCGCTGATCATCATCAGCGCTTCCGGGTTTTCCCGCGGCGACACACCAACTGCAGTGCGCAAAACCCGAAAGCGGCAGCAGCGCTTTAGGGTTTTTGCGCGCTGCCGCAAGGACGGCACTTCCGGGTTTTCCCGCGGCGACAGACCAACTGCAGTGCGCAAAACCCGAAAGCGGCAGCAGCGCTTCAGGGTTTTTGCGCGCTGCCGCAAGGACGGCACTTCCGGGTTTTCCCGCGGCGACAGACCAACGCCGGTTGGTGTGTCGCTGTGGGAAAAACTTTGGAAAGCCCTGATCTAGGGACTTGAGAGTCAGTATGGCCAGTCAGAGGCTCTGCTCCTGTTTGTAGGGGAATCAGGATATTTTTTCAGTATCCAAAGGGCACCCTGTAGCTACAACGTGGCCATGGGTGGTTCTACTGCCCCAGAATTGGTGATCAGGGTATCCAATGAAGAGGCTCCATAGACATCAAGGTGACAACATTAATTCAAGAGGAGTATTGTGGCTACAGCTTTTATCCTATCTAGTATCAATTTTCTTTTTAAATAAGTAAATACTCTTTATTCAGTTGGTGTAATTTCAGTGATCCAGGCACACAGATACGTAAAAAGAAAATAAATTTCTATTTGTTTTTCAAATATGTGGCACTAATTCCCTGAATTGGTTTCGCAGCAACACAATCAATTGCCTTGATTTTCTTCTGTAATGGTGCAAAAGGCTATGCATAAACTTCTGCTTATTCTAACCTTATTTTGGCTTTCATTAAACAACGTGGAAATAATGCTGTAATAAAACACTCTCATTCAAGAACTGGAAAGGGAAAATAATCAGATATTTCAGGACTCATCCAAAGCAGCGATTAAATTGTAATTTGTTGTTATTATTGTGTTGTTGTTGTTGTTGTTATTATTATTATTATTATTAATATTATTATTAGCAAAACTTTCAATAGTTATCTGTATTATTTGACATAATAATATCAGACATGTTGCAATTTATTTCAAGCTACCCATATTGTCCAAGATACTTTAAATGTTGACCAAAAGGAAAAGAACATTTAAAATAATACAATTAATGGTAAAGCTTTTATAAAATAACGAATCCTTTGCAATTGCCAATATACAATGATTTGAAATATAATTTCCTCAAAAATGCGCCAATCGCTCTGGTTGCTTCTGGTGATTATAACAGTTTAGGGGTTCAGGAAAAAAAATCTTCCTTTTGAGATAGAACCCAAGTGCACAACTGGTATTTCACTCTAGAACACTCTTGTTTTAAAATTGCCAATATCTTTTGTAGACACCATTTTCTTGCTCAGCTCAGGATTCACAAATGAATGGGGGTTTGCTTCTATCACCATTTGTTGCACAGTGGGGAGAAAAGACAACATTCAACACATTTCTGGGTCTTGTTCTCTGACAATGATAAAAAAAAATCCAGCAAGGTAACACTGGCCCTGTTTAGTTTTGCTGAAACAATAGCAAGGTTAGGAATGTAGTGTTGTAGAAAAAAGCAGTCTACTAAAATATGAACCAAAGCAATGGAGATTTGAAATGATTTTTTTAAAAATTAAACAAACCCTATTACAGGGATCACTAGGCCCCCAGCCAAACAGAGCAAAAGCCCCGAATATAGATTTGCAAAGGGTTATATAGAAGATACATGATCAATCATGAATAGTTAATCACATTATAATAATCACATTACCTAGACAGGAAAAAACCCAACTCTATATTAACAGGAATCACCCAAATCTTGCTGATATCCGTAATCTTCATATCATCATCATCATCATCATCATCATCATCATCATCATCATCATCATCATTTTATATTATTATTATTATTATTTTATATTATTATTATTATTATTATTACTATTATTATTATTACTATTATTATTATTATTATTATTACTATTATTATTTACACACAGTCTACCAGATATTTCTGACTGGGATTGATACTTTTGACAATTGGATCCTTTCCAGATGTTGTGATATAAGCGCAGTTACAAGAACTGCAACTTTTTGTATCTGATGAGTTGAGATTCTGTCCATTCTATTGTGTCCAAGTGCTTTTCCAGATCATTTGGTATGCACCAAAGCACACTAGCCACTATCGGCACCACAATAGTCTTCTTTTTTCATGTCTACTCAATCTCTATTTGAAAGTCTTTACATTTCCCTATTTTTTCTAGTTCTTTCCCATTGACCTATCTCTAGCTTTGCAATATCAGGTATCCATACTTGTTTTTTGTAACTACAGTCATGTCTGGCTTATTCTAGGATAAAAGTTTATCAGTTTGTATTTGGAAGTCACACACAATTTTAGCAGCATTTCTTCCTCCTCCTCCTTCTCCTCCTCCTTCCCCTTCCCCTCCTCCTCCTCCTCCCATTTTCCTATCTTCCCTCAGGCTAGCAAAAAATATGCACCGTACATTGAACAATTCTTGTAATATATACATACTTTTTTTCTAATCCGTTCAATCGTGTCTGATTCTCGGAGACTGCCTGGACAAGTCCCTGCAGTTTTCTTGGCAAGGTTTTTCGGAAGTGGCTTGCCATTGCCTTCTTCCTAGGGCTGAGAGTGTGTGACTGGCCCAAGGTCACCAGCTGGCTTTGTACCTAAGGAGGGAATAGAACTCACAGTCTCCTGGTTTCTAGCCTGGTGCCTTAACAACTACACCAAACTGGCTCTAGATAAATACATTACAGAATAGTAATTCTGTTCAAATGTATCTAATTTATAGACCTAAATCTAATTTATAATTTAGAGCCAGTGCAGAACATTAAGGGCTCCTTCCCAAAGATAAATTCCAATCTGCCCAAGAGCTTTGAGATGTAATAGTAACTTATTTTTGGTTCAGTAGGTGGTGCTATTGCATTGCAGACTTCTGTTACAACAGCCTGCTAAAGAAATAGCTGCCCCATAGGAAGGTGGACATGCTGGAATCAGAGCAGTATCCTGTCCAGTTTCAGTGAGTAACAGTGATTAATCTGGCCCTTCCTGTGCTGGCACAGATGCAAATGGAATCTCATTTTGAACCATCAGTATTTTCAAATTTATCCAAGATTTCTATCTCTCTGTGCCGTTTGTAGCGAATTTCATTAGTTCAAACCACTTGCCTTTTCACATCACATCAGGCTGTTTTTGTTTTGTTTTTAAAGTTGTTCTATATGTGTGGCATAATGATCACACATGTAAAATTCCAGAGTTAGGAGATGGAAATTGGGTCTTGCTATTTCAAAATGGGAAAAATATAAGAAAATACAGACCTTGGTTCCATGAATGTTCAAACTCAGTATCTTCTCTCCCTGATACATTGAAAACTCACGTGATAGAATATTAAAAGCCCTTCCACAGCTTCTTATTTCTTCAAATCATGCTAATACAGGATTAAAAATGAAGCTGTGGGGAATCTGTGTACAGATTATTTTTTAGGTTCTAGACTGTTTTTTTTTTTTTTTTTGGTCCGTGTCCGATTCTCCGAGACTGCCTGGACAAGTCACTCCAGTTTTCTTGGCACAGTTTTTTGGAAGCGGTTTGCCATTGTCTCCTTCCTAGGGCTGAGAGAGAGTGACTGGCCCAAGATCACCCAGCTGGCTTGGTGCCTAAGATGGGACTAGAACTCACGGTCTCCCGCTTTCTAGTCCGGTGCCTTAAATACTACACCAAACTGGCTCTCTCTCTTTTATATATAAACCAGTGTTCTTTTCTTGAAACTTCATTTTTTTATTTTAAAATGAGGATAGTAGAAAAATTTTTTATGCATAGTAGGCATCTCAGATTATGTTTAATAAATATGATTGCAATTGCCTTGTTGCAAAATTGATACATGTGCTTCAACAATTGTTGGTCCTGTTCTATTCAGGTTTTGGAGAACTGAATACTTGTTCTGCTGGGTTAGTAAGAATAAACATGGTGTCCAATACAAGCAAGCTGGGCATCTATAAACCAGTCTCTTCATTACAGGTTTTGGACTCTATCTCCCATAATTCTGATCAGCATAAAGCAATTTTAGTCACTCTCCATTCTGAAAGTATTGTTCATTCAGCATCTTCTTGAAGATTGGTGAACTTCTGCCCATGAGATGATCTCAGCAGATCAGAGCTGAAGAACTAGCCTTTTGAGTCATTATATGCCATTTATAATTGCTGTTGCACTGATCCCAGGATCCTTGATCTCACAGCTAGCTCTGACTCTCTAGCACTCAGATGGACTCCTGGTTCCAGTTCCAGTTTTGGGATCAAAGTAGGTGAAGCTCACATCATACCAAGAAAGAATTAGAAATGTAAAACCACAGAATCCTCCACCAACAGGGCATTCATAGACCGCTTGGCTATCGCCAGGAACCAGGAGAACAGAGACTCTGCGGTTGGAGTGATCAGAGAACCTCATCAAAGGAAGAGTAAAAAGTGATGATGTCCATTGTGTTGCGTGTCTGTTCACAGCAGCTGGCAAGAATCCTCAGTAAGATTGCCAAAACCAGAACAAACAACAGTAATTAATTTTAATAAACATTACACTTCAGATAGGCAACTTTATACTATTACAATTGATAGCTGTACTCCTCCACATAAATATTCATGTACATCACTGCAGGACTTGTCCTCCTATGTTCCATAAAAGGCAATAATTTTGTAGGTTATTTCAATACTTCCTTTTATTGCAATTGATTTCCTGGAGTTTGCACAGAATCTACAGCCAAGTTATTCATGTACTCTTCTCCCTCACCTGCTGTGCAACACAACTAGACTGCTTTGCTACAACAGCATGTGTGTGTGCACTCTTGTCGCCTCCTATGAAAAACAGTTTAATGATTAGTAACTGGTAATCAGATATCTGATTCCCCCCCCCCAAGCTGAAAGTACCGTATCAGACTCAAATGTAATAATTTCCAAATCTGGAAAGGTGATTTATACTTCACACTTAATGAAATACTTTGTCAAATGTTATGCCCTAAGGACATTGTGTCTGGATAAAATAGAATCTGAAAGTGGTATCTAGCATTGCATTTTCTGGAACATCTTGTAAGGATTAATATGAAAGCAGTATGCTAATCAGATTCCTTTTTTTTTTTAACTTTACACATCTCTGCATGGGGGAAGCTAGAACTTTACAGGGTGATTCGCATAACCTTCCTCATGCTTTGAAAGAGCAGGTGACAGAGGGTCCACCTTTCCTACAGTTCTCCTGATGGGAATTCTTGCAGTGGAATCCACCCCACCTCCCTGAACCTCCATTTGTTTTGAAAACATAGGAAATGATTCTCCATAGGGACTAATACGTGCATTTGAGAATGAATTTTGATTGGACCTGGATTCATCCATCCTCCTCCTGCTGCAAACATTCCTGGAGCCAGACAAGTCTTTCTATTCTTGCTTTTGGAATTTTTTGCCCATTCTTTCTTGTAGAAGTTGTCCAGGTCAGAAATATTCTTGGGTCTCCTTGCATGCCCTGAATGTTTCACCCCCCCCCCCCCAAGAGATTCAGACATGGCCTTCAGATTATTCCAGAACCTCTGTCTTTGTTTCCTGGAAGCACTTTATGGTTGATTTGGAGGTATGTTTGGGATCATTGTCTTGTTGAAATATCCAACCTCTTTTCAGTTGCAAATTATTCAGACTGTGGGAGATTAGCTTCTAGGATGTGTTAATATTTAGCTGAACTTCTTTCCACCCAAAAAATATTTCTGGTGCTAGTAGCTGCCACATAAACCCAAGGCATAATAGAACCACCCCATGTTTAATGGTTGGCAACGTGTTATTTTCTTCAAATGCTCCACCCTTCTTTCTCCAAATATATCTTGTGTCCTTATGGATGAATAGTTCAGTTCTTGTTTTTTCAGTCCAAACCATTTAGTTCCAAAACCAAGGTTTTCTTTTGCATAATTTAGATGGTAACTTCTTTGATGAGTTTGGGGAAGAGATTTCTTCTGACAACCCTTCCATGCAGAACATCGTTGTATAAGTAACACTGCACTGTGGACAACTACTTCAGTGTCAGCTAAACTTTTCAGTGGACCATTGTGAATGATCAGTGGGTTCTGTTTTTCTAGAGATTTTTATTGGTCTTTCAGATATTGTTTTAAACTAGAACAATTCCATGTCACTTTAATTTCTTAATGAGTTTCTAAGAGATGAAATTACTAATTGGAAGCATTTAGATATTTTTTTTACAGCCTTCCTCCACTTAAGAGTGAATTATCTTTGTTTTCAAATGCTTAGAGAGCTCCTCAGAAAAGCCCATGGCTGTTGAAAATAGACAACCCAAGATATTAAAAATTCAGAGTATCTGTATCTGTGAAACTGTCCTCAGCTATGTTGGGATTATCAGGAGTCAACTCAGCATTGTCTCATAAGCATAATGGGGGGTCTTTCTAGTAAATGCATCTCTACTGTGCTTGTGGGAATCAGTCACCTGATTTCCTCTTCCTCCTCCTCCTTGGTTTGGGAATTCCCATTCTCCATTACTCCTTGGGCACACCTGCAAGCAGGAGGGCTGCACCATGCAGCTCTCGTCCATTCCATCTCGCTTGCATGCAGATCTACTATGAATCTACTCGTATCCAGATCTACTGAATAAATGTAAGCTATCTCTATTTTTCTTCATCTAACTAATGTGTGAAGACTGAATTTATTTCTGAACATAATTAAGCTTAAAGTGCAAGTTCCCTGCTGGTTCACGCTTCTATTATGCAAGATTGTTGTTAGCTGCTTGGTGTTCTTTTATTAACCTTCAAGACTCCATCAAGCTGGCTAATCGTATGCCCATAGTCAATCATCTTTTACGGCGTTACAAACAACTTTGTAGAAAAAACAAAAAAAAAGCACTGAATAAAACTGGAAAGGTGTCCAGATTTCTAGATCTGCCATATTCACTGTTTTCTAACATAAATCAACCATTGAAAATAGTAAGTATGAACTTAAATTTGCAGAAAAATATTATGTTTCAATTTGTATCATGTAGGCATTGTGTCAGACTCTGTTCACTTAGGCATTCATAGAAACAGGGATGCCTAAACCTTTGCCTGCTATTGTATAGACTTCAGTATCCATGCAGTGCCCTTTCCCATGCTGTCAAGGCATGCCAATGTTTTAGACATGAATGACCAGGGATGTGGTTAGACCATGTGGCTACACAATCCTTTCAACATTCTTTCAAGGTCACAACCATCTTCTCATGTTACTTCTCAGTAAGTGGCAATCATGGGGCAAGGAGAAGTGGCATCACATGTATCATGACATCATTGCACAAATGACATCAGGACACGCCTGCACTTTCTACTGGATGCCTATGACGACAATATAAATTCCTCTACAGAGGTGCATTCTCTGCACTAATGTAGTAAGTGAAGTGGTCCTTAGCACATAGGCTGGGAAATAATCTTAGGTCATTATCTAACATCTTTGTAAAGATGGCACATTCAATAGGACTGAAGATGATGGCTGGTAGATAGACTTGAAGACCATCTTTATAAAACTGCACATAAAACATCATGTGCAGAAGGGGCAGAATCACTGGCGATCACTCGTAGCCGAGTAAGATTGTCTTCCAGGGGTAAAATCTTAACAGTGGGTCCGTAAGTGGCTGTAAAGGCCAATTCTGGATCCGCACAACCTCCCACAATAGGTTTCCGGGTGGGAGACGGTCATGATGAGGGATTGCCTGACATGCCTTCCTCTTAGCTCTTTTCTCCCTTTCTCCCTGTACTCGTGCTTCTTCAAAGTCCATAGCGCCATTAATAAAGGCTAACCTCCAATTGAAACGCTCATGAGTTAGGGCTTCCCAGTTCTCAATGCTGATATTACATTTTTTAAAATTAGCTTTGAGAGTGTCTTTGAATCTCTTTTGCTGTCCACCAATATTCCGTTTTCCATTCTTAAGTTGGGAGTAAAGTAGCTGCTTTGGAAGACGATGGTCAGGCATTCGGACAACATGACAGCCAGAAGGAGATATGGTTGGTAATCTTGGTTAGAAATGGCTTTGTTAATATAGGACTATAGCAGTGAAAGAGGGAGACGGAGAGAGACTGGCTTAGGTAAGTATTGAATATTTTCCGTACTTTTCAGAGTCCTGGATCAGTAGATTCACTCTGTTCCCCATTCTAAACAGCGGTTTGTTGAGTTTAATGAAGTCTGCTTTTAAATGGGTAGACTCCAGCCAGACTTTTTCTAAGTGGGTAGATCCTGGATTCACTAATTTGTTTGATGTGTTTGGTTTTTTTATTGTATATTTATTATTTTGTTGTTATGCTGTGAGGCCCCTAGAGTTGGTATGGAGTCAGGCAGCATGAAAGTCCAATAAATAAAATTACAAGCATCAGTCTGTTTACAAACAGAGAAAGGAGAGACATATCAGAATAGGCACAGCATACAGTATCTTTTTTAACCCTATTACCATAAAGAAAATAACAATACTGGCAGAATTTTTATGATGATCACAGAAACAAAACACTGTGCTTATGTATCTCCCCAGAAACTACAGACCACGTGCTCCTCCGTTGTCCTTTTTATAAAGAGCTTAGGAGTAAATTAATATTACCCTTGACCAAGAAATATCCTAGGAGGCAAGATATAGAGTATATGCAAATGTTACTTATAGATGAAGATCCAACTGTTACGGCGCAAGTAGCCAAATTCTGTGCAGCTGCTATAAAGATACGCCAGACTATGATAGGAAAAATGTAGTAATGTACTCCTTGTAATGATTTTAATTAGTTTAAAAGATATATATATATATATATATATATATATATATATATATATATAATCACACCATATTTTATATATGATATTTTACTTTTTATAAGCATTTACATCTGATAGAATATTAGTTATGACTAATATTAAGAGCATATTTAAATTTGATTAAGGGGCTCATCCACATTGTGGTCTGAATGTATTTTAATTTTTAATTGGAACAATGTAATTTAACTTATAATTTTAAAACTATTCTAAATCAGATGGTGCATATTGTAAGGTTCAATGAGTATACCTTGTAGAATCTTGTACTGGTCAGTGACCGTAATAAACCAGAATGATAATAGTATCTCCCCAAAATCTTCTGTGAGCTTATTCCCTAAATAAATGACTCCAAAGGTGACAAAGGTCTATGAATCTTGGTTCCATGAAGAATGACAAAGACTGCTTCTAATGAAAGTGATGGAGCCAATTGTTCTGTATGGTTGTTGGCAAAGGGACCTACTGTAAACCTTGTCTGAATAAGGTTTCACTCTAACATTATTCCAGAAGAGGGTATTATAGTCATAAGGGGAAGAATCAGGTCACCCCCCTTCAGCATACCAAATGTGTCTGGGTATGGCCAGGTCTAAATGTTTTTTATATATTAATAAACATAAATTAAATGAATTCTCATAGGATTTTCACATCATAGTGCAAGAGACGGTGTGTTTTTTTCTTTTTAATTTTAACAAAGTACAATGCCTGCTTGTATCTTTAATAAATATTTTAAGTACTTAAAATATACAGTATATATAAGCAATGGGTGCTGATTATATATCAATGAGAATAAAACATTATCTGAGAAAGATAATTCAATATACCACCATTTGGACTCCATAAGTAACACTTCATTTTTGGCCAGTTATGTTAAATTTTCTGATTTACCATATATAGAATTCCAATGTCTTACTGATTATAGAAATATCAAGTATCTCATAGAAGTAAACGTCAAGTCTCCTTCTTATAGAATGTCTAGCTGCAGATATGTCAAAACAGAATTCCTTTGACTTGCTTAATCAAAATGTTCTCCCAATTCAGGCAGTTGCTACTTCCAGATGTGTCAACCTGGAGACCATAATTGAGTACATGCTCTTGGTTCAGACCTTCTCTGGAATGACCATAGCAATAGTAAAACATCTCAATCCTCAGGATTATTCTTTTGCTGAGACAGTAGAAGTTTGAAGATGCAGACTTGGTAACTGTCTCCCGATGGATGAATTCTGATTGCACTCCTCGTAAAGCTGCTGCGATTTCTGTTTGCTGCCAACTCTTCTATTGCGCATGGCTCTGACATTCAAGAATCTTGGCTTGTATTAATGGACTTGGAAATACTGTGGTTTGGATTACCCTGAACAAGTACCTAAAATGAAAGAAGATCTTCAAACAAGCTGGAGGGGGTGGGGTTAAATATACTTTGGGCACTTGAAATCTGTGGAACAGGACTATTTTGAATCAGAAAAGAAGAAGACAGAGAGAAGCCTTGCCCTATGAATGATACTGTTTTGTGTTACACATTTTCCTGTTCTGAAGTTCCCCTGGTAGCCCACATTTGTTTTCCTCTTGGGGCTCAACTGAATTGTAGAAAGCCAGGGAGGCTTCAGACTGCTGGAGGAAAGATTGCATAAAAAAGAACAGGACATTCCACACACCCCTTGGCCAACCCATAACTAAATAAATGCCAGAACTCCATGTTCCACCCATGGCAATTTCTCTGGGAAGAATTTTGAAAGTAAAGTCTTGTTCATCCTACTGGATGAGAACTAGTGTGAGAAAAAGCAAGGCAGATGGGTCACAGATTTAGGTAGATCAAACCAATAAAGTACCTTGGAAGCAGAGCCAAGGTAACTGAGACCACGCAGACGAGATAAAACATTGGGTTTGCTAATTGTCTCTGAATAATCCAGTATGGATTGGCTGGTGGGTTGCAGAGGATGCAGGTAGCTCCCAAAAGTCCGAGAACGAAGAAATACAGGAAGATGCTACCAGCAAAAACAGAGAAGTGTATAATATTCTGAAACAAATCAAAAGTAGAAGTATAAATTCCATGAGATCAGATCTGCTTCCATTTCTGAAAGGGTTCAGGCTGGGTTGGGCTGGGATTAGTCCCATAAACAAAGGCTGCAGGGACAAGTCCTCCTAATAAGATGTCATATGAGACAGTTTTTATCCAACCCTGTATCTCTCCATTACCTGAATTTGTCTTCAAATGAAGGACAACTGAGACTAAATACTGTGAAAGGGAATTCTATTTCCATGAAAGTAATATTTTAAGTGATGTCTGAAAAAATATTTTATTTTGATGGAGACTTTAGAATAGGTAGGTGGCTTACTGACCTTACAGGCCTGTTTGATACTTATGGAAGTAGGAACCTTCATGTAATGGAGAAATGTCTAAGAATTATGAATTATCCAGAAACAAAATTGCCCTAATGCGTGCACTGAGCATCTACTTAACTATTTCTGCTGATCTTTCTCCCCTTTCTTGTATTGGATCTTTCCTTTCTCTTGAGCAATGTTTACCAATCAGGGAACTTGTTCCTGAGAAAGGTCAAAGTAGCTGATGATTGATGCCTCCTCAAGATCAATCCTGATGCTGAGACTGAGCTAGAAAAGCAGAGGAAATAAGGAAAAGAGCAGCAATGTTCCTAGGGTACCTGCTTGTTGTTTTCTAATAACTAATGGCCACGGGGAATCAACAATCCAATGCCCACTGGTGGGAAAAGTCCCTAGGGCTGTCTGATGCTGCAACAGTTTGAAGCCAAGGGCAGTGGGTGATCCATTTTTAAGTTTCTCAATCCAACCAGTTTTTCACCCTTCAGGTTTCAGATCAACTCTGCTCTTTCTCTAGACTGCAATTTTTTTTCATATAAATTAAGTTATCCAGGTAGAAGGTCCTACCCATGTAGAGGAAAACAGAGATTCAGGGTAAGTCCAAATCAGAGGATTACTGTAAGTTTGCTCGCTACTCAGTGGAAGTATTTATTTATTTTTATTTTATTTTATTTATTCAATTTATTCCCCGCCCATCTCCCATACAAGGGACTCTGGGCGGGTTACAACAATCAAAGTTAAAAACAATACAATAATTTTAAAAATACAATATAAATAAATAAAATACAAGATGGGGGACGTAGGGAACGTAGCATAGTGTTGCTACGGGGCTAGCCAACCCCAAGAGGCACTCCCGCCTCTGTTGTCCCAGGCCAGGTGGCAGAGCCAGGTCTTAAGGGCCTTCCGAAAGGTCAGGAGGGAGGGGGCCAGTCTCACCTCCGGGGGCAAGATATTCCATAGGGCGGGCGCTATCGCAGAGAAGGCACGCCTCCTGGACCCCGCTAGATGGAATTCTCTTGTTGAGGGGGTCCGAAGCATGCCCTCTCTGCATGCACGGGTGGGGCGGGCTGACGTTATTGGGACGAGACGGTCCCTCAGGTACCCTGGTCCTATGCCATGTAGGGCTTTAAAGGTGATCACCAACACCTTGAATTGGACCCGGAAGCAAACTGGCACCCAATGCAGCTCGCGAAGCAGAGGTGTTACATGGGCCAATCTCTTGGCCCCCATAACTGCTCGCGCCGCCGCATTCTGCACCAGCTGAAGCTTCCGGATACTCTTCAAGGGTAGCCCCATGTAGAGCGCATTACAATAGTCTATACGGGAGATGACAAGGGCGTCAGTGACTATTCGGAGGGCCTCCCGATCCAGGAAAGGGCGTAACTGGCGCACAACTCGAAGCTGAGCAAAGGCCCTCCTGGCCACGACTGCCACCTGCTCTTCGAGCAGGAGTCGCGAGTCCAGGAGGACCCCCAGATTCCGCACTGGATCCGAGTGGGGTAGTGCAACTCCACCCAGAACCAAAGATGACAACTTCCCGGATCCAGGGGGGCCGTCAATCCACAGCCACTCCGTCTTACCAGGGTTCAGTTGAAGCCTGTTGTTCCCCATCCAGACCCCCACAGCCTCCAGGCACTGAGATAAGGCATTGACCGCATCACTTACTTCACCCGGGATGGAGATGTATACCTGGGTATCATCAGCATATTTAGTATTCTTTACAGCAGTGTTTCTCAACCTTGGCAACTTGAAGATGTGCGGACTTCAACTCCCAGAATTCCCCAGCCAGGAATTCTGGGAGTTGAAGTCCAGACATCTTCAAGTTGCCAAGGTTGAGAAACACTGCTTTATAGGATCCACCGTAAGGAAACACATCTGTCAGGCACACTCAAGAGGGTCTCAACCCTTTCTTCCTTTATTTTGTATAGCTGCATGGCATTAGGTTTTAAATTCTCCAACTTGGTGCCTCCAGATGTGTTAACACTGCAATTCTCAAAATATTAGATGGCACTTTTGTCAGGAAACCTAGTTTGTGGAGAGAGTGCATTAGGTAGAGTGTTCTGCTTTTCTACAGATCTTATCATCAAGAATTTTTTCCTAATATATAAATAAAAACTTGGAGCTGCAATGCATATCTGTAATTCTAGTTCTACTTTCTGTGACCATAGAAAACAAGTACCATCTTCCCTGTAGCTTCCATTAATGTACATGAACATGGCTATCATGTCTCCCCAAAGTCGTCTTTTCTTCAGACGGAATATCCCAACTTCCTTCAGCTTATCCTCATATAGTATGGTATATCCTTTAGACCAGTGCTTTCCAAAGTCCCGCCGTTGGCGACACACCAATGGCGGTGGCGGCATGCACGGCGGTGGCGGCAGCGGCACCGGCCTCGTGTGTCGCGCTAAAACCTGGAAGCGCTGATGGTGTGCCGCTGCCGCCGCTGCATACAGCAGCAACATGCCATCAGCACTTCCAGGTTTTGTCGCAACACACTAATGTGTCACGACACACAGCTTGGAAAGCTATGCTCTAAGTCAGTGCTTTCCAAAGACCCACCGTTGGTGACACACCGTTGGCGGTGGCGGCCTTGTGCGTCGTGCTAAAACCTGGAAGCGCTGATGGCATGCTGTTGCCGCTGCCGCCGCACGCACCACCACCGCACGCGATGCTGCAGGGGCAGCGGTGACGCGCCATCAGCACTTCCGGGTTTTGTCGCAACACACTAATGTGTCGCGACACACAGTTTGGAAAGCTATGCTTTAGACCCTGTATTATTTTCTTTGCCCTCCTTTGAAAATGTCTCTAACCTGTTAATACCTTCTGGAAATATGGTCTCTATAACTCTGAAAATGATAAAATTAATGTCTGTTTCACATGGTGCATGCCATTACTTCCATATTAAGAATGTGATCTACCCCATTAACTACTGAAAACAGATTTGATTTTGAAAATATCGTTTATAACATAATACTTCCCCATTGGTGTGTGACTGCATTCAAACAAAAATGTCATGTAATGACCTTTATTTTGGTCAATGACCAGCATAAACATTAACAAGTCAAGCAAAAACAGTAAGACATTGGGGCAAGCTATAAAGAACATGTAGAAAGTGGAGAATATCAAATCCATGTGAGGTCTTAAACAACACTTGGATGTAATGTAATATAGTATAATAAAACAGGTTATTCTTCAGGCTAAAACTCCGAGCTAAAACTAATATTTTGAGTCTATCAGGAGAGAAGGGGAAAATTATTACAGCGTTAGGGCGGTTTTAATTAAAAGAAGAGAGTTCAACTTAAAACCTTACCAGTGGGAGTAATAATAATATGGAATACAGGACAGGAATTTTTTCAATATGTTTGCCCATATCCCAGCTCACTGACTGTTTGAAAATCCACAAGCTGGCTTTCATTTTGATCTATATAGTGTGACAATGGGTGGTGGTGGTGGATGAGAGCTTTGTGGCTGTATTGATAATAGGGACACTAAAGCAGCGCATGTAGTTTCAATGGCGCTGGTGCAGCAGAGGCAAGTTTGCTGACACATGACGACTTTAGCAAATCTCCCATTAAGCACAGAAGAAGGAAGCATGTCAAGGCTAGCTCTGGAAAAGGCTCTTGTTGAACAGAAGAATGAGGGTCCTTAGATATCTGCCCAATTCCCATCTAGAATACTTTGTACGATTTCTAACGTGTGCTGAAATGCAGCTGAGCTCCTTCTGATATTCAGCATCAAGAACCTTCTCTCTAATGGTTTTTCTGGCTTGGGCGTAATCCCAAAGGAAAAGTTGTTCTTAGCAATCCTGATTCGCTTGAAAAATTGCATCTGTTCCCACCCTGTTTTCCCCACTACCATGAATTAAACCAATTTTCACATGACAGCTGAACTGCGGATTCTGGAATTTTGATCACAAAAAAACCCAAGATCCATAGGACAAGAAGAAGTTATGCTTTATGATCCTGGATGGGCACTTTAAAATAATTATTTAAGGTTCTCTGTCCCTATTTTAGCTGTCAGATTAGTATTAGAAGCCAAGGGTGAACAAATTTGGGTTTATTATGTACAAATGCAATTGATGAGGTGCTAAATGGAATTGGACCCTATTCAAGATGAACTTGTGAACTGAATGTTAGAATGAACGTATAAGATACTCACCACATTTTTACTTTCAATCAGAAGATGTAGTAATATTATAAACAACATGGTAGTATTCATAGGATTCCCAAAAGAATAGATATCTATATCGGAATCTTGGAACGTCTGCAAAGGAACCATTATTTAAAATATATCTATTGAACTTGTTTTTAATGAATTACATACAGCAAACTGCAATAATAACATAATGTTAGACTTCTACTTGGCATTTTGATACAGAAATTCCTAATGATTATTATTTTGAATGGTGAGGAAGTTTAATTTGACGCAAATAATCATGTAAAATGAGTGTGCATTATTTTTAAAAACAAAACTAAAACAATATGTCTCCTTGTTCCAAGCTCCTTGGATAAGGATAAGGAGCGAAACGTTTCCACTGAGAAAATAGAAATCCAGTTGACATGATTCAGGCTACAGAAAAAACTAAAACAACAGAGACAATGATCAAGTAGCCAATTTTGTAATACTTACAAAGTAGCAGATAAAAAAGCAAACCAAGCTTTGGTAAAATGCATCCACCAAGTTCATTGCAAAGGCTACACCCACGTATGGCTGAAAAGAAAGAAAACAGGCAGGTCAGTTTTGCAGATTTGAATTATGAATCATCTGCAAGTTCAGATGTCTAAACCTAAACCCAAATCTCAAAATAAACCTGAATCTAAATCTAAACCTAATCCCCTTAGTGAACTTCCAGAGGTGATGTTTAGCAGGCCAAGATACCCAACAGCTGGATCTCTAGTGAAGATGAGAGCTAATTTGCTGCATACCACAGCACAGACTTTATTTATATTATTTATTTATAATGTTATTTATATTGCCAACCTAGCAATGCGAAAGCAGGCAAATGCAAGTAGATGAATAGGTACCACTTCGGTGGATAGGTAACAGCGTTCTGCGCGTGTCATGCCGGCCACATGACTGTGGAAGTGTCTTCGGACAACGCTGGCTCTTCGGCTAACAAACGGAGATCAGCACCGGCCCCCAGAGTCGGACACGACTGCACAAATGTGCGGGGGGAACCTTTACCTTTTTACAGCACAGACTCCATGGAAGGAAAGCAAAGCCAGTTAATCCGTTATACCAGCAATATTTGCTGGTATATATTTCAAAAGGCATAATATTAGCTGCAAACCTAGAAACTAATATTTCAGTCAACAGAGCCTGATTTTTCTGGAATTCATCCTTGAAACTGGTTTAATAAAAAGACAAGGTAAAAACAAACTTTAAACCGGGTAATCTAAAAGTAAACTTCCTAAGTTGCACATAGTGGATTTATTGTGAGATCCAGTTCTGAAGAATAGTCTGGCAATGCTTAGACAACATAGGATCAATATTAGACAGACCGACACATTCCTCTAAAGCTGATTAATCATCAAATAATTTCATCTCAGATTTCACATCCTATTAAGTTTGCTGGTCTAGCTTGACAACCTTCTAAAGTTCAGAATGACTTTTATACCATGTCAGACTAGGACACTAAATACAATGAATCCATGTTCCTGGAAAAACTTTCCTTAAATGGTACAGAGCACAAAAATAAGCAACAGCAGCCAACCTGGCAACAACTAATAATAAGAATTTGATCCTACTAGTATGTGTTGGAAAAAAACCTACACTGCTGTCCTAAGGCCATTTCCATTCATTGGCTGGAACCCTAGCAAAGAATGTCTTTCATCTCCACATCTTCAGAAGATTAAAAAGAAACAGGTCAAAAAGTTATGATCCAAGTAGCATGGAATGTGCAACCAAGAACCAATAAATCACTTCAGTCTTCAAACACTTGAGCCAAGCCAAAAAATACCTCATTTTTCTGACTTGCTTTGTAAAGTTCTGGATTTTTCATGAGAGTTTCTGCAGAGACATCTTTGTCTAAAACACCATATATGACAGGTGGTATTGATGTGAAGAGAAGGTTGAAGAAAATCAGACTCCAGTAATCAATCATGGGAGTTCCTGAAAATCCACAATAGAACTGATACCAGAACAGGAGATTTACGTATGCCTGCAATGATGAAAAAGAACAATGCATTGTGGGAATCTACAATAGAGTTCAGGGAGTGGGGATGTTGGGAAGAAGTCAAATGGACTTTAGAATGCTCTACAGCAGTGATTCTCAACCTTGGCTTTGCTGGCTGGGGAATTCTGGGAGTTGAAGTCCACACATCTTAAAGTTGCCAAGGTTGAGAAACACTGCTCTACAGAAATTCAGCACGTGTCTTCTACAGTCATTGTTTTCAGCTACTCTACATCCCTCAAAGCTCTGGAAATGGCATTGAGGGCAAGGATAGGATTAAAGTTAACCCTGAGGGACCTTTGGAGGTTAATAATCAAGCTTAATGTTAGTGTGAGGACAACAAATGTGAGTTTTGTAACCAGACAATCATCTCTCCATTTTGTTAGCACTCCAAAGGTAGGGTTCATATCAGAATAAAGTCCTCACTGCTCAGGATAAAAATAAAACACAACCACAGTTCAACAAGGCTAGTCTATTTCAACTACACTTCCCTGGGCAGAAACTGCAAAAAAACCCAAAGCAAACAAAAAAAAAACCACAAAAAAAATCCCTTTGATAATTTCCCAGTTTTGATCATGGAGCCAGCTTGTCACAATCTCTGCTTAATGCTGACAGATTGCTTTTTGGCAGAGGTCATATTTAATTGACTGTAAACGCTGTTGACACAGTAATTTCTAACCCAGGACAGATGGGCTGGCTCCATTTCTCTCGCCAGCATCTGACTTCAGAATCTACTAGCATTGAAAACATCCCTTTTCAATGTATGGAAACCATTCTTCCCTTCTCTGAAATCCAGGATGCAGTTGCTGGTAGCTACATACCACGTTCTTGTAAAAAAAGTAGAGGATCATGTCAGCCAGTCGGGTGTAACACCAGTGACCATGAACAAACAGCAGCTTCTTGAGATGTCGGAATTCAGAAATTGCAAAGTCACTTGCTAACACAGCCTGCAAACAAAATAAAAGAAATAAAGGAAGAACCAAGTAGATTGCTAAAGACTGAAATTAGGTGGATCTTGCCACCTCCACCAAAGTCAGCTGCATAAGTCCCATTGCTGGGCTCAGGAAAGCTCCATTAAGTTTCCTTGTCTAATAGTCCTGGTCTTATGTATTCCATTCTATTATGATAGGCTTCACCAACCAGGCAGGGAAAAACCATTTGAGAAAGCTCCCAAGAAATCCAAGACCTTCAGAACAGTAATATTTCTTGAAGAAAGCATGAAGCCATAATCGACAAATGTCAGCAACTGTGGTAGCCATGATTGATGTTCTTCCCTGTTCTTCTTGATTATTTAACCCCTGCTTTTGGGCAGACTGCTCTGTCTTCATCTATCCTTTGGTTTGCCAGATTTGCTATGATGTCGTTTCTCACCAACAGTGTGAGAGAAAGCATTAACATTAGGTGTGTCAATTCTCTGCATACATTCCCTAGTTGTGGGGTGTGGGTAACAGTATGTTGCTTTGCAAGGCTGTCTCTAGGTTAAGGATCCTAACTTGCACAGAAGTGTGTGAGCATGTTTGAGATAAAACTGCTGTCATTGCATTGGTGGCATACTGCCTGAAACGTGTCCCAATAGCTCAGTCATTGCGTTAGTGTTGATAGATAATGTTACATGTAGTATGGGTACAACTTAAGCCGGAAACATAGACTAAACCTCTCTATCTTACTAAAATGTATTATGTAAAAGCCTCAATTGACCAAAGCCATGATGGGCAGTAGAGGTATGGACCCACCTGGTAATGACTAGGGCACATGGAAGATTGTGACTTGGAATACAAGAGGAGTACAGTACATGGTAAAAAAATATTAACTAGTAAGTGGGAAAAGAAATAAACAGATTTTGTGCAGTTGATGAATGCATGCAGGGAAATGAAGGCATAGGTTTATGAAATGAAGCCTGTAAAAGTTAGTGACCCCTCTCCCATGATGAAAAGAAACTATAAGTGCTGTGAGAATGTTGAAAAATGCTAGGACAGCTGGTACAAACAGTGTAATTGGATATGATGTGGATAAGTGTGTGCAGGAAAATAAATGGAATACTTAGTTAATGGCTGAATACTGAGCAGCAAGTAAGACAAAGAAGTGTGACGTCCCCTTGGTTGTTTAAGGTATTTTATGGACAAATGCACAAGGAATGCTTCTGGTGATACTAGAGGTGGGTTGGCTGGGAACTTTTTTATGCAGATGATGCTTTGTTTTTGCCTGTGAACCTGGATGATCTTCAGCAAATGTGGATGTTTTATGCGGTAAGGATCATGTTCCTAAAACTTAATGTATCAAGGACCAAGTTAGTTATGTTTAACAGGGAAAATGGAAAGAACAATTCCAAGTTCTACAGTATATAAATGGTAAAAATCTACAGCAAGTAGATGAATTTTGTGTTTTGATGGAATGTTTATAAAAGATGGGAAAATAGATGGAAAAACTAGGAGACACGCAAATGCTGGAAGAGTGTGATTAGGAGTTGGGTGGCATACAAATTTAAATAAATAAATAAAGATAGTAGATAGTGGGTAGTAGCTGGTCTGTTGCAAGCAATGAATATTTGTTGAAAAAAGCAATAATGGCTGTGCATAAGAGTGTGCTTCTACCTACAGTGTTACATGGAAGTAAAAGGTGAGCATGTTGGGGGGAAAAAAGTAAACCGAATGTGGTAGAAATGGTGTACTTACAAAATGTGTGTTGTAAAACAAGAGGAGGCAGGATCAGAAATGAATGGGTGTGGAATGATTGGATTGAATACTGAGGAATGACCAGTACACTTAGATACTTTGTTCATATCAAGAGAAGACTGAATCTCAAAACAAATGGCTAAAGAAAAAATGAGTAGATTGAGAAGAAGGGAAAGATTAAGAAAGTTGTGGTTGGATGGAGTGGATGAGAACTGCAAGAAGAGAGGGGTGAAAAGTTTAAAGAAGAAAATGCAACATATGAAGGGGCAGATGGGTGTGGTGGAAACAAGGGTGGTTTGCAAGGATAAAAAGGGATAGAGAGATATAGTGAATGCTGTTAGTGTAAGTTACCTTGGCTATATTCCCTTCTCTTTTTCTGTTATCTCATGTCCTTAATTTCCTTCTTTTCAAACAATTGCCCTAATCTTATCTATACCAGTTCTTGATTATAATCAACTTCTCCATTATTAAGTGATCAATTAAGTGCCAGTTCATCACTCTGTCATTCTGATTTTGTATCATGATACACTTGATGTGTGTCAAATTACTGATGTGTCACGATTCCTGAACTGAAATCTTTGAGTTATCAGTGCATGCTTTATATTATTCAGCTGAGTAGATGATTGGTGGGGTACTAACACAGCCTCACTGAATTCTCATTTAAGAATTGCAGAATAGCTACTTGTACCTGCTTTGAAGATAGTCTGTGAACAGATTTGTTCATCCATTTGTAGACTTTGATGTTAAGGTTTGCTCTTAGAAACACGGTTATGCAAGAACAGAGCTTTCCAACTGTGTGTCGGGACACGTTAGTGTGTCGGCTGCAGTGTCTGGGTGTGTCGCGGCTGCCGCCTCCAAGCCCTGCCAGGATTCCGCGCAGGTCCTAGTGCCTGCCTTGTGCCCTGCTGTAAGAGTGTGTCGCGAAATGATGCATGTCTAAAAAGTGTGTCACCAACATGAAAAGTTTGGAAAGCTCTGTGCTAGAACATGATGTATACCTCAGAAGTATGGATTAGCTGCTTACAAGACCATTACAGTTATAGATAGGCTGACCATACATCCCGTTTTGAATGGGACAGTCCCATTTTTTAAACAATTCTGGAGCATCCCGTCATTTTAATAAAAATACCCATTTTGTCCTGTTATTGAAAGTTCCTGCGGCGAAGCGCGCGCCCATGCACGCCCACTTTCTCCAGGGACGTTTTTTACCTCAAAGAAATATGGTCAGCCTATCCAAGCAGGGTTTTTCATGCCGGCGCCGTCCGGGGTTTGCATCCGACCACGTGACTGGGGAAGTTGTATAGCAGCCGAGATTAACTGCGGGAGCACAAACGTCGCTTTTATCCCCCACTTATTCTCACTGCTGCTCGGGCTGCCTTCTGCTTTCAGCCTCTGCCGGCTTCCCTGTCTTTAATCCCTTGCAGAAATGTCAGGCGAGGAGAAAGAATTGGCTTTAACTCCCAAGGAGGGAGGCTTGGGAAGCCGCTATAGATCAGGAACAGTGTGCTGTAGATACAGGGAGGGAGGGAGGGAGTGGGGAGGGGAGCGGAGGAGGAAGAGGAGAAGGAAGGAAGGAAGGAAGGAAGGAAGGAAAGAAGGAAAGGGGGAGAGAAGGAAGGAAGAAGAGGGGGAGGAGGGAAGGAGGAAGTGGAGAAGGAAGGACAGAAGGAAGGAAAGGGGAGGAAACGGGAGGAAGGAAGGAGGAAGGGGAGAGAAGGAAAGAAGGAAGAAGAGGGAGAAGGGAAGGAGGAAGAGGGGAAAGAAGGAAGGGAGGAAAGGAGGGAGGGAGGAAGGAAGGATATGAGAGCAGTACACTATGGCTGTGCAGCTCTTTGGATCACGAGGTACGAGGAAGCTTCTAAACCTGCTCTTAGAAGTATCTTTTTGCCTTTAAATCCAAAGAGCAACTGATCCATGGTTTATAACATGCAACCTCCTTGGTGGTCCCCTGCAAAGACCTCCAGAAAGGGTTAGACAATTATCCTTTTCAACATGAAGGAAGGGGGAAATCATTATCTTCAGGACTGAAGATAAATCATTATCTTCTATTATATCTAAAGATAAATCATTATCTTCAGCAATATTATCTATGGCACCCATTAAATATACATCAAAGCAATCTGAGCTTTCCACAAGGCCCCATCCCCTCCTTTTGGAGCGTGTCCCTCCCAGCGCACCGTTCGAGGGTCAGTGCAATCCTTCAGTTGCAATCCTTGGTGGGACACCAAGTGCAAAAGATTAGGAGAAACGCTAGTGCCCCGTCGAATGATCTGGGTAGGAAGTGTGCCAGCCTCACAAAACGAAAAAAAAGCTGAGCAAACTTCCCGCTTGTCTCTAGCAATCGTTCCATATTCCTCTTGTCCTAATAAGGGAGGGGGAAAAAACTATTTTAACCCTAGAGTGGGAAATAAACATCCCTCTTTTTCATTAATTCCTTCTCACAAAGCTAGACTTTGCTGCTATGGTTTTAATTCTATTTTTTTTCCAGTTTCCAGGGGATATAAGGTCTCTTAATGCACCTATTCCACTTTGAGGAAGGGCATTGAAAACAAGCACACACCTGCACAATTGTGCCCCTGAATTTCTTTCGTTTGCTGTGCAATTTTGGCCATGGGACCTTGGTGGGGCTTGAAAAAGGGGCCTGGGATTTACAGAAGGCCATAAACCCTGGTTGGCTTATCCTGTTTTAGCTAGTGGTGTCCCTTTCTCTATAAAGATATAGATATAACTGTAGATTAGTTATACAGTGTGTGGGATATTGAGAGCCAGTTTGGTGTAGTGGTTAAAGCAACGGGCTAGAAATCGTGAGGCCGTCAGTTCTAGTCCTGCCTTAGGCACAAAGTAGGCTGACCATATGTCCCATTTTGAACGGGACAGTCGCTTTTTTTAGCATTTTTCAACCGTCCCGCCGTTTTGATAAAAATTTCAATTTTGTCCCATTTTTTAAACCCGGCAGGAATGGCGCGGAAGGAGGATCCGAGCCAGAGCTGCCGATTGGAGGCAGCCCGGAAGAGGAAGCCCTCCTGCCTGTCAGCGTGCAGCAAAGGAGGGCGGAGATGTGGAGAGGAGGGTGATTGGCTAGGCAGGAGCCAATTGTGTGGACCGGGGGGCGAGGTTTGCAGGCGGGAGCCAATCACGCGGACCGGGGTGTGGGGACCCATCTTTTTCATGAATACGGAATATTACATAACACCCCGTCCCGTTTTGCCATCCCAATGTCCCGTTTTTGCCTCAAGGAAATATGGTCAGCCTAATTATAGAGTACTACCTTTTTACAGTCTTTACCTTTTCAGAAGTTGAAATCTTTTGATTCAGGCTATATGTTCCAATGTTTTCATAACTGAGCGGTTGTTCCCACTGACAATGTATTATGAAGACTCATGCTTGTTGGAGAACTAAGATATAGGTAACACTACTTTCATTAATGGGTCTGTCAACCCATCCTACCTGCATGCCTTCTTGCCCAGAGATTCCAATTCCAACGTCAGCAACTTGAATCATGCTAACATCATTGGCCCCATCACCTTCAAAGCAGAAAAAAGAACAGTCTTGCAATGAAAGTGCCACAGAAACCGACAACTTTTTATACCCACTTGATGAAATAAATGCATATATCATACAATCGACAGCCAACAAAATATGTTATTAAGTGCCCACGTGCATTACAACTGCAAATAGCATCAATGACAGCTGGTAATTACTGTGATGATTTAACCTTTTCCTCTTCTGCTGCATCCTGGAGGTAAATCTTTCCACTGAAGCTACTGTGTACACTGAGGATAAACCTTCTATTGCCAGTCTTTCTTCCCTCCCAATCCCTGCCCCAGTGGTGCTATTCGCAGTTTGTTTTTTTAATTGCATGTTAAATTTAAAGACGTTACACTTCACAGGTAATTTGGATTTTTTTGCCGGAAACCGGCAAAAAAGGTTGCAAATTGCGATCACGTGACCGCAGGACACTGCAACTGGTTGTAAATGCAAGCCCGCTGCCAAGTGCCCAAATTGCGATCACGTGACTGCGGGGGTGGTGTGACATTTTGTGACAGTTGTAAGTGTGAGTATAGGTCATAAACCCCTTTTTCTGAGGCCGTCCTTAGTTCGGACTGTCATTAAACAAACGGCCGTTAAGTGAGGACTACCTGTTAATAATCAAACAAACCCAATCAGCAATAAATAATAAATAGAAGCTGCTATAATAATGCTAATATTAAATATGAAAAGCATCCACGGCAAAATCATCTGTAATAACTCAGAACAAATATCAAACCATGCATGAAAACTCCTATCAAAACAGTTCAAGCAACAGCCTCCATCACGCTGGACCCTCTTAGCTGCTTTCCAGGAGACCTGTCTCATGGGGAACAATCTAATATCCAAAGGCAGGCTATTCCATAATGTTGGTGCCATAATCTATTCGATTGGGAAATACCGTAATATTCAACTAGTTATATTTCATCACAGATATCCAACCTTTCTAGGCAGTAGACACTTTGGATGCTGAGAGCATGTTGTGGACACTCTCCAAAATACCAATCGAAGAGAATATTTGTAGCTCAGGGTTGAACTGTGGAGTCCTTGGTGCTCTCTGAGCCTTGTTGTTTTCTTGCAGACGTTTCATTGGCAGGCTAGGCAACATCTTCAGTGCGAAAAGGGAGTGGGACTTGCTCTCTGTTTATATACCATGGCCTGTCCTGCCTGTGTTGGTGGAGGTGTTGTTCTCTCCTTAGGAGTTCCTTGATTGGGCTGTTGTTTGCTGCTTGGTTGACTGACTGAGTTAATAGCTCCTTGATTAGGGTATATTGTGCTGTTTGATTGTTCCTCTGGTGCTAATCCTGGTGTTAATCTTTGCATATCTAGTAAGACGGAGTGGCTGTGGATTAATGGCCCCTCGGTATCTAGGAGTTTGTCATCTTTGATGCTGGATGGGGCTGCACTACCTCAGACAGACCCAGTATGTAACTTGGGGGTCCTCTTGGACTCACGACTCCTGCTTGAAGAGCAGGTGGCAGTCGTGGCCAGGAGAGCCTTTAGCCAACTTCGTGTTGTGCGCCAGTTACGTCCTTTCCTAGACTGAGGCCCTTCGAACAGTCACTCATGCCCTAGTTATCTCACATATAGACTACTGTAATGCGCTATACATGGGGCTACCCTTGAAGAACATCCAGAAGCTACAACTGATCCAGAATGCAGCCGCACGGGCAATCTTAGGTGCACCAAGATCAGCACATGTAACACCTTTGCTCCGCGAGCTGCACTGGGTTCCATTTTTGCTTCCGGGTTCAATTCAAGGTGTTGGTTATGACCTTTAAGGCCCTACATGGCATGGGGCCAGGTTACCTGAGGGACCGTCTGATCCCTATTACATTGACCCGTCCCACCCGGTCATGCAGAGAGGGCATGTTACGGATCCCTTCTGTAAAAGAATTCCACCTAGCAGGGTCTCAGAAGCGTGCCTTCTCTGCAGTTGCTCCCACCCTCTGGAACATCCTTCCCCCAGAGGTAAGGCAGGCCCCCGTACTCCTGGACTTCAGAAACAAACTGAAAACCTGGTTTTGCCACCAAGCCTGGGACGGGAGGGGAAATAGTCATTCTTTGGGATGGCTAGCACCCTAGCACGGATGAAGAGCGGCCCTTATGCTCAGAATTTGAGAAGAACTGTAGCCATCTTTATTCCATTTTATTCTATTTATATTGTTTAAGAATTTTAATGATATTTTATATTTTGTGTATTTGTTTTAGGATCGGCTTGTATTTTAATGTTGGTTTTGTTGTGAACTGCCCAGAGTTCTCCTTGTGGAGAAGATGGGCGGTAATATAAATCCAATCAATCAATCAATAAATCTAGGTGTTGATTGCTGGCAAGGAGGTGTTCTGGTCTTTTGGCTTATGAATGGTATGTAAATGTTGTTTACCTCTATGTGTCTGTTGATGGCTGCTTTGTCTGAGTGCCAAGCTTCCAGGAATTCTCTAGCATTTTTGGATTTGGCTTGGTTTAAAATGCTCACAGTTTCCCAGTTGAAAATATGGTTGAGTCTGTCCATGTGTTGTAAGATTAAGGAGTTTTCATTGTGTCCTCTGACTGCTAGTTGGTTTTGTGGATGCGCTCTGCTAGTCTTCTGCCCGTCTGTCCTACAAAGTGGCTGCTACAGTCCTTACACTGTATGTTGTAGATAAGTCCTGTTTTTTCTTCTTGGGCTACTGGGTCTTTTGGGTTATTTAAGATGTTCTGAAGGGTTTTGGTTGGTTTATGTGCTACGGTGATGCCATGTGGTTGTAACAGTCTATTGGTAGTTTCTGAGATGTTTCTGATGTATGGCAGTGTTATCCTTTCCATAGCTTCTGTTGGTTGTGTTGTAGTGGGTTGGGTGGTCAGGCACTTTTTGATAAAGTTGAGTGGGTATCCATTTTGCTGGAAGATGCTGTATAGATGATCTGTTTCCTTTTTCTGGTGTTCTGGGTTGCTGCAGTGTGTTAGTGCTCATCTGAATAATGTTCTTACACAGCTCCTCTTGTGGGAGGTTGGGTTGTTGCTTTGATAATGGAGCACTTGGTTAGTGTGGGTAGATTTCCAGTAGACTTGTGTTTCTAGAATGTCCTCATTTCCTCTACTGATGATGACGTCCAAGAAGGGTAGTGTGTTGTTATGTCTATGAAGGTTCTCAGTCATCCAGGTGGAATTGTCTGTAGCTTGAATCATGTCAACCGGATTTCTATTTTCTCAGTGGAAACGTTTCGCTCCTTATCCAAGGAGCTTCTTCAGTCTGAGCAAAGTTAGTAAGGGAATCCTAAATATGTTTCTAGGTAGCTGTGTGACCTTACACCTGGGGCTAGGTCATGGTTATATTGAGATGTTATTTTAAGTCCTTTTATCGTCTAAAGGAGGATCGTTAAGATCACCATGCTGCTGTTGAGCTTCTGAAATGGTCTTAATCTTCCTAGGCACAGAAGACAAAGCAGGGAAGAAGATGGGGGAAAGATTGTGCCTGAGGCCCCCACCTCTATTCAAGGAAGGATTTTCCAAGTTGGCATAAATGGATTCCTTGACCCCTCTCTCAAACCACCTATCTTCTCTGTCTAAAATGTGAACATTAATGTCCTCAAATGAGTGTCCTTCATCTAAAGGAAAAAGGACACTCATTTGAGGACATTAATGTTCACATTTTAGACAGAGAAGATAGGTGGTTTGAGAGAGGGGTCAAGGAATCCATTCATGCCAACTTGGAAAATCCTTCCTTGAATAGAGGTGGGGGCCTCAGGCATAATCTTTCCCCCATCTTCCTCCCTGCTTTGTCTTCTGTGCCTAGGAAGATTAAGACCATTTCACAAGCTCAACAGCAGCATGGTGATCTTAACGATCTTCCTTTAGATGATAAAAGGACTTAAAATAACATCTCAATATAACCATGACCTAGCCCCAGGTGTAAGGTCACACAGCTACCTAGAAACATATTTAGGATTCCCTTACTAACTTTGCTCAGACTGAAGAAGCTCCTTGGATTAGGAGCAAAACGTTTCCACTGAGAAAATAGAAATCCAGTTGACATGATTCAAGCTACAGGTAGTGTGTTGTTGTTTTCTTCTTCCCTTGTGAATTTTATTCCATTGAAGATGTTGTTGATGGTTTCATGCATGGGAGTACTATCATTTCTAGACGCTGCATTACAATCTCTGCCATGAGTCATGAGAGTGGTGATCCCATGGGTGTTCCTTTGATTTCTTGGTATATTTGTCCATCAAACAAATTGTTTTGTAAATTGCCCACAGTCCCCTTTGGGGGAGATGGGGCGGTGATATAAATCGAATTATAAATAAATAAACAAACAAACAAACAAACAAACTGAAAGTAGGTAGTGAGGCAGAGGTCAATGAGGTCCATGATTCTGGGTATTTCTATCTTGGTTTATTTGACTAGGTCCGGTGTGTTTCGTAGAACTGCTGCTTTGGATTCTTTCACTAGTGCTGGGTCTATGGATGTAAAGAGTGCAATGACATCGAATGACACCATAATTTCATCTTCTTCTATTTTTAAGTCTTTGATTTTCTGGAGGCACTGTGGTGGGGAGTTGATAGAATATTCGCTCTCCTCTGTAAGATGCCTCTGTTTTTTTTGTGAGCTCTTCATACCACAAACCAGAAGGACATGGAAACAGAACCAACTGAAAGCAGAAGACAGAGCAGCACTCAAAAACCTAAAGATGGACCAAACTATTATCATCCTCCCAGCAGACAAAGGCCGCACCACCATCATTATGGACAGATCCCAATATATACAAAAGGCTAAAGAATTACTTGAGGATAAAGAAACTTACACCCTAGTAAACACCAATCCCATACAGAAATTGGACAACAAGGTCAAAAGAACTCTCGACGACCTCACCAAGAAAGGTCAAATCACAAAAGAAGAACAGAGGTGGATGAAACGCAGTGGACCCATCCTCCCACGCTTCTACGGATGCCCCAAAATACACAAACCTGGCATACCGCTTCGGCCAATTGTATCGTTATCAGGGACTCCTACTTACAACATAGCTACAGAGCTCACAAAAAAACCCAGAGGCATCTTACGGAGTGTCACTGCACTCTGGTAATGAAACGTCTGCAAGAAAACAACAAGGCTCAGCACCAAGGACTCCACTCTCCAAAATGGTTGCCCTGACCAATCAGAAAGGTCCTATACTAGAAGGGAAGCAAAAGCCTGGTCTGGAGCTTCCCTTGTTTTATTTTCTAGGAATGTCTTTATGGGTCTGAGGGGCCTTGCTAGAAATAAAGGTCATGCAGGGAAGTTGGTTTTTGCTTTGCAGCATGCTTGCTTCCAAGCCATTTTTTGAATTAGCTTGGTGGGCACCCAAATTGGGTCAGGGGCCTCTTTTTATTCAGTGGTACCATGTGGAGCAGGGGTCTCCTGACTGTGTACTTGAACCCCCAGCCCTGTTACATGTGCTACAGAATGGACCACTGAATCCCTGGAACTGCACCATTGAAATACTTAAGAAGTCTATGGACTATCATAAACATAAGTTGTCAAAAATGTATACAGTGGTATCAAATGTCTGTTGGAAATGCTCTCAAGGAGAAGGAACCTTTTACCATCTTTGGTGGACTTATGCAAAGGCTAAGAAATTTTGGGAGCAAGTATGTATTATAATTCAAAAGATCCTTAAAGGGAATATACAATTAAAACCAGATCTGTTTCTTTTGGGCTTGATGGACCAACAACATGAAAGAAAATATGGGACTTTGCTTTTATACGTGATAACAGCAGCAAGACTTTTGTATGCACAAAGATGGAAAGATGCACAAATTCCCACAGTGGAAGAATGGATGGTGAAATTAATGGAGTTGGCGCAGATGGCAAAACTGACAGCATCGATAAGAGACAATTCCGTGGTTGGATTTGTTTCTACATGGAAACCACTTTTGGACTATTTGCTTGTAACTAAAAAAAAATGAAGTTTTTTTTATTGATTTTGGGCTTTGACTATTACATTGTTAGTGTTTAATAGAAATTATGTTAGTTAAGGTTTAATTAAGAGTAAGAGATTGACTTAATATAATATGCATTTATATCTGTGTTGGAGAAGGTTGGAAGTCACCTTCTTATTTTTTCTGGCTATTTCTGCACTTCTTAGTTTTTCATTTTCTTTTAATTCTGTATTCTAGCTTTTCTGTTCTTTGTACAATATTTTAACTGTACTTTGAAACTCTAATAAAGTTCTTATATTAAAAAAAAGGAATATCATAAGCAAAAAAGATTGGTTCTAGGTCTCCAAGAGATAACAGTTCAAATAAACTTCACACACCTTCCTGGTACGAGATGCAACTCACCGATAGCCAAAGTCATAACTTGTAGCTCCTTTTGCATTTGTTTCACCATTTTGCTTTTCTGCAGGGGTGTTGCTCTGCAACAGATGACTGATCGGACCTGTGCTGCAAGTCGCATGAAATCATTTTGCACTTTTTGGTGCAAAACAAATTCTAATGTCGGCCCATTTATAATTAAGGCAAAGCTGCAGGTGGATATCTCCGTTTTTGAGGTGTTCTCTCCTTTTTTGGTATGAATCATATCAATCTCTTCTAAAATGCTTTTTACCATACACGCACAGGCCTCCTGCTTCGAAAAAGAAAATGGGTGAGACAATAGTTTTATCTCAATTTAGTTATTTGTAAGTGTAATTTCAACTGCAGCTCGCTTTACTTTTAAAGTCACCCTTGCATGCACGTTATACTGTGACATGGATAATATAAATTGCACGGGTTCTTTAATCTGAATGATGTGACAATTCAATAACAATGAAGAACAACATTCTACAAAAGATTTATGATCTTATAATAGGAAAAGTCAGTTTCACTGACATTATCACAGGTTCTCATGACAGGAAGAAGCCATTGTGAGCCTTGAACTTCCAGATTTCCTTGACAAGTCTTAAATGTTTTGCTTCTATCCTCATGGGGATGGCTGGTGCCATAGAGCCCTTTTAAAGATCATGGTATCGCCTTTTGGATTTTATATTTAACTTATAATAATAATGATTATATATTGTATTTTTATATCTATTTATAGTATAATTTTAATTTTTGTGTTTGTAAACCGCCCAGAGTCCCCTTTGGGGGAGATGGTGCGGTGATAAAAGTTGAAATATAAATAAATATTTTTTTTTTTATTCATCTGAAGTTTAATGCTATGCCTAAATCTTACATGACATTTGTGCTTAATTCATGGAAACCAACTAGCTCTGGGGATTGAGGCTGGGTTGCTCTAAATAGTTAAGATTAACCACAGTTTATTCAGTTGAAAAGACATGACGAGCTAAGGTTCAGACGAAACAGAACCGGATGTTCTCTGTCTTCCTTCATGGCTGAAAGAGGAGAAAGAGATGAAGTGGGTGAATCTGAGAATTTGGCCTCATCATGACTTGGGACAGGATACTTAGGGCTGCAGGAGTATTGGCAAGGTTTTGATTTGTTTTGAAACACCTTTTTTTCCAATTAGAGGTGTGTCTGTGTGTTTCTGCGCCCCTCCCTCCCTCCCTCCCTCCCTCCCTCCCTCTTTCTTTCTTTCTTTCTTTCTTTCTTTCTTTCTTTCTTTCTTTCTTTCTTTCTTTCTTTCTTTCTTTCTTTCTTTCTTTCTTTCTTTCTCCGGATCTGCTGAAATACTTGGGATTGGTGGAAGATTGTGGAACTTTCTGCAAGTGTATTAATGCAAGCTACATGGATGGAATCTACAAAACAATACTAGTAATATGCAGGACCACTAATTTCTACAAGTTTGTACTGAAAAATCTGACAAAATAGGCCCACATTTTTGGCAAAGGGTAAATGACCTAAAACTTTCATTCAAAACTTGCCAAGAGACACTGCAGTGATCTCTTTATTGTGCTTCTCTATTAAGTCATCAGTCCTCAAATAAGTCATCAGAGGAACAAATTCCTATATTTTTAACCAATAAAATAATAACTTCTGCTTTTAGATGCTAATTTTCTTCCTAAGAAATTTTAAGTAGATGAATTATCTTGAATGCTGCATGTAATGCTGTTTCATGAGAGAATTCTAGCAACTCGTAAAACTTACATGTATTCTAATTCCCAAGGCTAAACTGTCATCTGTCATCTTGGTATGGCAAGTAGCACTTCAGATCTAACTCTTGAAAGTGTTTTAGTAACTTTTGCCAAGTTTTAACATTTTTTAAAGCAAGATAGAGAAGCAAATGAAATGCTATGCTAAATTTTCTATTCCAAGTATCTAGACACTGCAAATACTTCCTTATTAGTAGGATGCAGGGAACAATAAGTTGGCTTGCAAGATAGCCTCTAACGCAGGGGTCCCCAACCTGTGGGCCATGGCCCACTAGTGGGCCGTGGCCTGTTAGGAAGTAGGCAGCAGGGCTCCCGCCTGCAAACCCCGCCCCCCGGTGCGTGCAATTACCCCGCCCCCAGTGTGCACGATTGGCTCCCATCTGCAAACCCCGCCCCCCCGGTGTGCATGATTGGCTCCCGCCTGCAAACCCACCCCCCCGAAAAATTGTCTTCCACAACCGGTCCCTGGTGCCAAAAAGGTTGGGGACCACTGCTCTAACGTATAGATTGTAGCTTGCACAGTAAGTTGCAAGGTTCTGGCTTGCAATGAGTAATCTTGCAGTAATCTTGGATGTACTTGCAACCCATTGGCCAAAATGTGCCCAAACTGATCAGTAATGCCCTTACTCTTAACAGGGAATTCTGTAGTGGCACAGGTGCAACTAAGGCTGGTAGCCTAGTCTAATACTAAAATGTGCTACGTGATAACTTTGATTGACCAAAGCCTGTCTCCAATTTCTTTTGCTTACCATTCCTTCCTCTTTCTCTGTGCTTTGCAAAATTATATTTCCTGTGAAAAGCAACAGCATGACAGGTATGTCTGTATATATTTATGTATGGCCAAATAAGACCTGAAAGTCTAGGTTGGGGAGAGATAGTTCTGGAGAACTTCTATCTATGGGGTCACTAAGAGTCGAACACTGACTTGATGGCACATAATCAATCAAATAATTAAGTGCAGCCTTTCCTCCAATCTAATGTTAGGGTTGATGGGAGACATGGACTACTGGATCCACACCTCCCGTTAGAGAAGGCTAATATTTGTATTTGAAGAGCAAAGTACTTCATGAAATTACATTAGCAGTATTGATGTGCAGGTAAATGGGCAATAATCTGAATTAACAGCCTCTATGAGATTTGAATTAGAAGTTTCCATGTAACACTCTTAGCTAAATACAGGGTATTATTGAATCAAATTGAAGTATAACAGATCTCCAACCCCTAGCGCTACTGCCTCACCTGAACAGCCATAAGGGGGTGCTTTACACAAGAAGAAATGAAGCGGTAACAATGAAGACAAATGGCAAAAGATTTCTAATATAACTTAGTTTCTGAAGCACCGGGGAGACCACGTCCTTCGGCCCTGCAATCCTACAAAGATATAACATTTCTAGGGAAAAAAGTTCTTCCATGGGGAACCACAAGTGTTGCGAACCCACCAGACTGTCAGCATCAAGTGTGAAAAGCCTGTCTGACACATCCAGTAATTTGCAGGAGTAGGCAATATTGATGGCTGTCTCACGTTTATCGCCCGTTAGCATCCAAATGTTAATCCCCGCTTTTCGAAGTGCCTCTATGGTTTCTGGAACACCTTCTTGCAATCGGTCTTCAATTCCAGTGGCGCCTATGACAAAAGCCAGGTTCATTATCTCAAATAATGCATTTTTTTTAGAAATGCAAATACATACAGAAAGTATGCAGCAGGCTGGAACAAATGGACATAAAGGTGAGAAATATCCTTTTTCTCCTGAGAAAATAGGGTGAGATTTGAGAATCAGATAGGATTCAAAAACTGGACCAATATTCCAGCTACTGAAAGTTCTAGATCAGTCTAGAAAACAGATGGGTGGAGTTCCATTTCTTAATTATTACAAAAAGACTTTCATCCTGGTCCTGTGAATAGCTCATTCATGAGGCACATGATGCAGTCCTTGGCTTATTCTATTTTCCCTACAGATCCTGATTTTGACCAAACTTCTTTTATCAAAACTTTCACTGTGTACATGGTTTCCCTGTACTATTACAATATGCTTCTGTACCTCTTATCAGTAAGAGTGATTTTAATGGTGTAATGTGGTGATTTACATCTGCTGTACATTCCCTCCATCTGCTCCATTTACTTATTAATTTATACTACTTATATGGCCACCCATCTCATAGCAATGACTGTGGGTGATACACAAGGATTAAAAACCAACAGTAAAAATCAATAATCCAGATAACATAACATAACATAACATAACATAACATAACATAACATAACATAACATAACATAACATAACATAACATAACATATATGCCTTTGGATTCCATTTTATTCATTTTATTTTAAATTATTGTTTATTATGTATGTTATTTTATTTATAAATGTATATTAATGATTTTAATTCTGCTATAAACCGCCCAGAGTCCCCCTTGGGGGAGTTGGGCGGTGATAAATCCAATAAATAAATAAATAAATAAATAAATAAATAAATAAATAAATAAACAAACAAACAAACAAACAAATATCCAAGGTTGCAGAAATTGTATCAACTACAATAGAGAAAAGGACAATAAAAACTAATCAATCAGCAGAGTTCCCTCAATCTCCTGGCCCAAATGCTTGGAGGAGCAGGCAGGCCTTTAGCACAAGGTCAGGGCCATTCAGATCCACAAGGAACCGCCACAACAGAGAAAGCATGACTCCTGAGTCTAGCAAGATGGCATTGATTAATAGAAGGGACCTGGAGCACGCCCTCCTTATTAGCTCTGGTGGGGTGAGCAGAAATAATTGGAGACAGACAGCTCTGCTAATAGCCTGGCCCTATGCCACGCTATTTGACCTTAGGCAACAAGGAAAAGAAACTCATGGTTGCTCTGGCGTAAGCTGCTGTTCCTAATCAATGCCAGGTCAGTTCATATTAAGGTCTTGATTGTTCATGATCTGATTGTGGATGAGCAAGTTGACATAATATACATTATCATGAACTGGGTGGGTTCAGCTATCTCTTCTCAGTTGTGCCCACGTGGGCTTTTTTTATAGCATCAGCATGGATATGAGGGTTGGAAAAGGGCTGTGCTAAAACTGAGCAGACACAACCGGCTGGGTGACCTTGGGCCAGTCCCTCTCTCTCAGCCCAACTCACCTCACAGGGTTGTTGTTGTGGGGAAGATAGGAGGAGGAAGGAGTATTAGGTATGTTCGCCACCTTGAGTTATTTATAAAAATAATAAAGGCGGGATAGAAAATAAATAAATAATAAATATATTTTGCTATCACCCTTCCATCTCCACATTGTTCTGCAGAAATTTTTCAGATGGTCTATGGAGTTCCCACTTTGAGGAAGACCTGCTAGAACTTCAATTGCTTGTTTACTCTGGGGGTTGTTAGCATTGCTCAGACATCCAGTGCACATTCCTATTTGAGTGAGCTTTGTTGAAGTGAAAGCATCTGGGCAGTGTTTGGACCTATCTGTCCAGCCACTTGCTCCTCCTGGCTGATAACAGCATATCTTGACTGTATAGGTATAGATAGAAGTAAACCATGCAACCTTCTTTAAGAGAGGCAGCCAGTGCACAATGTAAAATGTGTGGATAAGATGTCTGGGTGGGTGTTGATTGTCAAATCTGAGCTTTTCTGGGTGTTCAATTTGTCCAGTTCAATTTGTCCTTGTTCTGGAGGAGGGACTGTTTTTGCTACTCTGCAGGATGACCTCTATTGAGGGAAAGATGGAGGGGAAATAATCTTCATTGGTTTTCCTAGGTCTTTTGGTGGTTCTCATAATCATCAAATGCGGCATCCCTTTTGGAATACACTGGTTCTATTCCTATTTGGACAACCACTTCCAAAGGTCAGTGCTACAGAACCTCTCCTCCTTCCTCTGTAGGGAAGCCACACTGTAAAATCTTTAAGGCTCCATTTTGTTCCTATGATCTTAGCACTAAAAACAGTGGGAGAGGTTATTTGTAGGAGGGGGTTCAGTGAAATGTCTCTGAATCCAGCCCTCTCCCTTCTTTTCATCAAATGCAGGCAAGGTGATGCATGCCCTGAAGTAATGCTTGAATTTGGTAAAAGGCTGGTGTGATAACCCTCAGTGTCCGAGTTCCCAATCAAGAAATCCCTCAGGCAATTACCCTAAAAGATTAGTTTATTAAGGATCATTACACTTCAGGTGAGGCGAAGCCTCGGATAAAGATGGCTGTTGTGAGTCTTCCGGGCTGTGTGGCCGTGTTCTGGAAGTTGTGGTTCCTAACGTTTCTCCAGCATCTGTGGCCGGCATCTTCAGAGGGCAGGAGAACAGACAGAAGCGAAATCTCTCTGCCCAGGTAGAGTAAACGTTAGGAACCACAACTTCCAGAACACGGCCACACAGCCCGGAAGACCCACAACAGCCAGCGAACGCCGGCTGTGAAAGCCTTCGACAATACTCGAATAAAGATTTTCGTGTGCCAGGCTGCATTATCAAAACGTCCCACTGACATCACCCAGAGTCAAGACCCAACAATTTAGTTCCCACTCCAAGCATCCCCCTTCCCGATAGAATGTCTGTGGAAAAAGCAGGTGCTTATCACAGTTCTTGGCAAGTGATGCAGGAATGCTGAGAGGGAGGCTTGCTTCTTGAAGCAATTAAGTACAGGCCAGCCAACTACATGTGTACAACATTCAGGGAAGCATGTCAGATGAACACGCGAGGCTGACAGCTGGATAAAGACCAACAGACTGAGAATCAGCCCAGAACAAATAGACGTTCTGTAAAAAGGTGGGTTCATCTACTTGCTCTAAAACGTAGTGGCATTTCCCCACCTATGTTCATAACTTGGAGGTCCTGAAAGATCCAGCTTGTCCTTTGAAGTTCAAGGGCTATCAGTGATGCAGAGTACCTTTCCCAGCTTCGACTAATATACTAGCTACCATTCTATGGTGGGGCGTGGTGGCTCAGCGGGTAAGACGCTAGGCATGTTGATCAGAAGATCGCAAGTTCGGAGGTTCGAATCCCTAGCCCCGCGTGACGGAGTGAGCTCCCGCACTAGCTCCAGCTCTTGCCAACCTAGCAATTCGAAAGCATGCAAATGCAAGTAGATTAATAGGTACCACTTCGGTGGGAAGGTAACAGCATTCCACGCGCGTCATGCGGCCACATGACCGTGGAAGCGTCTTCGGACAACGCTGGCTCTTCGGCTAACAAACGGAGATGAGCACCGGCCCCTAGAGTCGGACACGGCTGCACAAATGTGCGGGGGGAACCTTTACCTTACCATTCTATGTGGGAAGAAATGGCCTGGATAGGATTATTGCCATATGTAGTACACAGGGAACTATCTTTGAAGACAGTGCGCAAACATCAGTTAGTGTTGAACAGTAATAACACTGCTCAACAGAACTGGCCTTTTTGAACATATTGCTTCAGGGATAGGCCAACTACACTAGTTGCTAATCCAGAGCTTTCCAAACTGTGTGTCAGGACATGTTAGTGTGTCGGCTGCAGTGTCTGGGTGTGTCGCGGCTGCTGCTGCCTCCAAGCCCTGCCAGGATTCTGTGCAGGTCCTAGTGCCTGCCTTGTGCCTTGCTGCCTCCAAACCTGCTGTGATTCCGCGCAGGTCCTAGTGCCTGCCTTGTGCCCTGCTGTAAGAGAGTGTTGCGAAGTGATGCCCTGCTGTAAGAGTGTGTCACCAGCATGAAAAGTTTGGAAAGCTCTGTGCTAATCAGTTTTCAAGTCCAAATATTCTCTAAATGGCTTTTGACTACTCAACGTGAAGGAATCCATTTCCCACCTCTTTCTGCCAATTGTTAAGATCGTGTCTTAACTAAGTGGTGCTTCTAGAAAAGAATCTTATCCTAGCTCCTGGAAAAAGAATATTGTCTATAATAGGCCTCTATCTATAACATGCCTTCCTTACAGAGATCCATCAGATCTTATGACTCCCACCAAACTAAAACCTTTCCTTCCAGCAGGCAGTTATCTAGCGTTTATTTTTTAAAAGATTTATATAGACTTTTATCATTGCTTTGCCTTTTGTTTTTTATGCTTGTAGACCACACCAAGGGCATTTGGCAGCTGGACAATACATAAACCGCCTAATTAAATGTAAGAATTAATGTTTAAGCTCGTGATTCAAATGATTCCTACTCAGCTGGCTGCAAAAATGCCTGGAATGAGACAGTAACTGACCATAATGTAAATTAGCTGAAAATCTGTACTGCAGGATAATTGCCACACTGCAGGGAGAATATTGGGGTTTAGTTCACATTAGCTGCTGCTGTAGCTCTGGCTACTAAGGGTGTCTAAGTTGTAAATCTATAATTGAGTTATGCCCTTTCTGGTGGCAGGAGAGAGGGATAAAACGGAGAAGCAAGCTTCTTTGAAGCCTACTTATGATGCCTGCTGGAAACAAACAGGCGAGATGGGTGGCCATACAAATCGAATAAATCCATAAATGAAAAACATTCACAAATTTGTGCACTTTTCTTTCGCTTCTAAGCATTGGAGGGAATATCACCACATCATTGGAAGGGTCGGTCACCTAAATGATCCATCAGCAATTGGGTTCCTTTCCTCAATTCGATACAATGATCTAAAATGGAAGAAGATGACCTGAAGAGACTGGGCTGCGTCATGGATCAGAAGGCTTCTCTAGTTTCTCAAATGGACCAGCTAGTTTTATTCCTGCATTTCCAAAGCTAGTGTGGAGTATAATCAAAGGGACAGACCACGGAGGGAAGAACTTTTCCAGTCTTTTTGGTCACTCCTACCACTTTTGTGTTTTAGACCACACCCAGATTATGTGTAGTAGAAAATGAAGTGACACTGAGATCACAGTGTACCAGCTGGTGAAGTGTTTGGCCAATCCACCCTTCCCACCTTCTGCAGGAAATACGTTTAGTTTTTCATATACATTGTTTTTTCTGTCTGGCTTCTCTCTTGTCTTATGAGATCGGATGAAATCAGGAGTGCTAGTAAGAACTAAACTCTTCCCTCACGCACGCACACCTTGTGTTCCAACTATTCGATGAATCTCTGTGTTGAAGTGGGGCAATCGTATCAATGCTATATTATCAGTGGTCAAATCTTCATCTACCGTTCACAGATGCAGGTCACTATTAAGTTACAGTTACTCTATGTTAAAGAATAAAGATGAAGACTCTTAAAGCTCAGTTCCTGGTGATTTTGTAAACAGATCTGTGTAGTTTTCTTGGCAAAAGTATTGAAATAGGGATCTATTTCATCCATCTTCTTCAGGGATGTTCTTTCAACTTCTCAGTCTAGCCTACAGCCATGGTTATTTCCCACCCAAGTACTAAACAAATCATCCCCTCCCGCTTACTTCTTTTGAGCTAGATAATAACTTACTGTTGACTTTTGTTTTTAAACAACCCTCTTGCTATAATAGAATAAGCCCCATTAAATCATATCATCCAATTTTCCAATTTTTTTGGAGGAGCTTTGCAACGAAGGATACGCCAAAATGTTCTATTTCAAAATATGTGTAGTATGAAATTTCATAAAATGTTCCATTCCAAGGGCAAAGCTTGATGTGTTTGCACATTCTGCCTTTCTCGCTCAAAACAGAGATGCTTCTGGTTCAAACCACCTCACAAATACTCAAAACAGTCCGTTTTGCATTCAAAAGAGAAGGTTTCATGAAATGTGAAGCTCAAAACGCTTCAAAACGAAATATTTTGCACACAGATACTGATTAGGACTGCGTCTGCATTTTTAAGAGGTTAGTATCATGGTTTTCTTTCCAACTCACCAAGAAGGGTTAATTTGTTCTCTAGCCTCTCTGCTGACTCAAGAAGCAGCTGTTCTCTGCATTCTATGCTGCTTTCGGCTGCATATTGTCCTTTCAGCCATTCTTCATATTCCTCATCGCTCAGCACCTGAACAGCCCCCCAAAACACACATCCCTCAAAATAATATAATAGAAACACTTAAAATCACAAATGATCTCCTCTTATTCATGGGAAAGCCGGCTTTGCTGTGAGAACATATACGGTAAATACAGTGGGGCAAAAAAGTATTTAGTCAGCCACCAATTGTGCAAGTTCTCCCACTTAAAAAGATGAGAGGGACCTGTAATTGACATCATAGGTAGACCTCAACTATGAGAGACAAAATGAGAAAACAAATCCAGACAATCACATTGTCTGATTCGGAAAGAATCTATTTGCAAATTATGGTGGAAAATAAGTATTTGGTCAATATCAAAAGTTCATCTCAATACTTGGTTATATATCCTTTGTTGGCAATGACAGAGGTCAAACGTTTTCTGTAAGGCTTCACAAGGTTGGCACACACTGTTGCTGGTATGTTGGCCCATTCCTCCATGCAGATCTCCTCTAGAGCAGTGATGTTTTGGGGCTGTCGCTGGGCAACGCGGACTTTCAACTCCCTCCAAAGGTTTTCTATGGGGTTGAGATCTGGAGACTGGCTAGGCCACTCCAGGACCTTGAAATGCTTCTTACGAAGCCACTCCTTCGTTGCCCGGGCGGTGTGTTTGGGATCATTGTCATGCTGAAAGACCCAGCCACGTTTCATCTTCAATGCCCTTGCTGATGGAAGGAGGTTTGCACTCAAAATCATCTGACCATATGACATTCTCCCAATCCTCTTCTGGATCATCCAAATGCTCTCTAGCAAACTTCAGACGGGCCCGGACATGTACTGGCTTAAGCAGGGGGACACGTCTGGCACTGCAGGATCTGAGTCCCTGGCGGCGTAGTGTGTTACTGATGGTAGCCTTTGTTACGTTGGTCCCAGCTCTCTGCAGGTCATTCACTAGGTCCCCCATGTGGTTCTGGGATTTTTGCTCATCGTTCTTGTGATCATTTTGACCCCACGGGGTGAGATCTTGCGTGGAGGCCCAGATCGAGGGAGATTATCAGTGGTCTTGTATGTCTTCCATTTTCTAATTATTGCTCCCACAGTTGATTTCTTCACACCAAGCTGCTTGCCTATTGCAGATTCAGTCTTCCCAGCCTGGTGCAGGTCTACAATTTTGTTTCTGGTGTCCTTCGACAGCTCTTTGGTCTTCACCATAGTGGAATTTGGAGTGTGACTGTTTGAGGTTGTGGACAGGTGTCTTTTATACTGATAACAAGTTCAAACATGTGCCATTACTACAGGTAATGAGTGGAGGACAGAGGAGCCTCTTAAAGAAGAAGTTACAGGTCTGTGAGAGCCAGACATCTTGCTTGTTTGTAGGTGACCAAATACTTATTTTCCACCATAATTTGCAAATAAATTCTTTCCGAATCAGACAATGTGATTGTATGGATTTGTTTTCTCATTTTGTCTCTCATAGTTGAGGTCTACCTATGATGTCAATTACAGGCCTCTCTCATCTTTTTAAGTGGGAGAACTTGCACAATTGGTGGCTGACTAAATACTTTTTTGCCCCATGTATATACATATAAATTGGCTGAATAAATAAACCCACAAGACTGAATTACACTCACTTTTTAAAAGTGCTGGCTGTTTGCATAGGGTTGGAATTCATGCTGTTTGGCATTTCCAAATCTGACTGTCGGTAAAAGTCATCTTCTGTCCCCTGGCTCCAAAGGGGCATCATCAAGAAGATAACATAGCAAAAAGTTGCAATGTATCGCAAGCCCATAATAAGAGGGAGTGCTTCTGATCAGGCCTTAGGAGGCCAAGAAGAAGAGACCAGAGGTCTTCAGGGAGATGAGAAGACAGTTGCAAGAAAAAAAGAAGAAAAGGAATACTTTTGCCCATGGGCATCTGCAGGGGTTCAGAAAAATCAAGGTGGCAGCCAGAACCATTTGATTGGAGCTCCACGCCTTTTTTACATGCATGAGAGGGGCTTCAACCACATGGTTGTGGTCATCATCTTGACTTTGTTGGCCTCTTCCCTGCAGACACCCCTGCTTTCTGTCCCCCCCCCCCATCCTCTCGCAGTCCTACACAGAGCTAAACAATGGGAATCAGGGATTGCTTTCACAAAATTAAACACTTCACAGATAGTCATTGCTTAACAATGGAAATTGGGACTGGCAATTCCATCGCTAAGCAATGTGGTTGTAAAGCGCGATGTCATGTGACCATGTCACTTGCAATGGCAGTTCTGGCACTTCCTGGTTGCCATTGTTAAGCAAATCACTGAGGGTCGTTAAACAAGGATGTCACATGGTCGCCATTTGTGACCTCCTGCCAGCTTCCCCATTGACTTTGTTTGTCAGAAGCCAGCAGTGAAGGTCACAAACAGCAACCACATGACCGTGTGTCAGCCTTCCCAAGTAGACCAGACAGGAAACACAACCAGATGAGCTAATTCTGCTTTATTGTACAGCTACATTAACAGAATCTTGCAAGTTTGAAAGTACAAATCTCCCGCTGTCTCTTTTACGGCCTGATAAGTTAGGGAGGTTCCTTTCTGAGTTTCTTTCTCTGCCCGTTATGCAGCTGTGGGCTATGCCCTCTCTTATCTGATTGTTCCCTAGGCAGCATCTCATCTCCACATCTCCCAAGGTCATTCCCACATACCATTACACCGCAGGACACTGCAACGTCATAATTGTGAGCCAGTTGCCAAGCGCCTGAATTGCAATCGCGTGATTGCAGGGATGCTGCTATGGACACAAATACGAGGACCCATTGTAAGTGTTGGAATCATCAGGGGTCAACTCAGCATTGTCTCATAAGCACAAGGGGGGTCTTTTCTAGTAAAACGCATCTCTATTGTGCTTGTGGGATGTCACATGGGTCACCTGATTTCCACTTCCTTCTTCTTCTTGAGTTTGGGGAATTAACAACCTCCATTACTCTTTGGGCACACCTGCAAGCAGGAGGCGCTGCACAATGCAGCTCTCATCCATTACATCTCACTTGCACGCAGATCTACAATGAATCTACTTGTATCCAGATCTACTGAATAAATGTAAGTTATCTCTATTTTTCTTCATCTAACTAATGTGTGAAGACTGAATTTATTTCTGAACATAATTAAGCTTAAAGTGCAAGTTCCCTGCTGGTCCATGCTTCTACTCTGCAAGATTGTTGTTAGCTGCTTGGAGTTCTTTTATTAACCTTCAAAACTCCATCAGTAAGCCCCACTCGTTCAGCACCATCGTAACTTTGAATGGTCGCTGGACAAGTGGTTGTTGAACAAGGACTATCTGTATACCAGTTTTTTTTTCAAACTTGGCAACCTTATGAAGTGTGGATTTGAACTCCCAGAATTCCCCAGCCACCTTTACACGGATTGCTTAGTGGAGGCTTGTGGAAAATGGGAGAGAGAAAGATTTCCCCCCCCCTCTTTCCTCCTTCCTGAACCATTCTTGTATAAGGTTGCCATCTCACAACATGCAGTTGTCCGATCCTCCACCCCAAATATAAGGAGCCATAAACAGCCATAATTCAATTCCAATTTTAATGTCTCTTGGGAGGAATTGTCTATTAGGTGGAGGAAGTTCTGGGCCAGGGTTGAGTCAAAAGTGACTGGGATAACGCTCTTTGCTCTTCCTCTCCTACTTTCTGCTAATAAAAGGTAAAGGTTCCCCCCGCACATTTGTGCAGTCGTGTCCGACTCTAGGGGCCGGTGCTCATCTCCGTTTGTTGTTTCTGCTAATACTAGACCTGAAATTGGGCCAAGCTCACATACTGCCCCAAAGGTACAACCTGCCGTAGGGCTTGAACTACCATGGTCTCCTGGGTGTGTTTCTGAGCGACAAAAGGGATGTTCTTGGGAATGGGAAAGAGAAAACACATCTTCAACTTTTCCTCCATCCTGAAACATCGCTGCACAGTGTGGGGAGGAGACGTTTTGAATTCATTTATTCCATAGATCTGGATGCAATTTTGAATTCATAGTGTGCATTCACCTTTCTCCACCTTTGATCGTCCTTTCTCTCCCTTTGATCGTCCTTTCTCTCCCTGTCAGCTAACAGTCATCATATTCCACAGCTTAATTATCTTCAACCTCCCAAAGGTGACTGAGCATAAAGTCTCACTGGCAGAATTGATAAAATACTGCATTTTGTAGAGTCTTTTGATCCTACCCACAAACTCTGTATTTGGGTGATCCTGTTTCCTTTGCAAACAGATAACCATAAAACCTCTATTTCAGTCCCTTTGCTTCAGCAGCACATACACTCAAATTTGGGGTGACACTCCCCTGCTTTCCCCCTCCACCTTCAGTATTAAAGGGAAATGAAGATAATAACTCAAATTCATACTTTGTATAAAGCAGCATCCCTGTGTGTTACAAAGGAAGGACTAACTGAGGTTCCAGCTGAGACAGGATGCGTCAAATATTACACCAAATTTCTAAATAGAACAAATTCTTATTTTTGGTTCTTAGCATTGAGCATTTTACTGATACAACACAGCACTTTCTATATGATATACAGTATAACAATCGGGGCAATCAGAAACAAAATCAGGTAGTAATTGGTTATCCTGCATTGCCATCTACTGAAAGCCTAAAAGTAAAAACTCTAAAGGTAAACTAATGCAGCTTCTTTTTCTTGAGTAAAATATCAATAATCTCTTCCAAAGATTGCCCATTTTTCTAATACGATAAAGTGATACTTCCTAAGAGCGCTACTTTTAAGTGGTAGTCCCTATGTGCTTGAATATATATTCACTTCAATGAAAGACAGCAGCTTGGCAGCTCTGCTTGATTCTTCTTTGCATAGGAAGAACCTATACTATCTGCATTATTTTCAGTTGTGGACTGAACAACGCTCATAACCTTGGATGTCTGATTATTCCCTGGCTGCTGTTTCCTAAATTATGAAAAATATAAAGTCAACTTTTCATATCAGAAATTAAAAAAAAGTTCTGTCCGTTCTCTAGGCTTAGTCTTTTTACAATATTACCTTCATAGATATACAAAGAGTGCGCAGTCCTTTTGTAGCATAATCATTTAAATGCTTCTGAGTTCTTTTCTTTACTGTCTTCTGTTCCGCTTCTATTTTATTATCCCCTGAATTTAAAGAAATAACAAGATAGGTACAGATAATACTAAATAAGTAAGTCAACTTTATAAGTCAAGATGAACATTTTCTTTAAAAAGATCCAACCCATCTTTGTAATAGATGGGTTGGATAAACTAGCAGAAAGAGTTCCAGCAGTGTGGCTGTTTTATAAATTGTTGGACATGAGTGAATAGAATGCTGCCTTAGCTCAAATATGCATCTTGGGGATACTTTGCAGGCCCTTCTGTCTCAGATTTTGCAACCCCTAAAACTAGCAAACCTTCTTATGCACAAAAGACTGCATAATGAATTTTGCTAAGAAGTATCTCAGAACCTTGTACAAGAAATTAAGGAACACCTTTGTCAAAAGAAGAAAGACATCAAATGTCAATTCTCTTTTATCAAATTAAGTAAGTTGAAGTGTGTGTGTGTGAGTGCAACCTTCATATAATTTTTCCATTCATGAATCTCTGGATTCAGTCTGAAGAGAAAAATGACATTTTCAATTCCAAAGAAAAGAGAGTTTTCTTGAAAGCATTTATATTGCACACTATTACCTAAGGAAAAAAGTCCAGTATGTAGAATCGCTGTTGAGACAGAGGTGTAGGAAAGAAGTAAAAATGGTATTCAACTTTAATAAAGACTATATTTCAGCCCAGAGACAGACCTTCAGAGTCAACTAAATAAATATTTCAAATTCTTATAGTTATTAGCAGGATGTAAATACATGCATCACACTGTATAATAATGCCACTTGTAATGTTTCCTAATTAAGGAATATCAATCTAGCAGGGCATAAAGGTCTTTGCAACCATTGGGCAACTCACACTATGACTCTCCCCCAAACTCTACAAGTGTCAATAGAGATATAATGTGGGAAGATGACAGCCCTAAGAGAGAAAGCTCTCCCTCTCTATATATTTGTTTTTAGTAGCTATGGAAACTCATTAAAATATTTAAAATGCTTTAAATTAACACTAGGACTTAGAAAATTATTAATTAATTATATTTATTTACTGAGGCTTACAGTGTGTATCAGTCCAATCACAAGTAATTAACCAGATATATAGTAATCAGATGAAAACTTAATATAAATGCAAAAGTGCCATGAATAGAGTATTCCACAGCACTATATCTCCAAAGGAACTAAAAATCACCTTATTCACCCCCAACCCTCCACAAGATCCAGTTCTTAATAGCCTTGTGGAATCCTAGCAGGTTTGGGCCACTCTGATATCTGGGACTGCCCAATCAAAGGGGGGTTGGACTGCAACAGACAAGGCCAATCCATGTAGTTTTTGATGATAACACTTCCTTGAGTAGGATCTGGAGGTGGCTTTCTCTTCTAGATCTTAACCGGCTGGAGTTTGAGTGGGCCAGCCAAACGATGCTGCGGAGTGCTTTCCCAGTGCCTGGAGGCTGTGCAGGATGGGGAAGAACTGGCTTCAGCTCAACCCTGACAAAATAGGGTGGCTGTGAGTTTTAGGGCCCCCTGGGTCCAGTGACTTTCCATTGTTAACCCTGAATGGGGCTACACTCCCCCAGAGTCAGTGTGCAATCTGGGGGTTTTCTTGGACTCATGGTTCCTTGCTTGAGGAGCAGGTGGCAGCTGTGGCCAGGAGAGTTTTTGCACAAATACATCTTGTGTGCCAACTGCACACATTCCTGGGTTGGGAGGCACTGCTCATAGTGTTTCATGCCTTAGTATCTTCTGATCAGAGTACTGCAACATGCTCTATATGGAAATGTTGAAGAATATCCAGAAGCTTCAGCTGGTCCAGAATGCAGAGGCACATGCAGTGGTACGCCCATGTGACACCACTGCTCCGCGAGCTGCACTGGCTCCCAGTAGGCTTCTGGGTGTAATTAAAGATGCTGGCTGTCACCTTTAAAGTCCCATATAGTGTGTGGCCAGGTTATTTGCAGGACTGCCTCTCCCCAGTGGTTTCTGCCCACCCCACCAGATCTGGCAGAATGGGCGTGCTCTGCGTACCTCACTAAAACAATGTCATCTAGCAGGTCCCTGAAAGTGTGCTTCTCTGTTATGCTGCCTTCCCTGTGGAGCAGCCTCCCCCCTGAAATATGGACTGCCCCAATTCTATTGGCCTTTTGCAAGGTTGCGAAGACCTGGATCTTTCCCCAGGCATTGGGAACGGGACTTTAACTTGGGAGCTCCAGAATAGGTCCATGTGTCTAACAATTTGTGTTTTTACTGAGATGTGATGAGGTTTTAGTTTGCTTTTGTTTTAATGTAATTCTTTGTTTTTGTTTGTTTGCCCTCCAAAGTTTCTTGGATAGATGGATGGCCACATAAATCGGATTAATAAATAAATGAATAAATAAATCTCACTTTCTCTTTGGCTGAAGGTTGAGATGTATTGCTGGGTACCATCAGCATAATGAGGATACCTGACCGTGTGCCGATGAATGACCTCTGCCAGAGGCTTTATGTAGATGTTAAATAGGAGGGGAGACAGTGTTGAATCCTGTGGTACCCCACAGAGAGCCCTAAGGTTCAACCTTTCCCTCCAGACTTGTTGGAGGGAACCACCAACAAAGGAAGTTGTTGGTGGTTCCAGCAAAGGAAGAAAACGAAATACTGCAAACAGTGACTCCCATTCGCAACTCTGGAAGACTATCCAGAAGGTCATAAAGATTGATGGTATCAAAGGCATCTGAGAGATCTAACAGAATCAGAAGGTTCCCATCCCCATTTCCCCCTTGGGAAAACTGGTCTGCTCTTTTGTTGTTAGGTAAATGTTAATAACTGGGTTTAAATGGATAATTACTGTAATTGATTACATCAGGGGTGGGCAACGTCAGGCCCGCGGGCCGTATAAGGGCTCTCACCTAAGGCCCGTGGGGCTCCCGCCCGCAAACCCCGCCCCTTCCACGTGATTGGCTCCCACCTGCAAACCCCGCCCCCCAGTGCTTGTGATTGGCTCCTGCCCGCAAACTCCAGCCCCCGGTCTGTGGAAATCCCAGAAACCCCGCCCCCTACCCCCCCGGTCCACAGTTGTAAATATCCAAATGGCCCTTGGCAGAAAAAAGGTTCCCCACCCCTGGATTACATAAATCACCATTTGTCACATGCTACACAACATTTGTTGGATAGGAATAATTTTAAAAATAGTTTGAGAACAAAAGGCTTTGGCAGCATTGCCCCTACCTGTGAATTCCGTGTCCAGCAAATTCATTATGGTAGCATCTGCCCCTTTTGTGTACACTACAACTTTGTTTAAAATGGGGTGCTTCACCACCACCGACATTCGTTTCCGGATGGAGTCGAAAGGCAAGATGTGTAGCAGCTGAAAGTTTAACATTCCCAAAGGGGCAAAGTCAATCTGCACCTGCTCAGGACTTCGCGCCTTCAAGGTACATTGGTAAGCCCTTGCAGCGTGAACCAAGGCTGCTTCGTCAGGACTCTCTGCCTCATAGCATATCTCAGAGGTATTTAATGATTCACACGAGATTTCATCTCTTTGATCATCAGGCGCAGTTAAAGTATCTGGCACTTTTTGGCCAGGGTAAAAGCCTGGTATTTCCAGAGAGTCAGATAACTGTACTGGTAAAGAAGATGGAAACTTCACATGAACAGACAACTTTCCGGCTCTCTTGGGGATCTCGAAACGTCCTCCAGATGAACCTGAGCTTTGTGGGCTCATTTTGCGGATCGACAGTCTTTGGAATATATTTTTAAATTCGCCCAGGTTTAAAGCAGGCATTCTGACTATGGAAGACCACCTTCTCTGTAAAACAAGGAAAGTTTTCAATAAACAATAAACATTCAACAAGGTTACAGCCTTATGTAACAGAAAAGACTGACACGATCCTGTGCCACAATCAATATGGTTCAACACACTGTATAATCAAAAACTCAGAGGTATTCTATTTAGCCTTGGCTAGTCTTCTCCTGCGTGGCCACTGCTGGCTGGAGATTATAATTGAAAGGCACCGGGATGAACGGCGCAGCCTGCTCTCTGGTCTTGAGAGAAATAAAGTTTAAAGATCTTCTTAGAAGTAAAATCTTAAAGTTGCTAAGGTGTTAGTGAAGGATAACAGGCACAAGTCACAACCTACAACCCACAGTCTGACAGTAAAGGAAGAAAAACAGGAAAAGTAAGAGGCAAACATAAGCATACATAAGAGCCAAACGTACATACTTCATTGCAGTAAGGAGACAGAGCTTTAAGTAAGATTTCAACAAAGTAAGGGTACTCAGTAGAATGACCTTCTTTGTGAACAAATTCCAACATTTATCTTTTTCTAAAATAATCCTATACTCTTAAAATAGCCTGAAAGGGATTCCCTGTCCAGTAATTTGGTTAGAGCAAAACCCCAGTGTGGTATTCTGTGGTAATAAAGCAGGGTTCTCTTCCTTCCTTCCTTCCTTCCTTCCTTCCTTCCTTCCTTCCTTCCTTCCTTCCTTCCTTCCTTCCTTCCTTCCTTCCTTCCTTCCAAAATATTTCTAAACTTTATTTGATCCTTTTGATATTAGTGGTATGTAAAAGATATGACTGAAATGAATAAAAAAATACAAAAATAGAAAACAATAGAGATAAATAGTTTTTAACTGGAAACTAAAACAAAGAACCAAATTTAATAAACATGATGTATCCTGAATGTATAGATGTGCACTGCAAGATTTGAAGTTCATGTAGCTAGAAGTTGCCAAGCTTGGGAGACAATGGGTTAGAGTTTAAAGTAAATACTAGCTTCTTGGATTGAGCTTTAAATATATACTGTAAATATCTTTGGTAACTCTTTCAGAATTGCTGTAATATGATACCACATCATAACATAGAGCTGTAGCCGAAGATTCTACATTAGCTGATGCTTCTGGCTGTTATTTGGCCATAAATGGCACATTACAGCAATTGGAAACCAATCATCACAATGCACCAGTTGAAGCTGGCAAAAGAGTGTTGGTGCTACCAAGGGCCTGGTGGCATGCTTAGTCAAATTATAGCCCACATCAACATCTTTGCTCTTTCTGAGGCAGTCCAGTCCAAGCAAAGCTGGTTACACTTCTGCAGTCCACATCCAAGATATATCCATATGTAATGTCTTGTCCAAATTCAGCTTCAGTTTATTTGCTTTTATCTAGTCCATTACTATGTTTACTTAAAAATTCAGGACAATGTCATCTGACTCAGATAACAGAGAGAAATCAAACTGGGTCCTGTTGGTACCATATACTGGTGATATTTCACACCACTTTATCTCGGGAGCTCACCCAAAGTCTTTATACAGCAGTTTTATTTTTCAATGGGAACAGGCCTTTGAAGATTCTGCCATACTCTATCACAGCTTACTTTAAAAAATGTAATGGTGGTAGACAAATTTTATTTTATTTTATGTCACCAAGGAACAAAAATGCCCAGATCTGTACTCTTATAATCACAGTGAGATTTGTACCATCTACATCAGTGTTTTTCAAACTTGGTAACTTTAAGATGTTTGGACTTCAACTCCCCCAGAATGCTGGCTGTCATGTTGGAGTGCTCCAGAGGCAATAGACAATTGCATCTGGACCCTTCCCACTGACATGGAGTGAAATGTAAGGGAGAATTGTAAAATAGACACATGTACTGTAGATTATTAGTGCTTTAGAGTAGGAAAGGCGAAGGGCTTGCGTTTAACAGAACAGGGGGAGGGCGTGCATTCCAGCAGAAATGTTAGAGGTTGTTTATCCAACAAGGCTACAAGGTCAGGTAGCTGGACTGGTACAATCTGATGCAGAGCAGGGAAGCAGAGAAACGAAAGGATTTATAGTAACTGTTATTCACACAGAGGGGAGGGGTGAGAAAGGAGACAGATTAGGATTGTTTAAAGAGTGCTTTTAGGCGGGAGATTTCATTCCTGGCTTCAGCAGAGCTTGGTGCTGATCTCAAATAAAGGAACTTCATATATCCTACATGGCTTGTATCGAGTGTTGCTGATTTCAGACTTCAAAGACCACGATCCTCACAGAAAGCCAGAAATGCATCAAACAGGGGCTTAACCTGAAGGCTACGCACCTTCTGAGGAAAGTCCACCCATATCAACTTTACCAAAGGGTTTTTTGACGCTTCAGGAAAGTTTACAAATGGAACTCCTAGAGACTGGAGATTTACCACTAGGAGTGCACGCTGTTGGATTGGAGAGTGGAAGAGAGGGCAAGTCCATTCCAGAATTTGCAGCTGACCCAATCAAACAAAACCTAGGAGGATGGGAAAGACAGCAAGGGGCTAAGCCGAAGGTCCTGACGGAGCTGAGAAGGGAGTCCCAGCTTGCACAACCAGACCCTGAGCCGATGATTCCAATGACTTTTGGAGCATCATGGAGACCCAGTGCCATGGATGAAGATGGGGAAGAGGGACCCTTGCAGGAGCAACAAAGAGAACTGGGTCTTGAAGCTGCCCTCGCTGATCTTACAGCGGATGACTACCAAAGACACCGAGGGCCGACTTCGAAGCCACCCGATACTCACCGCTTTTTCCGTTGAGCGAGTGGGAGTTGGGAGCAGTCTCCAGAAAAGTGTCTGGAGCAGAATAGCCACCTGGCATACAGAGGAGACCCAGACCCCGGTGGCTTTCAGAAGTCGGAGCAGGGACAGGACCTGAGGCGGGCCCCTGGGGGAAAATGCAGAGGGGCATATATTCCCGCCGACCTCGATCCAAGGAATGCATGAACCACCTGGAACAGGAAGTGGGTTCCTTAAACGAGCACATGTCTGTCACGCAGGGAGCAATTGATCACATCCTGGGATTGCTAGAGCATGGGCCAGCACCCGAAATGGCGACTGAACAGAAGTGAGTGCCTCTGGGGTGTGTGGAGAGTCAAGTGATTGTGACAGCGGCCGGTACCCAGACCCACTCGGGAGTCGGATGGGGCCAAACCAAGGTGAGTGCAAGACCCTCGGTGTCCTGGGGTGACACCAGGACAGTATCCCGGGGCATGAGCCTTAACTGGCCTGATGCAGCTCGAGGGGGCCAGAGCCATTCGGGGGGCGAGACCTGATCGTCAAGTTCAGCAGCAATCCTAAGCAGCTCTCATACTTCTTCACTAATATAAATTGATTTATGGAAGAGTTCAAAGAGACATTTTATTCTGAGCAAGCAAAGGTGAGGTATGTCGGGGCCTGGTTGAGGGGCAACACAGCTGACTGGCTGGTGGGCCTGCATGATGAGGAAGTGCCAGAGTTAGAAAGCCTAGAGGAGTTTATGTTTGCCCTAAGGGAGAGGTTCGAAGATCCCTTACTAAAAATGAAAGAGAAGACAAGCCTCCAGAGCATCAAGCAGGGAACGAAGGTGGTTTCAGAGTACGCCATGGAATTTAAGGGTCTGGCAGGGAAATTAACCAACACTGGAGTCTCTCAAGGTGGACTATTTTAAAGGAGGCCTGAACCCCAAGATCCTAAAGTGTTCCCTGGCCAGGGGGAACCCCAGGACATTGAGAGAGTGGATATGCCTTGCGGGAGAGGTGGAAGACATCCAAGCCCAGATTAAATAACAGTGAGCACACGCAATGGAGAAGCACCCGGCGGCCCCTAACACCCTAAAGAGAGGAGAAGACCCAGTGGATCCTGGGATGAAGAAAGAGAACGTTAATGGAAAAAGAGATTATGTTTCAGATGCGGCAAAGAAGGGCACTGAGCCATTGACTGCTGGCAACCCACGATCTTGCCAAAGCCCAAAGCAGCCACGAGCAGCACAAAAGTCCCAATCTGCAAAGCCAAGGGAACAGCTGCCTCAGTTGTAGAGGAGAAATTTGGCAAACCCTTCATCGAGTCCGAAGACTTGGAGGAAGGGAACTTGAAGCCGGCTTTAAACGGAAGGCGCCTGTCCTAAGTGGCGCAGAGGGGCAGGCATGGATTAGTGGGCGCGAAGATCCGATGGTGAGTGGAAATTGCCCAATAATTGTTGGTGGGCGTACAGCTAAAGACACTAACTAACAGTAGGAGTGCGGATTTAGTGGGGATGTTGGATTCTGAGTGTACTCAAAATTTAATGCATCCTGCAATAGTAACTGGACTGAAACTGAAAGTGGGGAGGTTGAAAGATCCCATCGTTTTTACTCAACTTGATGGGTCAGAAATGCAGGGGGGTACAGTGGAACATTACACCGAACCTGTAAGAATGCAGATAGGTACCCATGAGGAGACTCTACGGTTTGTAGTAGCCCCGATTGCCAGTCAGTCCATAATTTTGGGACTAGCGTGGCTACGAGAAAAAAATCCAAAATTGGATTGGAAATTGGGCCAAATGATTTTTTTCTGATGGGAGTTACCAGGGGTTGAGCCCAAAAGAACTGTGCACTGAAATGGAAGTGGTTGGGTCGTCAGCCAAAGTGTGGGGTGCAGTGGCTACTATGGAAGAAACTTACATTCCCACGCAGTACAGGGACTTAAAAGAAGTGTTTGGGGAAGCCAAATCGAACCAGCTCCCACCCCATAGAAAATCAGACTGCGCAATTGAATTGATTCTGGGGGTGGAGCTACCTAAAACAAAGTTGTACTCTATGACTGCTAAGGAACTCGAGGTGTTATGAGAGTTCATTTACAAGAACTTAGAGCGGGGGTTTATCCGTCCTGCTTCATTATCTATGGCTGCCCGTGTCCTGTTTAAAACCAAGAAGGATGGGTCGTTGAGACTGTGTACTGACTATCGAGGTTTGCATGCTGTTTGTACCTCAAATAAATACCCCCCTCCTTTAATGAAAGACATGCTGGCTCACCTTTCTAAGAGGAAGTTTTTCACTAAACTGGACTTGAGAGAAGCGTACTTCCGAGTTCGCATCCGAGAGGGAAATTAATGGAAAGCTGTTTTTAACTGTCAATTTGGCTTGTATGAATATTTAGTTATGCCTTTTGGGCTTCAGGGGGCTCTGGGGGCCTTTATGCACCTGATGAATGAAATGCTACATGAACTCCTGTAACTGAGGAGTGTTAGTCTATCTGGATGACATCTTAATCTATTTGGAGACAATGGGAGAGCACGTGAAATTGGTGAGGGAAGTGTTAAAGAGACTGTTAAAAAACCAATTGTATGCCAAACTGTCCAAGTGTGAGTTCCACAAAGAACAACTGGACTACTTGGGCTTCCGAGTATCCAGTAGAAGAATCAAAATGGACCCAGCAAAGGTCTGGGATGTGGTGGCTTGGGAGGCCCCAAGAACTAGAAGACAACTACAGAGTTTTTTAGGATTTGCTAATTTCTATTGCCAGTTCCTCCAGCAAAGGAGATCGTTACCTTGTCGTGGTGCTGGAGCTTGAGCACCTCAATGAAACCATGAGCTAAACCGTGAAGGGACACCCAAGACGGGAAGGTCGTGGCAGAGAGGTCAGACTAAATACGATCCCTGGGGAAGGTAATGGCAACCCACCCCAGTATTCTTGCCATGAAAACTAAATGGATCAGGACAACCAAAGATATGTTGGTATACCATCGGAAGATGGGACTCCCAGGTCGGAAGATGGTCAAAATGCTACTGGGGAGGAACAGAGGATACGTTCAACTAGCCCCAGACGTGATGACGCAGCTAGCTCAAAGCCGAAAGGACGGCTAGCGGCCGACGGTGCTGGTGGTGAACGACGAATCCGATGTTCTAAAGATCAACACACCATAGGAACCTGGAATGTAAGATCTATGAGCCAGGGCAAATTGGATGTGGTTATTGGTGAGATGTCAAGATTAAATATAGACATTTTAGGTGTCAGTGAACTGAAATGGACTGGAATGGGCCACTTCACATCAGATGACCACCAGATCTACTACTGTGGACAAGAGGACCACAGAAGAAATGGAGTAGCCTTCATAATTAATAATAAAGTGGCTAAAGCAGTGCTTGGATACAATCCAAAAAACGATAGAATGATCTCAATTCGAATTCAGGGTAAGCCATTTAACATCACAGTGATCCAAATATACGCCCCAACCACAGATGCTGAAGAAGCAGAAGTAGATCAGTTCTATGAGGATCTGCAGCACCTACTAGATAATACACCAAAAAGAGATGTTATTTTCATTACAGGAGACTGGAATGCTAAGATGGGTAGTCAGACGACACCTGGAATTACAGGCAAGCATGGTCTGGGAGAACAAAATGAAGCAGGACATAGGCTGATAGAATTTTGCCAAGACAACTCACTGTGCATAACAAACACTCTCTTCCAACAACCTAAAAGACGACTTTATACATGGACTTCACCAGATGGTCGACACCGAAATCAGATTGACTACATCCTTTGCAGCCAAAGGTGGCGGACATCTATACAGTCGGTAAAAACAAGACCTGGAGCTGACTGTAGTTCAGATCACGAACTTCTTATTGCACAATTTAGAATCAGACTAAAGAGAATAGGGAAGACCCACAGATCAGTTAGATATGAGCTCACTAATATTCCTAAGGAATATGCAGTGGAGGTGAAGAATAGATTTAAGGGACTAGATTTAGTAGATAGGGTCCCGGAAGAACTATGGACAGAAGTTCGCAACATTGTTCAGGAGGCGGCAACAAAAAACGTCCCAAAGAAAAAGAAAACCAAAAAGGCAAGATGGCTGTCTGCTGAGACACTGGAAGTAGCCCAAGAAAGAAGGAAAGCAAAAGGCAACAGTGATAGGGGGAGATATGCCCAATTAAATGCAAAATTCCAGAGGTTAGCCAGAAGAGACAAGGAATTATTTTTAAACAAGCAATGTGCGGAAGTGGAAGAAGACAATAGAATAGGAAGGACAAGAGACCTCTTCCAGAAAATTAGAAACATCGGAGGTAAATTCCAGGCAAAAATGGGTATGATCAAAAACAAAGATGGTAAGGACCTAACAGAAGCAGAAGAGATCAAGAAAAGGTGGCAAGAATATACGGAAGATCTGTATAGAAAGGATAATAATATTGGAGATAGCTTTGATGGTGTGGACAGTGAGTTAGAGCCAGACATCCTGAAGAGTGAGGTTGAATGGGCCTTAAGAAGCATTGCTAATAACAAGGCAGCAGGAGACGACGGTATCCCAGCTGAACTGTTTAAAATCTTGCAAGATGATGCTGTCAAGGTGATGCATGCCATATGCCAGCAAATTTGGAAAACACAAGAATGGCCATCAGATTGGAAAAAATCAACTTATATCCCCATACCAAAAAAGGGAAGCACTAAAGAATGTTCAAACTATCGAACAGTGGCACTTATTTCACATGCCAGTAAGGTAATGCTCAAGATCTTGCAAGGTAGACTCCAGCAATTCATGGAGCGAGAATTGCCAGATGTACAAGCTGGGTTTAGAAAAGGCAGAGGAACTAGAGACCAAATTGCCAATATCCGCTGGATAATGGAGAAATCCAGGGAATTTCAGAAAAACATCTATTTCTGTTTTATTGACTATTCTAAAGCCTTTGACTGTGTGGATCATAACAAATTGTGGCAAGTTCTTGGTGGTATGGGGATACCAAGTCATCTTGTCTGCCTCCTGAGGAATCTGTATAATGACCAAGTAGCAACGGTAAGAACAGAGCACGGAACAACGGACTGGTTTAAAATTGGGAAAGGAGTACGGCAGGGTTGTATACTCTCACCCTACCTATTCAACCTGTACGCAGAACACATCATGCGACATGCTGGGCTTGAGGAATCCAAGGCTGGAGTTAAAATCGCTGGAAGAAACATTAACAATCTCAGATATGCAGATGATACAACTTTGATGGCTGAAAGCGAGGAGGAGTTGAGGAGCCTTATGACGAAGGTGAAAGAAGAAAGTGCAAAAGCTGGGTTGCAGCTAAACCTCAAAAAAACCAAGATTATGGCAACGAGCTTGATTGATGACTGGCAAATAGAGGGAGAAAAAGTGGAGGCAGTGACAGACTTTGTATTTCTAGGCGCAAAGATTACTGCAGACGCTGACTGCAGCCAGGAAATCAGAAGACGTCTACTTCTTGGGAGGAGAGCAATGGCAAATCTTGATAAAATAGTTAAGAGCAGAGACATCACACTGACAACAAAGGTCCGCATAGTTAAAGCAATGGTATTCCCTGTAGTAACCTATGGCTGCGAGAGCTGGACCATAAGGAAGGCTGAGCAAAGGAAGATAGATGCTTTTGAACTGTGGTGTTGGAGGAAAATTCTGAGAGTGCCTTGGACTGCAAGAAGATCAAACCAGTCCATACTCCAGGAAATCAAGCCAGACTGCTCACTTGAGGGAATGATATTAAAGGCAAAACTGAAGTACTTTGGCCACATAATGAGAAGACAGGATACCCTGGAGAAGAAGCTGATGCTAGGGAAAGTGGAAGGCAAAAGGAATAGGGGCCGACCAAGGGCAAGATGGATGGATGGTATTCTGGAGGTGACGGACTCAACCATTGGGGAGCTGGGGATGGTGACAGCCGACAGAAAGCTCTGGCGTGGACTGGTCCATGAAGTCACGAAGAGTCGGAAACGACTGAACGAATAAACAACAAATTGCCAGTTCATTCCCCACTTTGCTCAAGTAGCCTTGCCTCTCACTGATTTGCTCAAGACCAAAGGGAAAGGGGACCCCAAGGTGGTGAAAAAACTGGGGATGGTGCTGAAGTGGATGTCAGAGTGCCAAGAGGATTTCAATAATCTGAAAGACCTGTTTACCTCAGAGAAAGTTCTAAAGCACCCCAACCCCTTAAAGCCCGATTGTCCAAGCTGATGCGTCAGATGTGGCAATTGGTGCCATTTTGTTGCAGAGGGATGAAGAGGGGAAGTTGCGGCCATGTGCGTACCTTTCTCGTAAATTTTCAGAGACAGAGAGGCATTGGCATGTTTGGGAGAAGGAAGCATTTGCTGTGCAGTGGGCACTGGTCACTTGGAGGCATCTGCTGGAAGGGGATGTCCATCCATTTGAAGTTTGGACTGATCATAAACATTTAGAAGCTTTGAAGACCCGAATAAAACTGAACCCTAAGCAGATTAGGTGGGCGCAATCCTTCAGTAGATTTAACCACTTTGAAATACCTACCAGGTGGAAAGAATGTTCTAGCTGATGCATTGTCCTGATTACCTCAGCATGACAGCCAGAGGGAGGACGTAGTGGACTCAGTCATTTCACCCTCACAATTTGGGATGGCAGTAACCACCTGGACCCAGAAAACTCTTCCAACTACAAAGTTAGAGGAGAGATTACAAAGCGAACTATAGTCTGCATTGCCACAGGATGAGTGGTTGCAGGAGAACCAAACTTCCTTGACAGAAAAGCAGGGGTTGTGGTGGAAGGGTGAGAAACTATATATCCCTAAACCATTATGCAAGAAAATTTTAGACAGATGCCATGACGCTAAATCAGCTGGTCATTTTGGGTTTGTAAAAACCTTGCATTTAGTAAGGCAGCAATTTTGATGGCCAGCCTAACGCAAGCATGTAGAGGATTATGTGGCTAGTTGTCCAACGTGTGCAATAGTGAAATGAGCTGGGGGCAAACCCAAGGGACTATTGCAAAATGTGGCGAGTCCCACCAGACCATGGAAACAAATTGCTATGGACTTTATACAGTAGTTGAACTACCAGAGAGCAAAAAGAAAACAGTCATATGGGTAGTAATGGATTTGTTTTCAAAACAGACCCATTTTATCCCATGTGCTAACTTACCTATGGCTGGACAATTGGCCAAGATGTTCATACAGCATATCTACCGCTTACACGGGACCCCTGAAAGAGTTATCAGTGACTGGGGGGTCCAGTTTACCTCAAAGTTCTGGAAAGCGTTTTTAAAACTGATTGGTGTGGAGCAAGGTTAAGCTCCTCCCACCATCTGGAAATGGATAGATCTTCTGAACGACGGAACCAAGTGTTGGAGCAGTATCTGAGATATTATGTTAGTTATCAACAAGATGATTGGGTGTACCTACTTCCATTTGCAGAAGTCACGTACAACAATGCAGTACACCAAAGTACAGGGTTTACCCCATTTCAGGTGGCAAATGGACAGGATTTTGTGGCCATCCTGGAATTACCAAAAGAAAAAACTAAAATCTTTTCATTGGATGAATGGATACAACAAATGTCAGACACTTGGCCAATAATTGAAAAAACTTTGGAGGAGGCCAAAGCAGATTATAAAAAATACGCTGATCGTAAGAGGGCACCGGAATGGCCAATGAAAGTGGGGGGAAAAGCCTATTTGTCTACAAAATATTTGAAGTCTACTCAGTCCTCAAAGAAACTAGGACCAAAATACGTTGGCCCTTTCACAATACCTAAAATTATCAATGATGTAACCATGCAGTTGCAGTTACCAAAGAATTTGAAAAAGATTCACCTCATTTTTCATTGCAGCCTCAGAACGCTGGCACCCTGAGATGCCACTGCCTGCCCCGTTGATGATTGAAGGAGAACACCATTTCGAAGTCCAAAATATCTTAGATACACGATGGCATCGAGGAAAGTTGCAGTATTTAATCCAATGGAAGCATTTCCCAAAAATGCACACTGAGTGGGTGGATCAACATCACATTCGAGCACCACAGTTGGTGAAATAATTCAGTGTGAAGTATACAGAAAAACCAACCTAAACATACTGATTTACCTTAACATGTTTAAATGTCTTATGTGCATTCATGTTTTATTATCAGAGGAGGAGAGAGATTTGTCTTCAGGAGGGTGGTATGTCATGTTGGAGTGCTCCAGAGGCAATAGACAATTGCATCTGGACCCTTCCCACTGACATGGAGTGAAATATAAGGGAGAATTGTAAAATAGACATGTGTAGATTATTAGTACTTTAGAGTAGGAAAGGCTAAGGGGTTGCATTTAACAGAACAGGGGGAGGGCGTGCATTCCAGCAGAAACGTTAGAGGTTGTTTATCCAACAAGGCTACAAGGTCAGGTAGCTGGACTGGTACAATCTGACGCAGAGCAGGGAAGCAGAGAAACAAAGGGATTTATAGTAACTGTTATTCACACAGAGGGGAGGGGCGAGAAAGGAGATTAGGATTATTTAAAGAGTGCTTTTAGGCAGGAGATTTCATTCCTGACCTCAGCAGAGCTTGGTGCTGATCTCAAATAAAGGAACTTCATATATCCTACATGGCTTGTATCGAGTGTTGCTGATTTCAGACTTCAAAGACCACAATCCTCACAGTCGCTGGGGAATTCTAGGAGTTGAGGTCCACACATCTTAATGTTGCCAAGTTTGAAAAACACTGATCTACATTCTTTCATAAACCAGCATCAGAGTAGGTTTCACAGTGCTATAGAGTTCTTCAAACCTGAAAAATCAGTTTGTTTTATAAAAAACCCTCTTAACATTCTAATTTGATCTATGTAAAAAGGCAGCAAGAAAATGGAAAATAGCTTTGTCAATTTTTACTTCCTATCTAATTGGTTGCCCATTATGTATAGACTTCTTGGACCACACAGTTCCATCAAAGCAGTGATTTCTTCTAGTAATCTCTTCCACCAGTCAAGTACGGTAAACCACTGAAGGAGACATCTCATTATAAACAATTGCTTGAATTCTCTCACTGCAAAAAGAACTATAGGGGACTTCCAAGAGTTATTCATAATCTGAAGGGAGGTTGATCAATGATATGGAACATTTTGGATTCTCTGTTCTCCATACTCACCTTAAGTCGTGGTTGGTCAGGTACTGAAACGACAACAGTGTTGCAAATTGCCAGGGCAATGAAAAATTCAGTGATGTACACTATTTCTGGGATTGGTTTGTGATTTTCTGTGTACGAATACGCTTTTAATGAAATCTGATTAACTTTCCTTACAAGTCGCATGTCTGGAACAACATCAGTCTCCTGTTGGCAAGATTAAAAAAAAAAAGAGTGAAGATAAGGTTTTTCCACTTCAGTGGTATCCTGATTTATTATTTTTTAAAAGTGTTTTCTAAAGGTAGCAGGGATGCAGCTGAATCTCTGGAAAGCCTATATTTCCAAAGTATGGAAAACTGCATTTTATATCACCTTCAGCTAGAATTGCCAAGAATAGTGGTCTACTATGAATAAACAAGGAAGCAGATATTCACTGCCTGATCACTCCTATCGGGTTCTTTTTGTCAGCGGAACCAGTGCTAAACAAACAGGCTCAGAGCTCTAGTTCACTTTTTTTCTGATAAGAAATAAATCAGGATTTGTCCTTGGCCGATGACTTTGTCCTTCTATAAAGAATTCCTAGTGTGTACATGGTGCTAAACAAATTGTGGAGTCAGCTATCCATGTTTGCTTAGCTTCTGCTACCAGCAACGGGCCAGGTGGAACTGAGGAAGGAGCATATCCTAGAGCAGTGATTTTCAAACTCGGCAACTTTAAGATGTGTGGACTTCAGCGTGCTGGCTGGGGAATTCTGGGAGCTGAAGTCCACACATCTTAAAGTTGCCGAGTTTGAAAATCACTGTCCTAGAGCCTTGGTTGTTCTCAGAAAGACAGAGTTCTTGGCTGTTTGGGCTTACTTTGATAAATGGACATTTTTGTAAGACAACAGATGAAAGCTGAAGCTCTGCTTTCAGATCCCATTGTTGTAGCATGGCAGATGGATTAATTAGGACAGACTTGTAAACGGTCACTCTGGTGGTCACCAGCAGAAGGTCAGAACTGCTTTGGAAGATTAGGCAAATAAATGCTATAATTGTTACCAAGTCAGATGCTTTTTCCTCTTTTTTAGGGTGTAAATAACAAGGATCTGTATGGGCAAATATGTTGGTAGATCTGCTAGATTCTTGAGCAAGACTGGTTGATATAGGAACACTTACAAGAGGGCTACTGAAAGCTAGGTATCTCCAACTACCAAATCCCATGGTGCTGGTACTTCGAAAAACCCTGGAATTCAGAAATGCACTTGATTTGCGGAACTTTGCTCTGGATGGATGCCTCAATGAACAATGGGAAGCAAAGTAGCCTGGATCATCATCGTCTATTTCATAATCTTGATATGTTTCTAGCCTCTTCGCTAGAGGTAGAGGGAACACACCCAAAGAAAAATAGTTGCATTACTTGCCCATGATTAATATTCTATTTTTATAACACCAATTTATGGAATTTCTCTGAGTGAAGGACAATCAGTTGAAACATACAAAAAGCAAAAGATTTAAAACAGTATAAAACCTTTCACAAAGGACATTACAGCAATCATAGCACAAAGTCACAACCTGTAGATGGAATACAAAAGTCCTCAAACAGTAAATGCTTGGGAAAATAATGCTTGGTCTTCATGTGGTACCAAAAAGAAGCTAATGTAGACGCCAAGCAAAGCTTTCTTGGGGAGGTCTTCCATAGATGGGGAACCTTGCCTTATTGATCGCAAACATGTGAAGAAGGACCTCAGCTGAAAATCTTAGGATCCTATTTGGTAGATATGGAAGGAAACATTGGCTCAGATAGCTTGACTTCAAGCTGTTTTAAGGTTTTATAGGTTAGTATCAGCACTAATTGGGACCATTAAAGGACTGACAGCCAGTGAAGATGACACTGGCACAATATGCCTTTATCTGTCAGTTCTACTTACTAGGCTAGCTATTCTTTTTTTGGTCAATCTTAAGTTGCTGGACCATTTTCAAAGGCAGTTCCATGTGTAATGCATTGCAATAATTCAAGTAGGAGGATCCCCAGCTTGCCTAACTGTTGCAAAGCTAACTCTGTATCAGTAGGCTCATAGCTAGTATACACACTTAAGTTAATAATAGACATTGTGAGCCATTGAGGCTACTTGAGCATACAGTGACAGTATTGGGTCCAAGGTTACTCACAGGTCATGAACTTGATCCTTTAGGGGTGTGTCTCAGGCATCTCCCTGACAACACTGTGTTGAAACAATTATACAGGCACCCAAGAATCCAGGAACTTCTAATAAATAATTTATTGCACAAAAGCTATGAAGCCATTATGAAAGAATTTGACCAACTGCTGAGTATCAAATGCAAATTCTAAGTTTAAGAATCATTGTTCAAATTTCTTGTGTCTTTTTCTCCCATCCACTCTACAGAAAGGGCTAGAAGAGATAATCCTTTGGGTGGGAGATACAGTTTCCATCCTTGTATTGGTAATGCCTTGATGTAGCATCAAGTTGTTTACTTCTGAACCATGTGAGAAGTAACTGAATGAGCGCCACTCAAGGTGGACAGATAAACCAGAATTTTTTCTATCTTATCTGGCTGAATATTAATTAGTACTTATCTAATCTATTACCCTGCCAGAACTATATGTATTAAATGAAAAGGAGAGATAAATCTGAGTGTCACCTGCATGTTATTGAGAAGATACATTCCTAGTCACTAAGTTCAGGCTACATCTAAATTTCTAATGATCTTCAATGGTTACTATGTTATAATGGACAATTCTAGGGTTTAGTACAGAGCTTTCCAAACTTTTCATGTTGGTGACACACTTTTTAGACATGCATCATTTTGCGACACAGTCTTACAGCAGGTCATCATTTTGCGACACACACTTACAGCAGGGCACAAGGCAGGCACTAGGACCTGCGTGGAATCACAGCAGGTTTGGAGGCAGCAAGGCACAAGGCAGGCACTAGGATCTGCGTGGAATCCTGGCAGAGCTCGGAGGCAGCAGCAGCCTTGACACACCCAGACACTGCAGCTGACACACTAATGTGTCGCGACACACAGTTTGGAAAGCTCTGGGTTAGTAGAATAGCAAGCAACAGTTGCCAGGCTATTTCTGTTCAGAAAAGGCCACACTAGTACATCGGTTTATGCCAGTGAAAGGCCCTTCTCACACAGAGGCTACTTATAACTCCCGTGAACCTGCCTGACTTAGACCAGCAGGAGAGGCTCTTCTGAAGATTTCCTCACTGCCAGAAGCTTGTCTGCACATGGGACAGAACCTTCTCCCAGGAAGGTATGTTTGGAGACCATTATCCTTTATTAGGAAAATAGCACAAGCATGTCCAATAGCCAAGACTTTAACTATTAATTGATCTTTCCTTGATTTGTACTGATCGAGTTTAATTCTGATTTTGTTATATTTTATATTTTGTCTTTTATTATATTGTGGTGGCTCAGCAGGTAAGACGCCAGGCTTGTTGATCGGAAGATCGCAAGTTCGGAGGTTCGAATCCCTAGCCTCGTGTGACAGAGTGAGCTCCCGCACTAGCTCCAGCTCTTGCCAACCTAGCAATTCGAAAGCATGCAAATGCAAGTAGATGAATAGGTACCACTTCGGTGGGTAGGTAACAGCGTTCCACGCGCGTCATGCGGCCACATGACCATGGAAGCGTCTTCGGACAACGCTGGCTCTTAGGCTAACAAACGGAGATGAGCACCGGCCCCTAGAGTCGGACACGACTGCACAAATGTGCCGGGGGAACCTTTACCTTTACCTAAGCTGCCTTAAGTGCTTGTTTGTTTGTTTGTTTGTTTATTTATTTATTTTCTATCCCGTCTTTATTATTTTTATAAATAACTCAAGGCGACGTACATACCTAATACTCCTTCCTCCTCCTATTTTCCCCACAACAACCACCCTGTGAGGTGAGTTGGGCTGAGAGAGAGTGACTGACCCAAGGTCATGGAGAAAGGTGGGGTATAATCATAAGAAGAACCAAGCTGGATCCAGGAATTGTCTCAGATTGTGAACCTGGTCCTCTAGGATTAGTGCAAGCCTAATGTAAATAGACTGAATACTAATTTTTTGAAGAGATGATCCACAGAACCACCATCATGTTAGGGCTAAACTTCCTGTTCCTCAATACTACTGCTGTCTTGTCTGAATCCACTGAAGAAGTGTTGCTGGTTGTCAATGGCAACTCACGTATCACTAAATGACCTCTAACAATAATTTCATGGAACAGTGGAAAAGCATGTGGAACAAGATAAAACCCTATAGGACCCTATAGCAAAAGTACTAAGGGGATGACCAGTAGTCCGGTTGCACTTGCTTCAGAAGCTGGTCTTTCCAGAACCACCATACCACTCTAACTCTGACTTCCAACCAAAAGTGATTGGTCCACACCACTCATTCAGTCTAGGAGAGCTAACAGGGTTACACACCTTCCCTGCAGGCTTTCCATAAATGTGACTTTGCTTTGTCAAGACCAAAATGGGTCAAGAGACTCAGGATTATCATAACTTCAGATACTTCTCATCTAGAAATATGTTAAACCATGATGCAAACCTGCTCCTTTTATCTATGATATGCAACTCTTAAAACCAATTCTGAGTACAGGAAGATTTTATATACTGTATCTCATCTTTCTTCTACAATACAGAAGACAGCATGCATAGGTATCCCAGGTAATCTGGTTTAGCTTCATCACAGCCACTATAAAAGCTACCTTCGGATTGTGTTCTGTGCCAGAATTAATCTGTAGTAAAGGCTGGGATGGATGTCCTAATATGCACACAAAAATAAGTCCAGTGATATATTAAAGTTAAAGTTACTGGACATACTGGGCCTATGCCTTTGAATAAGAAGATCTGCTGATACCAACTAAATTTATTTCTAATAAGCATTCAGGATTGCAGCCAATCCTTACTATGTTTCGTAAATAAATAAATAAATAATTTGCTGCCATATTTGATAAGAAAACATGGTAACATAAAAAACTATCAGAGATTTGCACATTTGACCCAGAAAGGTGAATGCTGCTTACATGCTTTTTATTATGACAACAAATGCTAGTGATTAAACTAACTGTGATAATAAATGGGTTAGTGCTTAAGGAACCAGAAGATTGTCACACGGTTTTCCATTTAGAATCTCTGAATTGTTCTGTTTGTGTTATCTTTCATTTTATTTTGCGCTTTCAATTAGTGTTACTGACGTTTATGAATTACAGTATTATGAATTACCAGCTCATGTTGTTCCCCTGATCTTAAAAGCTTCCTTAAAGGAATCACCAGAGAGTATTACTAGCTTTCTAACTAAGATGTTTCAGATATAATGTCCAGTAACTTTAATTTTACATATAGTCATGGATAGTTGAATAAGTCATTCTTGATTTCCATGCATTTATTCTAAGATATCATGTTGACCTGAAATAAACTTAAGTAAGCATTGGGGAAGCAAGACTAAACTCATGTAAGCCATAAGATAAAGGGCCAGAAAGATTATTCTTCTAGTTTTTACTGAATGGATGAGAGAGGAAGGGGCCTGATTTCAGATTTAATTTCATTATTATTTTCCATCTTATTCTGGATTTTCTGTATTAATTTGTCTGGAATCCACAATAGTGTGTATCCTTTTGGGAAAAAAAGCATGCATATCATAAACAGATACATCCCATGTTCTTAAGGAATCTGTCTTAACAGTTCCAATATTTCTCTCTCTTGCAGAAAATCATGTATACAGATTATGAACAATACACTTTGAATAGGAGCCAGTTTGGTCTAGTGGTTAAGGCAATGGGCTAGAAACCAGGAGACTGAGAGTTCTAGTCCCGCCTTAGGCATGAAAGCCGGCTGGGTGACCTTGGGCCAGTCCCTTTCTCTCAGCTCAACTCACCTCACAGGGTGGTTGTTGTGGGGAAAATAGGAGGAGGAAGGAGTATTTGTATGTTCGCCGCCTTGAGTTATTTATAAAAATAATAAACACGGGATATAAAATTAAAAAAAATAGAAGAATTGGCAGTTTGACTATGTGGGTCTAGTAATACCGAGGACAGGATACCAAGTATATCCAATTACAAACGAAAAAGTTTCCTCCTTAAATGCAAAACAACACACACTGCATTTGAAATACTCTCAGCTTTGCCCAAATTCTCCTTCTTTACTTAGAAGCAAATCACACTGATCGTGACATCACTAACATGCTTGGGATTGCATCTGAATAACTTCAATGGGCTAACTCAAAGTAAGCCCCCCCTTTTAAAAATATTATGGTTAGGCTCTGAGATCCAAAGAGGATGAGGCCACTGAAATTAAATATGACCAAAAAAAAAAAAAAAGGAAGATGGGAAAGATACAAGCAGATACCCTGAGAGAAAGAACACAGACATATGCATTCCTCAGTGCAAGACTGTTCTGTCCAGGTTCAGAATAAGGTTCTGCCCAAGATAAAAAAAATCCCCATATTAAGCATTAGGAGTATTGGCAATGAGGAGACAGCACTGAAAGTAGTTTGGCCATGATCAACAAGGAAGTTGATCCGAAGTAGGAATACTTGATCTATACCGGTGTCATTCATTTGCCATATTACACTAGTTTGAAATTAGGTACGTTCATGCTTTTGAGATGCTTTTGAACTGTGGTGTTGGAGAAAAATTCTGAGAGTGCCTTGGACCGCAAGAAGATCAAACCAGTCCATACTCCAGGAAATAAAGCCAGACTGCTCACTTGAGGGAATGATATTAAAGGCAAAACTGAAGTACTTTGGCCACATAATGAGAAGACAGGATACCCTGGAGAAGAGGCTGATGCTAGGGAAAGTGGAAGGCCAAAAGAAGAGGGGCCGACCAAGGGCAAGATGGATGGATGATATCCTGGAGGTGACGGACTCGACCGTGGGGGAGCTGGGGATGGTGATGGCCGACAGGAAGCTCTGGCGTGGGCTGGTCCATGAAGTCACAAAGAGTCGGAAGCGACTGAATGAATAAACAACAAAAATGCTACAGGAACTGTAATTTGTGAACAAGGCCAATTTGTGAACATTGGGGCAGGTGAACTGCATTGATGTACTTGCTTTATACATTGCCTATATGTTCAGAAAGAACAAACATAGTCGTAATATTTGTTACAGACTATCAGCAGCCTGAGCTACAGAGTGTTGCCTATTTAATTAAAATGCTTTTGTCCCACTCAGTTGTCCAGATAGGAATTACACAACAATAATATATTTCCCTGAAAGAGATCCACAACAATAATATACTGAAGACAGTACAAATAAAGTACTTCAACCTTTCTCATTTTCAAACCCATCAGAAGTTTCGGACCTGAACCCTTGCTTGTACTGGCTGAGGAACTATGGAAATTGAAGCTGCTACTTTAGTTTCATTTCTTACTACCTTACCAAAAGGAACCAATTATTGTTCTGCCTCAGTCATACCATTTTCTTCATGGCCATACTCCAATCCCGCAATGCTGCATCTCCGAAACACCATTTTATTCTCAGTGAGGGTTCCAGTCTTATCCGAGAAAATGTATTCAATCTGACCCAGATCTTCCGCAATATTCAGCGATCCGCAATGAATCCTTCTGTCGGTAACTTCATCGTACAAATCAATGTCATGTTTGATCAAATAGATGTGCCCCAGTTTGACAAATTCAATGGAAACATAAAGAGAAATTGGGATCAAGACCTGTGAGCCAAAAGACAAGAGAGGTAGATTAAATATGGCTTCCTCATATGGCCAGATCTTGCTCTCAACTACAAGAAAAACAGTCTGGACCGCTTCCACCCAGTTCAAGGTACGTCAGGATCACAGGGACATAAATGAAAAAAGATAAATGGAACAAGCTGTGAAATTACCTGCAATAAAATTATCATTGTCCAAAACATTAAGAAACCTCCCAGTACTGGAGGTAGTTGTTTCCCACTTGTGTAGAGGGGTGGTATTGCATGGGCACTTAGCCAGAGTCCATGACCTTTAAAGAAAGAAAAGGAAGAAAGATTTGGAAAAATTAAATATTAAACAATAAACACTATTTATTGTTCTTTAAAGCAGAGATATTGCCTTACCGTAGAAAGCAAAGTTCTAAACTAATTTGGTTTTATGCACTTTTTAAAAGTCATCAGGAATCTGACTATCACTGATTTCGAAGATGTATTTCTTTGGGGAAAAAAGTCACTGAACTCTTCTGTACATACTCTTAGGAATGTGCTGTGATATTAGCCTGTAATACTTTCAAAGCCTTTTCATACAGTCAGAAACAAGTCTCTGGATAATGCTTCCATTAGTCAGTTTATATAGAAGCAACAGAAAGAGACCAATATTAGCAATATATTAATATAATTACGAGAGCCAGTTTGGTGAAGTGGTTAAGGCACTGAGCTAGAAACTGGGAGACCGCGAGTTCTAGTCCCACCTTGGGCACGAAGCCAGATAGGTGACCTTGGGCCAGTCACTTTCTCTCAGCCCTAGGAAGGAGGCAATGGCAAACCACTTCCAAAAAACCTTGCCAAGAAAACTGCAGGGATTTGTCCAGGCAGTCTCCAAGAATCGGACATGATTGAATGGATAAAATATATATATCTATATATAATATAGATATATATAAAATAGATATAATAGAGAGCCAGTCTGGTCTAGTGGTTAAGGTGCTGGGCTAGAAACCAGGAGACTGTGAGTTCTAGTCCTGCCTTAGGCATGAAAGGCGTCTGGGTGACCTTGGGCCAGTCTCTGTCTCTCAGCCCTAGGAAGGAGCCAATGGCAAACCAGGAGATTGAGAGTTCTAGTCCCGCCTTAGGCACGAAAGCCGGCTGGGTGACCTTTGGCCAGTCACTCTCTCTCAGCCCAACTCACCTCACAGGGTTGTTGTGGGGAAAATAGGAGGAGGAAGGAGTATTAGGTAAGTTCGCCGCCTTGAATTATTTATAAAAATAATAAAGATGGGATAAAAATAAATAAATAAATAATTACATAGAGCAATATCTTTTATAGACATTCACAGGTTAAAACTTTTTTTTATTACTTCATTTTCTTAGTTTTAATACAATATGTTATTTCACTACAATTATATTTATATAATATACTTAGATTTTTAATATTTTATTATTTAGGTGCCTTAGAAAATTAAAAATAGATAAGAAAAAAAGGATATTCTATCAATATTAATTACAGTTATGGATATCAATGTTACAAGCATTATGATTATTTGACTTTTTCTTCAAAGTTAAATATAACATTGGAAATGAAATGAAAAAATGAAGGAAGAGCATATATCAAGGTATTCATTTTATAGTAAAGGCTTCGGCCTTAAGCTAAATTACTTGATATTAAAATCTCCATCGTGTTGTTACTTGGTATATGTATATACATACATACATACATACATACATACATACATACATACATATATATATAAATATGTATGTATGTATGTATGTATGTATGTATGTATGTATGCATATGTGTTTTTATACATGTTAATAAAGGAAAACTAAGTGAACAAATCAGGTTTAACAAATTTGAAATACTAAAAAAGTAAAATAAAAAAAGCAAAAAAGAGAATAAAAAATAAAAATAAAAAATAAAAAAGCTGTTAAGCATTTAAATGTCAAAATATACAATCAGGGTAATATATTGAAATAATTGAAGAAAAAGACCATGCAACAAAAAGAAAAAATTAAAGATAGAAATGCTTCTTCATTAAACATATCAGTGGAGTTAGGACAGGCCTATATTGACTGCCTTGTTTAGGGACTGTTCAAAGTTATGACGGTGCAAAAAAACAAACAAACCTGCTTTGTGACCAGTTCTCACATTTTTAAAAAGACTTTTTTATCCCACCTTTATTATTTTTATAAATAACTCAAGTCAGGGAAAATACCCAATACTCCTTCCTCCTCCTATTTTCCCGACAACCACCACCCTGTGAGGTGAGTTGGGCTGAGAGAGAGTGACTGGCCCAAAGTCACCCAGCTGGCTTTCATGCCTAAGGTGGGACTAGAACTCTCAGTCTCCTGGTTTCTAGCCTGGTGCCTTAACCACTAGACCAAACTGGCTCTATTTACATTTACAACTGTTACAGCACTCAACTAGATTGTGACAAGCAGAGTTAATGGAGAAGGCAGAAGTAAAATTGTAAGTCATGGTCATGTGATGTTTCTGTCACGGTCACGTGGTTTTCTGCTTAACGTCCATGGCGCTTACCAACAGAGTTGCCGGTCCCAATTGTGGTTGCTAAGCTAGAACTTCCTGTATCCAGATTGAGACCTGCAAAGTTAAGCTTGGGGTGTCTTGCGGTCACAATCTCAAAGCTTGGTCTTAAACATGTAGAACATTTAAGGGTTGCTAAGGATTAAAGGCATGTTGGTGAGAAAATTACCAAAGAGAAGCTAAGCTGCTGGGACTTTAGGAAAGTCACCAGCTTGCTGGGAGAAACAATTTGGAGAATTTAGCATGTATCTGAACAAAAAGGGACTCAGCAAAGGCAGTGATTTTATAGGGGCATGTGAAAACTCAAATGCCCTCCTGAGTCATCTGGTTCCGGCTGAGTTGATAGCTCCAGGACAATCCTCTTGCTGCAGAGGATTGGTATTTTGGGATGTCCAAAACTAAACCAACAAAAGAGAGCTTATGGATTGTGTTAATTAAAAACAGAAAGAGAAAACACCCAATTTTGTTGATTGGCCGTTTCTCTTTAACTTACCCATCGCCCCTATAAAGCACATCACAATTAGAAGCAGCACACACCAGAGGATATCCTCGTTCATTTTCTTCTCTAGCTTGCTCCGCTTGTAGCGAGCTCCTGTCGTGTTTAACATTGCTTTTGTTTCATGACCTTTAAACACAAAAAACCCACATTGTGTCAGGATTTAGTATCTTTCCAGTATATACAGTATGATGGGCATTGTAGTATTTTCTTTAGCATGCTTGTAGTGGCAGTTTGGTATGTTGATTAGAATTGCTAAGACGGCCTGAGTAGCTCCAAGGTCAGTTCGGTTGGCGCTATCAGTGCTTGTTAGCTAAAGTATTTGCAGCTGGGTGTTAGGAGAGTTGTTAGTGGGAATATTAGCAATTAGGGAGGGGCTGGTACTGGGATTTTTTGTAACAGCAATTGCGCGGGATTATCTCAGCCTGATCTTTGCCTTGGACTGATCACCTGTATTAATAAAGAACTCTTCTATATCCTCTGATGGCTTGTGGTTTGAGAGGCTCTGAATTAATACCAGAGGACCAGGATCATCACACATTGGATGTTTCAATGCAAGGTAAATCATTAAATCATTAAGAGGAGGAAAGCTATATGACACTTGTGCAATGCTTACATAATATTTTTTAAATCATGTGAACTTATTTTAACACTTACTGAATAAAAATGGTCATATAATTTGGAAAGGATAGCCAACATGAAATATTGCTTAAGGCATAGCTTTCCAAACTGTGTGTCGCGACAAAACCCAGAAGTGCTGATGGCGCATTGTGAAAGGGTTTTAGCGCGAAACATGAGGCCGCCGCTGCCACTTAAGGTGTTGGAGTAGGAATGGAGAGACCCAGGTTCAAGTCCACACTGAGTCATGGAAACTCATTGGGTGATGTTGGACCAGTCATGATCTCCCAGACCAACCTACTTCAACCTTACAGGGTTCTTGTTGTAGAGATAAAATGAAGGGAAGTTCACATTTAAGAAGCCTTAAGCTCTTGCGGAAAAGGAGAGATAGATATCTAAAAAATAAATATATCAGGATGGGGGAATTCTAAGGCCCACAATTTAGATAAATCATGGCATCAATGTCAATTCTGTAAGATAGAACAGATAATGCACAACAGACATCATATAAACCAGAAAAAGGGACTACTATACACTGGAAGAACATCTATCCTGAACCAGGTGGGAATATTTCTGGATCATGGCTAACCCTGTGGCTTTCCATCTGCCTAGCTCTTCACTAAAAGCAGGCCAAGTCATAGAGGCTCTTGAGCAAAAGAACATTTAGAACTTCTGGAGATTCAGAGCCAGGCTGAACTCACTTCTTCACTAGTGATGCTTACTCCCTTCTAGCTTCATTCAACCACTGTTGAACTGATATTATAGGATTGAGGACAGACTTTTAATTACCTCAGCAATGGCCATCGGATGCTATAATGACCCTGTAATACAGAGCTTTCCAAACGTTTCATGTTGGTGACACACTTTTTAGACATGCATCACTTCGCGACACACTCTTACAGCAGGGCACAAGGCAGGTACTAGGACCTGCATGGAATCACAGCAGGTTTGGAGGCAGCAAGGCACAAGGCAGGCACTAGGACCTGCGTGGAATCCTGGCAGGGTTCGGAGGCAGCAGCAGCCGCGACACACCCAGACACTGCAGCCGACACACTAACGTGTCCTGACACACCGTTTGGAAAGCTCTGCTGTAATACTTTAATGAAGAAGAGCACCAAGTCAAATTGTGAAGGCATCTGAGACAAAGCAGGTTTTTCCTGAATCATTGTTTTAAAAAATATATATTAGGAATTAAAAGTCTTGGGAAGTGAAAAGGTTTCTCCCTAGAACCTGAAAGACATTAGGGACAGCACCAAAGGAATTTTATAAGATAAATGCATCCACTTTTGTAGACACACTGCTTGGGTTTCTGGTCCCCATGAGTCCTTTAGGATAATTATGAAGATTCTAAAGCAGGGGTACCCAACCTTTTTGGCACGAGGGACCGGTTTTATGGAAGACAGTTTTTCCACAGACTGGGGGGGTGGGGTTTGCAGGCGGGAGCTAATTGCATGGACAGGGGGGGCAGGGTTTGCAGGTGGGAGCCAATTGCACGGACTGGGGGGCAGGGTTTGCAGGCGGGAGCCAACTGTGCGGACCGGGGGAGCGGGGTTCGGAGACCGGCATGGTGGCCCAGTTCTTAACAGGCCACTGCCCGGTACTGGGCCACGGCCCAGGGGTTGGGGACCCCTGATCTAAAGGACTCCACTTTGGACTCAGTGCATGGCAGAAGAATCCCATTACAGTCTGCACTTCTAAACAATGTGTCAGAATTCATGTGATCTTATTCAGGATGTATTGCCAGGATGACATACATACGCAATTTTTATTTTTATTATGTTGCTAATAAAGTGCTTTTGGATTTCTGAACTGAAGGGAAACATGGACTTTTCCATGACTGAATGAATGATTACTTTAGATATTGGACAAGTAGCATGGACCAAGATACTGACAGACGATGTCCTTGCGATTTACAGAACTTCGTTTCCATACCTCATTGGGCTTAATAACAGTTTTCACAGGGTATAATCCTTTCTATTTAACTGCTAAGAGTTCTGGAGCTGTATTTCCTGAATGTGAATGTTTGTACTTCCTAGTTTGTTTATTTATTTATTTATTTATTTATCCATCCAACTTATATCACCGCCCATCTCCCCCCACAGAGGGGACTCTGGGCGGTTTACAACAAAGTCAGTAATTAAAACATGTAAAATATCTAACACAATGTATCAATTTAAAATTAAATATAAATATATACAATCCAAGAGGCTGTGATGTTATGTATTAAAAGAATTCTATGGTGCAAGCCATCCCCATGAAAAGCTATTACTCTTCCCATCCCAAGCGAGGTGGCAGAGCCAGGTCTTCTTTTTGGGAGGTCAGGAGAGTGGGGGCTTGCCTCACCTCCAGGGGCAGAATATTCCAGAGGGCGGGTGCCACTGCCAAGAAAGCCCGCCTCCTCGACCCCGTCAGATGGAATTCTCTTACAGATGGGGTCCGTAGCAAGCCCTCTCTGCATAACCGGGTGGGGCGGGTCGATGTTCTGGGGATGAGGCGGTCCCTTAGGTAACCTGGTCCCATGCCATGTAGGGCTTTAAAGGTGACAACCAACACCTTGAATTGGACCCGGAAGCAAACTGGTAACCAATGGAGCTCGCGCAACAGAGGTGTCACATGTGCCGATCTTGGGGCACCCATAACTGCGCGCGCAGCTGCATTCTGAACCAGTTGAAGCTTCCGGATACTCTTCAAGGGTAGCCCCATGTAGAGTGCATTGCAATAGTCTATATGGGAGATGACCAGGGCATGAGTGACTGTACGGAGGGCATCTCGGTCCAGGAAAGGGCGTAGCTGGCGCACAACTCGAAGTTGCACAAATGCCCTTCTGGCCACGACTGCCACCTGCTCTTTGAGCAGGAGGTGTGAGTCCAGAAGGACCCCCAGGTTCCGCACTGTGTCTGAACGGGGTAGTGCCACCCCGTCCAGATCTAACGATGACAACTCCCTGGATCTCGAGACGCCATCAATCCACAGCCACTCCGTCTTACCAGGGTTCAGCTGAAGCCTGTTGTTCCCCATCCAGGCCCCTACAACCTTCAGACACTGAGAAAGGGTAGCCACTGCATCACTTAACTCACCCGGGATGGAGATATATAATTGAGTATCAGCATATTGATGATACCTCATCCCGTGTTGGCGGATGATCTCACCCAGTGGTTTCATGTAGATATTAAATAGGAGAGGGGAGAGAACCGAACCCTGCGGCACCCCACAAAGTAGGGGCCGAGGGTCGGACCTCTCATCTCCTATTACCACTGATTGGGATCGGTCTCGGAGAAAGGAGGTGAACCAGCACAAAACTACGCCACCCACCCCCAGCTCCCTGAGCCGCCCCAAAAGGATACCATGGTCGATGGTATCGAAAGCCGCTGAGAGGTCAAGAAGAGCCAGGATGGATGCACTGCCTCCATCCCGGTCCCGCCAGAGATCATTTGTAAGTGAGACCAATGCAGTTTCCACCCCATATCCCGGCCTGAACCCTGACTGAAAGGGGTCTAGATAATCCGTATCAACCAGAATCCTCTGGAGCTGCAATGCCACCACTTTCTCAACCACCTTCCCCAAAAAGGGGAGGTGGGAGACAGGACGAAAATTGTCCAACACTGTAGGGTCCAGCGATGGCTTCTTGAGGAGGGGATGCACCAGAGCTTCCTTAAAAGCAGCCGGGAACGCTCCCTCACTCAAGGATGCCGAAACCATCGCATGGACCCAACCACACGTCACCTCCCTGGCTGCTTTTACCAGCCAGGAGGGGCATGGGTCAAGATGACATGTAGTGGCCCTTACAGTCTGGAGGATCCTGTCCACTTCCTTAGGCCCAACAGGATCAAACTGTTCCCAGATAACCGGGCACAGACGTTCCCTTGGCATCTCCCCAGACCATGCATCACGCTTGGAGTCCAGCTTAGAACGAATCCGAGTGATTTTATCCATCAGATGCTCCGAAAATTCCTCCACACGGCCCTGAAGGTGGGCCACTGGCTCCACCTTACCTAGGAGAGATTGAGTAATCCTGAACAGGGCCGTTGGGCGGCATTCTGTGGATGCAATAAGAGCGGAGAAATATTGACGTTTCGCCACTTAAGGTAGGCCTTAACCGTGGCTCTAGCTTGTGTTCGGTCGGATTTGGTCTTTGTCTTTCTCCAGCGGTGCTCTAGCCATCTCTTAACCCTCTTCAGAACCCTCAATCCCTCCGTGAACCACAGGGAATATCGGGTCGGATGAGACAAGAGAGGCCGCATAGGCGCGATCTTGTCCAAGGCCCCGGCCGCTTCCTTGTTCCAGGCTGCAGCCAGGACCTCCGCTGGACCGTGCAGTAGACCCTCAGGTATAACCCCCAGCTCCCTTTGAAACCCTATCGGGTCCATTAGTCGCCGGGGTGGACCAATCGAATAGGTCCAGCCTCCCTGCGGAGTGGGGCAGCATATGAGAATCTTAGCGCCACCAGGGCATGATCTGACCATGACAATGGGGAAAGATGTAACTCTCCCCCCAGATCACTTTGCCACTGCTCCGACAAGAAAACCAAATCCGGAGTGAGGCCACTGTCTCGAGTTGGGTCCCGAATAATCTGGACCAGGCCCATGGCTGCCATGGTAGCCATGAACTCTCGAGCCGCCTCCGAGGCACGTCCCAGGGACGTCAGATTGAAATCCCCCAGAACCATAAGTCTGGGGAATTCCACCACCAACCCTGAGATGGCCTCCAGCAGCTCGGGCAGGGAGGTTGCTACGTAGCAGGGAGGTTGGTACAGCAGCAACACTCCCAACTGCTCTCGGGAACCCAACTTGAAAAACAGGGTCTCACATCCGGCTACTTGTGGAGCTGAGCCCTTGAAGGCCACTATAGACTCTCGGATGACAACTGCCACCCCTCCTCCCCTGCCCCGATGTCTCGGCTGGTGCCATACCTGGAACCCGGCCGGGCAGATTTCCGAGAGGGCAACCCCTCCTCCAGGGCCCAGCCAGGTCTCAGTAATGCACGCCAGGTCGGCCCCCTCCTCCGTGATCAAATCACTTATGAGGGGGCTCTTGTTATTAACTGACCTGGCGTTAAGCATCAACAGCCGGAAACCAGGGCACTCGAGGGTCTGCTGACCAGGGCCTAGGTTTGAATCCGGAGGGCCGGAACACACCACCGGCACCAAACACCGGGGGCGTCTTCCCCAATGGTGGCCTGCCCCCCGGTTCCCGCCGTAACATCCCCGACCCGTCACCACCTCAATAGGACAACCCGTTCCATGGCCCCTAGAGATTCCAGGCCCAGTTGCCTCCACCACCGGACCTCCGAAGACCCTAGGTTGAAACAGGGGTCCCCTCTTCCATGCACACATCTTCCAGTACCCAATCAAACCCAAGGGGCAGTAGGACCACCAGTGCACCAGCGTTTGCTCTCGGCACTGGTAGGAACCAGCCACCCCCTAAACACTCATTCCTCACTCACTGAGCCCCCACTCCGCCTCTCTCACTGGTTGAGGGGGGCTCCATCCACTCCTGCCCACCTCCTGTCTCTCACTCAGGGGTGGGCACTCTTATATACTAACATCCAACTCTGGTCTCCCTCAGGGTCTCTCACACCCAAGAGGAATACCACTCTCACACCAAGGGAACCCCAAATCTCTGCCACCTCTAGTGTATGGGAGAAAATGTGGTTATAATCTTAGGATTTACAGATGTTACAGATGTTAAAAACCATGAGGGCCCCCTCACCTTAGAGTTCCACCCCCTAATATCTGAGCTCATCGCTCACAGAGCTGATCTTATTACAAGGACCCGTAGTCTCCCCAAAGTCTGTAGTCCCCAAAGTCTATAGCCCACTCCAAGGCCCGTCATAAACATCCCCCTAAGGGGATGTTAAGATTTATCATGACCACCAGGAGGAAGCCAGAATCCAAAAGGCTTGCTAACACTCGTCGAGCTCACCAAGGACTACAGGGGGTCCGCTGGAGTCTGCCAAAATCTAACAGGGTCCATAGCACAGCAAACATGGAGTTTGCTAATTTCCCAATGAATGGGTAGACATCTCTTTTCCAGATTGTTCACGCCTGCACAATCCAGCCATGGCACCCACCTGCATACACCACAATGCCGACGACAGCTTCTGTGTTTCTGACAGTGCATCCTCGCATCAGCAAGTTATCCTTATTTAGGCCCACTCGTTCCTGATCTGCATTCTCACTGTAACATATAGAAATCTAATTGTAATTCTTATTGGTGTAGGGCATTCCTCCATAGCGATGTGATTATGCTACCAATCCATGCTAGGGCTAGTTTTCCATAGCTATTCAAAATTCACTGCAACCCTTATGGGCAAGTTGTCTTCTCCTAGATAAGAGCTAACTAGCCCTGCTTAAAAAGGAGTGCCCTACATTTTAAAGAGCATATTCAGAACTGCTTACATGAAGCCCCGGAAGGAGTTAAGGTCATTGTTAGGACTCTCACATTCTATTCTGCATATAATGTCTTCTGGATTAACTTCGTTGACCTGCAAAAAGAGGAAGATGTCAAAAACAAAGTGCAGGTGCAGAATGCCATAACTTCTAGGAATAATGAATCTTCTATCCATACTAAGATGAAGAACCTGATGTATGTCCCCACATCTTTCTAAATTTATTTATTTATTGTTGGGGTTTGATAAACCCAGGAATTTACTTCTAGATATAAATTATACAGAGAGGCTTGATTTCTAGGTGAAAGGTGAAATATTCTGCACAGTCACCCAATTAGCAGCCATTGTTGTAGGAATGATGTGTCATGTGTGACTCATTCAACAGGTGCTTAGAGTTAGGTTGGGTGTGGTGAATAACGAGATTGACCTATAATGTGATTGGTCAGTTTGACTATATAAGCAGAGATATTCTGTATTTCATTTATTCCCATTTTACCTCGTGAAAGCTGTATTGTTGATGGTGTATCATTTGTTACTTGTGGAAGTGATCTGTAAATACGTATGTATATAAAGTAAATAGGATATTTGATATAACTTCTGTTTGGAGTCTATTTACTGCATAGTACTTGGATCACTGGTGCCTAGGAGAGAGGCAGGCCGCTCCATCTCTGCGTGCTCCCTCTGACATTTATTTATTTTTATTTATTTATTTATTTCCAACTTATATCACCGCCCATCTCCCCCCACAAGGGGACTCTGGGCGGTGATTTTTACATCCTCAGAGAAGACACCGGGCCTCAATATGGCTGACTTTAATGTTCATGGTCAACCCCAGGGATGAAAACAAAGCACTCTTGACTTAGAAGAAAACCAATTCTTGTGTTTTCTCTTGCCTCTTCTTTTTGAATTCACTATTATGTTGTATAAAGTAACCTCTCATGAAAGCTTTGCTTGTGTCCCAAACCATTCTTACCTTTATTAAGATTATTTTAAAAAACTCTTTTAATTTCAATGGTTGTTGTGGGTTTTCTGGGCTGTGTGGCCGTGTTCTGGCAGATTTGGTTCCTAACGTTTCGCCAGTAGCTGTGGCTGGCATCTTCAGAGGACAGGAGCACAGCTAGAAGATTCTCTCTGTGCCCAAGTGGAGGGTGTGTGTTCCTGCTGGTGTTTATAGCTGATGAGAGGGTGTGTGTCTTCTGTGGGTCATTTACAAGAGATTAGGAGAGGGTTCTTTGTGGTGATTAGGGGGTGTGGTGCTGTCGTATGTGGGATTAGCACATCTATTGTGTGAGTTGTTTTACTCCTTCTAGTCTGTCCCATCGAAATGGAATCTTTTTCTGTTTAAGTCTATCAGTCAGAAAGAAGTACTCTTTTAATTTCTTTTTACAGTCCTTCACTATTGCTTCTTTCTGTAACAGCATTTCATTTAACCTCCATCTGAAAGAACTGGGTTTCCATGCAAAAATCAAACTCACTGGATTATGATTTGAAAAAGTCTTTGGGACTATCTCTACTTTATGAACCTTAGTAACCAGATTCTTCAAAATCCAAATCATATCTATTCTTGAAAAAGGTCTATGTCTTTCAGAAAAATGTACTCTCTTGAAATGCCATTTTTGTGTCTCCATACATCAACAAGCTATAAATTGTCCATCAAATAATTAAAACAAACTTTTGGTAATTTACCTTGAGTGGTTTTAATATTTTTCTCAGACGTTCTGTCTACTTGTGGGGAGATCACTCCATTCCAATCTCCCATTAAGCATCAATTTTCATAAGAAAAGCCCATTAGTCTGTCCTTGTCCTTCATAGAACATTACTTTATCCTCATTTGGGGCATAAATTCCCACTATCAGTCTTAACCCCATGCAAATTAACTTCCATCCCAACATATCTACCATGTTCATCAGTCAGTATAAGTACTGGTTGTAATGGGGGTTTACACACAAAACAACTCAATTTCATTTTTTGTTCCTGCTGAAATAAATTCTTCACCCAAATTTTTGTAAGTCAAATATTTTATAATCTTTTTTCTAATATGTGTTTCTTCTAAAAACATTTTCAACATTTTTTCTCTTTTGAGGAGCATTTTCTCCATTTATATTCCATGTTAAGCATTTGTAATCCATAATCTGGCCAAAAATTTAGAAAAGTCAATACCTATAGCACCTAATTCAATAACGTCCCTTTCACTTTTCTGTTGCACTTGTTGAAGCTTTTGTGTAGTCTCATCTGTCACATCCTTTTGTATTTCCTCCAGTTCTTCTTTAACTTTTTCCAAAAATTATCTCGCTTTCTGCAGAATTCAGTTGAAACCTCCGCTGTTTGAAAGTAAAAATCACTCCTTCCAGTTTGTCCCATCGAAATGGAATCTTTTTCTGTTTAAGTCTATCAGTCAGAAAGAAGTACTCTATTCTCTTATGCAGTATTCTAATCAGAATTTCTTTAAACACAATTACATCTGTATTATCAATCTTCAATCTTGTATTAAAACACTGCTGCTGAACTTGGTCTCTTGTATTCTTCTTGACAAAGTACACCAGGACATCCCTTGGAACACATCTTAATTTTGCAGATCTTGTATTTATTCTATAAACTTTGTCAATATCTGCCTCTGTATCCTCTTCATCCCATTCCAAAAAATTTGATAAGGCTTTAATAACCTTTTCCCTAATATCTTCACCAAAATCCTCTGGAATCCCTCTGAATCTCAAGCAGAATTCTTTATCTCTCAATTCTAATAATGCCAGATTGTCTAAATCTTTTTCCATCTCTCTATTTATAACTTCTGTTTTACTTTCCAAAAATTCCACTTCGTCATTAATTTGTTTTATATCTCCAGTTACTTATTCTACAGATTCTTCCATCTTCTTAACATCATTTCCTCTTTCATCTTTACAAGCCTTTCTTCCATTCTCTCTTCAAAAGCTGCCAAGTTAGCATTGATTCAGATATTTTATTTATTTTATTTATTTATTACATTTATATCCCGCCCATCTCCCCCATAAGGAGGGACCCTGGGCGGTAACTTCTTGCCCAATTCCTCAAACACTTTCTGCAACAACTCTGGCAAAATTCCTCTTTCTACAGACTGCTCTAATCCCTTCTCCTGCTTTTGCCACTTTTCTCGTGGTTGCCATTCTAATATTGTAATCCAAAAGTGAAAGTGTAATTTTCACCAAAAGTAAAATGCAGGCTTCCCTTTTTCTTTCTTTCCTGTTTTGTCTTTCTGTATCCTTAATATTTTAGTCTCAGTTGGCACTCTGTAGTTACAGTCAGCATCACAGTCTGGCTCATATTACCTTTATCTTCTTTGTTTTGTAAAATCCACCAATTCTCTATGTTCTTTAATATTAAACAAACAATATTCCCACAAAAGTCCAGTCCATTTGTCTGTTTAGTTCCAATATTTTCAAAAGCATTTTCACCAAAAATTAATCTTTCAAAATTACTGTCCCCTTTATCCGTTTAAACTTTCTTGCATCCAGTCCTTGTTATGCTTTTTACTAGAGATTTAAATCCTTTAAAACCTTTTTCCCTTCCTTCTTTAATCCACAAAGAATGTTGACTCACCAAATGGTTTTCTCTTATTTTGCTGATCAGAAGATCTCTCTATAACTGTAAATTGATTACATCGATAGTGATTAAGAAAGTGAGGCTTTTACGAACCTTATGTCCATTACAGGCTGTATTGCAGTTGTGAGCCTGATTGAAATCCCTCGACTCCCAGCCACCTGACTCACAAGTCAACCAGAAAAGCCTCAGTTCCTGCGGTCTCCTCATGAGGAGCAGCTGTCAAGAGTACAGGTGGGTGTCCTGTCCCAGCCCAGTCACACGCAATACACCAGGGAGGCAGTTGCAAACTTTACTGAGGAACTTGTGAGGTAAACAAACAGGCAGCAAGGAAGAAACAAGCCCCAAAAGTCCCACGAGCTTGCCTTAAGGGAGTTTTACATTCAAAACAAGGTTAGTCAAGTGAGTCCAAGGGTCCAGGGTCAAGTCACAAGGTTTCCGATCAGGAGTCAAGGCACATGGAGTCCAGTAAGCAGACGGTTGTCTCCAATGACTGGTCTGGGCTTGCGGCTCCCTTTTTATAGAGGCAGACCCAGGTGGAGCTTATTTAGGAGGGTGGGGCTACTTTCTCGCCCGTAGCCTCACTGACCTCTGCTGTTCCTCTCTCCTGGGAGGGGGTGGCAACCCCACGTCCTCATCCACACTGAGCAGCGGCAGCTGACCCTGCTGCTCATTGGCCAGCCCTGCCTCCTCTGCCTGCCCAGACAGACCTTTGTCCATCACCTCCGTCGCTGCCTGCACGCCCTCCAAGGCTGTCCCAGGGCCCGGCTGCTCTTCCTCATCCTCCGACTCGGACTCCGAGCCCCCCATGACAGTGGGCGATATCATGGTCTCTCCTTGTCCAGAGAGACTCTGCTGATCAGAATTTGATGTCTGGCCACCAATCTCCACTGCAATGCCGTCCCCACTTCTTCAGGGATATCTAGTTTGCCTCACCCAGAAAACCAATTCTTAAACATTTTCAAGCACATCTCTTAATGGATTGAGAAAAGACCCACAGGTTTGTACCATTTGCTGATGAAATATTTTTATCACTTCAGTAACAGGTGCTGGTAAAGCTTTATACTTCTCTGAGTAGCAATTACTGGCCTCACTAGTTTAGGGAATTTAATACGATCAGTAATTCCTATGCAATATAATATATGCCATATAAATAATGATTTCAGTGGTTTTTATGAAGAAGGAAAAAACAAATGACAAATAAGGGGGGAAGATTTTTTTTTCTTCAGTCAGAAGATTTTACTTTTGTTGCAAGAACAAATTTGGCGCAACATTGGAAAAGTGAAACTTTGCTGATGAAACAAGATTGGGCACACCAAAATTGGAGAATATGCAGCAATGACAAAACTGACAGTATACATTCATAATAGAAGCCTAACTAAACTCAAGCAGGAATGTCTCATATTACACAGCAAGGCAAATTCAGACATTTGCAGTAAGATTTTTAGGAAAAGAGTTAAGAGACCAATGAAAAACAATAAATTAAGTAACTTAAACACTTGCAATAACTCCCAATGTTTAACATTCAAATTACAGTACAAATATTTAGGTAGTGGTTAGCAGTTGGGGAAATAAATGAAATGAAAGGGAAGAACATGTTACCAAAAGTTATTTTTTTCCTAATGCTTTTACTTATGATTTATTAGTAGTTGTTTATCTACTATTTTGCTTTTTGTATTTTTATTCTTGTGTGATTTCTGTTTAAATAATCTGCCAAAGCTTATGCAATTAAAAAAAAAGCAAAAAAAGAGATTTTACCCTTTAATTATTCCACAGACCAGATAACTAAGGAAAAGTAGTTTGTGATGGAATCACATACAGTGTAATAATAGAATTAGCTGATCTGACCTGCTGCCTCTGTTTATAAAGGAAGCACTCAATAAGTAGGAATCCTTGCTGATGCTGATCAGAACTACTAAAGCCTCTAGACCAGTGTTTCTCAACCTTGGGAACTTAAGATGTGTGGACTTCAACTCCCACACTGGGAGGGGAATTCTGGGAATTGAAGTCCATGCATCTTAAAGTTCCCAAGGTTGAGAAACACTGCTCTAGACCAGGGGTACCCAACCTTTTTGGCACCAGGGACTGGTCGTGGAAGACAATTTTTCCACAGACCAGGGTGGGGTGGGGTTTGCAGGCGGGAGCTAATCGCATGCACCGGGGGGGCAGGGTTTGCAGGCGGGAGCCAATCGTGCACACCGGGGGGTGGGGTTTTGCAGGCGGGAGCCAATTCTGCACACCGGGGGGTGGGGTTTGCAGGTGGAAACCAATCACGCACACCGGGGGGCGGGGTTTGCATGTGGGAGCCCTGCGGCCCATTTCCTAACAGGCCGCGGCCCACTAGTGGGCCGCAGCCCACAGGTTGGTGACCTCTGCTCTAGACATTTCCAGTTCAGGAGAGATGTGTAGGTGTTTTCTCAACACAATTGGTACCTGCTCTGCAAAGCCCTTCACCACCTGCTTCTGCTTCAGATTGGTCTCTCCATCAAGGCTTGAAGTCTCAATATGACAGATTCCATCTCCATCGCTAGAATATATCAGTAACATGTCAGCAGGAATTTCTTCATTACATGACAGTCGGATAAAATCACCCACAGTAACATCCTTCCAAAACGTATCCACGTAGTCCTTTGCTCTTCTGAAAAACAAGGGGGAGGAGGACTTTTAAATGGGTAAATAAATGGAAAATTATAAGTGATTATGCCATTGTTTTGAATTCTCCCACTTCTGCTCCCAGGAAAAACGCAACAAAAAGGCAGGATGTAAATCTTTTCAAATATGGTTTCAGACTCCTCCTGCAACCAGCTTATTATCTGTTCCACTTTCTACTGTTATGTTGGATGACTGCATCAGAATGCAGTTTTCATTCCTTAAATCAGTGTTTCTCAACCTCGGCAACTCTCAACCATCTTCGAGTTGCCGAGGTTGAGAAACACTGTCTTAAATGTTTGTAGAAATTTAGCCTTCTACATTAATTACAGAGAACACATTTATTCTCAGTTTGTATGTTCTCAGTTTGTATGTTGTGTAGGGCCTAAGAAAGGATCTCTTTTTTCCCCCACAATATTTTGCTCTGCAGGTAAGGGACATCATCCAGATGGGCCACAAATTCATAAATCTCTCACCAACAGGAACTGTTTAGGGACATTCTCCAGCAGCAATCTCAAATTCTGGTCCCTTGGTTGAAGGCATTTTACCTCCAGACCCCCCAAAAGGAGCAATATAGACTCAGCCAACTGCCATTCTAAAGCACTTTTTTTATTATGTGCCTCAAGTCATTTTTGTCTCCTAGTGACCACATAGATTTTCTCCATGACCATCTGTCCCTAGCCTGGTCCTTCAGCTCTTCCAACTGCGACCCATTGCCACTGTAATTCAGTCCATCCACCTTGCTGCTGGTCGTTCTTTTCTTCTCTTTCCTTCCACCTTTCCCAGCATTAGAGCCTTCTCTAGGGAGCTAGGTCTTCGCATAATGTGTCCATATCTACAACACTAACTCCTACCTAGACATTCAGATATAAGGTACCGCCTCTTTGAAGAAATTAGTTTTATGTTGTATATGCGCTTTGAATGGGTATCTGCCACACTATCTTATAGTAAGATTTCTACTCACCCATATATGTTAATCAGAGACACTCTATCAGATATTTGCAAATCATTCTATGCATAAACCCTACTTTGCATGGAACATCCAGTCCCAGGGGACATATATTAGGACCAGAACATGCACATTTCAACCAGACCTGGATATTTAATTTCAGGCATGGAATGTGTCCCAGGTGGAAGTTTTCAGATGAGGGCTGGGAACAGGAAAAAGCAAAGGACATTGGAAGGAAGGTGCTGGAAGGTACTAGGGGTAGACTGACTAGAAATGCTGCACTTGAAGCCCAATTTGCCAGCATAATATCCTTGGCTTCAAGTGTAGCATATCAAACCAACCTGCCTCTCCTCTCATCTTCCTAGCTCTTTTCTTTCCCTGTCTCACCTTAGCTAGTACTGCTGATGTCCTTGAGGTAGGGAAAGGAAGGTACTAACTAGTTCAAGGAAAGGGATGTATGCTGCATTGGAAGCCAAGGACATTGGTGGTAGCTAAAAAGGAGTAGGGAAAGGAAGGTGCTGGGAAAATCAGCCTACAGGCAGGCACAAAACCATATGGAGCAGGCTGGGAGTACGGGGCAAGACTTGCCTTTCTCACCCCATAAAACTACTCTGGGTTTCATTTTGGTTGAAACCCAGAACAACCAAACTATCCAGATATCAGTTTTGCCAAATGTAACCCTTTCAGAATGGTGCAGCAGAACTTCCAAACAGAATGTGCTTGTTCGGGGTTTATAACAAATGCATTTTTCATTCTACATATAGGCCTGCAACAAATCCACCTTCCCCTCTGTAGATGTTCCTTGTTCCAGGGCTATTCCATTCATTCTAAGGAAGTGAGGCAAAATCAGGAATCAAGCTTATAGTCTCAGCTACAGAAGGTTCCCAATGAATTTATTTTTATTTATTTCAATTTATATGGCCCCCCATCTCATCACCATGATTCTGGGCATCTTACAAGAGTTAAAAACACAGCATAACAAGTACAAAATAGTAAATGTAGAAGGGTTAAAAGGAAGAATCATTGAGGACAAGTAACATGTATGCTTTCTCTTGTGGCAATGTGTTCCTTCACTTTACAGTATGCAAAGGAATTAAAAGTAGAGAACAACAAAGAGAATTACACCATCTAAAATATTAAAAACAAATCAGCTGTACTTCCTTTTCCAGATAGTTATCAGTGGTTTTCTAAGAGGACATAAAAATCAATGTGCAAAATCAATATACACTATAAGTACAAAACACAGTGGAAGCTGTATTAACATCCACCAGGACCACCTCTTATATCCTTAAATAATAGCATTAAGCTGTAATTACCACTTTTAAACATTACACATGTCCTAAAAGTATAATGAATTCACAGTCCAATTCAGAGTTTTATCTAAAAATATTTAAATTCAATTTACATATGATCAGTACTGCCCATCTAAATTCACCTCCCAAGATGCAATTGTGGTTTTAATGTGCAGCAAACACAAGGAATAAAAGAAAAACTGGGAAGGGAAGGGAAATGTGGAGAGTGTTTTTGTGTTGAATTGTTTTATATAGATATTCATTTTTCGTACTGGGCCTTGAAACTTTAGGTATATTACGCAGAAGTAAAAACAATTTAAAATAAAACGAATGTATAATAAAGCCAACACAGCATCAGCCCAAGAATAACAAAAAAACATTATTTGTAAAGATTGCATTTATCTAACGTTTTAACAGATTACAAGATTTTTGAAATAGAATTTCACAGTTTAATATGACACCCTTGTATGAACATACAGTGGAAGGTACAATATAATTGCTCCTGTTGAAACAGGAGCTGGCTGCAGGAAATCTGATTTGGAAGGCAGGAGTAAAAAAATAGTTAAAAAGATGGTGAAGGGTTTATTTTTAATGGAGACAGGATATCTAGGATGAGAGAAGTAACAGACATCTAAATGGAGTAGGATAAAAAAAGGTTGTGTTTAAGGTAGAATCTTGGTACTAATTCAAAAAGTGAATGAGAGAACAGAGTCTACTAACTTATACGTGTAATCTCCAATCAGAGTCACTCTGATCAAACAGCACAATATACCCTAATCAAGGAACTATTAACTCAGTCAGTCAACCAAGCAGCAAACAACAGCCCAATCAAGGAACTCCTAAGAAGTGAACAACACCTGCACCAACACAGGCGGGACAAGCCAGGGTATATAAACAGGAAGCAAGTCCCACTCCGTTTTCGCACTGAAGATGTTGCCTAGCCTGGCAATGAAACGTCTGCAAGAAAACAACAAGGCTCAGAGAGCACCAAGGACTCCACAGAGTCACTCTGTCAAGGACCAACCACAAACTGTAACAACCACCATGAAATAGTAACATTGATAAAATGAAGCATGGGAACAATCTGAAGAAACATCATGCTTGAGGAACCTCATGAATATTAAGCAAGATTGAAAATACCTAATAAAGACAATTTTTCTTCCAAGGCTAGCTTTGAATGGATGGTTCATTCCTATGTGCTGGATAGAGGCTCTATCCAGATTGTGGTTTAGAAGGCATTAAGGAGCAGTTAAGGAGTGGTTAAGGCACCAGGCTAGAAACCAGGAGACCGAGAGTTCTAGTACCGCCTTAGGCATGAAAGCCGGCTGGGTGACCTTGGGCCAGTCCCTGTCTCTCAGCCCTAGGAAGGAGCCAATAGCAAACCAGGAGACAGAGTTCTAGTCCCGCCTTAGGCATGAAAGCCGGCTGGGTGACCTTGGGCCAGTCCCTGTCTCTCAGTCCTAGGAAGGAGCCAATGGGAAACCAGGAGCCTGAGAGTTCTAGTCCCGCCTTAGGCCTGAAAGCCGGCTGGGTGACCTTGGGCCAGTCACTCTCTCTCAGCCCAACTCACCTCACAGGGTTGTGGGGAAAATAGCTCTGGTTGTGAAGCCACTATTTCAACACAGTATAACGTTTCTTGGGAGGGGAAATGATTATTTTGCCCAGTTCTTAAAAAGAAATAAGTTATAACATGCTTGTAACTGGAAAACTGCAAACACCCATCTAATTTCACTTGGCAGGGCATTCGGAGAAGGACCTCCAAAAACTATTTAAAAGATCCAGGCAGTAAGGTAGAGGCCAGGCTGTTCTTTACCCTCTCTAGCCCCAACTGGGATTTTAAAATGTCACATATTTGAATTGGGTTGGGAAACAGGCTAGAAACAAGTGCAACTGACAAGAAATTAGTATCACACAACCATAAGATGTATCCCTAATGCAGGTAGGTGGGTAGGTAAACTTTATGATGGTCTTTGACCAGCAGGCTCCCTAATGTAGCAGTTTTTCAAGGTTTTCCTCAAACACCTCCATATGCAATGAGCTATGATAATCCATTGTGGGATTATTGCATACCAGAGCCTCCAGGGAAAGTGAACCTTATTCAGATCTTCTTGCAAATTGTTAGAATTCTGGAAAGAATCTTCATCCTGTTATCCTCATGTACTCCTGAACCAACCGAACACTGACTGTGGGCGACTTCAGAGGGTAGCAGGGGAAGGGAAATGTAAATCTTAACTTCCAAGAAACCCTGAAGCTGACATTTTCCCACAAAAACAGAAATTGAAGGGACAAAAGACTGTCAGACATTTGGCTACCCCAGTGTTTCTGAACCTTGGCCACTTGAAGATGTGTGGACTTCAACTCCCAGAATCCCCCAGTTGCTGGCTGGGGAATTCTGGGAGTTGAAGTCCACACATCTTCAAGTGGTCAAGGTTCAGAAACACTGGGCTAGAGGCATATTGGTTGGTTGCAAGAATTTTTAGGTGAACTGACAAAGAAAGAAACTTAATTACAGTAAAACCTCAATTTAGTGGACTAAAGCAGGGGAGGATATATATTAATCCTGGATGTCCATTAAATCCCAAATGACATCATTTGCATCAACGTATGTCAACCGCGTAAGAATGTCATTATTTGCATAAGGATGTCATTAAACAAATGGCACAAATCGCTGCAGATGTTGTAAAGTTAAGGTAAAAATAATATATATTTAACTGTCTCATCTGGATTGTTTCAGATGCAATGGATTTGTCCATTATTTGAAAGGGAGCTCTGCATTGCATCCAAAGTCTGTTAAATGGGGACCAGTTAAATTGAGGTCTTAGTATGTTGCATTTGGCATATGCCGTGGGAAGGCTGTTCCTTACCTGGAATATGCTCTGGTGACTAAGTTGTTTATCTTTTTATCTAATTTGTACTTGTTGTAATCCTCCGAGCCATCTTTCACTGCAATAATGGTGAGAACCACACATAGTGGAATCATTGTGATTTCTTTTCTAAAGGCTTCCACCACTGGAACCCAGTTAAGCAGAACTATAAATAAGAAATACAAATTGGCAGCTCTGAAATAAAACAAAATACACACATACACACATACACACACACACACAAGACATGAATATTAGTATGTAAGCAACCTTTAAAGCTACATATTTCTCACTTAGGCAAATGGCAACTAACTTTACATTTTTGTTTAAAAGAGTGGGCTAAATGGTAGAATTACATTTCTACACTCAATTAACAGTAAGATCCATGGAAGTCACATAAGATTGTGCTCATATAAAAAGATGAATTTAATAAACGGTGTGCATTTATGTTAGAGCATTGCACATAACCCACAGGGCTAAAAATTGAAAAGATTTTGTGACATTACTAAGATCAGAAAATGTGTCCAGACTAATCAAAACAACACTATATATTTCACAAACTATAGTCCATTTATACAACCTGTGCATTCTCAACTATCCAGATTTTTTCTCTTTTTGATGTTATTCTATTTAAAATTATAGCTCAAAGATACACCTTTGTACATAAAAGTCACAGGTCAATAACATTTGTGGGTGCTTTCAAGTGAATTTCTGGGATAGCAAAAATATTTCAAGTATCAGAAATCTTGTGAGATACCAAAGCTCACAAACGTTTAGCAATCCCATTTCCCAAATTGTGCAAGATCGCTGTGTCTTGCTCCAAATCTCTTAAGATTTCTTGTTCGTGAGATTTCAGCAATTTTTAAAATCTGCTGGAGATGGGTGACCCCTGACTCCATCATTTGGGATATACAGTACAAACTACAGGGATGTCTGTGGAGGGAGAGGCAGGGGGTCAAAGAAATCAAGATGGAAGGCACAACCATGATTGAAGCTTGCTGCTTTGAAGCAATGGATTAACATATTTTCTTCTGGAATATAACCAGAAGATGATTATATAATCAATTGGACTGTGCAGCACTTCAGTTTTGAAAAGGAAACTGTGAAGTAACTGTCAGCGACTCTTTAAAGCAGCTGCATCTTTTCCTGGACTCACGCAGCCGCTCTATGTAGCTATCATACAATCCTGGGAAAAAACACATTTTAAGACATTGCTCACAGGTGCTGTGTGCACACTGGTGTGGGGTCCAAATCACGTGTTTCCCTTTGCATACAAAGTGTTACGCGACCTTAATAATATACAATTTCATTTTAAAAAAAGGTAAAGCTTCCCCCCGCACATTAGTGCAGTCGTGTCTGACTCTAGGGGCCGGTGCTCATCTCCGTTTGTTAGCCAAAGAGCCAGCGTTATCCGGAGATGCTTCCGCAGTCATGTGGCCGGCATGACGTGTGCAGAACGCTGTTACCAATTTGCAATTTCATACAACTGTACAATTACAGTATTATGGTGAAGTTGGTCATTGATATACCAGCAGTAGGTAACTCTAAAAAATAAGTAAATAAATGAATAACCTGTGAAACTGTTCAAAGAGATTCCTAGGTATAAAGGACCAAAAACGGTATTTTGTAGTCCGTATGTAGTTGTCCATATAAAGGCTGGATACTTTTTTATATTCTTCTTTAAAATGTGTCTCCCAAGGTATAACTACCCTGTGTTTCTTAGATTTTTCAGGGGGCAGCAGTGTGTCACAACTTGGAGCTCCAGGTCTAATGCTGTTCTGCCTGCATATGGCAGATTTCAGCCACTGCCAACAATACCCCACTCCGCACAACCGCTCTGCCATGTTCTCAGAAGGATCCAGCAAACCAGGGGGGAGTCCTATGCAAGAAAAAGTTACAGAATTCAGTTGAGTTGCTGCAAGCCCATGCCAAGAAAGGATCCATTTCAAGTTTCTTTTTTTTTTTTTTTTACTAAAAACATTCAATGATTAAATGTAGGGGAACAAACTAACATCAGTTGCTAAATTCAGAAATTAACTGTTCGAATCAACTAGAAACAGCTGGTTCAGATTAATATTATTATGCCATAACAACAGAGAGCTTTTGGGGGGGGGATTTGTTTCAGAACAATTTTAAGCTTTCCTATAATAGCTTCTGTTGCCCTTTTTCAGCATAACAGCAAGCTAAAAACGATCTTGCAAGAAATTTTTCTATTAGCCCTTAGTCGTAACTGAATTTCACATACATTTTTTAAATGGAAGAAACAGCCATTGCTGTCCACCTCTGCAGTGTACAATATGGAATATGAAACTGATGGAGCATCTGTTCTAATCTGAATGTCTGGAATCTCCTTTCAACTTCCATCTTAAGAGTTTGATGATGCAAACCACAAGATTCAGCGCTTTTGTCAAAATGATGACATAAGCTCCACTCCCGCTGTACAAGTGTGTGATGTCACAACAGACATGTATAGACACATACACAACACACATACACCACTGCTTTGGTTTAACTTCGCTTTCATCTTTTGTGCTTCTTTGGCCCCCCTCTGCTTCACCATCAAATCAGCTTCTTTTCTTCCACAACATTTTGTGTGTTAGATATGTCTTACCTAACAAAAGGTCTGGGGATCTTCATATATAAATACAACTGTAAGGTGGATTCTTTACAAGCACTGCTCTTTGAAAATGTTGGGAAAAAAATCCAAGTCTTCACCCAAGAGAATTTTCAGGAGATTCTGATTCTGTTTTTGACTTGAGGATACTACTCATCAGTGGAAGACTACTGGGTCAATCTGCCTAGCTAAGATGCTAATTACACAGCACAGCTGCTTCTTCCAACAGTGAGGAGGAATGGCAAAATGGCTGGCACCCCAGGCACTCTCTTTTCCTCCTCATCTTTCACCAGAATGGGAAGGATTTCGTTTTCTATTTTGTAAGTGATGTTTGAACAACTTGGGAGAAGCTGGTTTGTGAATGCTATCAACTAGCCTTCCCCATGGAGCTGCTGTGCTCTATTACAGCCAAGCGCTTTATCTCAATGGCATGGACAATTTAGCATTGTGCTTCTCTACAGGACCTGCAAGGAGCCCAGTTTGTGAACAGAAAAGCACTGCCTTCCCGGTGAAACATTCTCTGTGAAGCATGGAAGAGGACAGGAGAGTCTGTGTAATGCAGGACATTGGACTAGTGGCCCTTTACAATTCCAGAATTCTGCACCAGAATGTCTACAGTTACTACTCTTGTTTACCTACCTCAGAGATGGTGGTGGAGTCTTTCCTTGGCCTTCAGTGGAGAGTCAGTCTGCTCTCCAGATCCATGCATAGACTGGACTGTGCCCACTAATTCAACCTTGGTAGGAGAAGGAGAAGATGACGTTACTGTGATGAGCCATTAAGGAAAGGAAAGCAGTAATAATACCTAGAAAGGGACATTATATCCAGATACAGGGTCCTGGTTGATCTATGCCAGTGTTTCTCAACCTCAGCAACTTTAAGATGTGTGGACTTCAACTCCCAGAATTCCCCAGCCAGCACTGATCAATGCCATTCCACTGATTTACCCAGATTTTTTCTAATTTAAAATCATGGTATATCTCCCTATTGCAACACAAAAACATATTCTCTCTACTTTATCCCACATAAGCAGATAATATGATATATTCCATTCCGTAGTTGCCGTGATGCCTGCACATTTCACTGTAGTCATAGGCACAGAATAAGACATCCCATCTTTGTAGGTAACTGTGGATAGGATGATAGCATGAAAAGTTGTGAAGCTGAGCTGGTGAGCATTCTGAAAGGAAAAACCATGCGAGCTTATAGCTTGTCATTCAAATCCATGAATCAGCATTAAGCAAGAGCTGCTGTTCAGAGACTCAAGACCACTGTGCCTAGGGATCCTGCTAGAGAACAAAAAAAGCACGATCTTGTTAATCAAGATCTCATTCTCACCACACTCAATATACCCCAAATGTGAGCAAGATTGACACTTCCATAGGACCAAACCCACAATGAGTATGGTGCCTTGTTCACCTGTGCAAGCTTAGGTATAGCTTCTGGTTAGGTCCTGTGGAAATGAATCCTCACCCTCGGTCCAGCTGCCCAGAATAGGCCCTAGCTTTCAAAGAAAAAAATGGGAAAAGGGACACCAGGAAAAGCCCAAGAGTTGGAGAGGAAGGGGAACAGCAGAGGCCTTTTGCTGCCAGTGGCAAAAGACAAGATATGCCATTCATGCCATGGAACTGCATATTGGTTCAATTGTCCCAGATAATTGGTAACTGCGTATTATTCATATTATTTCATCATGAGCAATGGGACAGAAAATTAGCTTAGGAGATACAAATAAGCTACAATTGTGCAGATTCCTTTGTCTTCCAGCAGGACATTGGCATTAGCTTCTTGGGGTAATCACTCTGCTCTGCTTTGGGAGAGGGCCAAGCTTCATACTAATTCTTTTCCCAACTCAGCATGACCACAGGGGCGCAAGATTCAGTTCAACCACTTCATTTTTATACCTGGGCTTTTGTACACTTTCCCTATTTGCTAAGAGGTGGAACAGACACCTTGGTGCCTAATTATACCACCTTCAGAAGCACAGAGAACAGAGGATAGAGCGCAAGCCACCACTTTATGAAGTTTTGCAAAATCAATTAAAGCAGAGCTTTCCAAACTTTTCATGTTGGTGACACACTATTTAGACATGTATCATTTTTCGACACACTCTTACAGCAGGGCACAAGGCAGGCACTAGGACCTGCGCAGAATCACAGCAGGTTTGGAGGCAGCAAGGCACAAGGCAGGCACTAGGACCTGCACGGAATCACAGCAGGGTTGGAAGCAGCAAGGCACAAGGCAGGCACTAGGACCTGCACGGAAGTCTGGCAGAGATTGGAGGCAGCAGCAGCCGCGACACACCCAGACACTGCAGCCGACACACTAATGTGTCCCGACACACAGTTTGGAAAGCTCTGAATTAAGGAATAACAGGGTGCTGTTCAACTAATGCAGGATCTTGCTTACAAGGCAGGGTGGCTCAACTCCAGCTCACAGTATAAACCCATGGTGCATTCTCTAAAATAATCCATGAACTATCTTAGATCTCAGAGCCTATCCGAACGACATGCTATTCCTACCCATCCCTGAAGGCAATATATCAAGATTAATATCACTGTTGTCTGGAGTAAAGAAGGATGGTGCACTTTTCCCAAAGGAGTTTTACGTACAATTTAAAAACTAGACATACGAAGGACTGGGTGGTCAACTATACATCTCTACCCTGTTTTTCCACCAAAATTTTTCAAAAGAAGAACTGAGAATTTTACAGAACCTCAAAAAAACTATTTGCTGAAATAGTTTCTGTTTGGAATGGAATGTTCTTTAATAATGGTTTTATTTTCTTAAAATGTGCACTGTGGGTATTTCATGTAACCCAGGCTGAAGCATTACAGAATGATAATTTTTACAGTAGAGTTCAAAATCTATATTCGGAATTCACCTATTCAGAATTCATCATTCATCTGTACTGCTTTCCCCCCAATACTAAGACCGTATGACAATGTTTCTGTCTAAATAACACATGTTTATCTTCTACAAAGTTGCCTTTTTCATTTTTCCATTTTATTTTTTTTTCCTTTTCTCTGGGAGTAGTGACCAATATCCCCGTAGTAACCTATGGCTGCAAGAGCTGGACCATAAGGAAGGCTGAGCGAAGGAAGATAGATGCTTTTGAACTGTGGTGTTGGAGGAAAATTCTGAGAGTGCCTTGGACTGCAAGAAGATCAAACCAGTCCATACTCCAGGAAATCAAGCCAGACTGCTCACTTGAGGGAATGATATTAGAGGCAAAACTGAAGTACTTTGGCCACATAATGAGAAGACAGGATACCCTGGAGAAGATGCTGATGCTAGGGAAAGTGGAAGGCAAAAGGAAGAGGAGCCGACCAAGGGCAAGATGGATGGATGATATTCTGGAGGTGACAGACTCGACCGTGGGGGAGCTGGGGGTGGCGACGGCCGACAGGAGGCTCTGGCGTGGGCTGGTCCATGAAGTCACGAAGAGTCGGAAGCGACTGAACGAATAAACAACAACAAGTGACCAATATACATTTTCTTAGGTAGTACATGCCTAAGCTGTTTGCATCTCTCTTTCTTTGTAATTTTGGGTATACTAACAACAGGAGTGTCCAAAGGGGAGGTCAAAAACACGAAGATGGTGGCTATGACTGTGCAACTGAAGCTCTGCCTTTTAAAAAAATGTGTGTTGCTCATGCGACATGTGTAAAAAAGTGGTGAGGTTTTGATCAATTGGTCACAGCTGCTATCTTGATTTTTTTTTTTACACACAAACACACTGCCCCTGAACTCAGTGCAAGAGATGGTGCAGAAAAGTAGTTGTTTAGTGATGTGGACATATTCACTGTTTATAATTCAGATAGAAACCTAAAACAGACCTAAAACAGCGACAGATAGGGCTGAGACTCAGAGTAAACGAAAGAACCTGGTCATTCCCTACATGGCTGGCATGTCTGAAAAGATAAAACGGATATTTGGCAAACACCACATACCTGTATATTTCAAACCCACCAACACACTGAGACAGAGGCTTGTACACCCCAAAGATCAATCTCCAAAACACAAGAAAAGCAATGTAGTTTATGCAATCCAGTGCAGTGAGGAGTGCTCTGAACTCTACACTGGAGAAACCAAACAACTTTTGTACAGGAGGATGGCCCAACACAGGAGGAGCAACACCACAGGACCAGAGTCAGCAGTTTTCCTTCATCTAAAGGAAAAAGGACACTCATTTGAGGACATTAATGTTCACATTTTAGACAGAGAAGATAGGTGGTTTGAGAGAGGGGTCAAGGAATCCATTTATGCCAACTTGGAAAATCCTTCCTTGAATAGAGGTGGGGGCCTCAGGCACAATCTTTCCCCCATCTTCCTCCCTGCTTTGTCTTCTGTGCCTAGGAAGATTAAGACCATTTCACAAGCTCAACAGCAGCATGGTGATCTTAACGATCCTCCTTTAGATGATAAAAGGACTTAAAATAACATCTCAATATAACCATGACCTAGCCCCAGGTGTAAGGTCACACAGCTACCTAGAAACATATTTAGGATTCCCTTACTAACTTTGCTCAGACTGAAGAAGCTCCTTGGATAAGGAGCGAAACGTTTCCACTGAGAAAATAGAAATCCAGTTGACATGATTCAAGCTACAGACAATTCCACCTGGATGACTGAGAACCTTCATAGTCAGATAGAAACGTGTACTGAAAGACATATTTATGAAATAAACATGGCATAAGCCTATGCATGATAATAATATCTAGGTAAGAATATTTGGACCACACCATGAAATAATAATAATAATAATAATAATAATAATAATAATAATAATACATTTTACTTCATAGCTACCTTTGAAGGCCTTTGCCTTAGAAGGCACTCTAGAACATAGCTTTCCAAACTGTATGTCGTGATACGTTAGTGTGTCGGCTGCAGTGTCTGGGTGTGTCGCAGCTGCTCCTGCCTCCGAGCCCTGCCAGGATTCCGCGCAGGTCCTAGTGCCTGCTTTGTGCCCTGCTGTAAGAGTGTGTCGCGAAATGATGCCCTGCTGTAAGAGTGTGTCGCGAAATGATGCATGTCTAAAAAGTACGTATGTCACCAACATGAAAAGTTTGGAAAGCTCTGCTCTAGAAAAACATTTCAGTCACAGCTGTATATATCAACTGTAATGCGTCAGTTACAAAGAAGCATATCATTCTTTGGTGAAAGGTGTTCCAAAAGGCAATGAAAACTTGGCTATTCTCCCTGGCCTTGAGGTAGGATGGTTGGTGAATCCCTGTAAGATTTTTGTTTATTAAGTATGTTTTTCTTTCTTTCAGGAAGTGTATAATCTGTTCTTGCTTTTTAAAGTGTAAACTGCCCAGAGTGAGGTGGTCTCTCAATTCTTTAAATAAATGAATAAACAATTATACTCCAACCCTAAATTTTAACCCTCCCCCCTGTATACTGAGGTCAATGGCACACTGAAATGAACAATCCACTATAAACGCACCTTCCAAATTGCAAAATATTTAAACACAGAAATGCCCAAGCATCTTAGGGGGGTATTTATTCAAGCAAGATTTGAGCAGCTGGACTCAATAGTTAAATATGAAAGGCTTAACCAAGTTCCTTATGACAAATGGACTTGTATTTCTGGAGCCCCAGAGATAAGAGGACATAGCAAATATATTATCTGAATGTCAACTGAATAAGAGAGAGAGAGATCAATATCCCGGACTGCCCATTAGATGAACGGCCTATCCTTAGATTAAAACAACATAGTTCATGTGTGATCAGAACCCCAAAATTACATATAATACAGTCCTTTATTTGAACAAAACAGTACAGTTGAGAACTGCACATGTGGATCTGATTGGGGTAAATAGAAGGGGTGACACAGAAATACTATTTGCATTTTCTTTTACTTATGCCTTTTACTCTGTTTTGTAACACATGGTCTTATTATTGCTCTGTACATTATATTTTGGATTCTGATACAGCCTATTGGCTAATCAATAAATAATATTAATAATATTAATTGAGATCAATGGGACTTCCTTCTAAAATTTGATCTGTGAGCAGCCAAGGTGCACCGAGGTGTCTGCAGGCAGAGGGGTGGGGAAAGTGATGTCATGTATGCCATGATGTCATTGCACAAATGATGCAAATTATGTAATATGCACCACGGGTGCTATGATGTTATGTGTGTTACATCATTGTGGCTTGAACTGGACAACTACCAATGTACAAGCCATTATCATTATTCATTTTCACTTCCAACTGCAAATATCTATTTGCCTTAACAGAGACTTAATTTGTATGAAGAGATTAAGTCACTTCTTGTGTTTAAAAACATTTAACTTTCCCATGCAGAGAAGCTATTGCATTGGATGACCCAAAGAGATAAGAATATAAGCTTCACACACTACAAAGCAAGTTTGTTGTTCAACCTCTGCACAGAATTACAGTGCAGTGAATACCAAGAAATGCTAGAGGAGAAGTCTTCACTCTAAGCATGGACTTATTCCCTTTAAGGGAAGACTCCTCCAAGACTTTCAGAGACCCATCAAAGGGTTAAAACGCTGCCAATCAACTCTCCCGTACTTAAAATGGATATAAAGATCAGCATATCCGGATTATCGCTTTTTGCAGGACATTTCTACCTTTAAGTTTATAGAAAGAAAAAAGGGAGACTGAAAAAATGTCATGCGGAGGGGAGTGTCTCTTTTTAATGTCAGCCATGCCATCCTCATCTGTTCCATCCTTTCTAAAATAACCCACCAAAAAGTCAGACATATTCTGTGGCCACCAAACTTGTTCATTCTTTCCTGGGGCTACCTGCTTTAGGGTTTTTCTCAAGATCTTTTGCTCATAGACAGATGCAGTACAAGGTTAGCTAGTAAGGGCTGATGTTAACAGAGTGAAGAATATCCCCTCCCCTCCAATGCTGAAATCCCTAATTATCTGAAATCGCAGCGTATAGATCCAAATCACTGAAGATTCGTTCTTGTGTAAAGTTATCCTAAACATCTAAAATACTTCTTTTATTGTTTAAGGCCACTTGCCCAACAAAACTTATTTGACAAGCAAAACATGCAGCTTAGTTGCCTCCAACTCTGTCTGTCCATCCTAATTGTCCATAGATTGTTTCCAGTGGGTCTGGAAAATTTTGTAGCTTTTGATATGGACATATAGATATCGTAAATTTTTGCCTGTTCAGGTTTCTCTCTCCCTGTTTGGCCAGTTAAATGTTTTGTTTTGTTTTGTTTTGTTTTTATTTTATTTATTTATTTATTTTCTATCCCTCCTTTATTATTTTTATAAACAGCCGGCTTTCATGCCTAAGGCGGGACTAGAACTCTCAGTCTCCTGGTTTCTAGCCCGTTGCCTTAACCACTAGACCAAACTGGCTCTGGTTTTTGCTCTTGCTAAATAAATAGCTATATCTTTTGCTAGCTGAACTGAGTGGGGTGTGTGCTTACTCTGATGAGGATCGAGGGTCTGATTGGCAGTGGGCTGGGTGCAAAGTAAACTGAAAATTGCCCACAGGAATTTCCAACATCAGAAAACAGCGGCTGCCAATGGCAAGCCTTACGCTGAATAAATACATAGGATTAGTCCTTTTTTCCTCTTGCAGCAGCAGCTCTAGGCATTTCACAAAACATCTGTGAGCAGAAAATTAAAAGCAACTAGACAACCCGTGACCCGTTGGGTCATCGTTTCCGAGGTATTTCCTTACCAGATTCCGCAATGCCTTCAACAATGGCAGAGCTTCTAATGTACTGGAAAGTTTCTTAAAAATTCAGGGAGACCTTCAGAGTTGTATCTGCCTTGAAAGTAGCCCATGTTGAACTGTATAGCACAGTCAAACAAGCACATCAGGAGCTGACCACAGGAAATGCTTTATGACATTTTGTATTATGTCATAAAATGGCTTATGGTAATTTTTATGTCATAAACTGTTTTATAGTATTTGCCAAATTTCAATCCCACGGGAGTCATGGGTACCGGATTTTATTTATTTATTTATTTTCTATCCTGCCTTTATTATTTTTATAAATAACTCAAGGCAGCTAACATACCTAATACTCCTTCCTCCTCCTATTTTCCCCACAACAGCAACCCTGTGAGGTGGGTTGGGCTGAGAGAGAGTGACTAGCCCAAGGTCACCCAGCCGGCTTTCATGCCTAAGGCGGGACTAGAACTCTCAGTCTCCTGGTTTCTAGCCCGTTGCCTTAACCACTAGACCAAACGGGCTCTCTTTATCTTCAGTCTCTATCTTCTGCAGTATTTTTTCTTTATTATTTACTTTCTATCCTGCCTTTATTATTTTTATAAATAACTCAAGGTGGCGAACATACAAATACTCCTTCCTCCTCCTATTTTCCCCACAACAACAACCCTGTGAGGTGAGCTGGGCTGAGAGAGAGTGACTAGCCCAAGGTCACCCAGCTGGCTTTCATGCCTAAAGTGGGACTAGAACTCTCAGGCTCCTGGTTTCTAGCCCAGCACCTTAACCACTAGACCAAACTGGCTCTAAAAGAAAAGATGTACTTTTCTGTAATGTATTAACCAAGCAAAGTTGGTTTTGGTTTAATGCATTGTAGGCATCCTGCAATTTTGATTTTTAAACTGGCTTATATCCTAGTGTGATACATGAACCCATTGAGTTATACCTTAATGAACAAAACCCAATGATACAAACATAGTTGATCCATGAACCAGATCAAGTTTTCTCTCTAATGAAATTTTGGACACATTCTGGAAGTTAGCCCATTTGAGGGACTTGGTTCAAAAATTGTTGGGCTATGAAGCACTGTTTTGCCCAGTTAAAGAATACCAAATAAACAGACACAAGAGTTTTAGTAGTATTTTTATATCCAACCTGGAAATACGTTTTAGTAGTATATTTATTTCCAACCTGGAAATAAGGAGGGATTTCTTGACAGTGAGAACTGCTAAGCAGAGGAACAGCTTGCCTCCCGGAGTTGTGGGTGCTCCATTGCTGGAGGTTTTCAAGACAAGATTGGACAACCATTTGTCCGAGATGGTAGGAGGACTCCTGCCTTGGGCAGAGGGTTGGAGTAGAAGACCTCCAAGGTCCCTGCCAAACCTATGATTCTGTGATACAGATTGGAGGAGATGCAGCCAGCCGGTTAAACATATTGAGCCCTACAAGCACATTACGAAGGTGGGCAATCTTTTTCTAGCCAGCAGATAACAGGCTAACATGTTTCTACTCAAAGACCACTATTTTGAACTAGAACTGTCAAGGCATCTTACACCTTGCCCAGGGCATGGCTTTGCCCACATCTGATCACACAGAAAATACATCATTAACAACAGCTCAAGAAAGCAGGCAACATTTTTAAAATACAGGGTCTTACTTGTTTTGGATCTACTGCCAATAACGCTATTTTCATCGAACAAAGCTTAGCAGCTCCTGAGCCATTGTGGCTGAAAATGTTAGCACATGGCACGAAACTAGCTAGGGTTTCGAGCTTGGAGAATCTTCAGAGCCAGCAACTAAAGCCCATTGTTTTTAACATTCTAGAAGAGTTAGACAGAGAATTGTGTACCCATGAGATGGCTCTCCTAAGTTCTACAGGATGCAACGTGTCCTCCCAGTTGCACATACTGGTTTTTCCCCCTTTTCTGGAAAAGGACAAATTCTATAGAATAAACCTCAGAGACGCCTAATCTTTACCTCTCAGACCATTTCCTCCTAAAGCGAGGTAGTAAAGGTAAAGGTTCCCCCCACACATTTGTGCAGTCGTGTCCGACTCTAGGGGCCAGTGCTCATCTCCGTTTGTTAGCCAAAGAGCCAGCACTGTCCGAAGACGCTTCCACGGTCATGTGGCCGGCATGACGCACGCGAAACACTGTTACCTTCCCACCGAAGTAGCACCTATTTATCTACTTGCCTTTCCATGCTTTCGAATTGCTAGGTTGGCAAGAGCTGGGGGGAGTGCGGGAGCTCACTCCGTCACGCGGGGCTAGGGATTCGAACCTCCGAACTTGCGGTCGACAAGCCTGGGTAGGTAGGTATTTATTTGGTCAACGACCAGCAAATTTAAAAGAACAATAACGGAGTGAAACGAATTGATACAGCAATATACTAAAAGACAAATCACATAATGATATTACATTCATTCCTCTATAACCGTATTAATACATTAATTACCCAAGTAATAATAAATTTAATTCCTAACCGAAATTCTCAGTTTCTCCCAATAGGTGGAAAATCTTTTTAAAAATTCAGAAACGTAGAAGATTGGTTACTTTATACTGGTAACCAAGAAGCTAGTTAGTTAGCTAGCTAAGTTAGCTAACTAAGAAGTGGAATCCGCTGAGAGAAGAAAAAACCCAATATCTATTGCAGGAGAAAATTGGCAAGCAGCATTAAAATAGATATATTCTATTCCCAGGAGGCCTGTTACGAAAGACATAAATTCTTTCCTAGGAGACAAAAAGTAACAGTAAGTTCAAAGTTGGGATTTCATAGAAACATTTCATATTTCACAGAGCAGAGAAAGACAGCCTTTTGAGCTTGCAGGCATAATTGGCAATTTTCAAAAGTTTGGGGCCCACAACCGTTTGCGGGATGGCGACTCACCAATCGATTCTCAGAGTAATAACAATAACAATAATAGCAATAACAATTTGGGAGTGGTCCCACTTCCCACTTCTTGGTATTTCTCTTTCAGGGAAGGATGCTGGCAGAGACGGTGTTACAAAAGGAACTCAGCAAAAAACAGACAGCAGAGAATTACTTAAATAGAGACACCGAAGCGGGCTTATACCAGTGTTTCTCAACCTCAGCAACTTTAAGATGTGTGGACTTCAACTCCCAGTATGCTGGCTGGGGAATTGTGGGAGTTGAAGTCCACACATCTTAAAGTTGCTGAGGTTGAGAAACAGTGGCTTATACAGTGGTGACAAACCAAGTGGGACAAACCAGGCCCACATATAGGGTGACAAAATGGCAAGGAAGAAATCGTTATACTCTCCTTCTGTTCTGTTTCAAGGAACTGGAGCAGTGGGACCTCCACTATGTCACACATAAAAAACAGTTGGAGCTTCAATTGCACCACTGTGGCTGTCCTCTTGATTTTCTGACCATGCCTTGCGGGCACCCCTCGACTGGAGAAATAGCTCCATTTACCTGAATGGGGGGGACCCTCCTTTGCTCCATATCAGCCTACTCCACTTCAACTGTTTTAAGCAGGGAATAATTTTAGATGCCAATAAATGACTATGGAGCAGCTCCCTTCATTAACGGAAAAGACCCATCGCTGGGAAAACTATGCCCCTCCGCCTGAGAAGGACCCTTGTTGTAACAGGACACAGATGCATTTGTAGGAGACGCTTCTCCTGAAACTGGCCAAATTAATATTTGTCAATTAATGTAAGTGAATAGGGAAACTGTTTCATTCACTTGCCATAAGGGGGAAATTAAGTGATCAGCACTTCTGTCTCTACCCTAATACAGTATTAGAAACTTGTAATAGCACAAATATTTTGGTGGAATGATAAAGGAAGAGCAATGATCCACAAAAGTAATTTTGTTGGGTGACTGCTTGAGCTAATAGCCTTTTTGACTGTAAGAAGAGTGAAGTTTTTAATAAAAAGAGGAGATATAGGATCAATTGCTTGGTTTATATTGGAAATCGTCTTTTAAATATCTGAATGAATTGTAATATTAAAATTGCAACACTGGAACGTTCTATATTGAATCATTTACATACCTAATTACGCTCTTAATAAACTGTATCAGATCATAAAAATAATCTGGATTTATTGTTCCTTGGGAACATTTCCAAGGGAATAAAGTATGATTTTATAGTACTTTACTGCAAAAACATATTCTAGTGCAAAGCAAAAAATTCTGACACATAAAACAGATTCATTGTGTCTGATCTCTACAAAATATTATAATTGCACTACCGCTGTCTAATGGTGCAATTTAAAAAATGGCATTAAAAACCAAAAAAAAAAAAAAAAGTGAGGTTCTGGGTTCTACTCTTGATCTATTGTCTGATTAAAAAAGTACAAAACTACTTGATGTACTGTGTATTCTTTACTGGAGCTTTTACCAAGACATAGATGGAGTTTATGAGCAGTTCCTGTTCCAAGGTATTAATTTTATTTATTTCCTTTGAATGAAAGAACAAGACTTAATTTTCTAATGTAATTAACTTGCAATGGCTCAGTGGTTAAGACGCCAGGCTTGTCGATCGGAAGGTCGGCGGCTCAAGACCCGAGCGCCGCGTGACGGAGTATGCTCCCGCACTCGCCCCACCTCTTGCCAAACTAGCAATTCAAAAGCATGCAAATGCAAGTAGATAAATAGGTACCACTTCGGTGGGATGGTAACAGCGATCCGCGCATGTCATGCCGGCCACATGACTGCGGAAACGTCTTACAACAGCGCTGGCTCTTCGGCTAAGAAACGGAGATGAGCACCGCCCCCTAGAGTCGGACACGACTGCACAAATGTGCGGGGGGAACCTTTTACCTTTTACCTTTTGAATAGCATTCCCTGAGATCCAGGGATTTGGGGATTCCCAAACCTTTACCTAATCCACAAAGATGATTCAATATTAACAACCACCCCGAAGACACTGCTGAAGCCAACAGCACACACAACCAATTATCCAAAAGACCACCCGAGTTACCATCACCCTCCAGAAGCCTGCCTAAATAAAATGGGCTTGATGGACTTGTAGAAGGCCAACAGCAAAGGAAACATGCATACCTTCACAGCATCAGGCCCTGCATGGGGAAAGCCTGACCCAGGTCCAAGCTCCCCTCCCCTCACAGTAGACTGAAACCTTAAGCAGCCCCTCTGCTGGTGACCTCACAAGATGGGAAGCATCATGTTGAAGGAGGCAGTCCCTCAAAGAAGCCAGCACTACACCTCATAGGGCTTCCAGGTTGTCTTCAAAGAGAGCCCCACAAAGGGCAAAACATGATGCTGGACCTCTTGTGGATGGAAAGATTATTTGAATGCTATTCAGATAACAGCGTTCCGTGCGCGTCATGCCGGCCACATTTCCTCTCTCTTTCAGTAGCATCTTTGAATTCTTATTGAGCAACCTTATTTTGCAGTCAAATATTGTGGGCGTGGTGGCTCGGCGGGTAAGACGCCAGGCTTGTCGATCGGAAGATCGCAAGTTCGGAGGTTCGAATCCCTAGCCCTGCGTGCGGAGTGAGCTCCCACACTAGCCCCAGCTCTTGCCAACCTAGCAATTCGAAAGCATGCAAATGCAAGTAGATGAATCCCAACTTCGGTGGGATGGCAACAGCGTTCTGCACGCATCATGCGGCCACATGACGGTGGAAGCGTCTTCGGACAATGCTGGCTCTTTGGCTAACAAATGGAGATGAGCACTGGCCCCTAGAGTCGAACACGACTGCACAAATGTGCGGGGGGAACCTTTACCTTTTATTCAGATAATAGCATTCCTTAATGTTATTCATTCAAGAATTCCATGATACTTTTGAGAACTCTCGCTCTTGTCATTATGTCTTCTTATTTTTGCCATTCTCCAGGGACCAAATGTCTTTTCTCACCCTATCTTTCATCATATAAAATTCAGAGTCTGGTTCAACAGACTGTAGCCAACAGACCATGAAAGCAGACTGAACCAATATTATGGCAGTAACTCCCCGTAAAATGTCGCAGTTGGAAGTTGATAATTTGGGGGAAAAAAAAGGAAGTACAAGAATTCATAGGTATATGGGGACCTAAGAATATTAAAGCAATAGCTGGTATTATCTAAACAAACACTGGGGACTTCAGCGTCTGAGCCCTTTTGCTCCAATTCCTTTCTAATTCATCCTATCCACGGTTAATGATAATACATGATTCAAGGAAGAGTTAGGGGACAAAGGGAAAAGAAGGCATTGCTTTCAGAAGCTTTGAGATTGGCTATCATGTAAATGTATCATGTAAATGTATCATGTAAATGTAAATCCTCCCCTTCATGGATCACTGCCTTGTCGTGGCGAAGGGGCTTGCGTAACTCAATGAAGTCAGGTCAAGAAGAACAGGTCATGATGGAGAGTTCTGACAAAACGTGGTCCACTGGAGGAGGGAATGGCAAACCACTCCAGTATCCTTGCCAAGAAAACCCATGGACAGTATCAAAAGGCTAAAAGATATGACGCCGGAAGATGAGCCCCTCAGGTCGGAAGGTGTCCAAAATGCTACTGGGGAAGAGCGGAGGGCAATTCCGAGTAGCTCCAGAAAGTGTGAAACGGCTGGGCCAAAGCCGAAAGGACGCTCAGTTGTGGATGTGTCTGGAAGTGGAAGGAAAGTCCGATGCTGTAAAGAACAATATTGCATAGGAACCTGGAATGTAAGAACTATGAATCAAGGTAAGCTGGATGTGGTCAAACATGAGATGACAAGATTGAACATCGACATATTGGGAATCAGCGAACTAAAATGGACAGGAATGGGCGAATTTAATTCAGGAGACCATTATATATACTACTGTGGGCAAGAATCCCTTAGAAGAAATGGGGTAGCTCTCATAGTCAATAAAAGAGTGGGAAAGGCAGTACTGGGGTACAACCTCAAAAACGACAGAATGCTTTCAGTTCGAATCCAAGGCAAACCATTCAACATCACAGTGATCCAAGTCTATGCCCCAACCACTGATGCCAAAGAAGCTGAAGTTGACCGGTTCTATGAAGACCTACAACACCTTCTAGAACTAACACCAAAAAAAGATGTCCTTTTCATCATAGGGGACTGGAATGCTAAGGTAGGAAGTCAAAAAATAACCGGAATAACAGGCAAGTTCGGCCTCGGAGTACAAAATGAAGCAGGGCAAAGGCTAATAGAGTTTTGTCAAGAGAACACGCTGGTCATAGCAAACACTCTTTTCCAACAACACAAGAGACGACTCTACACATGGACATCACCAGATGGTCAATACCGAAATCAGATTGATTATATATTTTGCAGCCAAAGATGGAGAAGCTCTATACAATCAGCAAAAACAAGACCTGGAGCTGACTGTGGCTCAGATCATGAGCTTCTTATTGCAAAATTTAGGCTTAAATTGAAGAACGTAGAGAAAACCACTAGACCAATCAGGTATGACCTAAATCATATCCCTTATGAATATACAGTGGAGGTGAGGAATAGATTTAAAGGATTAGATCTGGTAGACAGAGTGCCTGAAGAACTATGGATGGAGGTTCGTAACATTGTACAGGAGGCAGCAACTAAAACCATCCCAAAGAAAAAGAAATGCAAGAAAGCAAAGTGGCTGACTGATGAGGCTTTACAAATAGCTGAGGAAAGAAGGGAAGCAAAAGGCAAGGGAGAAAGGGAAAGATATAAACAACTGAATGCAGAATTCCAGAGAATAGCAAGGAGAGATAAGAAGGCCTTCTTAAATGAACAATGCAAAGAAATCGAGGAAAACAATAGAATGGGGAAGACTAGAGATCTCTTCAAGAAAATCGGAGATATCAAGGGAACGTTTTGTGCAAAGATGGGCATGATAAAGGACAAAAAAGGCAGGGACCTAACAGAAGCAGAAGAGATTAAGAAGAGGTGGCAAGAATACACAGAAGAACTATACAAGAAAGATCTTAATATCCCTGATAAATACGATGGTGTGGTCACTGACCTTGAGCCGGACATCCTAGAAAGTGAAGTCAAGTGGGCCTTAGGAAGCATTACTAACAACAAAGCTAGCGGAGAAGACAGTATCCCAGCTGAGCTATTTAAAATCCTAAAAGATGATGCTGTTAAAGTGCTGCACTCAATATGCCAACAAATTTGGAAAACTCAACAGTGGCCACAGGATTGGAAAAGGTCAGTTTACGTTCCAATTCCAAAGAAAGGCAATGCCAAAGAATGTTCAAACTACCGTACAATTGCGCTCATTTCACATGCCAGCAAGGTTATGCTCAAAATCCTACAAGCTAGGCTTCAGCAGCATGTGAACCGAGAACTACCAGAAGTGCAAGCTGGGTTTCGAAGAGGCAGAGGAACTAGAGATCAGATTGCCAACATTCGCTGGATCATGGAAAAAGCAAGAGAGTTCCAGAAAAACATCTACTTCTGCTTCATTGACTACGCTAAAGCCTTTGATTGTGTGGATCACAACAAACTGTGGCAAAGTCTTAAAGAGATGGGAGTACCAGACCACCTTACCTGTCTCCTGAGAAACCTGTATGTGGGTCAAGAAGCAACAGTTAGAACCGGACATGGAACAACCGACTGGTTCAAAATTGGGAAAGGAGTACGACAAGGCTGTATATTATCACCGTGCTTATTTAACTTATATGCAGAGTACATCATGAGAAATGCCGGGCTGGATGAATCACAAGCCGGAGTTAAGATTGCCGGGAAAAATATCAACAACCTCAGATATGCAGACGATACCACCCTAATGGCAGAAAGTGAAGAGGAACTAAAGAGCCTCTTGATGAGGGTGAAAGAGGAGAGTGCAAAAGCTGGCTTGAAACTCAACATTAAAAAAACCCAGATCATGGCATCTGGTCCCATCACTTCCTGGCAAATAGAAGGGGAAGAAATGGAAGCAGTGACAGATTTTATTTTCTTGGGCTCCAAGATCACCGCAGACGGTGACTGCAGCCATGAAATTAAAAGACGCTTGCTCCTTGGAAGGAAAGCTATGGCAAACCTAGACAGCATATTAAAAAGCAGAGACATCACCTTGCCGACAAAGGTCCGTATAGTTAAAGCTATGGTTTTTCCAGTAGCAATGTATGGCTGTGAGAGTTGGACCATAAGGAAGGCTGAGCGCCGAAGAATTGATGCTTTCGAGCTGTGGTGCTGGAGAAGACTCTTGAGAGTCCCTTGGACTGCAAGGAGGTCAAACCAGTCAATCCTAAAGGAAATCAACCCTGACTTCTCATTGGAAGGACAGATGCTGAAGCTGAAGCTCAAATACTTTGGCCACCTAATGAGAAGAGAGGACTCACTGGAAAAGACCCTGATGCTGGGAAAGACTGAGGGCAAAAGGAGAAGGGGACGGCAGAGGATGAGATGGTTAGATAGCATCACCGATGTAATGAACATGAATTTGAGTAAACTCCGAGAGACAGTGGAGGACAGGAAGGCCTGGCGTGCTATGGTCCATGAGGTCACGAAGAGTCGGACACGACTGAACGACTGAACAACAACAACAAAATTATGTAAAAACTGAGGTCAAAGTTCTGTTTCTGGACAGCTGTCTCCCTCCTCACACACATAGGATGTTTAATACAACCAAGGCCAGAGGATTCAAACATTTTATTTAATTATTTAAAATATTCTGCTTTTTCATCTTTAAAACCAATCTCCAGGAAGGATGTAAGGGTGGTGTGTTGAGTAAGCTACGATTGGTGTGGTTCACATGACACTTTGTACCAGAAATGGGCAAGTCATACCCTGCAGGACCATCGTGGAATATATAATCTACATCTTCTGACGTGGCTACTGGACTTAAATTTGTAGCAGATTTGGTAGTTTCCAACTGGCCAACCTTAACTGGAAAACAGAGGAAGAACTGGAACTGTAAAATTGTGCACAGTTTGCCTTAGGCATGAAAGCTGGCTGGGTGACCTTGGGCCAGTCCCTGTCTCTCAGCCCTAGGAAGGAGCCAATGGCAAACCAGGAGACTGAGAGTTCTAGTCCCGCCTTAGGCATGAAAGCCGACTGGGTGACCTTGGGCCAGTCCCTGTCTCTCAGCCCTAGGAAGGAGGCAATGGCAAACCAGGAGACTGAGAGTTCTAGTCCCGCCTTAGGCATGAAAGCCGGCTGGGTGACCTTGGGCCAGTCCCTGTCTCTCAGCCCTAGGAAGGAGCCAATAGCAAACCAGGAGACTGAGAGTTCTAGTCCCGCCTTAGGCATGAAAGCCGGCTGGGTGACCTTGGGCCAGTTACTCTCTCTCAGCCCAACTCACCTCACAGGGTTGTTGTTGTGGGGAAAACAGGAGGAGGTAGGAGTATTAGGTATGTTCGCCACCTTGAGATATTTATAAAAATAATAAAGGCAGGATAAAAATTAAATAAATAAATATTCCCAGATTTCCAAAAATCACATGTAATCTCCTTTTTATTTTCAAGATCCCAGATATTCCAGTTCAGTGAAGTTGAGCAGTACTAAGGTATTAAGCAAGGCAGATGCATTTCTATCCTATGTGGTCTACTCACTCAAACACACACAGAGGAAAATGGATACAGAATTTGCCTGAAAAAATGCTCACTTTTTGCCCCATATAAAAACAGAATAAAATCAGTTCATCCTAAAGGAGCTTCAGAGACCCATAGGTTGAAGAATTTCTATTTAACTTCCATTATCATGAATAATAGATTTGATAAATCTATAGATTTTGGGTTAATGCATCTAATATACTTACTTGGGAGTGGGTGCAACTACCGTAAACTCCTTAAACTTAGGAGTAGACTTACAAAAGATTGCAATTTTGGAAGACACTACAGTAAAGGGGAAAAAATAGGCAACTCTAATTTTCTATACAATTGTAAGACTTCTGACCGACTGTATAAAGCAAGTGGTATCAAAGTGGAGAGCAAAAAGCGAATGTAACTTAAACCTTCCTCTTACAATCGTCCCACGGACTCGGTTCTCCAGCACAGCTTCCCCAGTTCCCTCCGAGGATGACTCTGTCTTCGCTCCCGACGTTCCCACCACCATCCAGAGGATTCTGGATGAAACGGATTATCTGGACCCCTTTCAGTCAGGTTTCAGGCCAGGATATGGGACAGAGACTGCATTGGTCGTGCTTATGGATGATCTTTGGCGGGAGCGAGATGGAGGGAGTGCATCCATTCTCGCTCTCTTGGATCTCTCAGCGGCTTTTGATACCGTCGACCACAGTATCCTTTTGGGGCGGCTCAGGGAGTTGGGGGTGGGTGGCGTTGTTTTACGCTGGTTCGCCTTCTTCTTCCAGGACCATTCCCAATTGGTGGTAATAGGAGAGGAGAGATCTGACCCTCGACCCCTCTTGTGTAGGGTGCCGCAGGGTTCGGTTCTCTCTCCTCTCCTATTTAACATTTACATGCAGCCGCTGGGCAAGATCATCCGTCACCACGGGAGAGGTATCACCAATATACGGATGATACTCAATTGTATATCTCCGTCCCGGGTGAAGTAAGTGTTGCAGTCGACACCCTTTCTCAGTGTCTGGAGGCTGTAGGGGCCTGGATGGGGCACAGCAGGCTTCAGCTGAACCCTGGTAAGATGGAGTGGCTGTGGATTGATGGCCTCTCGATTCCCAGGAAGTTGTCATCTTTAACTCTGGATGGGGTGGCACTGCCCCGTTCAGATTCAGTGTGAAACTTGGGGGTCCTCCTGGACTCATGACTCCTGCTCGAGGAGCAGGTGGCAGTCGTGGCCAGGAGGGCCTTTGCACAGCTTCGGGTTGTGCGCCAGTTGCGCCCCTTCCTGGATCAGGAGGCCCTCCGAACAGTCACTCATGCCCTTGTCATCTCCCATATAGATTACTGCAACGCGCTCTACATGGGGCTACCCTTGAAGAGTATCCGGAAGCTTCAGCTAGTCCAGAATGTGGCTTCACAGGTAGTTCTGGGTGCTATAAGATCAGCACATGTAACACCGCTACTCCGTGAGCTGCATTGCGTACCAGTCTGCTTCCGGGTCCAATTCAAGGTGTTGGTTATCACCTTTAAAGCCCTACATGGCATGGGACCAGGGTATCTGAGGGACCGTCCTATCCCGATCACATCTACCCGCCCCACCCAATCATGCAGGGAGGGCATGCTTCGGATCCCATCATTAAAAGAATTCCATCTAGCGGGGTCCAGGAGGCATGCCTTCTCTGCGATAGCACCCGCCCTGTGGAATAACTTGCCCCTGAGGCGAGACGGGCACCCTCGCTCCTGGCCTTCAGGAAGTCTTTAAAGACCTGGTTCTGCTGCCTTGCCTGGAACGAAGGAAATAATAGTTCCTCCTGGGGGTGGTTAGCTTAGTAATATCCTCCTTTTAAGAACACACCATTTTTGGATTTTTATTTTTTATTTTTATAGTAGTTTTTAGATGTACAGGCTTTTAACTTTTTATATTGTGATTGTAAACCGCCCAGAGTCTACCATGGTAGAGATGGGCGGGGATAAATCCAAATAATAAATAAATAAATAAATAAAACCCAAAGCAGACGCCGGTGTCAAACAGCTGTTGCTGCAAACCGATCACCCGCACCTCCCGGGAAAGGGGGTGGGAAGCAAAGGACGCATTCGCCAGAAGGGAATCTGTCCCAACTTGGTCTCTGCCCACGTGACTTCGCTTCGCTCTACTTCTTTCCAAAAAGGTCAATTCGGATTTAGGACACCGTACGACCCCATGGCTCTTTCCTATCTGCCTTATTGTAGTTTTGTAATTACTTCCCTTGTATCTAGTTCAGCGAAACTTCTTACAAACTTTGGATTAGGGATACGGTATTTGGTGGAATGAACATAGACATATATGAATATAGACATATTGGTGGAATGAAGCATTTCCAACCAAACTCTTTGTTGACCATCCTCGAATCTCAGCCCTGGTGGGATCTCCCGGTTTTCTCCAGGTTCCTAACAATTTGCGGGAACCAGCTGGGTTGGCTTTCCAACTATACTTCATAGAGCTAATACAGAACCATGTTCTTTTCATCCCAGTTTGCTGCTGGTGCTTCACATTGTCCATGGCAAAAGTTTGGAATGAACGTTGGCCCAAGCCACTTTTTTTTTTTTGCTTGAAGCAGGAAAATCGAAATGGAATGCATGTGATGCAGTAGAATACAATCCAACTCTTCTTGGTTGGGGGGTTTCCTCTGAATTGGTTTTATTGGTCTCCTAGGTTTCTGCCTGGAAAACTTACCAAATGTACTGCTGTGGGACTGTTTTACCTGCCTCATTGTCATGGGTGTTGGCAGGGTATGGTCAAAAAAGTCAAAATGGCAGCCAGTGTCATCAAAGCTCTGCCTGCCATGTACAGTATGTTTGCATGTATTTATAGTTTTGTATTCTCCCCCAATCAAAGGGGCGTGGTGGCTCAGCGGGTAAGACACCAGGCTTGTCGATTGTAAGATCGCAAGTTCGGAGGTTCGAATCCCTAGCCCTGCGTGCAGAGTGAGCTCCCGCACTAGCTCCAGCTCTTGCCAACCTAGCAATTCGAAAGCATGCAAATGCAAGTAGATTAATAGGTACCACTTTGGTGGGTAGGTAACAGCGTTCCGCGTGCATCATGCCGGCCACATGACCACGGAAGCGTCTTTGGACAACGCTGGCTCTTCGGCTAACAAACGGAGATGAGCACCGGCCCCTAGAGTTGGACACGACTGCACAAATGTGTGGGGGGAACCTTTACCTTTAAAGGAAATCAACCCTGACTGTTCACTGGAAGGACAGATACTGAAGCTGAAGCTCAAATACTTTGGCCACCTAATGCGAAGAGAGGACTCACTGGAAAAGACCCTGATGCTGGGAAAGACTGAAGGCAAAAGGAGAAGGGGATGGCAGAGGATGAGATGGTTAGATAGCATCACCGATGTAATGAACATGAATTTGAGTAAACTCAGGGAGACAGTGGAGGACAGGAAGCCTGGCGTGCTATGGTCCATGAGGTCACGAAGAGTCAGACACGACTAAACAACAACAACAATGAGTGACAGATGAGATTCCCCACCAAAGACCCTGCTAGGCTTTGTGTTTGGATTAGGACCTGCCCATTGACGGTTTGTTGTCAGAGAACTCCATGGGTTGGGAGCAATACAGGCCTGTTCTAGCTTTCCTTTTCCTGGTTGGTGCAATAAGAAAATGGGTGATGAGTTGTCTTTTTGAATATGATCTTTTGGCAGAGGGTGCAAATACGATTGTGCGACTAATCCTCTGGAATACTTATACTCTGCCTAAGTGACTGGGAAGAGCAGTACTGCTGTGCTCATTTAACATTTAAACTTCTCTCTGTATGTTTGCATTATAGATTCTTAAATATACACACAAAGCTAGAGGTCTTTGAATATGGATTCTATTTTTATCTTTATAACTCAGGTGTTTGTATATCCATTCATATATCAATGAAAGACTTGGAGGGAGCTGGTCCCCCAAGTGTTGTCTCCCCCCCACAAATACCACAGATGAAATGGGATGCCAGAGAAGAAAATTCCCTTGCTGGCTGGGGAATTCTGGGAGTTGAAGTCCACACATCTTAAAGGTGCTGAGGTTGAGAAACACTGGCACACAGGGTCAGCAAAAGGGAAATGGAACAAATAGTGATGAATCTGTTTAAATTATAGGCAAGTCCACCCAACTGTCAATACTATCAACAGACATACCGATGCATGTTCAAGTGAAAGGATTTAAAAAATTATACTGATTCATGGAGAGTAAGACCATATATAGCTATGGTCATCTATTACAGCCAGTCATTTTAATTTTATTTCCAGTAAAAAAGATAGCATTCTTTTCCATGCCAATTGCTGAGGAATGCAAATGCAAGAATATTGCTGAATTTGTTCTCTTTATACCCTTTATATAGGCACCTGGTTAGCCACTCTGGAACAGAAAACTGAACTAGGTAACCCTTTGGTCTGATTCTGCATGACTTCTCATATATATTTTAAGCACATAATGCTTTCCACTGAAACCAGTGAGTCTAAAGGGCCTTATCTTTTACTGAACCGAGTAGATGCAGATTTTTTTTCAAGCTATGCCTGTCACACTTCAAATCAATTGGATTTGAATGCTCACTACCTGAGACAACCTTTAAAGAGTATCTGGAAACAAATATAGAAGACTGCTCTGAAATTTTTGTACAGAAAGTTATCAGGCACACAAAACGCCCTTTCAATACCATCTTCAGCAGTAGTTCATCCCTGAATCCACTTCAAAGGCTGTTTATTATTATCTAAAGCCCTAAATGGACTAGGATCAGGATACCTGAAGGACCATTTTTTAAATTGCTTTTAAAAATAGACTGGAAAATATTGCTGCATAGAATAATTCAACACTTGAGATGTAGGAAAATGGAGCTTCAGCTGCATTAAGGAGCAGCTTTATTATCATAATGAAAATCTTAAGATAGATTCTAAGTCTGCAGGCAGGGACTGTATTTGTCTATTAATTGTAGTATGTAGGTATTTATTTACATTTATTTATGCATCATCATCATGAGAGAAGTAAAAAGTCTAATTATTCTCTGAACCAAGGTGAAACCATTTGTAGAAAGAAACATCTTGAAGCTGGGAGGGAGGGGGACTGCTCAAGGACATCTGAAGCTGGAATGTGCTCAAGCTGAAGCCTAACTAGATATGATAGTTTCTTTTTAGTGCTCTAGATGGGGAAAAGGGGAGGGGGTGAAGAAGGGTTTGTGGGAAAGTACTAGGCGTGCGGGGGAATTGTAACCGGCCGGAGTAGGAGGTATATAAACTTGTAGACTATGCTGTATAGGCGCGCCCGGATCCCCCAACTTTCCAGGGAGATTGCAGAGCTGCCAGCCTTTGCAAACGCTTAAATAAAATTGCTTTCTGCTAGTCGCTGTGTCTGGATTTTTCTGTGGGTCTGTGTGAATCTCACAATCACTAAATAAGATGCAAGTTGATATTATGTGCTACTCTGTTGTAATAGTTATTATGCTTATGATGGTAACTTTTAATTAAGAATTTCTGGTTCTTCTTGTAACAAAGTGCTTACTCCTGTGGTTTTTATTTCAAAATTATTTTCTTCATTGTGCAATTACTACTTGATTTTAACATTTTCTTCCCGCTCAACTACTTCGTTCTCTATTTGTTTTATATACTGTACAACTCCAATTCCCATACACAGGAAGACTGTAGATTTATGTACCTGAATTAGCTTCCGATTTCTCTTTATTTCTCCTGAATTCCCACCCAGCATCTTATTTATTTTATTTTATTTATTTTATTTATTCCCCGCCCATCTCCCATGCAAGGGACTCTGGGCGGGTTACAATAATTAAAATTTAAAAAATTTAAAAAACAATACAAGAAGAAGATATATAAAAATATATCCAATATAAAATAAAATAAATAAAATCCAAGATGGCTTGAGGACCGTAGCACAGATCACCTACGGGGCCAGCCAACCCCAGGAGGCACTACCGCCTCTGTCGTCCCAGGCCAGGTGGCAGAGCCAGGTCTTAATGGCCTTCCGAAAGGCCAGGAGTGAAGGGGCCAGTCTCACCTCCGGGGGCAAGATGTTCCATAAAGCGGGCGCTGTCACAGAGAAGGCATGCCTCCTGGACCCCGCTAGATGGAATTCTCTTGTTGAGGGGGTCCGAAGCATGCACTCTCTGCATGCACGGGTGGGGCGGGCCGACGTCATCGGGACGAGACGGTCCCTCAGGTACCCTGGCCCTATGCCATATAGGGCTTTAAAGGTGATCACCAACACCTTGAATTGGACCCGGAAGCAAACTGGCAACCAATGCAGCTCGCGTAGCAGAGGTGTTACATGTGCCGATCTTATGGCACCCATAACTGCTCGCGCCGCCGCATTCTGTACCAGCTGAAGCTTCCGGATACTCTTCAAGGGTAGCCCCATGTAGAACGCATTACAGTATTCTATGCGGGAGATGACAAGGGCGTGAGTGACTGTTTGGAGGGCCTCCCGATCCAGGAAAGGGCGTAACTGGCGCACAACTCGAAGTTGTGCAAAGGCCCTCCTGGCCACGACTGCCACCTGCTCTTCGAATCTTGGGTTATATTTATTTATTCCTACTAAGCCTTCATTCAGAGCCTGAACATAAATCTGTTATGTCTCCTTTTCTGGCCTTTTTTTTCTAAACAAAAACACCCCCAAATATTAGGTTTCCTTGCTTGACTAATCTAATATTGTCAGGCACACAAAACGCCTGACAATATTAGAATAGTCAAGTGGCCAGTTGTGAGACCCTGTTTTTCAAGTTGGGCTCCCGAGAACAGTTGGAAGTGTTGCTACTGTACCAGCCTCCCTGCTGCGTATCAACCTCCCTGCCTGAGCTGCTGGAGGCCGTCTCGGGGTTGGCAGTGGAGTTCCCCAGACTTATGGTTCTGGGGGACTTCAACCTGCCGTCCCTGGGGCGTGCCTCGGAGGCAGCTTGGGAGTTCTTGGCCACCATGGCAGCCATGGGCCTGTCCCAGATTAATCGGGACCCAACTCAAGACAGTGGCCTCACCCCGGACTTGGTTTTCTTGTCAGAGCAGTGGCAGTGGCCCCCAGCGACTGATTGACCCAGCAAGGTTTCAAAGGGAGCTGGGGGTTATACCCGAGGATCTGCTGCACGGTCCAGTGGAGGCCCTGGCTGCTGCCTGGAATAGGGAGGCGGCCGGTGCCTTGGACAGGATCGCGCCTGTGCGACCTTTCTTGTCCCATTGAGCCCAACACTCCCCATGGTTTACGGAGGAGTTGAGGGTTTTGAAGAGGATTAAGAGATGTCTAGAGTGCCACTGGAGGAAGACAAAGACCGAATTCGACCTAACACAAGCTAGAGCCGCTATTAAGGCCTACCTTGTTGCGGTAAGAGCGGTGAAACGTCAATATTTCTCCGCTTATTGCATCCGCAGAATGCTGACCGACGGCCCTGTTTAAGATCACTCGATCCCTTCTGGGGAAGGTGGGTCCAGTGACCCACCCACAGGGCCGGGCTGAGGAGTTTTATTTTTATTTATTTATTTAATTTATATATTTTCTGAGCATCTGCAGGATAAAATCGCTCAGATCCGTCCCAAGTTGGACTCCAAGCGTGAGGCATGGTCTGGGGAGATGCCGAGGGAGCGTACTTACCCAGTTATCTGGGAAATGTTTGATCCTGTTGGGCCTGAGGAAGTGGATAGGGTCCTCCAGTCTGTAAATGCCACCACTTGTCATCTAGATCCATGCCCCTCCTGGCTAGTGAGGGCAGCTCGGGAGGTGACATGCGGTTGGGTTCAGATGATGGTTAATACATCCTTGGGAGAAGGGGCGTTTCCAGCTGCCTTTAAGGGAATGATGCACCGCCTCCTCAAGAAACCGTTGCTAGACCCCACCGTGCTGGACAATTTTTGTCCAGTCTCCCACCTCCCCTTTTTGGGGAAAGTGGTTGAGAAAGTGGTGGCGTTGCAGCTCCAGAGGATTCTGGATGAAACGGATTATCTAGACCCCTTTCAGTCAGTTTTCAGGCCCGGATATGGGACAGAAACGGCATTGGTGGCACTTATGGATGATCTCTGGCAGGAGTGGGATGGGGCAGTGCATCCATCCTTGGTCTTCTTGACCTCTCAGTGGCTTTCAATACCATCAACCATGGTATCCTTTTGGGGTGGCTCAGGGAGTTGGGGGTGGGCGGCGTGGTTCTGCGCTGGTTCATCTCCTTCCTCCAGGGCCAGTCCCAATCGGTGGTGATAGGGAGCGAGAGATCCGACCCTCAGCCCCTCCTTTGTGGGGTGCCGCAGGGTTCGGTTCTTTCTCCACTCCTCTTCAACATCTACATGAAACCACTGGGTGTGATCATCCATCACCACGAGTATCCGGAAGCTTCAGCTGGTTCAGAATGCAGCTGCGTGCGCAGTTATGGGTGCCCCAAGATCAGCACACGTGACACCTCTGCTGCGCGAGCTGCATTGGCTACCAGTTTGCTTCCGGGTGCAATTCAAGGTGTTGGTTGTCACCTTTAAAGCCCTACATGGCATGGGACCAGGTTACCTGAGGGACCGTCTCATCCCCAGAACATCGACCCACCCCACCCGGTTATGCAGAGAGGGCTTGCTACGGACCCCATCTGTAAGAGAATTCCATCTGGCGGGGTCCAGGAGGCGGGCCTTCTCTGCAGTGGTGCCCGCCCTTTGGAACATTCTGCCCCTGGAGGTGAGGCAAGCCCCCACACTCCTGACCTTCCAAAAACAATTGAAGACCTGGCTCTGCCACCTCGCTTGGAATGGGAAGGGTAATAGCTCCTCTTGGGGGTGGCTTGCGCCGTAGAGTTCTTTAGATATAACATCATAGCCTCTTGGATTTTATATATTTATATCTAATTTATTTTTAGAATGTTATATTGTATTTTATATGTTTTTAATTACTAACTTTGTTGTAAACCACCCAGAGTCCCCTTTGTGGGGGGAGATGGGCGGTGATAGAAGTTGGACAGACAAACAAACAAACAAACAAACAAGGTATCATCAGTATGCTGATGATACCTAATTATACATCTCTGTCCCAGGTGAGGTAAGTGATACTGTGACTGCCCTATCTCGGTGCCTGGGGGCTGTGGGTCTGGATGGGGAACAACAGGCTTCAGCTGAACCCTGGTAAGACGGAGTGGCTGTGGGTTAATGGCTCCTCTGTATCTGGGATATTGTCATCTTTAGTTCTGGATGGGGTTGCACTGCCCCAGACAGACCCGATGTGGAATCTGGGGATCCTTCTGGACTCATGACTCCTGCTCGAAGAGCAGGTGGCAGTCATGGCCAGGAGGGCCATTGCACTGTGGGGCAAGAAACTGAATATGTGGGTAAGGGACTTGAATTATCTGACTCTGAATCCTCATATCAATGTATGTGCAGAAAACAAGAGGATTCTTTATATCAGTGTATGTGCAGAGGTCAAAAAGGTACATTTGGCTGACCGATGAATAACCTACACCAGAGCTTTCCAAACTGGGCAAGGGCCCAGGTGTGTCGCAGGGGAACCAGGAAGAGGAGGCCATACACCACATGGAGCCCCGCCCATCCCTTGCCGCGCCGACAGGTCCCTGCTCTGAAGCCAGCTCTTCAGCTCTCGCCGCAGAAGCCAGGTAAGTTAGCAGCCCGGCTGGGGGGGAAAGTGCAGGGACGCAACTAGGCTGCCGCGTGTGGGGGGGGGTGCAGGAACCGCGAAGCGTGGCAGCCAGAGACTTAGCTTTAAGTGCCAGCGGCCTGGCAGCCAAGAAAGGGACGGGGAGGCGGCTCCGCTGCCCGCCTCGCATGGCCCCCGCGCCGTCCGCGTCTCCGACCGTTCTCCGCCTCCGTGGCCTGGCCTGGCACGCCGCTTCATCCCGTTGCCTACGAGCAGAAGATGGCGGCGGACTGATGCGCGGCCCGCGACCCGCGAGAGCTGAGCTGGGGCCGAGCCGAGGTAGCCTGCTGGCGGCTCCGGCCCAACAAGAAGGGTCCCGGCGCTCCGGGGAGACCCAGCATGGGCGGCGGGGACAGGGCGGAAGGAGAGGAGCGCCTCGCCGGCGCCTGCCCGGCTTCCAGCATGCTTCATCGGAGGAGGTAAGATGCCGCGCCGGCCGGCAGGCGGGTGGCTGAGGGGCGGGTGGGCAGGCAGGGGGTCGCCTGCAGCGGGCTCATCTGAGCATCCTTCCCGGAGCTGCTGGGGCCAGATGGAGCGGTGGGGGACTTGGCATCGCTCCTTCCAGCGGGCGCTCCAAGCCCAGCTGTTCAGCCATCGATCAAGGGTCGATCAGGCCCGGGGGCAGGGCTGGCCGAGGGGCTCGGGAAGACGGGTCCCTGTTGCCTGAGACATCCTCACGCATCCTCCCCCCCTCCCCCCACAATATGGCAGCAATAACAGGCAGGGCCCGAAAGAGAAGGAAAGCCCCAAGAAAGAGCGGGGATCCTGCACTTTCCACTCTCCAGAAGAGCGTTCCGCACTTGGATCCATTTCTGCCAAAGCCTTCGCGGCAGGTGGTGGTCGCTGTGGTTGTTATTGCTGCCATATTGTGGGGGGAGGGGGGACGATGCGTGAGGATGTCTCAGGCAACAGGGACCCATCTTCCCTCTTCACCCCTGAGCCCCTCAGCCAGCCTTGACCCCGGGCCTGATCGATCCTTGATCGATGGCTGAACAGCTGGGCTTGGAGCGCCCGCTGGAAGGAGCGATGCCGAGTCCCCCACCGCTCCATTTGGCCCCAGCAGCTCCAGGAAGGATGGTCAGATGAGCCCACTGCAGGCGACCCCCTGTCTGCCCGCCCACCTGCCTCTCAGCCGCCCGCCAGTTCTCCGACGAAGTGTGGTGGAAGCCGGGCAGGCAACGGCGAGGCACTCCTCATGTCGCGCTCCCGCCGGCGGCTCCTCTCCTTCTGCTTCTGCCCAGTCCCCGCCGCCCGCGCTGGGTCTCCCCGGAGTGCCGGGAGCCTCCTCGTTGGGCCGGAGCCGCTGGCAGGCTCCCTCGGCTCGGCCCCCGCTCAGCTCTCGCGAGCCGCACGTGAGACCGCCGCCATCTTCCGCTTGTTGGTGATGGGAGGAAGCGGCGAGCCAGGCCAGGCCACGGAGGCGGAGAGCGCCACCTGTCCGCCTGCCCAGTCCCGCCTCTGCCTAGCTGGGGCCGCTGCCAAGGGGAAGGGGGAGCTGGAGACGCAGACGGTGCGGGGGCCATGCAAGGTGGGCAGCGGAGCCGCCTCCCCATCCCTTTCTCGGCTTTCAGGCCGATGGCACTTCTCGGGAGGGAAAAGCCATGTCTCTGGCCGCCGCACTTCGCAGTCCCTGCACCCCCCACCCACCCCAGCGCGGCAGCCTAGTCGCGTCCCTGCACCCTCTCCCCCAGTTGCAGCCCTACTGGGCTGCTAACTTACCTGGCTTCTGCGGCGAGAGCTGAAGAGCTGGCTTCAGAGCAGGGACCTGTCGGTGCGGCAAGGGATGGGCGGGGCTCCACGTGGTGTATGGCCTCCTCTTCCGGGTTCCCCTGCCACACACCTGGGCCCTTGCCGCGACACAGAAGTGTGTCGCGACACACAGTTTGGAAAGCTCTGATCTACAATTACATACAATACAATACATACAATACAAGACTGGGGGGCCGGGGGGCGGGATTTGGATCATAGGTAATGATATACATCAGAAAAGTGAATTAAGAGGGCTGCCAGATGGAAAGGTACTGTTTGTCAGATGGACGGGAAGTTCGCATTAGATCACAGGGGTAAGAAGGTCATGCTAGTCTGATAGGGGATGCATATCTTAATCAAATAAGGTTTGCCTATGGCTAAGGTTAAGAGTTCATGCCTAGCAGGTGGAGGATGTATGCCATGTCAGATGAATGTTGTCCAAAAGTATAAAAGTGCTGGCTGTTGTCTGATGAAGCACTTCTCCAACAAAGGAGAGAAGTCCGCTTATTCCAGGTACCTTGAATAAACGATCCTTGATTCTCCCGCTCTGCGTGGTTATTGGCTTATTGCGCCAGGCGAACGAACAGACCGTGATTTACGGCCAACAGCACAACTTCATGTTGTGCGCCAGCTACGCCCTTTCCTGGATCGGGAAGCCCTCCGAACAGTCACTCATGCCCTGGTCACCTCCCATATAGACTACTGCAATGCGCTCTACATGGGGCTACCCTTGAAGTGTATCCGGAAGCTACAACTGGTCCAGAATTGCATGGGCAATTCTTGGTGCCCCAAGATCGGCACATGTTAACACCTTTACTGCGCAAGCTGCATTGGATACCAGTTTGCTTCCCGGTCCAATTCAAGGTGTTGGTTATCACCTTTGAAGCCCTACATGGCATGGGTCCAAGGTGGCTAGGAGCAACACTGACCTTCAAGCAACTTTCTCTAACAACTTCTCTATTGTTCACAGTTACTGTAATTTTATTCTTTTACTGCTTGACGCAACTTGTGATTTTCCAATGTTGGGAGGGGCATATTAACTATACACGTACACTTGGGTTATGAAAAGTAGTGATTGCTGTTAATGGGGGGGGGGGCTCTCCTTTTGGAAGGAGAAGCCTCCTATTTGCTTGAGCTCAAATAAAAGGAAAGTCATCCTATTTCTTGCTTGGTATGTTTTATTGGGACCCATACCAGGTCCACGGACTTCGTTCAGCCATTTGCCGCCCTTCACCATCTGAATTTTTATTTTATATTTATATATTGCATTTGTGTGTATATTTTATATATTATTATGACTATTGTTTTTATCTTGTTTTAACTTGTTAGCTGTGTTGTAAACAGCCCAGAGTCCCTCTGCTGGGGGGAGATGGGCGGTGGCAAAATTTGAAAAATAAACTAACAAATAAATGAATATTCCTTTCTTCAGCTTCTTCCAACTCTTCATGGTATTCCAATGGTATTACATCAGAGTCCTCGCTAAAAGCTAGGGTGTCTTTCTGTAATAAAGGATGTGAGAAGGAAAAAAGCTCTCTCAAGACATGAGATAATATGCATACCTACGGGTAGTATTTTGAAACCACCACGGAAAAAGGATTCGGTATTAAGTAGTATACAATCCAAGCCCCTTTCATTGGCATTTTTTTCACTACATTTTGGTGGTGTTGAGTGACAAACACGACGTTGTCCCTCACACTGTGGTAGATGCAATTCGCCAAAACTAGGAAGAGTCCTGGGACGAATGAAGCTTAACTTTCAGCGATGCAACCACAGAGCTTTGCTGTCAAGAAAATGGAGGAAGTTTTTTGCTTGCTTTGAGGATTGTTTTCTTCCCAAGTTAGTTTATAACCCTGGAAATACTTTGTGCTTTTCTGTTAAGTACTAAGCAGGTTTGCTTAGCTTTTCCTAACGTGAGTTTGTGCATTTTTCTTTCCTGTGGGAACGCACATTCACCACCTTTTCAGTTATTTTGCTTAAAAGAACGAGCTTTACTCCTACCTGACTTGCTTTAGGGCTTGCTCAATTGCAAATAGCATAATCCTCCCATTACCCTGAGCCGTCGAAGTTGGGCTTTGAGCAACAACGCTGGCACGGGTACAATGAGAGACGCGTAACACGTGTGATGAATGAAGTGCTTTGGAGTCATAAAGCTGGGATGAAATCTCCCCACGTGAGCGGAACCAGGTGTCGCAGGAAAAAAATACGTCCCAGCCTTGCCTCGTTAGCAGCAACGCCAAACCCGCGATTGCAAAAAGTCTGCAATTGTTTGCAGATTCTTTGCAGACACAGGTAGACGCGCTCTTTCGCTGCAGAAAGACAGGGGCATCGCGCATGCGCGCAACGTCCTTTTCCAAACGAAAAGGGAGGGGGGAGTGAAGTGGCTCTCTCCGGATGTGGCGCGAGGCGGAAATGTCGAGCGAGGTAGTCGCCGGGACGCCTGCGTCTGCGCGTGCGCGGGGAAGATGAAGCTCTTGGAGAAATTGCCGGCGGCCGAGACGGCAAAGGTGAGCGCGGGATGAGGGGAGGGGCTTTATGCGCTTTTCCGGGATTGGTCACATGCCCGACCAGGACCCGGATCACCGCAGCACCTTCTCTCCCCGCACTCCTCCTCTGGGACACCTCTCCTCGGTCCGGGCACAGAACGCTCGAAACTAGCTGCCCATGCGCAGAAGGGTTCGCGCGTGCGAGCTGTTGTGCACATGCGTAGTAGGGCGTTATACCTATTCTCTCCCTGGAAGGTCTACCTTGATCTGTAGGCCTTGACAGGAGCATCCCCTGATTTATTGGCTGGTTCATTTACTGCATTTGTATCCCCCTTTTCCTTTTGGAGCGATGCAATTATCTCCCTCCAATTTTATTTTTACAGCAGCTCTTTTGGGCATAGGGGCTGTGTTCACACAACACATGAACGCTGGTTATGGGATTAACCAAAACTCTGGTTTTGCCCAATACACTGAATTGTGGACTCACCAAACATGCATAGTTCATGCAACATATTCGTCCATGAAATTGCTAACCAAGGTTAATATTAGCCATGTTTAGTGTGTTGGGTGAATGCAGCTGCTAAGTCTTTACCTGATTGTGTTAAGTGCATTGTTTGTACACACAGGAACTGCCTAAAACCAAGACAAGAGACAGTAACATTTGTCCAGACAGAACTCTTGAGAGTCGGAAAAAAATATAGCCATTTTTCTGTGTACTTCATGGCTTACATTGATTAATGACTCCTTTCTAACAACCTTGTGTATATAACATGTAAAAGATCTGGGTAAAGAGGAAGGTTATGAACACCCCATAAACTGTCATGAGGAGGGGGCAATCTCTGCTCCAACAGCATTTTATTCCACGGGATGGGCCCCGCCATAGCAAAAGAGGCGGTTGATGTTAAACATGTTCATGGTGGGGCCTGCACAGTTTATGGAATTTGATACTGATTTAGGGCATTGACTGATTGAGGGCTGCACTAAATGGGACTTTAAAGATTGATACCAATTTTTTTGTTGTAACTCTTGATTTCCACTGGAGACTGCCTGCCATTTTTTTCCACGCCTCACCTTTTCCCCTTCCACTATTGCCTTTTCTTGGGACAATAAATAGGATTTTCCAAAATTTTCTGTATAGCATCTCTCTTGCTTTGCCTTCTGTATATTTGTTTTCAGATGTACACAAGTCCATATGTTGGGTGCATTTGAAAGGGCTAGAAAGAGATGCATCCAGCATATGGACTTGTGCACAGTATGTACGGAACAGATGATCATCAAAGGTTGCAGCTCACCTTTTTTATACAGGGAAGCTTTGATTGGGTGTTTCATTTGCTAACCTGAGCAAAATTGCCTGCCTTTGTGGAAAAGGAGACACACAGTCAGAAGCTCTAAAGGAGCCTGTCTTTATTTTTAATTAATTATTTTATTACTGGCTCAGGAGTGGCTATCTTGTTGATTTAAAAGTTATCCAACACTGAACAGTAAAATAAATTTGCTATTGTTGCTTATGATTATGATTGTCATAGAATTATTATGTACCGAAACAAAAAGAAGAGCGACTCATGCATTGCTTCCACTGAGTCACGACACTTAAGAAATCATGTCGTCAAGTCTTGTTTATGATAATTTCTTCCAGTTCTTTCACAAAGTTATTGATGGGCTATGCGGCCGTGCTTTCCCTCGGTATCAAGACTATAACACTATTTGGAATTTGACAGAATGGATGGAGGTTCTAGAACAAACTGCATCATACTTCAGGAGAACAGTTGGAAAAGATCTTTCTGATGAAGAGGTATAAAGGCCTGTGGCTTTAAAAAGGGAGTCTTAATTCTGCTTGTTAAGTCAAAATTATTTAATAGAAAAAACTTAGTAGGAAAGTTTTGTATGTGGAGGAGAACTTAATTGGCTGGAGTTCTTGTCTTTGGAGATGGGAGTTCAGTGCAACAGTTGCTTGCAGATCCACCTGCCTTTGATTAAAAGCGACTGATTTTTTTCCTTCATTCATTTCAGTAGATTATATGGACTTTTGAGACAAGTTTGCTCTTCATTGGTTTTAAAGTGAAGGCATCTTTTAGCTAAGAATTCCCTTCCTGTCTAGTCTCTGGAAAAATAGCTGTTGAGTGACCACAGTGCTGTTTCTGGAGGAAAAGCAGATGGATGCATAAGGACTAAATATATAAATATAAACCTTTCAAGAATTTAATAACAAAAATAAAAAAGCAACAAGTGGGTAGCGTGTCTTTTCGTTGTTAAATGATAAGGCCATATTATCTCACCATCACTGTAGATGACCTGGGAAAATTGCAGTGGCTTGATACAGTCAAGCTGAAGCATCTCCGGCCCATGTCTTTTGGTGGGGAGAGAGAAGCATGTAGTTAAATTTCTACAGTTGAAATCAAATGTGGATCCTTGGGGTAATGCTCCCCTCTTTTGGGATCCTCTGTGTGACAGCTTTGAAGAATAGGACTAAATGAAAGCAAGAGAGCAATATGAGATCTCACATAGAACATGTGAATTTTTGCAGCAGATCAGCTGCCTGCTCCTTCAAGCAGTGGGAGCAGTTCCGGGCAAAGGTGGTACATGTGTGTTTCACAACTGCACTAGAGTAGTTTAGTTTTTATTGGATTACAAATGTGACTATTTGATCTTTGCTCTTTTGCAGCTAATTACTGTATTTTCTTTGTAGGCTGTTTGTCCATTGGTTGAGTTAAATTCCGACACTCAAAGAGCAGTGCTGACTTGTTTGAAAGGCAGAAAACCTGATATCAGGCATGCCTTGATTGAAAAAACAAATGCCATTTGTTCTACACAGCTCCTGAATTTTGACTGGCAGCTAAAGGTTAGATGAACATTTCCATTCTTGTTTGTATAATGTTTAAGGAATCCAAGGATCTAAGAACATAGAAGATGAGAGATCGATTGAAGATTGGCATGTAAAAGCTTCTGAAGCAAAGTTCAACAAAAACAAAAGAAAGACATTTTGCTCTTCATTCGTTTTAAAATGAAGATTATATAGTTGAAGTGCTTTTTGTTTAACTTGGGAATTTCTAAGCCTTCTTCTAAGTCTGAAGGCCATGCATGGAAATCATGTTGCATGCCTGTCAGGATGTGGAATGAGACTGAAAGTTTCACATTGGTGCAGTTCTCAGAGAGTGAGAGTGAGAGTGAGAGTGAGTGAGAGTGAGAGAGTGAGAGAGAGTGAGAGTGAGAGTGAGTGAGAGAGAGTGAGAGAGAGAGAGAGTGAGAGTGAGAGAGAGAGAGAGTGAGAGTGAGAGTGAGTGAGAGTGAGAGTGAGAGAGTGAGTGAGAGAGAGAGAGAGAGTGAGAGTGAGAGAGAGAGAGAGAGTGAGAGTGTGAGAGAGAGTGAGAGAGAGTGAGAGAGAGAGAGAGAGAGAGAGAAACACCAATAAAAATGGGTTGGCAGTGAAGCCCATGTATGACTAGCAATTATCTCCCTGCAATAGCAAGTTCCTCCTTGGGGCTATAAAACAGCTGGGTGGATAGGTGACTGAATGACTATGCAGGGTCCGAACATAATAAGAAACACTGCCAGATGGGATCTGGGGAAGGGAGTTGTCCTTCCATAGCAGAGATTCAGGAAAAGTGATATATATTATTATTTACCCATTTGCATCCGCTAACTGAAATTCTTTACACAATCTGTCCAAGGCTGACAGTGTAGGTATCAATGAAAAACAAATAGAAGAAAGCAGAGAAATCAAAGAAGGTTGACTATTTAGAGGAATGTATAAAACACTGGACCTTCATAAAAATGAACAGTTGGTAAAAAAAATTTCCTTGCACACATATTAACTAGGTAAAATCAGGTGTAAAAATATTCATTAGAAATGTAAGTGGCAACTGCTCTGTATTGAGACAATTATGGTTTTCAGAGAATCAACCCTTTCTGAAGTCTAACCATATTTGGACTGCAAAAATCCAGATGACCGCCAAATGGTGACAAAAAGATACATTATACTTTAATTCTCTGCAATCATCTGGTGGTGGTGTAGATTTTTGAAGCCCAGATGTGCAGATGTGCAATTAAGTCTTATTATGCCTGGCAGTTAGTGATGAAAAGCAATCACTGCTGTATCATTCTATGGATGTTTTTCAGGAAGTAATCAAATCAAATCTTTATTATGGTCATAGACCAGCATATTTCAGCAAGTAAATATTATGCATTATCTGATAAAATTAATTAGTAACGTTAATAGTTACAGTAAGTAGTCAAATTGGGCAGTTTTATGTAGCTGTTCAAAAAGAAAGTCCATCAAGTCTAATGGTTCTTACTTCTGTGTAGGTGATAAAGGATTTCTGCCTGAAAATTGCAATTGGTACCAATAGAAGAGAATTTCTGTAGCTCAGGGTTGAACTGTGGAATCCTTGGTGTTCTCTGAGCTTGGTTGATTTTTTGTAGACGTTTCATTACCTGACTAGGTAACATCTTCAGTGCAAGTGAGTGTGGGGTTTGCTCCCTGTTTATATACAGTAGCTTGCCCTGCCAGTCTTGGTGGAGGTGTGGTTTTCTTCTTGGTAGTTCCTTGATTAGGCTGTCATTTACTGCTTGATTGTTTGAGTTGGTAGTTTCTTGATTAGGGTATTGTTTATAAGCTAAATCCAAAAATGCAAGGGAATGCCTGGAAGCTTGGTATTCAGACAAGTCAGCCATCAACTGGCACATAGAGATAAACAACGTTTACACACCATTCAAAAGAGACAATAAAAAAGCTAAAAAGGAAACAAAAAGACCAGAACACCTCTTCGCCAGAAATCAACACCCAGATAAGCAGGGATTAACCCCAGGATTAATACCAGACAAACTATCAAGCAGTCTTCTTGGTGATCACTCGTAGCCAAGTAAGATTGTCTTTCAGGGGTAAAATCTTAACAGTGGATCAGTTCGTGGCTGTAAAGGCCAATTCTGGTCTGCACAACCTCCCACAATGAGGGCATAGGTTTCCAGGTGGAAGACGGTCATGATGAGGGTTTGCTTGACGTGCCTTCCTCTTAGATCGTTTCTCCCTTTCGCCCTGTACTTGTGCTTCTTCAAAGTCCGTAGCGCCTTTAATAAAGGCTGACCTCCAATTGAAATGCTGTTAGGGCTTCCCAGTTCTCAATGCTGATATTAAATTTTTTAAAATTAGCTTTGAGAGTATCTTTGAATCTCTTTTGCTGTCCACCCATATTCCGTTTTCCATTCTTAAATTGGGAGTAAAGTAGCTGCTTTGGAAGACGATGGTCAGGCATTCGAACAACATGGCCGGTCCAGCGAAGTTGATGTTGGATGATCATTGTTTCAACACTGGTGGTCTTCGCTTCTTCCAATACGCTAACATTATTCCGCCTATCTTCCCAAGTAATTTGCAGAATTTTTTGCAGTAAACAATACCCTAACCAAGGGACTACCAACTCAGACAAACAATCAAGCAGTAAACGACAGCCTAATCAAGGAACTACCAAGGAGAAAACCACACCCCCACCAACACTGACAGGGCAAGCTATTGTATATAAATGAACAGCAAACCCCGCTCCCTTCTAGCACTGAAGATGTTACCTAGTCGGGTAATGAAATGTCTGTAAGAAAACAACCAAGCTCAGAGAACACCAAAGATTTCACAATTGCAATTGGCTTTACTCTGTTCAGACTACTGAATATACATTGCTATTTGGGCATACTAAAGTATTTTAGATTTCAGTGTCTTCTTTTTGTCTTAAAAGTAAGATGTGTTAAAGTGCACACTTTTAACTGTTTTTTCAAAGAAAACTTAGATGCACAATCCAATGCTGCTTTATTCAGAAATAAAAATTGTGAGCAGTGATACATAATATCTTTGTAGGTGGATATTTATTTAGTTATTCAAATTTAGCACCACCCATCTCCACAACAGTAGACTCTGGGCGGTTTACAACATTATTATTATGGATATTAGTGGACTAGATGCTGTGTTGATTTCTTTTTTCCCTAATGCAGTATTTAAGTTCTGATAAGTTTGACTATGGGAGAAGAAGGGGATATTTATGTAGCATGTCCATTAATATAGCATGCTAATTTACTTTTGTTTTATAAATATCACAACTTGTACAAAGGTACCATATAGGCCATCCATGGGTACTTTTAATTTTACCTGGGTCTCCAGAGTGCAAAAGGAAGGAGAAGGTTTTGCATTTGAGGAACAGCTACAACAGCTGTTTGTCACCATGAAGCTGGTCTGGAAAGAAAGACAAGAGGAGAAGGAAGTAGTTCACAGTTTCTGGTGGAGAAGGTGCTGAAAAATGTGACCAATAAATTTTCGTGTGCTAAAAATAACAGACTGTGATAATAAACAAAAATAGCTTATGCCTTCTTGATGATATTTGGTAAATTAGAACACATGAATATGTAATACTGTACGGTGCAAATATATCCTCTGCTAGTAACAAAATGAAATGAAATATCACCCATAAGAATCTGTTTTGTCTGAAGGTACTTAGGAGGAAAACCTTGTTCAATTGAAAACCATCCAGATGTGCTCAGATTGTACTCACCTGGAATTATTCCCAGCCTGCAGTTCCAACTCATCTGGAAAGGGGCACGTTGAAGGAAGGCTGTACTGGAGTGATCTATTTAATATATTGATCATGGGTGTTATGCCTATGAATGTCTTCCCTGGGAGGCCTTTTAAACATTCTTTCAGCTAAAAATAAATAGGAAATCTAGCATCATCTTGATTTTCAAGAACATCTCTATGCCCCATAAAGGTTCAGTTGGCATTCTTAGACTGCAGCTTTGTTTGAAATTGTTCCCACCTTTTCAGGCAACCCCCCCCAAAAATAATAATAATAGGGAGTGTCACAGGTGACTAGACAGGATGGCCTTAACATTGAGTATTCAGGAAAATGAGTATTTTGTGACTGGCCATGCCCAAATGGACAGCCATTTTATGAATGCACCTGCAACATGTTCCCAAGATTCCACATGTAACCAATAACCCCTGAGGCTTGCCCTGTAAATGTGATCTGCTGTAGGATCTTCTCACTCTCTAGCAGTGTAGTAGTTTTTAGTAGGTTGCTATTTTTCTAATAAAAGCATGCCAGCACTTTTCCCCTGAGTTTTATATGGATCTCAGACTAGCATTTCCTGGTTAGGTTAAGGAAGAAATCTTAAAAAGTGACAGAAAAGGATGAGTCTTGTGATAGTAGTTTTGTCAACACGGAGGAGAACAGTACAACCAGTTGTTTGCAGAACATCTGGCTACGAAGTAATAATTGGTTCAGAAGAATAATTACTGTTACATGTTTTTACTTGCTTAATTGTAGTAGTATTAATTGTACTCTTTCTGGAAGTTTGTATATACATTTCATTTTTTATAATCTTAGCTGAAATCTGTGTTTTGCAGAATTGGAAAAAAGAAGTAGCAAGATACCACTCAGAATTATATGTAACCTCTTGAAAAGCTAGTAATTTTTCTTTTCCCTTAGGCTTACTTATATCTCCAGTATTATGTTCCTCATTTATGATCGGAAATAAAAGGCAACTGATTCACCCCTTGATTCTGCCTAAAAACTCCAAGGGAATAGGATCTGCAGCTGAAGTTGGTACTGAAGGAGATACATCGGCACAACATACTTAAAACTCAGAAAAAAGAGGAGCTGTTTAAAATTTCATGTTTTCTTTCTGAATGCAAATGAGGGTTCCCATTTACACTTAGTCTAGGTTCCGCTCAGCTATCGTTATAAAGTTAAAAAGAGGGAAAGTATTGCCAAGTTTTATCTTCCATGAATTCTGATAAAAAGCTGTTCTTGACTGCATTTTGTTTTGCTTCCCTATACAGCTTGCGCTTTCTAGCGATAAGTTGTCCACACTCCAGATGCCACTTTTAAACCTTGATCTGGATTTGTCTGACAGTGGTGACGTCAAGTTTGTCTCTGTTGAAATGAATAAAGAAGAGTTACAGACTCTAATAAATGTACTGGAAGCGGCAAACAAGGTGCGTCTTCTTGTCTAAAACATGAAATGGCCAAATTGGTTCCTCTGGCGAAGCTAGTGATGCTTGCAATTAGAGCCTTTTTGCCTAGTACAGCAGATGTCATTGTACAACCAGGCTGTGCAGAGCATACAGGAGTGCTTCCCAAAGCACACTGCACACCATACATCGCACAAGAACAGAATCCTTTCTTGAATCATTAAAACTGCTCTGTCCTCCAGATGGCCCAGAATAGCTGCTTCAAAGACTGCCCAACTCTGTGAATATGTCTGTGCGTGCACAGCCATATTGCCAGTGGTTCCTATTTCCACAGTCCTGTTGCCCAATTAGAACTTTATCTTTGCTGGGATAGACTTTGGATAAGATAGGAATATAGTGGAAGTTTTTTTTTTTGTTTTGTTTTTTAATTGTATTCTACTCATAAGGAAGTCTAACCTGTGCTCCATATTCTGCCATAGTGTAGGGTACCAAAGACCTATGGAATTGGGTTTTCCCGTTTCTAAAGAAGAGTATCTTGGCAGTGTGAAAGATCCATCGTAGCAGCAGATACAGGATGCTTTCACCCAAAACTAGGTGATAATTCTAATCTTGATTGAAATTACTTTTCTGGTCATGTGTTATGTCCCATTTTTACTCTTCTTTGATCTTTGGGGGTGTTCAGGAGGTACTTTTGTTTCATTAGGCAAATGAAAGTTTACTCTTTTTCTTATGGGAGAAGATTGGTAGCCAGCCCCATAGCTGCATGGAAACTCTTGGGTTTTCATGGTCTGACTTGGTTGAGAAGACATAAGGTCAATAATGTGTACACAGTAAAGTTTAAAATATTATAGAATATTTGAATAAGCTGTTGTCAATTAATAGTTTCTACCTTTTTCATTCCTTGAAGGTTGTTTTACAACTAAAATGATTCCAAGCAACCTCAGAGCCTCCCAGTCATGAAAAACAGGACATTTATTCTAAAGTACAAAAGGAAATGTTTTTCTGAGATGCTAAGGTCAGCACATAAAAGAAGATGAGGAATTTTAATCGCAAGCTTACCAAGAATCAGACTGCTAATCTGCTTTACACCAAAATCAATTCAGTACATTTACAACTTAGGCTAAGTTGCAGAAATGTGCAATGGAACAAAGCTTTCTTGGATTGTTACAGTATGTCTGAAAAGTTTTGAAGAACTGAAATTCTGAAGAACTGAAGGTGCTGAAAATTCACTGGACGTCATCTTACATTAGCAGAAGTTGTGTCACATTATTTAATGCGAAATTTCCTTTTCCAATTTGCTTGGGATTTATTTAAAAAATTATTAGGATTACCATGTGATTGTCATACTTAAAAGCAAAATACTTTTGTTTCTGAATTGCATAGGAACAATGTTTTCTAGTCCAAATTGAGCTCTGTCCTCAAATACAAAGGAGCATATCCACTTAATTAAGTATATCAGATTGAAGGTGGCATTATGTGCACTCCCATCCATGTCAAGTAGACTTTTGACATTAGAGTAATACTTGTATGTGGGAGAAATCAATACTTTTATAACTGGGTATATCTGAAATGAATGGAACATAAGCTGTCAAGTATGTCACAGAATTGATGCAATGCTGTATCTTAGTTCTATCTGATTAGACCATTCAGCCAATTCAGATTTATTGTTCTATTTCTGCGTGGATCAAATTTAGATGTGTTCTTTTAGTCATGAGATATTTCAAGTCTGAGCTACAGAATAGCAACAAAATGATTATTACAAAACCCAAGCCCACGTAACATCCCCTCCTATTGTTAAATCCAAGCTTACATAATTCTACTTGTAGAAATGTAAACGTTCACATACTATTCCCTCTTGAAAGCAAAATGCAGTATATGTTTGTATATGTTTGTATAAGTCTATAAATAAACTACTTAAATGAACCTGTCTCTTGTTTTACATGGATATGTTTTGTCTTTTGGCTAGGCTAGTGAAGAGCAAATCCATCTGTTGATATCATAATTACTAAAATCAATTTGTCTAGGGCCTGACTTGACTAAGCGTTTGAAGATGGTTGGAGGGGGTTCTGAAAAGCTGGGTGTTGGACAACAGCAATCACAGTCACACTTTCTACGCCTGTCTTTGGTGATACCATGATTTCCCATGCCTTTTATGGTAGGTAGATGCATGGTGTTTATATTGTGAATTAACAATATACTCAAAATATAAGAGAGCTGAAATGGAATTGCAGGAAAAACACGAATTGGAATCACAGGTGGAATTAGAAAAAAGGAAGACACTAAACAATTTTTTCAGTGAACAGTAATGATCTGGGCTGGTACTTAAGTAAAGAAACTTTTTTTTATGGGTGCAGGCCTCTTTCTGTCAAACAGACCGCAAGGTTTTGAAAGTTTCTGTCAATCTAATCACCCTTGTTACGTACTTTTAACCAATACCCACATATGAAGGACCCACACTAGATGAACAAGAACAAATAGGAAAAAATGCCCAGCTAGTTGGGTAAGCTCTTGTATATCAACAAACGTCAAACCTTACCTTCCCCACTTCGCATTGATGACGTTACTGAAGAAGATAATGAAATATTGAGAGAGAATGCCAAGAACCCAACAATCCAACCCTGAGCTATGAATTGTCTCCACTGTTGCACCAAGCCAACATAATGCAATCTTTTGATGCTGTGGTCATGTAACTGCTCCAAGTTCTGATCTCCTTGGTGATCGAACAAGTCTGAATATACAGCAAGTGCCCTACCTTTGGTAAGCTATTTTTATTTATATTGGTTTGTCATGGGGACTAGAATGACACATTTGTGAAATGCCTCTTACATTTTATACAGCCAGAAAAGGGTGGTGTAGCCCCAACATATAAAAGTGTCAACAGTTTTTAGCATGTAATTGAGAAGACAGTTGCATATTAACATAATGCCCCACCAGTATTTAAGTGCCAGTATTTCGAAGAGTGTTTTTGAACAGCGAAAATTCTCCGTAACATTGAAATGCGACAAAGCCAGAACTGGTGTAAAAGCCTTTTCTGTGAGAGTTGCCATAAACCAATTATTTAAAAAATAAAGGGAGGCAAGCAACTTAGATATAATATATTCTGTATATTTAGGTTTATAACCAATGTTTGAAGTCCCCATTCATATAAAACCTCAAACTACCATCTTGGGTGTGTAGAAAGTAAGTCACTACAATCGAAAGCTATTTTAAAAATGTTTATTTGGTTACTAGGAATACATCGACTAAATTTACATTTATTACACTTTCAGAAGCTATGAAAAATGGCTTAATGGTAAAAGGTAGATAATGCTACTCTCTTTTATGTTTGTGTTGTTGTTTTTTTACCTTCTAGCTGCTGCAGCATTTAACAGGAAAGTAGAAATAAATATAGCATAAGAAACAGGAGGCCAGTAGCTGCTTTCATATTGCAGTAATGAACATTGTTCTCATTATGCTTTGATTCGGCATTGTTTCTTAAAATACAGAAAGGTAAAATCAAACCACATGAAAAAGCAAGAATAGAATCATTGTGGAGAGAGAAATGGTGGGACTAGGGATACTGAAGTTTCTAAGTGATGAGGACCAATGAAATATTTAAAAGAAATGTTCCTGTGTCACGGGAAAAAAGATAACTTACATGGATATAAAAATGGCCCGAATGGGAATAAAGCAGGGTGCTCCTGTGATACAGCTAGTTAGATCAGAAAGGTGATTCTCAAATATTTTAAGTAGAAGTCGCATGGCCACCAGCCAGGGGTGCTTGTCACCTTCCAAATTTTATGCACTTTTTGTCATTTTTCAAAGGTAGGGCTGAATACTGGTGAGGCCTGGGCTCAAATCTGCAATTGGACACGAAGCTCACTAGCTGGTCTAGAGAAAGTTACTATTAATCAACCTGGGTTGTTGAGAGGATAATCTAGGCTAAATGTACCCTGAGGAAAGACATTGTACCAATGCAGTAAACAGGTGTGTGCTGTTTATCACTTTAAGTTAAGATTCAATTTGCTTATTTACAAAACAATAGTCATGTAAAATACAAATGAGTCTCTTTACAAAGGCCTTGTTTTAGTTGCAAGACTGTTTGGAAAAGCCTACCTGATTCATCAAGGGTAATCTGGTATTTGGAACACTGATAGGAACAAAGTGGGGAATAAAGCTGTTGTTGATTAAACAGAAGAGTAAACCCCTCACTTCCAACAACTATCACAATCCGTTAATGCTAAGAGAGCGCTCAGGTTTACCTACACTTTCATAACAAATAGGTGATTCATGAAGAGTGGTGAGGTCATTTCCATCTTGGACTGCAACTTTTATTCAGGTCAGTTTGTAGATATGTAGTTTTGGGGCATTGGAGTATTTAACCAATTTAGCGATGGACATTAGATGCTTTATGACAAAGCACTTCTCACAATTTTATTTAATGCCATAATCCTTTCTGTTGATTAGGGAAGTCTTTGCTATCATCTCTGCTTTAGTTTGGTCATCTAAAGAATGTTTTATGTGATTTACTTGAATTAAGGCTGCACAATTCTGAGTGCAACTAAATGAAGGACGTTGGGTGTGAAGAAGCACCTAATCAGGAAAACAAGGGGGATGAGGTGTTTTGCTCACAGATGGTTCCAGAAGAAGCCAACTCACTGACATTTGCACACATAGAGGCGGAAATGTTTGAAGCTCAGAAACATTACCATCCTTGATTAAACACAAGGACGGAAGCTATGGGAGTGCTACTGTAACTGTTGTGATGTTAAAGAAAATGGCAACAAGTGCCCTTAACATACTTTTTTTAAAAAAAAATATTTTTAAAATGGTCAATGGCACCCTGTTCCCAGCTGAAATTGGCCCCAGTGTTGTGAAATGAGCAGGAATAGTGGCCTTGCACTGGATTCATTCTTGTTGACTGGGTAGATAGATCAGTTGAATCAGCATATGCAAATAATCACAGTATTGTGGGCTTTACAGAGTTTCGAAACATATAAAATGCACAGTCTAGTCCAAGAGAACACTTTGGAAAAACATCTAAACATTTTGTCGACAGCAAACAACACTAATGCTACATTAAGTGGGCTTATTTTTTTTTTTTTTACAGATGTGCAACACCCTCCTCAAACATGCATTTATAAACAATAAAGAACTACCCTAACAAATATAATACACAAACTGTTACACAAAACACAAAACAAACATTCAGGTTTGAATGTGTAAAAAGCATATACAGAAATTCACATAGCTCTGACAGATCAGGACTTTGAATTGGAAAATGCAGCATTTATTTATACAAAGTAGAAAAGTTAATCATAAAAAATAAGTCTATTTCTCCTCCTTGGCATTCTGTTTATTTTCATATTTCCTAGAAATCTTTCCTTTCAGTTTGGAAAATAAACATTTAAGGTGATCCCTTCAGCAACTGGTTCTCATAAATTACAGTTGTGTAAAAGCTATTCCAAACCATGTCAAAAGAATGGTTCAAAAATATTTTGATTTTATCTACAAGCAATAACAGAATTGAAATCTGTATCTGTGGTTTTAAGTTGCCATGAAAAAATTATTTAGCATTTCAAAATGGATGGTTTCATTAAAACATTTCTTGAAGATTTTATACATGAGATTGCCATGAGCCAGGAACAAAAAGAATTTCTTTACATTTATAAGGGAGATGTTGTAATTGTGGGATTGTATTAGAAACTTCTTTTTATTAAGTGAAAAATAATTGCTTAGGGCAAGACTCAGTGATAGTTCTAATAGTGCCACTGACGTATTAATTAATTTCATTTATGACCCACCTTTGTGGGCAAGCAGGACAGGCAATGTAGTTAACAACAACCAAAAAATACAAAATAAGTTCAAAGCAACCAAATTAAACAAGCAGAACTAAAATTTAAAAAACACAATTAAAACAAAATACATAGTCAAAGCACTATACTGCGAAAAAGAATTTTAAAAACCTGGTTCTTCATTCCTTTTCTAAAAGTGTATGTGGTTGTGCAAAATCCCTGTATTTGGGAGCTACAGATGGCACCGAAGTAGCGGAATCGAAGCTCCACTCCTTTACGTGCGTGTGCAACAAAGAGGCGGGGCTTTGATTGCACTGCTGCAACCACCATCTTGCCTTTTTTTGACTCCCGGTGCAGTTGCTGCTGTGAAGTCAGGGGGGGGGGGGAGGAGCATCTTTAAAACAATTGTCCCTACATATTGTTGGACCTAGAAAGGGTCAAAGCAAAACAAACTGCCAGGAGCTAAACTGTTTTAAGGTGTAATCATGAAATAACCGAGGCATATTTAACTATTGCTAGACCCAGTTGGCTCAGGAATAATAGAAGTTGGTAAATTTATGGAATGTGGATGCAGTTTTGGCCATGGCTGCTACCTGGGGGCAAGATATACTTGAAAATCACTTCTGGAGTACTGTATTAAATGGCACTTTCAAGAGAAGCAGAATTCCATCCACAACCTGCTTACTTACTTATTTAAAGGACTTGAATGGCCGCCCATCTTAAACCTACAACTCTGGGCGGCTCACAACAGTCATATAAAACCAAACATCATAAAACAATAATAGCAACAACAAAAAAAAAAGAAACAATGAAAGCAGAAACAAACACCTGGCACCAGAACCCATCTCCTTCAATGCAACCCACACCACTATCTTCTGTCTCCAACTTCACCCTATCCCAGGGCTTGGGGAAAGAGCCAGTTCTTAAGACTTAGTAGAGTCCTCATCTTTGCATCTAATTTCTCTCTGAACTATAAGTGTCCACGGACAGGGGGGAGGGGGGCAAATGATGAAACAGGAATCATGATTCCCAACCGCAACTCTGTCTGTTCGCTACTTGCATCGCAGTGTTGCACAGGGGCAGAGTTTGCCTCATGACATTGCATGATGTTGCATGACATTGCCATGCATGTCTTGTCATTTCGATGACATCTCAGTTGGCTGCAGCCTCAGTCTTCTGTTTTGGAAAAAGTCAGAAATACTATAGTTTCCAACAGGTTGGCAGAAGATTTAGATTTCCATGTCATCTTGGACAATGGCAATTTAGTAATCATTGTGAAACTCTCTTGAGGAGAATAAATCTTATAGGACAACTGACTTGTCCGCTGGTTATTAGATCTCTATGCTGCTGACTCTCTCAAGACTCTCAGTGGCTAGCAATAACAATAACCATACAATATGACTAAAATTTATATTGGGCATTGTTTCAATCTTCTTGTGGCTAAAAGCCTGTGGAGTTCAGATATGTTGCTTTTGCTTATCCATTGTCATAGTAAGTTGTGATTTAAGCCAATGGCAATATAAATCTTTTAGTTAATAGGCAAAATGATTATAATTTTTTTCAATTTTTTTCTTCCAAGTTTCTGAGGAAGTTCTGTATATGATCAACCCACCAGGCTTAATTCACTGGCACCTGAAGGCACCAATGGTAATATACCGAGAGAAACAAAGAGAATCATATTAAAATCCTCACCCTATGAAAATGCAATGAGATGGTCACAAGGATAGCTACACATTTAGGCAGGAGGGGCTGACAGCTTAATTAAATGGTGGTACCTGGCAGAGGAATTTATTTATGAGCAATTTTTAATGGAAAATTACTGAGGATTTTTATAAATGAGAGATTGCTTAATTGGGATGCAGATGGATTTTGTGTTATTGATTTAATGGCTTTTCAATTGTGTATCTATTTTTTTTTTGCTGAGAGTCTATGTGGAGTCAATGATATACAAATAATGCCAATAAATAAATACATTTCAGTAAGTTTGCATAACCTGCCATCTAGCAGGCTGATTACAGTTTCCATAGACACATATAATAATCCACCATGAGTTATGATAAATTCTAGTTTTGCTTCCAGCCAGTATAAACTTGATGGATCTCAAGTTAATATAGTGATTTAGTCATCTTACTGAGCTGCACTTCCACATCTTCATCACGTCTTCTTCTTTTTTTATTTAACAGAAGAGTAATTTCAGACATGGAAGTACTGCATTACAGCAACCATTAAGCAATATTACACAGACTTTAAGTAGTGATAATTTGTTGGGTTATATTAGGTAAATGACCCAATGGTTTATACAAGAGATTTCTGATCTACATTTGTCAGCATTGCAAAATTATCCTTACAAAATTAGATGCTAAAATATATTCATTTGCAAGATTTCATATTGGTGGGGAGTAAATATCAGATAAAATCACAGGATATTCTAGGTAGATCAGAAGATCAGATGAAGAAGTATAAGTTCGCAGATGATGGTGTATTTCATCAATTGCTAGACTGAGGTTTATTAAAGAAAATCAAAACATTTAGTCTACTTTGATATTTTGTTGTCGGGTAGTAAGTGCTGAATGCCTACTTGCACAAAGTTGTGTTGAAAAAAAAAGACAATAGAACTTTCAATGTTTTTTCATCTAGAAGTTTATATTCTGCTGTGTCCATCCAAAAGGCTTCGAATGATTTTTTTTCCAGCTTAAGGGCACAGGCACCCAATACAAACTTGAAAAGGCTGAAACATGTGTCATGACATCACAGCACATGTTTCATTACCTGACCCTTTGCTCATCCCACTGACTCCAATGCCTATACTTAAGGGACACCTTCACATTGTTTGGGAACATCGATATTCTACAGAACATGGACCCAGAGAAGGAACTGAGCAGGCTGCCTTATTGTCAAGAGGTGGTGGATGGACACAGATGACTTTTGTTCCCCATTAAATTCGCACCCAAGGTTGATAGGAATTAGATCCATGTTCTGAGAGTGTTACATTACCTGCAGCCAGAGTCTGTCTGACTGAAAGACACATCTGCTTGGTTAAATAAATAATTAACTGGGGCTGCATGAATGACTAAAATGTCTCCATGGTCATATCCATCATGCACATTGATGGATTCATTTAATTGTTGGCGCCACTTTGCTTTTAATCTTAGGGTGGCATTAGCTCTTCAGAAGTGACAAAGAAGAGGGATGGAGGTAGAAAGGCCTCTCATTGTCATGCAATAATATTCTTATGAGGCAAGCCATTAGCTCCAATTGATCTCTTTAGCTTGACAGGTGATGTTTTATCCAGATTTCCAAGGGCCAGAGGTTAATGGTGAATGAAAATAGAGCTATTTGTTCCATTAGGTAAAGGTAAAGGTTCCCCCCGCACATTTGTGCAGTCGTGTCCGACTCTAGGGGCCGGTGCTCATCTCCGTTTGTTAGCCGAAGAGCCAGCATTGTCCGAAGACGCTTCCGCGGTCATGTGGCTGGCATGACGCGCGCGGAACGCTGTTACCTTCCCACCGAAGTGGTACCTATGCATCTACTTGCATTTGCACGCCCCTATCCTTGTTCCATTAGTTTCTGTTTAATGCCAACTCGCTTACTAGGCTTTGACAAGTGCACTCTGGTTTAACGAGCTGGGAGAACAACTAGTTGGGGTCAATTTTTGATGACGACCAGTTTCAGGAATCACAGTGGCAGAAAACCCATGAGCATTTTGATATACAGTAGGTGCAGTTTATGAGTACATCCATTAAAGAGATTTAGGACAGGGTTTTGTGAAGTGCACATAGGATTACTGCCTAATAGAGCTATCCTATGGATGCATGTTTGGGGTTCTTCTAAAATATTTTTGGAAATCAGACTTTAAAAAAGAGATTTGAACTGAAATTTGGGACCAATTTTTATGAATGTCAAGAAAGTTGATCCTGACTCAGTTTCTTATTGAGCTGCCTCCTAACCATCACCCCAAATACATCCTGTTATTTGCGTATACTTCCCATGCTGACAGCACATGGCAGTGAATTATTTTTTTACCTAATCATAATATTAAGTATTTACATATACAGGTTGATAGAACAGTGAGAGGGGACACACTTCTGTATAAAAAGTTTGGCTCAATCGAAAGGGAATCCAGTCAAGGCTTATTTGAACAAGGCACTTTTGTAACAAGCATGGATTCATATTTCATGGATTTCGATACCACTCTCAAGAGCGAAGGCGTAGGCACAGCGTGAGCAAATACTTTTAACTAAACCTTACTTCACCTTCAAAGAAACTCTCTGCACTTTGGGTACTTCTTTAGCTGTAAGGATATTAGGATAACACTTCAACGATAAAGAAGGAAGATACTACTAGTAGTGAAACTTCAAATGCCCTGAGACATTTAGGTTGGAAAAAGCAGCAGAGGACTTGTAAGATGGCACCTTGTAAGGAGCAACTGAACAGAAATAAAACTGATAGTTTAACTCTTGGCTTTATGAAGATTAAGTCACATAGGAGATATCTATTTCAGTCAATACTGTCCAAAAGCTCCCCTTTTTCGGTCAGCTTTTACTTTAATTTTTCTGGGGCCACCAAATCAAGATAGATAGCTTATTTGCTAATGGCTACATTGCATTAGCTAAACTGAGGTTTTCTCTCTGTCTTTTTTTAATAAGAGATTTGCTGAAAAAGTATTATATATAGACATCTATCATTTTTAGGAGGATCATCCAAATGAGCAAATAGAACACAAGATAGTCATATTCATTACTTATTGTGTTTCTTAAGAACAATTTTGTTTTGCACTTTTCACCCATTCCCATGGATATAACACAGTAGGAAATCCTGCTGTGTTGCATTCTGAATGAAATGTGCTAGTGTGATTACAGCCTCAATTACACAAAAGCTGGCAACTTTTGATGGAGATCACATCTTTTAATAGGTGGATGACAATTACCCTAGTCCAACTATACTACCCACCCACAATTAGTAACTGTAAAATTGCTTTTTTGTATCAAGTGATAACTCTGTTGAGATTCCAAAAGCCTTATTAGTATTCTATATGCTCAATGTTGTATATATGTTGTGTTGTGTGTGTACTGACATCTGTGATCCTTGTGTACTCATGAGGTACAGAACCTCGACATGTGAATGTTGTATGAGCAGTAACAGTGGCTGGTTTTATATTCAATGCCATATGCATCAGATTCCAGCCAGGATAACATTTCCACACTTATCACAGAATATGTGGCACTAAAGCCACACTCAAATAAGAGTACTGTAAGTTTTAAAAGCCTAAATATACAGTGCAGTACATAAAAGCAGGAGAAATGGCAAGTTACTTGGCTGTTGCTGTATCACTCTTTTGAGCTTGGACCATTGGGAAATTTTTGTGTAATTTCCATTTAAATTCTAAACTTTATTTTATTAATACATGCCCTTCGTAGCTAAATTATTTTTAACAGCCAATAGAAGTCTGCTTTCCTTTGGGATAGATCCAGCTCATAGATTTATCTTGAGTATGTTTATTTAGAAATACTTTCTACTCTATTCAGCACAGGTTACTTTCACTTAAGTAAGTGAATTTAGGATTACAGTAACCTATGAAAATGGGACTTGGTTTATATGAGAATTTTGGACTGACATTTGATAGCACAATTATTCCCTTTTCATATTGCCTGTTTTCTGAGCAAATGAAAACAGAGCTTATATGCACGCACGCACACACACACACCGTATATTTAGGATTACAATAGGGTACTACACCATACTGCTTAAAATATGTTAAATTGTCAGGGAAGAGGTTAAAGTCTTCCATACCAATACATACTGTAATTACTTTCCTTCTTTGCCTTTTAACTCTACATATTTTTTCCCTGCATGAATTATTATTACTAATGTCTCGTGTTATTCCTACCTTCTAGAGCAGTATTTGTCAGTCTCAGCAACTTCAAGGTGTGTGGCCTTCAACTCCCAGAATTCCCCAGCCACCCATGGCTGGCTGGGGAATTCTAGGAATTGAAGGCCACACACCTTGAAGTTGCTGAGACTGACAAACACTGCTCCAGAGATAGCTGCTCTACCTCCTAGTCTGATTCCTTAAATGAAGACTGAGTAGCAAATCTAACAGGGTTTGAATACTGCTCATTACAAACTATGTTGGCAAGGAACTGCAGCCTAAGATTAGTTTGGAATGGAAAGTTTTATTTCACATGAACTTTCTTGACTTATTTCAGTCAACAATTTCACTTTACCATACCAAGAGAATCAGCAACCTAATCGCTCCTCTTCTGGACTGACAATTGTACATTGGGAGCCATTATAAGAAATAAAGAGAGCCAGTTTGGTGTAGTGGTTAAGGCACCAGGCTAAAAGCTGGGAGACCGTGAGTTCTAGTCCCGCCTTGGGCACAAAATCAGTTGGGTGACCTTGGGCCAGTCACTCTCTCTCAGCCCCAGGAAGGAGGCAATGGCAAACCACTTCTGAAAAACCTTGCCAAGAAAACTGCAGGGATTTGTCCAGCAGTCGCCAGGAGTCAACAATGACTCAAAGGCAATAAATAAATAAACAAACAAACAAACAAATAAATGGAAACCCATGTTTGTGTGCCAGTTCTACTGTGTCATATCAAGTTTTGCCACAGATGCTTTGAAGGTAATTTTTCAGCAAATAATTATATGCTAATGTTTCCATTTCCAGTTCTGTATATGCTATATAATTACAGACTAAGACAAAGCTTTGTATTGGTTCTCTGTCCTGAGTTTTCAGTGATATGATAAATACAAGCTTTCACACTAAGGGCACTTTGGGACACTAAACTCACTGAGTGTAACTGATGTGGTCTAATTGCTAGGTGACATTATCAAAAGTGTGAACTGAATCTTGAAGAGATGGTTCACACACCCACTTCACCCACCCTCTCACATTTGATCAGTTATGATCATCCCTCATTGCACAGGAAAAGTTAGATGCGATACACTTTTATTCATGCATGTTAGCTCCCTCTTTAAAAAAGATGGGCAGGGATTTGAGCTATGGAGAAATTTGCCACCAAACTATTTAACAAGGAAACCAGATTGTCTCCACAGCTTACAGGAAATCATACTTAATTAATAATGTATACATTTGGGTTGTTTCACGTTGTAAAGTTTTTGGTTTTTTATATATATATATGAAAAAGTATTTCTGTTCTGCTAATTCTCCAGAAAGTTCAACTTCCATAGAGATCCTGGTTTAGCATCTGCAATTGAGAGTCCCTTGGACTGCAAGGAGGTCAAACCAGTCAATCCTAAAGGAAATCAACCCTGACTGCTCATTGGAAGGACAGATGCTGAAGATGAAGCTCAAATACTTTGGCCACCTAATGAGAAGAGAGGACTCACTGGAAAAGACCCTGATGCTGGGAAAGACTGAGGGCAAAAGGAGAAGGGGACGGCAGAGGATGAGATGGTTAGATAGCATCACCGATGTAATGAACATGAATTTGAGTAAACTCCGAGAGACAGTGGAGGACAGGAAGGCCTGGCGTGCTATGGTCCATGAGGTCACGAAGAGTCGGACACGACTGAACGACTGAACAACAACAAAAATGGAACCACTCCATCTGCTTTTAACCCATTTTTCTAATTAAGGGGGGGGGGAGAATGTGGAAGCAGAACAAGGACAAAGGAAACAGAATTTGCAAGGTGACACAGTTTATCAGTTTCTATTTGAAGATTGTAAGGACAGGAAAATGTGTGGCGGGGAAGGGGAGTCAAATTATAGGCCCTCTTGTCCAGCAGAATGTTGTCACTAGATAAGCAATGTTAATTTTTTTTGAAAATCACCCAAATCTAGTACTCATGAGTATAATGGACCACTCCCTGCGTGATATAACATCATACACGCACACACTGGCATGTGTCTCTGTGTGTCTATACAGTGGTGATATTAGGGCTGCGTGCTCCTCAAAAATGATTTGAAAGAAGTGCTTTGGATCTCACTGAGCACAGCGCCTCTCTGTTATTCTTCAAAGCAGCTATTGTTGGTTATTGGACTCTTAAAGCTATGCCCTCTTTTTTTCAGACTTGGGTGGTAGTCTAAAAAAAGTGACACTGCTTTCATAGCAAAGGGGGTTTGTGTTTACATGAGGTTCAAAGGATATTCCAAATTATTTTCAAAGGATGCACTGATGAAGGGGGAAAGAGAGAGAGAATCTGATGCTATATGATGAATATAACTTAAGGCCTTTTGCCTGTGGCCATACATTACTAGTATAACTAAATTAAAAAGGAGCTTTGTTATCCCCAGGAAAATTAAAGAACATGATCTCTAAGATACAGTCAATACAAAATGGTGCCATTCTAATGCCTCTCTCATTGGGGACATTGTAAGATGATGTAATCGAAATACATCCCTATGAACTTGCTCACTCATCTAAGTTGGGGCGGGAGGGAGGAAATCTATACTGTAACAATGAATTTTTTAGTTCTCTCCTTACATTTTCAGGACCAGGTCCTGCTCATAAAATAATACTTGTAACAGACTTTGTATTACTCAAGGTACTCTGTTCCTCTTTCATGCATTTTGGGGCTGATCAGTGCTGCAAAAATCCAGACCACCTGTAGATGGCAACAAGAGATTGCCATCTAGCGATCATGCTGATGTTTGCAGGCCAGATCTGGCAGTCCTACTCTGGGGTATGGACATACTTATATCAAAGGGTTATAATTGCTATGCTATTAATTACTTGACTCTAGCATGCTTTGCCCCCTTAACTCAAAAGCAGAGGCTGTTATCCAAAGGTGGAGTGGAGTGATGGATGGAGGCTTTTATTATCTCCATCACATCATGGTTTCAGTTCGGATTATTCTTCCCATGTCTGCTACTTGCATCAGGAAGGAACCTCCATGGATACTAAGGGCAGCTTTCCTGAAAACAGCAGTTGTAGGGTAGAAGGCTATTTATCTGGATTAGAATCGCAAGAAGGAAAATATTTAAGTTCCTGTTTTCTCACCCCACCCCTTACCATAGGAGTGGGCCAACTTTTGGTGGCCAAGAGGCGCCACCAATATTTAATATTTTGGGACGAGGACTGTAGGCCATGAAGTGGATTGGTTCAAATCACACATGTAGCCATGTTTGGAGGAAATTGGTAGCCCCCCATTTTTTTTTTAACAAGGGTGAGCCCATTTTAAGGCTTATTGTCGGATTTCAACTTTTCCCATCTCAAAATAAAAGGAAATTGTGCCATTGGTGGGTTTGTTTGTTTTTCAGCAATCACAGTCAGAGAGGAGCTTTGAAGGTTGCATGATCCTGGTCTGGCCACTTTAGGGCTGGTCCCTACTAAATAAGACATACAAGAACCAATGATGTAACTAGAGATACATCCACCTTGGCCCTTAAAGCAAGTTTATGCCATAGCATAGCTTTCCCCATGGAACGTAAATTTCTATTAACTGGCAAAAGTAACCCATAAAGAATTCTCAACGTCTTTCCCTCCCCCCAAAAAAATAATTCCCAGGATTCCTGGGATAGGGGGATGATGGTTAAAGTGATAACCTGATGCAGGTTTAAAGTAGCCTTTAATGGAAGTGGAAGGGAACTTCCTTTTCTTCCAGCAAAACTTAACGTATTATGTTACATCAATACATTACAGTAAAGCTTTGCAACTATTGTAGACTTCCCGCTGGCTGAGATACTAAGACACGCATTATATATTCTTTCTAGCACTGTCACTGCTTAAAGGTGTCTTTATTGACTGAATGTGTGAATTTTAATCAAATATTAATTAAAGCTGTGTAGATGTGCATATGAATAAAGGAATAATTCTGAAGAAAATAATACTTTTTGTTTAAAGGAAATCCATTAATTCATCACAGCAGGTAGCACTTTTCAAGAGATGAACTTTTATTCTCTGTCTGAGGAAAACCAAGTTCCTTCTAAGCTATTTCTTACCATCCCCAATATTTAAAGATGTGTATTAAAAGCAATTAATCATTTGAAAAATATATGCTACCTGTTTCAGCAGGAGCACATTTTAATTTATAAAAATGTTTGAAATTTACAAATTAACAGATGAATTTATTTAACAATGCAGCTCTAATTCTGCCCCATCAATGTTGGGAGATCTCTATATACCCGTGTACTTTTTCACGCTGCAAAATCATATATTGTTCCGGGAGCGTATTCATAATAAAAGACATGCACTGCAAACCTATGTGTGATTACTCAGGACTTGCGCAGGTGGGTCTCCTTCTCAGTAAATGTGCATGGGATTGAAGCTGTAGTCTGTGTTGCTTTGCAGACAGATGTTTGAACTTTGCTTTTGGCAAATACTATTGTGATGCCGTTGGACACCGATTTTTGGAGGGGGTTGGAATTAGACAGAATTTCGTTTCGCATTTTAAATGTCGAGAAAGGAAAGGAAAGGAAAGATTACCAGAAATAGTCTTAAACAAAACAGGAGAAAAGCACTTGTGTCTTCGACGTCATTGCCCTTTGAAAGCAGATCTAAAAGAGTGGTAAGATATTCAAAGAGACACTTTTGTTGTTTTGGAGTAAACAGGGCTTAATTTGGGGGAGGTGGGTAAAAGGACACCCTAGCCCACTGAATGGCTGGACACTGTACTGTGAACCTTCCTTAAGGTCGGCAGGAAGTGAAGAGAGGAGGAAATGGCGTGTGGGATGACTGGACGGAGGGGTCACGGCGTACCTCAGTGCACGTAATAAAGCCAGTAGACGACATTAAAAAGAATAAAGGTGACAGGAAAGACCATTCTGGACCACTTGTCTATGGAATTAACATCAGTCAAGTCTGGGATTTTGAGTTTGAGCTGCGATGCTCTTCTCCGTAGCCGCCCCTTTTGGTGGACTGTGTGTCTGTCCAAGCTGCTCCTGCTGTGGAGGTCTTTCATAGTCGCTGGTCTCCGGTAATGGATGCTGGCACTGTCATAGGAGTACATGGTGGCTCTTGGGTCGTTCAAACTCGCAAGCACATCGGAGCTGCTGACTTCGTTTCTCATTTCCAAGGTAGTAAGAAGGATATTCCCACAGGTGTCAATCTAAAGGAGGGGTACACTTTAGAGAGAGCCTCTATATCGCTAGTGCCCTTTGCATCCCTGCAAGTTAGCTGAAACAATGGCCCACCCAAGAATGAATGACAACCCCCCCCCTGAAAAAAAAAGAATAGGAAAGTCCATTCCTTTTAGTGAATGTCTTGTTAACAATTTAAAAATTGTGTTATTTATTTGGGAATAGTCTCATTGCTTTCAGTGAAGCTCAGATTAGTCAAAACTAACTTCAGCCCTATAGATTCCAAGTGGTCTACTCTAGGGAGAACCAAGTCTGGATTTTCCCCAGTGCCAACCTGTTCAGGGAATATTGAAAGAGTTTGCCGAAATAGAACCTTGGTCCGTTTCCTTGTCATTTTATTTCAGTTTGAATCTGTTCTTTCATTTCTGGCAATGGCAACATTCTTTACTGCCTATTTTACACTGACTTCACAGCATCCAGGGATGTACATCAGGAAGCTGGCAGAGATAAATTGAGGGGAACATGAGTGTCCATAGGAGGGACTAGTGATGTTACATGCGCCTTGATATTATAGAACAAAATATGCAAATCACATAATCCAAGACACTGGCATGGGGATGTCATGATGCAAATGACATCCCTGTGGCTTGTCCCAGATACCAATGGGTGACAAGAAAGTGAGTTATTATGGGGATGCCCTCCTTATGATATGAGAAGGTATTCCCATCAGTTCAGTACAATTGCCCTGACAGTGGTTAAAACTGCAGAGTCTGTAAGATTCATCTGTATTCTCTCTGTTTCTCCAAGAAATGACACCAGGTCACAGTAATCGCATTGTGCTTGCCAAGTTGCCATCTAAGAATTCATTGCTAGGCAGGAATGTGCAATGAAAGAAATGTTGTGATGGCTATCATGGAGAAAGGTGTGGTGGATTCAGGCAGGCTTGGCTCAGTCATTGTGATGTGACTTCAGGCAGGGTAGAACCATGACATTTTGCTGGCTGAGGTTGAGAAGCAAGCTGCCCTCTGTGTATGCACAGACACATCCTCACACACACCCATCAAGGCTAGTTATTTTGACATGCAAGAACAACAAATTGAACAAAACCTCTTTCCATCACTGGCAAGAAAAAATACAGTAATAACAAAGGAGAAATAACTACCAGTATGCTGGCCTTTTGTGACACACAGAATTGATGCCTGAAGTGGCTGCCTCAGTCTCCCTGATGGCAGGGCCAGCTCCAACCATGGGCAAATCTAGGGATGTCTGCAGGGTGTGGTAAAAAACGTCATTATGGCAACCACTATGGTGTGATCAAAGTTTCACCTGTTTTTATGTGCACCACGCACACTGCAGATACCCCTGGTCAGATCTCTTTGTCTGTACAGGAAGTCCTTGTTTAGGGACCACAGTTGGGACCGGCAACTTGGTCGTTAAGCAAAGCGGTCACTAAATGAAACCACGACTGTGCTTACAATTTTACTTCAGCTTTCCTTTGCTTTACCCACCTACGAAGGTCATAAATGCGAGGACTGGTTGTAAAGTTATATTTTCATCACCACTGTAACTGCGAATGGTCACTAAACAAGGACTACCTGTAAAGTCTAAGAAAATAATACAGCTTTTTACCATGGTGATTTCCAGAGTAGAAGCTAATGCTTGATGAGAAAAATCAGGAAGAGGAGGGGGGACAGTCTGTGATGTGTATCACCGAGGACAGTTTCTTGCAACACACTGTCACAACAGAATAAGTGTTCTCTGTTGAAGTGGGGCAATGATGGCACCCCATAAGCTTGGGATGTGCTCAGTGGCATCCACAGGGTGGCTGGGGTTGGGGGGTGGGCTGACAAATGACAAAGACAGTGCCATCCTGATACAATGCAAAATCCCCTTCTTTTGTTCATGCCTTGTGGCAGGCAGTTGAGACAGAGGTTGCGTTGCGCCATGTGACACTGCTTTTGTCAATATGACAAAAGCGATGAATCCTGTGGATGCCTCTGGCAGTGATCTACAAGACCAGACTCTGCCTCCTTGGATGTTTCTCAGAATGTTTTTCAGGAACTCTAGGGTAGAGAAATCAGGTGAGAAGGAATTCCCTGAATGGAGAAATAGATTGAAATCCACCGTCACAAAACACAGAGAGATACCCTCAAGCTTTTAAAAAGGATTAGGTGGGTTATGGAACTTCCATGACCAGCAGCACCAAATGCTGCAATGTCTGATGCTGGGGGAAATCAGCAAGAAAGAGACGCTTTTACCTAAAAATAGGTAATACCAATGTCTCACAAGGTTAGAATGCATACACACTCATCTGGATATCTGAGGGACTGTCCCTTTCTCATTATTTCTGCCCACTCCGTAAGATGTGACAGGGTGGGTGTTCTTCACGCCCCATCCATTAAGCAAAGTCATCTGATGACACCCAGGGTACCTTCTCTGTTGTGGCACCTGCCTTCTGGAAGAGCACCTTCCTGGAGATTCAGACCCTCCAAGACTTTAGACATTTTTTAAAAACTGGGCTTTTTCACCAAGCTCCGGGATAGCTTACTAGTGTGCCCATTTGATGTATATTGTTGGTTTTGGCAGTGTTACATATTCCTCCCTATTACACGATGCTTTTTCTGGATTTCTGTTGTTTTCTACATATTACACCGGTTAAAATTGTACACTGCCCAGAATTGGCTTGGAGCAGCCGTAGAAATCGGAATTGTAAACAAACAAACAAATCAATAAAGCGTTAATTACCAAGCATTCAAATCATTAAATTAAAGACTTCCAAATGTTGTTATACGGTCACCTGCAAGAGGAGTGTAAAGATCATTAATACTGTTTATTATTTCTTCTGTGTTTTAAAGACAAATAATTCACGAGCACTAATGGCTTAAACTGATGATTCATAGGGCCCCCTTCACTTGAAGGACTTGTACGCTCGTAGCTTATTACGAGGCAAGAATGAATGAATTACTGCTTCAATTTAAAGCATTACGAACAAGGCCGCTACATTTTTAAATGAATTTCTAAATCGTTTCAACCACCTGATTGCATAAATCATTGGGCTATTCATTTTGTAGTTTTTACTACCCATAAGAAAGAGCTTATAGTGATGGCTAACAAATGAACTCATTTCTTCTAACAGAAGGAGGGAGAGATCATCTGTATCTTTGCTTATTCCAGTCCTTGTCCTATTCTAAAAGGTAAAGGTTCCCCCTGCACATTTGTGCAGTCGTGTCCGACTCCAGGTCATGTCCTATTCCTACTTTCCCCAATTCCATGTCAGTAGGAGTTAATTGAGAAGGCAATCTGGGCTTCCGAATTGCAAATCAACAATGTAAGATGTCCTAAAATGAAGACAGAATTGCTAAATAAAAAATTTAATTGCTAAATGACCCTGAGGCCAAGAAACCATGGGACAATTATTATTCTAGTGACCCAAATGACCCCAAAGGATGACTTTCGTTCTTCGAAGAGCAATCACCTTAATTTTAGGCCAGTCAGTCAAGAAGTATCATGTGTAAATAAAACCTAGGAAAACCTGTTCTTCTACGAAGGATTTGGTTCAGCTAGCATGCACTGTTCTGTCCTTGGAGACAACAGAGCCAAACCTCAGAACTATTTTCCAATCTCAAACAGCAGATACTTTATATTAGTTAGGAAAGAAAAAAGAAGGATGAACAGAGATAAAAGCAGATAAGGATTATTTAAAGGAATCTATGGATAACTGAAAGGTGCTTCAGAGATCACGATCCTACCACCTACACATTCCATTTGTATTAATACATATATGGATGCACATATATTAGTTCTTACTTAGTTCTTTACCTACTTTACTCCAATATTGCATTTCTAAAAAAAGTAATCTCTCACACCAAGGTTCACAATACAATAAAAACAGATGATCAATGGAAGCCCTATTGATCGACAATTTTTCCACATTAATTTTAAAGGGCTTCGCATTGGGCTGTATCTGGATGCATGGAGAACACAAATATATTTCTAGGCTAATTGTGAGAGACAGATATTTATAAACAAGAAATATTGGCATTGAAATCACTGACCATTGAAAGTCTCATGCTAATTACTGAAGTGATGAACTATTGAATATTCTGAATATGTTCTGATGCACATTCCTGTCATATTCTCTAATTCAAAAAGTGTTTTCCCAATTATCTCCCCAAGCAGGAGGACTAGAACACTTTAAAAAGCATATTTTGTTGTAAACCGCCCAGAGTCCCCCATGGGGGAGTTGGGCGGTGATAAATTTGACAAATAAATAAATAAATAAATAAATAAATATTTACAACAGGTGTTCTCTAAGATATTAGCTTGTTAGGAGTGTTACGATCTTCTGCTTCAACAACGCTTGTCCAGATAAATAGGAAACTATATCAACTTTCAGGGAATTGGTTACCTGAACTTTATTCATCTCCACTTTCTTCCTCTCGTTGGTGGCTTTTTCTGCCGCTTTCTTCTGATGCTGAGGGCCTTTGCCAAAGAAAGTGTAGTTGACAAATGCATATTCCAGTAAGGCAAGGAACACAAACACAAAGCAGCCCATAAGGTAGATGTCAATCGCCTTCACGTATGGGATTTTGGGAAGGGTTTCCCTGAGGTGAGTGCTGATGGTGGTCATTGTCAGCACAGTGGTGATTCCTACAGAGAAGGAAAGAGTTACCTTTATAAGGACATTCTTCACTTCTGAAGATACCACATTATAAAGAGTTCACAACACATGTACAGTACCCCACCATGCTTTCTCAGCCATTTGTACATTGCTCTAGTTTTCTAAATCTTTTAGCATCTTTTCCATTGTATCAATCAGATTTGGAAACTACAGCCCTCAAGACTTGCCACAGTGAATGGGTGAGACCTTTGAGACTTTGGGACATTGGGAAAGACTACGAGTTGGTTCCTTTCTAAGGGCAGCAGAAGCTTAAGTACCACGTGCTGTAACAATATTCCATGTGCCACGTTGGCTCCACACTGTGGCAAAGTTTTGCAGCACATTGCAGGTATTAATTATTGGAGTTAATTTCTCTTTGCAATGTTTTATATTTTATCACTTCATAAATTGCAGGGTGTGTGCTAGTTCTTAAGTTATATTAAGTTCTCTACAACCACATTTCACCAGGTTAGAACGTGAATTTTTGATGTAGGAACACATTTGTTTATTTATTTATTTATAATTCTATTTATATCACCGCCCCATCTCCCCCAAAGGGGACTCTGGGCGGTTATGTTCCTAGGAAAGTCTTTTGAAGTGAGAGATATGCATGAGTCAAGATTTTGTATAGAAGTTTGCAAGTTAAACCTATATAGTTCTGGTAGATATACATCAGTGCTGAAAAATCTCTGGCCTTTCAGGATAAATCTGACCCACTATGTTTTCCCAGCCTGCAGGATATGATTACTTGATTATGTGCCATCAAGTTGGTGTTGACTCTTAGTTTTTTTTTTTTTAATTAAAAAATAAACTTTATTTACATTTAACATTTAACACAGACATTTACATTTTACATAAAACATATCTCATTTACACTTAGGCATTTCATCAATTGCATATTTTCATAGTCTTATAACTTATAAATTTTTATTTCTAGTCTTTTATATAATCCGATCTTTCAATTCTATTTATCCATTTCTACTTTCTTTTTCCTTCCTACCTTCTTACCTCCCATACTCCTCTCCCACTACTACATATCTCTTAATCCACAAAATCCCTCCCTTATCTTTTTTATCTATTTTTAGTTCTTTAATTCCTTTCTTTCATTTTTATGTTTCTATATATATATACTTATTCTATTATTCTCTTATGCATTTTTCCTTTCTTAATTTTTAAAGACTTAACCTCTACTACCTACACATACATACTACATATTCATACACCTTTAAAATTACTTCCGGCTTTCTTAACTCAGAACATTAAATGTAACTAATTTGTATACATTTTCTCTCTTACTTTCTATATTTCCTTATTTCCCCCCCCCCCCTTACTATATTTTTATTTATAGTTGTATAATTACATATATATCTATTTAATATTGTATTCCTTTTTAAGATACTCTGTAAAAGGGTCCCATATCTCTTTATGCTTCCTTATTTCTTTCCCTTTTATTAGGTTAGTTAATCTGTCTGCTTGCATTAATTCCATTAATTTCATAATCCAATCTTCTTTTGTTGGTATATTTTCTTCCTTCCATAATTGCGCATATTTTACTCTTGCTGCTGTACTTAAATATAAAAATAATGTCTTTTGTCTTTTATTCATGGTATCATCAGTTTTGCCTAGTAAATAGATTTCTGGTTTCATTTGTATATCTTTACCTAACATTTCTTTTATATATGTATTTATTTTAGTCCAATATTTTCTTGCTTTGTCACATAGCCACCATATGTGGTAAAAAGATCCTCTTTTTTTTTTGCATTTCCAACAGATATTCGTATTTCTAATTTTTGATTTAAATAGCACCTCAGGTGATAGGTACCATCTATATATCATTTTGTATATGTTTTCCCTTAAACTATTACTTAGGGTGAATTTTATATTTTTTAACCAAATTTTTTGCCACTGCTCATATGTAATTTCTATACCTAAATCTTCTTCCCATTTCTTCATATAATTTTTAATTTTTATATCTTTAGTTTTCATTTCCAATAATATCTTGTAAATTTTTGATATCAAGTGGTCCTTGTCTCGTTCTAATATATTGTCCCAATTATTTTGATCTTTTATGAATTGAAAGTTTTTATTGTCGATTTTATATTGTTCTTTTAGTTGAAAGTACGTAAACCAGTGGCACGTTATATTTTCGTTTTCTAGTTCCTCCCGTGTTTTTAGTCTATAATTATTTCCTTCCATTTTTAACAAGTTTTGATATTTTATAAAATCCTTATCTGTTTGATTCCCCATTCTGGCGCCTGCCTCCTGTGGCGATACCCATAATGGCAAGCCAGGTAGTAACGTTTTTTTATATTTGCTCCAAATTTTTAATAGTGACTTCCTAATTATATGATTGTTGAATAACTTATGTACTTTGCATCTATTATGCCACATATAGCCATGCCACCCATACCTGTTGTCGTGTCCTTCCAAGTTTATTGTTTTTCCATCTTCTAATTTAATCCAGTCTCTAATCCAAATTAGCCCGCATGTTTCATAATACAATTTTAAATCAGGCATTGCTAAACCCCCTCTATTTTTAGTATCTTGTAGGTATTTAAGTTTAATTCTAGGGTTTTTTTTTGCCAAATAAATTTTGTTATTTCTCTTTGCCATTTTGTAAAAATTTGATCTTTTATTGTAATTGGGATTGTTTGAAACAGGTATAAAAATCTTGGTAAAATATTCATTTTTATTGTGGCAATTCTGCCTAATAGGGATATTTGCAAATTTACCCATTTCTCCAAATCTTTTTTGATTTCTTTCCATAAGCTTTCATAATTATTTTTATATAAATCCAAATTATTATTTGTTATTTGAATTCCTAAGTACTTAATTTTTTTAACATTTTGGAAACCTGATATTTGTTCTATTTTGTCTATTTCTTCTTTAGGCATATTTAAATTTATCATTTTAGTTTTTTCCTTATTTATTTTAAATCCTGATACTTCACCATATTCTTGTAGTTTAGAGATCAATTTTGTTATTGAGTTTATTGGATTTTCTAATGTTATTACTAGATCATCAGCGAACGCCTTTAATTTGTATTCTTCTTTCTTGATCTTAATCCCCTCTATTTCTTGATCTTTCCTTATTTCATCTAATAAAACCTCTAGTACCAGTATAAATAATAATGGGGAGATAGGGCATCCTTGCCTAGTACCTTTCATTATTTTACATTCCTGTGTTAGTTCATCATTTACTATTATTCTTGCTTTTTGTATCCTATATATTGCTTTTATTGCGTTTATGAATTTATTTCCAAAATCTTTTTTTTCTAATACTTTGAACATAAAATTCCAATTTACGTTGTCAAAAGCTTTTTCTGCGTCTAAAAATAGTAGTGTTATTTGTTTTTCAATGTGTACTTTAGCATATTCTATTAAATCAATTACATTTCTAATATTATCTTTTATTTGTCTAGTCGGCAGAAATCCATTTTGATCTTGATTAATAATTTTCTGTAAAAATTTTTTGAGTCTTTCCGCAAGAATAATAGTAAAAATTTTATAGTCGTTATTTAATAATGAAATTGGCCTATAATTTTTACAATCTGTTGGATCCTGATTTTCCTTTGGGATTAGTGTAATGTTAGCCTCTTTCCATGATTCAGGTATTTCTGACCCTTGAAGTATTGAATTAAACATTTCTTCTAATGGTTTAATTAATTGTTCTTGTAGTTTTTTATAATAATCTGCTGTGAGTCCGTCTGTCCCTGGTGCCTTATTTACTTTCAATTTTTTAATTGCTTCTCTGATTTCTTGGGTTGTAATATTGTGGTTTGTAAGTTCCTTATCTTCTTCTGTTAATTTTTCTATGTTACAATTTTTAATATATTCTTCTACTTTATCTGCTGGGATTTTCTGCTCCTGATATAGATTTGTATAATAATAAAAAAAACCTCTCTTAATGTCTTCATTATATGTGAGCTCCATATTTTTATTTTTTATTTTATTTATAATTCTTTTCTCTCTTTCTTTTCTCAGTTTGTACATTAACCATTTTCCTGGTTTATTTGCCTGCTCAAAGTTTCTTTGTTTTATAAATTTTAATTTTTTATCTAATTCTTCTGTTAACTCGATCTTAAGCTGAGATTGTAGCCATTTTATCTGGTTCATTATCTCTTCCTTTTCTTTCTTTCTTTTTTTATTTTTTTGCAATTCTAGTTCTTTTTCTTTTATCTGATTCATTAATGTTTCTATTTTTTTTTAAATCTATTTTTAATATATTTGTTTTTCGAAATCAAGTTGCCTCTCATGAATGCTTTGCTTGTTTCCCAAACCTTTTCTATACTTACTTCGTTATTCATGTTCCATTTTAGAAATTCTTGTAATTTCTTCTCTAGGTCTTCTACATTTTTATTATCTTTGAGTATATTTTCATTCATTTTCCATCTATATATTTTTTTATTTATGTTTAAGGTCATACAAACAGGATTATGGTCAGACAGCGTTTTTGCATTAATTGTCATATCTCTAATTTTATTTTCCAAATTTTTTGTAACCCAAATCATGTCAATTCTGGAAAAGGAATTAAATCTATTTGAATAATAGGTATATTCTTTCTTATTTCCATTTTTGTATCTCCATCCATCTATTAGCATTAGGTTTTTTGTCATATTAAAAAATTCCTTGGGTAGTTTCCCTTGATTTTTATTAATATGATTTTCTGATTTTCTATCAATCTCTGGTTCTACTACCCCGTTTAAATCACCCATTAATATACAATTTTCAATCCTCTTTTCTGAAATTATTTCTGAAATTTTTTTAAAAAAATTTTTTTGCTCGTTATTTGGAGCGTAGATTCCTATTGTCATTATTTTTGTATTTTGACATTCTATTTCTACCAATATAAATCTACCTTCTTGATCTTTTTCTACTAGTTGAGGTTTTAACGCTGGCTTAATATATATTACAATCCCATTTTTCTTTTTTTCATTTGATGTTACAAAGGCTATTCCCAATCTTTTATTTTCTAAATATTTTTCATCTTTATTTTTAATATGTGTCTCTTGCAAGCATATAATATCCAGTTCTTGTTTCTTTAACAGTTGAAATATTCTATGTCTTTTAACAGGTGAATTGAATCCATTAATATTCCAGGTTATAATGTTTAATTTATTCATTTTTATACAAGCCCACTTCTAGCTATTTTTCACACCTTATGGTCTTTAACGTCTTACTCCTGTTCTTTTACTTGTTCTTTCTTACTTCCCAGTTCTTTTTCTAGTTTCTTGTGAAATTCTTTTGCCTTAAGTACAGAGGTTAACCGGTATCTTTGTCCCTTGTACTGGAGATTTACCCCTTCCACAGCCTCCCACCTGAAATTTATTTCAGTTTTCTTTAATAAGTCTGTGAGAAATTTATATTCTTTTCTTTTTTTAAAAATTCTCCCAGGTACCTCTTTGAATATAGTCACAGTTTTACCTTCCACCTCAATTTTTTTATTAAATGCAGCTTGTATTACCGCATCTCTATATTTTTTTTTGAAAATTCTATTAGTATGTCCCTTGGTTTCTTGTTCACCTTTGCATATTGAGAGTTTACCCTATAAATTTTTTCAATTTCTTCCTCTACTTTTTCACCCTCCCATTCAATCAAGTCAGCAATCATTTCTACCAATGTTTCCCTTATATTCTCTTCTTTGTCTTCCTCCACGCCTCTTATTCTAATATAGTGTTCTTTTTCCTTTATCTCTAATAATATTATGCGTTCTTCATCCTCTTCTCTTCTTTTTTCACATTCTTCAGTCTGTATCTTAACACGTTGTATTTCAGTCCTTAGTTTTTCCTCTATAATGTCCAGTTTTTGTTGCAATTTTCTTTCTACAGAAGAAAGTTTTTCTTCTAAACCTTTTTTAACAGTCAATGTAATAGTCTCTGTTGTCTTAGCTGTAAATTCATCGAATAAAGACTTAAATCCTTCACCCTCTAACGAGTCTGAACCTTTTCTTAGTGTTCTTTTAACAGCCATATTTTGACAGGTATCAAGAGCAAATATACATGCAATATTTCCCCCCCCCCCACAAAATCTACTTCAAAAATCTCTTTTCTATTATATCTAAACTTTTTCCAATAAAATAAATAAATAAATATATATATATATATATATATATATATATATATATATATAATACTTAATACTTAATACTTAATACTTAATACTTAATACTTAATACTTAATACTTAATACTTAATACTTAATACTTAATACTTAATACTTAATACTTAATACTATTTTGGGTTTATAGCTTACAAATATAAACTTATAATTATAGTTATATAGTTTTCAGTTCCTCCAAAAGTTGTACTGTTGCAAGGTATCTTCAAAATGGCCACAGTTATTTAATAATTAATTAAGTCTTTAGAATTCCGAAAGCATATCAGTTTTTACAATCCTTATATTGTCCTTCATTAAGACATTTCCGCTTTTTCTTTTTACTTTATTCACTATTGTTTGTGGCTAGGATGGCAAACCTTTCTTTTGGGCTCTTTTGTCCAACTCCGCCCGTTGTCTAGTTTTTCCTCCCTTGTCACTTGGGTCCGCGAGTCTCCATTAGTCACCAATGCTGACTCACATTCACACCAGACCGAACAGACATCCACCAACTCGCTCCCCTTCGTGACAGCTGGGTTTCTCTTCAAAGAAGATTTTCTTCTCTCCTCTGTGCGATTTCGTCTCTCTTTCAGTTACGAAATCGACAATCGCAACGGTGCGGTTTCTCCCCCTTTCCTTTTCAGCGGAGCTCTCCTTCTCCGCGTCCGCTCGCCATCACAGCTCACCCGGAAGTCACCGGTGTTGACTCTTAGTGACCACACTGAGAGACTTTCTTCAGGATGATCTGTCCCCAACCAAGCCCTTTAGATCTTCCAATGGTACACCATTTGCCACTGTAATCGAGTCTATCCACCTGGCTGATGGTCATCCTCATCTTCTCTTTCCTTCCTGGTTCTTCACATAATGTGTACAAAATGTGATAATTTAAGCCTGGGTGTTTGTGCCTTGAGTGAGATGTTAGATTGATTTTATGATCCATTTCTTTGCTTTCTTGGCTGTCCATGGTATTCTCAGGAGTCTTCTCCAACACTAAAGTTCAAAAGCATCAATATTCTTTCTATCCTGCTTCTTCAGCTTTGGCTTCCACAGAGTGTCATAGAGAAAACCACTGCCTGCATGGCATGGCATCTGTATATAGGGAATATATTCTATGGTATGTTGGATGTTGACACCTTTCTGTACCAAATTTCAGTATGCTCCTTCCATCTTTGTTTGATCTTCTTTGAATCAGTTTGGCTAAACAAACTACTAGTAGACTTCAAGATAAAAGAATCAACCCCAACCACATTACTTGAGGACTGTAGGGGATGTATCAGAGCTGCAGACACAAAGCAGTCTAGATCCAATATGAAATACATAGATGTTAAACTACACTATATGAAGGACATGCAAGAAAATTAGCAAGCAAAACGTTTATACTGCCCAACAGATGATGTGGTGGTAAACGAATTTACCAAGCCACTGCCCTGGGACCACTTCCTCAGGTAGAGAGAAGCATTGGGACTCAGAGCATGAAATTATGCATGATCTGACCAATTACAATGCACAAATTAGTGCATGGAGCTAATGAGAAGGGGAATGTTGGATACATCATCCCCATCCATCAAATTGTTTCCTTTGTGCAGAATAAAGGACAGATAACCTGGTGCCCTACTTTCCATCTCTATGCTGCTGCTGTTACATACATAAAAGGGTTAAAGCTGGAACAAGCAAAGGCCACTCCTTTTGGGATTATCCATGCTAATTACCCCCAGTATTGCTTCCAGAGACACTGGAAACTTCTGTGCCTTTTGACAGGTAGACATAGATAATGTAGATCGTTGATTTTTTTTTTTGCACCTTCAAGTCAGTGTTGACTCCTAGCGACTGCCTGGACAAGTCCCTGCAGTTTTCTTGGCAAGATTTCAGAAGTGGTTTGCCCTTGCCTGCTTCCTAGGGTGAGAGAGAATGACTGGCCTAAGGTCACCCAGCTGGCTTTGTGCCCAAGGTGGGACCAGAACTCACAGTCTCTTCGTTTGTAGCCTGGTGCCTTAACCACTACACCACACTGGCTCTCTTAAATTGTTGATATTAACTCCTTTTTTCTCTTGCTGATTGTTAATGTCTCTCTCCCCCTGCTTTTACCCACCTTTTTGTCCCATTTTTGCAAGTAATCCGTGTTTTGATCTTTGCTGATATTTAATAAATAAATTAAATAGCAGCCAGCAGAAACTCTTATTTTTTACAGGGTAAGAACCAGCTCATTACTAGCAAGACTGCACTCTTCATATCAAAGGCAATCCTAAAGAGGACAGATTATATAGACCAGATTGGAGTTGATTGTAGGGGTGATGGTTTGATATGAATCTGTATTATAGTTTTATTTGTATTTACTCATATTCACTTGTATGTTTATAATGGCTTTTTATTTTAACTTCTTTTTTACTTGATATGGTCAAAAGACTAAATCAATAAAGTATCTACTCTACTCTAATAAATAAATATCAACCTATATTTTTTTGCTAGCTGAACTCTGTGACCTGTATGCTTGCCCTGATCTGGATACAAGGATTGGCTGGGAGGGTGCTGGGTGCAAAGTATAGAGGAAATCACCCACAATAATTTTCCAACAATAGCATGGTCCAAGAAATAAATTACCCAGTGCAACTCTTGCAGCAGATGCATCATAGTTGATCCAGAAGGATACCCATGACAGAATTGTAATCAGCGTAGAAGGCATGTAGGTTTGTAGAATGAAATAGCCGATATTTCTTTTCAGTCGAAAACTCAGTGAGAGACGGGGGTAAGCCCCTGTTTAAAAATAAATAAATAAATGAACAAGTGATGTCAGAAATGCATTTGTCTTCTACTAGTGTTTCCAGGTTATGTTTGCAGATGCTTAGTGCTCACCTGTTGCAAACACTACTCTTTTTGAGATCATATTGTAATCGATAATCGAGAACTGAGGGAGCTCGATTTTATTAACTCCGCTTACAGCAGATTTCCCTCCGTTCCAGTAGAATTCAATATCGTCGGTTGTGTATCCATCTGCCAGTTGGAGACATATAAGCAAGCGTGTTAGTTTGTCAGCTAAATATTTTGCAGTTTAATTTTCTTTCTAAAGAAAATTGCAAAGGAGACATAACATTAGGAGACATAATCCGAATTATAGCACTGTAAATATTCCAGAGCTGTGTACCAATAAATCCAGCCTACAATGATAAATTGCCATCATTACTGTCTTTTTTTTCTTTTGAACAAGCCACTTTTGTTCCATTTAATGCTACATATTAAATTGACGTTCCTTTTGATGGTACATATTAAATTCTCATTTTAAAAAGCAGAGATTCAAAAGTTAAAAGAGTTTACAGATGTTTCTCCAGTCTTCTATCAAATGCAACATAGAGCTGCTGAATATTAGAAAGTTAAGTGATTTAACCCAGATCAATAAATTACAACAGAATAGCACATTTCAGCAAGACAGCAATCCTTGGTTCATTTCTCTGGAAGTAAGTTCTCCTTAGTACAGTAGACTTATTTTACTGCAGTGTGTCATTTAGATTAGTAACATAATTCTATCAGTGTCTAATCAGAAGTAAATTCTACTGAGTTCTGTAGGACTACTGTCTAGTTTAGCATGTATAGGAAATATACATACATATAGAATTGTGCTACATACAACAGAGCCTTAGAAGCCCAATCACACAATTTCAAAATAATGGGATCTTATTTGGGGTTTCCTTTCTTTGGGAGAAGAACATCTTCCTTTACTATTCTGAAGGTGATGTTTGAGAGGCAAAGCTTTCAATAGAAAAATGTCTAACTATAATGATAAATAGAAATTATAAGGCCGTGTCTTAAGAGTTTACACAGCAAGAAAAATTGCATTCTGGCCCCTGTAAAACCTTTTTGACCTGAAAAGCATTCTTGTTTGCTATTACTGAGCTATGACATGGAGGAAATGTGATGAGCTGAATTTTATTTATTTATTTATTTGTTTGTCATATTTATATCCCGCCCATCTCCCCCACAAGGAGGGACCCTGGGTGGTTCACAACAAAAGTAAAAAACTATAAATAACAATAATAAACAATAAAAATATCTAATACAGTCCGATCCAAGGAATGGTAGATCTTACTTATCCCATCGGTCAGTAAGGCTGGTCAGGGCAGATCTAAGAGACCAGCTAACCCCAAGACTGGCTGTTCCCCTCCCCTCCCCAAGCATGGTGACATAACCAGGTCTTTAGGTTTTTTCTAAAGTCCAGGAGAGAGGGGGCCGATCTTATTTCAGGAGGAAGAATATTCCAGAGGGCGGGAGCTACTGCAGAGAAGGCACGCTTCCTAGACCCCGTCAGATGGAACTCTCTTACAGACGGGGCTCGTAGCATGCCCTCTTTGCAGGACCGGGTGGGACGGGTTGATTGAACAGGGATGAGACGGTCCCTCAGGATAAATAAACATGGGGCATTATGGCAACCTGAAAATGATTAAGTAGTTCATTCTTCCCATTAAAGATTGCAGCAAATCTGGGAACTATACCTCAGTCATTGTCTTGTCCTCTTATAGCTTTAACATGAAATATTTAAATTGACTCTAGAATGTGACCTTGAACATTACTATCTCTTACATTGAGATTTTTTTGAGAAGGAAGGAAGGAAGGAAGGAAGGAAGGAAGGAAGGAAGGAAGGAAGGAAGGAAGGGGCATTTTTGTAATTTGTTAAACATTGTAACTTCTAACATTTTAAAATAATATGGATGATGTTAAGTGATTTAAAACCTAAGAAGAGCCATGCTAGCTCAGATGAAATGGCCTTCTAGTTTAGCATCCTATTTCCAACAGTGGCCAGCCCATGGTGTCCATGGAAAGCCAGGTTCAACAGCATCTTTCTCCGCATCTTTCCTGGATTCTGGTGCTAGTAATCAGATTGGACTAATATATAGGCATTCAGGACCAAGCAGTCATTGACAGCAGTATTGTCCATGAATCTGCCTATTTCCACATGAAAGCTGACCACGTCGTGGCCATCACTGCTTGTAGCAAATTCTATAATTCTTCTGGAATGAAGCGTCACCTGGTGGAAAGTAAACTGTGAAAAGCAAAAGTCTTAGGAGGTTGATTTAAATCGAGGTTTCACATGTATGGCTCAAGACCTGAGTATCTTAGAAACCACCTAAGCTCCACCAAGTAAATTCCGGCCTGGAGAATAGAGAGCCCCTGCTGAAGGTCCCCTCCTATCAGACTAATGACAGGAAGGGGCACAAAGGCATGCATTTTTGATAGCTGCTCCTTTTTTGGAACAGCTTCCTTCCCAAGGCAAGAATGGCCCCCACTCTCATGGCCTCTCAGACAATAGATCAAACCAGTTTTTTTTAGAAGGCCTTTGGAGATTCTATTTATTATTATTAAATAATAAATGTATTAGCTATAATGAATTAAATCTAGATTAAGCATCTGGAGAAAGATCTGTGCCATTATTGTTTGTCATTGCTTATAGCTTTTATTATTTTTTATTATATTGCATTGCCATTTTATGGTTTACTTTGATTACTTTGCATATTGCCAAGAGCCTCTGGAGTGAGGCGATACGTAAGCCAAATCCATAAATATATAATTTTTCTACATTGAAATATTTATGAATCAAGTTTGCACATTTATTCATCGCAATAACAACCTAAGCAAGGTGGTTGGGTTTTGTAGAAGGGCCAGCAGAGAAGCTCTGCTGTTGTATAATTCCAAAGGGTTGGATCACAATTTTTCTCCAAGATAAGCCAAATTAATCCTGTATCTGCACGTTCTCTGCATGTATTTAAATGATCCAACTGTATTTTAATGAAATTGAAGAATAGATATGGTAGATTTAGATAAATGTGAAGCTACAAAATCAAGATTGAGACCAACAGTATTTGCAAATTCTCCCATCCCTTTATAATACCAAGAAGTTTTCTTCTGTAATCGCCATTCACAAATAGCTGGTGATGTTTGTAAGAAGAAAAGCTTGCAAAACGAGATTTTTCATATATACTGTAGCACACATGTGTAGCTACTCTTAGCAATTCATCCAGCAAAGCAGGATGTGACTGAGTCCATACAGCTGCTGCAGAGGGGAGTCGCAACTTTCAGGATGCTTCCGTGCTCCCTGTTACAGTATAACACACTGCTGGCTTTTTTCCATCCCCAAGAAATCCCTGCAGGTTCAAGTTTCTGGTTTGTTTATTTTTCATACCTATTTTTCACTTATCCACATGTGATTATAACATTACTCAAGCTTGCTGCCTGAAAAGGAGTTTCATGTTAATTCATTCCATACAAAAAGCAATGACAGAAAAAAACCAAGAGTTTCATCTAAGGATAAAAACACATTGGCTGGCACAATGGGTATTTATAGAAGCTGGTTTAATTAGATTATAGATCCAAGCCTAATGCAAAGTCTTTAGTGGGGTGGAATATTTAGTCATAGAAATACAGAATGATAGAGTTGGAAGTGATCTTAGAGATCATCTGGTCTAACGCCCTACTCAATGCAGGATCCACCAGAACACCTCTGACAGATTACCATCCAGCTTCAAAAGCTCTACCAAAGGAGAGCTCACCACTTCATGTGAGAGTTTGTTCCACTGGCTGACAGCTCATACAATCAAGACATTCTTTCTAGTGTCCAGCCTGAACCTGCTTCCATGTAGTTTTAACCCATTGGTTCTGTCCTGCCCTCAGGGACAATAGAGAATAAATCCATCCCCTTTTCTGGATGACATCCTTTCAGATATTTGAATATGTGCTATCACATTGCCCCTCAACAATCTCTTCTGTGGGCTAAACATACCTAGATCTTTTAACCTTTCCTCATAGCACTTGGTTTCTAGACCTGTCACCATTTTGCAAGCCCTACTCTGAATTTGCTCGTGTCTCTGTCTTTTTGAATGTTGTGTCCAGAACCGGACACCAGGGCAGGGTAGAATGAAACAATAGAAAATCCAAAACATCCGACTAGCTGTTGAGCTGTGACTTTCTGCATTTACCCTAAGAAGGTAGATCAATGTTATTTGTAGGATGTGGTCGCCTTAAATTTACACCAAAACTTTTAACTGGTTTAAAATCACAGTCTTGGATTCAGAATGATTCAAAGGTGATATGACATGATCTACAAACAGAATGGGTGGCAAACACACTTAATGTTTAGGTCTTGCTTTATTTTGTAACAGTCCTGATTTAACCACATTCTATAGTTCTCTATTCCTAACAGCAGCACCAACTGACAGTAGATGAGAGGCTAGGAAAAATTCATGCTAAAGTTTTAAGGTGTAAGCACTCTACAAGAGAATGGGCCTTTTCCCAATGTGGGTGATGCCTTCTTCAGAAAAGAAAATTCACCACCAAAATTTAATTTTGAATTTAATTTTGCATTAGAGGAAAAAGCCTAGATTAACCTTGTTGGTTAAAAACAAACAAAAGCAAAAAAGGGAAGCACTAAAGAATGTTCAAACTATCGAACAGTGGCACTTATTTCACATGCCAGTAAGGTAATGCTCAAGATCCTGCAAGGCAGACTCCAGCAATTCATGGAGCGAGAATTGCCAGATGTACAAGCTGAGTTTAGAAAAGGCAGAGGAACTAGAGACCAAATTGCCAATATCGACTGAACGAATAAACAACAACCACCACCTTGTTTGTGGTCTTCTCATCACTTTTCCTCCACTGTCATTGTGAAGGGTAACATTTGTTTTATTTTCACTTAACAGTTGTTTAATAACTCATTTCAACCCTAAACTATACTGAATCTTAAAACAAACCAGATTAATAAACCATGATTTGCTTATTCCTTCCAGGAAGCCAAAATTAGGCTTAACATAATTTCCCTGTGTTTGGAAATAATGCTAATCTGCAGTTAATTAAAAAAGGAAATCATATACCTTGCTATAGAAGGAATCTAAATGGAGGGCACATACTGAATTCATTAAGTGTTTGAATAAAAGTGAAGTAAGGTAAAGGTAAAGGTTCCCCCCGCACATTTGTGCAATCGTGTCCAACTCTAGGGGCCGGTGCTCATCTCCGTTTGTTAGCCAAAGAGCCAGCGTTGTCCAAAGACACTTCCATAGTCATGTGGCCGCATGACGCGTGTGGAACGCTGTTACCTACCCACCGAAGTGGTACCTATTAATCTACTTGCATTTGCATGCTTTCGAATTGCTAGGTTGGCAAGAGCTGGGGCGAGTGTGGGAGCTCACTCCGTCATGCAGGGCTAGGGATTTGAACCTCCAAACTTGCGATCTTCCAATCGACAAGCCTGGCGTCTTATCCGCTGAGCCACCACGCCCCCCCCCCCCAAAAGTGAAGTACAAAAATACAAAATGGAGTTTCTATCAGAGTAAGAAATGAATTGATAAAATGCTTCTCTGACTTAACCAGCAGACAGTAGAATCTTTAAGCATCCTTTGCTTAGAGACTCTGATCTTCAACAGCTGTTCACACATTAGGAGAAACCCAATGAATGCACAAGCTGGGGCAAAGGGGAACAATACAAAGATGAATCCGTTACCCCCAAGTAGCCTTTTCTTTCTTCCTTTTTCCTAAGAATGTGAAACGACAAAACTCACAATGCCTGCATGACGGAATTTAATGGTGACTTGATGGAATTAAAAGTGGCCAACAGCTATTAAAGCAGGCTGGCTATTCAACAGACCTGGGAACAAATTAGGGGTTCTCCCTGAAGATTTGTTTTGGTTGTCAGAACTTGTGCACATTATGAAAGCCCAAGTCAGGTATGTTTATGTGTGTCTATGCGTCAGAAAAGTCAACATGCTGGCCGTAACTGCACAATCTAATCCCCCTCCTTTTTTATGTGTGTCATACATAAAAATGATATGGGACTTTGATTGTGTAGTCAAGGCTACTATCTTGACCCCACCCTGTGGACACCCCTGATGGCCACAGAATGGTCAAAGGGGGCAAAGATGAAACGTGTCTGATGTGCTTGTGTCCGATGTCAGAATGCAGGTACAAAAGGTTACAGTTTGCACGGTGACATAGCAACACAGCTTTTTTGTCCTTTTTTAAACTGTATTCGGTTTGTTCTGTATGTCTGTGGCTTCACTCAACAGCCTTCATCCCAGGGTGAAAGAATTTCATTGATATTACAGGTAACTGGGGAGCAACGAAGTACATTAAGGAACGCTATAGATATTCTTTTGAACAAGAAGCAGGTGTGACAGAGGCCAAGGTAAGCCACTTATATCCAGTAGTTTAGAGTCAGTTTGGTGTCATGGTTAAGGCACCAGGCTAGAAATTAGGACACCATGAGTTCTAGTCCTGCCTTAGGCATGAATCCAGCTGGATGACTTTGGGCCAGTCCCTCTCTCTCAGCCTGGGGGGAAGAAGACGACCATGGCAAACCATTTCCGAAAACGTTGCCAAGAAAACTGCAGGGACTAGTCCAGGCAATTACTAGGAGTTAACACTGACATGAAGGCACCCCCCCCCACAACATTTATATCAAACATGTTTCCATTTTTTCAGCATTCATTTTCAGAGATTTGCAACGGCCTTTTGACAATAGCTTGATCTGCATGGTAATCAGCTTCTCATGCTGAACAATTTAAAACATTCGCCATGCTGCAGCTGCGTCATGTGAAACAGTAACCATGTGGAAGGGCTGATATGAGTAACGTAAGGGATCTCTGCTTGCTGTACGGTTTGCAGGAATCAGAAGACAAGGGGGAGAATACAAGAGACTGTCTTGCACCAGTTTTGGCAAGCACAAAGGATGTCTGATAGGAATGTTATAACTGCTAGTCACATACAGGCCAGCCTGAAGGAAAAGAAGGAGCAAAGCTTAAGAAAATGATTACAAATGTGTCCCCAAGGTCAGGAACTTAGAGCGAAAGAAACAGTTGCTGCTGACTTTGCTGGGTTTTATAAATGCACAGTTCTGAAGTTCATGACATACGCTGGTTTGCTGGAGATGGCACAACGTTCAGCTCCAGGAGGGTTTGGTGAGTTTACTGAGAGGAATTATTGGGTATGATGTCCACAAATGATCCCTGGTAACCACCAGTAGTAATATTTCTGCCACTGGGAGATAAGATTTCTCTGGGAAGTTCTCAAAAAAGGGATACGCGAGGTTGGGACCTTCAGATGTTTGGATTACCATTCCTATAAACCTTGGCCATTGGCAATGTTAGCTAGGGATAATGGGAATTGGTGTCAAATTTAGCTGAAGGTCACCAGTTTGGCTATATTTGGCCTAGACAGGAACTGGCACCAGGTGGCCTTAACCCCATTTCTCATCAGCAAGACCTAGCATGGCCAGTGGCAAAAGGTGAGGGAGTTTCATTCCAACGGTATCTGAAGGTCCACAGGTTGTCTGTCCTTGCCTTAGATGACCCACAGTGGCAAAGGGCAGCCTTTCCAATGGCTGCTAGGACAATAGCTAATGCCATTTCCTTTAATTTCTTGGAAAAGAGCTATAGCACTTGAGGTCTGTTAGAATAAATGTCTTAAAAGCGTTAAAAGCTCCACCAAACCATTTATAACAGAATTTAGAGAGGGCCTTTTGCAGATCCCCCCACCTCATGAGGTTCATGAGATGATCCCAAGTAAAAGGCCTTCACAGTGGGAGTCCCCTTTTAACAGAATCCTCTCCCGTAATAGAGAAAGGTGGCCTCTACAAGTATTTGGTTAAGCAAACGGTTCCTTAGACAGACAGACAGACAGTAGGTAGGTAGGTAGGTAGGTAGGTAGATAGATGCCTTCAAGTCACTTTTTGACTCCTGGCAACTGTCTGGACAACACCCTGCAGTTTTCTTGGCACGGTTTTTCAGGAGTGGTTTGCCATTGCCTCCTTCCTAGGGCTGAGAGAGAGTGACTGGCCCAAGGTCACCCAGCTGGCTTTATGGCTAAGGTGGGACCAGAACTCACGGTCTCCTGGTTTCTAGCTGATGCCTTAATCACTACACTAAACTGGCTCTCTTCCTTTGATACACTACTTTTTAATTTATGTATGTTTTTAAAGTCTCTGGGTGGGTGGAATTTTTTATATCCTGCTCTGAGTCCATTAGGACTGGGGCAGGCTACTACATCTTGCAAAAATAAATAATTTGAAAGATAAAATTTTAAAAAGCTTCACCATATCCCACCAGGTAAAAGACAAGAGAAAAGCCCTAGGAGTGGTAGGCAACCTTCTCCATCTCGTTGTCCTTAGCCACACAGGTATGTGTAGAGACAGGGGAGCGAGTGACATCATGTTCATCCCAACCCCATCAGGCAACAGTTTGTGTCATTTGCGCCATGACATGTGCGCAACATCACTGTGGTTTCTAATGGATGCCCATGTCCAGGAATTGTTATTCCGGGGCAGATTATTTATTTATTTATCTTATTTATACCCCGCCTATTCCCTCCCTAATGGAGGACTCTAGGCGGCTTACATACATGTAAATTCATATATATTATACAGCCATATATATTAAACAATGTTACTGCGCGATAGGGAGGAGGTGAAGGAACCGACTCTTCAGCCGCAGGCATCGGACTACATGCCCCAGAATGCCTCGCTTCCGAGCCGGCTGCTGACGTCCAGGAAGTTGTCATTCGAGATCCACCGTCCTCCGCCGCCATTGTCGGGATTCACCAGGTCTTCTTTGGTCCGAGGGCGACCCTCCGAAAGGACGCCAGCAAATTGTCCCACGTGAGTGGTACCCATTTATCTACTTGCCTTAGCTTTCGAACTGTTGGGTGGACAGAAGCCGGGGCTAGTGATGAGAGCTCACCTCGCCACGCGGTTTCGAACTGCCAACCTTATGGTCGGCAGTCTAACGGCTCAGCGGTTTAACCCGCTGAGCCACCGCACCCCCATTATTATTACTCATTATGTGAGTAGTCCATAAGAGTCACGTTTTCCCTGAACACAAATGCCATTTTGGCACTTGGGCAGGCAACTAGCAAGGATGCTTTTGGCACACTCCTTCTACTTGTGGTTTTTGAAAAAAATAAGTCTATACATAAGAGGCTGTAGCCACACAATATGTGTAACCAGGCCATTTAAAGACTTATAGCTGCATTCATACAACAGACTAAGCTTGGTTAGTGCTAACTTTGGTTAAGGCTTTTGTGGGTCACTGTGTTATGTGAATTGAGCCCTGTTGGCTAGGTTACGGTCCAATGTATTGCGTTAATCCAGAAAATGAATTAATTCACTAACCCAGCTAAGCATCTTGTCTGAATGCAGCCAGGGAACCTGCTGGAATGTTTTGCGTTGATTTATAGTAATGCCTCTTAAAACTAGCCCCTATTTCTGTTTCAAAGTTATGTACATTTAAGACCATACCAATTAGTTCAGAGAGAAAGAGAGAGAAAAAAACCTGTTAACAGCAGACCGTTTAAAGAAAAAAGCAAAAGCCTTAATGAGACATTTTCTATTCCTCCCACAATCCCTTATTTAATGTGGGAGCCAATTTTATAGTGTCACCCACTAAATGCTCACAATGTGATATTTAGTGTTTTACATTGGCAATTAGTATCCAGCAATGAATGTTCTATATTTTACGGTAATAGATGATGGCTGATAATATACTGTATGAGTAAAAGATGACAAGAATGTTAAAACAGCTCTATACAGAGGGATACTGGTCAAGACAAACACAAATTAAAAAACTGCTTATTCAGGCATGCACAGTTTGGTATTCAGAGGGATGAACATAGCATGATGTTTGATAAGAACTCCCACTCCAAGTCCAATTTTTGCATTTCTGCCCATTAAGATTTGCATTTTAATTTTGCCTTTCCTCTTAGAAGCTCAGAGCGGTTGGCAGGGTTGCCTCTTCTTCATTTTATCCTCACAACCACTCTAAGAAATAAGCTAGGCTTAGAAATACCATCCTACAACAGTTGGTTTATGGGATTTAAACTCACGTTTCCTGGGTCTTTGTCCAATGTAAATCACTATACAAGTAATTTATGAAGACCTCATTCATTCAGGGCAGGGTAAAAGCATTTGTCTTGATAAGTCATTAGCCTTATTGTCAAGTTCTGTGAGGCTGGCAAACTCGGGAAACAAGAAGCAATTAGGTTTCTAGAAAGATATTTATTGCTAGTAGGGTAACGTGGCTGTGGATTCTATGGCCCCCCATGTCTAGTGATTTGCCATCTTTAACTCTGGCTGGGGTTACACTCCCCCTGTCAGAGTTGGTATGCAAACTGGGGGTCCTTCTGGACTCCTGTTCAGAGAGTAGGTGGCAACTGTGGCCAGGAAAGCCTTTGCACAGATACATTTTGTGCAGCAGTTGTGCCCTTTCTAGATCGGGAAGCACTGTACGTGGTCATTCATACCTTAGTCACCTCCCAATTGGACTCCTGCAATGTGGTCTACATGAGGCTGCACTTGAAGAGCATTCAGAAGCTGAAGCTGGTCCAGAACGTAGTGGCACAGCAGTAGTGGGCACACTGTGGTACACCCATGTAACAGTGCTGCTGCTGTGAAAGCTGCACTGGTTACTAGTAGTCTTCTGGGTACAATTCAAGGTGTTGGTTGTCATCTTTAAAGCCCTCCATGGATGGGGTCAGGTTACTTTTAGACTATCTATCCCTGATGGTTTCTGCCTGTACTACTAAAACTAGACAGAGTGTTAATAAGGTTAGCTTGGGGTGTTTTGTCAGAGATCGGCAGATCTCTGCCAAAGCGCTAGACAGATATGCGCACTCCGGGAAGCTGCAACTGACATGACACTGACGCCGGCCGAATAGACCAGGTCGCACCTGGCTGATGACCGCCAATACGCATCCTCGACAACGGATGATGATGCGTCTAGGAAGACACGATTACACGTGTCTCCAAACAAAGAACCTTGGGGGGAGGGAATGCTTAAATGTAACCACTGTATCTGTTTCACTCATTCAAGTCTTTGTTCGTGCTAGCTTCTGTATCCTGTAATAAACTCTTCTGCTTCTAAGAACTCATGCGTCTGTGAGTTACTCTAGAGCAGGGAATTTACAGATATCGGATGGAGTGCCTTACATGTTTGGACTATGAATTGAGTTTTATTGGGGTCTCAACATTGCCTTTTTTGTTTTAATGGTTTTTAATGACTGTAATGTGTTTTCATGGAGAAAATCTATCTATGTGGTTGCTAGGAGTTGAAAACAACTTGATGGCACATAATCAATCAATCAATCAATCAATCAATCAATCGTGTTTTTATTCTTGTTCACTGCCCAGAGTTCCCTTTGGTAGATGGGTGGCCATATAAATATGTTTAACAAACATAACAGAATCTTGAATACCTACCAGAATAGTTCTCCTGCCTTAATTAACATGGAGTAACTCTGAATCTCTTTCTCACAGTTCCCCTCCTCTGGACTCAATAGGTTTTTTTTGTAAAGGCCCTGTTTCCTCCCTTAATTGTCTTGCTGTCTCCTCTGTGTTCCCAAGGCCTGTTAGGCATTTCATCACATGTGTGTAAGAACACCTTTCTGTGGCAGTCTAATAATGTTCCAGTCTAATAATGTTCCAGCTAATGAGCTCTGATTCCAAATCTCCAACCTGCTATTACAGCCAAATGCATGCATGTGGAAGTAACCAACCAGGATGTAAAACTAATTAAATTAAATTCCACTTTGTAAAATTAGATACACTGGGGGCTTCCCCTGGAAATCAGTTTAAACACACGAAGATTGATTAGGCAGTAGAACAGCCTCTCTCCTGGAGTCATGGGAGCTCTATCACCCAAGCTAAAGTTGGCCAGCCATTTGTCCAGAATTCTCTGAGGATTCCTGCTGAGGGTAAGGGGTTGAATTAGAAGATCTAGAGCCCTTTCCCATTGTTGGAAGACCTGAAGGACCGAGTGTCAATGGTTTGCTTATGCTTAGTTGATAGAAAGATTTAACTTGGACAAGAAGAATTATGAATTTACAAGTGAGAAAACTGACTTTGAATTGGATTTGTACTAATGATGAACATGTTGTTGCTAAGATGTATAAACTTTTATTGAAAATGAATATGGAAGATGAATATGTTAAAGACTTTAGAATTAAATTGGCAGAAAAATTTGGATATAATATAATGCTTGATCAATGGGAGAACATGTGGAGTAAAGGGATGAAATTTACATTGAATTAACATTTGAAAGAGAACTTTTATAAAAAATTGTTGGTATTCAACACCTCGTAAATTGTCAAAGATGTATAAGGGAGTGTCAAATATATGTTGGAAATGCAACCAATGTGAAGGTACTTTTTATCATCTTTGGTGGACCTGTAAGAAAGCCAAGAAATATTGGGATCAGATATGTAGTTTAATTCAGAGAATTCTTAAAGTGAATGTACAATTGAAACCAGAGGTTTTCCTTCTAGATTTGATGGATAAACAGATTGAAAGAAAATATGGGACTTTGTTTTTATATATGATAACAGCAGCGAGACTTTTGTACGCACAGAGGTGGAAAGACTTACAAATACCTACAATGGAAGAATGGATGGTGAAGTTAATGGAATTGGCTGAAATGGCACAACTGACTACTTTGATTAAAGAAAAGACTTTGTCTAGCTTAGTTTCTACTTGGAAACCACTATTGGAATTTTTGCTTGAAACTGAAAGAAACTAAACTTTGATTTTGGGATTTGATGGTTAGAATTGTATGTGACTATAGAAACACTGTGTTCTATTGTTAATTTTAGAGTAAGAGGTTAATGTATTCTATATTTGTACTGTATCTGTACCGAAGAAAGTCAGAAGTCACTCTTTTTCTACTTTATTTTTCTTTTTTCTTTCTGCACTCCTAATCTTTCTTTTTTCTTGATTTTTTCTTTTTCTATTTTTTCTTTTTTGTTTCCTTATATTTTATCATCTTTTCGAAATTTAATAAAGTTATAATAAAAAAAAGGAAGACCTGAAGGACCAGACTAGGGACGGATTGTCATGAAGAATAATATCAATGTGGTTGCGAAGAGTTGACACTGACTTGATGGCACATAATCAATCAGTCAAAGTCCTTCCCAACTCTCTGATTCTGTTTGGACATTTGCAGAACTGTTTGGCCATCAAGATGCTGTGAACATGGATACGTGAGAAGCATCAGAAAAGCAGTCCTTGCTCTTTCTGATTAATAGCTGAGCACAGAGAACCATCAGCGTATCTGTCCTGTTCAGACTAGGCGATGACCATATACTTTAATAGAATAAACTTTATTTACAATTTCAACTAATTACATTTATAAAGTCTTTTGAATGGTAAACACGTAACAGGATTATTCGCAACCCGGCAAGGCCGAAGCACTGAATGAGGTAGACAAACTGGATTCAAATGATGGTTGTAATACAGCAGCATGACAGGACGGGGCTCGGGTTTTTGACAAGGCGACTGGAACAGGTTCGACTGGAATTTGTGGCAAGGCAATGCTGGACTCGGCTGGAAAGCACAGTAAGCTAAGGCTGGACTTGACTGAAATGCGCGGTCTGGCAAGGCAGGACTCGACTGGAAGACTCGATATAGCAAGGCAGGACTCGACTGGAAGGCGCCGCGTGGCAAGGCAAGAATCAGCGGAGAGACGTGGTGTAGCAGGACAAGAATCAGCTGGAGTGCATGGTGCGGCAAGGCAGGACTCGACTGGAAGACTCGATGTAGCAAGGCAGGACTCGACTGGAAGGCGCCATGTGGCAAGGCAAGAATCAGCGGAGAGACGCAGCGTAGCAAGACAAGAATCAGCTGGAAGGCAGGGCGTAGCAAGGCAAGAATCAGCTGAGTGGCACGGTGTAGCAGGGCAAGAATCAGTGAAGAAGCACGGTGTAGCAGGACAAGAATCAGCTGGAGTGCATGGTGCGGCAAGGCAGGACTCGACTGGAAGACTCGATGTAGCAAGGCAGGACTCGACTGGAAGGCGCCGTGTGGCAAGGCAAGAATCAGCAGAGAGACGCGGCGTAGCAAGACAAGAATCAGTTGGAAGGCAGGGCGTAGCAAGGCAAGAATCAGCTGGAGTGCATGGTGCGGCAAGGTAGGCCTCGACTGGAAGATGTGGCGAGGAATCACGGCGAGACTTGACTGCAGGTAAAGGCGGCTGGGAAAACTCTGAAATGGTGAGATGCGCAGGCTCTGATTCCGCGGGGGTTACAGAGCAAGGTTAGTTCCGGCTTTACTTCTCCTGAAGAAGTTGTTAGCTCAGTGGAACGGTTGTCTCCAGCAGCTTGATCCTTGTGCTGGCGTCTGTTTATTTTGTTTCCTTTGTGCCGTTTATCCTCGGGGACCAATCGGGCTTCTATCTGTTTGGCGTGTTTTTCGGCTCGCCTCTCCCTTGCACTGATTGGTGGCTTAGAGCATGCTCCCTGGTCTTGACCAATCAACTGCTCAGGATTCTCCCACTCTGCTGAGTCATTTTGGGTTTCGTTTTCCCCAGTTTTCTCTGGATAGGTTTAGATTTCCCCTTTTTGCTTAGCATGGGTTTCGTTTTCCTTCTTTTGCTTAGCATAGGTTTCGATTTCACCTTCCTCAGTGTCAGATTCAGACCCAACTCTTACAGTATCAGTGCTTTCCAAAGTCCCGCCGTTGGCGATACACCAACGGCGGCAGCGGCGCATTGGCGTGCGCGTCAGTGTCGGTGTGCACGGCGTCGGCGGCAGTGGCGTCGGTCTCATGTTTCGCACTAAAACCTGGAAGCGCTGATGGCACGCCACTGCCATTGCCGCCGCTGCACGCACTACCGCCGTTGCTGTGTGCGCTGCCGCAGGGGTGGCGGCAACGCGCCATCAGCACTTCCGGGTTTTGTCGCGACACACTAATGTGTTGCAACACACAGTTTGGAAAGCTATGTCTTACAGTATCAGTGCTTGTGGAGATCCTTTCAAGTTGGCCCACAACTGAGTCTCTTGTCCTGCTTGTTCAGGCTGCACTGCGTATGTGCCTAAAAAATCCTCTCCTCCTCTTTACAAACGGAAAATAAATTGGCTATCCCTTCCCCTCCTATAAATTCTCAATGTGTCTATGCATCTATGTGTGAACATCTATTCCAGAGCTTTCCAAACTGTGTGTCGGGACACATTAGTGTGTCGGCTGCAGTGTTTGGGTGTGTCGTGGCTGCTGCTGCCTCCGAGCCCTGCCAGGATTCTGCGCAGGTCCCAGTGCCTGCCTTGTGCCTTGCTGCCTCCAACCCTGCCCTGCCAGGATTCCGCGCAGGTCCTAGTGCCTGCCTTGTGCCTTGCTGCCTCCAAACCTGCCCTGCCAGGATTCCGTGCAGGTCCTAGTGCCTGCCTTGTGCCTTGCTGCCTCCAAACCTGCTGTGATTCCGCGCAGGTCCTAGTGCCTGCCTTGTGCCCTGCTGTAAGAGTGTGTTGCGAAACGATGCATGTCTAAAAAGTGTGTCACCAACATGAAAAGTTTGGAAAGCTCTGATCTATTCCTTCTTTTGTAATAAAACCTCAGAGGCAGTTAAGGGGAATCTATGAGTCACTACATATGATGGGTGGCTGTATAAATGTATAAATGTATAAATGTGACTCCAAGAAACTCGAAGAGCAGGAGAAGGACAGTTGAAGGAAGAAAAAGGAGGTTTTACCTTCTTTTGGAAAGGACTGCCTGAACAAGAACGACGAATACATGGGGTAGGCTTTGCTATCAAAAACGACCTTGTGAAGCTCTTGTCAGAAGTTCCCACTGGGATTAACGAACGACTCTCAGCTCTGCGAATAAAACTCGCCAAAAACCAACAGGCAACTATCCTAAGTGCTTACGCACCAACACTAGATGCAGATGAGGATATCAAGGAAAACTTTTATACCCAGCTGGACACCATCTTATCAGAGATACCAAAGGAGGATAAAATTATCCTCCTGGGCGATTTCAACGCAAGAGTTGGGCGTGACTTTGATTTGTGGCCAGGGATCATTGGGAAAGAAGGAGTTGACAACAGCAACATGAATGGAATCTTACTTCTGACTAAATGTGCAGAGCATAACCTTGTCATTACTAACACACTCTTTCGCCAGAAAAATAAATTTAAAACATCTTGGAAGCACCCACGGTCGAAGCACTGGCATCTTTTAGATTATGTAATTGCCCGTGCTAGAGATCGCCATTGTCCAGTTATAGGCCTGACTTCAGTGCCAAGGCTGTACCTTTGTCTAGAAGATTTCTGAGACTCAGTAGGAAGCAAAGGGATTTTATTTATTTTATTTATTTATGTCAGTGGAACAAATCAAATGCTTATGTCATCTAGCATTTTGTTCTCACAGCGGCCAAGCCAATGACAATGCTTTTTCGTTGCTCTCTCTACAGAGAATCCCTGATGACTTTTATTTAACCGGTCTGGAAGAAATTTCCTGGCACAGAGCATGGCTTCTATTTGTCATTTCTCCTCTCTTGCTATTGTTTGGATATATCTTTTCAGGTTGTCCAGTTTGACGGATGTCTACAAGGATGGTAAAAAAAAGTCAATATGGTAGCCAGGATGGTGCAATCAAAACTCCCCCTGGTTTTTATGTGGGTTGTGTAATATAGAATACTGTATATGTTGGCAAATATATAGAAGTGGTTTGCTGTCGCCTTCTACCAACACCTTTAACTGTACCTGGTAAAATCACCAAACATATCTAGGCTCTGGGTTAGGCAGGGAACCTGAAAAAACATCCCAGAGATCATGACAAATCACTTCGTTATGGACATGTCCATATTATTGTGTCCTGCAACAATAAGGTAGGATCCACTTGATGCAGAATTTGGCAATTATTCTTTTGGAACTGCCATTGAGAAGCACTGTGTCTTGCCTCCAGTACAGAAAGTAATATGTACTTATCAATCCATGCAGACATGAATATAACACATTAGTATCATAAGACATCAATATAATTAATTTATATTTTTTTATATTTATATTTATATTAATTTATATTTTTATTATAATTAATGCTTTGGATTTTGCGGATTCCCACAAAATATCATACTTCTGTTTTGCATTTATAAACTACTGAACTTTGATTGTATTACATATAATCTCCATCATAACAATAATCAAAGGTTATGAAGAAAAGGTAGCATTTTCTCAGCATTTATTGCTTTCTTCTCAGAGTTTGGAGAGCAGAATGTACCGAATAGGAAAATAAATTGGCCCCTTCAATCTGCTCCCCTGGACGACCCAAGTTCTTGTACAGGATTGTACATATTAACTCCTGATTTGAATGACAGATGAAATGACATGAGATGGGTGCCCTCTGCTCCCCATCAAATTTGTCCCCAAGGCTTTTGGTGATAAATTACTATGGGTAGAGAAGTTGGACCAGTAACCAAGAAGGAACCCAAATCCCTCTTTGGCCATCAAATTTGGCAGTGGAAGGGAATGTAGGCCTGGAAATGAGGAAGAGGTAAATGAACTATTAAAGGAAAAGGAAGTTCAGAAAAGATTACTCAGTCCTGGGAAAGGAGAATGTGTGAGGCAGAAACTCAATCCTGCCTTGATTTGTTTGGTATGAGAAGGGGCAGACGCTGTCAACTTTCAAGATTCTTTTATTCTACCCTACAACAATAAAGAACATTCTTAGAATCTCTGCTATTTCTTGACATGCCTGCTCAACAGGCTGCCAAGCAGGCTTTTTGCTACAGAATACTAATGAAATAATTGTCTATAGATTCACTGACAGCCCTAATTGTTTTAATTGATCAACCATCAACTAAATCAATTTTAGTTAATTAGCCACCTTTCTTCCATCAAATTATTCAACTACGTATAGTTAAATGCATTTGCTTAAAAATAAATGACTTTTTGATAAAGACCGTTTGTTTCACATGACCAATATCCTTCATATTTTCATGGTTATAATCAGAACTAAAATGTTCTTATAAAACCAGTTCAAAGCTTTTGCCCTCATTGATTAAAATGGGTATCCTCAGATCAATTAAGGTTGGTACATCAATCTGCAAATTAAAGCTTGCTAGCCTAATAACATTAAATAATATTGTTGCAATTATATAGATACATTTAACTGATTATAGAGAGTTATACTGATCCAGGAAGAGTAATTAAATTATATATATAGTACCATAAGAGAAAGCTATTTATAGGTTTGATAAAGAGGCAACATGATATTTCCAAGGATTTAAAAAAATTAATAGCAGGTTGGCAAAACCATTAACTAAGACGTTGACCATAACATTTAGACTAGGCCTCAAATGATGCAAGAGAGGCTATAATTTACTTCATTAAAGTTGAGAAAATGCCAGTAATGTTGACAGGGTTTTTTTTAAATGCTGGAAACAAAGTCAGAACATGCTATGGTTCTTCACAGTGTGATCTATTTCCAAGTAAAATTGTAATTTTACGTATCAGTGGGAAACAGTAAGACAACTTACAGCTTTCAATTTCCAGCGTGCAGTTTTGTTCATCCAAAGGATATCTGCGTAAATCCATCATACAGGCAGCTGTGGTAGTAATCCTAAACAAGTAAGGACAGGGGAAGAAAGAGGAAGTATAGTTCAGAAAGGATCTTGATGTCAAACAGTCAGTCAAAAGTTGGCCAGATATTTTGCATTTAGGCTCCATGTTTTTGTTCAATACTAAAGCTGACAGTTGTGGATCTCCTTGGTTGTGAGGAACCCAGATGCCCAAATTGATGGTAGACTGTCTTGAAAGCCTTCCTTTCATAGAAAAAACTGTCCATATATGTAATTTCTATTTAATGAATCTACACAGGATCTGTTGGTTCCTTACAACCAATATGGCCAACCACTTGGTTCATGCTCTGTTGTGTCATGCTTGGATTATTGTAACAGCCAGTTTCCAGGTTATCCGAGACCTCATTTTACTCTCCAATTATGACCAGAATGCTGCTGTTAGAATTATATTGGACTCTTTTTTTCACCCTTATCTCTTTTTTTCATCAATCTTCACAGCAACTGGGCATTTGTGAAAGATACCGTGTACATTTCTGGTGTTGACACATCATGATCTGCACAGGGGCATCCCCAGTTTTTTTTTTTTGAAAGATCTGCTACTGATTTGTGAGTCTGTGCAGTAGTTCCAATTCCTGTGTTAGTGTCAACTGGTTCTCCCGCATACTAGAATAGCCGTGGTTGAGAGCTTTTTCTCACCTAGATCTGGTTCTCTGGAATTGACCCCCACCAAAATTACACTTGGAGTCAGATCTCTTAAAAAAGTGCTAAATGCTTTGTTTTCTTTGCACCCTTATGATGCTCTTAAAAAGTACATACATACATATACACAGACACAGAGATTCACAGACTCACACATCCACAGTTAATTTAAATGCTGTATATGTTGATATTATTATATTATGGGCCTACTAGTCTAGAGGCCCCTTATTTTACATTGTGATTTGACAACTGATTATATGTTATAGCATGAACTGCTATTTTTATTCTATGTCTGTACTGCATTCAGTTATGCGTGCTAAATAAATTTACTCCTCTTCCTCTGCAACATTATGATTTGTTATCTGTTAAGCCCAAATTAGCACAGTAGCCATTTATGGGAGTTTACCAAGTGAATCAATACAGGAAGAGTCTGCAAAACAGGGTATTTGTGATGCATTTGGCAAAACACTGAATAATAACAATATTGATAATACGGTAAGTTCATTTTTCTATCACCTTCCCTAAGTAGTTCAGAATTCATATTGAAACTGAAATCATTTCAATCCACTGAAACAAGATAATAGATTAACAGCAACAAAAGATTCATATGAAAATCCTTTTAAAGTACTGAAAATGATAAATGAATGTATTTTTAAAGGTGACTTGAAAGACTAAAAAAGGTAGACATGGAGTAAATTCTACAACTTAGGAGCAAAGTCGAGGGGCGCGATGCCTCAGTGGTTAAGACGCCAGGCTTGTCGATCGGAAGGTCGGCGGTTTGAGACCCGAGCGTCGTGTGACACTCCCGCACTCGCCCCAGCTCTTGCCAACCTAGCAATTCGAAAGCATGCAAATGCAAGTAGATAAATAGGTACCACTTTGGTGGGATGGTAACAGCGTTCCGCGCATGTCATGCTGCCTACATGACCGCGGAAGCATCTTCGGACAGCGCTGGCTCTTAGGCTAAGAAACGGAGGTGAGCACCGGCCCCTAGAGTCGGACACGACTGTGCAGGGGAAAACCTTTACCTTTACCTTTAGGAGCAAAGTCTGAGAATACTCAGTTTCAAGTTGCCACAAGTTAAATACAAAACAACAATAGAACAGTAATTATAAACATATCAGTAGCAAAAAATACTTATGTTAGCAATACCAGAACAGTAAACTCCCTTAATATGGAACCTTAATGATATAAATTATACAAAGAATTAAAATACAAAGATGTAATTTAATATAAAAATGCAATTCCATTATTTACTTATAGAGTGCCTGCTATATTAATTACAGGAGGTACTGTACAGAAACAAAATAAAGACATAAGACTCTGCCATTAGGCTGACAATCTAAATAAATGGAATATACAGAAAATAAAGAGAAAAGAGAGGAAAGTACAGTAATTAGATAAGTCCAGAAAGGAAGGTGAGTTTTTAATTGGAATTTAAATCCAAATTGATTGTCCTCTGTGAGCTTCCTGCTGGGGTGGAGAGGATGAATTTTCTGCAGTCCTTTGTTGTAGCTCAGAAGTAGAGAGCATGTTTAGTGCTCAAGTTCAGTCCTTGGTATCTCCATGAAAAGGGCTGACAATGGACAATATTAAAGTATATGGATCAAAAGTTTGACTCGGCATAAGGCAGTTTCTTATGGACAACCACAAGGCAACCCATGGTTCTTCTGAGAGGGACTGCTTTAGCTCAATTGCAAATTGCTGGCTTTGCATGTAGAAGATCTAAGGTCCATCTCTGGTAGGACTGTAGAAATTATTCCATAAAACCTTAAAGTACCTTTACTCCTCTTCCTCTGCAATATTATGATTTGTTATCTCTTAAGCCCAAATTAGCACAGTAGCCATTTATGGGAGCTTACCAAGTGAATCAATACAAGGAAGAGTCTGCAAAATTTTGTAGACCAGGCATTCAATTTATCACCCCACCCAAGAGTCTTTTCTGTGGCCCCAGAGATCTCTAAGATTGTGCTGTCAAAATTTTGTAAAATGTTCTCCAGCCAAATTCAGATAAGAAGCCAAGGAAAACAAGAGTGTTCAGTTTCCAGGAGCCTTATTGCAGCAGTGACAGTTTTACCCACATCCCCAAACTTTGCAAATCTCAGCTGTGCCTTCTCTATTGAGATCATTCTATCACCATTTCTCCTGTGGCCATTGTTGCTAGAAAAAGAATAAAAAAATAAGCTCATTCTCAAAGGAGTTAGCTTACTTTAGGAAGATAATGTTGGGCTAGAATGAGCAATATTCTGTTTATTTTGCTAAATGTATACCCCACCTTTCCTTCAGGAGGAGCTTCCTCCAGGAGTTCTGTCCCCTGCATTTTTTTCCCCCTCCACAACAACTATAGAAGACAGGTTGGTCTGATAAAGATGGAATGGCCCAAGGTTGTCCAGGGAGCTTCCATGGCTGAAGATGCACTTGAATTTGGGCCTCCCCAGTCCTAGTTCAACACCTTAATCATTACCCCAAGAAACTTGCTGTTGCTCCTTGAAACTGCTTCCATCAATTTGTTTCTCCAAGCAGGATGCAAAGTTAGTAGAGGTTACATAATAGAACACCAGGTAGTATTTCTAAGTAATTAGTTGCATTCTCTATAGCATGAAACATGGACTCCTTATTAATCTCTACACTTTGAGAGCTGCCAGTAGCATCATGGATTGGCTCACGTAAGTGCAAAAGCCACACTTTCCAGCATTAGAGAGACGGACAAGCACTGAGCTCATTATAACCCTAAGCAAGAACCTTTTTATCCTCCCAATTCTTTTAATCTGTTTTAGTTTCTACGTTGATTTTTCATTGTCACCTTTTTTGGGGAGGCTGCACACAGGTTCTGTCCCTGTCATTACTTTTATTCTATGTGTCTATTTATGTAACCCACTCTGGACAATTTTCTGAAGGGAGGACCAAATGCTTACTCTGCAAACAGATTATACCCAGAGAAAGTTTGTCTATAGCTTCTAGCTCCTGATGGAGAACTGTACACACAGCAGCAATTTATACCAATTCCATATCTAGTCAAGGGGAGCAAGTAAAAGCCCACTTTGTGTGTGCATTTGCTCATAATCATGAGTGCCTACAAAGGGAGGTGGGAATCGGTGGCCCACAGCCCCGGCCGACATACCATTAGTGTTTTCAGAATAGAAAGGAAGCCATTTCAGGTCAAGCTTCTGACAAGTGTCATTACAGATAGTTCTACCTTCCGTTTATAGCCTAAGAGACTATCTTTGACTTTTCTTCCACAAACAGCAGGTCTTGCCAGTGAAAATAAGCAATGAAATGAGCCAGGAATTAGGAATAGCAAATTATGCAGAAACACATGTGAAACAAATGTCTTTGAATCTTAAATACTGGCTGATTTTTCTAAAAAGTGAACTTATTTCCTATATAAACTTCTCGATGAAAAGCGAGTAATGAATGTATTAGGGAAATAAATAAATCACTCTAATTTTGCTAGTTTGTGGTCATAATTTAATAAAATGAAAAATAATATAATTCAGATCAGAGAACATTTTGCATGATTTCCTGGGCACGTATGAAATAATGACCACCTCCTTCTCCTTCTTTATTAAAGCTATATGCTGCTAAATGTTTTTCTACCCCATTATAGGTTACCACAATATAGAAACCCACTAAAATATCCTCAGTAAAATCGAAATAGTAGCCTCGTGTGGCGCAGAGTGGTAGGCGGCAGTACTGCAACCGAAACTCTCCCCACGACCTGAGTTTGATCCCAGTGGAAGTTGGTTTCTCAGGTAGCCGGCTCGGGTCGACTCAGCCTTCCATCCTTCCGAGGTCGGTAAAATGAGTACCCAGCTTGCTGGGGGAAAGGTAATTATGACTGGGGAAGGGAATGGCAAACCACCCCGCTCTATAGTCTGCCTAGAAAACGTCAGCGAAAGCGGCGTCCTGTGCTGGCTAGCCTCGGGTGTCAGGTTTCACAGAGGCTGACAGTGAGATATCAGGCAGGAGACAAATGTCCGTTCACCAACCGTGAGTTGCAAGCCAACAAAGCCGGTAAACCAAGTTCAGGGATAGTCCAGTGGATAGTCGAGAAGCCAATAGCAGAGGTCAGGAATGGAGCAAGCAGGTAAACGAGAGTCCGGAGCCAAGGTCAAGGGTTGTAGCAAGCAGGTCAGCGATAGCCCAAAGCAAGATCAGGAGTCCAGGAAATCCAGGCGAGATGCAGGAAGTGGTCGCGGCAATAATGCAAGTTGCTCCCACAGCTTTGCTCACGGCCCCTCTGCTAATTTATCTTGAGGCAGCCAGCTGTCGGCTGGCTCCTGGCTGCACTCACCGTCTCTCCTCTGTTGTTCTCTAGCAACCAAACGGGCGCTCCTGTGCCTCTCCTTTAAGGCAGCCCTCATTCTCTGCCGCCTTTGCTGCTTGGGTGACTCAGGTGAACTAGGGGTCTGAGTGGGAGCAGCTGGCTGCTGGCTGGAGGGTGGGGACAAACCACGATCCAGGGTTTGCTCCTGCTCAGCCTCTGGAGGCTGAGATGCCGCCACATCTCCACTCCCCTCTGGTACTGGGTCTGGTTCTGAAGCCGGGTTTGGATCTGGGGCTACCTCTTCTTCGGTCTCCTGGGGGTTCAACAGGGGCAGCTCGTCTGCTGACTCCTCGCTGGAGTCCTGAGGCAGAGGCTGGCTCAGTACACGTCCCTCCAAAGGGTCAGTAATGACTCGGTGCTTGCACAGAGGACCTTTCACAAAACCGAAATAACTTTAACCACAGCAATAACATAAGACATTGATAACTCCAAAGAATCTTGCAGCATGAAAGTATAGTCCTAAATGGACTATGCTGGTCCCAACTGCTGTGTTTTGGATCAGCAAAATGATCAATCCTCTATTGAGTCTCACCATTTATGTCTTCTCCTCCTTAAATTTGTCATCCTAGAGATAGGTAAAGGTAAAGTATCCCCCCGCACATTTGTGCAGTCGTGTCCGACTCTAGGGGCCGGTGCTCATCTCCGTTTGTCAGCCGAAGAGCCAGCGTTGTCCGAAGACACTTTCACGGTCATGTGGCCGCATGACGTGCGTGGAACGCTGTTACCTACCCACTGAAGTGGTACCTATTCATCTACTTGCACTTGCATGCTTTCGAATTGCTAGGTTGGCAAGAGCTGGGGTGAGTGCAGGAGCTCACTCCTTCACGCGTGGCTAGGGATTCGAACCTCCGAACTTGCGATCTTCCGATCGACAAGCCTGCCGTCTTACCCGCTGAGCCACCATGCCCCTTTATCTAGAGATAGAGATCTTTATCCTAGAGATAACCACAGGAAAAAGTGATGCCTGCGGCAACAGAACTTTCTCTGAGGCAACTACAGAAAACAGAGTTAGAAACTATGGCTGTACAAACTACCTCAATTCAACCAAGTTTTGGTAAATCACTTCACTGAATCAGATTCGCAATCTGAGGTGGAGATCCACTTACTGTAGATCCAGGAGATTAAATCAGGATGCTAGGAAGAGCTTCACAGGTTTGTGAAGCACCTAGTGGTTCACAATTTTCTACTTTTTCTAAAGTTGTTCTAGACAATATGCAGGGTTGTAATTTTTTTCCATCTGTGGAGAACACTAAGGGCTGGTGGAAGAGTGAGATGGACTCACTACATGGACAGCAGCTCCCCTGGAGTAGCAAGGCACTTTATTCATTCAGAGTATTTGAGCACTGCCAATTCCAATCATGGCTCAGGATAGCATACAAAAAACAAACGAAGAAAGAAAGCAGTAGAAATTAGAATCCTTAGAATAATCAAACAAGCCATTCTTAAAGTTGGTTATTTTTATTTTACTTATTTATTTTACTTACTCGTGTTGGTTAGAGGTTTCTCTTAATGGTTTTGGTGTTAGACTTCTGTTTCGTATGTCACTGTGTTGACATGTAACCCTCTGTGACTGGGATGGGTTACAAGGATCAATTAGTCAATCAACCAACTGTGCTTGGGGCAGATTAAAGTCTCTTGACCACGAGTGAATTGATGCCAGGCTAATGCTTATTGGCAGGGGCCTAAATGTTTAATGTTTTTTAAGAATAGGGGGATGGCAAGGCTACTTGTGCCAGTCTCTCTTTGCTCATCTCTTTCTGCATTGCTTGTGTAATTTGGTGACACTGCATCTCATTATGCTAGCCTGCTTCTGTTGTCTCTCTTAACTTATCAGCATTAGGTTTTGCCAGCAACTTACCACTCTGGCACAATTTATTTATTTAATTTTTATCCTGCCTTTATTATTTTTATAAATAACTCAAGGCAGCGAACATACCTAATACTCCTTCCTCCTCTTTTCCCCACAACAACCCTGTGAGGTGTGTTGGGCTGAGAAAGAGGGACTGGCCCAAGGTCACCCAGCCAGCTTTCATGCCTAAGACGGGACTAGAACTCCCAGCCTCCTGGTTTCTAGTCCAGCACCTTAACCACTAGACCAAACTGGCTCTTCTTGCCAAGAAGCCAATGTTTGCCAATGTGTGAACCTGGTACCCATCAGGCATTGGAGAGTGGCCAAGCTTGCCAACTACTTGTATCAGCCCTACCTGTACCCAACCAAACCCAGTGATTAGAGATAGCAAGTCTACACCACCCCTCTGGAGCTATTCAATGGGTCTTCCTTAGTGTTCTATCCAATATGGCAGCCCCAGAACAACACACAGAACGATTTCTAGTTATGGTGTCTATTTTTAAGTTGGAATAGGACACATTTTGCATTGGTCAGTCATTGGGCTTTTTGGTGTATAATTTGGTCACTCTTATGCTGTCTTTTCTTCATCCTTGATAGAAGTGAAGGCAGGGGAATCCAGAAAGGGGTGTGTGTGTCAAAAAGGTCCATATGGTGGCAGAGGTCTGTCAATTTTTTATGAGTGTTGTGTGACATGTGTAAAAAACAGATGGGGCTTTGATTGCATGGTTACTACTGCCATCTTGACTTTCTGACTTCCCCTCTCTGGATGTCCCTGGTGCAGGAGGAACAATCTAAAAAATTATTTGGTGAAAACCATGAACATATCCTGCTGAAACTCAGCACTGCTCATTGTTAGAGATATTGGGTTTCAACCAAGCACATCTTACACAAGCTTGGAGGAGGAGGCAGCCTCTGCTGTAACCTAATCTTACTTGCTATGTGTGGGAGGGGCTGAATCCCAATTTCCTGTTCCTGTTCTCTCTTTCTTCCCTGCTCGAATCTGCACCAAGGAGGATGGTCAGCTATGGCTGTCCACATTGCTCACACTTCTATTCAGGTGGGCCACATTAAGAAGCATGTGGGTCTCATCAGAACCTATTGCTCGCACGCATGGACCGTTTCTACTAAGAAACTGTGAGTTACAATAAAACTAAGCTCTTTCTATGTTACTTTACATTAACGTGTGAAGTGTGTTTATTTTGTGTTTTTTTGAACTGATTAAGCCTTGTGCAAGTTTATGGGAACGCTTCTGCTCTGCTATAAACCAATTAGAATCTGTGTGGAGTTCTGGTATTACCATTCTAGAACACTCATGTCCTCCAAAACATCTACCATCTCTACAATTTTCTATCCCATTCTGTCTTAAAATGAAGCAGCTGCAGTCATTTGATAGTCCTTCATTATAGCCTATTGATAAAACTTTTTTAAAATCAGATCTTAAACCAGCTTCAATGAAACTAGTTTGCTTTCCTGTCTTAAAGCACAAGCCGAGATAAAATCTTACTCTCTTCGAATTTACAGTAACATATTGGGTTAAAGACTTACTGGAGCAAGCTCTGCATAGTGATCTTTCCCACAGTGGAGCCATAAATACAACAATATAAAATTTATTACAAACAAGGTACTGTAATAAAAGTTGTCAGGGAATAAGAAGAAAATTTATTGCAAACCCTTCCAACATACTTGCGCTGTCAACTACACACTTTCTGGGAATTGTTTTTTAAAGCTCAGAGTGGGAAATGGCAATTATAAAAAGTACCAAGAGAAAAAGTTTAAAGCCTGGACCATTGTTTTAAATTTGCACCAAAGAGATGAAACACAATTGAATTTTAGTGTGTCGTTTTTAAAAAGTAGTTGCTCTCTGTTGTTTATTACTACTTATTAGGTCTGTGAAAATCATTTGATGAGATATTTGCTCACCTCAATCTGAGAAGCTGTCACAACCTCTCCAAAGCTTGGTGTGACAGCTTTGAGGCCTTTGTGACAGGAACAGGTCCACAAGAAACCTTCAAGATGCCTTGGTGAATGAGTTGCATGGCCATATCTTTTGCCTATTGAGGCGGTGTGCAAAAACCTGGAAGCGCCACCATGGTGGCGGTGTGCAAAAACCCGGAAGTGCTGCCATGGTGGCGGTGCGCGAAAACCAGGAAGCGCTGCCGTGGCGGTGGTGTGCAAAAACCTGGAAGCGCCGCCGCAGTGCTTCCAGGTTTTTTGCGCACTGCGGTGGCGGTGGTGGCGCGGCGTCCTGGTGTGTCACACGAAAACCTGGAAGCGCTGATGCCCCCCCGCTGCTGCTGCCGCCGCACGCCATCATCACTTCTGGGTTTTCTCATGACACACCTGGTCCCTGCAATTTTTTCTTTGCAATAGAGAACAGGAGAAAATGGGAAGATCTTTACAGACTATTCAACATTCTTATGGGGCCTCCAGGATAAGTCCCACTGATCTGGGCAAGACGAAAGAAGAAATAACTACAGTCTTCAGGAAGGCATTTTTCCTCCTAATCTGGGGTAAATACAGAATCTTGGAAACGATCATAGGAATTTCCCACCTTAATTAAGGCAGAGTCTCCTTGAAGGGGACGTGGTGGCTCAGCGGGTAAGACACCAGGCTTGTCGATCGGAAGATCGCAAGTTCAGAGGTTCGAATCCCTAGCCCCGCGTGACGGAGTGAGCTCCCGCACTAGCCCCAGCTCTTGCCAACCTAGCAATTCGAAAGCATGCAAATGCAAGTAGATGAATAGGTACCACTTCGGTGGGTAGGTAACAGCGTTCCGTGCGCGTCATGCGGCCACATGACCGTGGAAGCGTCTTTGGACAATGCTGGCTCTTCGGCTAACAAACGGAGATGAGCACCGGCCCCTAGAGTCGGACACGACTGCACAAATGTGCGGGGGGAACCTTTACCTTTTTATTTCCTTGAAGGATCTAAAACGCTTCCTCTCGGATTCCTTTCCACCTGAGCTAAATTGCTGTTCATTTTTTTTGCAGTAAATTTTATTAGGTTTCAAGAAAAGAATAAAAACTACAAAAAACAAACAAACAAAAACTACAAAGAAAGAAAAAAAACTAAAAAAGTGGAGAAACACAAGATATTTTTTTTTTAAATTTTACAAAAGATGTGGCTTCTGACTTTTAACAGCAAGGATACAGTATACAAAATTTCCATAATCAGTCTCTTACTCTATATTAAACCAAAACACCACATTATTTATATGTCATTCCACTTTATCACATAATAAGAATCACTAAGTACAGTTACTCCTCCCTTATATTAAAATAAAGAAAAAAAGTTCATATAAACCTCCGAAACATCTTTCTCCTGTCCAAAAGATAAAACATATTTAATTATTCCCTTCCTACCACTATTCTATGCATTTCTGTCTACTATAATAAGAATCAAATTAAAAAGCACATAAGTTGTCTGCTATTATACTTAATAGTACAACAATTTTAATAATCACAATCTTAATAAACCCAAAAAACAAAGACAATTCAAAACAGTAATTCCATATCTTTAAAAGGGAATAACATTGATCAAATCCTTAAAGCAAACCAAATAAACATTCTTTAACCCTAATGCAACAGTTTTAATAATTTTAATCTTAATAAACCCAAAAAACAAAGCCAATTCAAAACAGTAAATCCAAATCTTTAAAGGCAAATAGCATCAATCAAATCCTTAAAGCAAACCAGATGAACATTCTTCAACCCTTATCCCACTTCAAAATAAACCAAAGCAGTTATATATCTCCACAATGTGCACAGAGCTTTCCTCTTAAAAAGAATCAAACAGCCCAACTGCCCCCCTCAAAGATTCCAGCTTCTTCATGGCATTCCACCAGATCGATTTTACTTATGGCTTGCAGATCACTCTCTCCCTTAGATTTCTCCAACTCCATTATCCAATCTTCATCCAGCATCTCGATAAAAATCCCAATCTCAGTCTTTCTATCGCTCTTAAATTCCTCAATTTCACCCACCACATCCCCAACCTGATGGGACATTTTAGATCTCATATTTTCCACAATGTCCTGGATATCTTGCATAAAAGCTTGATAGAAGTCAGAAAGAATCTGTTTGAAATCCTCCATGTCTCACGCAGTAGATTATGGCGCCCCCTAGGAGCTTTACCAGCAAAAGTTGAAGATATGAAAGGATTCCGGTGTGTGTTTACATAAAGTGAGAGTGAGATAGCAGACAGTTCTCAAGGGAAAGTGAAAACAGAAAGCTGAAGGTTCAAATCAGCCGATTCAACGTGTAGGAAAATGCTAATATCTTCAAATTGAATACAAAAATAATAACAGGAAGACAATTGTTTACTCTCAATCTCTGGAATTTCCTTTGGAAGGAAAACGAAATCCAAAACTTAAAAGAATTTTTTTAAGTAATCCCAAAAATAACGCTAAGCACCAAGAGAACCAGCTTCTCCTCGCTGTAGAAAGCCTCTCTTGGGGTACATATTGTTGTTGTTCAGTCGTTTAGTTGTGTCCAACTCTTCGTGACCTCATGGACCATAGCACGCCAGGCCTTCCTGTCCTCCACTGTCTCCCGGAGTTTACTCAAATTCATGTTCGTTACATCGGTGATGCTATCTAACCATCTCATCCTCTGCCGTCCCCTTCTCCTTTTGCCTTCAGTCTTTCCCAGCATCAGGGTCTTTTCCAGTGAGTCCTCTCTTCGCATTAGGAGGCCAAAGTATTTGAGCTTCAGCTTCACTATCTGTCCTTCCAATGAGCAGTCAGGGTTGATTTCCTTTAGGATTGACTGGTTTGACCTCCTTGCAGTCCAAGGGACTCTTAAGAGTCTTCTCCAGCACCATAGTTCGAAAGCATCAATTCTTCGGCACTCAGCCTTCCTTATGGTCCAACTCTCACAGCCATACATCACTACTGGAAAAACCATAGCTTTAACTATACGGACCTTTGTCGGCAAGGTGATGTCTCTGCTTTTTAATATGCTGTCTAGGTTTGCCATAGCTTTCCTCCCAAGGAGCAAGCGTCTTTTAATTTCATGGCTGCAGTCACCGTCTGTGGTGATCTTGGAGCCCAAGAAAATAAAATCTGTCACTGCTTCCATTTCTTCCCCTTCTATTTGCCAGGAAGTGATGGGACCAGATGCCATGATATGAGTTTTTTTAATGTTGAGTTTCAAGCCAGCTTTTGCACTCTCCTCTTTCACCCTCATCAAGAGGCTCTTTAGTTCCTCTTCACTGTCTGCCATTAGGGTGGTATCGTCTGCATATCTGAGGTTGTTGATATTTCTCCCGGCAATCTTAACTCCGGCTTGTGATTCATCCAGCCCGGCATTTCTCATGATGTACTCTGCATATAAGTTAAATAAGCAGGGTGATAATATACAGCCTTGTCGTACTCCTTTCCCAATTTTGAACCAGTCGGTTGTTCCATGTCCGGTTCTAACTGTTGCTTCTTGACCCGCATACAGGTTTCTCAGGAGACAGGTAAGGTGGTCTGGTACTCCCATCTCTTTAAGACTTTGCCACAGTTTGTTGTGATCCACACAATCAAAGGCTTTAGCGTAGTCAATGAAGCAGAAGTAGATGTTTTTCTGGAACTCTCTTGCTTTTTCCATGATCCAGCGAATGTTGGCAATCTGATCTCTAGTTCCTCTGCCTTTTCGAAACCCAGCTTGCACTTCTGGTAGTTCTCGGTTCACATGCTGCTGAAGCCTAGCTTGTAGGATTTTGAGCATAACCTTGCTAGCATGTGAAATGAGCGCAATTGTACGGTAGTTTGAACATTCTTTGGCATTGCCCTTCTTTGGAATTGGAACGTAAACTGACCTTTTCCAATCCTGTGGCCACTGTTGAGTTTTCCAAATTTGTTGGCATATTGAGTGCAGCACTTTAACAGCATCATCTTTTAGGATTTTAAATATCTCAGCTGGGATACTGTCTTCTCCGCTAGCTTTGTTGTTAGTAATGCTTCCTAAGGCCCACTTGACTTCACTCTCTAGGATGTCCGGCTCAAGGTCAGTGACCACACCATCTTATTTATCAGGGATATTAAGATCTTTCTTGTATAGTTCTTCTGTGTATTCTTGCCACCTCTTCTTAATCTCTTCTGCTTCTGTTAGGTCCCTGCCTTTTTTGTCCTTTATCATGCCCATCTTTGCACAAAACGTTCCCTTGATATCTCCGATTTTCTTGAAGAGATCTCTAGTCTTCCCCATTCTATTGTTTTCCTCGATTTCTTTGCATTGTTCATTTAAGAAGGCCTTCTTATCTCTCCTTGCTATTCTCTAGAAATCTGCATTCAATTGGTTATATCTTTCCCTTTCTCCCTTGCCTTTTGCTTCCCTTCTTTCCTCAGCTATTTGTAAAGCTTCATCAGTCAGCCACTTTGCTTTCTTGCCTTTCTTTTTCTTTGGGATGGTTTTAGTTGCTGCCTCCTGTACAATGTTACGAACCTCCATCCATAGTTCTTCAGGCACTCTGTCTACCAGATCTAATCCTTTAAATCTATTCCTCACCTCCACTGTATATTCATAAGGGATATGATTTAGGTCATACCTGAGTGGTCTAGTGGTTTTCCCTACGTTCTTCAATTTAAGCCTAAATTTTGCGATAAGAAGCTCATGATCTGAGCCACAGTCAGCTCCAGGTCTTGTTTTTGCTGATTGTATAGAGCTTCTCCATCTTTGGCTGCAAAATATATAATCAATCTGATTTCGGTATTGACCATCTGGTGATGTCCATGTGTAGAGTCGTCTCTTGTGTTGTTGGAAAAGAGTGTTTGCTATGACCAGCGTGTTCTCTTGACAAAACTCTATTAGCCTTTGCCCTGCTTCATTTTGTGGGGTACATATACTTTAAAAAAAACACAAATTGGTGATTTAGAAATGGGGTGGCCGGACATAGTGTCCCTTTAAGCTTGGAAATGGTGACGTCCCAGCCTCCCAGCTGCTCTTATCAGTCGAGCGCAAAACACTGTTTGCGATCTTCTGGCTGCAAGGAGCCATCCGGAGGACAGATGGGATGATTCCAGTTATTCTCCTTGATCCGGAGAACATTTCTGGCCTTCAGGAAAACCTGCCTGAGCCCAAAAAAAGGTACCGCTTTGTCAGCTCCGCCTGCTGAACCAGCGGGCACAGCTGTTCAGTCCATCATTCCCACCGGAAGCCCCCTGAGCTAAGTTGCTGTTCATGAGATAAGATGCTGTAAGGGTTACATTAAACAAGTGTCACTGTTTAATTGCCTTTCAATTTTTTATTTTTTATTTGGAATATTTAGCATGGTTTTCAAATTCTTTGCCTGTTAGTGGCAGTGCCAAGTCTTAATAGTGTTTTTTTTTTAATGCATGTTCCATCTCACACAGATGAGCATAAACCCTGGGAGTTTTTTTTTTTTTGGAAGTGGCTTTCACAAAGTTCCTCTGTGTTCAGGCTCCCATCACTGAGATAGCAGTTATCTGCGCAAGCTTTGTTCTTATCATCCTTTCTGCAGGAATGCCAACCTTGGCAGGTGGACCAACCGGTGCCCCATTCCAGGCTGAGGATCTGGGGCTGGTGACGGCTTGGTGCCAGGACGAAGGAGAGTTACAGCCTGAGTGCACGAGGCTGCTCTGGGTCCTGCTGACCACAACAACTGCTGCCAAAGTCACCTGCATACCTTACACGAGGCTGCCATAGCCAGTGGAACACCCCCCCCCCCCCGATGCCTGGACTGTGCAATAACCTGAACTGTGGAGCTGCCAAACAATTTTGGACTGAGTTTTTCTTTGTTTACAAGAGAAAAAGAACTTTTGCCTAACAAAAACATGACTACAAATAAAAACAACAGGGGGGACGGAGTGTAAAAATTCAACATACAGTTACATGAGACTTTGTTTTTTCCTTTTGTTTTTTCTTGTTCAGATAAGCAATGCAGACTAAAACATCTTTTTTCGGGACCAGTGAAGGATTTGGCCTTATCATCTGACCTGCATTGTTTTTTATTTCACTGACATTGACTAAAGGTTTTTGGTTTTTTTTCTAGGCCTTGTTGATTTTCAAATGTAAGCTTATGCTTTGTGTCCTAGGAGTGGTGGATGGGCCCTGGAGTATATTGGCCCTGGACTGAAGTTTTCTGTTTTTTCCTTTTTTTAGGCTGTTTTAAATCTTGCTATGTGGGAGTGGGGTGTTGGTTGCTACCTGGTCTCCTTTGCAGGAAATGAATGGGTGGTGAAACCGACTCCTTGCTTCAGCATCTAGTGATTATTATTCTGTAGAAATTACAAACCCCCATTGGGGAAAGGGCATCCTTTTTATTTTAGTAGTGTTCCATGGACGTTTGGAATTACTTCCCCAGGTGCCTGGAAGCCCCAGTTCTAGCGTGGGTTCAGTAGACCTGGCAAGTGTTCTGCTTGCCTCTGAAAAAGAATATATTGACTGTGGCCTCTTTATTTATTTATTTAATTAATTAATTAATTTATATGACCGCCCATCTCCCCTCATGGGGAACTGTGGGCGGTTCACAATAAATAAATTAAAATAGAAAGGGCTTGGATATCTGGAGCCTTTTGGACAAATAAGAGGATTACAGAAAGATGTGGATAATACAATTGGGAATTTTGTTGTTATTTGGGATAAGGGGAGAAATTGGAAGACCAGTCCTGAACCCCCCTTCCAATAGTAAACCATTGGATTGACCTGTTAAAAGCCTCAGTGGCAGTGTTGGTCAACTGGTCTATGTAATTTGTTTTCTAACCCGTCCTTTCATGGATGAGGGAATTCCCTTTTTTCCCCTATTTTCTTTTTAGTGTGACTTCCATGGTAACCCCTGACTTTAAGACTTTGGTTACTACCACCATAGTCTGGATATATAGAGTGAAGAGGGTGCTTTGTCTGTGCTAGTGGGGATTGGGTCCACGCTTGGGAGAGTCTGAGTATGGACAAACGTGGACTCCCTTCACACCCTTAGCTTTTTAATTTGGCCAGATGGAATTGTGATATTCTAACCAATGTTCCTCTAGAGAGCTGTTCTTATCTCTTGGGGCAAGCCTGGAAGGAACTGTGGGGATTAAATTGTTTACATCAGAGAGATGGATGGAACACCTAGACAACAGGTTCTTAATCTCTCTTCATTAGTTCTAGCAAAGTTTCAAATTGGGTCACTACTTTGGAGGGTGAACAGATTCCTTGGTGGGTCTGTGGAGAGTGGGCCTATAAGAGACTGCTGCCCGAACACATCATCAAATGGGTAGGGGCCCGTCACCTAGAAGCCGAATTTTTGTCACCCAGCCATCCCCATATTTGACAAACAGAATTATTAGGCTGATAGTTTTGGAAGCGTTTGGGGCGTGGTGGCTCAGCAGGTAAGACACCAGGCTTGTCAATCAGAAGATCGCAAGTTCGGAGGTTCGAATCCTTAGCCCCGCGTGACGGAGTGAGCTCCTGCACTCGCCCCAGCTCTTGCCAACCTAGCAATTCGAAAGCATGCAAATGCAAGTAGATGAATAGGTACCACTTCGGTGGGTAGGTAACAGCGTTCCGTGTGCGTCATGCCGGCCACATGACCGCGGAAGCGTCTTCGGACAGCGCTGGCTCTTCGGCTAAGAAACGGAGATGAGCACCGGCCCCTAGAGTTGGACACGACTGCACAACTGTGCAGGGGGAACCTTTACCTTTTAGTTTTGGAAGTAATTACCAATAAAATTGCAAATGCTTTAGATTTGGTAGCCACATAGATTACCCAAATGCCCACCTTACTGTTATGATGTACATTGCTTTTGAATTATCTGTTGGGTGCAGAGAAGGAGGGTTTTGTAATTGGCTGGGAAACACCTCCAACTGCTGCATCCTCATCGATGATAATGGAAAAGCAACTGAAACTATTACCAAAGACATTTGTGACCTTGCCCGCAGCCCAGTTTAGAAATGGAATGATGGTATGTTTGTCTGGTGAACTACTTAGTTACCTACTTTTGTTTGTTTTTTTACTTGTTGTTATTATTGTCTTTAGTGTTTAGTCACTCCCAAGTGTGCTATGTTAAAGGTTTTTCTTTAGGATCTGAGTTTCAATCTTCAAAACTCAAATGAAGGAAATGATGATAACAGGAGAGGAGATCTGAATTTGATTGAAGAGTGCCAATGTGATAATTGTACTTTGAATAGTCCTTTGGTTTAATGTGTAATTGAACAAGAGATAGTGGTGTTAAATGTCCTATTGTTATGTAGATGTCACTTTGAAATGTGTTAAGTTGAAAAAGTCACTGGCATAGGTTAGGCTCCTACGCTTACACCCTATGCACAGAGAAGGGGATAAAGGGCTGAGCTATGGGATGTGTAGTTTGAACTACTTAGTGATACATGTTTAGGGTATATTATGGGTTATGTTTCCTGTTCAGTTTTGTATAGATATTAGTGAATTAACTACTTGGAAGTTTTTATGGTAAGAAAGAACAATTATAACAACTATATTGTGGATATCTTATGTTGGAAGCTCAATGTAGGTTAATTATGTAAGGAAAAAATATAGGTACCTACTGTTGTTTATGATCCCAACAGTTAGTGAATTAATGTAACAAGATACGTTTTTGTGCAGTTACTGAGGACCTAAGGATCTAGTGCTTAAGGTTAAAGACAACAGAATGTAACATACAGTGTAACTTAATGAGCTTAAAGACTATATGTGCCCAGTCCCATGATGGGCCTGAGACTGGTTGTGTTAGGAACTCTTATTAGCAAAGCTGCTACTTGCTGCATCTGCTTAACCTAGTGTCTTCTTCCTGCTTGACCATCCCCAGCACTCAAGGTGGTGGTTCTAGGGTGTTTTCCTATAGACTACTGGAGTGAAAAGCATTTCGCTCCCTCTAAAATAAAGGGAGGGAGATTAAGGATTTAGCATACCCTGAGCTGTTTGTTTTTTTGCTTTGTTTTTGCTCCTGTAACACGCTTAAATGCATTATTAGACTGTCAGCTATTTGGACTGGTTCAGTAATATTTTCACTGATTGGAAATGCATTGTTTTCTAGTTTTACTTGCTCTGGGGAACCTTCTTTTCTTTTTTGTTTCATACCCCTTGTTAAATAGTTTGTCTTCCAAATGTTTTCCATTGATGGGATAACTGTTATTGCCTCACCTTGCCTGTTAACACTGAAGCCCAGCTTTCCAAAGTGATGGTACTCAGGTGTGTTCCTTATGGGTACACCCCTTTGGTGGGATGGCCTCTAGCGAAAAGCATGTCGCTGATAAAATAAAGGGAGGATATGTAAGGGTTAGCTTAGCTTACGTAACGCCATCTTGCTTTTGGAAATTGCTTGCTAAAGGGAACTAGGTTAGCAGAGATGCAGAGACCTTGCTGCTGTCTCCAGGGATAAGTTCATTCAGATAACACTTAGCAAGGATTGTTTAACATACTAGGAGACAGAACGTCGGCTAGAAATGTAGATACGGAGCTTTGCCCGGTTACTGGGATAGAGTTCGTTCATGCTTCCTTACCAGCTTTGCTACTCTATATAATCTCTATGCTTGTAATATGTAGGTGTGGATCTTCCCAGGCATTTCACTGTCATGATGCCTGTGGAGACCTCACCCAGCTCTGTCTTGGCCAAAATAAATGCTGTTACTTTAAATCTCCAAGCCTTGACTCAAGACTGTTATTGGTAACTTCAGGAACTTGGGTAAAACAGTGTAAGCAGGGGCCTTACAATGCCAACAGACTGTACTCTGCCTTCCAACCCTTTCTCAGCCTTCCTGAAATCTCTCACTCTGGCTTTCTGGCTTAAACTCCTCTCCCTATGACTTCTGCACCTTAAAATGGCTGGGAAAGGATAGGAAGGGGTAGGGATAGGAAAATATTATCCAGAAAAATTTAATGCTTCAGAATTGGGGTCCTTCTCCACTACTGGGTTGGAATGCTCTATGTCCACCCTTGAGTCAGCAGAAAACTCTACTAACATGACGTTTGACATCCCACTACCAATTGTTGGTAAGCTGCCCAGGGTTATGGTACATAAGATGGGCAACTATATAAGTCTTTGAAATACATAAACAAAGAAATAAATTCCTATTTTGCTTCTATTACCTCTCTTCACAGACCCTGCTAGTCCTCTGATTTCCTTCCAAGGCAATGACTGGCAAACAGATTCTACACACCTTCAGACTGCCTTTCGATGGCATAAGAATAAGTGTCTGTGTGTGTGGGTGGGGGGATACTCCTCAAACCCCAGTTAACATGTTTTGTGCATGGGCTGGCGAGGAGATAAAGGCAACGTCACAGAGATATATTTAAAAAATGATGTTGCCGCAGCATGCTTGTGACATAATTAGGTGCAAGTAGGGACAGAGTCTTGATTTTGCTGCAGTTATCTTGCTACTAGCTTTAGAGTACTGGGGTGGCTCTGAAGTTAAAACAAAATTGCAAGATGTCCACATTATTACCTCTCTTATTGCATATCTGCATGTGGTGTTTCCAAATTCTTCTGTGCCATCTTTCATCCAAAACCTAGAAGGCACCTGGCTGCATCAATCAGACATGCCTGAATTCACTGTTTTCAAAGGTCCTGTGTTTGCTGAAGTCTGGCTGGATTATGACCACAGCTTTCATTTTCTGGATTAGTTCCCATTTGAGCCAAGGTGGCATTTATCAGTTGTGCCAGAAGTATAAGTGGTGCATTTTCAGACCATTTGGTGTTATCTCAAACTCAACACTTTTGAAGGGAGTCATCCATAGGTAATCTAATAATGCTCACGCAAGTCCTTTATGGTCTACACCCAAGTCAATATGGCATTCCAAAGGTTTGCATGGAATCATTTCATGTACCTCAAAAGAATAAGCTAGTTTAGGAAAATGGGACAGCTTTGTTGCCATCACCAATAGAATGAATCATAACTTCTTAGGTGGAAGAGAGGTTTCTATTCAGGCTACTTCAGTATTTAGGGCAGTGAGTATTTTTATGAACCATGTGGCATCTGACACCACCACTATTATTTGTGTTGACAATAGAATTACTTCATTGTCCTTGGTTATATGTAGTCTGAATCTGATTTGACCCTGTGGGTTTTTGCTAAACAAAGATGCAAAGACTTCTGCTTGGCTAGAGCAGGAACGATTGTATCTTGAGATGCAGCTTGTTAGAAAAAGAAAACACAAACATGCATTATATTTTCTCAGCAGGTATATGCTCTCCCTAGAGAAAAGGTCATGTTGTTTGCAGAAAACAAATGCTTTTCTTCAACCTGTTTGGCATTCTCAAATTTCCCAATTTGATGAAGACCCATTTGTTTGAGTAGATTTAGGCAGAACTTTGTGGCTTGAGGATTGTGGCTCTGGAACTTATTTCTAAAAGCATTGTTTGAAATTTTAAAAAATCTGTTGCAGTCTTGCTGAAATAAAGATGAAGGGATGGTAATTAAAGTTGTATCTTAAAAAGGATTTGCAATTTGCATGCAATTAGCTGGCATACTGTTGACATCACTAAGGTACATCAAGCAAAATCAAGTAACCTGGATTTCAGTGTTTATAAGCTATGCCTATTTTTTGTTTCCCCCTACAGATGGGGAATTCAGGTGCAGTGACCAAAATTTGGAAGAGTTCCTAGTGTAAAAGCTATAAAGATTAAATAATAGTATTTACAAGTATAATTGCCCAGATTGCCAGTGTGGTTCTTCCCTAGGGAAAGGAGTCACATTTCTCATTCTTAAGACAATGTTCATCTACTCTTCAATTAAGTTTGTCCACTTTTCAGTTCAGCTCCAAGGTAGTAAGAATTAAGGACCCACATTACTGGGGAGTTGGTCGTCATCTTCTGAAGCCTGCTGTTCCATTGTTGAACAGCTCTTACCGTTAGAATTTTCTTCCTGATCCCCAACTAAAATCTTCATCCTTGTAATTTAAGCCCATTGTTCCTTGTCTTCTGGAACAACTTTTAACAAATCTGCCCTGTTGTTTTAATTACAGCCCTTCTGGTTTTGTTTTGTTTTAGTCTTGTCTGGTTAAACTAGTTTATTTACACAGCCCTCATTTACAACCCACCCAGGATGGCTAACGACAGCCAAAGAAGTACTAACAGTAAAAAGCCAGAAAAGATACATGGCACACAAGAAGAGACACAACCCCTATGGCACCAGGGTCAGAACTCACTTCACATGTGTTCATAGATATTGATGGATCACACAAAATTCTGGCCCAGTGCCTCAGGAAACATCCAGGTCTTCAAGGCCTTTCTGAAGGCCAGCAGGGTCAGAGCCATCTGGATCTCAGTGGGGATGCTTCAACAGTGAATGCACGCTTCCTGGGTCCCGCCAGATGGCACTGTTTAATAAATGGGACCCAGAGCATGCCAACCCTGTCTGATCTTCTTGGGCAGACAAACAGCTATCATGCCTTCCTGGAGTCTTCTCTTCCCCAGGCTAAACATAACCAGCATCTCTAACAATTCCTCATATGTTTCTCTTCCTAATCATCTTGATTACTCTCCTTTGGACATGCTCCAGTTTGTCAGAGTCCTGATAAATTGTCAGTTCCTGAAATGTGGTACCTCAAACTGGACATAATATGCCAGTTGTGGTCTGACCAGTACAGAATAAAGTGGAATAACGATTTAGTAGCAGTATTATTTTTAATATTTTTATTTAGTATGCACTTATATCTAAGAGCAGTATAAGACCTATTTTTCCCTGAAAAAGAGTTTTCTTGATTTTGACACTATACTTCTATTGATGCAGCTTGGGATTGCATTGCTTTTTTCACAGCTACATCACATTGCTAGCTCATGTTCAGTTTGCGATCCACTAAGACCCAGATATCTTTTTCACATGTGCTGCTGCCCAGTATGAACCTTCCACCCTTTATTCATGCCTTTGATTTTTCCTGTCCAGACGAAGGGCTTTGCATCTGTCACAGTCAAGGTTCATTGTGCTGGGTTTTGTCCACCATTCCAGGTTGTCATGATCCTTCTGAATCGGAATAGTGTCTTCTAAGGTGTTTGCTACCACCACCACCCCATTTTTGGGTCATCTGCAAATGTGATAATCATATGTTCTAACTCTCATAGGAGAAAATTTGGGGGTCCAGCTTAGAACCCTAACTCACACATAATTTTTGCATACAACAGCATTGCTAGATCAATCAGGCGTTAAGAGTTCTCAGGCACACTGAATGTAACAAGTGTTAACAAGGGAGATGAAAGTGTTAACTTCAGGAATGCAGACCTGGCTACAAAGAATTAATAATTAACATTTGAAACTCAAAGTTTCTAGATAGTGGCTATGCTAAAATGACAACTTGAAACATCAATTCTTAGACCCCTTTGTTTAATCCAAAAGACCCTTTTTAACCTCATACTCTCCTCCCTTATTACACTTTTCAATATGCAAATTGAATCAGTACAGTTAACCTTATCAATCACATTGAATGCCATATCCTATAGCAAGGCTATGGCCAACAAATAAAATATTAATTTGCGTAAGTCTATAATGAGGGCTTGTAACTCTACCCTCTTTGGGCTTCTCTATTCTCTCTCTATTAGTGATGGTGTTAATGACCCAAGTTGTGCTTCAATGTAATTGTGTCCTGATCTCCAGTTCAAACCTACTCCTGGGAAAATTCTCCTTCACTCTCCTCTAAATTTTTATAAGTATGATAGGGACGTGGTGGCTCAGCGGGTAAGACGCCAGGCTTGTCGATTGGAAGATCGCAAGTTTGGAGGTTTGAATCCCTAGCCCCGCGTGACGGAGTGAGCTCCCACACTAGCTCCAGCTCTTGCCAACCTAGCAATTCGAAAGCATGCAAATGCAAGTAGATTAATAGGTACCACTTCGGTGGGTAGGTAAGAGCGTTCTGGATGCATCATGCCGGCCACATGACCGTGGAAGCGTCTTCAGACAACACTGGCTCTTTGGCTAAGAAACGGAGATGAGTACCGGCCCCTAGAGTCGGACACGACTGCACAAATGTGCGGGGGGAACCTTTACCTTTTACCTTGAACATGCAGGGGGTAGGCAGAGCTCTGCAATATGCCATTCAACACTTCCTCATGTGAGATTTTGTCAAATGCTATGCTAAAATTGAGGTATATTATATCCACCACATTCTGCTGGTCAACTAAATTGGTTGCTCTATCAAACAAACAGAGTTGAATAGTTTGGGATGAGTGGCTGTTGACAAGCCTAGATTGGGTTCTACTTAAGCCAGGCACTTCCTAACTAGCTCTTTGGTTACTTTGGGCTGCTACTTTCTTCTAATTTGTTCTGCTTTAGTCCTTTCCTTCAGAACGTAGTTCCACGTGGAGGGAACACTGAAGCAAAATAGGAATTGAGGAACTCTGCTCTCTTCCCATCATCCGTAATCCTCCTGCCATCTTCTCAAAGCAGAAGTCCAGATCATCCCTTTTTATTTCTTACTATTGACCTAGCCATCAATGCTGTGTTGATTTTAGTTTTCCTTGCAAGCTTAAATTCCTTTTGCCCTTTTGCATTTCTGATGCTATTTCTGCAGTTGGTACATACAATGTTGTACAATGGTGTACAATTATGCATCCATCTCAGCATGCTTAGAATACAAGAATTTGGAAAATTGGCAGGACTTAAAATCAACAAACATAAAACAAAAATGATAAATATAAATTTGAATCGAAAAACACAAGAAATATTAGAAAACAAAACAGGATTTAAAAATGTAAAAAATACCAAATATCTAGGAATAATAATATCAAGAAAAAATAACGACCTATTCCAAAACAACTATGTAAAACTATGGAAAGAAATTAAACAAGATTTAGAAAAGTGGGGAAAATTACATCTATCCTTAATGGGAAGAATTTCAACAATTAAAATGAATGTACTACCCAGGATATTATTTTTATTCCAAGCAATACCAATACTGATTACAGACAATACATTTAAATTATGGCAAAGAGAATTATCAAAATTTATATGGCAAGGGAAAAAACCACGAATAAAATACAAATTATTACAAGATGCTAAAGAAAGAGGAGGATTAGGACTCCCAGATTTACAATTATATTATGAAGCTTGTAACCTAATGTGGATTAAAGAGTGGGTGAGATTAGAAAATCATAAATTATTATATTTGGAAAGACATGATCTAAAATTTGGCTGGCATGCATACCTTTGGTATGACAAAATTAAAGCAAATAAAATATTTAATAATCACTGTATACGAAGAACATTAATTAAAGTTTGGAATAAATATAAGAAAAGACTATTGCCAAATATACCATTCTGGTTATCCCCACAAGAAGCTTTCACGAGAGTAGAAAGCTCAAAAAACCGTAATTGGTTTAAGTATAAAGATTTAATATACTATGAAGGGGACAAAATTGAAATTAAATCAAGGGAAGAATTAGAAAAAAAGGAATATCAATGTAACTGGTTTATATACCTACAGTTAAAAGAACAATTTAAATCAGATAAAAAGAACTATAAATTTGTAAAAGAACCAACATGGTTAGAAAACCAACTATTTGATAACAATGATCATACTATAACTAAATTTTATAAAATGCTACTACAAATAAAATTAGAAGACAAACAAGTCAAAGAATGTATGATAAATTGGGCCAGAAATTTTGGATATAATATCATGTATGATCAATGGGAAAAAATGTGGACAAAAGGTTTAAAATTTACATTAAATTATAACTTAAAAGAAAATTTTTACAAAATGATGTACCGTTGGTATATAACTCCAGAGAAATTATCAAAAATGTATAAAAATGTATCAAGTAAATGTTGGAAATGTAAGAAGGAAAATGGAACATTTTACCATCTATGGTGGACGTGCAAGAAAGCGAAAAAAATTTGGAACTCAATACATGAAACCATAAAAACAATTATATCAATGGACATACAAATTAAACCAGAACTATACTTATTAGGCTTCATGGACAATGAACTGGAGAAAAAGCACAGAAACTTGTTACTATATATGATTTCAGCTGCCAGAATAACATACGCTCAACAATGGAAGAAAGAAGAAACCCCTACAATCCAAGAATGGATTACAAAAATTATGGACCTAGCACAGATGGCAAAACTAACAGAGATGTTAAAAGATAAGAATATGGACAAATTCAAAAATGATTGGAAACCGTTTCTGGACTATATGATAAACTTACAAAAAATAATACAATAAATATAGGATTTAATGATTAAGTTGGTAAGAAATAAGAAAAGTAACAAATGTAATTTAAACAAGCAATTAAGTAACGAGACAAATATATTAATCACAGTTAAGGAAATCGAGAACCAAACCTTTTTCTTTCTTTCTTTTTGTTTGTTTGTCTCCCCTTTCACACATTTTTCTTTCTTTTCCTCGCACCCCGTTTAATTGTCTCAAGATGTATGTAAGTTATATGTTATATGTTATATGTTAAAAATTTTATACAATAAAGTATTTTGTTTTTTTAAAAAAGAATATTATTGCTGCCCTAGAGTACAATGAAGACCTTCTCCCATCCTCACTGGCGGTCAATACTGGTGGTCTAGCTAGCTTCCTTCACCAGGGAGGAATGGAGAAGTGTTTTGACCTCCAATGGAAAAAACAACTTGGGGCATTCAAATTCTAGTTCCCCACCAATTTCACATTGAACTGGGCAGAAATAAAAAATTGGGGGGGGGGGGGGCGGAGGGGAAATAGGGAACACAAAATTCCCTTGCCCAATTTTGGTGATCTTTTAGAAGGTACCAAACAAGAATGAAATTGTGGACCTACTGTGTGAAGAGATAGAAAACAAGCAGTTCTTGTACGGCAACCAGACAATAGTCTATGTCTTTCCCTCATTGATTTATTGCCTCCCAGCACAGCACCAAATGAAAAATCAGAATTAATTTTTTTACTTAGGCTTATGATTTTCACAACTGTTATATGAGATTTTATGGTGACCGCAGTTAACATTTTTATGTGGGTTTGGTTGCTGGGTTTTGGCTTGAGAAGAATTGATTCTTAGGATTATCTTTTTCTTTTTGGCTTTCTTTTATGTTTTTAATGTTTACTATTCTAAAACTGCTCAGGGTCTTGGGAGCTGGTGGCATGAAATCTATGTCATAAATAAAAAAACACAAACTCTTAGATTTGTATCTTGCCTTCATTCCAGGAGCTCAGTGCAAAAGCTCCCTTCTCCAATTTTTCCCCAGAACAATCAACCTGTTAGGTTGGTTTAAAGATATATTTTCCTCTTGTATTTCCAGGTTCTTGGCAGCAATCCAGATAGAGGAATGGATGGATAGCTAGACCAGATCAACTGTTGTTACAAGACCATCTCTCCCCTTTCCTCAATACAAACAGGATTTTTTATGTGTTTAGGAAAAGTGATAGCAAATAATTTTTGGCAACCTGGTAGAGTCATGAAGGCAAAAAAGAAAAAAGCAAATTCAAGAACGACAACAAAAAGCAAATGTTAACAAGAGTATGCATCCTTACAAGGAATGTCAATTTTAACCACACATAGTAGGTGGGAGTGGGATGCTGAGAAGGCTAAAGAAAATGGTTTTCTAAGAAGTTCTCACAAAGTCATGGTTGGAAGAGATGTCAAGCATCTAAACAGCAGTACATTAATTAATCAGGTTTAATGCCAGGAAAAAAAGGGTTTAGGGTACAGAATCTTGGAAACTGAGTAAGCAAAACTCCCACCCTCATTTATGAATGAATCGTTTGCTTCTCTGTGTTAATTGTTTGCACCTCTTTTCTGGAATGAAAAACTGAAGAGTTTAAAAAGACTCTTGGCACATCTATATTCTATGTGAGGATCGCAGCCGCTGCAACCTTACTCTCAGTAATCCACAGTACATGCCATTCGGATATACGTAGATTCTGTAACGAAGGAGATATGGCCTGCAATCCAGCCATAGGCAGGAATGCTAGCCTAGCGTTCAAACTGTTGGAAAAAACAGTTGGAGAAACTTTCTCTCTCCCTGTGTCGTTGCCCTGGCTACCAGTCATTCATTGTCATGAGTACCAGGCCAGATGGCCTTCACTGTCTCACCTCTGCTTTGATCTTTCCAGCCAGGCTGCGAATAAGTCTGTGTGAACAACTGGTGGAATGCAGCTCTTCTCCCACTCCTTTGCAGCTATGTTTCTAATGCTCTCTAACTAACTAACTAACTAACTAACTAACTAACTAACTAACTAACTAACTAAATCTGTCAGGCGGATGGACCAGATGCCATTAACTATAGCCTCTGGAACACTCCGGTTCTGACATTCTATTTGTAGTGATGTTTTGAAATACTCTGTTTTCTTTCTCAGACTTCAAAATCTGTTCAAGAGATTTGAAATAGGCATTTCCTAGCTGTTCCATCCCAACAGACTTTACTCTCATGATCCTGGTCCCCGATAGGGGAGATGGGCGGTAATATAAATTTAATAAAATAAAAAATAAAAAATAAAATAAAATAAATCCTGGTCTTTCAGTCCCACATTCTCCCTAGGGGTGGAAGTTCATTCTCAGCGCACCTCCTTCTACTGTCTGTGAGTGAAGCATAGAAGCACATGAACTACCCGTGTGAACAAGTGTGCACGTTGAAGATTCAAAAATATTGTCTGTCTTGCTATACTTCTGCACAGTTTTATCTACCCAAGCTGATGCATTGCGTTAGTAGAACTGATGAAGATATTCCGGTCTGACAAAGCAGAGCATGCTACAGCAATGCAACAGTCAAACCCTTCCTCAAACATTTGGTTGGGTCCAAAACTCTCTTGAAGCAGACAGTGGCTTCTCAGCTGCTTTTCAGCAGTCAATTTGATAGAAGGGAGCAGTAGCCGGGAAGTTAATTAGAACTATACTTTTTCTTTATGGTCTGTTTAACAAATGATAACCACATTCTAGAATTTATCAGCCACCTCCTCATGGGTGCCTCATTTTCTCTTTCATAGCTAAATACAAATCCACACCCCACCCCGAGCAAAAGTTATTTAGCTACACCGGAAGCTCCTCAAGGGAGATTTAATGACAGATTTAGCTGGCATCACTCACAAAGGAATTAAGTGGTCTGGAACAAAATTAATGGCAGTGCAACCCATTTTGTACGCTGCTATGCTTTGAGTTGATTTCAGTACACAATTACGCCTTCCATATATAGATATATTGCCATAAATCTAAGCATCTGAGAGCTGGTCCTTAAGCATAAATCCTACAGAGGAAGTCAACATGCTTAGGATTTTGTGCATACAGCCCAGTACTATGATTGGTTACTCAGAAGTAAGTCCAGCTAAATTGAGCTACTTATCTCTCCCTCATCCCCCATTAAAACACAGATAGTTCATCTTTCCTCCAAGCATTTTTCTGAATTAGAATTTCTCCTTCATATGAGTAATTTGTTTGTCTTTAAACCAGTGTTTCTCAACCTTGGCAACATGGCTGGCTGGGGAATTCTGGGAGTTGAAGTCCACACGTCTTGAAGTTGCCAAGGTTGAGAAACACTGCTCTAAACACTCCTAGAAAGGCAGCTCTTGATATACCTAGGATCTTCCAAGAAGATACTGGTGTTTCCAGTTGAAAACATGGAAAGAACCAAAACCCAAAATTTGGGTTTCGCTTGGCAGCCAATCCGTTGCTTCTGGTATCCTGTACAAAAACAATAGCAATATTTCTGAATACCTACAGCAGGACAGGCAACTTATAGGGAATTTGCAGACAATTCAGTTGCTTCCAAGCTACTGTTAATTTTCAGCAGTGTCCTCCATCATCAGATATCCCCAAATCACCATATTTAAATAGTGGGCATCTGCAGGTGTTTGTTGCTTTGGTTAGACTGACCAATGAAGTATTGCTGTGTCATGCCACAAGCTCCACCCCTTTCATACATATGTATGATGTCACAATGCATCTACAAAAGAAGTGCAGTCTGTGTGACAATACTGGGACACTATTTTAATCAGTCTGACTCCCTTTACCTCCCTGCTTCAGACCTAGGGAACAGCAGTTTTAAAATTACAAATAGTGAATTTGTCTGAGTTGCTCCAACTTCTTAGATTATTTTTGGAATGTCTCCCAGTCTAATTTACCAATTAAATTGCAAACTGGCTTTACAGCGGAGAGTGTTATTTTAAAAATTTATCCTGACAATGATTTAAATTGATTTATAATGATGGCAATAATAAGAACAAAGAAAAAAAACAGGATTATACTAGTATTGATTTTTGGTTGTTGTTTTCTTCAGATCATCAATCAGCTAAGCAGAGTTGCAATGATCGTAATGATAATTATGATACTCATATTCATGTAACTTCTTGGTGATAATGATGATGATGATGATGATGATGATAATGATGATGTTTTATTAATCATATGTGCAGTAGATAGACTACAGTGGCACTTACAGGAGTAATAACATAGCAATAACAAAACTTGTTAGAACTTACTGATTCGATCCTACCCAAAATGGTCTCATTTTCCAATGTGACTCTGCCCAAGCTATACCCTATTTTGAACATGTGGTCCAATAGCAGATTTGAAAGGCTGGGTGCAGTTAGTGATGTTCCAGGGGGAGGGGGGTCAAAAAAGGCAAGATGGTGGACATGACCATACAATTGAAGCCCTGCTTCCTTCTACATGCTGCAATATTGACTCTCGTCCAAAAGGGGCGCCAGGGCCTTGGCTGCATGGCTCCAACTGGCATCCTCCACTCCCCAGTGATGCCACTGACTGTAAGCTTCAGCCTGACTCACACAGGGAGTTTGATTCCATTTCCACCAAATAAGTACACCCTGCATTTCCCCTTGATCTTTGTGCAGGAACACATTTTCATATCTTGATTATGATTTTCAGAGCAACCACTAGCTGGATAAAATTAGGCAAGAGTGTGTGTTTGGGTAAAATCCCTGAACAGGTTGAAAGAATATATATATGGCATACTGGATCAATTTTCATATATATATAGCCTGAAAATATATAGCCTGAAAATTGATCCAGTATGCCAGACCTTATGAAAAAATCCATTCCAAGAAGCAGCTTCAAAATACAATGAAATGTAACCTACCGCAAACCATAAAGAACGGTTCCATCTGGATGTAGCCGAATCATTCGATTTTTCACAGTAACTCCATGAACAAAGGATTTCTTGTCATTCAGGAAGTATGTGTCTGGAACCCAGAGATAATCAGCCACTCTGTTATCTAAAGTTAGATTCAAAGGTATTCCAGAGTACGATAATCTTTTATCCCTCCAGGATTGTTGGAAATACATAGTTAGCGTATAGTCCTGGAAACAAAGTAAAAAAAAAAAGGAATAGCAATTAATAATATAGCTATCATTAAGATTTGATTTTATAATCATTATACAACAACAGGACTTATATCTTGCCTTTCTTCACAGCAAGTGCTGTGAATATTGACTGCATGGCTCCAACTGGCACCTTGCCTTTTTTGACACCTCCCCTCCCCACTAAAGCCACAGCCCCTCTGATGTCCACGGATGCCACTTGCTCAATATTCACAGCACTCTCTCCCCTTTGACGGAGCTTGGGTTGAGGGAGAATATTTGACACAATCCACCCAGTGAGTTTCCATGGCTGAGGGTTGACTTAAACCTCGGTGTCCTGATCCTAGTCCAACACTTAACTACTACACCACATTGACCCTTCAAAATTAGGAAGTGAAGACCAAGTTAGTTGCGAAATGCAATTCCTTAAACATCCCAATTTTTAATAAAGCTATTGATCTAGACATGTTCATCACTTATTTAGATTCAAGGGGAAAATGTATTTATTTATTTATTAATCAAACTTCTATCACCGCCCATCTCCCTCCACCGGAGGGACTCTGGGCGGTTTACAACAAGATAATAAAAACAAAAAACATAAAATATACATACAATATAAAAATACTAAATTATAAAACAAGATTAAAATCCAAGAGGCAAGAGTAGTAAAAAGATCTAACTCAATCCAATGTAGGAGAGGGGCTCTCTAAGGTATTAGCCATCCCCAGGAGTGACTATTCCTTCCTTGGCCCCAAGCAAGGCGGCAGAACCAAGTTTTCAGGTTCCTCCGGAAGGTCAAGAGTGAAGGGGCTAATCTCACCTCCGGGGGCAAGATGTTCCACAGGGCGGGAGCCACTGCAGAGAAGGCACGCCTTCTGGACCCCGTCAGATGGAACTCTCTTGTAGATGGGGTCCGTAGCATGCCCTCTCTGCATTGTATTGTTTACATTACCTTGTTGATGTAAACTAAACTAATCTTTTACCCATTTTCCTGTATACTCATTTTGTGTACTTTAATGGCAATATTGCACACTAGTTTGAAAATTGGCTTGACCTCATGCTTCATCTTCAGGTCAAGCTAAATATTATAACCCAGTCCATAGAAAATTTGTTTTGCTTAAGTCCTGTTGAATCCTATGGGATAAAGTAGTTAAGGGATACCAAGCACATTAAATGTTACCAATCTCCTACAGGTTGCGGTTGTATTGTGGATGTCATACACACAACACACACACACACACACACACAAACAAAATGCTTCCCTGTGACAATGACCCACACTGGAATTAATGTTTTGAAATGCTCCAACCAAGAGATACCAACTATGTGGCAACTCTCCACATCAACTATGGAATTCTTTTTCAAAAATTATCATGTCATGTGATGAGATCTCACATGGAGGTGTTTTTTAGTCAATTAAAGATAGGGGCTATTTCATTACCTTTCAGTCACAACCCATATCTATCACATGAGTGTGTGTATTTTAATGTTTTGAAGAGGGAAATTTCACTCCCATCAATATACTTTCTGAAGCCTCCTTTTTTCAAAAGCTTCAAACCGCCCCTTCCCAGAGGAGTACTCGGTACAAGAGGGTGGCTGGGGACCGGGGATGGGGTGAGTTTGACCAGCTCTTCAAAAAAGGAGTGACGTGTACAGCCCGGGGCGGGAGGGGAGGCACTTTTTAAAGAGATGACAAGGCACGCACAGCAACCCCCCTTTCCTGTAACTCAAACTGGTTGCTCTGCCAGTCGGGGAGAAAACCTGATCGCAGACAAATCTAAAGCTGGGCTGGGGTTGGAAGCCTGGGAGCTGTGATTATACAGGCAAGGCGTTTGGCCGGCTTCAGCTGCGACTTCGACCCCTGTTGGTGGAAGGGAAAAACCAGTCCAGCATGGACTGTAACTCAAACTGGTTGCTCTGCCAGTCGGGGAGAAAACCTGATCGCAGACAAATCTAAAGCTGGGCTGGGGTTGGAAGCCTGGGAGCTGTGATTATACAGGCAAGGCGTTTGGCCGGCTTCAGCTGCGACTTCGACCCCTGTTGGTGGAAGGGAAAAACCAGTCCAGCATTCTTTGCCTCCCTGCTACTCACAGCGCTAGCTCCTCTGAAAAAAGAGGGAAGGAGAAGAGAAAGCGGAGTGCTTCTCTTGTTCCTTATTATTTTACGACAACTAAGGTGCTTTTCTGCTTATCTTGCTCATTCAGTGCCCCCTCGTGAGCATGCTGCCCCCCAGAAAGGTAACTGCTCCGCTCTCAAACGCTCCCCTTTATGGAAGGAAAGCATCTGCCGCACCACGGCTGATCCATTTGCACCTCATGAGGGGAAGGGAGAAAAGACAGTTAAGGATGGCAGAAGAAAAGCAGAGAGCCCAGCAGATTCCAGGCGGGAGGGCTTCCTCTCCTAGGCTGCCTCCAAAAACGGGACAATATTGAGATTTATATCAAAAAGACGGTACGGTTCAAAAATGTTTAAAAAACGGGGCTGTCCCGTTCAAAATGGGACGTACGGTCACCCTACTGTTCCATTAATACATAACCTTATAACAATCTTCTTTTGAGATCTTCTGTTCAAGTTATCCCAAAGTTGTAATATATAATCTGTTTTGTCATCTGTCTCATGTAAAATGTCAAAGTATTTTTCTGGACTTTTCTTTGTCTGACACTACATTTGTTCTGGACCTTTCTTTGTCTGGCACTAGGTAAATCAATTCTAAAATATTTATCAGTTTCTAAATTCGAATCTCTTTCTCTTTCTCTCAGCTGTAGCAAGGTATCTAAAATCTCTTTCTCCCTCTTCTCCTCTATTTCAGTGGCATCCCCTTCTTGTTGAATGTATGTCACAACCTCTTCTGATTCAGATTCTATCTTTTGTATCTGACCCTGCATATCAAACAAGAGACTTTTCAGTGTTTCTTTAATTTCTTGAAATGCTTCTCTAATCTCCTGTTTAAAGTCTTGAATCAATTCTCCTATTGTATTTGCCATTTCCCCCCCCCTTTGTTCCTTCTACTGACTCAATACTGTAAGTTTCCATGATGTCTCCTCCACACTCCAACACAGATTATGTAGACACAACAGAGGAATTTCCCAGAGGGAAGGTAAACAGCTACTCCACTCAAATGGAAAAATACCAACAGGATCTAATAGGTTCCAGATATAAAAAAATGGATTGTTGCCTAAATACAAAAGGCTGTTAGAAAAAAAAAACCCAATATACAAAAATAGGAAAGAGAGAAGTACTTCAAACAGTTTGTATTCAATACAAAAAAAAATTCAGCCACTATAGAAAAAAGAAAAGGAAACAGGTTCACTAATAATTAATCCAATAGGATATATTCAATAAAAACTCAGCCACTGTATATAAAAATTTTCAAATCACTAGTCATTAATCCAATAAAAGGTTTGAAGAAAATTTATACTTCCAAGTAGGAGGCAAACCACTCTAGTACAATAAAAAAAAATGAAGTCATTTCACTGTATTTCAAAATGCAAAATCCATCTCAATCTTCCACCACAAATATCACAGCAAAGAAAGTAAAAAAAGTTACCAACATTTTGAGCATTGTCCAAGGATAGACTTTAAATAGTAATAAGACAATATAAACTAAAAAGAAAAGTAAAATAAAGGTGATCTAAGAGTCGGTTTCTTGCGCTTGCATCTCTATTAGGAGACTTACGGTTCCCTGCAGAGCTGGCTGGCTTCTCTCGCCGTTCTCTCCACTTCCACCCCCCGCTCTTTCGGTGGTGGAAAACAGCCGAAAGAGCAGAGGGGAGCAGTTTTAACGGCTTGATGAGTAATTTTCTGGGGGCCCCCTCTCCGGGGAGAGACACCAGTGGTCTTTTACCTTCTGGGGACCACCGCAAACAGGGAAAAGTTAGCCAGGTTCTCAGGACTCTGAGAAGTTTCGACTTGTCGCGCTGCCAATCCGACCAGAAGTCCCCTTTCACCTTTCCCAGCTTTATGGACTTCTCAAGAGAGCTAGATCTTTGCACAAAGTGTCCAAAATAAGTAGTAGTAATTTGAGCCTGGTCATTTGTGCCTTAAGTGACCTTATCATTTGTAATTTTATCCAGAACTGGATTGATTCTATGATCCATTTGTTTGATTTCTTGACTATCCATGGTATTTTCAGGAGTCCATCTATAATCAATAGTCTTTCTATCCTTTCATTTCTATACAGCGTCACAAGGAAAATATTTGCCTGCATGATTCCAATCTTTGTAAATATAGACATATCACAGCATCTGAACATCTTTTTCAAGGCCTTCATTGCTTCCACACCAAGGGCTAGTCTGTGGCATATTTCTTGACTGCTGGTTCTTTTGCTGTTAATAATCAACAAAAGGCAGAAGCTTTCCATGACTTCAGTATCTTCATTGTCAATTCTAAGGTTGGTTGCTCTACCTGCTATCGTTAGTTTGGTCTTTATATTTAATCTTAATCCCATTCTTTTTCACTGTCCTCTTTGATTTTCATTACTAGAGCTTGCAGATCATTTGCATTTTCAACTATCAGAGTAGTGACATCAACATAGTGCAGATTATAGGTAGTCCTCGACTTACGGCCACAATTGGGACTGGAACTTCTGCTGCTAAGTGAGGTGGTCGTTAAGTGAGTCATGCCCGATTTTATGACCTTTTTGCCGTAGTCATTAAGCGAATCATCATGGCCATTAAGTGAATCACATGGTCGTTAAATGAATCCAGCTTTCCCCATTGACTTTGCTTGTCAGAAGCTGGCTGGGAAAGTCGCAAATGGCGACCATATGACCTTGGGATGCTGCAACTGCCATAAATACATGCCAGTTGCCAAGCGCCTGAATTCTGATCACATGACCGCAGGTCATAAGTCTGAGGACTGGTTCTTCCTCCAACTTTAAAACCATGCTTATCTTCAGGTGGTCTGATCTTGTGGAATGGAGTTGACGAATTATGCAGGGAAGCAAAGATACAGGTGAAATGATCAATGAAAAGCCTAAAACGTATGTCAGAAACTATGAACTGCTATCATCTAGATTGTTGTGGGTTTGAATGAAAACATTTGCAGTTTAATTTTTCATTTACACACACCAAAAGAAAAACAAGAAACTACGTTTATACTTAAACATAATAGACTGAAGAATACATTAAATATAGTCAGTCAATGCATTTATCAAGCTTGTATAGTTAAATGCATAATGATGCTTAATCTGAAAAGAAATAGCATGATGGGTGTGTATGTATGTATGGACAGAATAATCATAATTAATTTAAAATGCTTAAGCAAACACACATGTATATGTGAGTGTGGGTCATTCTCCCCCTTTTTATCTTATGTGTTGAAATTATTTCTTACCCATCTTCTGCACTTTGCATAACATTGTTCACCCCAAAAGAAAGAATTCCCACATTCTTCCTTTTGCAGTTGGGCTGCTGTGTGATCATTATACTTTTTCTACAAAGGTGATAGAATTCAGTATTATTGTTGTAAAATATACAGCAAATCCTCAAATATTTTATTTTGATTCTAGTTATAGTGGCTCTCACTCATGGCTAGAATCTTACCACAAGAGTAAAAAAAGCTTGTCTAGACTTTCTTCTTCAATATACTGTGTGTGTGTGTGTGTGTGTGTGTGTATGTGTGTGTGTGTGTGTGTGTGTATGTATGTGTATGTATGTGTATGTATGTATGTGTATGTATGTATGTATGTGTGTGTGTATGTATGTATGTGTGTGTGTGTGTATGTGTGTGTGTGTGTGTGTGTGTGTATGTATATATATATATATATATATATATATATATATATATATATACATACACATACATACATACATACATACATACACGCGTAGTACTTATTACAATGCTATGGGGTCTTCTTCCCTGGAATGGTGGCTTGTAAAGCAATCATGACAAGCTTTCTACTTGCTTGTGAGATGCTAGTGCCATATGGCGGCTGTGGGGGCTTCCTCGGGTCTTGCCAGCCTCACTCGATGTTGCATCTGCTCTGTGCCAGCTTGCCCAGTGGGAATGGCAATTAGAAGCCAAAACAGGAAAGAAAACACAAGAAATGGGCGACCAGAAGGCCTTTCATTAAAAATGTATAAACGGGGGAAACCTGTGGTATACAATGCCACCAAACTCTATATTTGCTGGGAAAAGAGTTATTTAGACTCTGCAGTTATAGTTCAAAAAATAAATCATTTGCAAATTATATGAGACCCGATGGCAACATTAAAAACAAAAACAAAAAACCCACAACTTTTTTGTGAAAAATTACTGATGACGTATCAGTGAGTCATTTTCAACCTGAAGTCCAAAAGCCTGTTTTATGAAAATGCCTGTTATTGGATCTTGCCTCACATTTGCCTTTGTATTTTACTTCAGGATCGCATGACCCTATCTCTTAACTTTCTAAAGCTGCAGTTTGCAATTGCACTATATAGCATGATATACAAAACAAAAATTATTTCTGATAAAGGTTTTGCCTGGCCAGGTATCTACTTCTATGGAGATATTTGTGCAATTAATGTTGCATTAAAACAACCCATTCACAGATTCAAAAAAGATCTGGGAACAAGAGGTTGCCTAGACTTAATGTCTTCCTTGTTCTCTTCACCTCCCACTGATATGCATGAGTCAAGCGTATTGAAAGGGGCTCTGAGGTGAGGTTGCTGGCCCCATTGCTTATACTGTGTGAGGACTTTTGGTCTCCATCTGAGTTGAGCAGACTTTTATATGTAAACCCTGATCAGTATAGGCAATCCACAGTTGGAAGGGAAAGAGGCCAGATATGTCACATGCCATCAGAATGGAGTGAATGGGGGAAAGGACCATGGAGATGGCCTTGAAGGGAATATTCAGAAGCCATTACAGAAACAACAAGGGCAGAAGCATTCCTTAAGTGCTGGGAAAGGTGACAGTATTAGGAAGAGGCTCAGGCTGGCTCTTCCCTGACCCAATGGGGTATAAGAGGGAGGGAAGGTAAAACACAAGCAGACATGCAAGGTTCTGTTACTACAGCCCCGTGTTTCTCAATCTGGGCAACTTGAAGAGGTGTGGACTTCAACTCCCAGAATTCTGCTGGCTTGGGAAATTCTGGGAGTTGAAGCCCACACCTCTTCAAGTTGCCCAGGTTAAGAAACACTGCTAATAAAGCTTAGTTCTGGTCTTCCAGTAGAGCCAGTTTTGTGTGTGTGTGTGTGACTAATTCTGACCGCACGTCTGTCACATGTAATCTGGAGCACCTCATCAGAGGTAAATGCTGTATGAGCATCAGTCCCCAGACAACGCAGTCGGTGCTTTGTGGTTGTTTGCACCACACAAATGACACAGCTGTTCCCTCCCCAACTGACTCACCTGTGCTTTCTGACAGCATGCAAGATGGCTGGGTCTGTAATGCAGCAACCATTGTTTTCAATCTTCCCACCTGCTGCAAAAAGGTGTTTCTGCCCTCCCTGCTTTCTGACTTTTACTTTTTTTTTTTTTGCACTTGAGAGACAGAGAGAGAAAAGCAAAAATCTACAGTGGTTGGAAATAGGGTTTATTTTATTTATTTATTAAATTTATATAGCCACCCATCTCACTTGCATGTGACTCTGTGCAGTGTACACAGGTTGGCACTCAAGGGATCTTACACCTCCATTTCTGCCCCTATTTATTTATTTAGCTCCCTTTCAATATGGCCATGAGGGATATGTATGTAAAAACCACCACAGAGATTGAAATTTCTAGAAGGCTGTCAATCTCAGAAAAGGGGAGAATCAGCTAATCTCCAGGTAAGACATTCACACAACACAGGGAATTCATTTAATTTAATTTATTTTCTATCCTGCCTTTTATTATTTTTATAAATAACTCAAGGCGGCGAACATACCTAATACTCCTTCCTCCTATTTTCCCCACAACAACCACCCTGTGAGGTGAGTTGGGCTGAGAGAGTGTGACTAGCCCTGAGAGACAGGGACTGGCCCAAGGTCACCCAGCCGGCTTTCATGCCTAAGCCGGGACTAGAACTCTCAGTCTCCTGGTTTCTAGCCCGTTGCCTTAACCACTAGACCAAACTGGCTCTCTGGCTCTCTAAATTGTTTTAGACCTAAACAAGACTGGGTCTATTTGGAGCTAAACCTAAACCCTTCTGGGTTAGTTGAGTAGATCACATCGGCAAGTTAGGGAGTTTGTAGAACACATTAACATTCTGCCCTCCCATGACCCAGTGATGTCTGTTGTCCCAACTACAGGATATAACAGTTACTACAAATCATGTAAGTCTTTATAATGATCCCCTTTCAAACCTTATCCAGCTGCCTGTACCATCACACCCCAGCCCAGAAGTCAGTCCACAGCACAGACCCTGCAACCATAGTCTCCACTGCTGTTTGTTTATTTACATTACTATTGAATATGGTCAGTTACATAAACAGTTGGTATAACAGCCTATTAAAAATATTAAACTGGACTGAAAATCAGAAGCTTTTGTGAAAATGTTTAGAAAAGGAAGTATGCAAACTTTCAAAGGCGCTGACCGCAGTTTGAGCAAGATGGCTATTCCCTCATCTCCCAGAGCTCTAAACCCACTGGAGACCACTATCTTGCGGTCTCCTCACGAGGAGCAGCTGTCTGGAGCACTTGTGGGTGATCTCAAGTCCTCTCCTTGTCCGGAGAGGAATTGTTGAACAGCCGGTCTACTCGCCAGCTCTTCATTCTGCCACAGTAATTGCGGAGCTGTCTTTTTGCGGAGCCATCTTCAGTCTGCCATTTCTTCCTCTGGAAGCCCCAATACTCTGGTTTCTCTTCAGATCATATAAATCTTTTGCCTTTTACTAGTATGTGCTTTTTCATCTTGCATCACGCCAGACAGATTAAGCATTTCACAATACATTTCTGAACAAATGTAAGAAATAATTGTCATAAAGCAGTTAATGAGCCTGGAGGAAACATCTATCTGGCACTGTTAGCAGAGCTAGAGTTATCCAATCTAATTGATGCTGCTGCCAATACTTCCTTGACTTCAATCAGTGCATGATGATGAAACTAAAGAACTTTGGTGCGTTTTGGAGAAGGAGGTATTCAGAGAATGCAATGCATTTTGATTAACTTTTGGCATCTAGGAAAAGACCAAAGAATGGATAGATTTTCTTTAAAATTGATGCTTCAGTGATGAACAGATCATTTGACTTGTTTTCCACAACCTGGAATCCAGTGATTTCATTTGATGTGGTTCAATATCAGTAGCCCTCTTTGAGTTTAAATAAAGATACCATTCTGAGCTTGCCTCTCATCCCTAATTTGATATTCGATGCACTGCCATCCATCTTTTATGCTTTCATGCCAAGACTGTCTCATATCAAACTCCTACCAGATGAATTCCCCCAAACACTTGAAAGCTAATTCTATAATGCTTGACACATTCATTGAATTTTTTAAGGTATTATCCAGGCTTAGCCTGGATATCAGTATTCACCTGTACCAATACTCCCAGCCGTAAGTCTGAGCATGCCTCCTCCCCCATAACTGAGCACAAGTAAAGATGAAGAAGTAACAAAGAAGCATCAGCATGCATGAAAGCCTGTAAGTATGAGCTAAAATATCTGCTTTGAGAAATGACGGAACATATCAAAGGCAATGTATGCCTGTAGCTGCTGTTGAAAACTGGATACTTTAACGCTTCTTATTGCCAGAAGCAAAACACATCATGTGTCAAAGATTCAAAACAATTATAAACACTTACGAGACAGCCAATGAATATCTGGAGTGGAGTGAACAATTAAGTCATTACAGAAGAATCTTAATCAACCTCAATCTCAATCTCATCAAACTCAAAGAAACAATTTTCCATTCTTTTCATGAATTATTAAAATTCTCACTCCTGGGATTGTACCTCTCCAGTTATATATTTGAAAGCCTGTACATTTCAGAATATCAATACAGCCTCTCCCCATCATGGACCTGCTAATTAGGGACGGTGGTCTGGTATCTACAAGAAAAAGGTTGGGAAAAGCTAAACAAAAAAAATCTAGCAATGGGGAAGAATCTGGCTTAGCCTCTTCCAATTTATTAGTTTTCTAAATTCAGAAAAATAAGTATATGATCCAGAACATGTTCTGAGTTCAGTTCTCCTTGCAAAATTTTTATCCACTTTATTATAGAGAATATTCTGAGATTTCCCATTTTAATTTTTTTAAATTAACTGTTCTTTCGTACAGTCTTTAAGTGAGTTTGTAAAGTTTAAAACATAAACTTAGAAGGGCAAGTAAAATCTGTATGTATTAAAACTATGATGACCAAAGGTATATATTGTAAAGGCTGGGAGCTTTATATTCAGTCTTATGAATATTTGTGCAGAAGGATGTCCCATTAAGTTAAGTGAAATTTACTCCCCAAGAAAGTCTTCAAATATTAACATGGTAGCTTTACAAGAATGTGAATGTCACCCTTCAAGACTGTTCCATAACTACAGAGCCATGCATAGAAATAGATCATTTTCTTTAAAAGTTGGTCAATGTCAACCACATAGCCAGTGGGAGCAGGGACCTCATAAAGTGGTATCATAATCTGGACCTTGCAATGTACCCAAGTAACATATTTTACAAAACTATGTCATGCAGCTGTGGGAATTGCTGCAAGTTCTTAATTACAATATCAACTCATCTAGTCATGTGAGTGATCCAAGGAGATGAAACACTACCTACAATGATAACAGTTGCTCATATTAGGCTGCTTGTCATGGTTCTATACTTAAAGGACAATATGTGTGACTTCCAGGGCTGTGCAGTGCTTCAGATTCAGTTCCAAAAAGATGTTCTAGAGTGCACAAGGTATCTTTCTGCAACACTATGGCCTGTTTTTGTTTGCTGTGGGCATGCTCACTTCTCTCTGATCATTAGCAACTTCCATCCATGCCCATTTTGGCTTGAGCAGCAGGAGTGATCTGATGAGAAGCACTTGTCAAACATTATGAGGTTTCCTTATCTGCATAGGTAGTTAAATGCCCCAAATGACAGGAAGCTTGTACAGCAGAAGTATATGAACGAGTCTCTCTGCAAATGCTTGTCAACAGCCTCCTGGGGGTGTCCACCCCAATGGAGTAGGTGTTTGAACAGGGGATGGATGATGGAGCAGAAGATGGAGCAGAGGAACAGTGATGGAGCAAGAGCAGAGAAGGGTAAAGGGACAGGCAAAGGAGAGGCAATGGGGCAGGTAATGGAGTAGGGGAAGTGATGGAATAGGCAGTTGAGCAAGAGAGGAGCTAGAGCAATGGGGCTAGAGGAGCTAGAACAATAGAGAAGCAGCTCTATCTTTTCTGAGGATCATGTAGCAGCTGCAGAGGGCAGCCATGCAATCCCCCCAAAAGACGCAGAGACAAGGGCTATATTTGTGTCTCTGCAGATTCTGAAATTGAATCCGAAGCAATGCACAGCTTTAGCAGCTTCCTTTTTTCAAATTGTGTAGTCTATCCCTTCTGTGTTAGAGGCTCTATTGTTCATTATACTGAGTGAGGCCCTGAACCTTTGCCTCCTGATCTAACCTTGACAGAACTATGTTGTCATGCTCTCGATCCTTTAGCTATTAATCAGAAACTCGAGACACAAGCCCTTAAGGATATGAAGAGTTCTTTATTAAAGCTAGAGATCCATAACACAGTAAAGACTCGAATGAATGAAGCTCGTGTAAATCAACAATTAAAACCTTCAAGGTTCCCCCGCCAGTTGACAGCCCCTCCCTTCACTTCTCAATTTCTCAGTCTTCCCAGCCCCGAATCAACTAACAAGGTGCTAGCGTTCTTTGATCTATCCTTGGTGCTGAACTGCTAGACACCATACTTGCATCAGCATAATTTGCGGTTCCGTGAATACACCAAGACTCCACTACAAGCATTCTCACCTACTCCGCAAGTCTGGTGAGTGTCCACTTCAAAGTAGACTGGCTCCTGTCGCCATCGCAGGATATCACATCCTGACATACTGCCCCTCTGAAAACAAATCCCCCACATTCAAAATTTACAAAAAGAAACATACATTATTTTTACATGTTAATAAGATTCCCTCAACCCTCTATTTTGGTTTCGCTGGAAATTTGTCATGAAAACTTTTCACTAGTTGGGGCGCTTGCACATTGTGGCTGTTTACCCATTCATGATGAGTTTTAGGGAAGTGCTTCTACTGTATTAAGTACTGTACCCCCCCCCAATGGCATCTGGAATCCAGTATCTCTTGCACTTCAAAATGCTGTTCTCCATTAATCATCACTGGGACCAGTGTAGGTTGTTCTGGGTGCCAGTGTTCTGAGTTTCTAACAGGTTTCAGCAGGCTGCAATGAAAAATGGGGTGGATTTTTCTCAGATTTTTTGGCAGCTGTAACTGTACTGTCACATCATTGATTATTTTGGTGACAGGAAAAGGTCTCACATACTGTGGACTTAGTTTTTTCGAGGGCTGTGAGGACCTTAAGAACTTCATAGACAAATAAACTTTCTCCCCCCACTTTCAGTTGCCATTCTGGTGCTCTCTTGCGATCAGCACATTTCTTGTAAGTTTCCTTCACCCCCTCCAGTGCTTTCTCTATTACTGGCCAACTGTCAGTTATATGCTTTATCCATTTGTCTAATGGAACAATTTTGGACCTATCTGTTGGCAATTCAGGGAAGGCTACGAATTCTTGTCCATTCACTACCTGGAATGAGGAAAATCCTGTGGTCTGGTGTATTGAATTGTTATAAGCCACCTCTGCAAACAGGAGTAGGTCCACCCAATCATCCTGCTGATAACTGATGTAGCATCTAAGGTACTGCTCCAACACCTAGTTAGTCCGTTCAGAGGCCCTGTCCATCTCAGGGTGGTGGGAGGAGCTTAGCCCTTGTTCTATGCCAATCATCTTCAGAAATGCCCTCCAAAATTTGGAGGTGAATTGTACACCACATTCGCTTATAATTCATTCGGTTATCCCATAGAGTCTATAAATGTGCTGCACAAACATTTTGGCCAACTGTCCCGCATTAGGTACACTAGTACATGGAATTAAATGAGCTTGCTTTGAGAATAAGTCAGTTACTACCCAAATTTCTTTTGGCTCTCTGGTAAGTCCACTATAAAGTCCATAGCTATCTGTTTCCAAGGTTGGTTGGGGCTCACCACATTCTGCAACAGTCCTCTGGGTTTGCCCCCCACTCTTTTTGCCATGGTTGGGCAACTGGCCACATACTCCTCCACATCTTTACGAAGGGATGGCCACCAAAATTGTCATCTTAATAGGGGCAAAGTTTTTAAGAACCCGAAATGGCCAGCTGACTTTGCATCATGACATCTCTCAAGTACTTCCCTCCTCAAAGGCTCCGGGATATACAATCTATCCCCGCTCCACCAGAATTCCTGTTTCTGTCAGTTTTGCTTTATTAGCCTGCAACCATGCATCATCCTTTAGTTCAGAGCACAACTCATTTTGTAAATCCTCTCCCACTTTTAGGGTAGGTGACTTCTCTTCTTCTCTGACTTCTTGTGACCGCTGCCATCCCTAATTGCTGAGTGGGGATGATCGAATCTACTACCTCTTCTCTCTGGCTGTTATGTTGGGGCAACTGGGATAAACCATCAGCCAGAAAGTTCTTTCTCCCGGGCAAGTACTTAAGAGTAAAGTTGAATCTACTAAAGAACTCAGCCCATCTAATCTGCCTAGGGTTCAATTTCCTCGCAGTGCATAAAGCTTCCAAATTTTTGTGATCTGTCCAAACTTCAAAAGGCTGAGATGCCCCTTCTAACAAATGCCTCCAGTTCACCAGAGCCTACTGCACCACAAATGCTTCCTTTTCCCATATGTGCCAGTGATGTTCCGTGTCACTGAACTTATGGGAAAGGTAAACACAGGGCCTCAGTTTCTCTCATCTTTCTGTAATAAAATTACTCCTATGGTGACATCTGATGCGTCTGCTTGTACTATCGGGTTTCGTGGGATCGGGATGTTTTAATACAGGTTCTGAGATGAACAATAATTTTAATTGTTCAAAATCCTCTTCGCATTCTGCAGTCCACTGTATGCTCGCCCCTGGTTTCTTTACTGCCTTAGGATTGCCCCTCCCTTTGGTTTTTAACAAATCAGTAAGGGGCAGGGCTACCTGTGCAAACTTGGGTATAAACTTCCAATAGAAATTTGTGAATCCCAGGAAACTCTGCAATTGCCTCCTAGTCCTTGGTGGTTCCCAAGCTACTACATCCTGCACTTTTGCTGGATCGATTTCGATCCCTTTGCTTGATACCCAATACCCCAGTTAATCCAATTGTTCTTTCACATTTTGATAATTTGGCATACAACTGATTTTACAATAACTGTTTTAGCACTTCTCTAACCAAAATTACATGCTCTTCCATTATTTCAGTATAAATCAGAGTATCATCTAAATAGTCTAATACCCCCCAGTACAGAAAGTCATGTAACACTTCATTTATTAAATGCATGAATACCCCAGGAGCCCCCTTTAGTCTGAATGGCATTACTAAATATTCATATGATCCCAACTGACAATTAAATGCGGTTTTCCATTTGTCTCCCTCCCGAATGCGAACCCAGACATATGCTTCTCTTAAATCTAGTTTCGTAAAAATCTTTCCCTTTGATAAGTGGGCTAACATGTCTTTCATTAGTGGTAAGGGGTATTTATTAGAAGTACAAATAGCGTTCAGTCCTCAATAGTCTGTACACATTCTTAGCGCCCCATCCTTCTTGGGTCTGAATAAAACAGGAGCAGCCATCAATGAAGTGGCAGGATGAATGAAACCTTGTTCTAAGTTCTTATAAATGAACTCCCTCAAAGCCTCCAATTCTTTAGAAGTCATAGAGTATAACTTAGCTTTGGGTAATGCACCCCCTGGCTCCAGCTCTATGGCACAATCCGATTTTCTATGAGGTGGAAGCTGGTTCGACTCTACTTTTCCAAACACCTCTTTTAGATCTCTGTATTGTATGGGAATGAGTTCTTTGTCTTCTTCTGTCACTCCCCCCACATCTCAGATACTGTGCCTATTAGTTCAGGTTTCCCCTTCAGCTCTGTAGGAGATGAACCCTTACATGTGCCATCCATGAAAGTCAATTGCCCAGTGCCCCAATTTACTTGGGGGTTCCGGGCTCGTAGCCAAGCTAATCCCAACACTATGGATTGGTCAGAGATAGGAGCCACTACGAATCTCAAAGTTTCTTCATGGCTCCCTATCCACATTCGGACCTCTTCAGTGTAGTACTCCACTGGGCCCCCTTTCATCTCTGTCCCATCAAGTTGGATAAAGTTAATGGGGTTTCTTAGTTTCAGTCCCAGTCCAGTTACTAGAGCAGGATGCACGAGGCATCTGGTACAGCCCAAATCTAGCATCCCCACCAATTCCACTCTACCACGACCCTCCAATGCTTCTAAATGTAATCCCACAAGCATCACTGGGCAATCCCCACTCACCATTGGGTCCACACGCCCCTTTGGTATAGCCTGCCCTTCAGCGCCACATAGAACAGGCTCAGTTTCCCAACAATTCAGCATCCTTTTCTGCTGCATCTCCCCTTTCAAAAGGGAGGTAGCAAATTCTTTCTCCTGTCGCTCCGGCCGTTGCTCCTCTGCTCTTCGGCTTTGGGGTCTTAGAGTTGCCATCTCTCACTGTCCTTCTTGCCGGTGCCCTGGACTGTGGGCAATTAGCGATGCAATGACTTTTCTTCGTCCTATGACTTACGTGTTTCCTTCCTCGCGGAAGAGATGACCAACGCTGCTTGCCTCCATTCAGTTGGCTGGGTTCTCTGCTTGCGCTTAACACAAATTCTCATGTCCTCCACTTCGCCGGTGAGGCAAATCCACTTCCTCAGGGTTCTAGGTTTTCCACTGGCTAGGGACCACTCCAAAATTTTGGGGTGTAAGCCCTCTTGGAAGTACTCAATTTTCAGTGATTCTTGCCAATCTGTTAACTTTCCAGCCAGTCTCCTGAATTCCATGGCATATTCGGAAACCGACCTGTTTCCTTGCCTAATGTGTTGTAAGCTCATCTTGGCTCTCATCCTGGCAAGGGGGTCTTCGAACCTTTCCCTCAGGGCGCTCATGAAACCATGGAAATTTGTTAGTTCTGGCTGTCCTGTCCAAGCCCAATCACACAAAATACACCAGGGAGGCAGCTGTAAAACTTTACTGAGAAACTTGTGAGGTAAACTTGTGAGGTAATGCAGGTGGCCAGGGAGTGTGAGTGCAAATGCACACACTCTACAAAAACAAGCCCCAAAAGTCCCACGAGCTTGCCTTGAGGGAGTTTCACGTTCAAAACACGATTAGTGAAGTGAGTCCAAGAGTCAAGTGTCAAGAGTCAGGTCACAAGGTTTTCCAATCAGGAATCCAGGCACATGGAGTCCGGTAAGCAGATGGTTGTCCCCAATGAATGGTCTGGGCTTGTGGCTCCCTTTTTATACAGCCAGACCCAGGTGGAGCTTATTTAGGAGGGCGGGGCTTTCTCATGCGTAGCCTCGCCGACCTTTCCGCTCTCCTTTCTGGAGCACTGGGAGGGGGTGGCAGCTCTGAGTCTTCATCCTCACTAATCAGCAGTGCCTGTGCCTGATGCTTGCTGACCAGCCCCGCCTCCTCTGACTGCTCAGGTGACCGTTTATCTAGAGCTGTCTGCTTGCCCTCCATCTCCACGTCAGAGGCTGGCCGCCCATCCTCATCATCTGACTCTGACTCCGAGCCCGAAACCCCCATAACACTGGTGACTCAGCATCGTGTAATTCCACAAGCCAGTCTGCTGCCTTCCCCTCTAGCTGGGCTGAAATGTTCCACACTTTGTCATCTTCTGTGGGGAACACTGCCTCAAACTCCTCCATGAATCCCCTCACATGGGTTAAGAAGCAAGCTAGGTTTTTGGGGTCCCCAGAAAACTTTACCTTTAGATCTCTTCCTGCGAAGGGCCCACTCGATTAGGGAGTATCTCTTGGCGGTCTTGCCGGGTGCCGACCATAAGGGGGGTGGGCAACTGCTCCACGCCTTCCCTCCACCTCATCATTGCTGCTCCCCTCTATGGTAGACTGGCGGACCTCTGCTCTGGCTTTTGTCTCTGCAGCACCGTCCATCGCTCCCAGGCTCAGCTTCTGCAGCAACTGCTCAACTGTCCCCTGTAGATTCGAAATCTGCCAACTCATGGAATTCTTTTTCCTTTTTCTCTGCTCGCATATCTAGTACCAGTGAGAGGTGATGGGAGTCTTTTCTTTGTGTTGTCCCCCACTGATCCGGATCCCTCTCCGTGCTGTACCCCACCTCTAGGGCCTAGGTAGAGTTGGGTACCTTCACCTTTCGGGGTCAGGATTCGTCTTTGAGGTTAGGAAGAGCCTGTAGCCTAGTCTCCTGTGCTCCTGGCCGCGCTCTAGCTCTCCAGTTGACAGTGCTCTCTGGAACCTTGGATTTCTGCTCTTCCTCTTCACTATCAATCTCTGAGGTTTCTGACCTCTCCCCTTTAACTCGTTGGGATGTTCTTCCAAGTCGAGTTCTGCTCTCAGTACCTCTGTATCCGAGGAAAGAATCTCCCCACTCCGAGCATCCCATTGTGCTCTGGTAGGAAGCTTCCTCCATCTTGAGTTCCACGTCTTCCTCTCCTCCTGTGGGAGGCATCTGCTGACCCTCTTTGGTAGATCTGGGGTCTCTGAGTAGGGTAGTTATGATTGATTTGAGTCTTTCTGTCATGCTCTTGATCCTTTAGCTATTAATCAGAAACTCCAGACACAAGCCCTTAAGGATATGAAGAGTTCTTTATTAAAGCTAGAGATCCATAACACATTAAAGACTCAGATGAATGAAGCTCTTGTAAACCAACAATTAAAACCTTTAAGGTTCCCCCGCGAGTTGACAGCCCCCCCTTCACTTCCCAATTTCTCGATCTTCCCAGCCCTGAATCAACTAACAAGGTGCTAGCGTTCTTTGATCTATCCTTGGTGCTGAACTGCTAGACACCATACTTGCATCAGCATAATTTGCGGTTCCATGAATACACCAGGACTCCAAGCATTCTCACCTACTCCACAAGTCTGGTGAGTGTCCACTTCAAAGTAGACTGGCAGGATGTACCTTCCTCCTGTTGCCATGGCAGGATATCACATCCTGACATATGTAAGCGGAGGGACCAATTGCATTAAAGGGCAGGAATCCTGCATATTCATCAGGGCACAGACTCAGCCAGCACAGTTGTCATAATGTCATAATGCAGGGGCAGGAGGGCAGAGAACAAGGGATAAGGCCTGCTTGTCATAGTGATCTCTTCCTGTATAAATTTTAAAGGGCACAGATTCCCTACTTTCCGTTGTATAAGGTCACTGAATTTACATGATTTTTACTCTCCTTGGTCCCTCTCCTGAACCAAAACATATTCAATAAAGTCAACTCACTATTTCAGAAGCTTCTTGATCTCCGAAGGCAAAACCAATCCCATGTTGCACTTAAGCTCATTTTATGGACCACTCCATAGGACATGATGCATTTTGAAAGCAACCAAGTGTCTGATTTGCCCCCAGACATGGCAATAGCAGAAGACTTACTGACTCAGCATGGCTTTGAAAAATTGCTTCATTGCAGACAAGAAAAAGTCATATATATGCAGAAGATCTGCCTACAGCAGAACATGGAAATCAAGCCTTAGAGTTAGAATCTTAACCATCTTCCTCCCACCCTTTCAAGTCAACAGACTCTCTTGGCCATTCTTTTCCTAGGCTTAAAATTGGGAGCTTCTGCCCTTACATCAAAGGACGAAAAAAGGTATTTGAATTACATGCCCTGTAAAAAGGTTTATTTGTAATCTAGGCCTGTTATTGCCCAGAGATGGCAAATAAAGATACATGTATTGATTGAAAATCAGTGTTCCTTGTGTTGTGACTTTGGCCCAAATTTACTGTTTTTATCCAATGTCCAAAAGTATATTAGAGTATCTTACTGGAGATTTCTCACCTTATATTTTGTTTGGTGGCTTAACATCACCATTTTAAAAGCTGCAACCAATGCTTGAAAGAGAGGAAGAAAAAAATCTGTAACATGGTTACAGTATGTCTCAAGTATGGCTTATTTCCAGTGCTGGTAACTTACACAACAAATGTTAAACCTACAACGATGTGTCATATTTCTAAGAATAAACCAAATACATAAAAATCTGACAGGGCGCTTCAGCAAAATTGTGCTAGGCTATTATAACTTCCATTATTATCAGTTGCTATGGCAACTGGTATTCAGAAGACAACTTTCCAATCCCACCGGGAAGTTATGGAGCTGTAGCTTATGTGGATATCAGTGAAAGACAATTCTAGAATGACATGGTAGGTAATAAGCAGATTTCTAATAAAAGTCAGACACAAAGAATATGTAAGCATTATAACTTTACTGCACTAACTAGGAGGTTCAAGTGGCCCTTGTGGGGTTTGGAGTAACTAAGTCTGGCCAATATGCTACTTACGTATTTGACTAACATACATCCCTAGCTAGGCAGAAATAGCTTTGCAGGAGTGATCCGTACCCTGGCATTCTCCTGTCTGGAGCTATTGCACTGTGTTATGCTGGCATTGCCTTTCCAAATGCTCCAGCCACTTCAATTGGTTCAAAATAGGGCAGCTCCATTGCTAACAGGGACTGGCCATTCTCCAGGTCCTCTACCCAGTGAGGGAAAGGCCTTTTCACGGGTGATGCTCCATCTGTGGAACTCCCTCTCCAGAATGTCCTCTTCACTGGCACCAACATGATGGTCCTTCCAATGCCAGGGGAAAGTATTTTCTTTTGTTCCCCAGGAATTTAAAGAGTTTTAGATCTTCAGTTTTCTGTTATTACTGTGACTTTATTCTGTACTTATTGCCATTATGACTGCTCCTCCTGATTTTTAGCTTGCTCATTTTCTATGCCAATTTTAGCATTGATTTATGTAGTTTTTATACTGCCTTTAATGATATTAAAGGCAAAACTGAAGTACTTTGGCCACATAATGAGAAGACAGGATACCCTGGAGAAGATGCTGATGCTAGGGAAAGTGGAAGAGGGGCCGACCAAGGGCAAGATGGATGGATGATATTCTGGAGGTGACAGACTCAACCGTGGGGGATCTGGGGGTGGTGACAGCCGACAGGAAGCTCTGGCGTGGGCTGGTCCATGAAGTCACAAAGAGTCAGAAGCGACTGAATGAATAAACAACAAATACTGCCTTTATATTGTTTTAGATAGTTCTCCTTTTTAATGTATTTTTCCTGATCGTACACAGCAGATGAGCCAATACTCCATACATTTCAGATTCCTGAGAGGCTGATGTAGTGATGGCCACCAACTTAGATGGTGATTAGAGAAATTCATGGTGGGTAAAGCTATCAACAACTGCTAGTCATGGTGGCAATCAATATGCGCCTCCAGAGGCACCCCATCTCTGAATGCCAGTTTCTACTGAATACAACTAGATGGGTGCTTTTGCAACTATAGGTCATAAGATGCTCACTAGTAGGTTTTTGGTGTGATTAAGCAGGGCTGTTCATGTATTCTTATGAATGTTCCTCTATATAAAAATAAATCAGACATACTATATAGAAAATCAGACATAAGATAACACAGTTTCAGCTTAGTGTGCTGTTTTTTTCTATGGGTTTTTTTTCCCAATGGGATGAACCCAGTTATACACTGAAATGATAAATCAGACAGAAGTGATACTGTTTGGATCTCAGCCGTTTTCTCCATGCTTGATTTATGACATATTTATAGTATCTCCCAGGCACTGGTGAAATAATCCAAAGCTGGTCTTCTTTACTGTTATTTTGGCATATCGGTGGTTGGATGACTGATAGGGGAATGACCTAACTGTTTAGATCTAGGCTGGGGTATTAATCATAGAGCAGCATATTTTTTAAAACCATAAGATTAAAACGGGAGATTTGATTTCAAAGCATGATTGTTTTGTAATGTGCAGAGCAACACTTCTGGCTTCGCTGATTTTAGATGGCCCTTCCTGGCACTTTTTTAAAACAGTGTAACTGGAACCATATTGTTTTCGTTAAAAAAAACACTAAGATATTACTTTATGTCCATAGGTCATATATATCCAGTGATGTACTGGAGATGGTTACAGTTGTGTTCTGTGAATGGAACAGGAAAAGGTGCCAGTTTATTTTAGCTGTTAAAAGATAAGGGGATTCTTTCACAGTTTAATCAACAGCTGTAGACCTGGGAAAAGCACTGTGAAATACAGATCCCTTATTCTCATGCCGAATGTAATAGCAGATAAATTAAAAAAAACAAAGAACACAGCAACTGTAAAGTAGGGATTTGCACCTAGGATTTAATGAGAAATCAATTACATCTTGAAAAGCAAGAACCTTTGATGAGTTGGTAAATGTGTTGCATTTAACCCACACTGTGGTAGAATATAAGAGCAATTTAAATTTAATTCACAATCAAACTATATGAAAAGACAGTAGGACGGACTTTGACAGAAGTATACAAGATCTCGGCAAACTATAATTACTGGTATAGATATTAATGGACAGGTTAATACATTAAATTAGTTAATGCAGAGAAGACCACAGTCTGAAATACAGTTAACTTCTGCCTCTACTTTAAAGCTAGTCCTGGCAATGGATTTATGGATAATGGATAAATGAAACAGAATTGAGTTTAAAAGGACACGTTAATAAGTATTGTGGGGAAAAGTGTATGCTTATGTGATGGCTACACCTTTTCTATAAATAGGATCTTCCAGATTAATAATTATACTAGATTCCCCCCCCCCCTTTACAATATCTCCAGAAATACAGTTATTTATAGGAGCCACACACTGCTTGGAATTCCTGGCAGTGTTCACAGAGGATTATTTTCAAATCAAAGTTTCTTCTCTAAAATATCACTTGCCTCCGGAAGGATTGGTTCAAGAAATTCTTTAGTATAGTGTCCCCTGTTGAAACCCAAGAGCCAGACAATAGCCATACCTGTAATATCTACCAGGAGTTTTAAACAGATTGAAAAATATTCTAGATAAAGGAAAAGTTTACTGAGACACAAATAGAATAAAAGAAAAGTATTCCTTAAAATGCAGTCTCCAGCACCTGAATTAGTAATACATTAGCTGCATTCAGATGTAACAGTCACCCAGAGGATGAGAATGTACATGCAGCAGGAGGCTTCTGCACAATGGCACAATCCAAGTACTGTTAATGACCCTGCTTGATCATGTGATGTCATAATTGTGGAAAGTGGTGTCTGCAGAGTGACAGGCGTGCAATGTCGTCATTATGCAAATGCTGCGGTGACATACTTAAATCCCATCCTCAGGCCTCCCCTTGGCCCTCCCTATGAGCATCCGTCTTTGGAAAGGGTGTAAATGCAGGTAACCTCAATACATTCCTGTGCCTGCTAAGGCAGCAATGCTGCTTGTTTCGCTGCCTACTGCTTGCAGGAGTATCTGTGCTCTCATTGGAGAAGATTCTTGGCTTGTCCTGCCTCACATCTCTTGAAATGTCCTCATGGGAGTATGCTGCCATGGTCAAGAAAAGAAGCTTAGATGCAGAGTTGTTGGTACACCCTTGTTAGCAGTTTTGAAGGCACTGAAGGCTTACCTCCATAACAAGCATAGGACAAGACAGCGATATAAATATTGCTGAGACAGGCTTGGTAGCCACCATTGGATCTACAGGCACAGGGGGCTCCACCTGGGCCTTCAGTCTTTTAAAAACCAAACCTGGTCATGGTTTGATGAAGAGCTGGCATGTCCCCTTAGAGAAACCTAGGCAAATGTGGTATGATAGGTGGAGATAGTGTGGCAAATGCAGGCTATGCCTGATCTTCAATACAGGTAGTCCTTGCTTACTGACCGCTCGTTCAGTGACCATTAAAAGTTATGACGGCACTGAAAAAGGAGACTTATGACTGGTCCTCAAAGTTCCGGCCGCCACAGCACCCCCACAGTCACGTGATCACGATCTAGGTGCTCGGCAATCGGCTCACACTTACGACGGTTGCAGCGTCCTGCAGTCACATGATCACCATTTGCGACCTTCACTGCCAGTTTCCCACAAGCAAAGTCAATGGGGAAGCTGGAAGGGAAGGTCGCAAGTCACTCCAGTAAGTCGTTCGCACCCTCCCCCGCCCGGCAGCAGCCACCTCTGGCCCCACCTCACTTGTGCCATGCACTGTGCCTTACCTGCCTGCCGGCCTTCTTGCAAGCCACCTGGGACTTACTTAACGACCCGAGACCCTTGCTTAAAAATGGCAAGGGGGAGTGCCGAGATTGCTGTCGCTAAGCGATGCGGTCATGTGACATTGCACTTTATGACTGCATCGCTTAGCGACAGAAATTCCGGTCCCAATTACCATTAATTGAGGACTACCTTTATACTGATTAGGGTGACCACTAGATGGCAGAAAGAGATGTGAGATCCCCATGAAGCCAACTCTGCTACAATTTCTCCTGAGAGCAATTTGTGTGCTCCTTGAACGAAGCCACTCATTGATGCCTAATGTTGGCAAGGGCCCCTATCTGAGGGGTTTAACTTGCGGCCCAGAAAGCTCTATTCTTGACCTGGGTGGGAACAGAAGTGAGGTTAGAAAGCAGCCTCAGAGAGTGTGGCAAGGTGACAACAAGCCAGCATTGTTGGGCTGACAGTTCTCGGTGCTCCCCTAGTAACAAAAATAGCACACTCTGATTGGTTGGTGTTTCCCTCTGAGTTCTAAATATACAAACAGATAAACAAGGCTGTTTTCATAGCATCTGGAAATCCAAGGAGATTTGAAAATAGTCCAAAGGGCCTGAACCAATCTTGGATGCATTTTAAAATGGATTCAGAACAGTTGGAAGACATCTTGGATTCAAGACTACCTTTCCTTCACTGGTATCATCATAATAAAGTGATTTAAAGATTTTCTAATTCAACCAAATAAGAACTAAAGTAAGTATAAACTTTCACTTAGGGCATGGATGGGCCAGCGTTTGTCTTTAAGGATTGAAACCACTTTCTCTTGGTAATGGACAGGGCATCCCTCCTCTCACCCCACTTCAGACATCTTGATGAAACAACAGCTTTGAGTACATCACATTTGTGGGGGCAGAAAGAAACTAGTTGAAAGCACTTCCCCTCAGGTCTGATAAGGTCTGGTGCCCGGGTATGCCTAATGCACTGCAAAAACAATTAAACTTTACTGACTGATCAGCTAATGGTTGATAGGAAAAGATGGATGAGTCTCAAAGGTCTAATGAGACATACTTAGACCTGTTGATGCTATATGGATTGCTCATGCTTGGATTGCTTGGATTGTAAATAATGACTCAAAGATAGCTTGATTCCCTAAACTCAAATTAACACCAGTTTGGACATAACACATAACTGTAGCATAAACTTCTTATTTTTCACAGTGAAGAGACATTGCTCAAGTCTTGACTATGTAATAGTAAACTCCATAAACTTACAAGAACTGCATTGTTAGTGCTGCTTCATTATTACAGTACGGTTTTTTTATTCTAACATTTCCTTGCCCTCTACATACTGGTCTTCTAGTGGCATTTTTATTTATTTATTTATCATATCTATATTACCGCCCATCTCCCTCACAATTACGAACCATTTCTGGTTCGTCCTCCCAAAAATACACTTTTAAGCAATAGTTATGGATCTCAGGTATTCAGGCTGATAAAGGGTTGATTCTAATCAGTAATGCTTGTTGTTAGAAGTCTCATGAAATGGAAACTGCATCAGAGAATCTGTAAGATTTGCATCAGATTTGCTCAATACAATTATTTTTAGCTAAACTGGAATGGATAAATGGCAGAATTATAAGTAATAATTTGTCTACTCAAGGCAGAGCAAATGTGTGCCAAAGCAGGATGGTTCAAATTACAACATGCATCCCTACTGTATTCTCTTTTGCAGAATGCAGGCTGCGCCAAGGTGTAAGAAATGTTATGCCAAAGAAATTAAAGGAATGAGGTAAGAAAAAGTTGCAACACCACCATTCTCTATTCCTCTCCATACCTTTCTATCCTTACAATCCATCCTTCCTTCCCCCATGTCCATACACTGCCTCTTGTTTTTTTTTAAAATTTGAACCTCTATCCTTCAGGATCTCATCAAGTCCATCCAACCACAACTTTCTTTGTTATCGTCTTCTTCTTGACTCATTTACTCCTCCTATATGTTTTGCAACAAGAACATAAATACCAGAAACAAGAAAGCATGAACTAGCAGACACATAAAAGAATGTACACTTAGTACAATTCTTAGCTATTTTTTCCCTATTCCTTCCAGAAATAGATGACCCTGAAATTGACATTATCTCTGTGCTCAGTTGACTTGCATGGGCAAAACAAAAATATGTGGAATACAGTAACATCTAGAAAAAGTAGACCCATTATAAAAAGATGTTACAAAATTTTGAGAAAAGATGCAGGATTTTTGGAATTATGCTTTTTCTCTTGTGTTATTACTGCCGCTGCCACTATTTTTAAAAAAGTTCATGTTACTCTGTTTTTACAAAGAACAGCTTACTCCATGGGTTCTTACACGTAAACAGAAGTTTGGCACCTACTTTGGTGACTCTCAAATATTACTCGATTCAAATGTTGACTCTCCCTCCGTTACTGCATTTCATTAAACTTCTTTGTCAGGGGGAGGCTGGATCCAAATATTAAAATAATCCACTGTTTTAGTTTGCTTGCTTCTTTATAAAGGAATTCATATTATTTTTAGCTTAGCTATGAAAACTAAATGTCAGAAGAAATGCTATAAATTGACACTCTGGGACACAGGATCTGTACTGATTTGTACTCTGAAATAGGGAACACACCACTTCTAATTTCTAGAACCAAACTTTTTTTTATCAACAAAATACATACTCTGATAAAAAAAAAACTTGCATCTCCAAACTTTCTGTCCTCACAGAGGAGAAAAGGGAAAAGGGCATTATTCTGTTCTCTCTGGAGGAAAAAGCTGAAAGCGATAATAACCAAGATCATCCCACCTTCCAACCAAGGGAAAGCAGAGCAGAAACAAGGAATGGAATTCTCTGCTAGTTATCTCAATTTCTATGGCCCCTAGTGGTCAAAAAGATCAAAATAACAGAATGAAATATAACCAATGTAAATTTCCTCACTAAGGAAAAAAAAATCAACTGCACAAGTCTTGGTAATAGCATCTTGGAATAACAAAATAGCAAAATAACCAAAACTTCATAACCAATAATAAAATAAAATAATAGCAAAATAACAACAACAAAAAGCCAACTGAGTGAGTCAGCAGTGTGTTATAATTGCCAAAAGGGCAAATACAGTTTTAGGTTGCCTCAGAAGTATAGTTTTTCAATCATGGAAACCAATAGTTCCACTATATTTTTACTTTAGAAATAGCAGTAGGATCAGAGATGGTATTGTTCTACGGGCCCAGCTTGAGCCACCCCTACTGTTAGGCAATTATGAGTCTACAACATTTCCATTAGTTCAATTACCTTTAATACAGCTTTGCGGCCTTTTTCAAAAGTCTACACAAGAACTAGGGTTGCTGTCCAGATTAATCCTTTAGCGTAAGCAATTACCCAAATGATGCCATAGTTAGGTCAGGCATAGCAATTGGCTGCTACTGATGCTAAACCACTTCCAGCTATCCCTGCTCCTACAGTTATGCAGCTTCGCTCTCTGTGTTCATGGTCTAATAAGTGCTGGAGAAGTTCAACGCTTTCATCACTCAATGAAAGTTATATATTTCTTGAAACTGGCAGGATTTCCCATGGAAAGTTCTTGGACTCCTGACAGATGGAGCTATCAAATGGGCAATTCCCATCATAGACAATAATGATTCAGTTTTAGATTATTATGCCAATTTCATGCTGAAACTGCCTTTGACGATTCTAGTAAAAGAGCTGGAGCTAATAATGAAATTTGCAGAGTGCATCAATGTAAATGGAAAGTACAGATGTATCTAGCAGATTTTCAACTTTATTCTAGAGATATGGGCTGGAACAAAGTGGCTTTAACTGACCAATTTAAATAAGGCTTATCTAATGAACTGTGGGATGAGCTAGTCTGACAAGGCACGTTGGACACCTTAGAGGACCAATTCCAACACTGCCTGGATAGATGGAAGGCTTCAAGAATTGAGACAGTTTGGGGGTGGTAAAAGGGAATTTTTATACCTGTTTTCTATTGTTTCCCTCTTTCTCCCCCAAATCCTCAGACCCTTCTGGAATAGAACCAATACAACTGGTGCAAACAGACCTCTGCTGCCAGTTACAGAAAAAAAAAAACCCTACCACAGAAGGACCACAGAAACACACTTGGTCTCTGATTGTATTGTGGAAATTTGGGGCACTGTGCACTTGCCTGCTCTGCTAAACCCTCTTGCCATGTATCAGTTGTGAAGCATCATACTTGTGGAATAAAAAGCCATTTTGCTGGTAAGTGTCCGATCATCCAAGCTACAATTTTCTGGAAACAAAACCAGTGTCTCTTTCAAGAGCTGAGAAAGGGGGCCATCAGGCAATTAATAGAAATTCAGCCATATGACTCCAGATGACCACATTTTACCTTACCCGTAATTCTATGCTCTCAAAACACTCCAGTATGCCCTTTTCTTCCTGACTGGGTTCTAGAGCTACAGCCAGTTTTATTGACAACTTTATTGTGCAAATATTTACCTGGCCCACTCAGCAGTTGAACCTCTGATGCATTTAGAGATCAAACATGTAAGATTTTTACATTCTGCTCTGAATGCTGAATATACGGTTCTCCTTCACCCATAACAAACATTAGGAAGCTGTGAAAGCCTTCGACTATACAAACATTAGGATACTTTATAATTATATTTAACTTCTTCTTTGAATATCCTTGTTGGGCTGGGGATGAATTGGTTACAGACCCAAAATCCAGAGATTCACTGGGATAGAGGAATTATTTAACTCCAGCTTTAAATATTAATATCAGTCCAGTAGCTCACAGGTGGACCGTGCTTTCAGGACCAGTTGTGTAGTCTCATTTAACTACCCCATTTAACAACCACGCTGCTATGTTTTGGGAGTTCTTCAAAATATCACCAACCAGTATGCATTGCAGTAATGCAATTATGAAGTTATTAGGGCTAGGCTATTCTTGGCTATGTGGTGTCATAGCTGGTAGACCAACTGAGACTGAGTATAGCCCTTACTTAAGAGGAGGCCACCTGGACTTCTAGTGAGAAATGGAATCAAGTAGAACCCTCCAAAATATGCATCTGTTCCTTCAAAGTGACTGCTAACTTATTCAGAACAGGTCACCTTCCTAATTTTGGGACTGAAAATTACCTATATATAGTATCTCTACCTTATCTGGATTCAGCTTCTGTTTTTGGCCCATTTCTAGATATATTCAATGACAGAAACCATGTCAGAACCACTGATTTTTGTTTTGCTTTGATATAAATTTGCAAAAGTACCTAAGGCCCATGACAGATCTTACTCTTCCCCATGTTCCTTCTTTAGATTTTGCAGGTACATAATAGGTTACTAGCTAACCACCTAACCTAAAGTTGAAAGCAGATAACGAGCACAAACAGGTGGTAGGAGATACAGATCACCCAGATACAGAAGTATGGAATTTCAAAGAAGATGACAAAAAGAGAAGTGGAGCACAGGACCAATGAGAAGAACAGATTTGAATCATGGTGCTGTTACTCAAAAAGAAGCTTTAAAAGGAAAGATGCACACAGAACAGGAGAGGAAGAAGACACCTGGCCTCCTGGGATGAATCAGCCCATTGGTACCTACTTTTTCTAGCCCCTCATCTACCTTACCTTGCTTCTAAAGGTCGGACACAGTGCAACCAAAAGTAATAACTTAACATTAGAATGCAAAAAGGAAGACACTCCACCTTATAAACATTTTCAGAGTCATTTTCCCATGCTTCTTTCCCTTCTCTCTTCTCTTAGATTAGAATGCTAAAGTTTATAATTGCTTATCAAACTTTAGGTGTTCCATTTTATAATTGCTTATCCAGCTAAGAAAAGAAAATAACAAAGAATGAAACCTGGTCTGATTCTTAAGTTTCATGTACCTAGCTTACTCAAAGAACACGAAGGGGTGCAACTTAAAACATTGGGATATCACCATGCTAAGAGAATGGAACATGTGGATGAGATATACAAGGAGTCAACCTGCCAAACCTGCCATATTCTGGGACCAGACTTGGAAGAGATATCCATAAACCAATACAGGGTCTCTCAGGGACTTACTGTATCTAATAGAGAAATCATCATGATATCTTAAAATGAATTTAGCAGGAAGGTCCTGGTGGTGGGCTGACTTATGGGCTGCTAATGTGGGAAGCCTGACAAAGGCAGACTGATAAATTCACAGTATGGACTCACAAGGGGCAGAATGTATGTGCAGAGGTAAGGCAGTGTGTGAGTAGACCCCAAGGCCAACACTGGGCATATTATTGCCTCCAGGCAACTATTAAGCCCTTGCACAGCTTGACTGATGTGGAGACATAGAGCTGAGTGTCATTATTAGCATACTTAGGATCCAGTACATTGTCTCCAGATGAAATTGCTTCATATAGATACTGAAGAGCAGAGGAGAGTGAAGAACACTCTTTGGGAACCTACAATTCATGCCTTGGGGACTCTCTGGTGGTCGCCCTTCAGAGAGGAATGGAATCACCATAAAACTGACCTTTGTACCCAACCCACTGACCTGGTCAAGCAATGTCCCATGATCAATGGTGTCAAAGGTCATGGAGAAATGCTGGAGAATCAATATAATAGCAACCCCCACACACACATTTCTCTCCTATAAAGGTAATCAATTAGGGCCAGTATGATTATTTCAGTGCTATATTCAAGCCTGAAGCCAGACAGAAATGGATCGAGATAATCAGCTTTTTCCATGTATGCTTGTAGTTGTATGGCCATCTCCAGGATCTTGTCCAACGAAAAGATATTGCAACTGAAAGACAACTGCCTAAAATCTCAGGGTCCTTCAAGGCAGTGAACATAGCTCCCTTAGGTAAAAAAGCATTGACCACTCTCTGAATCACCCAATTAAACCCTCCTTCTTGGAACTTAACAGCCATGATGGATAAGGTCTAAAAAACAGGTAGTTGTCCTAACTTCAATGAATGTCTTGTACACTTTCTCCCTCTATAATAAAAAAAACAATTTTACGAATTCTAACCAAAGGGCACCACCATAAAGTCAACAGATTCTGCAATAATTGTGGCACCTAATTTGGAATGGAAGCAAGTAACTTTATTCTCAAATTGCTTCACCAACTGATTATAGTGGACTACTGCCACACCTTTGATTTGAAGGCCAGTAGGCTCATCTTAATCCAACAACTCTGCAACTTCTTAAACAAAACATGCCTTTTCTCAGCATTGCAGTTTCTCTGTGGAGGGCAGCTCTGCAGTTCCATGAAAAGATGCAGCTGCTTTAAAAAAATTGCAGATGAGTGCTATTGTGAGTGCCCACTTGTGTGTCCTGCAGCAGCTTTTTGTCTTCAGCTCTGAAGCACTGCACAGCCTTAATAATTCAGTATCATTATCAGTTGACTGGCTGATGTCTTACATAAGCCAGTTATTGACAGAGGGAAGCTCACAATAAAAATACTGCTTGTTTTCAAAAGAGCAGATCAGATGGACAAATGGAAATGTGCTGAAACAAGAAAGAAAAGATGCAAGTTTTCGGTAGCACTGTAGGATTCATGTTTTGCTTTCAGGAAGAATAAATGCAAATCCAAAGCCACTTCCTTCCATTGCTTTACTTACTTTAATTGCTATGGTGACCTTAAGGCTAAATCATTAAAGAAAAATGTCCTATCGAAAGAGTCAGGTGAAAGATATTGCCTGAATTTTCAAGTGAGAAAGGAAAGGAGCAAAAGATTAAATTCAACGTGCTTCAAGGAAAAGGCCCAGAGAGTTCAATAGACATGGAGAAATTGGTGAGTACTGTCCCCACTATCCATATATTTAATGCTCTACAATACAAATGGAGAAATGAATGACCTACTAAAACAGTAGCCTTGTGATTAATAACAAGGGTAGGTGGGAGTGGTTTATATCCTGAAGTTTATTACCCATGCTATTTGCATGGGTGGAGCCTGAAGTGGGGTCAGGTGTGCTTTTCCTCAATCAATCCCACTTTTTGAACACTCTCCAGGGCAGATATAGGCCACCTTCTGATAGATGACCACCCTTATTCTTTTTGGAAGGGGGGGCACAGGACTGAAGATCATTCAGTGGCCTGTTAGAACCAGTGAATGGAGCAGAGCTTAACGTAGTATAAGCTCGTGCACAGAAAAAGAATATTGATTAAAAACAGAGCCAGTGAACACGTTAGAGAGATCCAAGTTCTTAATCTTACACTCTTAGCCCACCCAAGCATAAAGAAACACATGCTTAGACATAGTAGGTTCAAAAAGTAAGTACAAAAGAGTTCTTACGTTTGTTGGTCCAGTTACATCCATGTTGTTGAGAAATGATTCTCCTTTGGTTCCCTAAATGAGGAGGACCCCAGGCCCTATGTTGCTGCCAGGGCTGTGTGGAAAAAAGGGGGAAAAATCTCCTAGGCCCATCCATGGCCTAAGATGGAGAGAGAGCAAGCAGCATGCTTGCCTCTCCACTGGAGAGACTCAAAGGGAGACTGAGGAAGTGGGAGTGGCAACAAAACAACTTCCTCAAAGACATGGAGAATTGCATCCTGGGATGAACTCATCTACATGCAAATGAGGCATGCTGATTTGCTGAATTTCCAACAAGGACAATGATGCCAAGTACAACTTTGGGTCACCCACTGGGATGGGACCAGGATTTTCTCAAGGGAGGTCCTGTTTTCAGGAGATTTTGAAAGCTTGGGGCTTTGTAAACCTGGGTTTACATTTTTTCTGTGTGTTTCCTGCTAGAAAATATTAGGAGCCATAAGGCCAATATTTAGAAATCATGGTTAGAATTCTCTAGGGGCAGAAAAGGGGCTTTAGGAGCCTTAGGTTGCTTGACCCACTGAAGGATATGAGATGATCCTTCCTTCCATGCTGCCTTCATGTATGTATGTGTGCATGCCCACATGTATTTATTTGTTAGATTTCTACCCCACCTCTACTCCATAGGATTCTCGCTTCCAATTTTTCCCTTCAACATAACCCTGGGAGGGAAGGTGGGCTGAGAAAGAGGGCCATTTCAAAGAAGTCCAGCCTATGGCATCAGGAATATAGTGGCCATATGACCTCTTTTACAGAGATCAAAGTCTCCTTCAAGTTGAGCTTGATTCCTAGGGCCACATCCTCTTGGCATCAGTATGGAGATAGTTTGTCACTGTCTTCTTTCAGGATTTCTTTCTCTTTTTTTGACTTTCCAGTCTACTCTGCAGTCACCCATCCTAGTAGCATTCAGATCTAACCCTATTTAGCGTTTTGAGACCAGCCAAGAACAATTTCTTCAGCTACATACTGATAGCTCTCTATGGAGAAGGCACTCTCTCCTTAAAGGCAAAGAGCGTGTAATGCTATGTGGGAATGACCTTGGGAGACAGGAGGGAGAGCCGCAGATGGGACAACCGACATGTAAAAGATGTCTTAGCCCACAGAAGGGGGACAGCGTGGGAAATGTTTCAGAAAGGACCCTCCCTAGTTTTCCAGAGAGTACGAGGAAAGATGTGATGGAATGTGAGGGTGATCCTGGATGATGCGTTGTGAGGGTGATCCGTTGGGGGAGATGGGCGGTAATAGAAATATGAACAATAAATAAATAAGATGGGGGGAAGAGATACCACCTAGGGAATTGTCAGATACTGTAAAAGAGAAAGGAGCCCGCAACAGAGTAATGGGAAGAGAAAGAAACTTAGGAAGGACCCGCCCTAACTACTCAGGTGGTTAATAGGGAGGGCGGGATGTTTGTTCTCTCAGGCTTGCTAGATTCTGTTAATGTAGTCTTACAATAAAGTAGAATTAGCTCATCTAGTCATGTTTCCTGTCTTGTTTACCTGGGAGTGCTGACAGGAGGGGAGAAATGTACTTTCAGACTTGCAAGATTCTGTTACTGTAACCTTACAATAAAGTTAGAGCTAGTACTTCTGGGTGTGCTTCTTGTCTGGACTACCTCACAAGGCTGACATCCATCTTGCAATTACAAGTATATGTTCATGCCTACACCTCAGCACCCATTGATAATTGTGCTGGCTACAGTCCCATTTAAATACCATTGTCGTAAGGATTGCTTGCTTCTTTAGAAAGCATCTAAACCAGGAAAGAGAGAAAAGCTTTTGTGGAATTTACTGTACCCCCAGGTAGCTTATATCTGCTTTCCTACTCAGAATTAGATCTCACACTGAGGCCTTAATTTAATTGTAGCAAAGTTTATGAATAATTTCTGTACACAGCTTTCTTCTTAACTATATTTTGAAGAAAAACAGTAACCTTTGCTGAGATGAGTTCTCAGCATTAGAATCTGAATTAGGTGAATCTGAAGCAATTAAGTTTCAGGCTTAAATTTAGAGATGTGTACTACCATTCTAGTATAGCAGCATTCCTGATCAATGGGAGGAAACAGACCTGTCATTGATGGGATACAATGAATGTAGAATAGAATAGAATAGAATAGAATAGAATAGAATAGAATAGAATAGAATAGAATAGAATAGAATAGAATAGAATAGAATAGAATAATAACTTTATTGTCATCCCACTATACAAGTGCACAATAGAATGAAATTTCGTTGCAGTTGGCTCACAAATTCACTCAAGCAATTAAATACTAATGATAATAATAAAAAACCATAATTACTATAAAATACCCATTCTTATAAACTATACATTCTTTAAAAATATACATTCTTTAACTCACAAAAGAACCTATTTGGCATTCAAGAATCCAATAGCCTGGGGGACAAAGCTGTTTCCCAATCTGGCTGTTCTACATCGGATACAGCGGAACCTCTTCCCAGAGGGTAACAAAGAAAACAAACCATGATGAGGATGGGAGGCATCACTGATGATCTTTCGAGCTCTGGACAAACAGCGTGCATGTGCTAAATCTTGGATGAGGGGCAGAGATATCCCAATTATCTTTTCTGCTGCCCTTACCACTCTCTGCACAGACTTTCTATCTGAGGCCCTACAGCCTCCAAACCAGATGGAAATACAGCTTGTAAGTACACTCTCTATAGTGCCTCTGTAGAAAGTAAGGAGAATGGAAGATGGGAGATGTACTTTCTTCATCCGACGCAAAAAGTGCAAACGTTGCTGTGCTCGCTTTACCAAAAATGTGGTATTAAGGGACCAGGACAGACTATTTGTTAACTGCACCCCCAGGAATCTAATGCTACTAACTGACTCCACAGCTATGTTATTGATAAAAAGTGGAGTGTAACTGCACCGGTTCTTCCTGAAGTCTATAATAATCTCCTTAGTTTTTTCCACATTTAAAACCAAGCTGTTTTTATTGCACCACTCCACCAAACCCTTTACCTCCTCCCTATAAGCCCACTCATCCTCACCCCTGATAAGACCCACTACAGTTGTATCGTCCGCATATTTCACAATGGAATTGGTGGTATACTTGGCGCAACTGTCATGTGTCATCAGGGTGAACAACAATGGGCTCAAGACACAGCCCTGTGGGGAGCCGATGCTTAGGGAGATAGAGCTAGAAGTATTATATCCAACTCGCACCGACTGAGACCTCTCAGTAAGGAAGTCAAGTAGCCAATTACACAAGGGAGTACTGAATGTGGCCAAAAACTATGAAGCATTCCATAAGGATTTGAATGGAATGTTTCCCCATGTGCATCCATTAAAAATGGAATAACAGCAGAGCAAAATAAAAAAGGAGGTAATGCTAAACAGAGACAGATAGGGCGACAACCATCTTTCAAGGAAGTGATTAGTAGTAGTTGGATTTTTCTATATATATTTAGTCTTGACACGCACACAAGTTTGGTAGCACCTTCAAGACTGACCAACTTACAACCAAGATGTGGTGCTGGCTCCAAAAAAAGTTGGGCCAATTCTTGGAAGTCATGGGGATCAATGGCTATTAGCCTTGATGGCAGCTTGACTGCCTTTGAAGGCCATCTACTGTGAGACTAATGGGCTTCTTTGTGCAGTTGGTTGACCAATATGAGAACAGACCACTGGACTAGATCAGCCAGGGGTCTGATCCAGCAGGTCACTGCTTATTAGGACATAAGCTTTTGTGGTGGCAATCAGGACCTATTCCTGGTTTGAAGGGACTTTACTTTTAAGTTCCCACAATGTCCCAGATCTACACTGAGATGCATTGTGGGATATTAAAATGGAGCCTAGAACCAGTGGCCTAAAGGTTCTTGGAACACCAATTTGATGGGGAAAATAAGAGGGAACCAAGGCAGACACCATCATGATTCCTGGCAGTTGCCCAGATGACACCACTTCAGTCATCTCTATGGTATCAAATCTTATTTTCTTCGCTGTTACCCTAAATAGCGGTGTACTGCCCATTTTTTACCAGCAGATGGGGTTCTTGCATCTGGGCAGAAAATCTGAGTGCTTGGAAAACATAGATCCAAGCTTTCAAAAAGTTTTCTTGTCTGGGTGGGGTAATTGTGGGTCTGGGCATTTGTGTATTATGAGTCTGGAAAGGCATACCCCACTCTTCCCCTTTTCAGAACATCAATCCCATACTCTGTTTCTTGATCTAATTTCCTAAATAAATGGTCCTAATCACCTTAAAGAGAAAAAAGACAAGATAATAGTATGGACAATACATTATTTTGAGAGAATACAGTCCTGGTAGAGAAAAATTAAATAATTCCCACTCCCGTTTCACTAGACTAAAAAGTGATAGCTGCGGCAGACCTGTCTTTGGCTTACAATACAGTGGTTTAATTCACATATCACACTAAACCAGGATATTTTCAGCATGGTTTGTTGAATAAAACATAATTGTCAGGGAGATAACTGGTGAAGAATGAGGGGCCTCCCTCCAGGGGGATAAACGCATGCATAGTACTGAATCACTTTGCTTTCCTCGCAAGAGGCTGAAGAAGGCACCACCTTAATTTCTTGGGCCTTTTCTCTGAGCATTACTAGTTCATTTTAGTTTAGCTGGATTCTGTCTAGCAGAGTAGAACAATAAAACACTAGAGCCTGTACACCAAGTCTCAGCGTGTTCCTTCTCTCGAAGTCAGGACAATAATGGCCTAGTTTGCATATAACACTATACATGGGCTCACCCATCACATGAAGCCAAAAATAAGCAAACTACTTGAAGATTTATCATGGGGTGGAAAATTTCAGCAGTCACAAGATGCTACTGGAGTTTGTTTTTCATTAATGGCAAATACCGAAACACTGAGTGAGAATCCTAATCAATGTTATATTAATTCAGTAAACTAAAGAATTATTTGTGAGCAGGCTTTGATTTTTTCACAATGTATTTACAGTTAGGAGACTGTTTTTATAATCCATCATTGACCAATTTCAACCTACAGTATAGTCATGAACTCTCTGAGATTTGCCAAGCCTGCTTGGTTATTTCACTCATACAGTATTATTACAACTTCTTAGTTTGATGGCTGAAAATTATACAAAGATGATCAACATCCCTTCTTTGTAAGTGAATGGATTTCTATGCAATATAGGATTATGCAGACTTCCCTGATTTATAACTTTGAAAGAAAATAGAACCCTTAAGAAATGTGCAACTCAGTCTTAGGTACTACTGTAACTCAGAATTAAGTACTGTTGAGATCATCAAGGCTTTCTAGCAAGACAGTGATTCTCATTCGCTTACAAAAACTGTCCTTTAAAATCAACGGGACTTAATAGACTTGTACAGAAATGTGTTGTGAAGTTGTAACACAAGGGAAGGAATTATCTTTTTTAAAAAAAATTAATACCTTTATTTTTTGAAACAAAACAATATTTATTCTTAAAAAGAGACTTTTAAAAAATTAAAAGTACAAACTAAGAAGGAAAAGAAAAAAAGTCTATCTTATATTTTACACTTATCAATAGTCCCTGGTTTACCAATGAATTCACTTCTATATTATGAGCAATACAAGATATTATTATAAGATATCACAGAATGTCTGCCATAGTAACACATATTGCTGCATCCTTTGATTGGTAGAAAACATTGCCTTTTCTAAAACAGATAAATTACACATTTCTAACAACGATTCCTTGATATCTGGAATAATATAACTTTTCCAATTTCTTAATATAATTCTTTTTGCCACTCCCCATGCTCGATACAACCGCAATTCCCAATAAACAGTCAAATTCCAAAGCTTTGGTATATAATTCAACATTACATTAACACAGCCTTTCTCAAACTTTTGACCCTGGAGGAAACCTTGAAATATTTTTCAGGCCTCGGGGAACCCCTGCACATTCAGGCTCAAATATAGGCTAGAAGTTACAAAATTAGTATACAGTATTTGTTTCATGTGTAGGCCTGTATATATACATTAACAGTGTTCTTAAACTAAAAATAAAGAATGAAACTTACCTCTTTAATGTGAAGTTGTCCGAATTTGAAATAAGTTTTAAAGAAATCATGATCTCCCAGGGAACCCCTAGTCACCTCTCACAGAACCCTAGGGTTCCACAGAACCCTGGTTGAGAAACCCTGTGTTCACATCTTTAACATTTAAAGATTTCCCCATAAATCTAGTAATATACAGCAATACAAATGATAAGCCAAGAGAACAACCTGGATAATGACTCCTTTCTGAATTTATAAAAGTGGTTTGCTAAAGCCTTGAAGAAGCTTTGAGATGGGAAAAAGAAAATTTGAAGAGAGATCAAATCCTACAACAACATCTGAATGAATTAAAGACCAAGACTGTTACAAGGAAAAGGAAAGAGTATAAAGTTGCTTTGTTTGACCAAGGTTATCTATGAAACTCTGGGAACCCTTTATGGACTTTTTGCTGACACCAGGACTGAAATAATGATTCATGGATTTGCATACGAATAAGGGATGGTTTAAGGGGCGTGGTGGCTCAGCGGGTAAGACGCCAGGCTTGTCAATCAGAAGATCGCAAGTTTGGCGGTTCGAATCCCTAGCCCTGCGTGCGGAGTGAGCTCCCACACTAGCTCCAGCTCTTGCCAACCTAGCAATTTGAAAGCATGCAAATGCAAGTAGATGAATAGGTACCACTTCGGTGGGTAGGTAACAGCATTCCGCATGCGTCATGCGGCCACATGACCGTGGAAGCGTCTTTGGACAACGCTGGCTCTTCGGCTAACAAACGGAGATGAGCACCGGCCCCTAGAGTCGGACACAACTGCACAAATGTGCGGGGGGAACCTTTACCTTTAAGGGATGGTTTATGAGAAGAGAAGATACGTGCATGTAACTTTATAATTCTTTATGAAGAATTACTAAGTTTGTTTGTACTTGTGATGAAGATCAGAAGTCACTTCTTTAAATATTTCTTTTCTTCTTTCTTCCTCTTCTTTTTTTCTTTCTTCACACTTTCTATACTCTCTTTATTTTTATTTCTGGGTTTAGTTTGCAGTTTTACTATTGTTATTAAAATTTTCAATAAAAATAATATTTAAAAGTCTAGTAATATACATTAACACACTATCCCAAAAAGATATTAAATGATCACATGACTATATCAGGTGGGCTGATCTAGTGGTTGAACCCACCTTCCTAGCTCCCAGGTGGTTGAATGATTCAAATACTGCCTAGATCACACTAATTGTGCCATATTGTGTGAAACAGATAGTATGGGAGAGGCTTTTTTTTTCTGTATCTCTCAGCATGGGGTAAATTTGCTTTTGGTGGCACTATATGCCACAACAAAAAGGAGTTTGTCACACTTCCTTAGAAGTAGTAAAGAAAACTACACACTCTTCTGATTGTTCTTCTAGCTATGGGGTAAGATTCTGTTTACATCTTGTAGGCCCATAGGTATGCTGACCATACGTCCTGTTTTTTTAGCATTTTTCAACTGTCCTGTCGTTTTGATAAAAATCTCAATTTTGTCCCGTGTTTTAAACCTGGCAGGAATGGCACAGAAGGAGGATCCGAGCCAGAGCTGCTGATTGGAGGCAGCCTGGAAGAGGAAGCCCTCCTGCCTATCAGCGCATGGCAAAGGAGGATGGAGAGGAGGGTGATTGGCCAGGTGGGAGCCAATCGTGTGGACCGGGGGCGGGGTTTGCAGGCGGGAGCCAATTGCATGGACCGGGGGGGGCAGGGTTTGCAGGCGGGAGCCAATCGCGTGGACCAGGGGGTGGGGATCCCTGTCTTTTTCATGATTACGGAATATTACATAAGACCCCGTCCCGTTTTGCCATCCCAATGTCCCGTTTTTGTCTCAAGGAAATATGGTCAGCCTACCCATAGGAGAACTACTCATTGGTGATCCTAGCAGATACATTTATTTTGAAACTGTTCTATTAGAAGCCCCAGTGACTTGAAAGCATGAAATGGGCATTTATATATCTAAAGCCAAGCCTCATTTTGACTAGCACGTGTCCTTTCCATACAGATTCTATTTCCAATTGTTGCTATAGCTATCTGAATAGGAACTGATGTTTGACGAGTCAGTGTTCCCTCTCATATTATGTATTCATTCCAGTTCTGTTTGAGCACAATCAGTCCACAGCTGATATATTGTGAAACTTGGCAAAGTTTCGATTTTGATTTGATTTGAAAAACATGGATGTCCTAAATGGAGGACACCCCTGCTAGCTATGGCCAATTGAGAGTTAATCCGTCAATTAGTGTGTATTTCTATGCGGCAGATGAAATTAGCAAATTATGCTTCCTTTCCAAACCTATATGGTTTGCAATAAATCCATCAGAGCTCAGCTCATCCAGCTCTTTAGTAGCTGAACACTTTGTAATGTCTCATCTCCTTTTCTATTGTAGTAAATGTTGCTAGCTATGACAGAAGCAGCACCATCTACCAAGAATGTCTACGTCTTTTTAATGTGCGCTGATGCAATCAAGAAGATTTCCTAGCTGACCAATACATTTTATTTATTTATTTATTTATTTATTTATTTATTTATTTATTTATTTATTTATTGGATTTATCACCGCCCAACTCCCCCTAGGGGGACTCTGGGCGGTTAAACATTAAAACTACAGGGAAGTACGTTCGAGCTAGATGTCCAGAGGAACTTCCTGAATGCACATGCTGTCAGCCAGTGGAACAGGCTGCCACATGATGATGAGTTCCTCATGGAAGTCTTCCAACAGAGGTTGGATGGTCATCTGGAGAGATGCTCTAATGTGGTGTTTCTCAACCTTAGCAACTTTAAGTTGTGTGGAGTTTAACAAGTCCACACAAACTGGCTGGATAATTCTGGGAGTTGAAGTCCACACATCTTAAAATTGCCAAGGTTGAGAAACACTGCTCTAATGGATCCAACACTGAGCATTCAAAGATCCTTTCCAACTCTGCTTGATTCTGTGATCTGCTTGATGATTTATAAGAAAGAAAACTAAGAGTAGAGTATTAATAAGTTTGCAGAGCAAGGGTTACAAGATGCACTTATTTTTTTATATCTTACTTTGTCTTCTGTCAGCCCTTTGAGGTAGGCAAGGCCAAGAAATGGAAGCAGTAAGGATTCCAGGAGCGTTCTTTATAATAGTAGGGTATAATAACAGAAATGTGAAAGCCTGCCAGAGTTTTTCTCTGCTCTACAGTATCTTATACCAAACAAAATTGAGGGGGGGGGTGTATTTTGAGTTTCTTTCTCACTCTTTCCATTTTCTCTGAGTTGTTTTTTCTATTTCTATTCCTAAAGGATTAGAACACCACTGTTCCCTTCTCCCTTCCCAAGGCCAGATACACATCCTTTTACATTTTATGGACAGTTTATCTCAATCAATTAATAAAAACAGAAACTACTGAGAACTTGAGTCCTGGCATTTCTATAACCCCTACAGTGAAGAAGCACAATTCTCCCTCCTCCCATTGACATGATCATGTTTATAATAGTTCTTGAATGCTTCCTGTAATAATTATTCAGAAAATTCATTTGTGTGATCTTCTAATGGGCGACATCAGCCACCCCTTTGCAAGCAACCTATTTTGTGGCGTAGGAATGTCCCCAAAAGCATAGCCAATGCTGAAAACAGTCTTTGCAAAATTCAGAGTATCTGTTTTAATTGTGTTGCAGCAAACAGCCTAAGGATAGAAAGCCTCATGGATGCTTTATTGTTGTGCACAGAGAAGTGTGAAAGGTACAACAAGGGAAACCTTTGGGGATAAAACCACACGGCTTGCTTTTCTGTTAAGTAACAAAGACGTTCAACCAACAATATTTTGTTTACTGGGCCATGTATATTGCAGAGAACTCTGGAACATTTGAGCAGACGCACAATGCAGCCCCAGATGGAAACTGAGCCACAAAATTCAGTCACACAAGAATCAGCTCCTACTGCAATGTCGTGGCAAAATGTGGCCTTTTGCATTTCTACTACAGAATGAAGGGCAAGCATTCATTGATGTTAGGGCTGGATCTGCTAGATGCTAGATCTGGAGGGCAAAATTCCAGATGGCTAATAGATATATCTCTTTGGTGCCATGTGGTGGTCATGTAAATGTTTGCAGTCTGGCCTGATAGCCCTACAACATGAATGAAAATAACCAGCTTGCATCTCATCTGTTCCACTGACTCCACATTTATTTTTTTGTTCTCAGTCTTCACAACAGAGTGGTTATAATTCATAGTACTTTGTAATTCTGTCTCTTAAATTATTTTGTTAAGCATCACTGAAACTGATAGTATTTCCTTCCCACAAATGCTTACCGCATACAGCAGCATGCAATTGCATCATGGTAGCATCATATCCATAATTTAAGAACCCTTAAGCACCAGAGTAGATCTCAAAGGCTCCACTTGATTTTGAAAAAAGGAATGATCCAAATGCTGTCTTCCCTAAAACTACTTAATTTCCCTTTACGTTATATGTCATTTTATTCGATTTCCTATTTTAAATTTTTATTTAGTTTTACATCATAAAAATGACATTGGATTACTTCGTTCAAAATAGAAATATATTTAGCTAACGTAACTTTCTTTTTTAAAGAGGTATTACAGATTTAGAAATTAAATCAACCTCCCTCAAAATACCTCAGCTCATTGATGCTATATTCTGCCAGGTTCTTTGTAAAAAAGGTAAAGGTCCCCCCCGCACAGTTGTGCAGTCGTGTCCAACTCTAGGGGCCGGTGCTCATCTCCGTTTGTTAGCCGAAGAGCCAGCATTGTCCGAAAACGCTTCCACGGTCATGTGGCCGCATGACACACGCGGAACACCCACCGAAGTGGTACCTATTAATCTACTTGCATTTGCATGCTTTCGAATTGCTAGGTTGGCAAGAGCTGGAGCTAGTGCGGGTGCTCACTCCGCACGCAGGGCTAGGGATTTGAACCTCCAAACTTGCGATCTTCCGATCGACAAGCCTGGCGTCTTACCCACTGAGCCACCACGCCCCTCCGCCAGGTTCTTTGGCATTTGCCTAAAACCAAAAGTGATTCTCACAGAGTTCTCTTTAACAAGATCCCCTTAGTATCTGAAGGAAGAGATTTCTTTCTTATCCTTTTAACTCCCTACCTGAGAATGGATGGATCTTTTCACTGATTATGAAGGTGCTTCCAAGTGGTTGTTTACACAGTAACTTCCAGAGTCTGGTTCAGTCTGGGAATGAACCACCCGTCTCTCTATGTTGCCGCAATACCATGTCTTAAGCTGCCTTTATTTTTACTGAAGTACTTCAATCCTGCACCTCAAAAGCATTTTTTCTCCAGTAGTGTCATCACGATACATTAAAAAATACATTGACTTGGTTGATGGCTTGAAGCCAAAAAGCCATAAAGCCTCAGGACCATATGTCCCGTTTTGAATGGGACAGTCCCGTTTTTTTAGCATTTTTCAACCTTCCCGTCGTTTTGATAAAAATCTCAATTTTGTCCCGTTTTTTAAACCCGGTGGGAATGGCGCGGAAGGAGGATCTGAGCTGGAGCTGCCGATTGGAGGCAGCACGGAAGAGGAAGCCCTCCCACCTATCAGCGCACAGCAAAGGAGGGACTGGGGGATGGGGTTTGCAGGCGGGAGCCAATCACGCAGACCGGGGGGTTTGCAGGCGGGAGCCAATCGCGCAGACTGGGGGGCGGGGTTTGCAGGCAGGAGCCAATCGCGCAGACTGGGGGATGGGGACCCCTGTTTTTTCATGAATACAGAATATTACATAAGACCCCGTCCCGTTTTGCAATCCCAATGTCCCATTTTTGTCTCAAGGAAATATGGTCAGCCTACTCAGGAGTGTTACAGGTGCTACCTATGGCCCTGTTCCCACAAAATAGTTGATCCAGTTAGTCTCTAACTCACTGAATCTCCTTAAGTAAAGGTTCTAACAGAACATAATAGAACCACATTAATTGCAAGAAAAAAATTCATGATTTGGGGAATAAGATGTCATTCCCACCCACTTTTTCAAAGAAGTATTTCACATCCATGAGCACTGAGTGAGGATTAGTAAGGTTTCATGACATACTAGTTTGTCCAAGCAGACAGCATTAGCAAATCCCTGGTCAATACGGTCAGTATTTAGGATGTATATTCTGTGTTTCTAGCCTTGGCAACGAATTCTGTATCAGAAAGGCTCACTTTTTTCACTTTGTAGGAATGCAAAGTGGGTCAATGAATCAGGATTAGGGGTTCTCATAATGTGAATTTTGTTGAGTCTGAAGCAATTTCCTACAGCAGGGGTCCCCAACCTGTGGGCGGTGGCCTGTTAGGAAGTGGGCTGCACAGCAGGTGAGTGGTGGTGGTCTGCGCGATTGGCTTCCGCCTGAAAACCCCGCCCCCCATCCACGCGATTGGCTTCTGTCTGCAACCCCCCCATTCACGCAATTGGCTCCCGCCTGCAAACCCCGCCCCCCAGTCCACGCAATTGGCTCCCATCTGCAAACCCCGCCCCCTGGTCTGCGCAATTGGCTCCCGCCTGCAAACCCTGCCCCCCGGTCTGTGGAAAAATTGTCTTCCACAACCGGTCCCTGGTGCGAAAAAGGTTGGGTACCCTGTCCTACAGGACAACACATAATTAACAAAAGTAGGAATACACTATTGTAGTTAAGATGCTGGACTGGCACTGGAGACCCAGGTTTAAGTCCACTCTTATCTAGAGAAACTCCAAAGATGACTTTGGGTCAGACACTCTCTTTCAGCCCAACCTACCTCAGAGGACTTTTGGTGAGAAAATGGGAGGAGGGGGAACTCTGCATGCTGCCTTGATCTCCTCCACAAAAAGTGGGATATAAACCTAACAAACAAATAAATACACTTTGAAGTATAAATGTTTCAGCACAACCTTGGTCTATTATCTCTTTTGAAAAACTATTTTCTCCTTCTTGCTACTCACAATGCTGAGATGAAGGTATGATTCCCCCTGCCATGATTCATATAACATTAAACCTATAAACAGTTTGATTTGGGATGTTTTGGGAGACCTTTTTTCTCATAGAGGCTGTAAAATATATATTTAATGTATTAGATTATCACAATGGGCTATCATTAGACAGATGCTTTGCAAACCTGGAAGTTGACTTGCCATTTGAAAGTTGCCCTTTTAAAAGGAATCACCCTCCCTCTTCTCAGCCAGAGAAAACCACTGAAGCACACCATCCAGAATGTCACGCAGAAGGTAAATCACTGTTGCAAAAGTCAGAACCAACATTCACACTGAGCTTTTTCTTACCCCTTGCCCATCTTCTTTTTTCTCTATTTCCTGGGCAGGTGTTCAAGCTCGCTCCCCTCTAAGCTAATGAGTCCAGGCACCTGGAAATCACTATTTCTTCCTTGGCACCCCCTTCACTCTGCCATCTATGCAAAGTGAAGGGAAAGCAAATTGATCCTTGCCAAGCGATACAAATTAAATTTCCCAAATCAAACACATTGTGTTAAAAATGAAGAGCAACAGTATAGACGGAGCTTCCCGGCTACAAGTCTGCAGCATTTCCTGGATCTATAGAGCAGGGAATTAGCTACGTATAGAATCCATTGGCTCACCCTATGTGAACTAACCTGCCTCACAAGACTACTGTAATTGCAAGGAGTTTGACTGGAACATGGGAGCTCTATAATGCCATGAGCTTCTTGGAGGAAAGACAGAATAAAAATGTCATAAATCAATACATGAAAATTATCTTTGGTTAGGGTTGTCATACCTGGGCTGCAAGAAAAAAACTGTTCAGCCACTAGATGGCAGCCAAGAGATACAGAAAACTCTACTTCTAGTAGACTCCAGTGGTCATGCAGAAATTTGCAACCAAAATGAAGTGACCATATGGTAATAAGGGGATGAACATACTTGGGTCAATCATTTGATTGGGATTTTTGAGGAGTTTGATTTTGCAACTTTCAGGATGCAGTAAGATGATCTGCACCTCCTGAAGTTCAAGAACGAGTATAATACAGTGGTTGAAATGTTGGACTGGCATTTGGGAGAATCAGGTCAACCTGGAATTTCACTAGGAAACTTTAGATTGGTCTCTCTCTCCCACCTTAATCCTTTTGCATGGTTAATGTTGTGGGCATTACATGGAGATCCCCATGTAAGCTGCCTTGAACTCTTGAAGAAAAGTCATGTTATAAATCTAACTTTAGAAGAAATAATAAAGTCATGTGCAGATCAGAACCAGTGGTCCTCTTTTTATCACATTTCTCAAATGGTCCAGTGCGATGCTTGGTGTCCCCCCCTCCCCCCCACAAAAAAAGAACCAATGAGATCTGAAAATCTATCTTATTGAAAGAAAACATATGTCAAGATGAATATAGAAATACCCAGCAAAACTGAGCTTTTTGTGGACAATGTCTCAGCCCAACTCACCTCACAGGGTGGTTGTTGTGGGGAAAATAGGAGGAGGAAGGAGTATTAGGTATGTTCGCCGCCTTGAGTTATTTATAAAAATAATAAAGTTGGGATAAAAAAAAATCTAAAAAAAAGTATATCACACCTTCCCTGTTGTATCATCTAGGCCGATTATAGCAATTGTATTGTTGTCAGAGTCTATTACAGTCTGATGTTGCAAAAAAGGGGATAACACGTAGAGTGTGACATGAGATAACAACTGAGCCAGTTGGTTGATCATAATTTAACTTGTTTCTTGTCTTCTAGGAGTACTGTTAGCTTGCAAATGTCTATGTGTACAAGTACAATTACATTATGTGGAGATATATCTGTGATGTCCCCAACCCTGTGAGTTTTAACAGACTAGTGGGATGCTTCCTGGCGCCATGGCAGGATGGCATGGATGACATCCTGACAATATCCATCCATCCATCCATCCATCCATCCCCATCCCCATCCCCATCACCATCACCATCACCATCACCATCACCATCACCATCACCATCACCATCACCATCACCATCACCATCACCATCTATCTCCACTGGAATACTGTATAAGGATAAGGGCAACCTGAATTCTAGTCTTCCCTTAAGACACTGAAGGCCACTAGGTGTCTCTGGGCTAGTCACCCTCTTACAACCGTAGACTAGGAAGCTGAAAAAAATCTGTCTACCAATACACCCTGGACCACTGTGGCAGATTACAGTCCATAACCTTCAATGAAGAGGTCTTCATCCTGCAGTGGATTGATTCAGGCTGCCGCTGCTAATCATCATCATCATCCTTAAATAAATGATTTACTGGTTTCTTTGCATCATTGCTTTGTGGCAAAACCAACCATTTTATCTAAGCTGGTCTTTGGTTGTAATAAAAATTCTTCTACATTAAACTGACACTGAATTTTTGATTCATTTTAGACATATAATTTAATGTTTAGACTTACTATTAATCATTGTACATTATTAGACTTTACAGTCTGTATTTTATTACTTAGATAGCTTTGCAGAACTATAATTTTTCTTACAGAATTTAGAGAAGGAATGTTTTACATCATTATGTTAGCAATATTAGATTTCATTTACTGCTGAAATGCCTGCCATTGTTGGATTTCTGTAGTTTTATGTTCTCTTATGTTGGTTTTTAACTGAAATAAAGATTTGTTTGGTTGTTTTCTCAATTCATTGTGCTTCATGCCTGTCAGACTTCATCTAGTGCCAGCTCTGACCAATTCTTGACCTCTTCCAGCTTTTGAAAGTTATATACAACTTCTTTTGAATTACTAGCGCTAGTTTTTTTTTTAAAATCCTCCTTTCACATACTACATCTTTCTTGCTATGCAAAGCCTCAGATAGAAGTTTTCACTTTGTGGTCAGGGTCTCAGATGTCTACCCAGTACTATGTGAAGATGATTTGGAAAAACCAACAGATAATGTCTGAAAGAACTGACACTATTCTGAACGTTGAGATGGTCATATTTGTTGGATACATCATCCCCATCCATCTCTATTCTGCTGCTATGATGTACCTAAAGGGGTTAAAGCTGGACTAACCCACAGCCTCTCCCGTTGGGACTGTTTGTGCTAATTAACCACTGCATTGTGTCTAGTGGCTCTGGGAAGGTCAGCGCCTTTTAATATAGAGCTATATATACTGTAAATTCTTGCCTCCTGGCTCCTGGGCTCTTCTTCCTTCCCGCTGTTTCCTCACACCTGGACTGGAGGTTGCCTTGCAGCTGATGATCTGCTTTTTTGAAAAAAGAAATGTGTCAGGATGTGACACCCCATCTTGGCAGAGTAGAGTAGTTGTTTAGGAATGGGATTTGTAGTAGTGGTAGTTAGAAGCACCAGGCCTGGGAATGAAGGGTGTGTGTGTGTGTGTGGAGCTGAGCGGAGCATCTGCAAGGTCAAGGGTGTGGGCTATCTGTGCTCATTAGTCAGGAATGTGAGGCCGAGGAGATAGAGTGGAATTTTACTGTTCGTTAGTTCAGTGAGAAATGGGGGTGTGTCAGGGAGATAACTGGTGAAGAAGGAGGGGGCTCCCTCCAGGGGGATAAACGCACGCGCAGTACTGAATCGCTTTGCTTTCTTCATAAGAGGCTGAAGAAGGCACCGCCCTAATTTCTTGGGCCCTTTCTCTGAGCATTACTAGTTCATTTTAGTCTAGCTGGATTCTGTCTAGCAGAGTAGAACAATAAAACACTAGAGCCTGTGCACCAAGTCTCAGCGTGTTTCCTTCACTCGAAGTCAGGACAGGGTGTGAGCTTTTGATGTTATGGGAAGGATTGCAGGCCTTGGAAGGGGGGGAGTGCTGCATGGGGATTATAGCTAGCCTTTGCATGCATTTTCTTTCAGACTGATCTTTGCATTGGACAAGTAACCGGTATCAATAAAAGATTTCTTCCACATCCTATAATGGCTTGGGTTTGAGAGATTCTGGATGGATTACAGAAGGGCTAGTTCATCACAAAATGTTTCTACGGAGAAAAGAAGGAAATGTGAAGCTAGGAGAAGGAGAGTGGACAGGGTATCAACTGGAGGCTACATTCAGAACTCCTTTATTGATCAGTCGGAAAGCATGTTGGTTGGTTGGCTCACCCTCACAGGCCATTGTGAAGTTCTTGGGGTTTGGAAAATACAGACTGTGGTTCTGTGAGAAGCTGTCTTGCCCTAGTGCAGTGATTCTTAAACTGGAGGTTATTACCCCCAAGAAAGTAATTTAGGCATATCCTGAAGGAATTGGAGCACTTTGTAATTGCTTGTGGCATGCTATTGATTTATACACTTATTGCACTGGCCAGATATCCCCTTGGGCTTTATCTCCTTATAGAAAGTCGAGGAAAATCAACTTTGGAGGCCTTATTCCAACTATTTGTCCATGTAGCTCATTCAAAGGGGATTCATCGAGCTTCTCCAGCATTACTGTTTCCAGTATATAATGAAGATAGGCCTCTATAACTGTTTGTTTCCATTGCTGTATGCAATTCTCCCACTAAAACTCTGGGGTACGTTCTGGTTTTTAGAGTGCCATTTATTAAACATCATATTAAGCATCCTTCGGACATCCCACTTGTGCTACCAGTGAAACAATGATAGTATGCTGTACAATAATCCCTAAATTATTGTTGTTTCCAAAAGTTAACAAGAAACTTCTGCTCCACCTTGGAATCTCCTGCTAGTGCAGGGCTTTCCAAAGTGCTGCCGCTGGCGACACACCAGCGGCGGCGGCGCGTGCACGATGGAGGCGCGGGGGGGCGTGTGGTGGTGCATGCGTGCACAGCAACGGCGGCAGCGGCGGCAGCCTCCGCTAAAACGCAGAAGCACTGGTACTGCGCTGCTGCCGCCGCCGCCATGCACACGCGCGCCGCCGCTTCCGGGTGGTGTGGCGACACACCACGCTGTGTGTGGCGACACACTTTTGTGTGGCGACACACAGTTTGGAAAGCTCTGTGCTAGTGACTTACAAGGCTACATTTTTTCATAGTCTTTTCTATCTCATTGAAAACCAACCATCCTTTTTTACAACAGAGATACAACAGAGATCAGACCAGGTTCTTTGGGAGACCACCTGGACGTTGAGGGTTTTGGCAAGTGAGTTTGGAGTAGTTCTGGATTCAGCCACATGGAAGTGATTCCTCTTGCAGAGCAAGATCTGCAAATGTGTTATAGTTCAGGGTGCCTGCAGCGAGCTCAGATTTTCTCAGAATGAGAAAACATGATATCATGAGGCAAGCTGTGCCCACTCAGTTTTGGGGTTTGCAGCACAACATCACAATATGCACTTTCTCACTTGCTCCCCCAAGAGATTCTATTAGAAATTCTAATAGAACATGTTCTGGGTTTACAAATATTAACACATAAGATTACATTTTGATGCACTAATATCAGCTTTCTTACCCTAAAACATTAATAGAAGGGGATAATACTTAGCAAAGAAAAGTATGGAGATTGTTTTTATTCATAGGTGAGCAAGTGTTAGAACGTTTGCTGCAAGTTGGAATTAAGAAATAGAATAAAACATTTAGAACAGTGCGCGGCCTTTGGTTGATGGATTCCTTCAGTTGGTTCCATCTTTTCCCTCAAATCCTAGATATTAAAATTCTTGATAAGAGTGCCATATTGTTGGGGTTTGATAAACCCAGGAATTTACTTCTAGATATAAATTATACAGAGAGGCTTGATTTCTAGGTAAAAGGTGAAATATTCTGCACAGTCACCCAATTAGCAGCCATTGTTGTAGGGATGATGTGTCAATGTGTGCCTCATACAACAGGTGCTAAGAGTTAAGTTGGGTGTGGTAGTTAACAAGATTGACCTATAATGTGATTGGTCAGTTTGACTATAAAAGCAGAGATATTCTGTATTCCATTTTATTCCCATTTTACCTCGTGAAAGCTGTATCGTTGATGGTGTATCATTTGTTACTTGTGGAAGTGATCTGTAAATACGTATGTATATAAAGTAAATAGGATATTTGATATAACTTCTGTTTGGAGTCTATTTACTGCATAGTACTTGGATCACTGTTGCCTAGGAGAGAGGCAGGCCGCTCCATCTCCGTGCGCTCCCTCTGACACATATGTTGAGAGAGCCCTAACAGGTGAAAAAGGCCCTAACTATCTAAAATTCTATTTTTTTTTATAATGCTCAACTTTAGCATTTAAGAAAGCTTGGTCAAAATTGACGGTCATAGAATAGAATATCATTTTTTTTGCTAGTAAGGTAAAGGTAAAGGTTCCCCCCCCCCCACATTTGTGCAGTCGTGTCCGACTCTAGGGGCCGGTGCTCATCTCCGTTTGTTAGCCGAAGAGCCAGCGGGTCCGAAGACGCTTCCACGGTCATGTGGCCGCATGACGCACGCGGAACGCTGTTACCTACCCACCGAAGTGGTACCTATTCATCTACTTGCATTTGCATGCTTTCAAATTGCTAGGTTGGCAAGAGCTGGAGCGAGTGCGGGAGCTCACTCCGCACGCAGGGCTAGGGATTCAAACCTCCGAACTTGCAATCTTCCGATCGACAAGCCTGGTGTCTTACCTGCTGAGCCACCACACCCCTTTTTTTGCTAGTATCAGTTAATTATTTATAGAAGGCTGTTTTTTGAACAAGGAGAGCCAACCATATTGGTAACGTTCCATCTTATCACACCAGTTCTGCCATCATATATGGCCATTTCCTCCCCAGTGACCTATAATGGCTTCATAGCATCACCTGCCCATCACTGAAGTGATATAAAGCCTGTTTTATTGCTATTATGTTGGCAGAACAATGATTGGATGCCTTTAGAAGATGTTGTAAGTTGCTAGTGGGGAAACAACTCTCACTGTAAAGAGATTCTACCCTCTTGGAGTTTGTAAGGAACAGTTGTCTGTTTTTTTAAACAAAAGTATTGATTTCTATTTCAGTTCTTTCAACTGGATCAGAAATGGATTTATTCAGAAGTCAGTTTTTGATGTTCAATGGAAGAAGAAGTTGTTCAATGGAACAGACTCTTTTGTGTGAAATATTAACTTGTTTGAAAGTTCCCTTAAGAATATTTTAGAATAATTTTATTTTTTTTACATTAAAATGTTTTAATGCCTTCATGGTAACATTTTTGAAGTTTTGAAGCCTATAGGGGGTTTGGAGGGGTAATGTACAAATAAATTGCATAACAACTTATCCAAATGGAGGAGAATGGGAAGGAAAATAAAGAAAAGTACTATTAACAAGGGCTCCAACATTTATGTATCTGGAATTAAATACAACTGTGGCCAGAATGAGATAAATCAACATGGAAAAAGAATGGCCCTGATGGGGAAAAAGAAAGTGAGGCAAAGAGAAAGTAAAAAGTGTAGGATATATTGAAAACCCAGGCAGGGAGCACCTTGGGGACCTATTATGCTAATTTTATATTTGAAGTGCATATCACAGACTAGTCCTGGACAGAGAAATTTTGTTTGATGAAAAATAAAAGTGCCTTAAAAACTATTTCAAAGGAGAAAAGGATTCCAGAAAAACTCACAGACGGAATATGGCGGTGGTGTGCTTCTATCGGTGTGAGATGGCCAAGATATACTGTACATGCGAGTGTTACGTTTTTCATTCTACAGGCTTCCTCTAGCAATCTGCAGTCTTCTTCGCTACCCGTGCTTCTGCTGAATCCCAAGGGAAGACATCAGGGGCAAATTCCTCCATGATGCTTTTTCAAAATTGCTTTTATTATTGAAGGGGGCGCAAGGGTGTTGGTAGCGGTGGTATCAGACCAACAAAAGCAGTATGGCAAGGACACAAGCCCTGCCCTTTTTTTCTAGGGTTGTGACATTGCACCCACAAAGTCATAATGCCACGACCCTGCTTTTGTTCTGACCAAAGTAAGGAGAACTTGTGGATGCCCTGGTCACTACTAAGAGGAAGTTCTACCCTTAATAATCTGTAGGACAATGTCTCCTCCCCCTGAACAAACTTGAAAAAATGGCTCATCCTATTTTTCCGTGCATAGGTGACGGATTTTGAAAGACCATCAGTCAATTTTGCTTCTTCATAAAGGAGTTCACTGCATAAACGATTTGTGTATTATCCCAACTGGTAGGGATAATATTGCTGAAGTATTTGAGAAGACTGTTTAAAGGAAGACTGCAATTATGTGTGCAATTAAAGACTGACTTACATTACAACTCTGTGCAGGTCTACCTGAACACAGCATGAAGTCATCTTATACCAAGCGAAGAGAATATCTGTAGCTCAGGGTTGAACTGTGGAGCCCTTGGTGTTCTCTGAGCTTGGTTGTTTCCTTGCAGATGTTTCATTGCCCGATTGGTGCCCTGAAGATGTTGCCTAGTCGGGCAATGAAACATCTGCAGGAAAATAACCAAGCTCAGAGAACACCAAGGACTCCACAGTCATCTTATATTCAGTAGATCTTAAAGATACGGGAATGTACGTTTGTGACCTAAGTTGTAGTAATATTGCTATTGTTACCTCTATCACTAACAGAAAGAGATGGATTTTAATTCTCAGTGTTTGTAATCAAGCATTCCATATTTCACTTTATAAGCCAATAAGAGCCAGATTCTAGCAAGGTTACTCTGCATCCCTCTTATCATTCTGTTACTTCGCAATGGAACCAAAAAACGGAAAAAATGCAACTCTGGGGAAAGGGATTTAGGAGTTAAGCTTGGTAGTCAATTACTTCTATTAAACTCTGTAAATCGAAATAAATTGACCACAGTTTCTCAGTGGAGCCAAGAAGAGTTTCTGTTGTGACGCTGCTGTTCTCCATCCTCAGACTGGATCTGCAACAAGTTAAAGCTTAAAGCACCACATCCTTTCCAGATCCCAATCTGGATTGGTTTCCTCACATCTCTCATTTGTTTTTTTTAAACCCTTGTGTGCATTTCAATTACTGAGCCAAAATTTCAAAATGAGTTTTCCCCAAAACTAGTCATCTCTCCGTTGCACGGCACTCATGTTGTTCTGCTTTTCACTTAATGTCTTTACCTAAACCCATTCCTCTTCTTTTTCATCTTGTTTAAAACAAACAGATAGCATGCCGCTTATTAAAAAGCCCACTTAGTAAGTTACGTCAATCTATACAATCAGTTCCACAAGTGTTAGTGGAATACATTGATTCCGGGAAGCTGGATTCTAAAACAGGGAGAATGCTGGAAAACGCAATGGGCATAAATGAATATTTTCTATGCAGTTATTTTTGTATTTCTGAGACAGACTCTGTCATGTAAGATAGCCGTTCCCATGGCAACAGTTGGTGACTCATAATAGTTATGAAGAAACCCAGTAAGTAGTTCAGGTTCTAATGGTGTCTCATCTTGGTTGTTTAAATGATGGCTATTTACATTTAAAAAATCCTATCTCTTTTTAATTATTATTCTCAAGAGGTGGAGGTTCAATATGTTTGGGAAGCAAGAAACTGAACCAGAGTTATGGAGAATACAAATGAATATTTGGATCTTCCTTTCAGAAAAATAGCATCTTCCTATGTAGAAAAGAGTTGCTCAGCCAAAACAGGGAGTTTTGCTCTCCATCCCTTTAGAAAGATCATCAAAAAGATGTCCAGAAAGAGGAAGAAAGATGAGGCAGAGAGATAGCATTCAAAAAGACTGAACAAGTATATGGTGAATCCATTATTTTAGTGGTGGTGCATAAGGACAGTTCACCTGAATCAAACTAATAGAAGATGCAGAAAATACACTTAAAGAAAGTGGAAGACCCAGAACTGGGTGAGTTTGTATTCAGGAATACTAAAAAAAAGGTGAGATGAATTCATTGTGATTATGGAGCCGTAACAAGCCTGGTTTTTATGTCTATGAAGGTTCTCAGTCATCCAGGTGGAATTGTCTGTAGCTTGAATCATGTCAGCTGGATTTCTATTTTCTCAGTGGAAACGTTTCGCTCCTTATCCAAGGAGCTTCTTCAGTCTGAGCAAAGTTAGTAAGGGAATCCTAAATATGTTTCTAGGTAGCTGTGTGACCTTACACCTGGGGCTAGGTCATGGTTATATTGAGATGTTATTTTAAGTCCTTTTATCATCTAAAGGAGGATCGTTAAGATCACCATGCTGCTGTTGAGCTTGTGAAATGGTCTTAATCTTCCTAGGCACAGAAGACAAAAGGGAGGAAGATGGGGAAAAGATTATGCCTGAGGCCTCCACCTCTATTCAAGGAAGGATTTTCCAAGTTGGAGAAGTAACACCACAGGACCAGAGTCAGCAGTTTATCTTCATCTAAAGGAAAAAGGACACTCATTTGAGGACATTAATGCTCACATTTTAGACAGAGAAGATAGGTGGTTTGAGAGAGGGGTCAAGGAATCCATTTATGCCAACTTGGAAAATCCTTCCTTGAATAGAGGTGGGGGCCTCAGGCATAATCTTTCCCCCATCTTCCTCCTTGCTTTGTCTTCTGTGCCTAGGAAGATTAAGACCATTTCACAAGGAAAGGGCAGGCAAAAGGACAGAAGATGACGTTTGTGGGGTATGAGCCAGGAACCAAGGGATATAGGTTCACTGATGGCAGAAGAGTTGTTATTTCTAGATCAGCAAGTTTTAGTGAGCACAGCAATTGGCTGAAGTTACACGGAGGGAGTGAGGTTTTTCTTCCTGTCAGAGACAGTTCGAGCCAACAGAGCGGCGAGAGTCCACTGATGTGATTAAGAAGGAAGAGGAAGTAACTCCTAGTGTGCCAATAAAGCAGGATGCTACTGTATTGTGCAGATCTGAAAGAGTTAACAAGGGCATACCACCTCAGCGTTACACACCAGGTGATGTTAAAGTGTGTTTTATTAATTATGAACCTCGTAGTTATAAAGAGGTATTGGAGTTGCCACCACAAGAGCAGAAAAAGTGGAAAGCTGCTATGGATGTGGAAATGAACGCCATTAATTCCCATAAGGTGTTTAAATCTACCAGGCTGCCTGGGGGGCATAGGGCAGTAGGTTGTATGTGGGTTTATAAGAAGACCTTAGTCAATGGTGATATTCAGTATAAGGCTAGGCTTGTAGCGCAAGGGTTTTCCCAGGTTAAGAATCGGATTTATGATGAGGTTTTTGCACCAACGCTAAGAGGGGAGACATTCAGGTTTGCCTTAGCAATGGCAGCAGCTGGGAATTGTGTAGTGAACCATTATGATATCACCACAGCATATTTGCATGCTGATTTGAGGGAAGAAATCTATATGGCTGAAGCTCCAGGATATGAGTCTAATGTTGCAAGTAGAGTGTACAAGCTGCAGAAAGCATTGTATGGACTCAGGCAATCGGCACGTTGCTGGAATCTACGATTAGATGAGGAATTGCAAAGAATGGGGTTCAAGTGTAGCAAGGCTGACCCATGTCTGTATGTAAAGCAATGTGATAATGATGAACAAGTGTTGCTTTTGATTTTTGTAGACGATTTATGTCTTATAGCTAAAGATCACAAAAGGGTAATTCAGGGCTTTCCAAAGTGCCGCCGCTGGCGACACACCGGTGGCGGCGGCGGCAGTGCGGCGGTGGCGCGCGCGTGCACGGCGGCGGCGGGGGGGGGCGTGCGGCGGCATGCATGTGAACGGCAGCGGCGGCAGCCTCCCCTAAAACGCGGAAGCACTGATCCTGCGCCGCTACTGCTGCCGCCGTGCACGCGCACACCGCCACTTCCGGGTGGTGTGGCGACACACCACACTGTGTGTGGCGACACACTTTTGTGTCATGACACACAGTTTGGAAAGCTCTGGGGTAATTGAATTTACTGAAAAACTGAAGCAACAATTTGATGTTAAAGATCTGGGAGAGATTAGAAATTACCTAGGTATTCAGAAGGTTGATGGGGGATTCGTTCTAGAGCAGCGGAAGAAAATTGAACAACTGCTAAGAGAGAACGATATGGAACATTGCAAGGAGGTTCCTACCCCAATGACAACTGATTTTGTTAAGACGGAGGCTGGAGACAATGACCAAACATCATGTAATCAGGAACACTATCAGTCAATAATTGGAAGTTTATTGTATTTAGCACAATGGTCGTGTCCCGATATCGGGCATGCGGTAAATGTACTGAGTAGATATGTTACACAACCTACCCAGAAGCATTGGAAAGGTATTAAACGAGTGTTTAGGTATCTTAAGGGGACTATTAATAAATGTTTATTGATAAAACCTTGTAAACCATTGGAATTAAAATGCTATGTAGATAGTGATTGGGGTAATGATGTACATGATAGAAAATCAATGACAGGATTGATAATTATGTTTGGTGACACCTTGGTGGGGTGGAGGTCTCGGAAACAGAGTTCTGTCACAGTATCAACTGCAGAGGCAGAGTACGCTGCACTATCTAACCTATGTTCAGAGTTAATATGGTATAGGCAATTGTTAATGGATGTTAATATAACAATTGATGAACCTATATGTGTATATGACGACAGTGAATCGTGTATACAGATTGCAAAGAGTGATAGGATCAGAGGAAGGAGCAAACATGTTGATATCAAGTATCACAATGTTAGGAATGCTGTGAAAGAATCTCTGATTAATTTGCAATATTGTCCATCTGAGAGTAATGTAGCAGATGTGATGACAAAGCCTCTAAGTATAGATAGACATAGGATGTGTCTATCCAATATGTGTATGTCTTCTATTCTGTATAAGTGAAATGTAATATCTATTGTAAATTGGAGGGGTGTTGGGGTTTGTATATACCCAGGAATTTACAGTTAGATAAATTATACTGGAGAGGCTTGATATCTAGGTGAGAGGGGAATTATTCTGCAAGTCACCCAATTAGCAGCCATTGTTGTAGGGATGATGTGTCAGTGTGTGACTCATACTACAGGTGTTAATCATTTAGTTGGGTGTGGTAGATGATGAGAGTGACCTATAATGTGATTGGTCAGTTTATGTATATAAACAGAGAATGTCTGGTATTCTTTCTTCTCGTTTGCTATACCTACTCATCGCTGTATCATTTGTTACCCATGTGGATGTATTCTGTAATACGTATGTATATATAGTAAATAGGATATTTTATCTAATCTCTACTTTAGTGTATATTTACTGCATAGAACGTGAATCACTGGTGTCTTGGAAAATAGAGCAGGCCGCTCCACCGCGCACACTCTGACAAATGTTTTGGGCTTGAAACTGGCCTTTGAATTCAAAACAGCTTGAATTTGAAACATTTTGAATGCCCAGTTATCTCTAAATCACTCTAAGGTTCAGAGTTCAGGCTTGTACTAGTGTTCTCTCTTTGGTGTCAGTTAGCGTGGTTTATGGGTTGGGAAAGATGATGTATAGTGAGTATAGGAATACAGCCATGAGAAATTGCAGGATGGAATGCCTTATGCCAAAGTGGCATAGTCATTAAGATGTTGGACTAATACTAGGGAGACCTAGGTTCAAGTCTACCCTTAGCCATGGAAGTTCACCAGATTTGACCAGCGTGTATACATACTGTACACACACACACATGTAAGGTTCTACATACATCATGGAAAAATAACAATTAAAAGAAGTTTAAAAAGTTAAAGAGGAAAGGAAAGGAAACAAGAGGATAGAATTTTGAAGGTATCAAAGAAATGCAATTTTATTGGCCAATATTTGCTGCCTCACTCCCATGGGTAATGGTCTCATGATCTGCTAGAAGATAGGAGACATATCAGTGGTCATCTCTCCCTGAGAGTTTCCTTATGAGGGGCTGAATTAGTGCATCACACAAGTTGAAATGGAAATTACAATGCAACAGGACGTGCTGCACATCCTCTATGCTATGGCATGGGAGTGACCAGGGCAAAATCGTTCGTGGAAGAGAATATTTTTGGTATTTATCATCAATGACTGCTCACTAGATGACTTTGGGACAGCTGCTACCTCTCAGCCCCACCTACCTCACCGGATTGTTGGGGGGGGGGGGAATGGAGGAGAGAAAGCTTTGGGGATTGTTTTTTTCTTTTTACTTCCAAATCTAGCCCACAGCTCTGGGATGTCCCCAGTGGTTTCCCATCCAAGTATTAACCAGGTCTGACTCTGATTAGCTGATTGACCCGTGGTTATTTTTTATTTTCTTTCCTGTTGTACAAACACAGAAGACCTGGATGTGTTCCCAGGCATGGGGTTTGGACTGTTAGCTGGAGCCCATGAAGTTGTTGACTTGTGGCAAATTAGTTTTACCTCGGTTGCTATTATAGGTATTGAACTTTTGAATGTTGTTTGCATTTTTTGTTTTAAGTGCTGTTAGCTGCCCAGAGTCACTACGATGAGATAGGTGCCCATATACATTAATAATACATTAAAAAAAATTGCATATGAAATAAATTTGCATTGTATTAAAAATAAATAAAATAAAATGTACATTTATTGTCAAGGGGCATGGTGGCTCAGCGGGTAAGACACCAGGCTTGTTGATCAAAAGATTGCAAGTTCGGAGGTTCAAATCCCTAGCACCACGTGACGGAGTGAGCTCCCGCACTCGCCCCAGCTCTTGCCAACCTAGCAATTCGAAAGCATGCAAATGCAAGTAGATGAATAGGTACCACTTTGGTGGGTAGGTAACAGCGTTCCGCGTGCGTCATGCCAGCCACATGACCATGGAAGCGTCTTCGGACAATGCTGGCTCTTCGGCTAACAAACGGAGATGAGCACCGGCCCCTAGAATCGGACACGACTGCACAAATGTGCGGGGGGAACCTTTACCTTTACCTTTATAACAGTTGTTTTGGGAGTTGTTTCTAAACTAGTACAAGCTAATTCCAAAGAATCAAATCTATATGCTTTTCCTATAGCAACTCCCTCCTGTTTAGCCCCTTCTTTTATTAGTATATCAAGTAACCCCCTTCCCTTCATCAGATACTTCCTCTATATGCATTAACACACTTTATGTCACATTCATCCTAGAGGATTCCCTTTCCCCAGATTAGCGGTAGGGGGGAGAGATTAAGGAAACTTTAATACATAATATTGTTAATTAACCATGTGCAGATAATTTTGATCGATATCACATTCCGACAGAATCTAATAAATGTTGTTATAGTTAAACCTCTGTTACTGATAAACAAATGTCATCTTCTTGTAGAAGTTTCACAATCGGTTTGTTACACTGAAAATTAGTAAAATTGCTATTAACTTACGCTGTGCCAAAATATGATTTTGGAGAACCGAAAGATGCCTCATCAATTCCAGGGTGCATGAAGAATGGAGTCCTAATCTCTTATCTATAATGATAGCTAAGCCTGGAGGTACAGACTGGTACAGCAGGAAATAACGTCTGCACTTCTCATGGACTGACTTTGAATTTAGAAACTACTTTGTGGGACAAGAGCATGTCCATGCAGAGGGATTTTTTAGGTTTCATATGCAGTAATAGAGGGCTCAATAAATCATTGAACAACTTGACTCACATTAAAGGTAAAGGTTCGCCCCGCACATTTGTGCAGTCATGTCTGACTCTAGGGGCCGGTGCTCATCTCCGTTTGTTAGCCGAAGAGACAGCATTGTCCAAAGATGATTCCATGGTCATGTGGCCGCATGACACGTGCAGAATGCTGTTACCTACCCACCGAAGTGGTACCTATTCATCTACTTGCATTTGCATGCTTTCGAATTGCTAGGTTGGCAAGAGCTGGGGCAAGTGCAGGAGCTCACTCCGTCATGCGGGGCTAGGGTCTCGAACCTCCGAACTTGCGATCTTCTGATCAACAAGCCTGGCATCTTACCCGCTGAGCCACCACGCCCCTATGACTCACATTACCTCCTAGTTTATGTGGCAAGCATCAGTAAGGTTGCTGAAACAAAGCATGCAGAATACCCACAAAAGGGATATCTCCTCATAATTTTCTTTCGGTTTTCTACTACAAGGTTGAACCAGAAACATGGGAAGTTTCCAGTTATATACTCCACCAGTTTATTCAGTAGTTAACAAGCAGCTCAACATTTGATACAGAAAGAGAACTTGCCATGGATACACCTGCATGCCATATATGTGTGCTACCATGTACAAAGATCAGGAAAACTGTTTTGGACTCTCACTCCTCAATGCCTCTGCAAAGTTGTCTAAGGATATCACCCTCTAAGTTTGCTACAATTAAAAAACAGTCAACAGTATGTATGCAGGATTTGACATCCCCTCAGACATTACAGACTCATGTATTGTTGTGCTTGAGAGCCCTATGGGAAGAAAGTCAGCCTACAAATCAAATCAAAACAAAACAGCAACAGCAACAGCAATTCCAAAGCACAAAAGTGCTCTGTATTTGCGGTCTATTGTTAACTATTTATAGAATCATAAATGGAAAAGTTGGAAGGAGTTGGAGATCATCAACTCCCTGTCCAGTGCAGCATCCCTAATCTATACACATGGCTTAAACACCAGGCTAGGATATGTGATAGGGATGGGCTCGGTCAATTTCACTTTCTCCATATCCAAAGATACAACATCTCTAGTTCTGTCTACTTCATTAAAAAGAAATGGATACACTTAGTAAGGACTTACAAAAAAATCCAATTCTCACACATCTGCAATACCCACATGCCACAGGTACAGTAACTCTTGGCCTTGAGGACCATATAATTTCTGCCTCTCATGTAGCTATTAAAGATTATGGGCCTGTCAGAAAAAAAGGGGCATTCCCAATTCACAACCATAAGGATCTTGATTCCTAAAGGATTTAAACCAGATGTTTATGAGCTAAGCGCTCAAAGCCCAGATGGAACATCTTATCCAGTTTGCATTCTCCATTTCTGGGGTCAAACCAGTCTTAAATTGGGAAAAGGAATTTTTAATCTTCTTCCCAGTACGCTGTCTGAATTTCTGATACAAACTGTTCCTTAACGGAATCTGCTTTTCAACCATGGCAAGAAAAAATAGGCAAGGGCACCATTGGTATTTAAACGTTTTCTGTTGTTCATAGCTTACCTTGTGGCATCAGCTTGTTTCACAAATTCAGTGCAAACTAAAAGTTAACTCCTTGTGGCTTTTAAATTTTAGCTTCTGTTTAAGAGGAAAGAAAAGGTTGCAATATTTTGAACATCACCTACATTTTAACTCTAAATGTTTTCTTAAGAATTTAATGTATGTTTCAATATCAGTTAGATGCATACAAGAACATGTAATTCAGAAGATTATACACAATCCACTGTTGCTCTCATTAGTTTCCTTGGCATCTGCTTCTACCATACCAATTTCAGTTACAAGTCAGCAAATACATTCTCACTTGAATAAAACTCCTGGAGGTTTTACAGCTCTTGTGGGAAACATTATGCCCTTTAAAAGAACAGTTCTTACAGTGGCAATGTTCTTTATATTTTGAAAAGGGTTTGCAAGGAAATGTTTCAAGTACCAGTGGAAACAACACAGCAAAACCAAGACTGGGAGGGCAGGGGAAACGCTGTATATTTAAGCAATGCTGATGCTTTTATCATGTTAACACTATGGCGTCACTACCACTGTTATGTCATTCCAAAAGCCTAGGATAAAAAGGGAATTTCCATGCATGGAGAAGAACTTTTATGGATCTGCTCTCTAAAAGTAGAAATGGAGCTGAGAACCAAGATGTACAGAAGCTGCAGATGATATATAGTGGAATGGATAACAAAAATTCAAAACTAAGCCTAACTAAGAAGTAAACTGGAATGGATCAAAATAAGTCAAGCTAGGTAAAGGTAAAGGTTTTCCCCGCATATTTGTGCAATCGTGTCCGACTCTAGGGGCCAGTGCTCATCTCCGTTTCTTAGCCGAAGAGCCAGCGTTGTCCGAAGATGCTTCCACGGTCATGTGACCGGCATGACGCACGCGGAATGCTGTTACCTACCCACCGAAGTGGTACCTATTCATCTACTTGCATTTGCATGCTTTCAAATTGCTAGGTTGGCAAGAGCTGGGGCGAGTGCGGGAGCTCACTCTGTCACGCGGGGCTAGGGATTCAAACCTCCGAACTTGCGATCGACAAGCCTGGCGTCTTACCCGCTGAGCCAACACGCCCCTTCCAAGATACGTCAAGCTACGTCCCACCAAATTGGATAAATGTTTATATCATTTTGGAGCCATCATTTTGAGTACTGGAACTCACTCCTCACATATCCCTTTCTATTTAGGGCAGGTCCTAAATCTCCATCTGCCTGTCTACTCATGATAAGAACAAAAACATAAGAGCTATTATGACCAAATAAAAGATTTGTCTGATTGATATTTTGCACCTCCAATGATCAACCACAGGGCATGAGAAGACCCACAAGCCAGACCTTGTGCAGTACGTACTCTCCCACCTACAGTATATTCTCCAGCACTGTAGGTAAATATAGCTCAAATGACTAGTAGCTATTAATAACCTTATCCTCCATGAGTCTGTGTAAACTCCTTTTCAAGCAGTTCAAATTGATGGCCATCTCTACATAGTCTAGCAATGAAACTTAGCTGTGCTAATACTTCCTATTAACGTTTCAGAGCCACCATTCAGCTTTATCGAATGTCTCTAGTTCCAGGTATGAAAGAAAAAGAACAAACTTCTCCCTGGCCATTTGCCCTCTATGCAATGACAATTTTTACACCTCTATCTTGTCCTCCTTATGTTTTTTCTAAGCTAAAGAGCCTCACAATTTGCAGATTTGCTTCAGCCTCTAGATCAGTGCTTTCTAAAGTGCTGCTGTTGGCGACACACCAATGGCGGCGGGGGCGTGCACGGCGGCGGTGCGGGGGGCACGTGGGGGCATGGGCGTGGGCGTGCATGGCAGCGGCGGCAGTGGTGGCAGCCTCCGCTAAAACGCGGAAGCGCTGATGGCGCGCCGCCGCCGTACACGTCCCCACTGCTGCTTCCGGGTTGTGTGGCGACACACCAGACTGTGTGTTGCGACACACTAAAGTGTCGCGACACACAGTTTGGAAAGCTGTGCTCTAGATAATTTATGTTGCCCTTTCTGGACCTTCCTCATCTACACCATATCATTTTTGAAACAAAGTGATCCAAACTGTGTACAGTGTTTTAACTGTCCTAGAGGGTGTAATTCCCTTCATGGGCATCCCGGGTTCCTGCTGAATTTGTACAACTGTACAAGGCTGCACAATTGTGCTAGATGCAGGTAGGCCTGGGCAATGTTGTTTTCCTGAGGCTACTGATATTGCGTAATGGCATGCTGGGTTCTAGACAGGATGAGAAAAACATAGTTACCTTCCAATTTGCTGCCACAGCTAGACAACTACCAAAAAACCAGGCCAGTGAGGTGGAGAAAAGGGATTCGGAGGAATGAAGGCAAAGGGAAGATAAAAGGAGTGAAATTCTTCACATCTAGGCTAGAGAAAGACTAAAGGGCTGTGATGGTCATCTTGTATTTCAGGCAAACATGACATGCTATCACATTTCAGCATGTTCATCTCTTCTTGTTCCTTCCCATTCTGCCACATTTCTTTTCTGTTTGGGCTTAGCACTTGAGGCAATTGATTCCCCGTTACTTGGATTGCTCTAAAGGCCATACATGTTAATGGGATTAAGATAGATGGTGTGGACAATGACAAGATAATGATGGGGAGAAGGTACAACCCCAAAAAGAATAGAACTGATCAGAGACTAACAAAAAGGTGGGCTAATTAATGAGGGGGCTGCGAAAAAACCCACAGAGTGAAAGACAAGAATGGCACAGCCAGTGTGGCTACTTGAGGGTCAAGTAGATTTTAACCAGGGTGAAATGAAAAGCAGGAGCAACTCAAAGAGAGAAGAGCTGGAATTTATGGAGAGTGTGTTGAAGAAAAATAGTTGAAGAATGGACTGGGTGTCCGGAAAATTAGTTGGTGCAGGCAAGTTCAACCTCCTTATACAAATGATACTTAAATGTGTTAAAGTAACACCCTTCCGCGTGCATCATGCCGGCCACATGACCGTGGAAGCGTCTTCGGACAACGCTGGCTCTTCGGCTAACAAACGGAGATGAGCACCGGCCCCTAGAGTTGGACACGACTGCACAAATGTGTGGGGGGAACCTTTACCTTTTTTTTTTTTTTAACTTTTCCTTTATCTAGAATATTTTTCAATCTGTTTAAAACTCCTGGTAGATATTACAGGTATTGCTATTGTCTGGCTCTTGGGTTTCAACAGGGGACACTATACTAAAGAATTCCTTGAACCAATCCTTCCGGAGGCAAGTGATATTTTAGAGAAGAAACAAGTGTGCAGGGGGAACCTTTATGTTTTTTTAAACACCCTTCTAAAGAAACCACATCTTCATAGAAGCAGACAAGAGGAATGTGCCAGTCTGGATTATTTGCAATTATCAGGAGGATACAACATAAATTATAGCAGAGTGGTTGACTAGCAACCCTATGGGTCACAGCAATTCTTAGAAAGTCCATCTACTATGTTGTGAACTACATAATAAGCAATTAAATAAGACATAATCTGAGTGGAGAGATTCTTTAATCAGCATGTGGCAAAGAGAAAAGTTATTGCCTGTCATCCCACAAATTCTTTTACCCTTGCCTTTTGGATCAGATCCCTACATTTTCCATTCCTCTGATCCGAAATCTAGGAAGGATTTTCCTGAAGGGATTCCTTAATGTTTCTTTTCCACTGAAGCACTGTTATAGCATGGCAGCTATTAAACATTGCCATCCATAATTTTAGCATGCCACTACTCCCAGATGGTTTCAATTTCTGCCAATTTCACTGCAGTTTGGCTGCTTATTGCTGCAAAATCTGATTGACTCATCTATGGGAGGTCAGTGTGGCTTTCTTGCTTCATTCCTGCACTCGGGTATCTTCTTGTTGTGTGTTATACATATCCAGAACATGTTATAGAAATGCAAGCTAGATACAATGCCATTTCATGACAGATGGGGCAATTTCAGAAAAAAGGGACACTCTCAGCAATATTTAAATCAACCTGTCCCAACCGGGTACTCTTCAGATATGTTGGACTACAACTCCCATACACACATACTTGATAATTGGGCAGGTTGGGAATGCTAGGAATGTGTCAGAACTGTTAAAAGCACTCTTAGATCTCATGGTGTAAAGGAATGTGAAGATAATCTTGATGAAGGTATGGATGAGTTACTAAGGGAGAAAAATGATAGTGCAATCCTAGGAAAGAGGAAAGCTTGAGGAAGAAACTCAGAATAACCCCGCCTCGATTCTGTTTGGTATAAGAGGGGGAAGACTCTAGCAGGCTTTCAAGATTCTGTTATTATACCCTGCAACAATGAAGTAGCATTCCTGGAATCCTTGAGTGTCTATTTCTAGTGCTAGCCTACCTCAATAGGCTGACACAACGCAATCCTTTCTTAAAGAACTGTGCATCTACCAGTATTATCTACTATCTTTAAGCTCTATCTCTGAGGCCAGGTGTATGAAATACTAAAGACTGGTATACACACTTCAGATGTATCCAGTAACAAAGGCAGGTATATTTATAGTAATATCAGAATGCTCCAGGAATATATAACAGCAAAGGAGAGAAAAACTTTGCTTGAAAGTCAGGAAAAAAACTGGTTTTGCCTCACATCACATTGAATCCAACTTTAGCAAAAGTGGCACTCTTTACATATCTGCAATAAATCCAGTCTGCTAACTCTGGCAACTGCAGGGTTATGGGCCATTTAGACCAATTTAACTGTTGGATTATTATGTTGGACCATAACTGTGAGAGTTGGACCATAAGGAAGGCTGAGCGCCGAAGAATTGATGCTTTCGAGCTGTGGTGCTGGAGAAGACTCTTGAGAGTCCCTTGGACTGCAAGGAGGTCAAACCAGTCAATCCTAAAGGAAATCAACCCTGACTGCTCATTGGAAGGACAGATGCTGAAGCTGAAGCTCAAATACTTTGGCCACCTAATGAGAAGAGAGGACTCACTGGAAAAGACCCTGATGCTGGGAAAGACTGAGGGCAAAAGGAGAAGGGGACGGCAGAGGATGAGATGGTTAGATAGCATCACCGATGTAATGAACATGAATTTGAGTAAACTCCGAGAGACAGTGGAGGACAGGAAGGCCTGGCGTGCTATGGTCCATGAGGTCACGAAGAGTCGGACACGACTGAACGACTGAACAACAACAACAAACTGCCATAGGGCGAGCTCATTATGAGAGACTACAAAGAACGTTGATATCACCTTACCAAGGTCTGAAGAAATGTGAAAGCATCGTATAGGTTAAACATGTTATGAGTCATGTTCTCCTCGAGATCTAGGCAAAATATTGCTGGGACAAGCAATGAAAATAAATCCCACATAGCTCTTAAGAATCACATAATGACATTCTGGGTACACTTCAACTCCCAGTCAGATTAATAAGCACTTCAAAATGTCTAGATATTCATAGGCACCATTTGTAACAAGGCCTTTAACTCGGCTAGGGCCTACATTAATTTACTTTGCAATCACATGCTCAGGCAAGGAAGATAATACAAAATCATGTCAGACTAGACCAAACATTATTTATAGTGTTTTGTTGGAAAGAACAGATTGTCCAGTTTGGCAGTCCTGCCCTTTGTAGATAAATCATAATTTTCACCCTTGGAAAGTAGGCATTTTAAGTATGGTCCTTGGGTAATCATAATTCTATTGAGGAAAATAAATATGCCCACTGTAACCATTTCTCTCTTAATCAGCTCATCATCACAAAAACGCCGGAGGTTACTGCAGCACAGATAATAAAATAGGCTAACTATTACAGCACCTAGGTCTGAACCCAAGAATAATCTTACTTTGAAATAACAGGCTTGCTTGTGATTTAAGAAGTCTGTGCTGCAGCATTGGGGTTGTGCAGGGAATACAACACATAACTTGCATGTTTGTGGACATGAAGAAGAGGCTAAAGCAGAGCTGTGCTATAGGAACAACTTTTGAAAAGGTAGCAAGCCTGTAGCAAAGCTTCTTGTTCCAGCATTATCCTTCTGTATGTGGAAACAAAGCAAGGATGGGAAGTCTGAATGAATAAAAGGAAAATGCAAGGGGAGAGTATGTGTATCTTTGCATCTGCAACCACGCAAACTAAAGATCATCTTGAATGAATTCAGTGTTGAAAAAAATACTAGCATGAATTGGCCATCAAGATTTTAACAGGCATATTTTCAATTCATCCCAAGGGTATATGGTTTTGGTCTATTATGTTCGATAGTTTTGTGGATTTACGTTTGTGGTTTTAGTTGTTTCCTATATATCTTATAAACTGCCAAGAGTCCTATTTGATTGCAGCAGGATATAAAGGTAAAACAGCAAAGAAATAAATAAACGATGCAGACCTGCTTCTTTGGAATCTTTTACTGCATGAGATCAGCCTGGCCCCCACCCTGTTGGGTTTTAGGAAAGGAATTAAAACTTGATTTTTTAGGAAACCCTTGGAAGGGGAGCTGGTATAAGTTAGAATCCACTGGGGCTGTCCTGCAAAGCTTTTGTTCTCAGTGGCCTCAGTTCTTTTCTTAGTAACTTTCCACTATTATTCCTTACTGTAGTTTTGATATTTTATTCTATCATTTTTATATCCTAACCCTTTTACTGTAAGAATGAAATATAAGAGCCCTATGAAGCAGAGTGGCATATATAAAAATACTCGCTCAAAGAGGAAAACTGGAATGAATGGAGGGGATACAACACCAGGTTCCTATTTGGGCTGCCTATCACAGGCCCATCTAACATCAAGTACAGCGGGATGTTTTTGTTCTAAGAATGTGTGTGTAAAATACAGGTAGTCCTCGTTTAGTGACCACCAGGAACTCAGCTGTTAAACGAAGTGGTCGCTAAGTGAAAATCATGTGACCGTGACTGTGCTTATGATCTTACTTCAGCTTTCCTTTGCTTTACAACCTGCAAAGGTCGTAAATCCAAGGACTGGTCGCAAAGTTACTTTTTCATCACCGTCATAACTGCAAATGGTCTCTAAACGAGTCAGTCGCTAAACGAGGACTACTTGTAGTATATAAATTTACTCTGTAAATAGATAAAGCACTACTCCCACTTTCCCAAACCAGCAAGGGGCATATCCTTTTCAGCTAGAGGTTACCCAACTCGAAGGCTGGTATGTCATGCTTAATTCCTGACATTATTTTAATTCCTTGGGGGGAAGTCCTCAGGTCAGCACTGATATTCAGCCTAAGGAGTCCTCAATTACTGCATCTGCATAAGAGGCAGTCAAAACACGGACATGCAGGAGGTGGGGGTGGGAGGGATCAACAGGCAGCAATGCAGCTGCTTGGCAAGTCTAGAGGCCAGTAGATTTATTATACAAAGTACAGACCCCACGATTTAGCCTCTCGGTGAAGAACGCCAGGAATTAATCCTCTAAAACATACGGACCCAGCCTTAAAACTGAAATAAAATACATAATGAATTCTTAACATCCCCATCTCACCCCAGACCTCCTCTGGATTTTAATAGCTAAATTGCTGCAATGGCTGTAGAGGCAGGAATACAGAGAGCTATTAAATGCATATCTAACCATATGAGATTCATGCCCCCCCCCCCCCCGTCTTTCCCTTTCTTCCTAAGCCTTGCTTGGGTTTTCACCTTTCTATTGTACCCGGCCATAATGTCTAGCCATCCCCGGATAGAGCTCAGTATCCAGCCTATTCAAAGAGCGAGCGAACGAGCGAGTAAAAACACCAGTGCGAGCTGGTCGCTGTCCAACGTTCTGAAACTCCGCTGCTGAGCCGCGGCGCTCGGCAGATGGCGCCCTTCTGCACTTTGGAGAAGGCATGGTGAAGAAGGCAGCATCCAAGCTCCCCCATCCCAAACACACATACACAGTGTGGATTTCTTCAGACAGGACAAACAGGACCCTCAGGCGTTGGAGTCAACACATTTTTGCACTTTTGCAGAAAGTGTTCTGCTAAGGGGCTCTTTCTTGCTCCTACAGATCATCCTTCTCTTTTTCAAAGTACTCACCATGTTGACTTCAGAGACCATGTCTATACTGGCGATGTCTATTCTCATCCCAACATCAACAGGAGAACCTGGAAACCGAAATAGGTGATTAGTTGTGATTTTTTTTTTAATGGCCAGCTAGCAAATGAATTGGAATCTGCATTTACAGCCTTTTTTTGAGAGGGGGGGGGGCATACTTGTGCCCATATGTTGAACTCAAGGACTAGTATTTGGTTTGTTTAAGACTTCTGTGAAAGCCAAAAGCTAACATCCAGTCACTGGTGTGAAAACTGGCAACAGAGCCAATCTTCGTCCAACACGTAGGGTTCTGAACTTGCACACCTTAAGTGTGTGTGTAAGAAAGAGAAGGGGAGAAACAAAAAATAAGGTATCTTTGGGATAGTAGGCAGCAGCCTCTCGCCAATCCTGGCTGGTTTAACAAAGCTAAGCAGGGTCCGGTCTGGACAAGTAAATGGATAGGAGACCACAAGGCAATCCCTTGTAAACTAGATTAAGTAATTGAAGAAAAGAAAAGAAAACATCCCGGAAGAAGGTAATGGCAAACCACTTCCGAATGGTTGCCAGCCAAACCGCGACATGTATCTGAGTTCGACTCGAGGGAGTCTTTCCCTTCTACTCCTGGGACTGGACGAGCTACTTCGGAGGGAGGCTGATTAACATTCTTACCACCCCTCCGCCTCCGCCCCCGAAGCGAAGGCAGCGCACCCGCGTTGTCGACCGTTGTAAACAGATCAGGAGAGAATTACCTCCAAAATCCGGCCTCAAGCGAATGTCGTATCCTTTGAGCAAACGGTCCACCGTCTCTTTCACGTAGGACATGTTGCTGGGCTCGTTCACGCTGAACAAGGCAGAGAGAAAGGGATTCAGGACGAGGACGGAGACACCCCCCCCCCCACGCGCCACAATCTTTTTATTCTGCCTCCCGGGAGGGGATCGAATTCATTGAGGGGGGCTCGGGAAGGAAGGGGATGCATCCTGCACCACACACGGGCGCGCCGACACACGGAGAGACATAGACACACACAGAGAGACACCCACCCCACACACGCGCCTCCTTGCGCCCAAGCGCCCATCCTCACCTCTTAGCATAGGAGACCACGGCTATCATCACCGGGAAGACAAAAATCCCCGCGCCCTCTCGGAGCTGAACTGCCCACATTCCTTCCTTCGGGTGAACAGTGGATGCCTCTTTTTTATCCCCTCCCCCCTTCTCACTCCCCGCCCCGCCCGCGAAGATTCAAGGAATGCAACTTTCAAGCCACAGGCAGGGCGCCGCCGCCGCCGCCGATAAGAGCGCGACGCATGCGCGGCACTGGCCCAATATCCGAAGATCCCGGTTAGCCTCGGCCACCAGGCCGGTCAAGTGAGCCGCGCCGGAGGGCCCGGCTTGGTCTGCGAAGGGCGGGCCGCTGAGAGCCGAAAGCGCTTCGGCCCGGCCTGGCTTGGCCAGGGCAGAAAGTGAAGGCCGCCCGCTTGCAGCCCATTGCAGCTGGGCAGCAACGGGTATAGCTCCCTCCCTCCCTCCGTGGGTGCCTCTCCCGTCCCCGCCGCTGGTTGGTGAAAGGAGAGCTTAGAGCGCAGCCGGCCGCGTTATATCGCCACAGCTACGGCTGGGTGACGCAATCTCCATTTCGTCGCTCGTGGTTTATATCGCCATAGGTAGGACCAGAGTCCACCCTTAGCTTCTTCCAAGCGACTTTTCTCCTCCCGTATCTAGGGCATGGCCCTGGTGTAGGTGGTCTCCCATCCAACTACTAATCAGATCCAAGGCTCCTTAAGTTTGGAAACCAAACAAGATGGACCTTGGCTGCCACCTGATACGTAGGAGCGGGCAAGCAAAGAAGTCCTTAATGGCGATCTATCCTTCTTCCTACTGTTCCTTTAAAGCAGTGTTTCTCAACTTTGGCAGTTTGAAGATGTGTGGACTTCAACTCCCAGAATTCCCCAGCTAGCTTGCTGGCTGAGGAATTCTGGGAGTTGAAGTCCACATCTCTTCAAGTTGCCAAGGTTGAGAAACATTGCTTTAAAGAAAAAGATGAGGGGACTTAAGCAACTTGACTCCCAGCAGATACAACAGAGTCCCTTGAGCGCTCTCAACAATTGCTTCTACCTTCCCTCTCAGGTTCAACAGCAGGAAGGTTTGCACCTACAACAGGAGATGATACCCTGTGCGTTCACTCATTGTGTGTGTTTGTGTGTGTGTGTGTGGGGGGGGGCAGGATAGCAACACTGTAAGGACTTTGGTCCTTTGCACCCTGCATCTTCTGGACCTGTGTCTTAACACCACTTATTTCACATACAGGGGTGACTTTTACAGACAAAAACACGGCTGTGCCATGGGTTCTCCTGTGTCACCTATTGTGGCCAATTTATACATGGAAGAAGTGGAGAAGAAAGCACTCAACACATTCCAGGGAACGGTGCCCACCCACTGGTTTAGGTATGTGGATGACACCTGGGTCAAAATCAAGACCCCGGAAGTACAGGCCTTCACAGACCATATAAACACTATAGATGCCAACATTAGCTTCACCAGAGAAGACACCAAGGACAACAGACTGGCATTCCTAGACTGTGAAGTCCTCATTGGGACCGGTGGCAAGCTAGAAATAGGGATCTACAGGAAACCCACACACACAGATCAATATCTGATGTTTGACTCCCACCATCCACTGCAGCACAAACTAGGAGTCATCAGGACATTGTCACAAAGAGCAGAAACCATCCCCACCTCCATGGATTCCAAAAAGAATGAAAATCAGCACCTGAGACCAGCTCTGAAGGCCTGTGGATATCCAAATTGGGCCTTCACCAAATCTAAATCTACCAGACCTAAAACAGCGACAGATAGGGCTGAGACTCAGAGTAAACGAAAGAACCTGGTCATTCCCTACATGGCTGGCGTGTCTGAAAAGATAAAACGGATATTTGCCAAACACCACATACCTGTATATTTCAAACCCACCAACACACTGAGACAGAGGCTTGTACACCCCAAAGATCAAACTCCAAAACACAAGAAAAGCAATGTAGTTTATGCAATCCAGTGCAGTGAGGAGTGCTCTGAACTTTACATTGGAGAAACCAAACAACTTTTGTACAGGAGGATGGCCCAACACAGGAGAAGTAACACCACAGGACCAGAGTCAGCAGTTTATCTTCATTTAAAGGAAAAAGGACACTCATTTGAGGACATTAATGTTCACATTTTAGACAGAGAAGATAGGTGGTTTGAGAGAGGGGTCAAGGAATCCATTTATGCCAACTTGGAAAATCCTTCCTTGAATAGAGGTGGGGGCCTCAGGCACAATCTTTCTCCCATCTTTCTCCCGGCTCTGTCTTCTGTGCCTGGGAAGATTAAGACCATTTCACAAGCTCAACAGCAGCATGGTGATCTTTACGATCCTCCTTTAGATAATAAAAGGACTTAAAATAACATCTCAATATAACCATGCCCCCAGGTGTAAGGTCACACAGCTACCTAGAAACATATTCAGGATTCCCTTACCAACTTTGCTCAGACTGAAGAAGCTCCTTGGATAAGGAGCGAAACGTTTCCACTGAGAAAATAGAAATCCAGTTGACATGATTCAAGCTACAGACTCCCACTGCTTTGTACCACCCAGTGCAGAGGGACACAGGCAGAGGTTCTGGGTGGCCGCTGTCTTCTACTCCTCAATCCGTCTTGCAGCATCTCTCAAAAGACATGAAGTCATACGTGAGTAGAAAATACAAAGGGAAAGGGTGGATGGCTAACATTGCTGGCCTAATCCACACCGCCAGGAAGAGAAGAAAACAGCAGGGACTGGGGGATCTGCAGGAGGGGATCAAAAAGGTTATGATGATGTCCGTGACTACATGAATGAAGCCCTCTTTGACTTTTTCAATCCCCCCCCCAACACTCCTGGGAGGGATCCAGCTGGTTTGATTCCTGGGGCATCTTCCCCACCATTATACATTAAACCAGCCTTTCTCCACCTTTTAATCCCGGAGGAACCTTTGAAATATTTTTCAGGCCTCGGGCAACCCCTGAACATTCAGGCTCAAATATAGGCCAGAAGTTACAATATTAATTTACAATATTCGTTTCATGGGTAGGCCTGTATATATGCATTAACAGGGTTCGTAAACATAAAAAATGAAAGTTGCCTCTTTAATGTGTAGTTGCCCGAATGTGAAATAATTTGTTAAATAAATCATGATCTCCCAGGAACCCCTAGTGACCTCTCGTGGCACCCTAGGGTGCCACGGAACCCTGGTGGAGAAACCCTGTATTATACAATCTGGAGGCAGAATTCAAGAGAGCAAATGAGAGCTCCTTTCGTGATCTGCCTTGTCGCTTGCACTAGGAAAATGGTAGATGAAGCTATTTGCTCCCTCTTCACCTCTAGGTTGCACCATGGGTCTAATCCAACCTGCAGAGCCTCCAAACAAGTAGGAGCAGTTACTATTTCTTGCTTGTTCACCCCCTTCAATTATGCCACTGAAAGACATGTGAGAGAGAGTGAGTCCTGTGTTTTTTAACCTCCATTGAAAGGACAGGGCACAATTAGATGGAGTCACTTGATGGATCCGTCTCTTGAGTAACAGCGTGTTTCTCCTTATCTATGCCACAGTATTAAGTCCAAGCATTTGTTGAATGGGTAGCCAGGCTTCATTGATAGCAGTGTTTTTCAAACTTGGCAACTTTAAGATGTGTGGACTTCAACTCCCTGAATTCCCCAGGGTGAATTCCCCAGGGTGGGGAATTCTGGGAGTTGAAGTCCACATATCTTAAAGTTGCCAAGTTTGAAAAACACTGATTTATAGAAAATGAAACATGTCATGGGATAAATAGGTGATACAGTTTAGTTATGTGTTTGCATCCCTCTGATAATGTGGGAGGACCTGAGTTACTGTCAGTTTTCATGGATGGAGACCACAAGTTGGATTGGGAGGGGAAAAGGTTTTCTGGAAGGGCAGGCTGTTTTGGGATTGGAGACCTATGGGATACTTGGAGAAAGAAGACTCAAGATGGAAGTCAAGCAGGACACAAAACAACTGAACAAGAAAGCCTAAAGAGCCGTGAGTTTCTCTAGGAATCCAATGAGAAGGGATTTGTTGGGGTGCTAGTGCTGTGTATCTCAATTTTACATTCAGCCTGTAAAGCTATGCAAATAAAACTTCACTCAGAAAGAATCAGTCTTCTGTGACTTCCTTGCCAGGAAAGTGAGCTCTGGGTGGGCACTGGCATACCTGAAACTCCTCTTCCCTCTGAAGATATGTAACAAGATACAGAATGAGTGTGCTTGTCTGTTCCATAGAATGGAGAAGATACTGCTTAGTGGATGTGGCTAGCAAAGCAGGAGACAACTGTAGAGGTAGTCCTTGCTTAACAACCATTCATTTAGTGATGGTTTGGACTTACAGTGGTGCTGAAAAAAAACCCACTTGTGACCTATCCTCACACTTACGACTGTTGCAGTGTCCCTGCGGTCATGTGATAACGATTTGGGCACTTGGCAGCTGGTTTGCATTTATGACCATTGCAGCACCCAGCGATCACCATATTCAACCTTACCGGCCAGCTTCTAGCAAGCAAAATCAATGGGGAACGGTGTGATTTGCTTAATGACCATGTGGTTCGCTTAATGCCCATGGTGATTCGCTTAAGGACCGCTGCGAAAAAGGTCATAAAATTGGGTCAGATTTGCTTAATGACCGCTTTGCTTAGCAACCGATATTCCAGTCCCAATTGTGGTTGTTAAGCGAGGACTACCTGTATAGCTTCAGAGTCATGTCTCTTTGGTGGTATGGAACATGTGCAGAGCCAGCAAGGTAGGATTCCCTGCTTATTCTTTACTCTCCTGTATGTTTTTTTTAAAGTATGGAGGAGCCATGTATCCCTTGGAAAGGTTAATGCATTCTGCTTTCAAATGTGGGTGGAATGCTAATGAAGAGGGAATTGATAAGAAGTGCACTAATCTTGCCAGGAAACCAGATGCTCCAATGATCCATGACCACAGGTTGCCCCCATTGGTGTGTTTGCTTACCTCCCTGTCTCTCCCAACGCAGAAGTTGAAAGGGCAGAATAATGATTGCGCTGCAAGGTGACAGAATTTATACACCTCCATCAAAATTCAGAGAGAAGACAGTATGCAGTTGAATACCAGATGCTGGGCACAAATTACTGGCATTGTCCATCATCTTCTGATCCTCTCTGTGGCACCTTGTTTGATCCTGTAGGTTAAAAATATGATGGGCTGAGGGAATGCATTTTTTATCTTCTGTCGAGGAGAGGGAGTTTTAAGTTAAAACCTTACACTAGTATCTGCAACAAAGACTTGCATCTTTTGGAGTGGAAACCGTTGATGGACTCTTTGCAAAATGCAGGTGGAGCAAAGCTTGCATGGGGTTTTGATGATTAGATTATATTTAAATAAAATATATTAGACAAGAAATGTTTATAAATATTATATCAAATGCTAGCATGTAAGAAAAATCTTTTTTTGTATTCCTATGACCATAGGTAGATCGGAAGTTGACCAATTTCTATATCTTTTTCTATTTCTTTCTTTTGCTTTTCTACACTTTTTTCTTTCTTTCTTTGATTTGTATTTCTATTTTCCATTTCGTTTCTAACTTTTAACTATGTATATTTTAAAATCTCAATAAAAAGTATTTTTTTAAAAAAAGACTTGCATCTTTTAAGATGTGATTTACTTAAATGGGTAGAATAAATTTGCTGCTGAGAAGCCAGAGTAGAATGCAAACAGCGTTTTTTTATTTCTGTGGTAGGGAAGATGGTTTGATATTGGACAACATCTGAATTTGACATTGTTATTCATTTGTTTAAGATGCTCATATTTAATAGAATCTTCAGAAATCTTAGATGACTATAAAAATAGTTTTGTTTATAACTTCTCTAATTTACTTAATTATTTACTTTCCACTCTTCCTCTGAAAAGAGCTACATTTAGTTTGACATCTTCGAGAACGTCATCTGAAGACGACAGCTTCTGAGCCAGTCCAGATTTTCTTAATTTCGACAGATGAATCACAGCCTTGATACTACTGTTCAGACCATGGGCATCCTAACTGCTCACGGCAGCAAAGGTGGACAATATGTGGCTCTCCCGTCATTCCCAACCAACACAAGCAGTAGTTATGGATGTTGGGTGCTATAATCCAACACATATAGAGGGTCAAACATTACCCTCTCCTCCTCTAAGGAATTCAGCTATGCACAATACACTGAAGCCCTGGGAACACAGAGGACATTTTCTTTTCAGTTCTAAACCCCATTTGGAATATAGCTTTTTGTCGTATCAGCAGATAACCACTCCCGAGGACCTGCAGCAAGCTCTGTATTTACACACATGCACACCAGATATGAGGGGGCGTGGTGGCTCAGCGGGCAAGACGCCAGGCTTGTCGATCGGAAGATCGCAAGTTCGGAGGTTCGAATCCCTAGCCACGCGTGACGGAGTGAGCTCCCGCACTCGCCCCAGCTCTTGCCAACCTAGCAATTCTAAAGCATGCAAATGCAAGTAGGTACCACTTCGGTGGGATGGTATCAGCGTTCTGCGCGCGTCATGCCAGCGACATGACCGCGGAAGTGTCTTCGGACAGTGCTGGCTCTTCGGCTAAGAAACGGAGATGAGCACTGCCCCCTAGAGTCGGACATGACTGCACAACTGTGCGGGGGGAACCTTTACCTTTACACCAGATATATATGTTGTTTAAAGTCCCACAATGCTTTGTATTGGAGAACCCAGCTAATCTTTATGCAGAAGAACCAATGGATACACATCTGACTTCATGCCAGTACTGTACACAAAAACAAAAACCAGAGAGGGAACCTTCCAATGTTCAAGGACACTCTTGCTATTTCAGACTGGCAATCCTTGAGGAAAGAGATTAACCAATAACAAAGTTAGAATTCATTAGATGATTAAAACCACTTCTCTCAGATTAAACATAGAACAAGGTTTCTTATCACACAACAAATGTTAATTATCAATTAAATGCCAGAATCTTTGTGTCGCACCTAACACATTTGTTAAAGGTCTCTATAGGGAATTTTCACTGTTTCTCACCTCTCCTTTTAGTGTTTCTTTCCCTCTCCTCTCCTCTCCCCTCCCCTCCCCTCCCCTCACCATTCTTTTCTGCAACTGTGTGTAAATATAATACTCTTTTCTCTAGACCAGAGCTTTCCAAACTGCGTCTCGTGACACGTTAGTGTATCGGCTGCAGTGTCTGGGTGTGTCGCAGCTGCTGCTGCCTCCGAGCCCTGCCAGGATCCCGCGCAGGTCCTAGTGCCTGCCTTGTGCCTTGCTGCCTCCAAGCCTGCCCTGCCAGGATTCTGCGCAGGTCCTAGTGCCTGCCTTGTGCCTTGCTGCCTCCAAACCTGCCCTGCCAGGATTCCGCGGAGGTCCTAGTGCCTGCCTTGTGCCTTGCTGCCTCCAAACCTGCCCTGCCAGGATTCCACGGAGGTCCTAGTGCCTGCCTTGTGCCTTGCTGCCTCCAAGCCTGCCCTGCCAGGATTCCGTGCAGGTCCTAGTGCCTGCCTTGTGCCTTGCTGCCTCCAAACCTGCTGTGATTCCGCGCAGGTCCTAGTGCCTGCCTTGTGCCCTGCTGTAAGAGTGTGTCACGAAATGATGCCCTGCTGTAAGAGTGTGTCACAAAATGATGCATGTCTAAAAAGTGTGTCACCAACATGAAAAGTTTGGAAAGCTCTGCTCTAGACTATATTCCATCCATTTGAGGAAGTCGACTTGATCCACAAAAACAAATGTATTGGTGCTGAAGGAGCTATAAGATCCTTTGCTTTTGCTGCAGAAGCTTAACATAGCTCCTTCCTGGAACGGCTACTTCCGTATTATAGGCTTTTCATTTATATGAACAGTATAAAGTATCATATCTAAGTTTAAACAGTGCTACCTAGAAAAGTAGTCTCTTGTTCTGTTGCCCTTGGAAAGGTCTTATTGTCCTCTCAGGATCTGGAAAAGGAAAATCGCTCCTTGAAGAAAACAATCTGTTCTTCTTTCTATAAGTGATTTCAGAGAAAGAAGAGGGATGTTTCTGAGCAGCAAAATGTCTAAAACAGGTCATAGAAGAAACATTAGCCTAACTTCAACATCTTATATTTTTAGGGGGAAAGATTTGGACACAGTTAACCCCAAGGTGTAGGTGTAGTAAGATATGGCTACCTCAAGTTGTAAAGGCTTTTACAGTTTATAGGAAACAGGCAAAAATCATGTATTATTGGTTCAACTTTGTTTAAAAGGAGGGGGAATACTAGCTTTGAAATGCATACTGGATCCTATAGTTTTTTCTTCTTTAGTTCTATTTTCATGCTTTTCTGTAGTTTCTATTTTGTATTTTATCTATATTCTGAAAATCAATAAAGTTTAAACTCTAAAAAAAAAGTAATGCGTACTGGATCCAAAACAAAAATGCTCTGAAGGAAAAATGAGAAATAAATAATACTATTTGCATTTTCACACAGGCAGGTATGATAAAATGCCTCCCTGGAAACCTGTTACTGCACCAATGATGGCTGGGCCAGAACTCAAAGTGAGTGGAGATTCAGATGTTTTGACTTCAATCCTTTGCTCCACAGTATCCATGCATTCTCAACACATTTATTTAACAGATAACTTTCTAGCTAACTGTGGGTTCAATACAATCCTGACAAAATGTAGATGTGGTTCCTTCAATCTTAGTTTCAAAACGTTCTTTCCTCTTCTTTTGGAATGCTAATGCTTGGTTTGGAACATCAGAAATAATAATAAAAGACAAAGTCCCACTGAGAATGTTCTTTTTCTAACCACTGAATAATCAACAGATTCCTTCTAGGGCAGCTTTCAGGGCATACTTGAATCTCCTGCAATCTTCACAGGTGTTCACGGTTGGCAAGTGACATTATCATGCACCGTTAACATCATCACACATCATAATGTGATTAGCTAAATGGTTGCAGTTGTGATCCATGTGATGGTGTCAAGGTGTGTGCGTGTGACATCATGTTGATGAAACTATAGACATTAATGGATAACTTACGTCCTGTCCTAAGAAATGAAGCACAATGATATCTTGGACTATCATTTTCTGTACGGCAAGGGGAAGAGATGAAAACATACAATGTTTGAAAAATCACTTTTTATTTTCCAGCATCATTATCACCATCACCACATATTGACTGATTAGAAAATGCTAAATAGAATATTATAGAATATGTCTATTAGGACTCCAAAATCCCTATATTTCAGATTTTTTCCTCACTTCTTGTTAAGAGTAAGTGCTGAAGTGTACCAAAAATGTAAAAAACTGTACCAAACTGTAAAAAACTGTACTCAAACTGTACCAAAAATCAAAATCAAATCTTGCTTGATTCACCTGCCAATTTAGCCAGAACACCAAAGCTTCTGTTAAGTTAATTAAAGTTAATAAAAGAACTCCAAGCAGCTAACAACAATCTTGCAGAGTAGAAGTGTGGACCAGCAGGGAACTTGCACTTTAAGCTTAATTGCGTTCAGAAATAAATTCAGTCTTCACACATTAGTTAGATGAAGAAAAATAGAGATAGCTTACATTTATTCAGTAGATCTGGATACGAGTAGATTCATAGTAGATCTGCGTGCAAGCGAGATGGAATGTACGAGAGCTGCATGGTGCGGCCCTCCTGCTTGCAGGTGTGCCCAAAGCGTAATGGAGAATGAGAATCCCCAAACCAAGAAGGAGGAGGAAGAGGAAATCAGGTGACTCAGGTAACCTCCCACAAGCACAGTAGAGATGCATTTACTAGATAGACCCCCTATTATGCTTATGAGACAATGCTGAGTTGACTCCTGATAATCCCAACACATTCCTTGCCTATTTGTCCTTGGCCACCAAACTTCTTTGCCCACCGTCCTTGTCCCAATTATTTCTCTGCCTGTCTCTCCTCTCCCCAACTTAAATAGGCCAAAACAGAGCAACACACAAAGTTTCTTCTTAGTTTCTTAATATAAAGCTGCCCCAACAGTTCCTACAATATTAAAATATATGGCATTCTCAGTGTACAGATGCAGCAGTCTCCTCAAAGAACCATCATCAGTACAGTCTGGAGATAATGAAGAGTAAAATTGCATCAAGAGATGAGGAGCGTTTCCTTCCTTGCATCTGTAATTGTGGGAGAAACACACATGGCAACCTCTTTTACTGCAATGTGTTCATGGCATTGTTTTCATCTGATCCCCAGCCCATAACTGGTAAGGTAAAGGTTCCCCCCGCACATTTGTGCAGTCGTGTCCGAATCTAGGGGCCAGTGCTCATCTCCGTTTCTTAGCCGAAGAGCCAGCGTTGTCCAAAGATGCTTCCACGGTCATGTGGCTGGCATGACGCACGCGGAACGCTGTTACCTACCCACCGAAGTATTCATCTACTTGCATTTGCATGCTTTTGAATTGCTAGGTTGGCAAGAGCTGGGGCTAGTGCGGGAGCTCACTCCGTCACGCGGGGCTAGGGATTCAAACCTCCGAACTTGCGATCTTCCGATCGACAAGCCTGGCGTCTTACCTGCTGAGCCACCACGCCCCTTCAGCCCATAACTGAGGTAGCCTTAAATCATCTTTAGATGTTCTAGTGTTAATGTTTTCCCTCTTGTCCCAAACATTTGCCATACATTCTGATAGTTTCCATTGTCTACTCTATAGAGGTGTAAGCCAGGGCACCTCTAGTAGGTTGGATTGACTGCTTTAGGCCAATGCAGGCATACCCCTTCTCTTCCAGTCCCCAGGGCCATTGTGATTTAAGGAACAGAAGAGTTCATATTTCTCAAACTAGACTCTCCCCACCATACCTGCCTGGTCTCCAACATCCTTATATCCTTTGGCATAGAGTGGGGAAGGGCATTTTGGTTAACACAGATCCTGCAGCAACTTGGAACAGGGCAATAGCTTTTGTTCCTTGTACTCAGGACAAGCAGATTTTTGTGGGATTGGGGAGAGAAAGCGGTATCAATATGTATTACAGACATTTTGTATGTGTTTGTGCCTTCAAGTCAGTTTTTGACTCCTGGCGACTGCCTGGACTAGTCCCTGCAGTTTTCTTGGCAAGATTTCAAAAATGGCTTGCCATTGCCTTCTTCCTAGGACTGAGAGAGAGTGACTGGCCCAAAGTCACCCAGCTGGCTTTGTAGTTTCCTCCTTTGCATCTTCTCCCCAGCTCACTCATGCACACAGGCTGCTAGTCACCACCTGGATTATACAACGCGGGTTGCGGGTGGGGTGGGGTGGAGCGGGAGGGGAGCTGCAGCTACATTTTGCCATGCAAAATTGTTTGCAAGGCTCCCACCTGCAAACCCCACCCCCCAGTGCTTGTGATTGGCTCCCGCCCGCAAACCCTGCCCACTTCTGCATGAATGATGTTATAAATATCAAAATGGCCCTTGGCAGAAAAAAGGTTCCCCACCCCCGCTGTGTTTATATTTGCCATGCTGCACAATATATTGTTTACATGAGAACCATTCTTGATGCAATGTAGTTAAACTTCTGTTGTGAATATATGCTGTTAATTTTGCCATTGCTGCATATTCTCCAAGTTTAAGTTCCCAATCAGATATCATCAGAACTGTATCTTTCTTCCAAAGTTGGGCAAAAATTTATTCTCACTGCCGTGAGCATGTATCTCAGTAAATTATTATATTGCATGTTGATGTATTCTGGGATTATACCTAGTAAAAAAGTTGTGATTCCATTTCGAATTTAATTTCCAAAATTTTCTGCATTGTACTAAGTATATCTTTCCAGTACTTTGGGGTTTTTTTTTACATGTCGACCACATGTGGTAAAACGTTCCTTCTGTTTCATGGAATTTCCAACATTTATTACTGTATGATTTATCTATCTTGGAAATTATTGATGGAGTTGTGTACCATCTGTAAAACATTTTGTACCAATTTTTTTTAGATAGCTTGGAGTAAATTTTATGGATTTGGTTCACAATTCTTCCCATTGTTGTATTGTGACAATTTATTTAAAATTCACATCCATTTTATCATACAGTTTTTTATTTGTTCTGTTTCTGTATCATAAAAAAGTTTAGTTTCTGTGCCACATTAGTTTTATCCATGTGTATATATCTGAAATGTTAAATACAGGTAGTCCTCACTGACCACAATTGGGGCCGGCAACTCTGTCACTAAGTGATGTGGTTGTAAATTGAAAAATCACATGACCACACCAACTTACAAGGGCAGTTCCAGCAGTTCCGGTTGCAGTCATTAAGTGAATCATGTGCAGTCATTAAGCTTGTTGTCATGTGACCGCAACTTGCAACTTCCTGCTGGCTTCCCCATTGACTTTGCTTGTCAGTAGCCGGCAGTGAAGGTTGCAAATGGCGATCATGTGACTGCAGGATGCTGAGACTGTCATAATTGCACGCCAGTTGCCAAGTGCCTGAATCACAATCACGTGACCACGGGGATGCTGCAATGGCCGCAACTTCAAGGACTGGTCATAAGTCCCCTCGTTCAGTACCATCATAACTTTGAACAGTCGCTGAATGAATGGTTGCTAAGCGAGGACTACATGTAGTGGCTCAATAGCAATACTAGTTCACCCAGTGAATTTCCTGCATTGACAGAAGTTGGACTAAGTGACCTTGATGTACCTTTCAGCTTTTTGATTCTATGATTGATTGATTGATTTAATTTTTATCCTGCCTTTATTATTTCTATAAATAACTCAAGGTGGCGAACATACCTAATACTCCTTCCCCCTCCTAATTTCCCCACAACAACAACCCTGTGAGGTGAGTTGGGCTGAGAGAGAGTGACTGGCCCAAGGTCACCCAGCCACTTTCATGCCTAAGGCGGGACTAGAACTCTCAGTCTCCTGGTTTCTAGCCCAGCACCTTAACCACTAGACCAATCATTCAAACATATAGTTTCATTCTACTTCCTCACTACAGGGCACCCTCCAAGAAGAATTCTATCCTACCTCTTGGTTCTGGGTAGAAAGGACTGAATTCTATTGTGATGTCTAATTTTTAAAAAGTTAAACCTTAATTTAAAATGTTCAAAATTATGTATAAAACATTTGAAGATTTTTATGGCAACAGGGAAACTGATACCTTTAAAAAAATAACAAAATAAACAAAAGGCTCTTCCAAAATAAATATGTTTTATTTATACACTCAGTGACAAGTTGCTAATCATTTACAGAGTCATGTAGAAGAGTTGGCTGCAAAAAACAAGATAAAGCTTGATGTTTTTTGCTTTCAGGCTTTACCTTGGAACAGATTTATTTAATAATACATAATGCACAATTCAAAGTTTATACCAGCCCCTTAGGATATCTCCCAGCAGAGTACCTCTTAGAATATTTTCACAGAACTACATTTGAGCAAGTTCCGCATGATAAATCAAGCATTTGTTAGATGCTCAACAGCTTCAAATTACTGTGCAAATTTAAAATAGTTGTTTTAATCCACACATCCTTAAATTAGGCAAGCACCAGTTTTGAAATTTCTACTCTGACTTCTTTGGCATCCTTGGAAAGCTGTTGAGACTCAGCTGAACATATGGGACTTCCAGGGAAGAAATGGCAGGCTGAAGATGGCTCCACTAAAAGCAGAGCCGACAACCGCAGCAGAATGAAGAGCCAGCAAGTAGACCAGGTCTTCATAATTCCTCTCTGGATAAGGAGAGCACTTGAGATCACCCATAAGTGCTCCAGACAGTTGCTCCTCGCGAGGAGACTGCAAGACAGCAGTCTCTGGCGGGTTTAGAGCTCTGGGAGACGAGGGAATAGCCATCTTAATCAAACCATGATCGGCGCTTTTAAAAGGAGACTGGGTTTGCATACTTCCTTTTCTAATCACTTTCGGAAATTGCTTATTCACGGCTTTTCAGCTAGATAGACTGTGTTTAAAAGATGTTATGGAAGAGGAACAAGTTTTACCTGACAAGATTGAGACTGATCTGAAAGTGAATTTAAAAATGACAGGCTACAAGAATGATATGTTAAAAGATGCTACACTGGACATACAAAAGAAACCGGCTGATGTCTCAATAATTAAAAGGGATATACAAATAACAAACCAAGAGAATGACCTGGATAATTTTCCTATATTGGATTTACAAAAGAGGCTTGTTAAAGCTTTGAAAAATTTTGTGAGAAGGGACAAAGAAAAAATGAAAAGAAATCAAGTTCTAGAACATTATTTGAAGGGACTAAAGATCAAGATTGTTAAAAGTAAAAGGAAGGAATATAAAGTTGGTTTATCTGATCAAGGTTAAAATAGATATACTGTTATCTCTGATAACCCTAAATGGACTTTTGCTGACATCAGGACTGAAATGACGAGGCTTTAAGGATTTGTTTATAAATAAGTGATGGGATATGGGAAGAAGAGATAATTTGTTGTATTGTAAGAGAAGGTGATAAGTTACTAAAATCATTTATACTTGTTGTGATGAAGGATGAAGTCATTTCTTTATATATTTCTTTTCTTTTTCTTTACTATATTCTTATTTTTTCTTTATTTTCTTTATTTTCTATTATTTTCTTTTCTGCACCTTCTATTTTTTATTTTTATTCTTTTCTCTCTTTTTAGTTTGTATAAGTTTGTATTGTTGCAATTGTAATTTTTAATAAAATTACCATAAAAAAGAAAGAGACTCAGGTGAACATACCTTGAGCTCTCCAGCCTGGTACTCCAAGCTAATCTATCAAACATTTACATTTACAAACAAACATTTAAAACAATAAACCATGTGGAATATGGCCCTGATAAAAACTCACATCATCAACCATCCTGTGCCAGCTCTATGAACATCCTGGCCCGGTGCCTGGGGGGAAAGCCAGGTCTTCACCACTTTCCTGAAGGCCAACAGGGTTGGGGCATTAGATGAGCATCACTGGAATCCTCTCTGGAAAAGCCCAGTTTTTAACAACCTTCTGAAGGCAACAAGTTGGGGGGTAGCCTTATCCCTGAGAAGACCACTCCACTCCACTCCACTCCACTCCACTCCAGAGCATTGGCACTGACACTTTGCCACATTCTATGGTTTTTCAGGTAGCTCTTTGCTGCAGTGGGTAAGGGCAAAAATTGAATGTCTTGTCCTGGATATTGGGTCATAATGTTGATTGTGGTACGGAGACTCATTTGGCTAGTAGGAATTGGTGGCTGCATTTTCCATTTTGCAAAAAATTGTGTGTTTATTATTCATACCTATTTCCCACTACGAAAGAGTTGGATTTGTAATCCATAATCTGACCTATGATAATCAAAACACTCATGTTCTCTATCTCCTCTACCAAGCCTTTCTTGAAAACATATATTCACATGTTCTGGGCTGTTCTTAGTTGAGGTGGGATCCAACATACCTGGCTAACATCACCAGAATCTTCTGCAGTGTTTCATGAAAACAGTGCAAAAATCCCTCTGCAGACGAGTTAAACTGTGGACATGGAAACCCCTATAATAAAAGGGGTCTTGTAACAAAAACTGCTTTGCAACATGCTAGCCTTCCAATGTTGTTACTAATTAGAAGCATCAAACGTGATGGCGGCCTGAGTCTGATGGACACCAGAGGAGATATCCACAGACACACTGTGCCTGAATAAGTGTGTCATACTGGAGAACCAGGACTTAGCTTTATACTTAATGTGTCCTTAATTCTCAGCTCCTGCAAGATTCTTTTTTTTTTTTTTTGGGGGGGGGGGCTTTTGTCTTTCTAGCACCATCATCCAATGCCTGCAGTTTTTCTAGGCATGGTGGTCCCAATGAGTCAGCCCTTCCATGTGTCACATTTCTAACTCTATGTGGAAATGGCAGCCTGGGGTCTAATTTATTAACCACAGCCCAATTATTGAAGACTGCTTAATTCAACTTTAATCTGTTTTAGCTCCATGACAGAGCATTTTGGTACTCAAAGCTTTGCTGGAAATGGTGAGCACGTTGGAAGATCTGCTCAGAACCGTGCTATATCATTACTTTATGCAACGTTAAATTAACAGTCTGGTGCTTCTTAATTGCATCAGCATGTTATTGGCTTTCTTAGTACATTAAAGATGAGGATGCTCCTTAGGGAATCACAGCTGATTAATGAGAGTGCACTGAAACTTGTCAAATACCAGCAATTGAAGTGTGTTTCCCCTATGGGTGAGGGTGATAATGAGCAAGATATGAAAAGACATGAAGAATAACTTCCATCCTTATCTAAACCTGTTTATTTGAAGGATCTTCCACTGAGCTTAATGGAACTTGTTATCAACAAGATGTGCACAGTTAGTGCCCAAGTCCAGTTATTCAAATATTCAGCTCATTCAAATATTCAGGCTAAAGCAGCATTTCTGGGCAAAGATTATTGTGAAAAGACAAGTTTGGCTGCATTAGACATGATTGAACAAGTAGCAAGAAAGGGACAGCCAGGTCTTGGGATCACCTAAGATCACAGCCCATGGCACTGGCCACTCCTAAGATCACTGTCACTTAATCTCATTTAATCTCATTTGGACTATGGCAATGTACTCTACGTGGGGCTGCCCTTGAAGACTACCCAAATGTTCAGCTGGTTTAGTTTGAAGTGGCTCAAACAGGTATAGGCACCAATCAGTTTGCCCATGCAATACCATTGTTTTGAGAGCTGCATTAGTCATCAATTTGCTTCCAGGTACAATTCAATATAAAGGGGCGTGGTGGCTCAGCGGGTAAGACGCCAGGCTTGTCGATCGGAAGATCGCAAGTTCGGAGGTTCGAATCCCTAGCCCTGCGTGCGGAGTGAGCTCCCGCACTAGCCCCAGCTCTTGCCAACCTAGCAATTCGAAAGCATGCAAATGCAAGTAGATGAATAGGTACCACTTCGGTGGGTAGGTAACAGCATTCCACACGCATCATGCGGCCACATGACCATGGAAGTGTCTTTGGACAACGCTGGCTCTTCGGCTAACAAACGGAGATGAGCACCGGCCCCCAGAGTCGGACACGACTGCACAAATGTGCAGGGGGAACCTTTACCTTTACCTTACAATTCAATATGCTGGTTGTACCCTTTAAAGATCTACCTATGCATCTTTGGGATTCCCTGCTGTGGTATCTGTCCATCCCTCAACTTCTGAAGGAGAAGGTTTCCTTTGGGTCCCTACCCCTACAGAGTGACATTTGCGGGGACCATGGAGTCAGGTCTTCTCTGTCATTGCCACCATTCTCTAGAACAGCATTTCTTTGGAGGATCTTCCCCAGCTCCCTTGGCCTTTCAAAAAGAGATGAGGACGTCGCATTTCTTGTTTTAAACTGTTTTGTTTGGAAATTGCACGGAAGCGTTAAATGGTGTTTTAACAGACCCTTGAAATTCTTGATTCCTGCTCCTTATGACATTTTTTTAAGCCAGTTAACTTTTTTTAAAGCACAAGGTAAGATAGCAGCTGGATAACAGATGAGCCAACACAACCATTTGGTTAACTGTTTTCAAAATTAAAGTGTGAGACAACAGAGGGTTTCTGCATTCGCAACCCTGCTGCCTGTCCCTTTTTCATTGTTTTTCAGAGGTAGATTCACTGTACCACTCTCGCATGATTTACTGTTAATGAACCCCACCCTGAATGCATGAAAATCCAGGCCTAAGAGTTGTAGAAAAGGACATCCCCTTTCCTAGAACCATCTCCTCCTCCCCCCACTCCTCCTCCAGAATCAGAATCAGAATCAGAATCAGAATCAGAATCAGAATCAGAATCAGAATCAGAATCAGAATCAGAATCAGAATCAGAATCAGAATCAGAAAAGGCTGCACCCCTAATAGATGGTATCTGCCACATGAAAAGATCATTGCCCAGTTTAGGCAACCCTCCCTAAATCAACACCAGTTTCTAATGCAATACAAAACAAATCCCTTTATTTTGGTGAATGACCCGATCACGCAGACATACTGTAGATGCATGCTGGCTTAAATTAGCATAAAATAACCCCCAAGTAAAATAAATTTACCTCCAATATACACTTAAAAAGAAAGAAGCTGTCTTATGCCAATTCTTCCCTAATCCTAAAGGCAGCTACACCACATTTGGACACTTTTATATGCCTCGCTAGATCTGAATTGGCAAGCAAAAAAAGTGGACCATGACATAACACTAGGAAAACTATAAAATCAGTGTGATGCACAAACAGAGTATACTTTTTAAATACACAGCTTAACTGGACATGGTCTATTGATTCAATAGATCATCTGCTGCCTTCAGGGAACAGTTGAGTCCATCCAAATTAAAGTGACTGGGAAACAGTGACACATCCAGCTGGTCATCCATATCCCTTATTCTGAACTGAGCAATGGGTCTGGCACTCTCTAACCCTAGGGTCAAGAGTGCCTCTGGAGAAAAACCATTCAGTTGGAGCCTAACCTCCAAAAGAAAACATCAAGAATATTGATGAAACTCTACAATATTAATATAAGGGAACTCAAACCCAAGGAGATTAAGTTTAATTTAGCCAACAGTTAAAAACTGTGATCCAGATCCTCACCTCTACTTTTAAAAACTCAGCCTAGAGTGCCAAAATAACACTGAAAATACAATTAAGAACTTGAATATTGTCTTGAAGAATTTAGCATGGATTAATTCCTGAAGGTGTAAATTGCGGAGTGATGCAAACTGAGCTCCACATAAGATTTGTGTTACCCTTTTGTCTAAAGACTTAAAACTGCTGGAATAAACTGAGTAACTCTAGACCAAAAAGAGAGAGAGAGAGAGAGAGAGAGAGAGAGAGATCAGAATTACAGCAACATTGTGTTGTGTTCATTGGGCTACAAATATGGTCTGCGTTTTGGGATCCAGTACAGTGGAAAATAATCCTCAGGTATATGAAACTTTGGACCTGTACAATTTTGACTCCATTAATGGACCAACAATTTTTTTGGTGGCTGCTGTTTTTGGAAAGACCAAGACTCCTTCACTGATAATTAATGTTCCATTTGTCAAACGCCTGCAGTGCTTATCTCAGATTATTTGTCCTGGCAGGTGGTGGATGTAGCTAGCAAATTGTTCAACTAAGTCATTAATATGGAGATTAATCAGTAATAGAGCCAAAATACACACTTGTTTTATGCTTCTTGATGTTGGCAAAGGGATGGACTGATCTTATTCCATGATAGACATTGTGATGACGGCATTTGATTACTGAAATCACACAATGGTCAATAGACAAGTTTCCTAACTTCTCCCAATATTTAGGCCTTGGAACTGAATTAAAGGTGGATTTAAAATCAGTAACTACTGCATAAAGGGTGCTTCTGGGGATATTCTATATTACTGTAAGAGATGGTAGAAGATTATACAATGATCTACGGTCGATCTTGGAATCCTAACTATTTTCAGTCCATGCCTGCAGTTCTTGTACTTTCCATTAGCAGGATAATCCTCTGCTTTCAATCAGCAGATCCCTGGCACAGTGGAATATCAGTTTAGAACCTGAAACAGGGCCTTCCATACAGGCTGAGCCATCGTGTTTCTTTTATAAATTTTTTCTATCTAGTTTTTCCTGATCTCTTGGGCTGTCTAAGCAAGGAGGTGGATGACAGGACAGTTTTACAGGTGGCTGTTTTAATTTTCTCTAAATAGTTCTCCTGCCTGACAGTCTGGGCAGCAAAAATGAAAATAAATAAATCAAAGACACCCAGAACAAGTCCAGAGCAAGCTTCTATTAACTGATCAAAACAGCTAAAAACTGACAAGCCACTATCACTCAAGCGCAGCACAAGTAAAACACAGCTGCTGACTATGTCAATTAATCTGCAATATTTGATATTGACACTAAGAAAAGCTCAATCAGAAGGAAGATGAAGCTTTGGGAATTAGGACACCAGTACTTGATTTGCTGGATTCTACAATGCTGGAGAAGGGAGATAACCATGAATCATTTACAAGAAATTCCAAATCTGTTAAAGGAATTACATAAAGGGAGATCTGAGAGCAGGTATCCGACTATATATTATAGCTAAGAAGTGCTTGTTAAGGGACCCCGATGGTAACGTAAATTTGGTCAACTACTAGCAATCTTCAATAAAATAGATGATCGTCACAAACAAGTGTTTGAACTGTCCGTGCAAAGCTATCAGGAGAAGGTGTCAGAGGTTCTCCCCAAGGAGTTGGCTAATGGGGGGAAGCAAGAGAGAAGAGAAAACAAAGGTGGTGTTTTCTATTATGGAGGGAGTTAAGTCATAGTGTCCCACCAAGTGAGGTCAACAAAGTCTAACCCTCATGTCTACTGATCCAGACCTTGAGCATTCCCCCCAGAGAGGTAGTACCACAGAGGTCAAATTTGCTCACTAAACCAGAGCTTTCCAAACTGTGTGTCGGGACGTGTTAGTGTGTTGGCTGCAGTGTCTGGGTGTGTCGTGGCTGCTGCTGCCTCCAAACCCGTCCTGCCAGGATTCCATGCAGGTCCTAGTGCCTGCCTTGTGCCCTGCTGTAAGAGTGTGTCGCAAAATAATGCCCTGCTGTAAGAGTGTGTCACGAAATTATGCATGTCTAAAAAGTGTGTCACCAACATGAAAAGTTCGGAAAGCTCTGCACTAAACCAACTTCTCAGATGTCATGTATATCACATTTGTTGAGAAGAAGTAACCTAGCTATATAATTTTAAGGGTGTCAGATAATTATTTTAACATTTTGACATAAGTCCTTGAATATTAGTAAAGGTAAAGGTTCCCCCCGCACATTTGTGCAGTCGTGTCCGACTCTAGGGGCCGGTGCTCATCTCCGTTTGTTAGCCGAAGAGCCAGCGTTGTCCGAAGACGCTTCCACAGTCATGTGGCCGCATGATGTGCGTGGAACGCTGTTACCTACCCACCGAAGTGGTACCTATTCATCTACTTGCATTTGCATGCTTTCGAATTGCTAGGTTGGCAAGAGCTGGGGCTAGTGCGGGAGCTCACTCTGTCACGCAGGGCTAGGGTCTCGAACCTCCAAACTTCTGATTGACAAGCCTGGCGTCTTACCCGCTGAGCCACCACGCCCCTAAAATTAACATTAAAAGATCTATTCTTAAATCCCAAACAATGCCATTATGGGTTTTCAAGGACAATCAAACCCACTCTTTTTTGCAAAGTGCCACATTGTGGCATACAGCCCTTACTGTATGAAAACAACAGTGCCACTCCTGGCAGAGGAATTAACACAGATAATGTCTATAAGAATAAAAAGAATCCAACCCCTCCTACTGTGTCTCTAAGCCAGAGCTTTCCAAACTCTGTGTCGCGACACAAAAGTGTGTCGCCACACACAGTCTGGTGTGTCGCCACAAAACCCGGAAGCGCTGATCATCATCAGCATTTCCGGGTTTTCCCGCGGCGACACACCAATGGCGGCGCGCAAAAACCCGAAAGCGGCAGCAGCGCTTCTGGGTTTTTGCGCGCTGCCGCAATGGTGGCACTTCCGGGTTTTCCCGCGGCGACACACCAACGGCGGTTGGTGTGTCGCCGCGGGAAAACTTTGGAAAGCCCTGCTCTAAGCTATTCCTCTGGCAAACAGAAACTTGATATCTATTTAAAAAAAGTTTCAGAAAAGGAGTCTAAACACTGATTAAAACATTTGATAAGAAAAACAAAATTATTATGTCAGTCCCTCAGACTAACCAAAGGGAAGATTATAGTGCTGTGGTTCCAGTAAGTACAGAAGAACATGCTCAAATTCATGTAAACAAAGAAAACTCAGTGGAAGAAGATACTATCATTAAGAGAAATAACCATACTAAGTGGCCTCCTCTGGAACATAACTTTGTAAATCTTCAGTAAGGCATGACACCAATTAATATGTCACAGTTCCAACAGGTAGCTGAAGGCCAATAGGGGTAAACATGTTCATCACTCCCTGATTAAAACTCCAATCTTTTTCAAATGATTGAAATCCATAGTTAGTAGGGAAAATTCACAACTTTACAAGTATGTAACTATTCACGATCTAGGGGAAATTTCTCCAACTGACATAAACGAGGACCTCCTGGAGAAGATCTGCATTTGAGCCAAAGAAATGTGGCACGATACAAGGTCAAATACTTTGGCCACCTAATGCGAAGAGAGGACTCACTGGGAAAGACCCTGATGCTGGGAAAGACTGAGGGCAAAAGGAGAAGGGGACGGCAGAGGATGAGATGGTTAGATAGCATCACCAATGTAATGAACATGAATTTGAGTAAACTCCGAGAGACAGTGGAGGACAGGAAGGCCTGGCGTGCTATGGTCCATGAGGTCACGAAGAGTTGGACACGACTAAACGAATGAACAACAACAACAAGGTCAAAACAGAATCCAGTAACATGGCAAACTGACTCTCAACATGCAGTATTTCAATTTTAAGCTTGATCGTTGTGGGTTGGAACGCAAAATACAAGACCTTTCTATTATTGATCATGCTTCCAATGTTGATACATTTATTCTATAGGAAACAGGGCTTCTGGATGGGCCTTAACAGAAGAGCTTTTGATTTTACAATCTGAAGGGCCAGAGGAATAAGAAGTTTTGAGGGCCAATGCAAATTTCTATCACTTAAATTACATGTAACTATTGCTAAGCTTGGGCATGGTGGCTCAGCGGGTAAGACACCAGGCTTGTCGATCGGAAGACTGCAAGTTCGGAGGTTCGAATCCCTAGCCCCATGTGACGGAGTGAGCTCCCGCACTAGCCCCAGCTCTTGCCAACCTAGCAATCCGAAAGCATGCAATTGCAAGTAGATGAATAGGTACCACTTCGGTGGGTAAGTTACAGTGTTCCGCATGCGTCATGCCGGCCACCTGACCGTGGAAGTGTCTTCGGACAACGCTGGCTCTTCGGCTAACAAACGGAGATGAGCACCGGCCCCTAGAGTCGGACACGACTGCACAAATGTGCAGGGGGAACCTTTACCTTTTATTGCTAAGCTAGACCCTCTGACCTCTGAGTCAATGGCTTTGTTGCTAAAGTTTTCCTTTCTTTCTATAATATTGGTTAATGTGTACCTACACCCTCAGTGACAATTTAAGTAAAAGTAGAAGACATTAGAAATTTATCCCCCCTGCTTTCCCCCATGCACCTTGTTTTGGGCAACAATCTAAAGGCATGCCTAGGAAAAGATGACAGGTCTTTAATGGAGGGTTTTTCCTTAGAATATGGTCTCATGCTTTCCTACTATCACATTTATGTAAGGATCAAAACCTAGTTTTACTGACTATTCTACTGTAAGCAGACTTTGATTTTAATTTTCCCACTGTAAATTGACAATGTTAAATGCTTACCCAGGTGAATTTACCTTTTGGAGTAGAGTTATTTCATCTACCATGGATTACATTATTATGTCTTGAAGTTTCATAGAATCAGGGATTTGGATAGTGACCTATGGATAGTGACCACTCCCATGTGGTCTTGTTACTTATAATCTAATCATTGTAGCACTAGAGCAGTTGCCACTCCTGTTAAGCCAAAGCCAAATGTTGCCTAGCCCAGGGTCAGATGGAATGCCCCAATGCAGCAAACTATAGCAAAGTTAATCTATTTGGATCCTTTTTTGAGTTTATTGTCTTTCTTCTGTCAGCTAAAACTTCAACAGTTTTCCAGAGTAGTATCAATTATTAATTAATAAATTACAGAATGAGGAGGATGAAAATGACAAAGGCAACTCATCTTTCCATCTTCTAGATCTTAGTTTGACCAATTTAGCAGTACGTTTATTTAAAAAATCCAGTAGAGATGATTAAGAGAAATCAGTTGTTGTTTGTCAGGACTCTGGCAGGCACACAGAGCCCTGCCATTAAGAGACCATTGGCATAAGCAAAGAACACACAGAAAGAACAATCAAACCACACCTCCCAGAGGGTACTCCAGGTCACTAACCAGAAACGGACTAGAGGGAAGCCTTCACCCCCCCACAACAACGCACAGAGGGAAGAGGCTTTAGCAGTGAAACTGACCATAGACAAAATGGAACAAGCCAAAGAACCCTGCGAAGAGAATGCACGCGGTACAGTGGTGGTGCCAGCACCATTGGCAGCAGAAGAACACTACGAGATACCCGACTGGCAGAGGGCGAAGAAAAATAAAGAGCGGGAAAGGAATGTGCCTTCCCACACCCCCACCACATGCATGTACAGTCAGACAGCGGACTGGTCTCTGGGAGTAGGAGGAGGCATGGCCCCGCCACCGAAAAAACAGACGGCTAAAACCCGAATCTCAAATTCCCAAAGAATTGAGGCATTGGAAGCTAGAGCAACCCGCATAGAAACGGGACTGGACAGCATGGACTCAAAATTGACAGCGATTCAAATGGCACTAGAAAAACTATTACAACAGCCACAGAATCGCGAAAGGAACACAGACGCCGCCAAAGATGACAACTCACCCACTGCAATATTTGAACCCGGCAGCCCAAGAGAAAGTAACCAGAAACGGACTAGAGGGAAGCCTTCAGCAGGGAGGGGGCAGGCGCTCTGGCGGGAGGATATAAAAAGCCAAGACGAAACCCCGAGAACCATCCGTGCCTTTAACTGGTCACCCATGTCTAGCAATAAACCGTTTACTTACCAATACTACAAGCTGAATTCATTCTTGGTAAGAAACACGTGCGGCTTGCATGAGGGGCACCTCACATTGTTTGAAATAAAACATTAGCTAAAGCAATGACTATGATAATCAGACTTATCTATCAGACTTATCTATGCAAACTGTATCTGGAATCTTAACGCTTGGGGATACTCACAGGGCTGGAATTCCATGGATGGATCTGTCCTTTACTCTCTGTCAACCTGTGGAAGACAAAGAGGATTCACCCAAATGTAGATTTTCTAAATGCATGGGAATAGCTTCCAAGGATGGAAATTCTAATGACCAATCTATGTCTGGGATGAATTTCTCAGATGACCTGATCAGGTAATTTCTACACTGTATCATAAGTAATACGAAAGTCAGCTCTTGGGATGTAGAATTTAACATATATATTGTGGAGTCCTTGGTGCTCTCTGAGCTTGGTTGTTTGGTTGCAGACGTTTCATTACCCAACTAGGTAACATCATCAGTGCTAGTGAGTATGGGGTTTGCTCCCTGTTTACATACAGGAGCTTGCCCTGGCAGTGTTGGTGGGGGTGTGGTTTTCTCCTTGGTAGTTCCTTGATTAGGGTATTTGCTTTTTTATTGTCTCTCAAAACACTGGCAGGGCAAGCTACTGTATATAAACAGGGAGCAAACCCCACACTCACTGGCACTGATGATGTTACCTAGTTGGGAAATGAAACGTCTGCAAGCAAACAACCAGCTCAGACAGCACCAAGGACTCTGCCAACCCTGAGCTACGTATATTCTCTTCTATTGGAATATATATATTTCCTTCTGGGAATATAGTGGCTCATGTATTGCCTTTTCTGAGAGAGAGAGAGAGAGAGAGAGAGAGAGAGAGAGAGAGAGAGAGAATAATGTATGTTAAATAAAGGATGGGACAACCTTCACCCAAACCAATTTGTTCCCAACTTTAAGATCTGGAATGGAAGTTCTTTATTTATTATTTATTCAATTTATATAGCCACCCATCTCATATTTGTGACTCTGGGCAGCTTAGAATTAAAACATGAACAGTACCAAAAAAATAAAAAAACAGCCATACAAACAATGCAAACATTAAAAACAGTTAAACAATTAAAAGCCATACCGTACGGTCACCAGGACAGCACAGAAATTCAAGAACAGTACAGCCATTTTATGGGCTCCACACCACTCTTGGATCCCCAGGCCAGATGGCAAAGCCAGGGCCGCAACTGGGGGGGGGGGGCAAGCGGGGCATGTGCCCCGGGCGCCACGCTGGGGGGTGCACCAAAATTATTCCCGGGGGGTGCCAAAATGACAAAATAACCCATGGGGGGGGTGCGGAATCCATGTTTGCCCTGGGTGACACAGACCCTAGTTCCATCCCTGGGCAAGGCCCTTGCCCTTCTTTGAGAGAGGTTATAAATACTGATTAATATTAATTAAAGCTGATTAATACATGAAAAAGGGCCTTCTTCACAATATCCCCATACCTAGGTTGCCATCTATGGCCTGTCAGGCTTCATCAGCTTTCACTTGCCTTGTTACGGGTTTTAAGTATAATCGAATCAGTTTTTCAAACTGTGGCACAATATTTTAAGTGCTGGGGCTTATAAATTTTATTAATACTTGTTATTATAGTTTTAGGGGTATTAATGAGTTTTATTTGATTTTATTATTCATGTTTTTTATTGTGTCCTGGTGGTTTATTAACATTTTATAGTTATATGTTTAATGTATGCAACTTTATTAGGGTTTGCTGGTTGAGACATGGTCTAACAATGTGTTGCGCTATGTTGCCCTACAAGATTTAGACCCATGTAAAGTGGTATGTTTGCCTAGTATCTTGGACAGATGATTTCTTTTCCATCAGTTTTGTTACCTGGAACCAGATACTTCACGTCTTAATTCATATAGAGGGAATTCTACTACTATCCCAGGAGATTTTTCTACTGTTCTCATGCCACTCTAGCAGTGGCACATCAGAAGGATGCAAAGAAATTAAAGAAACTTAGCAAATCCTCCAGCAAAGGAGATTGTTACCTTCTCGTGGTGCTGGAGCTTGAGTACCTCAATGACGCCCTGAGCTAAACTGTGAAGGGACACCCAAGACGGGAAGGTCATGGCAGAGAGGTCAGACTAAATGCAATCCCTGGGGAAGGTAATGGCAACCCACCCCAGTATTCTTGCCGTGAAAACTAAATGGATCAGTACAACCAGAGATATGTCGGTATACCATCGGAAGATGGGACTCCCAGGTCGGAAGATGGTCAAAATGCTACTGGGGAGGAACAGAGGATAAGTTCAACTAGCCCCAGATGTGATGACGCAGCTAGCTCAAAGCCAAAAGGATGGCTAGCGGCTGACGGTGCTGGTGGCGAACGACGAATCCGATGTTCTAAAGATCAACACACCATAGGAACCTGGAATGTAAGATCTATGAGCCAGGGCAAATTGGATGTGGTTATTGGTGAGATGGCAAGATTAAATATAGACATTTTAGGTGTCAGTGAACTGAAATGGACTGGAATGGGCCACTTCACATCAGATGACCACCAGATCTACTACTGTGGACAAGAGGACCACAGAAGAAATGAAGTAGCCTTCATAATTAATATGCCCAATTAAATGCAAAATTCCAGAGGTTAGCCAGAAGAGATAAGTAATTATTTTTAAACAAGCAATGTGCGGAAGTGGAAGAAGACAATAGAATAGGAAGGACAAGAAACCTCTTCCAGAAAATTAGAAACATCGGAGGTAAATTCCAGGCAAAAATGGGTATGATCAAAAACAAAGATGGTAAGGACCTAACAGAAGCAGAAGAGATCAAGAAAAGGTGGCAAGAATATACGGAAGATCTGTATAGGAAGGATAATAATATTGGAGATAGCTTTGACGGTGTGGTCAGTGAGTTAGAGCCAGACATCCTGAAGAGTGAGGTTGAATGGGCCTTAAGAAGCATTGCTAATAACAAGGCAGCAGGAGACGACGGTATCCCAGCTGAACTGTTTAAAATCTTGCAATATGATGCTGTCAAGGTGATGTATGCCATATGCCAGCAAATTTGGAAAACACAAGAATGGCCATCAGATTGGAAAAAATCAAGGTAGACTCCAGCAATTCATGGAGTGAGAATGTGAGAATTGCCAGATGTACAAGCTGGGTTTAGAAAAGGCAGAGGAACTAGAGACCAAATTGCCAATATCCGCTGGATAATGGAGAAAGCCAGGGAGTGTTAGAAAAACATCTATTTCTATTGACTATTCTAAAGCCTTTGACTGTGTGGATCATAACAAATTGTGGCAAGTTCTTGGTGGTATGGGGATACCAAGTCATCTTGTCTGCCTCCTGAGGAATCTGTATAACGACCAAGTAGCAACGGTAAGAACAGAGCACGGAACAACGGACTGGTTTAACATTGGGAAAGGAGTATGGCAGGGTTGTATGCTCTCACCCTACCTATTCAACCTGTACGCAGAACACATCATGCAATGTGCTGGGCTTGAGGAATCCAAGGCTGGAGTTAAAATCGCTGGAAGAAACGTTAACAATCTCAGATATGCAGATGATACCACTTTGATGGCTGAAAGCGAGGAGGAGTTGAGGAGCCTTATGACGAAGGTGAAAGAAGAAAGTGCAAAAGCTGGGTTGCAGTTAAACCTCAAAAAAACCAAGATTATGGCAACCAGCTTGATTGATAACTGGCAAATAGAGGGAGAAAAAGTGGAGGCAGTGACAGACTTTGTATTTCTAGGCGCAAAGATTACTGCAGACGCTGACTGCAGCCAGGAAATCAGAAGACGTCTACTTCTTGGGAGGAGAGCAATGGCAAATGTTGATAAAATAGTTAAGAGCAGAGACATCACATTGACAACAAAGGTCCGCATAGTTAAAGCAATGGTATTCCCTGTAGTAACCTATGGCTGCGAGAGCTGGACCTGGAAGGCTGAGCGAAGGAAGATAGATGCTTTTGAACTGTGGTGTTGGAGGAAAATTCTGAGAGTGCCTTGGACTGCAAGAAGATCAAACCAGTCCATACTCCAGGAAATAAAGCCAGACTGCTCACTTGAGGGAATGATATTAAAGGCAAAACTGAAGTACTTTGGCCACATAATGAGAAGACAGGATATCCTGGAGAAGAAGCTGATGCTAGGGAAAGTGGAAGGCAAAAGGAAGAGGGGCCGACCAAGGGCAAGCAAGATGGATGGATGATATTCTGGAGGTGACGGACTCAACCATGGGGGAGCTGGGGATGGTGACGGCCAACAGGAAGCTCTGGCGTGGGCTGGTCCTTGAAGTCACGAAGAGTCAGAAGCGACTGAACGAATAAACAACAAAGCAAACCCTAGAATTTTTGGAGCCTCACCTTGTCTGGTAGGGAGGAATGTGCATTTGTCTTTGTGTCTTCCTACCTTTGTTTTCCAATAGAAACGGCTGACTTCCATCACATCTCTTATCTCCCAGATAAGATTGTCGTACAGATTGCAAATTTCAGTGACCAAACAATGTGCAGCATTCATTCATTCATTCATTCATTCATTCATTCATTCATTCATCACATTTATATAAGGCCACCCTTGCTCTACATTGGGGATGACTTGCAAATTTGGAGCATTATGGTGAGGCTAAGGCAAGGCTAATTATCTCATCAAAATGTGTGGTTGATACATTTGCATCAGTATATGTTGCCTTCTGTTCTTGGTCACTCCATAGTATGATAAAGAAAGCAAACTCATGAATTTGCATGTGTGGGGATTTCAGTATTATCTGTCATTTAAAAGTATGAGTGTTTATGCATCATGATTGATAATTCTTATTTGTCTTTTCCATTTACAATGGCAATATGCCTTAATGCAGTGGTCCCCAATCTTTTTGGCACCAGGGACCGGTTTCGTGGAAGATAATTTTTCCACGGACCGGGGTGGTGGTGGTGGTTTCGGGATGAATCCATTGGAAGTGGTAAATAAAATAATGGGCGGGCCATGCATGGACTAAAATAAGTGTCGGGTTCTGACTTCTCATAAGGAGCGCACAACCTAGATCCCTCGCATGCGCAGTTTACAGTAGGGTTCGTGCTGCTATGAAAATCTAATGCCGCCGCTGATCTGACAGGAGGCGGAGCTCAGGCAGTAATGCGAGCGATGGGGAGCAGCTGTAAATACAGATGAAGCTTCGCTCACTAGCCCACTGCTCACCTCTTGCTGTGCGGCCCGGTTCCTAACAGGCCTTGGACCGGTACCAGTCCATGGCCCAGGGGTTGGGGACCCCTGCCTTAATGTATTGCTCCAGTCTCTCTTCTCTGTTTAACTTTCCTTTTTTATTTGTTTTTGGTCCGAATGGAACTTTAGTTGTATTCAGAAATCACTATTAGGTGTTTTTTTAAGGGTGAACTTATTTTACAAACTTACTTTATCTGCAGCACTTTATCTGCAGCATTTTCACAGCCTAACGAGGCTCTGGCAGTGAATAGGGTAGTCATAAATCATGTCCACTTACTATCATATTCAGTCATAAAGTCATAAATTGGTTGCAAGAGGCTGGCAATAGTTCTAGTCAGGCCAAATGTCAAGATTCCAGGAAGTCATCTATATCCAGCCTCAAGGCTGAAAGGCATCCAGTCTGAGGATCAAGGTACTCAGGTACAAGATATGCACCTTAAAAGTAAAGCCATTGTCAAAGTTGTCTCAGCAACTTTGACCCAGCCTTAAAACCTCAAATGTTCTGCACTCCCCACCTAGCTACAGCTGTAGTGAAGCAACCTTGATTTGCTGGAGTTTGCTTTTGCAAAGCTTCAGCTCTTATTATTAATTTATTTTATTTATTATTTAGACTTATATTACCACCCATCTCCCCCAATCGGAGGACTCTTCTACTGCTAGTGGTCACTCTTTATCTGACTAACTTCTGCCTCCACACCTGTAACCACCAGCATTCTCAGGGATTGTAGAGATCTTGCCTCCAGTTCTAGGTCAGTGTCCTCTGTAACAGGACTGGGAGTAGTAAGCCCTGCCACACGTTCTTCACAAGTTCTTCACTGCTAGTTCCATAGTTTCTCAGACACCAGGTTCTTCATCTTGGTCCTGTTCCAAGGAAGGTATGTCCAGCTACTGCCTGACAATAATAGCTACGTAATATCCCAATCTGATCATACACCCCACTTCTGCAGATTTACAGAAGTGAAGATGAAGCTGGTACATCTTCTTTAAAACTATTATAAATGAGCAGGTGTCCAATCTCTCTCTCTCGTTTTGCCTATAATTTTATTAAGGATTTTGAATACAATAATAAAAACTAATACAAATTAAACTTAAAGAAAAAAGAAGAATAAGAAAGAAGAAAAAATGGAAGAAAAAAGAAAAAGAGAAAAGAGACAATATGATAAAGAAAAAGAAAAGAAACACAAAAAGAAGTGCCTTCCAACTTTCATTACAAGTATAGACAAATTTAGTAACTCTTCAATAAGGTTACAAACAGATATCTCTTCACTCCATATCCCATCCCTTATCTGTCAGCAAATCCATAAAATATCAACTTTTCAGTCCTGGTGTCAGCAAAAAGTCCATAAAGAGTTACCAGAACTTTGCAAATAAATGTCTTATTTTAACCTTGATAAAATAAACCAACTTTATATTCCTTCCTTTTACTTCTAACAGTCTTAACATTTAGTTAATTCAAATATTGTCGTAGGATTTGATTTCTCTTCATTTCTTCTTTGTCCCATCATACAGAGTTCTTCAAGGCTTTAACAAGCCTCTTTTGTAAATACAATAGGAAAAAAATGTCCAGGTCACTCTCTTGGTTTATCATTTGTATTTCCCTTCTGAATTTTAAAACTATTTCTTTTGTAGATCCAGTGATACATCTTTTTCTAAGTCATTATCTTGGCCTGTCAGTTGTAAATCTACTTTTGATACCATCTCTATCTTTTCAGATAAAATTTGTTATACACCTGTCATTTCTTCAATAACATCTTTTGGACATAGTCTATCCATAGAATCAGACATTATTACTGGCACTGTTGATATTGTAGACACTAATTTCTGGTTCCATCCTTCAAATATCTCCTTTAATATCTCCAATGTTATGTTTTGTGTCATTTTGTAAGTCCCAGTTAACCAACACCAAAAGCTGGCTTGTACTTTTTTTCCTTCTACTTAGAATCTTTAGTCCCTCTAGTGTCCAGTTTCTAGAATAATAAAGTTGCTTTGTCATGAACCAAGATAGCCAAAATAACTCTGGTTCCCACTAGAAGCTATTTATTTTTATAGTTAATTCCAAAATCTTATAGTAAAAGTAAATATTCCAAATTTAACTGGACCCTTAATCCATTTGTAACTTTCTTAGAACAAAATTATTTAGCTTTTTGCTGTTTATTTCAAATTCTTTAAGTTCTTAAGCTTGTAACTAATTTTTCTTTTGTTCAGAGTTGAAGCTAAACTCACCCAGCGAATTTTCAAACTTGTTGTTCCGAAGGTCTCTAATAGCTTTAACATGGTTAATAGGCAATTTCTGAAAGTGATTAAAAAGTGAGGCTTGCAAACTTAGTGTCCTTTAAAAGGCTCTGCCACAGTTGCGAACAAGATGGCTAATCCCTTCATCTCCTGGCACTCAAACCCATGGAAAACCGCTGTCCTGCAGTCTCCTCACGAGGAGCAGCCGTCCGGAGCACATGTGGGCAATTTCCCATCCTCTCCTTATCCAGAGAGGTTCCAAACAGCTGGTCTACTCACCGGTTCTTTGGTCTTTGCTGCGGTCATTGGCCCCGCTTTCATGGAGACATCTTCAGTTCGCCATGCCTCCCTGGAGGTCCAGCAGATGTCCATCTCAATGATGTCATATCTCATCCCAACATGCCATTCAGGTTTTGCTTTTACAATGGTTTAGATCAGGGGTTCCTAAACCTTTTGCCATCACACCTCCCTTTAATGTAATCTTAATGTACACACTTCCCCTAAAAATCAAAACACCAAAATGAGCACAAATGAACAATTAAAACAATACAATGAAATTTTGGCAAAGGTGGATTTATTGTAACAATGTACAACTAAAAGGTTCTTCACACCTCCCCTGAAGTCTGTCTGCACCTCTCCAAGGGAGGTACACCTCACAGTTTTGTTAGAGTTCTTGTGTTGCCCTGGCGAATCATTCCTGTACAAAGCAAAAGCATTCTCATGATGACGTGAATGCCAGGTGGCTGGATAACAGAGAAGCCTTGGTTTTGTTTACATCCTCAACAGATAGAGAGCGAGAAGGTACCATTGTTATGGCTAGCAATGGATCTTCCCATGAAGGCAAAGCCTCCTGATATCCTTCTGTGGGAAGCCTTGCCCAAGCCCCCCCTGAGCAAGGAGGGGGGAACTCAGTGCGTAGATGCAGCACTGCCAACCAATGCTGTGTGCTTTGAGGCCTAGTGTGTGTCACAACTAACTTCCAGCAAATCAGAATGCTAGAAGAACTGGATATACAACCATGCAAAATGGTGTTCTATGTCTTCTTGATTTCTAGTGTGTTTTAGTCATGTAGTTCTTCTCGTGTTCACTTCCCGTGGACTGGGCAGAGTGAGCTATGCCTGGCTTTGGGTATAGGCCATGGCGGGAACTCTGGCCCTGGGATCAATACACGGAACTCTGCTTATAAGTTTGTTTTGTTTTTCCTTTTACAATGCTGTATCCTGTATATTCATCTTTTTCATTGTTGCGATAATGTGATTGTATCTGCATTATTGCCTTATGCTAAACAGTAAGCACTGTTAGCCCTAACAAGCTGCATTCTTGTCTGTTTATTCTCAAGCCTCGGTTTTTCCCCTTTAAGCCAGCATATACCCCATCAAGTTTGGGAAACCCTGGTTTAGATCATGACTGCATCATTGTTTTGGGAAGAGGGAAACTGAATGCAATACTTGGCCTATGACACTCTAAACATGCTTTAATTTAATTTACAAATCCTTGTATTAAATTAACTGAATATCTTTAATATGATATTTTACATGTATTTAATAATACACCATTTCTACACAGTCAAACGTTACAATCTGGAGGTAAATTCTGAAGGGGCTTTGGGAACCACACATGGGGCCCAGGTGGGTGGGATTGGATATGATCGTGGTTGTGTTCCTGGTTTAGAATTATTAGGTATAGGAAAAACAAGGATTGAACATAAGATGTAAACCAGTCCCAGGGGACCACCAGGATTATCCTGGTATGGTTTGCTGACCACCATAGCTTAAAATGAGATATAGCTGTTTTGCTTTCAGTTGGGATATTGTAATTTATTTTATTTATTTATCGTATGGCAGCACATCGTGCATATTACAAATATATTATATTAAAAGTTGGAAATATAAAAAGGTATATAGAAAATAGATTCTACATATGAGTATATGCATTAGTCATAGAGCAATTATAACTAAAAACAAAAATTAAGATTACAAATATAGTCTTTTGCAGCATCAGTTGCCATCAGGAAATCAGCGAAGTTCCCATCGTAGGCTCTAGTCTTACATTCTTGTATTATGTGTTTAACAGTTTGCCTGTCAGCCCCACAGTCACATCTTGGAGATAGTATCTTACCCCATTTGTATAGGGAATCTGCACACCTACCATGGTTAGTGCGCACTCTATTAATAGCTGACCATATTCTGCGTGGTTGATCGAAAGCAGGACGCTTTGTTGTAATGTAGGGTAGGCTTTGACAGTGCTCCTAAGATTTTTGGGAGTGGCTAAATGGTCTATCACATACGAGGCAGCCAGATAATCCTATGGATCTCCTGGCTAGAGCACATCCATCTTTGTCATCTTCACTATGGGATATTGTAATGGAGTTCTTTTTAGAGAGGTATTTGCAAACATTGCTCTCTGCAGTAACCAGCAGATGGTAATCAAGAGCCGATTGGATGCCTGTCCTTTGGGAATTAAGCGTACTACTGCTTGGTGTTTGCCAAATGAAGTTACAGTTTACAAGTTCAGTTCTAAATGTTGAATTGCTCATCTTTTTCTGGCTCACTGAAGTGCATAGAAGTTTGATCTGTATGGCCTATTTGGAGCTACGGACATTTTTTTTCTACCTAAGATGTCAAATATTTATATTTTTATTTATTTATTTATTTGTCTTATTTATACCCCGCCTATCCCCTCCCTACTGGAGGACTCTAGGCGGCTTACAGTATTATATATTTCCAATCCAATTATACAATTATACAACATCATTATTACAATTTATTCCCGCGCGACAGGGAGAGAGGAAGGGAACCGGCTCTTCCGCTGCAGGCATTGGACTGCAAGTCCCAGAATGCCTCGCTCCGCGCCGGCTGCTGACGTCCAGGAAGCTGGTGTCTCCGGATCCGTCGTCCTCCGTCGTCCTCCGCCGACATCGCCGCTCTTCCGAGGTCTCTCTTGGAATCGAGGACGACCCTCCGCTGGACGCCCGCAAATTGTCCCACGTGAGTGGTACCCATTAATCTACTTGCTAAATAGCTTTCGAATCGCTGGGTTGGCAGAGAGCTAGGGCAAGTGACGAGAGCTCACCTCGTCACGCGGTTTTTCGAACTGCCAACCTTATGGTCGGCAGTCTAACGGCTCAGTGGTTTAACCCGCTGAGCCACTATCTGTTGTCAAAGCATCCATTCTGGAATAAATTGAACTTCCTGTCTCTCCAGAATGAGGAACGGTGCCATTCCAAACTAAGCTTGATTTGGATAACAAGCAAAGATCTGTAGGAACAACCACAGATATTGGGGAAAGATACTCAGTCAGTGTATCCAGGCATTATTTTTTAATGATATATCATTACTTCTCTTTCTTTCAAACAGGTTACATTGTGAAATATAAGAGGGAAGAAGCTAAAATATACCAATAGACCCAATGATTCCCTCCCTACATTTCTGGTTCAGTAAATGGTATTTTTTTCATCTGCTCCAATTCTCTTTTTATAGCTTTGCTGTAAGAATGCGCTAATAAGGAAGCAAATCTTCCCTTATCCAGATGTTTTTATACATCCCACTCTTGAATATATTTTCAACATATAACTCTTTTAAGCGTTGTACAGGGGTATATACTGTGTGCAGAAATAAATGTAGCATGTGCTAACTTTCTGCCTCTCTTTACGCTTTCTCCTATAGCAGGGGTCGGCAAACTTTTTATGCCGGGAGCCATTTTGACATGCTCGTGCACATTTTGAAATGCTCGAGAGCCAGGGGGCAGGGTTTGCGGGCGGGGGCCAATCGCATGGAAGGGGGCGGGGTTTGCGGGTGGGGGCCAATTACGTGGAAGGGGCGGGGTTTGCGGGCGGGAGCCAATCACGTGGCTTATTGGGGCGGGTGGGAGGGCCCATGTAGCAGTTTCCCCCCCCCACCGGCTTCCCGCCCCTCCCTCCTTGCCTGCAGAAGGCGGCCGGCCTTCTCCCCCCGCTGTTTCCGGAAGTGATCCAGCGCCGATTTGCGGGCTGCGGGGGCTCCAGCTTCGGAGGGCGCCGGCTGCCAAGCTGTTCCGAACCAAGGAGCCAGGGCGGAGCCGGGGCAGGGGAGGAACGGGGAGCGCCAGGGGACTCACCCGCTGCTGCTCGGCTGCCACCTTCCTCCTCCGCTTCAGCCACCCGCCCGCCGAGTCCCGGCCCTTCAGCCCCCGCTGGGGCGAGGGGGGCAGGGACTCAGCGCCCGCACGCCCGGAGCCCGGCAGAGCTGCGTCTCGCCCCGCCCTGCCCTGCCCTCCCAGAGTGGCCAGCGGAGCGCCACCGGCGCCCACCTGCTCAGGCAGGTATCAGCCTCTCTGTACGCTCCTTCCGCTGCTGCTGCTGCAGGGAGACGGCGTCCACCTGGCCCAGCTGCCTGGGGTCCAGGGAGATCAGCTCTGGTGGGATCTGTGCCGAAGAGCCCCGCCCGCTTGCCCGCCCCACCCGCTTGCCTGCCTGCTTGCCTCCCTCCGCGAGGCCCAGGCGCGCTGGAAGGCAGCGGGGGGCCTCGCGGAGGGAGGCTGAGCTCCGCAGCCGAGCCTGGGCGTGCGTGCGTGCGGGAAGCCGCCATCGCAGGCTTCCTCGCCGAGTTTGTCCACCGCCTGCAGGGAGGGAGGCGGGGGGGACAGGGCTGGGCTCTGGGGCAAGGGCAGGGGCCGCGGACAGCAGGCCAAAGGGAGATGCCAGGGTGACTGTAGCAACCGGAGGTGGCCAAGGGGAGAGCAGGCGGCTCTTCGCCCTCGGCGCGCCGCGGGGCCAGACGAGCCTCCGGCTGCTGCTTCCTGCGCCCGTGGCCTCTTCGCTGCCGCCGCCGCCCGCCTCTTCCGCTCTCCGCTTCCACCTCGCTTGCTGGAACGTATTGAAGGGGAGGAAAAGAAAACATTAAGATGAACCAGGAGCTTTGCGGAGAGCGGCAGAGGCAAGGCGGGCGGCGGCTGCTGCTTCCTGCACCCGTGGCCTCTTCGCTGCCACCGCCGCCCGCCTCTTCCGCTCTCCGCTTCTCTGCAAAGCTCCTGGTTCATCTTAATGCAGGGCTTTCCAAACTTTTGCCGTTGGCGACACACCAACGGCTGGCCCACGAAGACCTGGAAGCGGCGGTGCTTCCGGGTTGCTGCCGCTACGGCGGCAGGGGCTGCCCCTTCGAAAGGGCAGGCTCCGGGGACCCTGAAAATGCCCTCAGTTCCGGCAGGGAGGCGAAAATCGCATGCGCACGCTGCTGGCTTCCCAGCGCACAGCTGATCGGCGTGGAGAATTTCCACCCCAGGCAGCCCTGCAGCATGCGTGATTTTCGCCTCCCTGCCAGAACCGAGGTCATTTTCGGGGTCCCCGGAGCCTGCCCTTTTGAAGGGGCAGCGGCAGCAGCGGTGTCCTGGAAGCGCTGATGGTCCGCTGCCACCACTGCCCCTTTGAAAGGACAGGCTCCGGGGACCCCAAAAATGACCTCGGTTCTGGCAGGGAGGCGAAAATTGCATGCGCACGCTGCTGGCTTCCCAGCGCACAGCTGATCGGCGCGGAGAATTTCCACCCCAGGCAGCCCTGCAGCATGCGTGATTTTCGCCTCCCTGCCAGAACCAAGGGCATTTTCATCAGAGCTTCCGGGTTATCACGCGACACACTTGGGGCCCCCAGGCGACACAGTATTGCGTCGCGACACACAGTTTGGAAAGCCCTGTCTTAATGTTTCCTTTTCCTCCCCTTCAATACGTTCCAGCAAGCGAGGTGGAAGCGGAGAGCGGAAGAGGCGAGGCGGCCTCTGGCTGCTGCTTCCTGCGCCCGTGGCCTCTCCGCTTCCACCTCGCTTGCTGGAACATATTGAAGGGGAGGAAAAGGAAACATTAAGATGAACCAGGAGCTTTGCGGAGAAGGGGAGAGCGGCAGAGGCGAGGCGGGCGGCGGCTGCTGCTTCCTGCGCCCGTGGCCTCTTCGCTGCCGCCGCCGCCCGCCTCTGCCGCTCTCCGCTTCTCCGCAAAGCTCCTGGTTCATCTTAATCTTTCCTTTTCCTCCCCTTCAATATGTTCCAGCAAGCGAGGTGGAAGCGGAGAGCGGCAGAGGCGGGCCACTTGCCTGCCTGCTTGCCTCCCTCCGCGAGGCCCCCCGCTGCCTTCCCGGGATCCAAGCCGGAGAGAAAGGGCGGCGGCGGGGCCGCGCTACCGGAGCGCCCGATTGCCAGACAGGCAGCTCCGCCCATGCGCCTTCCACGCGATCGGCCCGCGAGGACCGGCCAGGGAAGGCGCGCAGACGGAGCTCCCGTCCCGCTGCACCCCAGCCGGAGCGCCCGAGTGCCAGGCAGGCAGCTCCGCCCGCAGCGCGCCCAGCATGGCGACGCTCTCCTGCCTGCCTGGCGAGCGCTTCGGGGGGGGCGGCGGCGGCAGCCGTTACAACGCGGGCGGAGGAAGAGGCGGCGGCGGCGACCAACCAACTTCCCCACCCGCCGACCTCGAAGAAGCGCTGCCCGACTCTGGAAGGCTCCCAAGGGCGGGAGGAGGAAGAATCAATCGCCCTCCTCCAGCGCCGGCCATTTGGGGGCGGGATCCAATCACGTGGAAGGGGCGGGGGTGAGTTCAGCTGCGGAAGAGCCACACTCAAGGGGCCAAAGAGCCGCATCTGGCTCGCGAGTCGCCATTTCCGACTCTTGTCCTATAGCATTAAAAGCCATCAGAATTTACACATTTGGTAAAACTATCTGTTTGATCATCACCAGCATTTCTGATCTTTGGGAAGACATCAAGAGTCCTGAAAAATGTCCTTTTGTTGGGAGAATTGTATGCTATTGATATTTTTAAATGTTTGTTAGATTTCTATCCTGCTTTTCCTCCAGGAGACCAATACATAGCACTTCCTCCCATTTTCCCCTGCAACAGCAACCCTGTGAGGATAAGTTGGGTTGCTGGCCCAAAGTCACCCAGGGAGTTTCCATAGCTGAGGTGGACAAGAACGTGGGTCTCTCTGGTTCTAATCCAACAAAGAGGAGTCGCTCAATTACTTAAGAGTATAATTACTGGTCTCCAGCAAAGGAGATCGTTACCTTGTCGTGGTGCTGGAGCTTGAGCACCTCAATGAAACCATGAGCTAAACCGTGAAGGGACACCCAAGACGGGAAGGTTGTGGCAGAGAGGTCAGACTAAATACGATCCCTGGGGAAGGTAATGGCAACCCACCCCAGTATTCTTGCCATGAAAACTAAATGGATCAGTACAACCAAAGATATGTTGGTATACCATCGGAAGATGGGACTCCCAGGTCGGAAGATGGTCAAAATGCTACTGGGGAGGAACAGAGGATACGTTCAACTAGCCCCAGATGTGATGACGCAGCTAGCTCAAAGCCGAAAGGACGGCTAGCGGCCGACGGTGCTGGTGGTGAACGACGAATCCGATGTTCTAAAGATCAACACACCATAGGAACCTGGAATGTAAGATCTATGAGCCAGGGCAAATTGGATGTGGTTATTGGTGAGATGTCAAGATTAAATATAGACATTTTAGGTGTCAGTGAACTGAAATGGACTGGGATGGGCCACTTCACATCAGATGACCACCAGATCTACTACTGTGGACAAGAGGACCACAGAAGAAATGGAGTAGCCTTCATAATTAATAATAAAGTGGCTAAAGCAGTGCTTGGATACAATCCAAAAAACGATAGAATGATCTCAATTCGAATTCAGGGTAAGCCATTTAACATCACAGTGATCCAAATATACGCCCCAACCACAGATGCTGAAGAAGCAGACGTAGATCAGTTCTATGAGGATCTGCAGCACCTACTAGATAATACACCAAAAAGAGATGTTATTTTCATTACAGGAGACTGGAATGCTAAGGTGGGTAGTCAGACGACACCTGGAATTACAGGCAAGCATGGTCTGGGAGAACAAAATGAAGCAGGACATAGGCTGATAGAATTTTGCCAAGACAACTCACTGTGCATAACAAACACTCTCTTCCAACAACCTAAAAGACGACTTTATACATGGACTTCACCAGATGGTCGACACCGAAATCAGATTGACTACATCCTTTGCAGCCAAAGGTGGCGGACATCTATACAGTCGGTAAAAACAAGACCTGGAGCTGACTGTAGTTCAGATCACCAACTTCTTATTGCAAAATTTAGAATCAGACTAAAGAGAATAGGGAAGACCCACAGATCAGTTAGATATGAGCTCACTAATATTCCTAAGGAATATGCAGTGGAGGTGAAGAATAGATTTAAGGGACTAGATTTAGTAGATAGGGTCCCAGAAGAACTATGGACAGAAGTTCGCAACATTGTTCAGGAGGCGGCAACAAAAAACGTCCCAAAGAAAAAGAAAACCAAGAAGGCAAGATGGCTGTCTGCTGAAACACTGGAAGTAGCCCAAGAAAGAAGGAAAGCAAAAGGCAACAGTGAGAGGGGGAGATATGCCCAATTAAATGCAAAATTCCAGAGGTTAGCCAGAAGAGATAAGGAATTATTTTTAAACAACCAATGTGCGGAAGTGGAAGAAGACAATAGAATAGGAAGGACAAGAGACCTCTTCCAGAAAATTAGAAACATTGGAGGTAAATTCCAGGCAAAAATGGGTATGATCAAAAACAAAGATGGTAAGGACCTAACAGAAGCAGAAGAGATCAAGAAAAGGTGGCAAGAATATACGGAAGATCTGTATAGGAAGGATAATAATATTGGAGATAGCTTTGACGGTGTGGTCAGTGAGTTAGAGCCAGACATCCTGAAGAGTGAGGTTGAATGGGCCTTAAGAAGCATTGCTAATAACAAGGCAGCAGGAGACGATGGTATCCCAGCTGAACTATTTAAAATCTTGCAAGATGATGCTGTCAAGGTGATGCATGCCATATGCCAGCAAATTTGGAAAACACAAGAATGGCCATCAGATTGGAAAAAATCAACTTATATCCCCATACCAAAAAAGGGAAGCACTAAAGAATGTTCAAACTATCGAACAGTGGCACTTATTTCACATGCTAGTAAGGTAATGCTCAAGATCTTGCAAGGTAGACTCCAGCAATTCATGGAGCGAGAATTGCCAGATGTACAAGCTGGGTTTAGAAAAGGCAAAGGAACTAGAGACCAAATTGCCAATATCCGCTGGATAATGGAGAAAGCCAGGGAATTTCAGAAAAACATCTATTTCTGTTTTATTGACTATTCTAAAGCCTTTGACTGTGTGGATCATAACAAATTGTGGCAAGTTCTTGGTGGTATGGGGATACCAAGTCATCTTGTCTGCCTCCTGAGGAATCTGTATAACGACCAAGTAGCAACGGTAAGAACAGAGCACGGAACAACGGACTGGTTTAAGATTGGGAAAGGAGTACGGCAGGGTTGTATACTCTCACCCTACCTATTCAACCTGTACGCAGAACACATCATGCAACATGCTGGGCTTGAGGAATCCAAGGCTGGAGTTAAAATCGCTGGAAGAAACATTAACAATCTCAGATATGCAGATGATACCACTTTGATGGCTGAAAGCGAGGAGGAGTTGAGGAGCCTTATGACGAAGGTGAAAGAAGAAAGTGCAAAAGCTGGGTTGCAGTTAAACCTCAAAAAAACCAAGATTATGGCAACGAACTTGATTGATGACTGGCAAATAGAGGGAGAAAAAGTGGAGGCAGTGACAGACTTTGTATTTCTAGGCGCATAGATTACTGCAGACACTGACTGCAGCCAGAAAATCAGAAGACGTCTACTTCTTGGGAGGAGAGCAATGGCAAATCTTGATAAAATAGTTAAGAGCAGAGACATCACACTGACAACAAAGGTCCGCATAGTTAAAGCAATGGTATTCCCTGTAGTAACCTATGGCTGCGAGAGCTGGACCATAAGGAAGGCTGAGCGAAGGAAGATAGATGCTTTTGAACTGTGGTGTTGGAGGAAAATTCTGAGAGTGCCTTGGACTGCAAGAAGATCAAACCAGTCCATACTCCAAGAAATCAAGCCAGACTGCTCACTTGAGGGAATGATATTCAAGGCAAAACTGAAGTACTTTGGCCACATAATGAGAAGACAGGATACCCTGGAGAAGCAGCTGATGCTAGGGAAAGTGGAAGGCAAAAGGAAGAGGGGCCGACCAAGGGCAAGATGGATGGATGGTATTCTGGAGGTGACGGACTCAACCATTGAGGAGCTGGGGATGGTGACGGCCGACAGAGGGCTCTGGCGTGGACTGGTCCATGAAGTCACGAAGAGTCGGAAACGACTGAACGAATAAACAACAATAATTACTGGTATGTTTCATAAGCGTATGAACAAAGGCAACAAGATGTAGTTCCATTGCTGGACATTGATTACTTCTATAAAGTAACCTTCCACAACTTGAATCCTGTTGTTTGTGGTATAGATGAGTTACATCTAAATACAGTCATGTTCCTGCTGGCATATTTATTTATTTATTTATTTATTTATCATTTATTCATACTGCACAGGTAGTCCTCCCTTAACGACGGTAATTGGGCCCGGAATTTCCATCGCTAAGTGATAAGGTCGTAAAGTGAGATGTCACGTGACTGCATAGCTTAGCAACGGCAATCCTGGCAATTCCTCTTGCTGTCATTAAGCGAATTTTACTGGTCGTTAGCTGAGCACCCACCCCAATCCAAGCCATTCTGGGCTTGGTTGCTCCCAGCCCCGAGCCTCAGTAAGGTAACGGACTGTCTCCAACTCCCCTCACCCCCCTATCTCCCCCCCATCTCTGCCCTTTTGGCAGGGCAGCAAGCAGCCCCAGAACAGCGCGGCTCTCAGGCTGCTTGCCATGCCCCACTAAAATTTATTTAATTTATATGACCGCCCATCTCCCCCAACGGGGAACTCTGGGCAGTTCACAATAAAATAGGTTAAAATAAAATACAAAATATAAAAACATCAATAATATAATAAATAGTTATAAAATCCAGATGGAGATGGTATTAATAACAGCAGGACATGATAGAATTAGGGGATTAACCACCCCCATGAGGAACTATCGTTTCCTCCTTCCCATGCCAGGCGGCAGAACCAGGTCTTCAATTCTTTCCTAAAGGTCAGGAGGGAGGGGATCTGTCTCAACTCTGGGGGCAAGGTGTTCCATAATGTACAGTAGGTGCCGCCACAGAGAAGGCCCGTCTCCTAGACCCCATCAGATGACACTCCTTGATTGATGGGGTTTGTAGCAGGCCCTCTCTGAATGATCGGGTGGGGCGGGTCGATAATATGGGGATAAGACAGTCCCTCAGGTATTCTGGCCCCATGCCATGTAGGGCTTTAAAGGTGATAACCAACACCTTGAATTGTACCCGGAAGCAAACTGGCACCCAATGCAGCTTGCGGAACAAAGGTGTTATATGTGCAGATCTTGGTGCACCCAAAATTGCTCGTGCGGCCGCATTCTGCACCAGCTGTAGCCTCCGGATAGTCTTCAAGGGTAGCCCCATGTAGAGCGCATTGCAATAATCTACATGGGAGATGAGAGCATGAGTGACTGTTGGGAGGGCGTCGCGATCTAGAAATGGCCGTAACTGGTGCACCAGCCGAAGCTGTGCAAAAGCCCTCCTAGCCATGACTGCCACCTGCTCTTCGAGCAGGAGTCATGAGTCTAGAAGGACCCCCAAGTTCCGCACCGGTTCTGAATGGGGTAGTGCTACCCCATCGAGAACCAAAGATGATAATTTCCCAGAAGACGCTAAGCCATCAATCCACAGCCACTTGGTCTTGTCAGGGTTCAACTGAAGCCTGTTGTTCCCCATCCAGGCCCTCACATCCAGGCACTTGGAGAGGGTGGTCACTGCGTCACTTACTTCACCTGGGATGGAGATATACAATTGAGTATCATCCGCATACTGATGATACCTCTTCCCATACTGTCAGATGACCTCGCCCAGCGGTTTCATGTAGATGTTGAATAGGAGAGGAGAACCGAGCCCTGCGGCACCCCACACAGGAGTGGCCGTGGGCTGGATCTCTCCTCGCCTACCACCACCGACTGGGAATGGCCCCGGAGGAAGGAGGTGAACCAGCATAAAACTACGCCGCCCACCCCCAACTCCCTAAGCTGCCCCAAAAGGATACCATGGTCGATGGTATCGAAAGCCACTGAGAGATCCAAGAGAGCCAGGATGGATGCACTACCTCCATCCCATTCCCGTCAGAGATCATCCGTAAGCGCGACCAATGCAGTCTCCGTCCCATATCCCGGCCTGAAACCTGACTGGAAAGGGTCTAGATAATCCGCTTCATCCAGTGTCCTCTGAAGTTGCAACACCACCACTTTCTCAACCACCTTTCCCAAAAAGGGAAGGTGGGAGACTGGATGAAAATTGTCCAAAATGGTTGGGTCCAGGGATGGTTTCTTGAGGAGGGGGTGAACCAATGCCTCCTTGAAGGCAATTGGGAACACCCCCTCCAACAAGGATGTATTAATCACTGCCTGGACCCATCCACCTGTCACCTCCCTGGCCGATTTTACCAGCCAGGAAGGGCAGGGATCTAAATAACATGTGGTGGAATTAACAATTCGAAGGATCCTGTCCACTTCCTTAGGTCCAACAGGATCAAATCGTTCCCAGATAATAGGGCAAGACTGCTCTCCCGGCATCTCCCCAGATTGCATTCCACGCATGGAGTCCAACTTAGACCGAATCCGAGCGATTTTATCCTGCAGGTGCTCAGAAAATTCCTCCGCACGGCCCTGCAGGTGGGTGGTCAATACCACCCTACCTAAGAGAGATTGAGTAATCTTGAACAGGGCCGTCGGACGGCATTCTTCAGACGCAATAAGAGCGGAGAAGTATTCACGTTTCGCCGCTCTTGCCGCCACAAGGTAGGCCTTAATAGCGGCTCTAGATTGTGTTCGGTCAAATTCCGTCTTCGTCTTTCTCCAGCGGCGCTCTATACGTCTCTTCACCCTCTTCAAGACCCTCAACTCCTCCGTAAACCATGGGGAGTGACGGGCCAAATGGGGCTGGAGAGGTCGCATCAGCGCGATCCTGTCCAAGGCTCCGGCCGCCTCCCTATTCCAGGTTGCGGCCAGTGCCTCCGCTGGACCGTGCAGCAGATCATCGGGTATTACCCCCAGCTCCCTCTGAAACCTCATTGGGTCCATAAGTCACCGGGGGCGGACCAATCGAATAGGCCCTGCCTCCCTGCGGAGTGGGGCGGCATAAGAGAATCCTAGAGATATCAGGACGTGATCTGACCATGACAACGGGGATAGATCTAACTTTCCCCTCAGGTCACTTTGCCATTGCTCTGACAAGAAGACCAAATCCGGAGTGAGTCCACTGTCTCGAGTCAGGTCCCGAATAATCTGGGACAGGCCCATGGAATTCCCCAGGACCATCAGCCTGGGGAATTCCACCGCCAACCCCGAGACGGCCTCGAGCAGCTCAGGCAGGGAGGTTGCTACGCAGCAGGGAGGCTGGTACAGTAGCAACACTCCCAACTGTTCTCGGGCACCCAACTTGAAAAACAGGGACTCACATCCGGACACTTGTGGAGCAAGGCCCCTGAAAGCCACCAAAGACTCTCTAATAATAACTGCCACCCCTCCTCCCCCACCCCGGTATCTCGGCTGGTGCCACACCTGAAACCCGGCTGGGCACATCTCCGAGAGGGCTACCCCTCCCTCTGGGCCCAGCCAGGTCTCAGTAATACATGCCAGGTCAGCCCCTCTCTCCATGATTAATTCACTTATGAGAGGGGCTTTGTTGTTTACTGACCTGGCTTTAAGCAGCAGCAGTCGAAAACCGGGGCCCTCAAGGATCCGCTGTCCAGAACCTGGGTTTGAACTCGGAGGACCGGAACGCGCCACCAGTACTAAACACCGGGGGCGCCTTCCCCGAAGATGGCCTGTCCTCCGGTTCCCATCACAATATCTCCTGCCTGTCACCACCTCGATCCGATTGCCCACATTATCGTCCCCAGAGTTTCCTGATCCGGTCGCCTCCACTCCTGGATCCTTCGAAAACCTGGGTCTAGGCCGGGGTCTCTCCCATTCATCAATCCTTTCACTCTCAATCCTCCTGGGCAGTTGAAGGCCACCAGAGCAACCAGCGAAAGCTCTCGGCGCTGGCAAGCCCCAACCACCCCCTTCACTCACCATCCAATCACTCACTATGCCCCCTGTGGCCTCTCTCACTAGCCACAAGGGGCAAAACAGTCACTCCTACCTACCCTGTCTCCCACTCAGGGTTAGGTACTCTCACAAACAGATACAATCTTAGACCCCCTCCCGCGACTCTCACTCTCGGGGGGGGGGGGAACCACATTCACACCAAGAGACCCCACAATTATCTGCTGCCCTGACACCGGGGCTGGTTTGTCCTTCAATTAGCCACAAGCTATGCTGTTGATTGGAATGTTCGTAATTATAGCTGCCTAGGTCTCTTAAGTTCTTGGAATAGTCCCAGCCATTCGCTCTGGCTTGAATTTGCAGTGCTGGGTTCGTCCGGTTGGCCACCAACCACTCTGTCAAAGCCTAAAGTGTCCCAAAAGTTCACTGGGCTGCCAGAACTAGCCCGTCGTGTCAGGGACCACCCCACTGCTGGAGTCCACCACACTACCAGGCCAGTCCCTCCAGTTGAAGCCAGCTCCAGCTCCACTTCCCAAGGCTGCTAGGCGTCAGGTTGGTCTATTGTCAGGCCACCGCGCTGCTCAGCTGTTTCCTCAACCCGGTCTATTGCACCTTGTCTGCAAGTGCCGCCCCAATTCACACTGCACACACCGCCAACCAGAAGGAGCAGCAGGACAAGGGGGCCGAACGGCGAACCCAAAAAACGTTAGGCGCACTTTAGGCTTTGACAGAGTGGTTGGTGGCCAACCGGACAAACCCAGCACTGCAACCCCGTCCAACCCCGAGGACCACGACACCACAACCTTGGCGCCGCCGACGGGAACCTCCGAAATCCACCAGGATCTGCCACGCCATCCGACGCCCGTCCTCCGAAGTCCCAGGTTTTCCCCAGACCTCTGCAGCCTCGCCACACTCCACCGCTCCATACGGGGGGGGGGCTCCATCCGACCCGACCCAGCTAATGCAAGGGTCAGGGTCTCTGGAATCCCCTCTAACTCCAACTAACCGGTGGGGAGTTGAGATAGGGTCCAAAACGCCAGCAGTTTCTCCCTCTCAGAGCAGCAGTGGTCGGCGTCTGCTTGCGGCCGCCATCTTGGATTTATACAAAGTTATCTAAACTAAGTTATCTGAAGCTAAACTAAGGGGGCATGGTGGCTCAGCGGGTAAGACGCCAGGCTTGTCGATCGGAAGATCGCAAGTTCGGAGGTTCGAATCCCTAGTCCCGCGTGATGGAGTGAGATCCCGCACTCGCCCCAGCTCTTGCCAACCTAGCAATTCGAAAGCATGCAAACGCAAGTAGATGAATAGGTACCACCTCCGTGGGATGGTAACAGCGTTCCGCATGCGTCATGCCAGCCACATGACCGCGGAAGCATCTTCGGACAATGCTGGCTCTTCGGCTAACAAACGGAGATGAGCACCGGCCCCTAGAGTCGGACACGACTGTGTGGGGGAACCTTTACCTATACTTTAAACTAAGTTGAAAGCGAGCAAAGCTTCCATAGGAAGTTGGAGATGCCTTACTATTTTATGGTGCTTAAATAAATCCCTGCTTAAACTGTAGTTTTTTCTGGTATCCAGAGATAAGTAGATATGTGTTAAGACTCTGAAATCATCACAGATGGTAAATAATGAGTTGTAATTTCTACAGCACAGGTCTTTTTGCCTGTCTCCAGGGGATATGCTTTCAAGGAAGTGGCCATGAATCATTTTACTCTGATTCACTACTACATGAGTATATGAACACCCTCCCAACACAGTTCACAAGAATGGCTGATAAAATGGTTCCTTGAATGTACCAGTATATACTGGGGTCGGGGTAGAGACTGCATAATCAAGAGCTGCTACATGAAAGAAAGAAAAAAAAAAGAAGCGTATGAAAAAGTAGCTCTGAGGGAGAAAACTCAGCTAGGACTATTATTCCAGATCTAGGTTTCTCTGTGCAGGGCAATTTTTCAGTATTAGGCAGATCCCCCCCCCTTTTTTTTTTTTTTGCTGGTTGGTGAAGTCCAATGGCCAGTTTCCCATTGGATCTGCAGTTGGGATTTAATGGCTGAGCAGTGAAACAGATGGTGGCATTGTCTCCTTGTGACCTTTTGTGAACGCTGGGTGAAGCTGCTTGTGCAAGTAGTGGAAGTAATGGTTTTAGCTCCAAATGGTATCATCTTTTGTTCCTGGGGAGGTGGCTCGCATTTATGAATGAGTTCTTAACATTGTATTTCAAGCTGTCCTTTAGGTTGGTGATAAAAGCCAGGCGAAGGGTGGAAAAGCTGGAGCTCCCTCTGCTGGTTAGTGTTTGAACAGACCCAGGCCTGTGGCATTCATCTTGGGTCCTTCTCTCACGGATCTTTTCCCTTCCCTCCTTCACAGCTGCCTGCCAGCCACTTTCCCCCAGCCCTGGAGCAATGTGTGAAAACTGCAAAGGGACTGTTACAGTTGCTCAGGGCAACGGGAATTTATGATCAGCTTTGCATCGTAATTTAGAGACCTCCAAAGGGGAACATTTTGTGCTGAACAGTTCTCCCCAAGACTTCTCCAGGCAGCCTGGCTCAGGCCTCTGTTGCTGCAGGCTACAGGAGCTGAAAGAAGCATTGCCTGAATTGCTGGGAGGGCGATGTAGGCTGGAGGCATCCTTCCATTCATCTGCATCCTCCCATTTTTCATATAGGGCTTCTTTCCCAGAGCCTTCGCATGAACAGAATCTAGAGCAAACAGCCTCCAACTCCGAATTTCTCATACAGTATGTGGCCCTTCCTTTGGAAGATCCTAAAGGAAATCCAAGATGAAGATGAAGGTCAAGTTATCTTCAAAGACTTGAATTCGGACCACAAATGGATCTGCGTAAGAGCACAACCCCCAAGGCTGAAAGATGCCCACGCCCCAGTAAAGAGAATCAGAAAGACTGTCCCCAATGCAGCAAGATTTGGCTCAGTGTGGTTTAAAATCAGTGAAGTAATATAAAGGATCCTCTCAAGGGACAAATGCAGAGAGTAAAATGACCAAATGGTGTCACTAATAAAAGCTTCACAGGAGGGTTATACCACAAAGCAAATGGCAGGGGAGCATCGGAGCCCATAAGAAACAGTGTCATTCTCTTGGGCCTCCAGAGTTTATTTCAAGTTTATTTCTATTTTTGTTTAGAAATTTATAAGGCTGCCCAACTGTACAACAGTTCTGGGCAGCATACAGTAAAAACAATAATACAATTAAAACAAACACCCCCCCTCCAAATGACACAAGAAAAGCAACTATAAAAGGACAAACAAGCAGCACCCACCATCTCCACTAACCCAAGGCCTGGGGAAAGACGCAGGTTTTCAGTATTTTTTTGAACGTGGCCAGGATGGAGGCCAGATGTAACTTGAGGGAATGATGTTCCAGAGAGAGGTGCAGTGACAGAGAAGGCATGCTTCCTAGGTCACATTGGGAGACACTGTTTCACTAGACTGACCATATTGCCTTGAGACAAAAACAGGACAAGAGGAACGGGCGGGGGTGGAGCAGCTGGTTGGGGGGGTCCGGGGGGGTCGCCTCCGCCTGTCGGTGCGTGGGGGGGCAGCGGGGCTGGGCGGCACGGTGGGCGGGGGCAGAGTGGCTGGTTGGGGGGGTTTGCCCCCGCCTATCAGTGCACGGGAGGGGCAGGGCGGGCAGTGCGATGGGCGGGGGCGGAGCAGCTGATTGGAGGGAACCCAGAAGGGGAATTGCCTCTGCCTGTCGCGGTGCTGGGCCCGCCTCTCCCACCTCCTTTGCCGCACGCTGGTGGGCGGGGGCGATTCCTCCTCCGGGTTCCCTCCGGTCAGCTGCTCCGCCCCCACCTGTTCCTGAAAAATGGGACAAAACTGGCATTTATGTTAAAACGATGGGACGGTTGAGAAAAGGGGAAAAAACGGGACTGTCCTGTTCAAAACGGGATGTATGGTCAGCCTATGTTTAACGGATGGGACCTGGAGCATGCTGACTCTGCCTGATAGTACAAGCTGGGCAGAAGCCACAGAAGACAGACATTCCTTTAAATAACCAGACCCTACACCACGAAGGGATTCACAGGTAGTGACCAATACCTTGAATTGCACTAGTGCAGCTTACCGAGCAGAAGCGTTACATGGACCTGATGAGATATGCCCACAATTGCCCATGCTGCTACAGCTTCTGAGTGGTTTTCAATGGCAGCCCCATGTAGAACACTTTGCAATTGTCCCTTGATTTCCACAAACTCTTCCCTGCAACAGGCCAAAGCCATTTCTAGCACCGTACTTAAAAAACAAAAAGGATGTGACATCATTCCAAGAGTTTAGGATGTCCTCAACTAAAAAAGTATGATTGCCAATCGGGGCTCTCAGCTTCATTAACACATTTTAGTGAATACGAAAATCCTGGTGAGAGGGATTATTGATTTATTGGGTTTTTTTATACCACTGGGTTCCTGAAGCACTCCCAGCAGTTAACAGCAGAAACAGAAACATCTATTGGTCAATTAACAAAGTAGCCATTAAAACACCCACAGTAAAAGTACATCAGTATTGTAACAATAAAAGTAACAGAGCAAAAACACCAGAGATTCACTCCAATTATTCCCCAAATGCCGTCCGGAAAAGCTCTGTTTTAACCAAATTTTGGAAAGTTAAAAAAAGAAGAAGGTAATCTAGTTTTCAGAGCAAAGTTGTTCCCCCAGGATAGGAGCCATCACCCCAAAGCATGATTTCTGTGCTCTATCTTCTTCATCTCAGGAAAGTGAGGAACCACAAACAACTTCTTCCAGGATGTATATACTGGATGGATCAATTCTTGTTGGAGAAGGGGGTCTCAAAGGTACAGTATCTAAGAGCCAAGCCATATGGGACTTTATAGATTAAAACCAGCACTTGGAATTGAACCCAGAAGCCAATCAAGGCCCGTAATTGTGGTGTTACCTGATTATGGTGGGTCATCCCCACCAACAAATGGACTGCTGCATTCTGAATCAACTGCAGTTTTCAGAAAAGCCCAGATGAAACAATGCCATAGCTAACTTGGAGAGCCAACTTAATATCTAGAGCAGTGTTTCTCAACCTTGGCAACTTGAAGATGTGTGGACTTCAACCTTGAGCTGCCAAGGTTGAGAAACACTGATCTAGAGGAAAGCTAAACAGAGACATTGGGAGTTGGGCTGCATACACTTTTGATAATAGATAAATATATAAACAAAAAAACAGTGATTTCTCAGAAAATGAGAATTAAGAATGGTATGTGGAGGAAGGGAAGTCATCTTTCAAACTGTTGGTAATGTCAGCCTCCCCCAAACATTAGAGAACTGCCCCTCATCCCTCCCCAGTTTGGAGAATTTCATGCACAGTTATGGATCCAAAATAGTATTATGTCGATGAAGATTCTCAGTCATCCAGGTGGAATTGTCTGTAGGTTGAGTCATGGCAACTGGATTTCTTTCTTTTGGTTGAAACGTTTCGCTGCTTGTCCAAGTAGCTTCTTCAGTCTGGGCAAAAGTTGGTGAGGGGACCCCATATGTCTTCCATGGTAGCTGTACCTTACACCTGATTGGCTTGTTAATTGGGCAATAAATAAATAAATCCACATGGTTTTGTATTTAATTGACAACTGTTGAAAGATGCAACAACGTTGGTCCCTGCCCTTTACAATCATCTATTCTTAGCCCTCTGCTTATTTCAACCACCAGCGCAGATGAAGACTGTAGCTTCTTTCAATATTAACTGAGGCAACCTGTCTCAACAGATAATTTTTAAAAATACATACTTTTTAAAGCCCTGGAAGACTTCTCAAAGAATTTCATCATCTTTCAGATGATTCATCTTCTTTTACATCTTCAATTGCCAGGGATTAAAAACGGTCAAAGAGGAAAGGGGGAAAGAATAAGGTGACAATTACTCGTCGGAAGTCACAATTCTATTATTTTATTTTATTTTATTTTATTTTATTTATTTTTATTTTATTTTATTATTTTATTTTATTTTATTTTATTTTATTTTATTATTTTATTTATTATTTTATTTTATTATTTTATTTTATTTATTTTATTTTATTTTATTTTATTTTATTTTATTTTATTTTATTTTATTTTATTTTATTATTTAATTTTATTTTAATTTTATTTTATTCATTTCTTTCTCTTTTTGTTTTCTATATACTTTTTCCCCTTAATCTTCTTTTAATTTTGTATCCTTTTATTGTACTGAAAAATTCTAAGAAAAAAGAGAAAAAATAATAGAAAATGCTCAATTGCATTACTTCACGACACCACAACTTTCTATGTCTGACTTCTTACAAATGTGGTGGAGAGAGTTGGATGCAGATTTCTTTCAGTGGCAGGATCCCGAGCTGTGGAGAAGGGGAGCGAACTATCTCAGGATCTCAATCATGCGAACCCACTGCAGCAAAATACTGTGCAGGATGACCAGTCTGGCCCAAGATACAGTCAGCAGCAGAATACCAGTGACCAGGAGAAGCAGGTTTCTGACTCTCATATACCAATGTCATCTGAATCCAACCCAAGGAAAAGTGATTTGCCAAATCTATTTTTGATGCTTGAGAAGGCGTTTGGGGATAATGGGTATAACGTCTACGGATTACAATGGTCTTTATCATCTCCTACACCAGATAGAGGGGGTTGTAGTGGCTCAGCGGGTAAGACGCCAGGCTTGTCGATCGGAAGATCGCAAGCTCGAAGGTTCGAATCCCTAGTCCTGCGTGACGGAGTGAGCTCCCGCACTCGCCCCAGCTCTTGCCAACCTAGCAATTCGAAAGCATGCAAATGCAAGTAGATGAATAGGTACCACTTCGGTGGGAAGGTAACAGCATTCCGCATACCTCATGCTGACCACATGGCCGTGGAACTGTCTTCGGACAATGCTGGCTCTTCGGCTAACAAACAGAGATGAGCACTGGCCCCTAGAGTCGGACACGACTGCACGACTGTGCGGGGGGAACCTTTACCTTTACTATACCAGATAGATGGGTTTGAAGTCTGATCCAGCAGGGTTTTCAAATTCTCATTCTTAGTCCTGAATTCCAAGGGAATGCTAGATCAACTAACAGGAGTGTCCAGACGGTATGGCCAAATAAGTCAAAATGGCGCCCATGAGGGTGCGATTGAAACTCCACCTGTTTTTTATGTGCAATGCAGACAACCTGAACTGACAAAGTGTGTGACTATCCAAATGCAGCTGACCACCTTCCTTTGGGCTCCATGAGAACAGAATGACTGGTCCCAGTCGTTGCACTAAGCCCTAATACACTTTGGTTTTAGCTTAGTTTTGTGTGAATGGGGTTTGTGATTAAAGCAATGGGTTATTGTAGCACAGCCAACTACAGTTTCAAATCAGTTTCTTGTCACCTTATAGTAAGAATGGGTAGCCAGCAGCTGTTTTTATCACTGAAGGGTACCAGACGGGGTAATAATGTGAAATAAAGGGCAGCACCACACAGGTGGGGAGTTTTACAATTCTTCCATTCTTCTGAGGGGAGAGTGATTGGGAATTCTTCCTTTTTTCCTTTAAACAATGTTAAGCCTGGTTTAGAATTTAATGCTAGGGTTTTGTGGCATTTCCTGTGTTTTGCTGGTTGTAATAAAAAAAAATAAGGGCTGGAGCATAATTGTGTGATTAAGGACGTATAGTCTGTAAGTTATTCTTCATTTGCTTTTCATTACACCCAAGCCTTTAGCCAATGCATAGACATTAAAGATAAGTGAAGCTTAAAAAGGAGATTAAAAAACCCAGAAAGCAGATAAACAAGGGATAATTGTTTGCTACAAGACAATCTGGCTAACTTTTTGTTTGTTTTACTACTGCTTTGTGTGATTGTGAAAACAGCCAAACACTGTACCTGGTTTTGGTTGTGGGTTCTTACATCCTATCTGAATCTGAGTCTCCTGATGTAATGGGGAGTAGGAATGACCTTGAGGAACAGGAAGAAGAGCCACCACCAAGGCAATGGTCAGATAAAAGAAGTTCTGAGCCTGGGGCACAAATGTAATTTGAGTAAGCGCCTAGATCTCATGAAGATAAAGGGAGGGAGGGGGGAATAAGGTAGCATCAGCATTCATAACCTGGCATCTTAGTCCCGTCTATCTTGAAGGGCTGACACCCACTGTATCATCTCAATCTGAATGCCCCATCATTGGTTGGGGTACTCCAATTATGGCAAAACACATGAGATGGTGACTGACCTGCTATTCAGAAACAGTAACAGAGGTAATAGAAAAGGAAGTTCAAAAACGATGCTCTAATTCAGTGAGCAGGAGAAGGTCTGCATTCATTTCAGGAGCAAGCAACTGCAAATCCTAGATATTTTCAGAACAGAAACAACTGACAGATTGTCCTTAGCAATTACAGGTAGTCCTCACTTAAAGACCACAATTGGGACTGGATTTTTTGTTGTTAAGCGAAGCAGTCATTAAGTGAATCCAACCCAATTTTACAACTTTTGCAGTGGTCGTTAAGTGAATCACCATGGGGATTAAGCGAACCATGTGGTCATTAAGTGAATCATGCAGTTCCCTATTGATTTTGCCTGCCAGAAGCCTTCCAGGAAGGCCGAAAATGGCAATCATGTGACCACGGGACGCTGTGACGGTCATAAATGCGACATGGTTGCCAAGTGTCCAAATCGTGATCATGTGGCCGTGGGGATGCTGTGACGGTCATAAGTGTGAGTACTGGTTGTAAGTCATTTTTTTCAGCACTGTTGTAAGTCCGAACCATCACTAAATGAATGGTTGTTAAGTGAGGACTACCTGTAGGTGATGATAAAGTTTCCATGTTTTATGGGAATTGACAAATCACCATAGAGTAGGCCTACCAAATCTGAGCAGCAAAAATCTTGCCAACCAGTAGATGGCAGCAAAGGGCTAGAGGCTTGAGTATCTCTTCTATCCAGACACTCTCCAAGAAATGGAGTAAGTGGCCAACATTGCGCTTTCCTATCATGGAGGAAAGCGCAATGTTGGGCACTTAACTCCATTTCTTTGACTGGGTTCCTACTTTATAGCAGCAGTTTAAAACGTTTTGACTTCCTTGCAGTATTACTTGAATTTCTAACTACAACAGAAAGGATCCACTTTAGCCATCTCAAGATATTTTGTGAAAGTTCACCAGGAACCTATGTGGTCAAAAGAAAACCCCGCTGTTTTCACTGGAACTTCTGGCCAAGTAATTCCGTTAATCTCCGTTAACTTTGCATGTACAGCCACACCCACGCACCCACGCACCCTTTGTGCAGCAAGTCTGCAGGCCTTGTCATCGTGCATTTCTGCCCTTCCAGATTTACCACCACACTGCTGGGAGCCAGCCCTGAATACTGACCGCAAGCCAGAAAATTGCTGTTCTTTTTTTTGTTGTTGATTTGTCTCTGAGATGGGAGAGAGACAGCATGTTGGAGTAAGCAACAGGAAAAAGAACTGAAGCGAGCCATCTGGAATTCAGCAGAGCAAAATGTTTGCTTTGTTTTATGTGATGAGAATGAGGAACGCTGCTAACCAGGATTCCTCTCCTGCCACTTATACAAATCACTTGGAGCTCCTGCTCTGTAGCAAGTCCTACGTATCCACTACTTGGAGGGGAAGGTGGCAGATGGTGAGCTAACTCCTCACCTCAGCCCTTCCCAGAGTGAACGGCCAACATCTTCTTGCCAGAATGAACACTCTCGGAAGACTTCTCTGCTTACAGTCTGCAACAAGCCAGACTGCATTCTCCGGATTGCCAAATTTGGCCCTAGTTCATCCAGAAGCTGATCCCAAACAACTGAATATCTGGTTCTGTGGCCCATGAGGCTGGCCGTCTTAGTTTGCAATCATGAATAAATAATACAGTTATGCTTATTTTCATGACACAGTCAGGGAATCCACAAAGAATACTGTATGGAAGCTGTCCAAAACTGAACAGAACTGGTTGAACTAAATTTCAGAAACAGCATCATTATCTAAATGTTTGCTGTCCCAAGGATTTTTGAAAGGCATATAGAGGAAGACCTCAGAGAAAATTTGGAAACATTCAAGGATACAGTGGAATTGAAGACAATCAAATATATCTCGTGGTAGAAAGAAATTTAATAACCTAAATGTTGTAGATGAAGTTTCTAATGTATACTGGTTAGTAATAGAGGAATACACTGGAAATTTAGAATCCAGTCTTGTAATTTCATTATCTTAAAGTACAGTTTCCAGGTATCTTGAACCTAAAAGTCTATCACTCCAGTGTAGAGCTTTCCAAACTGTGTGTCGGGACACGTTAGTGTGTCGGCTGCAGTGTCTGGGTGTGTTGCAGCTGCTGCTGCCTCCGAGCCCTGCCAGGATTCCGCGCAGGTCCTAGTGCCTGCCTTGTGCCTCGCTGCCTCCAAACCTGCTGTGATTCTGCACAGGTCCTAGTGCCTGCCTTGTGCCTTGCTGCCTCCAAACCTGCTGTGATTCCACGCAGGTCCCAGTGCCTGCCTTGTGCCTTGCTGCCTCCAAACCTGCTGTGATTCCACGCAGGTCCTAGTGCCTGCCTTGTGCCCCGCTGTAAGACTGTGTCACGAAATGATGCATGTCTAAAAAGTGTGTCACCAACATGAAAAGTTTGGAAAGCTCTGCTCCAGTGATTATTGTGTAAACCAGTGTTTTTCAAACTTGGCAACTTTAAGGTGTCTGGACTGGTGTAAAGCAATATGTTTAGAAGGCCCCAGAATGTAGAAAACTGTTATACATATTACTTGAAAATAAGACCTGTTTTACTCAGTGGGTATCACTTCTGGATGGGCCTGCGTGGGATTGTGCTGTGAAAATTCAATCTCTATATAGTAATTTTAGTGCCCCAGATAAAATACAGAGCGGCCTTCTGATTCCACCAGCTGGGTCAAATGGAATTCTGCCTGAAGAAATCCAGCAAGCTCTGATTGAACATAAATATTTCTAAACTCTTGAAAAGTGGTTGCCGAATACCTTGGAGGAACTGTGATACAAATTATTTGGGTCACCAAAATCTGGTTTGATAATGGTGAGCAACATTCTGACGGCACATGCATAATTGATTGTTTCCCTTTCTGTGCCTTTGACATCTCTGTGTTTAGCGCTCAGTGACAATTAACCCAATTGCATGCAGTGGTGGGATGAGAGACAGTTTTTAACAGAGCAGTTAATTTGCACACACACACATACACCCTTCTTTCTGCAGCTTTTCATGACCTCTAGGAAAAAAAGATACCTTGTACTCCAGTCTGTCATTTATTTTTCTCTCTGGTTTTACTATCTTCTAGGCCAGTGTTTCTCAACCTTGGCCACTTGAAGATGTGTGGACTTCAACTCCCAGAATTCATGCTGGCTGGGGAATTTTGGGAGTTGAAGTCCACACATCTTTAAGTTGAAGCCCATTCAGCAGTCTGTTAGAAGTACTGAAATGGAGCAGAGCTGCAAAGTTTGTGTACAGAAAAAGAATATTGTTTAAAAACAGAGCCCGTGAGCATGTTAGAGAGATCCAGGTTAATCTTACACCTTTAGCCCACCCAAGCATAAAGAAATGCACACTTAGACATGGCAGTTATGAAAAGTAAGTACAAAAGAGTCCTTACGTTTATTCATTGCAGGTACAGCATTTTCAGTAGATAAATGATGTCCCATTTCTTCTTTGTTTCCCTAAACTTAATACCTCTTGCCCTGCTTGCTGCAAGAGATGCGTGCAGAAAGGGGGGAAAATCTCCTAGCTCCATCCATGGCCTAGGATAGAGCAGCACACAGCCATGTGCTTGCTCCCGGTCCAAGGAGGAGAGAGAGAGAAATGAGGCCTAGCACATGGCCTCTCTCCATGGAGAGGAGCAGCCACGTGCTGCTTCCTCCTCCATTGAAGAATCAGAGAGAGAGAGCGAGAGAGGAAGTGGGAGTGGCCACAAACAGCTTCCTCAAAAGCATGGAGAGCTTGCATCCTAGAGCAGCCATCCATATGCTGATGAGGCATGCTGGATTTGCCAGGATCTCCAACACAAGTGGCCAAGGTTGAGAAACACTGTTATAGACAATCTCCCCCCCTCCCCCCCACCCATCAGGACCAATGAAGAGTTCATCTCCATAATCTTAGGCAGGATACCTGGGAAGGAACAGGAGAAACACAGACTCTGCAAACCAGCCATTCAGGAGCGGTGACAGCAACTCAGCATATTATGGATGTAGAGGCTTTGAAGAAATGAAAGAGGATGTCACCATGGCTCCCCTCTCTGGACTATGGAAATCTACATGGCGGGTAGAGGGCAGCAAAATTTAGATGTTTCCCGCTCTTTTTGCTGCCATCTGTGGTCAACTGGACTTCTGCAGGCCAGATGTGGTCACCCATGGTGCCATTCAAGGAGTTCTGTAGTATCTGGCACACTGGAAGGTGGGAGGCAAATTTGGTGGGCCGATGTAAAGCCAGACTGGAGAGAGCTTTGTCAATGATCCCTCTCTTTTCATGTTGAAAACAAAATTTGCCCCTAACTAGCTGAGTCTAATCCTGGTTAAAGTAGTGTTTGATCCTGGTTACGGAAACGGACATTGGGAGTCGGTAATTTTAAAGAAGCCTCCTATCCCCAGATTAATATGTTGATGCTGGTGGTTTATTCGGTTATGAGGGGGAAATAAGATGCTCTTTAAAGGCACATTTAATATATACTTTTCCCTCATTATTTCATATATGGCCGGTATGATTTAATTAGCCTTATATTGTTCCTTTGGCTGCGGGGGAAGAGGTGGCTGAGGAGCGGGACTTCTCCCTTGGCCACCCTTATTAACGTGGGAGGGGAATAGGTTGAGACTGGTCAAGGCACTCTGCATATGCTCGGAGATGCATCAGTGGCTGGCTGTTAGGTCGAGATTGATTTTGCCGATCAGCCCAGCGAACCCCCGGAGGGGATTTTTAACCCCCAACCACGCTAAAGCGGATAAAGAAATTTAAACCGAGGCAAAAATGAGGCGGCGGGGAGAGGAATCGGAGTCATGGGAGCGGGGAGGAGAGAAAGGGGGGGCCCGAGGAAGAGGTGGGGTTTGGGAGCGTGGGGTCCGCCGAAGAGTGAAGGGAAAGGACTCGCAAGCGAGGAACTTGCGTGCGCGCTCGGGCGCCAACGTGCCTCGCCTTCGGCTCCGGGAGAACGACAAGATGTAGGTTTGGGCTGTGCGGGGGCTTGGCTCGCGGAGCGGGCCCTACTTCCTTCTCCTCCTCCTCCTCCCTGCTTTGCCTGTCGGCGTGTGCCCGGCTCGTTGTCCAGGCGGGCGCCTGGCTGGAAGAACGTGCGTGCCCGTGGCGGGATCGCCCGCCCCTCCTCGCCTTCCCCCCGCCCCGCTCGCTCCTTCCTCTCCCCCCTCCCCGCCTCTCCTCCTTTAGCGGCTGGGTGCTCTCCTCTCTGGACAAGGCGTTTAGTGACGGGGGAACGCGCAACCAGGCTTAAAGTATGGCAAGCGAAGATGGTTTCTGCCAAGGAACCAACGGTCGCTATGTTTTCGGGGCTGTCGATCACCTTCGTACACTTCCTGTGCTGGGCGACCTGGTAAGCGCTCTGGTCCCCGCTTCGCTTCTCCGCCTCCCCCGGTTTCCTTGCACCTGTACCTGATGCCCAGGATTGGGGGGGGGGGCAGAGAGCTGGGGGGGGGGGGGGGGCGCGAACCAGCGAGGCAAGGACCCGTCCCCCTCCCCCGATGGTGGCGGTCTCATCTCGCTCTCTCGCCTCGTTTCGCATGTGTCGCCCCTGGCTTCATGCTTTCCTTCCTTCGCCTTCCAGTCTCACCGCGCTCCCGGGACAGCTCAAAAAGGAAGAGAAATTATGGCCGGAGAATTTTACGCGCATCCTGGACCGTCTCCTGGATGGCTATGACAACAGGCTGCGTCCTGGATTTGGGGGTATGGTTCCTGCGTGCGGTCCCCGCTGTCTGTGATGCGTCTGCCTCTGTGTCTTGTCTGTGGGGGAAATGTACCATTAGGGATGCTCCGGCGCTTTTGGAAACAGAACCCAAAGTAATTATGACCTTTGCATAATTTCTCCCCCACCCCTTCTTGAGATGGGGCAGGCATGGGGTTGAACCTTTCTCTTCCTGTCCCGCTCCCCCGCATCTGGTGGCTTTGACGGGCGGGGGGGGGGGGGCGTAGGGGAAGCGAGGCGGGGAGGAAGAGGGGGAAAGAAGAAGAGAGACTTGGAGATCCTGCTAGTTCCTTCCTCCAGAAGTCCTCACAGTTGTGGTACCTGCTGCTCGGGTGCCTGGAAATGCCAGAGACGCCTACCTACCGTTGAGAGCACATCTGCTGAGGCTGGGTAGTTGTATTCCTCCAGCAAACTGAATTCCATACATTTAACACCAGGGAGGAACTTTTTCCTCTTCCAACTCACATCCCCTTGGGGGGCCAACACAGCAAGTGACTCCTGACTACGGTTGACATGCCATACCCCTCCTCCTCTCGCCTTCTGCCCCATCAGTCTCCCCCCCCCCCCCGCAACCCATCCTGTGGGTCTTGTCCACTGGTTGCTGGGAGAAGTTGGGAGTGGGTTGTCTGGATGGTGCCACTTTGGGGGCAGCGATTGCTTGACATTCTGTCAAAGTAGAGCAAATGCAGCTGTTGCTTCCCGGTGAAAAACACACCCGCACATTCTGGGGCTCCAGTAGCAACAGCAGGGAGAAAATATATAAACAAACCAAGGCTTGAGATCTTGCACCTGCATCTGATTTGTTCTTGGCAGCCATGTTCGCTCTCAGAAACCCCACCTTTCGCAGTTCAGAGCAGCAGAAAGTGTATAGCATCCCCCTTGCCCTTTTTAGTAACACCCATGCTCTCTATGGATACGGAGATCTTGAAAGAATCTCTATCTGTCGCTTATCTCAGTTCCTGGTTTCCTCCCAATTTCCTAGCAGATGTTCCTCCTCTACCACTCTCACTCCCCAGCATCTGTAATTCATAGTTTTGATTTGTTGGCTAACTCAGAGTCCACCCAAGTCCAGGTTTGTGGATAGAAGAGATAGGACTCAGGGTTATGGCCCAAGAAGGACTAAGGGCTGTGTAGTGTCACCCCACCGCCCTTCTGCTTTCACGATTAAGCGCTGAGGGGTTGGTTGGAGCATTTCCTTGTCACTAGAGATGGGTATATGTCAAAATGTAGGAGGAGGCCACGAAAAAGATCTTCCTGGGTAACTATGTAGCTGACATCGTGAGAAGACTTCGTCTAAGCTTGTTCCTTGGGAAAAAAAATGTGTTTCTTTCTTTGAGTGTTGAGTTCAGACATGTGACTCATCTACAAAGGCAATGATGCTGCCAGTTTCCATATATCCTGTTATCTACCACAGGCGTAAACTTAATGGGAAGAAATTGTGTACCATCTGCTTATTTCAAGATGATTTGAGAGCGCTGGGCTTTCCTTTTCATCCACTGAAGAACGTGAAGAGTAGATAAAGCTAACCTTATCAAAACATCAGAGAGAATTGGTTCCACAAGTGCAGTTTGGCTTTTCTAGTGCCTTCCGTGTATTTCTGTCTTGAATGTGCATGTTCTATGCTTACCAACGTATTTGCTTATCCTAGATGTTTAGATGGTGAATCACTAAGTGATGCCTTTGACTTTGCCAGCTTCTATTAAGGCAGGACTGCCTTTTCCAGCCTAATAACTTCCAGATGGATTAAGTCTACCAATCCTCAGGTCATCTCGGAGTTATGGGGACTGTAGTCTGGAGGCCTTTTGGTTGGAGAAGGGAATGCACTTTTTTAAGTTAGGGAAACCTCTTTAGCAGGAAGAATGGAACACCGCCAGAACTGAAAGATGTCAGTGTTTGTTTCATGAGTCTAAAAGGAAAGGGGGCTTACATTTGTAGTCCGGGACCAGCAGTTCTTTGTGTCTTAGGATACATTGGTTTGGAAAATGTGAGTAGAATTTTAGAAGCATTTTGTGGTGCAACATCGAAGTTGCTTCAGAATGGGCGTGTCTAGGGGAAACAAGGAAACAACAAGCAAAAATTGCTACTAGGTCGAAGTGCATAGGAACAGCACCATTCTCCAGATGGACTGACTGGAGAAGGATTCCCGCTGACTTCAGTGGAAATTACATTTGGGTGAAAAAGTTTCTGATTCCCAAACTGGTGCCTGTCACATCTATAAATTACAATTCAGTCAATGGCTATGTAATATTAATGAGGCAGACTTTATAACCCCACAATGAGGCCTAGATTGTGTTATAAATCACTATAAATCACTAGCAAGGAGATGGCCAGTCTGGGAATGTGAGTTGTAATCTAACCCATATGGAGGTCAGAAAGAGAAGTCCCATCTACACAGGGAACAAAATCAGATACGGAGACAACTCAGGCTTTAAAATTTAGATTGGGTAGAGGGTGGTCTAAGCAGAAGTACGTTTTTTTAATCACTCAGGCATACACATTTTCTTTAATAATCACAGCCCAAGGTCTTGGAGTAATTGGAAGTGCTACTGACCCAACTATTTAAATATTATTTGTCTCCTTCTAAACTTACTTTTTTCCTTAAAGATTTACACATTTTAAAACCACTTGGGTGCCCTTAAGATGTTTCAGGACTACTTAGATTACTAATTCCTGCCTAGTTTTGGCATCAATACGAACCCCATCAATAAGAGAATGTCATCTGGTGGGGTTTGGAGGCGGGCCTTCTCTGTGGTGGCACCCGCACTTTGGAACATCTTGCCCCCAGAGTTGAGGCAGATCCCCTCCCTCCCGACCTTTAGGAAAGAACTGAAGACCTGGTTCTGCCGCCTGGCATGGGAGGGAGGAAACGATAGTTCCTCATGGGGGTGGTTGATTCCATAATGTCCTTCCTTTTATTAAGCTAATTTGCCAACTGGATTTTATAATTATTTATTGTATTAATAAATGCACTAGCTCCAGCTCTTGCCAACCTAGCAATTCGAAAGCATGCAAATGCAAGTAGATTAATAGGTACCACTTCGGTGGGTAGGTAACAGCATTCCGTGCACGTCATGCGGCCACATGACCGTGGAAGCGTCTTCGGACAACGCTGGCTCTTTGGCTAACAAACGGAGATGAGCACCGGCCCCTAGAGTCGGACACGACTGCACAAATGTGCGGGGGGTACCTTTACCTTTTTATTGTATTAATTAATTGTGATTTTATATTTTTATTCCCTATTTTAAATCAGTTTTATTGTAAACCGCCCAGAGTTCCCCGTTGGGGGAGATGGGCAGTCATATAAGTTAAATAAATAAATAAATAAATAAATAAATAAATTCAGATGCCGCCTGATGCTATAGCTTGCCTCCCTGTGCTTTGCTGCAGGATACTCCAGGGAAATGTTCAAGAAATAGAAAGTTTAAATCTCTGTCATCTGAATGTACTGTAACCTTCTTTTGTTGGATGCACATTGAGCAGGCTGACCTCATCCTGTCTGATGTGCCTGTGATAAGCGAGGTCAGCCCCAGCCACAGGGTTGTGTTATTCACATTCTGAATTGTCTTGCACGTGTTGCTTGGTGTACTTGTCAAGGGGAGTTCAAGTCCAGGTAACTAGGGTTTGATCAGATTAAACTGTGTAGGGTGGTAAAAAGTCTTCATCTATTCAAAGATCAGGTGAGTAGGAAAATATCCACATGGGCCATCAAAGATTCAGAAAAAATGGGATATTGCAATGCAGGATTGACACTGACAGGATCTGGTTCTAAAAACTGGATTCTGCATGGTGATGATTACAGTATGATTCCATATGCTTCTCTTCATAATTATAGGTGTATATCCTCATGTATATATCCAGCTCTTACCAACCTAGCAATTCGAAAGCATGCAAATGCAAGTAGATGAATAGGTACCACTTCGGTGGGAAGGTAACAGCGTTCTGCGCGCGTCATGCGGCCACATGACCGTGGAAGCGTCTTCGGACAACGCTGGCTCTTCGGCTAACAAACGGAGATGAGTTGGGGGGCGCGGTGGCTCAGCGGGTTAAACCACTGAGCCGTTAGACTGCCGACCATAAGGTTGGCAGTTCGAAACCGCGTGACGAGGTGAGCTCTCGTCACTTGCCCTAGCTCTCTGCCAACCCAGCGATTCGAAAGCTAATATAGCAAGTAGATTAATGGGTACCACTCACGTGGGGCAATTTGCGGGCGTCCAGCGGAGAGTCGTCCTCGATTCCAAAAAGACCTGGAAGAGCGGTGATGTCGGCGGAGGACGACGGATCCGGAGACACCAACTTCCTGGACGTCAGCAGCCGGCGCGGAGCGAGGCATTCTGGGACTTGCAGTCCAATGCCTTCAGCGGAAGAGCCGGTTCCCTCCCTCTCTCCTTGTCGCGCGGGTATAATATATGATGTATAATTTGATGTATAAATTAATGTATACGGATGTTGTAAGCCGCCTAGAGCCCTCCAGTAGGGAGGGGATAGGCGGGGTATAAATAAGATTAAATAAATAAATAAAAAATAAAATGAGCACCGCCCCCTAGAGTCGGACACAACTGCACAAATGTGCGGGGGGAACCTTTACCTTTTATCCTCATGTACTTGTTTCATACAGTTAAATTAATCTGAGAGGTGTCAGTGGCTGAATGTATATATCTGGTGGCAAAATCAAATTAGTGTTTATTTATGTAGCACCATACCGAATACTTTCCAAAGGACAGATTTCAGAGTCTGCAATCTAAAAACAGATTCAAGGGAAAGAACAGGCGGTAACAGCTGAGTAAAAATGGAAGCAGATTAAGCAAGAGAAGACAATGTCATCATCTCAGGTACAAATATTCCCAAGTGTTTATCTTGTGTCTTCATTACAACAGGCCAGGAGTAGTCAAGCTGGTTACTTCTTGATGTACTTCAAATACCATAATCCCTGCTTGTCATCAGTGGGGTTTGTGGGAGTTGAGGTCCAAAACGTTTGGAAGGTCTCAGATGATCTGAACTGAGATCAGGGACCGTTTCAACAGTTTTGCTAGAAAAGGTGAATTTGGAGGAGATATATAAATGAAGTAAGCCAGTCTTGTAGAGGAATTCCAGAAATTAACTCCAGGCAGGTGTCCCACCAAGGAAAAAAGCAAAATCATTTCAGGAACCATTTGAACAGTTGATGATGGCCGTGCAGGTTAGGTTAAAGTCACATGTTGGAGTATGTTGGAATATAAAAGTGGAGAGGTAATGTAATGGTATGTGGGAATGACCTTGGGAGACGGGAGGGAGAGCCATGGATGGGATAACCAACATGTAAAAGAGGTCTCAGCCCATGGGAAGCGTCTCAGAAGGGACCCTCCCTAGTTTTCCGGAGAGTAAAAGGAAAGGAGGGGAGAAATACTTTCAGTCTTGCAAGATTCTGTTAATGTAACCTTACAATAAAGACAGAGTTAGTACTACCTGGACTAGACTCTACCTGGACACAGAGATTTCACTTCTGTCTGTGCTCCTGCCCTCTGAAGATGCTGGCCACAGATGCTGGCGAAACGTTAGGAACCACAACTTCCAGAACACGGCCACACAGCCCGGAAGACCCACAACAGCCATAGAGTTAGTACTCTTGGTTGTGCTTCTTGTCTGGATTACCTCACAGGGCTAACAGTTAAAGAGGATGAAGTCATGGAACCATTTGAAGGTATGGACCAGAAGTTTGTGCAAGATGTGATCATGAGGATGGTGATGTAGGAATTTAAGGAAAGAGATTATATGTCCAGAGGAGAACAGATATGAATAATTTTGGTGGCAATGTAATGAATATACCTCCCCCCTCCAAAATCACTGAAAACCTATAGACTAGGCCTGTGACTTCCCACTGATTGCAGCTCTAGGGATGTTTGCCACGTGATACGTGAAACAACTAGTCAGCTAAGAACTTTGAAAAACCAAGGTTCACAGAATGTGATTTGATTTATATTCACGTTTAGAATTGAAGGTTAATTCCCTGAAAGCCTTATAAAGGAAACCCCCTCTCTCAAAACAGTAGGATCAGGGGTTATCCAACGAAGCCAGCTGGAAAGAGATGTAGAAAAGACAACATAAAACATTACTTCACATAGTCCATACTTTATCTGTGGAACTAATTACCACAAGACATGGTGACAGCCACTAATTTGGATGACTTTAACGAAGGACTGGGTAAATTTATGATGGGCTGGTCAGCCAAGAGCTATTAGTCTTGAAGACTCGGTCTTAACTCTGGGTTGAGGGCAGGACGCCCCCAATTACCAGTTGCAGGGTACAGTAGTATGTCTTCCCCTCCTGCTTTTGAGCACCCCAGAAGCATTTGGTTAGCTACTGTAAGAAATAAAATGCTGGGCTAAGATGGACCTTGGCTTGATCCAACACAACTCTTCTTAGGTTATTAAATCCAAGTTAGGGGTTAGATGATTACTGCTCTTTGAGTTCTGTAGCTCAAATGAAAAGGTGCTTTTCACACTTTATAAAAAAGAGATTAAACTGTATCCCACCAGTTTCTAAGATCATATCTAGTCCCATGTTGGTTTTGTGTGTGTGTGTGTGTGTGTGTGTGTGTAGTGTAGTGTAGGTCCTTTTAATTAAACTAGAAAAAGATCTTCTTAACCATACAGCTGTGCATAAGTTTTTTTGGGACAAAAATTCAGAGTAATACCACTTGATTAATCATTAAAATATTAACTATCTAAATCAAAGATTTTACTTCCCTGTTTTGGGCTTTTTTTGCTGATGAATCCTCATAATAAAAATAACCCTTTTTCCTCTAGTGAATCATTCACCGATAAAGCACCAAGTAAGCAAATAAGAGTGGGAAGGCAAGATACTGTACATCAAGAGTAGAAAACTTATGTTTAAAGTTACACTGCAAGTTTCTGGACACTGGAATGTTTTATGTGGGAGCTGATTCACTCACTTAGGGCACCTGCTTCTGGATAAGTTCAGATCATTCCTAACTACATTTCCACGAAATAATGAAACATGCATCATGAGGTCATGATCTAAGTTCTGCCCTTTCATGTTTGCATCTGTGAGAGACTGTGGAAAGGAAGCAGGGGAGGCCTGCAGTTTAGGTGGAAAGAGGCAATGTGGTCCAGATGTGAGGGCCTTGCAAAAGAAATGTTTCAAAGAGTTCTTCTTGCTATGTTCTATCCAGTCATCGCCAACTCCTGGTGACTCTATAGATCAGTGTTTCTCAACGTTGGCAACTTGAAGATGTGTGGGCTTCAACTCCCAGAATTCCCCAGCTAGCAAGGTTGAAGTCCACACATCTTCAAGTTGCCAAGGTTGAGAAACACTGATCTATAGATGAAAGCTCTCCAAGCTGTCCTGTCTTCTGATGCATTGTGCAGTTCTTACAGGGCATTCCTACTGTAGCCTTCAGGACTCCATCCAGCCACCTCATGTAGTAGTGTCAGCTGCTTCTTCTCCTTCCACCCACCTTGCCCAGAATTATTGTCTTTTCCATAGAGGCATCAGCCCACATGAAGTGTCCAAAGTACAGTAGTTTTTGTTTCATCATCTTTGCTTCCAGTGAGCATTCAAGCTTGATTTCCTCTAGTACTGAATGGTTGGTCCTCTTTGATGTGCAAAGAACACAAAACCGTTTCCTCCAACACCACACTTAAAAGGAGTGAACTTTTTTGCTCTCACTCCTGAGCAGAGTTCATCCCTGACATCCATACATCACACTAGGGAAGTGAGTGGACCATTGACGTTCCAACTTAATTAAGTCTCTACCAATCTAGCTGGGAATTTACTCTTACAGTTCTCAAGATTATGTTTCTACCCCAGACTACTATTAATGATACATTTCTAAAACCTGTGTGGTTCTCATTTCTTGGGTTTGCCAACCATGTGGGACCTGACAGTGTTTCTACATTACATCCAAATGTGTAAGGGCAGAGCTTGTGTCACAATATTGCGAGGCATGTTTTGTCACGTGCCTTCCTTGCCTCCCACTCCACCTCGGGGTTAGGTGACATAGCAGACATTGCCACTTTGGGTGGAAGTTCCTGTGTGCTGCATCAGTGTTGTTATATCTTTCAGTGGAGAATTTTCTGTCAGATTCACTTGGCAATCTCAGCTTTTACTTCATTCTTTATATTTCTGATATTTATCTCTCGTATTTCTCAGCTGTAAGGCTCCCAAGGTGTGCATAACTTTTAAGAATATAATAGTAACATAAAGCCACAATTGAGAAAGTGGGGAATATAGTGTAATAAGGAAACACTTGAAGATCTATAACATTATAAAGGTTAGCTTAATGGTTGTCAGTCCTTTGAGGTAGTCCAGACAAGAAGCACCAACCATGAGTACTAATATTACCTTTATTGTAAGGCTACAGTAACAGGGGCATGGTGGCTCAGCGGGTAAGACACCAGGCTTGTTGATCGGAAGGTCACAAGTTCGGAGGTTTGAATCCCTAGCCCTGCGTGCGGAGTGAGCTCCCGCACTAGCTCCAGCTCTTGCCAACCTAGCAATTTGAAAGCATGCAAATGCAAGTAGATTAATAGGTACCACTTCGGTGGGTAGGTAACAGCGTTTCGCGCGTGTCATGCGGCCACATGACCGTGGAAGCGTCTTCGGACAACGCTGGCTCTTCGGCTAACAAACGGAGATGAGCACTGGCCCCTAGAGTCGGACACGACTGCACAAATGTGTGGGGGGAACCTTTACCTTTACTTACAGTAACAGAAACTTGCAAGTCTGAAAGTACCTCTCCCCTCCCTTTCTTTTACTCTCCCGAAAACTAGGGAGGGTCCCTTCGGAAATGCTTTCTCCACCCCCACCCCTCCTTCGGTCTCAGATTTCATTTACCAGACTGTTGTCTAGGCTGAGGGTCTTCCTCCTGTCTCCCAAGGTCATTCCCACATACCATTACATTGGTGCAGTTCTATACATGTTTAACCAGTAGGGCTTGCTCCCTGATAAATAGAGAATAGCACCCCAAATTTCCATTACCTTCTGATACAATCTCTGCTACTGTATTAAACATCAGGAGTGAGCTAGTCAGATGTGGGAAAGTGCTACCATTCAAAAGTATCTAGGAGACATAAAAGCAGACATTTTCAAAGCAGGTTCTCAGCCAGAGGAAATCAAGTCATAAGCAGAAAGAGGAGATATTGGTATTGGAATAATTTCCTTCCCCTGTTCCCAAAGTTGATACTGTCGAGTTTTTTTTTTAAGCATTGATTTTAAAACAACAACAAGAACAAACTGTGCTAGTAACCAGTAGATTTGTAGCTTACGCTCATCATAAAAATAAAACTGTAAACTCATTTGGGAGGAAAAAATAGAACCTTAAATATCATTCGGTCTTGCTTCTGTAAACATGAACGCTTCATTGAACAGATCTTCTTTTTGTCTCCTTTTTCTGAAAGAACTGTGGCAGTTATTACTTACATTCACATACCTGCGCAGGGAGGCAGGTGATCCAGATTCATAGGGCAAACATGTGGGTGCAGATGTAAATGTTTAAATTTATTTATTTAATGTTATCCTTCCTTTATTATTTTTATAACTAACTCAAGGTGGCGAACATACCTAATACTCCTTCCCCCTCCTGTTTTCCCCACAACAGCAACCCTGTGAGGTGAGTTGGGCTGAGAGAAAGTGACTGGCCCAAGGTCGCCCAGCCGGCTTTCATGCCTAAGGCGGGACTAGAACTCTCAGGCTCCTGGTTTGCCATTGGCTCCTTCCTAGGGCTGAGAGACAGGGACTGGCCCAAGGTCGCCCAGCCGGCTTTCATGCCTAAGGCGGGACTAGACTTCTGGTTTCTAGCCTGGAGCCTTAACTACTAGACCAAACTGGCTCTTATTTATTTTTTTAAATGTAACTGCAATGTAGAAACTGCCCAACTCCAAATGATCCCAGGCAGCTTACACTTTAAAAAAGCAAGAATAATAATAAAAATAAAAATAAAGAAACAGATCATAGGCATCCAAAAGGCAAAATATAGCAAACAAAACGTCCTATAGGGGCGTAACCATCACCTTGTCCCAAGGCCTGGGAGAAAATCAAGTTTCAGAGACTTTCTGAATGCCATCAGATGGGATTCATACAGATGTCTGGGGGGATGCTGTTCCAAAGGGACACTGCAACAGAAAAGGCACACTTCCTAGATGTGTGGACTTCAACTCCCAGAATTCCCCATCCAGCATGGCTGGCTGGGGAATTCTGGGAGTTGAAGTCCACACAACTTCAAGCTGTCAAGGCTGGGAAAAACTGGTTTAATTAAAGCACCCGTAGCACCTGTTGGGAACACTGTAAAGCAGCGGTCCCCAACCTTTTTGGCACCAGGGACCGGTCATGGAAGACAATTTTTCCATGGACTGGGGGGGCGGGGTTTCCAGGCGGGAGCCAATCGCGTGCACTGGGAGGTTTTCAGGCAGAAGCCAATCGCGTGCACTGGGGGGCAGGTTTTGCAGGCGGGAGCCAATTGTGCGCACCGGGGGTAGGGTAATTGCGTGCACCGGGGGGCGGGGTTTGCAGGCAGGAGCCCCGCGGCCCACAGGTTGGGGACCCCTGCTGTAAAGCACCTGTCTCTTTTCCTGAGCTTGCACCCAGTAAGATCCAAGCCCTTCTCCTTCCTCTTTAAAACTGCACTAGTAGCTAACATGTGATTGGCATCTCATATAACATGTTTCCACTTGCTCTGATAACACTTGGAACCATCCTGCCAAAAGTTCAGACTGAGACAGTCAAGCATATGTTTAACTTCCCTGTCAAAATTAATGGAGCTTAAAGATATTCACTTTGCTTGGTTGTGCCACTTGCGAGTTATAAATTAAGGCTGACTGCTTTATTGCAAGAAATAGTCATGTAACATTTTGTTTTCTAGGTTAGATCAGAGTGAAGCTTGTGATGAAATCTGGATTGTTCCCAGGTTGGGGAAGAGAGAACATCTTGAATGATGCAAACTTTTCATAATTTATCAACTTTTCCAGGTTACCAGGGAAGTGTTACATCTTGTCTGAAAATGTCCTAAAGTTGGGCCATGTTCAGATAGTTAAGAATGGTGTTTTGGCTAATTTCAAGAGTAACTGTCAGGATGTTACCCTGTCCTGCTGCAAGAATAGACTGGGATGGGTTAGTTAAGGGGGCTCTATGTTATTTAGCTAGGGTAGGTTGGGTGGGTAACGACAGGGTAGAGCTAGATGGGATATGTAGTGGGATATGTAGAGATTGTTACAGTAACATAGTATACATTTTAAAAAGAGAAACTCCCTTTAATAGAGATTGATTCGATCACAATATTGATTTAGACTCAGTATTTGATAAGAGCAGGAGCCAAGGGGTGTTCCATGCGACATAATATCATTGAGCAAATTATATACTATTTGTCATTTGGTTTATGACAGTATGACGCGACTGACTCAAATTCCATAATTCATAGTCATCTGTGCAATGGTGTCATGACAAATGTGACAATATTGTAGCTTCCCCTGGACACCTCCATAGAAAGTAATAAGGAATGTTAAACTGCTAAATCAGTAGGGTGTTTCTCCCCCCACAAGCCTCTCTTTTAGAGGAGTAAAGTTCTGACTTAAGATATTATATGAGATTTACTGCACATGTCCTCTGTCAACAGATTCCTGTGATTAATTTCTTAGTTCTGTTTCATTTTGGAAAGAGTTCTGACACAAACATTCTAGGACAGATTCTTTTAATGTTGAGTTTTCCCAACTGATTCAATATTAATAGCTCTTTACTGGAGAAACTTGAGCATAAAGGAATAAGTTCTTTTTAAAATCATTTAAGAATTAAACCAGAACATTAAAAAATCAATCAATTTAAAAAATGAAGAAAAGAAACTAAACCCTAACCTCTATTATGCTTCAAATTCAGCTGAAATTTCTCAGGATGCATTGTTCGGAGATTTTTATTTTCCTCAGCTCCTTAGGCCAGGGTTTCTCAACCAGGGTTCTGTGGCACCCTAGGGTTCCACAAGAGGTTACTAGGGGTTCCCTGGGAGATCACAATTTATTAAAAAAATATTCCAAATTCAGGCAACTTCACATTATGTCAGGATGTCTTCCATGCCATCCTGCCATGGCGCCAGGAGCATCCTGCCAGTTTGAGAAAATGGAGGGGAACCTGTGTGGTAGGGGGAGTGTATTGTATTTTGTGTATTGTATTTTTTATTTTGTATATAAATTGCTGAAGGCGGGAGATTTATTTTTAGGGAGGCAGTATGTCAGGATGTCATCCATGCCATCCTGCCATGGTGCCAGGAGCTTCCCGCCAGTCTGTTAAAACTCACAGGGTTGGTTGGGGGGTGCTTTGCAGTAAAACTGCCAGACATGTAAGCGGAGACTTGGTGTATTCACAGAACTGCAAACTATGTTAATCAAAGTATCAATCAATCAATCACTTTATTGCGGTCGTAGACCAGTACAATATTGGACTTATTTTGTGAGATAAACATACTCACAGCTAGAGCATTAACAACATACAATAAATATATATTAAAATCCAATTAAATCAATTAAAACACATTTACCATCTATCCATCTCCATGCATAAAATCCAAGGTGTGGCCCATCCCGACCACCCAAAAAGTATCAAGGTGAGCGATTCAGCTCCCAGGACAGATCAAAGGGTGATATCGCCGTGTTAGTTGATTCAGACCTAGAAAGAGAAAAACTGAGAGACAAAGGGAAGGGCGATCGAGCAGTGAATCCCAATGGGGGGTGAAACTTGGAGATTATTAAACTGTTGGTTGCGGGAGCTTGATTCACTTGAATCTTTAATGTGCAATGGATCACTGGCTTTAATAAAGATTCCTTCATATCCCTAAGTGGCTTGTGTCAGGAACTCTGATTTAATAGTCAATGGATTGGGGACACCAGAGAAAGATTCGAGTCATTATGGAGACCTTACCCAAAGACTCCAAGTTTTCCAAGGAAGGTCTACAAATGGAATATCCAGAATCTGTGGGAACCCCTCCAGTATCGGGAGGGGGAGACGGGGAGTATGGAAGAGAAGAGGGCTCTGTCCGGAGTGCACAGGAGTGCTCAGAGCGAGAAGGCAGCTCGTCAAGTGGGAGAGAGGCGAGAGAGACAGAACTCAGAACCCCAATGTACCCAACCAGGCGAGACACCAGGGGATGACTGGAGGAGCGGGGAATCAAGCCGAAGATTCCAACCAACCTCGAGAGTGCAACCTGATCCAGGACAATGAAAGGAACCAAGTTTGCTTGGTCCCTGGAGGTGGGAGGAAGTGCAGAGAGGAATCCAGACCGGTGGGTGACTATGTGAGAAAGAGGCTCCCGCTCCAGGTGGTCGACCTCAGAGCAGCGGATGGAGAAAATGGAACAAGTGATTAGTTCCATAGGACAGCGTGTATCTGACCTGCAGGAAGCGGTCAAGCAGCTCCTTCAGAAAATAAGCTGGGGGTCGACGACCAGCACGATGGCAATGAAAGATCGGATGTCCTCAGAAGGAGAGAGTGACAACCACTTCTAGATTACTCTCTTCTGGTGGAAAAAAATGAAGCCTTGATTTTGGGTTTTAATGATTAAATGATTTGTTTTAATAGAAATAATGTTACTATGGGTTAAATAATGGTAAGAGGTTATATTTGTAAATTTACCTATAGGAGGTATAGGAGGTATAGGAGAAGTCGGAAGTTGTTTTTCTGTTTTTGGTTAGATGGCCTCAGTTTTTTAGTAGATTCAATTTCATTCTAAAGTACTTACCCAGGGGGAAGAATTTTTTGGCTGATGCTTTGTCCTGGCTACCACAACATAACAGCCAGAGGGAAGAGGTAATAGATTCAATCATCCCCACCCAACAATCGGGGATGGTGGTGGTCACAAGGGATCAGAAGTCAGAGCCTGATTTATCAGTACAGGGGGATTTACAAAATGAGCTGCAGTTAGTGTTAAAAACTGACGGGTGGTTGCAAACCAATAAAGCGACCCTGACAGAGAAGCGGGAATTCTGGTGGAGTGGGGATGGGCTGTATATTACGGAACCCCTGAGAAGGAAAATACTTGAAAGATGCCATGATGCGAAGTCAGCTGGGCACTTCAGATTCCTAAAGACTTTGCACCTTTTGAGGTGGCAATTCTGGTGGCCATCCCTTCGCAAAGACGTGGAGGAATATGTGCCCAATCTCTGCCATGGCCAAAAGAGGGGGGGGGGGTTTGACACCCAGAGGACTATTGCAGAATGTGACAAGCCCCGCCCAACCTGGGAAACAAATAGCTATGGACTTTATAGTAGATTTACCAGAGAGCCACAAGAAGACAGTAATTTGGGTAGTAACTGATTTATTTTCAAATCAAGCCCATTTCATTCCTTGCACTAGTATACCAAATGCAGGACAGCTAGCCAAGATGTTTGTGCAACACATTTATAGGTTACACGGGACCCCTGAACAAATAATAAGCAATTGGGGTGTACAATTCACCTCCAAATTTTGGAGGGCATTCCTAAAGATGATTGGCGTGGGACACGGTTTAAGCTCTGGGCATCATCTGGAGATGGACGATGTCAGAGTCCAGCTTGACTCTGATTCTGAGTTAGAGAAAAATGAAACTAATCAGAGAAACGAAACTTATCTTGTGCAGCAACCGACAAGAACTCATGATGAACAGGTGCAGGTTCAAAAGTGCAACACTCGTGATCAGTCTCATGATGAACAGGTGCAGGAGTTCGGACCCGGGGATGACCCAGCAGCACGGGAGAATCCTGAGAAGCTGATTGGTGCTCCTGACTTACTTCGTAGTTCGGCTTCAATCAGCACCAGAGAGAGGCGGGCGGATAAGCACACCAAACAGAGGGAGTCCCGATTGGCTCCCGAGGAGAGAAGACATGCCGAAAAGTCCAGCCAGAACCAACCTTGGAAGTCTGTCCTATAGCTGCTGCAGATCCTGAGTCTGATCCTCAAGTCATTTCTGAATTCACCCCAGCTGCATCAGAAGCCCAGATCGTTAAGCATCAAGTGGGGACATAACTTTATTTATTTATTTATTTATTTATTTATTTATTTATACTGATATTTATACCCCGCCTATCCCCTCCCTATCGGAGGACTCTAGGCGGCTTCCATACATATACATATTTCAATTATACAATTCATCAAATACAGTACATTAAACCGCGTGTGTAAGGGAAGGGGGTAAGGGAACCGACTCTTCTAAGGCTCCGGACTACATATCCCAAGATGCCTTGAGCCGGCTGCTGACGTCCTTGTAGATGTTACTTCCGGGTCCATCATAACCACTGCCATTTGATCTTTCCTCTGATCTTTTTCCTCCGGTGGAACCGACTCCCGACACGATGCCAGCAAATTTCCCCACTTAAGGTGGTACCCATTTATCTACTTGCTAAGCTTTCGAACTGTTGGGTTGACAGGAGCTGGGACAAGCAACGAGAGCTCACCTCGTTGCGCGGGGATTCGAACTTTAGCTTGTAGTTCTTCAGCAAGCCCTACCAGGAGAGCTTCAGTCATTTCAGGTGTTTGTCAGCTGGCGTCTACAGCTTCACAGTGATTGTCGGCCTTGGCAAGGCAATGCCTCAACGCTTCAGCTAAGTACTTTGCTCTCCCCTGTGCGTCTTGTCATGTCGATCTCGGGTCACCATGTTCTGTCACTGGGGGGCTTTCTAGTTTATTATACCCTGTCCTGCCTGGTTTACAGGCAGCGTTGCCTAGTGATAGTAGCCTAGTCTGCCTTGCAGCTCCCATTCCGTTCCTTGTGGTTCCAGTTCAGTCTGCCTTGCAGTCTCAGTCCAGTGTCCTAGAGGTTCCAGTCTAGTCTGACTTGTGGGAACCAGTCCAGTCTTCCTTGCAGTTCCAGTCCAGTATCCCAGAGGTTCCAGTCCAGTCTTCCTTGCAGTTCCAGTCCAGTGTCCTAGAGGAACCAGTCCAGTCTGCCTTGCAGTTCCAGTCCAGTGTTCCAGAGGAACCAGCCCAGTCTGCCTTGCAGTTCCAGTCCAGTGTCCAGAGGAACCAGTCTTGTCTACCTTTCAGTACAGTGTTCCAGAGAAACCAGTCCAGTCTGCCTTGCAGTTCCAGTCCAGTGTCCCAGAGGAACCAGTCCAGTCTGCCTTGCAGTTCCAGTCCAGTGTCCCAGAGGAACCAGTCCATTCTGCCTTGCAGTTCCAGTCCAGTGTCCAGAGAAACCAGTCCAGCCTGCCTTGCAGTTCCAGTCCAGTCCTTTAGAGCATCCAGCTTGTACAGAGAATCCAGTCCAGTTATCCTGAGAATTCAGAAGAACCTCATCACATCTATCCTGCAATCCTAGTTCCAGAGACTTCAGTCTAGCCTTGTCAGCCTCACTCCCAGCAATTCAGAAGAACTGATCCTGAGTTTCCTAGTTTGAACTTACTTACCTAGCATCTTGATCCAGAACTGTGGTCCTACTTGATGCTGAACTTTAGCGTGTGCTACTGCATATCTGCTTACCTCCAAGCGCATTCAGTTGATCCAGTATTCTTCAATTGTATTATGGACTGATAATTGTAAATAGTTTTTATATAATAAAACTATTTATATAAAGTTCTGGTGGTCATACTCTGAACAGAACAGACGGGGGCTGTGAATGTACTAACCAAGTGTTGGAGCAGTACCTTAGATGCTACATTAGCTATCAGCAGGACAATTGAGTACATCAGAGTATGGGGTTCCCCCTTTCCAAGTAGTGAACGGGGAAGAGTTTGTGGCATTCCCGGAGTTGCCAAAGGATAAAACTGAAATCGTCCCATTGGATGAGTGGATGAAACACATAGTGGATGGGTGGCCAACAATAGAGAGGGCATTGGAAGATGCCAAAGAAACTTACAAGAAATATGCTGACCGCAAAAGGGCACCAGAATGGCAACTGAAAGTGGGGGAGAAGGTATACTTATCTATAAAGTTCCTAAAATCCTCACAACCCTCAAAAAAGCTGGGTCCAAAATACATGGGACCTTTTCCCATCACCAAAATTATTAACAATGTGACAGTGCAGTTACAGCTACCAAAAAAATTGAGAAAAGTCCACCCCGTTTTTCAGTGTAGTCTGCTGAAACCAGTTAAAGACTCAGAATGTTCGCACCCAGAGCAACCTACACCAGTTCCAGTGATGGTCGACAGAGAACAGCACTTTGAAGTGCAAGAGATACTAGGCACCAGATGGTACCGGGGTGGGGGGGGTGGGGTGTTGCAGTAGTTAATTCCCTGGAAACATTTCCCAAATCTCAGAGTGGGTGGGTGGACACTCGTCATGTGCAAGCACCTAACTTAGTGAAAAACTTTTATGACAAGTTCCCAACCAAGCTGAAATAGAAGGTTTGAGAAAATGGAGGGGAACCTGTGTGGCGGGGGGGAGCGTATTGTATTTTGTGTATTGTATTTTCTATTTTGTATATAAAATGCTGAAGGCGGGAGATTTATTTTTAGGGAGGCAGTATGTCAGGATGTCATCCATGCCATCCTGCCATGGCGCCCGGAGCTTCCCGCCAGTCTGTTAAAACTCACAGGGTTGGTTGGGGGGTGCTTTGCAGTAAAACTGCCAGACATGTAAGCGGAGACTTGGTGTATTCACAAAACTGCAAACTATGTTAATCAAAGTATTGAGGTGAGCGATTCAGCACCCAGAACAGATCAAAGGGCGATATCGCCACATGAGTTGATTTGGACCTAGAAAGAGAAAAACTGAGAGATGAAGAGAAGGGCGATCGAGCAGTGAATCCTGATGGGGGGGGGACTTGGAGATTATTAAACTGTTGGTTGCAGGAGCTTGATTCACTTGAATCTTTAATGTGCAATGGATCACTGGCTTTAATAAAGATTCATTCATATCCTTATGTGGCTTGTGTCAGGAACTCTGATTTAATAGTCAACGGATCGGGGACATCACACATTTAAGAGGTAAGTTTCATTCTTTATTTTTAGTTTAAGGAGACTGTTAATGCATATATACAGGCCCACACATGGAATTAATATAATAATTTTGTAACTTCTGGCCTATATTTGAGCCTGAATGTGCAGGGTTCCCCTAGGCCTGAAAAATATTTCAATGGTTCCTCCAGGGTCAAAAGGTTGAGAAAGGCTGCCTTAGACACTGACAGAATGTTATCAACCTTTTCTACCATTTTTGTTTTCTGGGTTGTTGTTGTTTTTTTGGTAGCAGCCATGATTCACTCTCTCAAATGCTTTGGAATAGTGCTAAATCCAAGGGCTAATTGAGGATGAAACTCAATTACCACGAGTCCTCTATGACCATGACATAAAGAGAAAAAAACCTTTGGGAATAGGAAAGGAATAATGTGACAAGAGAAATTAATGCTGTAGGGAAATTACTGGAGAACTTCTCATTCCATTGCAGAAATGGGGTGAAATGGATTTCCTGCCCAGAAAGTGGGTATAGAATCTTAGGAAACGATTTATAAACACTCCTTGCTGATAGTTTGATTAGGGTATCAGGAGGAAATGAGTAGCTAAGTATCAGGCCAGTTTGTGATTCTGGGAGTTGTAGTTCCAAGACATCTAGAGGTCACCAACTTGAGGAATGTCTTAGAAATATGACCACCCCATTTTTTTTCAGATGCTAATTTGTTACCCACATCTCTACTCTTTGGCCTGTTTGGTGCATTAGGCTTACTCACCATTTTCTTAACCATAATTTGTTGAATGAACTATAAGTGGTTAAGCTCCTGCAAACATAATCAGCCATCAAACAGACTGTTGGGTTTGGCTTCTAAAGTTAGAATTCTTCATGAGCCTTCTTGGACAGTTGGCCTTAGAATAGGCTGACCATATGTCCCATTTTGAACGGGACAGTCCTGTTTTTCAAACATTTCCAGACCGTCCCGTCATTTTAATATAAAAGTAATTTTTGTCCCGTTTTTTAAAAAACCTGTCAGGAACTAGCCTGTCCCTGCCGCCAGCCGGAACCGAGATCCAGAAGTAGCTGGAGTGGCGCGAAAGAGCCAGAGCAGCTGATTGGAGGGAACCTGGAAGAGGAATCGCCTCCGTCTATCAGCATGCGGCAAAGGAGGTGGGAGAGGCGGGCCGAACAGCGCGATAGGCGGAGGCGATTCCTCTTCCGGGTTCCCTCCAACTCCCACCTCCTTTGCCGCGCGCTGATAGGTGGAGGCGATTCCTCTTCTGGGTTCCCTCCAATCAGCTGCTCTGGCTCTTTCGCGCCATTCCAGCTACTTCCGGCTCTCGGTTCCTCTTGTCCCATTTTTGTCTCAAGGAAATATGGTCATCCTACCTTAGAATGGTCTTTAGTTCAGGACTGGCCCCATAATTTTGCTGCCTGAGTAAGAAGACAAGATGTCCCCCCTCTCCAACATTTTAACCAACAATTATGGAAGTTTGCTGTGAATCTTGCTATTCTGTAAATCTATTATGCATAGCCAAATAACGCAAGAAAAGAACAAGGGTCTCTTTTAGGATGCAGTCATTCCTTAAGATCATTATTTAAGTGAGTGTAAGTTTGTCAAGAAAGAACTGGTATATGAGTGTGATTAAAGGATAATGGGTGGGGTTGTTCTCCAACAGCAGCTGTTTCCCAGAAGGTGACTAATCCATCTGCTTTGAAGAAAAAACTGGAACCTGTGTTTAATTTTATAGATAATGAAGGCCTCTAATTGCAGCCCAAACAGGTTTTTTTCCCCTACACAAAGCAAGATTCATCTGTCATTTTCACAGCACTGGCATGAAAAGCAACGAAATATTGACTGACAACCAAGAAATGGGAATGTTGAGACAGTGGTAAAATCCTGATTCCGGGACAGTTAGAGCCCGAAAGTTATCTGTGTATAGTAGAAGTGCTTTTACCTTCCACTTTACAATCTGACATTATTATGAAGTGTTACTCATTTATTTAAGCCAAGAATGTGGTCACATGTGTGTATGTCCAGTTGACTTCTATGATCATATGATTAGCCTGGCTAAAATCTGGTTTTCTTTAGCTCAGTTACAGAATGGTACTATCTTTTTTAATTTGTTAATTCAGAGTTGGTTTAACTAACAACTATTAGGTTTATGCAACATATTGAGGCAGAACAACTAAACCACATTGTGATTTAGTGCCTTCACTGACTTACGTAGAAACTGACTGTAGAAGAGAATGGAGTTATGCAGGCAAAAATGTTCATTTTGCTTTGGGTTTCCTATCATTGCAAAATAAATTACATAAAAGCAGACTAGACACGGCTGGGATTAAAAAGAAACATGCAAAGCTCTGTTATGTATTAGCAGCAGCATCTGCTACAAATGGTTGTTCTACAACTATCATTTCTTCTTCATGACTTATTGCTCAACTTATAACCCATGACTTATGAGAAATTTTTTACCTATTGACTGAATTACTGCAATGCACTCAACATGGGGGTGCCTTTGAAGACGACTCAGAAACTACAGCTGGTCCAGGATGCAGCGGCACAGGCAGTGGTGGGTGTGTCATGTTATGTTCATGTGTCATCCCTGCTTCATGAGCTGCACTGGTTACCAGTTGGCTTCTGAGTGCAATTCAAGCTGATGGTTTTCCCCTATAAATCCCTGCATGGCATAGGGCCTGGTTATCTCAGGGACCATCTATCTCCAATACTTTCTGCCCATCCAGTCAGATGGAGCAAAGTGGAAGAGCTCCTGGTCCCTTCAAACAATGTCATCTACCGGGACCTAGGAAGTATGCCTTCTCTGTTGTGCCCCCTGCCCCCTGGAAAGCATTTCCTTGGACATTCATATGACCCCCACCCCACAATAGTTAAAAATGTGACTCTTCTCCCAGGATTGGGGTTAGGATGAATGTGAGCCTTTATTGTTTGTTTCAGGGAGGTTTGGTTATTTTACTCTTCTGGACACACATGGATCTTTAATGTTTGTTTTATCTCTTCGTGTATTGTGAGTTGCCCAGAGTCTTTTGAGAGTCAGGGAGTCTCCAAATCTAATAATAAAGAAATAAATAATAATGAAATAAATGGACAGAAGTATTCTCAGGTTGGGTTTGGTGGCTGTTCCTCACACCTACTGATCAGAAGATGCAGTCTTGATAGGGCTTTCAAGTTTATCTTCTCTCCAAGGGGATTTGAAAGTTTTAAAGTCATTCCTAATTTAATGCAATAGTATATTTTATTCATGTCCACTTAGCACTGGAGTTTGCAGTTCTCTCATTGTATAGTAGAGCTAAGGTGCTTGGGTAGTTTTCTTAGCAATGGGAGTGATCTTCCAGTATGTTTTTCAAGTTCCCAATTTAGTCTAAAAAGGTAAAGGTTCCCCCCGCACATTTGTGCAGTCGTGTCCAACTCTAGGGGCCGGTGCTCATCTGTTTGTTAGCCGAAGAGCCAGAGTTGTCCGAAGACGCTTCCACGGTCATGTGACCGGCATGACACACGCGGAATGCTGTTACCTACCCACCGAAGTGGTACCTATTCATCTACTTGCATTTGCATGCTTTCAAATTGCTAGGTTGGCAAGAGCTGGGGCTAGTGTGGAAGCTCACTCCGTCACGTGGGACTAGGGATTCGAACCTCCAAACTTGCGATCTTCCGATTGACAAGCCTGGCGTCTTACCTGCTGAGCCACCGCGGCCCTCAATTTAGTCTACATCCATGATAATGGATACATGATAATGATAAAGTTTCCTATTCAAGTACCAACCATGTCATTTCTCCTTAGGTTTCTAGGAGCATCAGCTAAGTGCTGCCACGTAGTTGAACTTTTGGTGAGCATCAGCTAAGTGCTGCCACGTAGTTGAACTTTTGGTGTCTAAAAGAAAAAAAAATAGAAGGACTGCAAAGTTTTTTGTCATCTCCAAGTGAAGGGTTTGGGATAAAGTTGGGAGGTGGTTCATTAAAACCATCTTGACCCAAAAAGGTGAATCTGTATTCTCAGATACTGGTTTTGGGGGTAAGTTTAAGACAAAAGTATGTGGACTGGCGTGGTGGCTCAGCGGGTAAGACGCCAGGCTTGTCGATCGGAAGGTTGCAAGTTCGGAGGTTCGAGACCCTAGCCCCATGTGATGGAGTGAGCTCCCGCACTAGCCCCAGCTCTTGCCATCCTAGCAATTTGAAAGCATGCAAATGCAAGTAGATGAATAGGTACCACTTCGGTGGGATGGTAACAGCGTTCCGTGTGCATCATGCTGGCCATATGACCGTGGAAGCGTCTTTGGACAACGCTGGCTCTTCGGCTAACAAACGGAGATGAGCACCGGCCCCTAGAGTCGGACACGACTGCACAAATGTGTGTGTGTGGGGGGGAACCGTTACCTTTTTATGTGGACTCAGTCTGTTTCATTGCCAGTGGGTCCTATACATGGTTTAGGCTGACCTACATGGTGATAAAGCAAAATTATTCTAAATGAATAATATACAATGATCTTTGAGTAATTGGTACATACATGGTTTAGGCTGATCTACATGCTGATCCCTTTTAATGAAGGAAAAAAATCTAGATAAATAATATACAGTGAAATACTTTGTACATTTAATTAGAAATGTATGTGTTTGGATATACATATATTTAAAATGATCATGTTAACCTCATTATAGCGAATAGAGCTTTACCTGGACATATATGCATAGTATTATAGCCTTAAGCTGCCATGCTATATTCACTGAGCTGGAAGTAAGTCCCATTTAAAAGAACCGGGTTTACGTCTCAGCAGACCAGCATAAAGTTACATGGCAAATATTGTAAGTTCCAAAACACACAATTGCAATTTGGCTTAAACAGAAATGTTTCATGCCGGCACCTCTCTCACCTCATGAGGGAGGTGCCGGCATGAAAGCAGTTGAACAAATTGTGTGGCTGAAACAAGTTTATGACACTAAACGGTTTTAAATATTTTTTTACATTAATAGCCATCCATACCTTTAAATTGTACACTCTGTGATTATAGAATCCCGTATGCTTGGCAGAACAACAGAAATGTAACATAAATAAACAAACAACCCATTTATATTTAAAATGTTTTGTATATTTTAAAGGGCCTGGTTTGAGCATGTTGATATTGTAAGTAAAAGAGCTAAGCAACTCTGTTCCAAACTTGGCAAAGATATTTAGAAGGCCTCTACTAAACTCATTCTCATTACTGTGTTCTGCTTCTGTATTTTGGATCTATGGATTTTGCAGCTCATGTGGATGTATAAACAGTGAAATAGGTGTTAATTCCAGAAATATTTAGACATGTAACTCTGGATTCTCTTAGCATAAATAATGTGAAATACTGATACAGGCTTTGATATGAGCCATTGTAGGAACATATTGTAAGGAGAAGCTTCTGCAATAGACTGAAATATGGTGTATTCCAGTGTTTTTCAAACTTGGCATCTTTAAGAATGGGGGACTTCAACTCCCAGAATTCCCCAGCCAGCAGTTGAAGTCCACACATCTTAAAGTTGCCAAGTTTGAAAAACACTGGTCTATTCCATCATCCTGCTTTTTTTTTTACAAGTCAATTGATATGCAAGGGATTTGAGGTTCTGTGGTTTCACAGACCACGTTTACCTAATGCATGGTAAAAATCCACCTATAGATACATTTTTGCACTCTTCTAGACTTGCACAGAAAATAAAAGTCTGAGTAGCATCTGAGATATGAAATGAGGTTGATCACTCTTTCAGGCAGCTGTCCAGCCTGCCAAAGTGCATGAGTCAGGGGACTGCAAAAACAGTATGGAAGTATTTACTTGCAAGTTGATTCCTTCCGCAGGTTGATGGTGATAGGATTTATTGCCATCTGTCTCTTGGTTGGCGACCTTGGCAAAATCAGATGCTATTCGTATCCCTGTGCTCCATGGACAGGTGTCCCAGTCATGAATCTGGCCCGTTACCATCTTCCTTGCTATCTTCAGGTATGAAGTGTTGAAGAAGAATGAAAAAGCAGATTGCCTGCTTTCTACAGATGGCCTTTCTAGGTCAGGAGTGAGAAAGATGTTTATGTTCTAGTTACTTTCAAACTTTCTTGTATTGGTTTATCAAGGAAGTCTCATCACAAGGTGCTAGATGTTTACCTATAGTTTGTTGAAAAGGTCATAGTGGGCTGAGTTTGGAGATCTCAGTGAGACCACCACGGTTTAAAAGTTGCAGCAGTTGGATTCCTGTCTCAAAGGACAATGCCACTATGTGCCAGCTCTCCCTCAGAGAGAGACTTGGCTAGCATCTGTTGTGGCAATATGTTTCCCTGCAAGAGGAAAGAATGGCTAACAATGGACAAATTGTCAGAGGACATGACCCACCTAAGATATGTTTACGCAAAGCAATCCCGGAACTTTTCTGAGAAAACTTGGTTTCCCTAGGGAATCACAGTTTGCAAACCATAGTTCTGAAACAGACTGCTGTGTTACTGAAAAGGCTTGTCAAAAGAGGGTTATCTCTCTTCTATGATATTAAAGTTCTAACATATTGGGTAAAGCTGCAGGAGCTGGTGCTGGCATGTGTGTATGTGTGGGAAGGCTACAGTTTTCTGCAGAAGGTTCCGGGGAAAAAGATGGCATGAAACAGTGAGGAGTATTGGAGCAACAGGGAGCCCAAAGGAAAATATGAGGCACTATGAGCAGTCAAGTTAAAGGGAAAACAAGGTGTTTTTTTTAGATTTTTAAAATCCCATCTTTATTATTTTTATAAATAACTCAAGGCGGCGAACATACCTAATTCTCCTTCCTCCTCCTATTTTCCCCACAACAACCACCCTGTGAGGTGAGCTGGGCTGAGAGAGAGTGACTGGCCCAAGGTCACCCAGCCGGCTTTCATGCCTAAGGCGGGACTAGAACTCTCAGTCTCCTGGTTTCCCATTGGCTCCTTCCTAGGGCTGAGAGACAGGGACTGGCCCAAGGTCACCCAGCCAGCTTTCATGCCTAAGGCGGGACTAGAACTCTCAGTCTCCTGGTTTCCCATTGGCTCCTTCCTAGGGCTGAGAGAGAGTGACTGGCCCAAGGTCACCCAGCCGGCTTTCATGCCTAAGGCGGGAATAGAACTCGCAGTCCCCAGGTTTCTAGCCTGGAGCCTTAACCACTAGACCAAACTGGCTCTAGGTTGCAACTGTAAAGCAAAGAACAGAGAGGCAACAGCCTGGCAGAGTTGGAACTTGCGATCAAGCAGACCTGGTGCCAGAAGGAATTTGCCAGGAGAGAAGTAGATGGATAGCCAAACACAAGTAGCCAAAGAGATTGTGAGAAAAAGGGGCATGAAAGTGAAAACTAGTCTGAGAGCCAGTTTGGTCTAGTGGTTAAGGCTCCAGGCTAGAAACCAGGAGCCCGAGAGTTCTAGTCCCGCCTTAGGCATCAAAGCCGGCTGGGTGACCTTGGGCCAGTCACACACTCTCAGCCCAGCTCACCTCACAGGGTTGTTGTTGTGGGGAAAATAGGAGGAGGAAGGAGTATTAGGTATGTTCCTCGCCTTGAGCTATTTATAAAAAATAATAAAGGGATAAAAATTAAAAAAACAAACTAGTAGAATGCCCAAAGGGTAGCCAGAAGCATTTAAAGAAGCAGCCATCCATTTTGCAGAACTTGTGTAACAGCAATAAAGACCCATTCATCCCTGTGTGCGTAAAAACACATTCCTGTTCCATTTCCTGCTTGTGTTTGTACCATCCCAAAATGAAGCCGTGCCACAGAAGCTTGACTTCCAGCCATCAGGAAGCACCTGCCCTATGTGAACCTTTGTTTTTCTTATAGGTGGCAGAATCAGAATCAAATCTTCATAGCAGGCTGAAAATATATTTATTTATTTTTTTACTTTTATATCCCGCCTTTATTATTTTTCTAAATAACTCAAGGAGGTGAACATTTATTTATTTATTTATTTATTTATTTATTTATTTATTTATTTATTTATTTATTTATTCATTCATTCGATTTCTCACCGCCCAACTCCCTCAAGAGACTCTGGGCGGTTTACAAATCATCAAAATCTCGAACATTAAACATTAAAACATTAAAATAACCATTTAGAATACCATAAATATAATAAAATCATACCTAATACTCCTTCTTCCTCCTCTTTTCCCCACAACAACAACCCTGTGAGGCGAGTTGGGCTGAGAGAGAGTGACTGGCCCAAGGTCACCCAGCCACTTTCATGCCTAAGGCGGGACTAGAACTCTCAGTCTCCTGGTTTCCCATTGGCTCCTTCCTAGGGCTAAGAAAGTGTGTGGTGGGTGGGTGGCCTTGGGCCAGTCACTCTCTCTCAGACCTAGGAAGGAACCAATGGGAAACCAGGAGACTGAGAGTTCTAGTCCCGCCTTAGGCATGAAAGCCAGCTGGGTGACCTTGGGCCAGTCACTCTCTCTCAGCCCAACTCACCTCACAGGATCATTGTTGTGGGGAAAATAGGAGGAGGAAGGAGTATTAGGTATGTTTGCCGCCTTGAGTTATTTATAAAAATAATAAAGGCAGGATAGAAAATAAATAAATAAAAATAAAATAAAATTATAATCTGTATGTTGCAAGTGGGGATCCTGAGGCTAATGGAAAGTAGCTTTCCTAAGGCTGCTATGGGGGGTTCATAGCAGGAGCATGATTCATAATGAAGGTTTTCTATATCAGTAGGCAGCACTAGTTCTTAAAACATATAGAGAAGTAAAGTCTCCTTAAAATTAAACTTAATTCCTGGGGACTACATGGATGCATTCATTCTTTCTTAGCAACAGTAAAGAAATAATTTCCTATTGCCTTTTACTAGGATAAGGGGGCGCAATGGCTCAGTGGTTAAGACGCCAGGCTTGTCGATCGGAAGGTCGCAAGTTCGGAGGTTCGAGACCCGAGCACCGCGTGACGGAGTGAGCTCCCGCATTTGCCTCAGCTCTTGCCAATCTAGCAATTTGAAAGCATGCAAATGCAAGTAGATAAATAGGTACCACTTCGGTGGGATGGTAACAGCGTTCTGTGCTTTTCATGCCGGTCACATGACCGCGGAAGCATCTTTGGAAAGCGCTGGCTCTTCGGCTAAGAAACGGAGATGAGCACCGAACCCTAGAGTTGGACACGACTGTGCAGGGGAAACCTTTACCTTTTACTTTACTAGGATGCCTTTTCAAATTCCCAATCTAATTTAGTAATCTAATACATTCTAAGCCATGGAATTCCTGTAGGTTTCCCATCCAAGTACTAACCAAGCCTGAACCTTCATAGCTTACCAGTCCAGTCAAGGTTACCCAGCTCCTTCTAGCTGCCAAGAAGTCTTTAAAAATAAGAAGAAACATACTAGAAAAGATTATCAGTAAAGTGTACTGATTTTGATCAGCATCCTGAATTTGAAGTATTATTCATAATATTGTTACTTTCATCATCATCATCATCATCATCATCATCATCATCATCATCATCATCATCATAGAAGACTTTGGAGTCTTATCTAATTAGGCTACATATCCAATTGAAAGAGACAGGTGTAGTTACCCTTAGTGAGCTCTTATTTATGATGCTGAGTTCCTCTCTGACTGAGAGAATAATTGGATTTTTGCCCTGGATTGTTCTTCACATTGAAATAATGTGATTTGTTGGTGACAGTTCCCACTGCAGTGTGTAGTGCTCCCCTACCACTTAGCCATCATTAACAATGCTAATCACTGATTGTATAATTAGACAGTGTTTCTCAACCTTGACAACTTTAAGATATGTGGACTTCAACTCCCAGAATTCCCCAGCCAGCCATGCTGGCTGGGGAATTCTGGGAGTTGAAGTCCACCCATCTTAAAGTTGCCAAGGTTGAGAAACACTGATCTATAGAGTCATCAGGAGTTGGCTATGACTGCATAGAACATAGCAAGAACAAGTCTTTGAAACATTTCTGTGATGGAGCTTGGAGCAGAAGAAGGAGGGAGCACATTCCATCAGGGAGATAAACGTTCTCACAGCGTTGAGAGCCTCAACAGGCTGGCTAAGAAAGTTAGGCTGGCCTAGCCCTAGAGTCTCAGGAGTATTTTTCCCCTTAGATCTAGGCTGACCATACGTCCCGTTTTGAACGGGACAGTCCTGTTTTTTTAGCATTTTTCAACTGTCCCGTCGTTTTGATAAAAATCTCAATTTTGTCCCGTTTTTTAAACTCGGGAATGGCGCGGAAGGAGGATCCGAGCCAGAGCTGCCGATTGGAGGCAGCCCGGAAGAGGAAGCCCTCCTGCCTATCAGCACGCGGCAAAGGAGTGTGGGGTTTGCAGGCGGGAGCCAATTGCGTGGACCGGGGGTGGGGTTTGCAGGCGGGAGCCAATTGCGCAGACTGGGTGGGGTGGGGTTTGCAGACAGGAGCCAATCGCATGGACCAGGGGGTGGGGTTTGCAGGCAGGAGCCAATTGTGTGGAATGAGGGGCGGGGACCCCTGTCTTTTTCATGAATGCGGAATATTACATAAGACCCCGTCCCGTTTTGCCATCCCAATGTCCTGTTTTTGTCTCAAGGAAATATGGTCAGCCTACTTAGATCAGTTAGGGTGCCTTTAGTCTGGCAATATTCTGTATATGGTAGGAACAATAAAGAAACTAGAGCTGCAACTCCTCTCCAGTAACAACTCAGAGGTAAGCTTGATTGACCTCAATGGAACCTTTTTCCCAATTAGATGAGTGTTTACATTCAACTATATTTTAAAATAAAAACTATGTATGTAAATTATTTCCCTCCTGAATGAATGACAACACTTGACCATAGATGAATGTCATCTCTTCAAGGTGGGCCAGCTCAGGAATCAGATGCCACAAGAACTCTACTCTTGTAGGGTATAATAACAGGATCTTGAAGGCTTGCCAGAGTTTCCCTCTAGCCCCCCTTATACATTACAAATGGAGGTTATTTTGAATCTCTTTTTCATGCTCCCCCCTTTCCCTGGCTATATTGTTGTTTACATTCTCTTTTATTATCTCTGAGTGGTTCTGCTAATGGTTCTTGCATTCGTTCCTCAACTTTATCCCTGCATTCCTCTACAAGGGAAGTAAAAGGAAAAAGTCATGATAGAATGGAGTTAATGAAAAAGAGAAAGGTGAGAAATGTATAGAAAAAAAGGCAGTGTATGAAGTGGTATAGCAAAGTGGTAGAAGCAAGGACGGTTTGCAAGGACAGAAATAAATACAGGTAGTCCTTGTTTAGCGACCACAATTGGGACTCGTTAAGCAAAGCAGTTGCTAAGTGAAACATCACAATTTTACGATCTTACTTCAGCTTTCCTTTGCTTTACAGACCTGCAAAGGTTGTAAATGTGAGGACTGGTCACAAAGTTACTTTTTCATCACTGTCGTAACTGCGAACAGTCACTAAACGAGGCAGTCGCTAAACGAGGACTACCTGTAGAGGGATATTGTCAATGGTATTAGTATAAACTAGATTAAATTCTTTATCTCATGCCAGTAATTTCTTTGGTTTGGTATTTCATACTTTTCTGTGATCTGTATAACTTTGCTTACCCCCAAAGGGGAAAGTATTGTGGGTACACATGTACGTGTGCATTCATTTTCTTCCTAGTTGTTCTTTTATCCATAATTTACAGCCTAGAAAGGGATACTTTTACCAACTTCTATTCTGTGTTCTGTTAACAACCAGAAGCCGGCATATTTCATTTTGCCCATTGCTCATTGCTTTCTTTTTACACTTAAAGAGAATAACATTGGCTTGAAGAACGCTCTGCTACCCTAACCCATTCTCCAGTTTTATAGCTATTTTTAATTGTAATAACCTATACCTCACTTTCTTTAAACCCAAGAAATACCAAATTAGAAGCAAGTGCTAAACTGAGCAAGTCTGGCCCTGTAAAAGTACTTAGCTGAAACCACTGCATGAAAGTTATTTTGAGTTTGACAAGCAGGATATACATTTTGTTGTTTTTATAAGATTAGTATTAAGAATAACTTTCACCTTCTAAAACATGGTGACCTCGCAGCTGCCAGCAATCGTGGAGGAAGCAAATTATCTTGACTCATTTCATATTGGCTTCAGAGTAGGCTGTAAAAGTTGAGCCATTTCTGGTTGGCCTAGCTTGATAGATGGTTTTGTTTGGGATCAGCAGAGTACATGATGCCCATGTGGGGCTTTGATCATCTGGTCACAACTACCATCTTGACTTTTTTTTACTCCCCATCCCCACCCTGTCCTTTGGATGCCCCTTACCTGTGAACAGTTATTTTTGTAAATCTTGATGCAGAAATATATTAGTGATTTAATTAAGTGTATGCTGAACTCTGCTAACCTGTCTTTGCAGTCTTAAGGCACTATTTTTTTGCCTGTTTTAACCTGTAATATGTTCGTGTTTCAGTAAAAGGGAAGGCAGATGAACTTTGTCTCAGAGAAACAAAGATTTCTGAGATTGATGCCCCACAGAAGTTTCATGGTACACTTAAAAAACTTCAAATGTTTCTGCTAATTGATACGCTAATGCATAGCTTTCCAAACTGTGTGTCGCGACACAATACTGTGTCACCTGTGGGGCCCAGATGTGTCGCATCAAAACCTGGAAGTGCTGATGGTGTGCCGCCACCGCCGCGCACGGCTGCGCGCATGGTGGCGGCGGTGGGGGGCCATCAGCGCTTCTGGGTTTTCGCACAGCACACCAGGACAGCGCTGCAGCACGTGAAAATCCGAAAGCGCCATGGTGGCGGCGCGCAAAAACCTGGAAGTGCCACCGCCACTGCTACGGTGCGCGAAAACCCGAAAGCGCCGCAGTGGCAGCGGCGCTTCCCGGTTTTTGCGTGCCACCGCAGCTGCGGCGCTTTCGGGTTTTCTCGCACGCCGCCGTTTGTGTGTCGCCACAGGAAAAGTTTGGAAAGCCCTGCGCAAATGGAATTCAGTTTTTAAACATAGAACGAGTGATAGTACAACTTAGTTAAATAAATAATATGCCCAAGGAGATCTTTTAAAAACAGAGTGGTACATTTTATCATCCCTTGTTTGAAGTAGTGTGGAATTACATTTTCATGCATATATATTCTCTTACCAATATCAGTGGGAAATGGTGCATTACAAAACTGTATATGAATTATACTTGCATAAACAAAGGAAATTATATGAAGGTACAGTATATGAAAACCCACATTATACAGGAATCTGTAAATACAGCTGGCACGTGTTGCTGTTTCCTTTCCTAAAATAAGGCCAACGAATTGTTCGTGTAAGACTTGGCATTACTTGTCTGCATAATTTTTCCTGGTTTTTGATGTGAAACAATTCAATTCTCCTTGCTCACTTTCTTTTTATACATTAGGTCCTGTTACTGAAGTCAAAACAGATATCTATGTCACCAGTTTTGGACCTGTTTCTGATGTAGAAATGGTATGTATGTACTCTGTGTGTGTACATATACATATACATATTACATATACATATACATATACATATACATATACATATACATATACATATACATATACATATACATATACATATACATATACATATAATTTTTATTATTATTATTTTGGTAGGTTTGAGGAGGAAAAAATTGAAACCCAGTAATGAGTGGGTGACTAAGTGAAGGGCCTTGGGACTCTCCTATTATCCATACAAAAAAGAAGAGATTAGCAGCAGCTTATTTTCAGGCTTTATATTCCATTCTGGTCTTTCCATATTTTCCATAAAAAAGGAAAAGCCTCAACAATTGGCATGGTAGGGCTTGGGTGCTTGACTGAAGAGCTCAGTCAGGATACGATGAATGCTATAATCTGTATAATGAAGTGAAATGAGCCCACTTGCCTGATTTATTTATTTGCATAATTTATGCTGTCCCTGCGAGGAATCGCAAGAAACTGTCTAGACACTGATCCTGTGTCCCAGTTCCTTGATTTTTAGTTCAGAAATGCCTCTGGCTTTTCTGATTGCACCAAGCATTATTTATATACGGTACGTGTGAGCATTGTCTTGCAATAGCAGTTTTAAAAGAATAATAAAGGATGAGCTGAAATTTTTAGAAAGTGAATTCTGTGTAGTCCTTGGTGCTCTCTGAGCTTGGTTGTTTGTTTGCAGACGTTTCATTACCTGACTAGGTAACATCATCAGTGCTGTTACCTAGTCGGGTAATGAAACATCTGCAAACAAACAACCAAGCTCAGAATGCACAAAGGAAGCCACAGTTCAACCCTGAGCTACATATATTCTCTTCTGTTGAAATTGAATTCAAAGAGTCCCTTGCATGGGAGATGGGCGGGGAATAAATTTGGAATAAATAAATAAATAAATAAATAAATAAATAAATAAATAAATTCTACCCTGTGCATTTTCATTTTCAGTTGGTTTTGGCACTTGTGGGAAGTTGCAGTAATTGCATAACCATGACCGTGGTCTACAAAATGATTTGAATCAATTAGTTGGGGGAAAGTGTTTTTGCTCAGTGACCTAGGTTTACTTCACTAAGGTTTCAGTGCTATGTATATTTACTAGGGATTAAGACCTGGTTGAACTTTTTTCAATTAACCCATGTTGGACTTGGAAGGGCTTTCCTCAATGAAAGAGATGATTAAATGAACATACTTATGTGGAGTGAAGACGCATCCCCAGGTAGAGGTAGAAATGGTGGCCAGAACCACGTGATTGAAGCCCCTTATGACAGTCATTAAAAAAGAGGAAGCCTTTGATCATGTGATTGTGGCCACCATCTTGACTTTTTTGAGCCCCCTTGCAAATGCCCCAAAGGAAGTAGTCCTCTCTATCAAGCAGTATGCCAGATGCTTGGGGCCCAGTTAAAATGAATCTGCAAGATTTACAAACTCCCATATGTATCTTGTATGTAAATGATGGCGAAGTCAGAAGACTGATCATTTTGTGGAAAATCTGTTCTTTCGCTTTTTGTTTACCTCAGTAATGTCTTTACTGGTTGCAATTCAGTAACATTTCTTTCATCTTGTTTGCTATAAGCATGTATTCCCAGTGCAAATTTTAATCATTTGTCCAAAAAAAAAAGGCGTGGACATAAAATCATTAACACATGTTAGCGAATTAATCGTTTTGTTTCCAGTCCTGAACAAGTTTAATTGCATGCTTCTTGCCATTCTATTAGATTACAGTAATTATTTTTGATTGATTTAGTATGTTTAGTAATTTATTTATGTAACTAATGTGGAAAATTAAAGTATTAAGGAGTACATAGTTCTGTGGAATTGATAGAAATGTGTTTAGGGAATATATAGTTTCCTATCACTGATTTATCCTTGGGGAAATGCATGTATAACATCATTTGTTTTACTTCCCAATTACTGTAGGAATACACGATGGATGTTTTCTTTCGTCAGACATGGGTGGACAAGAGATTAAAATATGATGGTCCTATTGAAATTCTAAGATTAAACAACTTGATGGTTAACAAAGTGTGGACCCCAGATACTTTCTTCCGGAATGGGAAAAAATCTGTGTCTCATAACATGACAGCCCCAAATAAACTATTTAGAATTATGAGAAATGGCACCATTCTCTATACAATGAGGTAGCTGCCTTATCTATTGTTCTGTACTTTTACATGAATTGTTAATTGCTGATGTACTATACCACGTCAGGACTAATTTTATGTGGTTCCTATAGGCTCACCATAAGTGCTGAGTGTCCCATGAGATTGGTGGATTTCCCAATGGATGGCCATGCCTGTCCGCTGAAATTTGGAAGCTGTAAGTCCCCATTATGGTATTTTACTTATGGTATTAAAGCTCCATTTTTTGTTCATTAAGAAAGTAAGAAACAGGTCAGAGAATAGCCAGAGGCCCATGTCTTTGTCAAATAAGAAAGCTGAGGCCAGCTGAAAGCAATAGGAATGCTTTCACTGGGCTTTAAGATAAGTTCTCAAGACAAATGTCCCGTCCATTCATTTCTTCTAAATGTATCTTGTTCAGATGCGTATCCAAAGAGTGAAATGATCTACACCTGGACGAAAGGGCCAAAGAATTCAGTGGAAGTCCCCGAAGAGTCTTCCAGTTTAGTTCAATATGACCTGCTTGGACATACAGCATCTACAGACACAATTAAATCTATCACAGGTAGGATTCTTCAATTTGAGGACACTGTTACAGTGGTGCTGCTTTGTTTGGCAAGAAACGTGAGATGCATAAGCAGATAACAAACTTTAGAAGGTTTATCTTGATGTAAGGTTTAGATAAACATAGTTCTTCTATTGCTGTGTAATTCTTCAGGAAGCGAAGTGAAAATGGTTGAAAATGCAGTTTAAAACATGGGAGTTTGTCGCAAGTGACATGTTTTCACAACTACATGCTTGTCAGTGCTGATAATTAATTGTGACTTACCATACAACAAAGAGATGCAGATGGTCCAAATTCATATTAAAATGCTGCTAGAGCAAATGTATTAAGCACAACAGCTATTACTGTTCCTGATGGTTTTTAAAATAATGTTAGAAAATAGCAAGAGAAGTGACAACACTGATGGTCTGTGGGTGTTTTTTTTAATTAATGGTTGTTGGATATGTTATATGAAGACTTACTAAATTTGCTATTATTGGTGCAGCTGAAATCCCGTAACTCATGACAGAACTGGGGAGCAGGGGGAGCAGGTGTATCTGACATACTTTTGGATGGCATTATTGATAGCAAGAGGAAGTAATATTTTCATAATGTATTGGAAATTATCAGTCAGTGAGATGTTTGTAGCTTGAATCATGTCAACTGGATTTCTATTTTCTCAGTGGAAACGTTTCGCTCCTTATCCAAGGAGCTTCTTCAGTCTGAGCAAAGTTAGTAAGGGAATCCTTACTAACTTGGGTGGGAAGAATCAGGATTCCCTTACTAACTTTGCTCAGACTGAGGAAGCTCCTTGGATAAGGAGCGAAACGTTTCCACTGAGAAAATAGAAATCCAGTTGACATGATTCAAGCTACAGACAATTCCACCTGGATGACTGAGAACCTTCATAGACACTCAGTGAGATGTTGTTGATCCCTTATGGAATCATTCAGAAAGACTTTCTACAAAGAAGCTATCAAGGGATAACATCTTGGTCAGAGCTTAGCATATTTTCTGTTCAGTATTTGAGGCTGTCTTGAAGAACAGCCTTCTCACCCCAGTGCCTTTAAATTAGCATCCTCATGATTTAAAATTAAGTTTGAATAGCAGCCAATATTGGAATGATGGTTCACTAGAAGACTTAAGTTCTTTACAACTTTTCTTTAGATGGGTGGAAGTATGACAGATAGCTGAATTTAGCTGAGAATTTAGGGGCAGGGAGGGAAATTTTAAATGTGTAGAATTAAATAAAAAAAGTAAATTAGATTGTTGATAGGTGCACCTTGATAAGGGCCGAACTACTTGCTTCCTATCTTATCAAATTCTGATCAGTTTATAAATTTAAATTTAAGTTTATAAATTAAGAGCCTTTGCTGACGACCTAGTCATTACCTTAGAGAATCCACTGGATGGAATTGAATTATTGATGCAGAAACTGAAAGACTTTGGGTCGTTAGCAGGGTTCAAAGTTAACTTACAGAAAACAAAAGTTTTGACTAAGAATATGAATTATCATCAACAAGAGAAACTGAGAGAAATGACGGGATACTCTATGGAGAAAAAAGTAAAATATTTGGGAGTTTACTTAACATTGAAGAATGTTAAACTATTTCAAAATAATTATACTCCACTTTGGACAGACATTAAAAAAGATTTTGATCGATGGGGAATGTTACAATTATCATTATTGGGTAGAATATCAGTGATTAAAATGAATATATTACCACGAATTCTATACCTTTTTCAAACACTACCTATATTGACATCAGAGGAACCGTTTAAACAGTGGCAGAAAGATATTTCTAAATTTATTTGGCAAGGGAAAAAACCAAGAATAAAATATAAGGTCTTGCAAGATTCAAAAGAAAGAGGAGGTCTAGGACTCCCGGATTTGAAATTATATCATGCAGCCTGTGGTTTGGTATGGCTTAAGGAATGGATTGTTTTGAAAAATGAAAAATTATTAAATTTGGAAGGACATGAATTAAGATTTGGATGGCATGGATATCTTTGGTATGATAAGGCTACAGTTAATGTGGACTTTAAAAATCATTATATTAGAAGATCTTTGTTGAGAATTTGGAATAAATATAAATCAACTTTATGTTATAAGAGACCTTTATGGATTTCTATGCAAGAAGCATTCTATAGAACAGAAATAAGAAATAAGGACAAGTGGTTGACATATAAGGACTTTTTAAAAAAAGAACAAGGGCATTATGTAACAAAATCAAAAGAAGAACTTGCTCAAGAAGGATATACTTTTCAATGGCTTTCCTATATGCAACTTATAGAGAAATTTAAGTTAGATTAAAAAAATTTGGAATTTGAACACACTAAATCAGAATTTGAAATACAACTATGTGAAACTGATGAACACTTAATTGCTAAAATGTATAAATTATTGTTAAAAGGAGAAATGGTGAACAAGTTAAAGACTGTATGATTCAATGGGCAAAAAATATTGGCCACAATATACAACTTCAACAATGGGAAGATATGTGGACTAAAGGATTAAAATTTATTTTGTGCTATAATTTAAAATGGATCATAACAAATTGTGGCAAGTTCTTGGTGGTATGGGGATACCAAGTCATCTTGTCTGCCTCCTGAGGAATCTGTATAACGACCAAGTAGCAACGGTAAGAACAGAGCACGGAACAACGGACTGGTTTAAGATTGGGAAAGGAGTACGGCAGGGTTGTATACTCTCACCCTACCTATTCAACCTGTACGCAGAACACATCATGCGACGTGCTGGGCTTGAGGAATCCAAGGCTGGAGTTAAAATCGCTGGAAGAAACATTAACAATCTCAGATATGCAGATGATACCACTTTGATGGCTGAAAGCGAGGAGGAGTTGAGGAGCCTTATGACCAAGGTGAAAGAAGAAAGTGCAAAAGATTATGGCAACCAGCTTGATTGATAACTGGCAAATAGAGGGAGAAAAAGTGGAGGCAGTGACAGACTTTGTATTTCTAGGCGCAAAGATTACTGCAGATGCTGACTGCAGCCAGGAAATCAGAAGACGTCTACTTCTTGGGAGGAGAGCAATGGCAAACCTTGATAAAATAGTTAAGAGCAGAGACATCACACTGACAACAAAGGTCCACATAGTTAAAGCAATGGTATTCCATGTAGTAACCTATGGCTGTGAGAGCTGGACCATAAGGAAGGCTGAGCGAAGGAAGATAGATGCTTTTGAACTGTGGTGTTGGAGGAAAATTCTGAGAGTGCCTTGGACTGCAAGAAGATCAAATCAGTCCATACTCCAGGAAATAAAGCCAGACTGCTCACTTGAGGGAATGATATTCAAGGCAAAACTGAAGTACTTTGGCCACATAATGAGAAGACAGGATACCCTGGAGAAGAAGCTGATGCTAGGGAAAGTGGAAGGCAAAAGGAAGAGGGGCCGACCAAGGGCAAGATGGATGGATGATATTCTGGAGGTGACAGACTTAACCATGGGGGAGCTGGGGATGGTGACGGCCGACAGGAAGCTCTGGCGTGGGCTGGTCCATGAAGTCACGAAGAGTCGGAAGCGACTGAACGAATAAACAAATAATTTAAAAGAAAACTTTTACAAGATGATGTACCGATGGTATATGACCCCACAAAAACTTTCAAAAATGTATGGGAATATATCCAACTTATGTTGGAAATGTAAAAAACAAGAGGGGTCTTTTTATCATATGTGGTGGACATGTAAAATAGCAAAGAAATTTTGGATTGAGATACATTCATTGATGCAAAATATACTACAGATACGAATACCATTTAAACCAGAATTCTTTTTACTTGGAATTTGGGATGTACAAATAGAAAAACATTTTTTTAGAATAATACAATATATGATTACGGCAGCAAGACTTTTATATGCACAAAACTGGAAAAATCAAAGTGTACCAACAATACAGGAATGGATGTTGAAATTATTAGATATGGCAGAAAATGACAAATTGACATGCTTATTAAAAGAAAATCCAAATCGTTATTTTCTTAAAGAGTGGAAGCCTTTGATGGACTATTTGCAAAAAGCTGGAGGAGTAAAGCTTGCATGGGGTTTTGATGATTAGATTATATATAAATAGTATATATTAGACAAGAAATGTATATGAATGTTATATGAATAGCCAACATGTAAGAACAAATTATCTTTTCTATTCTTATGACCATAGATAGATCGGAAGTTATCTAATTTCTATGTTTGTCTTTTCTTTCTTTCTTTTACTTTACTACACTTTTCTTTTCTTTTTGATTTGTATTTCTATTTCTGTTTCATTTTCAATTTTTAACTTTGTATATTTGAAAATCTTAATAAATTTAAAAAAAAAATCTGATCATCAATGGCTCTCTGAACGTTCAATAAACTTGTTTTTCATTCCTGCCAAAGATGGTAGGAATGGATATAAAAAGAGATTGTCAATTGCCCAGCAACTTACAGTATTATTTTGCTTTTGTAGGCCATGTTATCATTGGAAGAGCCTAGAAATTCATGTAAACATGAGTTACACTTAAGAAGTCTTAATTATTTATACTTTGAAAACTCTTTTTACTTTTCTACGGTGTATTTAATCACTCCTTAGAACAGCCTACAGGGAGGTGAGAGGCCATCCCACTTTTTAAAATGCACCTTACCTAGACTGATTCATTTATTCTCTATTGTGAAATAATCTCATTTCTCATTTGGGACACTGAACCTGAAATACATATTGCCTAATAGGAAGTATTTGCTGCTAGGGACACTCCCCCAACTTATGTTTTGGCATCCCCCAGGCCCTTGATAGCGCCCTTTCATCATTTTGCAACTTTTTTCTACCCGGTAGCATTTCTCTTTTTGTTTTTGTTAAGTGCATGGGGTGGATGTAACATAACATCAGGAGGTCTGCTAATCTCCTGCACTTTGAGGACCTCCATGCAGTTCCTTGTATGAATTCTGTGCTGGTGCAAACCAGCTTCAGCAGAATTTGCTCCGGGTTTGAGCAGGATCTGTGCAGTTTTTCAGGAGGTCCCCTTACTCTGTCAACAGCCTTGTCAAAGCTTCCTTGGTAACAATGGCACATAGCAGTAATTTGTCTACATTGTACCACAGAAACAATGTAGAAACTGAAAAGAGTAGCTAGATCCATCCAACTATCTGTGAGAGATTGTGGGAGACCAGGAAAGGAATGGAAGAGGCATAAAATATGAAGAGATGTTGGTGAGGCAGCTGACAGCTTAAACAGCAGCTCGGCCCAGGTGGGAAGAAATCTGGGCAGAAGCATTGCGAAGTATTCAAAAGACTCCACCTTTATTAACTCACTATAAATGAGGCTGGGAGATTCTCCTTACACTTTCCAAGGTTCTGTATTTCTTCCAGATTAGCATTAAAGATACTTCATTGAAATCTGTGTGGTTCTTGCTTCCTTGAACTTTCTCGGTTGCATGGGGCTCAATACTCTCACAGCTTGGTCAATCAGGCAGGAAAAAAAAAAGGTTGGATCCAAATTACACATCAGGGACACACAATCTACTTAGCTGTTTTGGTGAACAAGTCGAAATAAAAACATGTACAAAAGAATTTGGATCAGGCAACCTTTTGATAGCCAGCAATTGCACTTTACTGTTTTCTTATGGGAGAAGCCATCAGTGGGTGGGGACGTGACCCTTGAGATAGTTCCGAGATGTGCAAAAAGGCTGCAGGTAACGATGTGGTGATGCTCATAGGCCATGACCCAGAGGGTGCTGACTCGTATGTTACAGGATCAGTGACACTTACTGGCAGAGCTAAGTCTTGTGAAGGTCAAGTGACTTTTGTAAGAGCACATTCTACTATTAAATTTCATATAAGGTAAAGGTAAAGGTTCCCCCAGCACATTTGTGCAGTCGTGTCCGACTCTAGGGGCCAGTGCTCATCTCCGTTTGTTAGCCGAAGAGCCAGCGTTGTCCAAAGACACTTCCACGGTCATGTGGGCGGCATGACACACGTGGAACACTGTTACCTACCCACGAAGTGGTACCTATTCATCTACTTGCATTTGCATGCTTTCGAATTGCTAGGTTGGCAAGAGCTGGAGCTAGTGCGGGAGCTCACTCTGCACGCAGGGCTAGGGATTCGAACCTCCGAACTTGCGATATTCCAATTGACAAGCCTGGCGTCTTACCCGCTGAGCCACCACGCCATATAAACCCTGTCTATTCCTACTTCTCATGCTGACTCATGATCATTATTATCATTACTGTAAGGATAATAATAATCATTGACTTATGATGGTGATAATAATGACAACCATGATCATTTTGATGTATTTTGACACATTTGCCATTATACTTGCCATTTAGGACACCGGAAATCATAACTGTAGAACATTTACATTTCCTGCTGAATCCATCTGTGTTGCTGCCTGCTAGCATTATTTATAAAGACAGATGAAAAATACTGCTTTGGTTTATAAAAATGTCTGTTTGGTATGCTTGTAGGGAAGATAAAGATTGATGGTAGAGTGTGAGTCCTGCATGCAGAATGTTCTAGAATCTAGATGATTCAATTTTTGGCTGGGAAAGGTTGGAAATGTCACTGCCACTGCCTGTCAATAGAGACAATGCTGAGCTAAGTTTTAAGCTTAGATCTATCTAGACAATACTGAACTAAGATCTGTACAGACAATATCGAGCTACGTGCTCTGACTTGGTTCATGGTACTTCCCATGTTCTTAAACTAGATGAAGATTTTATTAAAATGTGCTTCTGACTGGTTTTGCTCCTGTTTTAGATAGAACAGCTATATTTGGAAAATGAACCAGTTTGTGACTGCTTAATTTACAATCTGTGTTTTGCTTTGAGTGTTTATGGTGGATGAGAATGGAAATATTTGCAACGTAATCCATTCAAAAATTAGACTAGTTTTTGGGGATTTTTAACAAGTTTTATTTTTTTTCTGCAATTTATTGGTTAATACAGTAGTTATTTTATTATTTAAATAACTAATGATGTGGGTGGGCCTAATGGTATGAGAAGTCCTATTGGGGTAATGACAGCCTCTGTCCTGTGAGGCTGTCACTGAAGGCATGTGTTTCAGCTGTTTCAAAATGTGATGGCCAAGGTTTTGTTGGGAATTGCTCAGGTGGATAATATACAACCTTTCCCAGCTTTCACTGATTATTAGCAATTTGGTGTGCTGACTTTTATCCCTTTAATTCAATTCAAGCCCTTGCCATGTCTAATAAGGGAAACTAACGTTTAGCCCAAAGATGCTTTTAAGGCAGGGCTTTCCAAACTTTTGCCGTTGGTGACACACCAACGGCTGGCGTGCAAAACCCCAGAAGCGCCTCCGCCGCTGCGGCACACAAAACCCCAGAAGCACCGCCGCCGCACTTTCGGGTTTTTGCACGCTGTGGCGGCGGCAGCAGCATGGCAGCGGCACCATCCTGGTTTGTCGCGTGACAACCCAGAAGCTCTGATGGCCCACCGCCGCTGCTGTGCGCGATGCTGTGTGCGGCGGCGGCGCGCCATCAGTGCTTCCGGGTTGTCGCGCGACACACCTGGAGCCCCCAGGCGACACAGTACTGTGTCACAACACACAGTTTGGAAAGCCCTGTTTTAAGGGCTTGCATGACTATATATTGGTATGGTGGCAATGCTGCTGTGATCTACCTTAGGTCAGTCCATAAGCCCTAAGCCTCTTTGAAGATCTAAAAAGCCCCAAAGAGGCTTTCTGAAGAGTTACAAAGCCCCAAGCAGCCTTTTAAAGCCCTAAGCAGCCTTTGTGCAGCCTTAAACAGCTTGGGTCCATACCTCCTTCTTCTCTATTGCCCATTAGATGGACCTGCCTGAGAGTTTTATTTCAAAGCATTTGGAGGGCACCACCTTGTGGAAGGCTGACCTGAGGGATATCAAACTGTACCGATTGATTCATATTTGTTCTTAGTTTTAAGATCTGTTACCGTTCCTTGGGCTTAGCTTGTCATGCCTGGATTACTCCATATCCCTCATTTCCTTCACAGAGATAAAAGTGATTTAGCTGGGGATTCCAGAAAGGCAGTAATACAAGATGTGACCCATTTCACTTTAGCTTCTTGTAATTTTAGGATGTCTACAGGTGAAATCACTGGAGATTTTCTTTTCTGATATTTTTTTTTCTTTTTACGTATTAGACTCAGGGTTTTGATTTATTTATTTTTTGGTTACGGCATATGGGGAGAAAAGTATTGATTTTCTGCTTTTTTTTTTTTAGGTGAATATGTGGTCATGACAGTACACTTCCATCTCCGAAGGAAAATGGGCTATTTTATGATACAGACGTATATTCCATGCATCATGACTGTGATCCTCTCCCAGGTGTCATTTTGGATTAATAAAGAATCTGTTCCTGCCAGAACTGTTTTTGGTAAGCTCCACCATTGACTTTATATGTGCCTTAAACACGTTGTGCCATCTCTTTTTCAAATCGACATTAGTGTGGAAAAAATATTAAGAAACTGCAAGGTTTGTTGTGAGAAAGAAATTTGGGGTTCTGGTGGAGATTATATATGATATGCCATTGTATACCTCAGCATAATCCTTTGGAGGAAAAGTGAAGCTTACAGAAATAGAATAAATACTTTTTAACACCTATACTAGGTGTGTGATGAGGAAGAGGATCTGAAAATAGAAGAATCCTCTGGAAGACATACTGTGCCCCAGTTAAATAGTCGGTTTTGTTCCTATGTCCTTTCCCTCATGTTTCTGTACATGAAGATACACTTCATATTCTGAAGTGCTTCAGAAGCATTGAGGTGCAGAATAAACATGACTGTTCCCAGTTTTCCATCTGGAAAACCCAGCTCCTTGTCCATAGCAGAATATGACATTAGAATATGACCCAAAACCCCGAAACCAGTGCTAACTATGAAGTGCACAAAGACCTTCTTGTTGAGAACAACCCCAGTCAAAACTGGTTGGGGTCGACTGGGTGATGCTGGGACATGTGGACGTAGCCTGAGTGGGGTGGGGCAGAGTGGAGAAATCCACACATAAGCACCCATTCATCATGGATACACATACACGCACGGACCTTTCCCCCCCCCCCCCCCATATTCCTGAGAGAGAGCAACATTCCCTCCTGACAGCATGGTTGTTGCCGGGACATATTGGAAGAGAGTGTGCTATGTATGCTCTCTTGAGATGCTGGAGGAAAGGCAGGCTATAAATCTAAGAAACTGAATAAATATTTTCCACCCAAGTGCAAAGTAAGGCAAAGATTGGGTCTGGCAAGTACAGTATAATCAGTGGAGTGTGGCTAGTTTTATGCGTATAAAAATATTGGAGGCGGTCATATAGAGGAAGAGAGTCTGAGATATTTGGGGAGTTGGTTTGTTGGTGCTGGAGAAGTCTCTGGATTTAAAAATGAGAGGACTCTCTCACCTCATTTGGCATCCAAGCCAGAATTTTAGTGCCTCTCCTACTGTCAGGTATTAAAAATGCAGCTATAATACATGTATTATCTTTACCATTCATGTCAAGATGTAGCCTGGGCAGAATGAAGTCTTTATCTCTCCTTTTGCTGCCTGCAGGGATCTCTCTGCCACGTTTTGTCAGCATGATTGCCAAAAATCGGTGGGTGATTTCCTGCCGTTTTGGGAGGGAGAATGAACAAAAAGTGTACCGTGAACTATTTAATAGGCTTAGTACGTTTGAAAAGCAACAACTCATGTCCTTCCCAAAGGCAAAAAATCCCAATGCTGCCCACACACCTAACCTGGGCCCCTCTATTTATACTGTATATCTATCTATTAAAATTTGTGTGCCACTGAATCTTTACAGACCAACAAGAACAAACATACTGTATGTTGCAATAAAATGTCCATGGTAAGACATCAGTGCAAAAACAATAGAGATTATTTATTTATACATACATACATACATACATACATACATACATACATACATACATACGGTAAAGGATCCCCCTGCACATTTGTGCAGTTGTGTCTGACTCTAGGGGCCGGTGCTCATCTCCGTTTGTTAGCCAAAGAGCCAGCATTGTCTGAAGATGCTTCCGCGGTCATGTGGCCGCATGACGCGTGCGGAACACTGTTACCTACCCACCGAAGTGGTACTATTCATCTACTTGCATTTGCATGCTTTCGAATTGCTAGGTTGGCAAGAGCTGGGGCCAGTGCGGGAGCTCACTCCGTCATGCGGGGCTAGGGATTCGAACCTCCGAACGTGCAATCTTCCGATTGACAAGCCTGGTGTCTTACCTGCTGAGCCACCATGCCCCCTATACATACATACATACATACATACATACATACATACATACATACATACATACATACAATTTATATGGCCACCCATCCCTGGGTGACTCTGGGCAGCATATAAGGAATTAAAACCAAACAACAATAAGATTAACCCATAATCCAATGATAATAAGAAACAATAAATTGCTGACCACAGCATAACTACTAAAGCTACGATAAAACAATAGAAAGGTTGACTTGCCAAAAATAGCAGGTGGCAAATTCCATGGCTAGTTCTCAGACTGATGGTTATACCACTAACCAGCTGCAAGCTCCTGTTTTAGCAGTGAGGGACCTGCCCCTTTGCCAGAGTGGGGAAAAAAATGATGAGAGGAAATTCCTCAATTTATTTAACCCATTTTCTTTTTTTTCCCCAGAATTTCTTTTATTTTCAAGATATAATTAAAATACAAAAAAGAAAAAAACTGTAGAATAGATAGAAAACAGAACTAAAGAAAAAAGAACAAACTATGAAGATGTGAATAGAAAGAGAAAAAAGAAAACCCATTTTCGAGTTACAAGTTTCCTTTCCCTTCTTACTTGGCCCTGCAGGGACTAGTGGAGGTTTATTTTTCCTACTCAGTTAGGATGACACAGAGTATTTCGGTCTCTAAAATTTATTAAGGGTTTGCAAAGCCAGGTCAAGCACTGGTGGACATGTTCAGTAACACTCCAGGGCAAGATGCTGAAACAGAGAAAATAGGGTGTCTTTATAATTGGGCAACAAGGAATTACAGGGGTATAAACATGATTGGTTGCAGATTGATGATAAAAAATAAAAAGGTTTAAAATAGATTCTCTGTGCTTCGTCGCACCTGTTAAATGTCAAACCACATATTTCCACTAGTTCTAATTGTCTGACCAACTTCTTCTTGTTGGTGGTATAAGTACTGCCCCCCACACATGTGAGCTGCATCCACTACCAATCCTATAAGATACCCCCCCCCCCCCATATACATGTACAAAACATTCACAGCAAGTTGAACTGACCTTGAGTGGCAACAGGGGAAGGCCATATCTCAAGATAGTATAGTACATGCTGACCTAGTAGGAAGTAATAAATAATCAGAAATTAACCTAGATGGGTTTATCAAAAATATTCCAACTTCATGCTGTAATTCACACTGTGTCTGCCTTTCTCTTTGTCTTGTCTTTGTAATGTAGTGGGCCAAAGGTATACTGTATAAGCTGTGGATCTGTTTTTGCTCAAGGCTGCTCAGCATGCTGTCAACTCTTTGCTGGGAGCTCGGTGTACGCTGCAGTTGTTTGCATGCTTAATACATTTACCTTGTATCTTCAAAGTGATTTGGTTTATTTCAGCGAGCCAGTTTTTGGCCACAACACTCTTGAAATCTAACCGCTAATGCTGAGAGCTATGCTGAAAGCTTGCTAATTATAGCTGCTATACTTAAAAACTGTTGCTCTGCTCAGGAGCTCTATGCTAAAACATTGATTAATAATCAAATTGCTTAAACTCTTCCGCACCAGTTCACAGTAGGAAGAAGATAAAAGGAAGTCCCTGCCATTGTACCTAGAGATACATTAGTTTTAGATGGAAAATAGTGCCGTGGCTGGAGTTCTTCTAACTCCATCCATCTTTGCTCATGAAATCTTGCCGGAGGGTCTTTTTGAGAATGGGGCATGGAAAAGAGATACCTATGGTTCAGGCGGATGCCAAAGAGGGCACAATAAAGTGGAGTGGGCCTTTTATCCTGCCTCCCCCAAGACTGCCTTCCCTGTGAGCCTAATCTTGCTTAGCTTTGGGGGTGATGCAATGTTGAGTTCATTTCTGTGGCAGGCCCAACCTAGCCTGTAGCTTCCCAGAGACTTGAACCAACATGGATAAGGACCAGATCCTTACTGTAACTCAGGAATGGCAACCAGCACAAATAGGTGAGGGCCACTGAGGAGCTTGAGGCCGATACAAAACTTATGTGCCCTTCTCCTTTAAATTCCCATTGAATTCAATGGGGCTTACCTATGAATAGAGAACTGCTCTGAATTGCACTGAAAAGAGAAGATTGCATTTCTGCACTGAAGCAGTCACCCTTTGGCCCTTCTCAAGAGGAGTCCAACTCCCATGGACCAAGATAGGGAGTGTGCTTGCAGGCCCTGAATCTGCTACCAGAAACTTCACAAGATACCCTATTCTTTTCCCTCCTGCCTTGCAAATAGTAAATTGGAAAAGCAATTAGGAAAATCAATGACAGGATATTAGAGTGAAATGCATTCAAATGCAATTTAAAAGAGGATGTTACAGTGGACACTGCAAAGCCCAGAAGATAAACCGCATGAGGGCCGGGCACAAGTAACTGTGGGGAAAATCTGGATTTCTGACAAAGCAGCAGAACCAACCGAGAAATTGGCTTTCTAAAGCAAAGCTTTATCATAGGGTGGTGAAGGATTAATCAAGAATGAAAGAAATGGCCCCTTTTGAATCTAATAAAGGAGGCAAAGATTAGGCTTAAGTAGAAATTGAAGGAAAAAAAGATTCTAATGGAAAGAGAAATATGAATATGAATAGGTTAATTGAACAATTTCACACAATCGTTTCATTTTGCAGAAGTGAGAGATGGTATGGTGTAGTAGTGAAGGGGTTGGACGAGGATTGCAGAAACCTAGGCTTAAGTCCACGCTCCGCCATTGAAGGTCACTGGCTCTCTTGGGCCAGTCAATCTTTTCTCAGCCCAAACTACCCCACAGGAAAAATTGGGAGTGTTGCGTATGTTGCTTTGAGCTCATCAATGAAAGACAGGATATAAATCTTTAAATTAAAAGGAAATAAACATGCATTAAATTCTACAAGCCTGGATATCGGTCTCTTTTCTTGTTGGTTCAGTTGGAAACAGATAAGATGGGGGTGGTGGAGAAACAAAGCTGTATTCAGTTTTGCTTTGGCACAGCCAAAGTCGCTTATGCTGTGCAAATGCCCATAACAAGGGTAGGCATGCCTACTCTGAAGTAAGCCCCATTGAATTCGGGGGAACTTACTTCTAGAAGGTATGGGCCCGCTCTCCTCATCCTGTGTCAAACAGTTGGTGCAGAATTTTATTTTGATTTTTTTAAAAAATACAAAAAAATGAAGTTTAAGTAGGTATGATAGTGGGACAAAATTTAGGCATGTCCCCCACACATATCCGATTTAATGTCTATTGTTTGAGGGATGAAGAAGGATTACCAAGGCTAGGCAGGTTGGGCCTAGCCTTCCCATCAGGGTCGTCCATGGGGGGAGATTAAAAAAAATCAAGATGGTGGCTGTGATTGAAGGCCTGCCCCTTATTTTATGTGGGTCACACATGCTCTTGACTTCCGGCCATCCCCTGCAGATGCTT